>CM060887.1:76493652-77988652 GCA_030762935.1 Hymenopus coronatus | reverse complement strand
TGTAGAGCACGTTAAAACACACATTTATGTTATAAACATTTTTTTTTCGTGGAGTTGGTCGTTTTTGTGACATTCCTATTTTTGGTTTCTGCTGTGAAAAACTTATACATTTTTCATATAGGAATTTGTCAACCATGCTATCTGCGCACCTAGTGACAAGAAATCGAAACTCCAGAACATTCTGCTTAATTTAAGGCTAAAATTGGGTCATTTAATGGACTTCCAAGGGATTAATTAAAGAAAGAAATGTGTCAGTTCTATATAAATCACTCTGTATAACATTAAGGTTCATATTAAAATCATTAATAAATTAGTATACAATGCATCACTTTATCGATTTATTCTTTTAGTTTTAATGTTTATAATAACTACTTTCTTTTAATATTAAAATATCCGTAATAATCCATGTTCTAATTTAAGTAAAATCTGGCCGTGTCAATTCCCTAATTGCTTTTGTTAAAGTTGTGGTGAAGTTGTGGTGAAAAAAGGCCAAACAAACTTACTGTCTTTGTGAGAAAGGTCTATCATGCCTATATCAGAGTAAAACTTGGCGATATCAATAAAGTATGGCATTCACAGGTTTTGTGAGTTGTGGTATACAAGATTTATGATGGTGGGCGGCAGGAAAGAAGTCATTACACTTTGACACCCTGATGGTCTGACGTGAGTAACAGAATCATACCGACGACTTCTGCTCTTGTAGGGTTTCAGATTTCAATAATAAATAAAAACAGGAAGAATATTGAGTATCCTAACAACATTCGCTCAACGTTTCGACTTATTGCACATGGCCAGGACATTAGCTACGCACGACTGCGGTGACTAGATACCACGCGGAGATGGATGGTGCTGAGTATGAAGTAGGCACTTTTGTTCAATCTAAATGATTTAATCCTTAATCAGGGACTGACAAATGACAAAGCAGAGCTCTAGGGTCCTAGGGAGCTGCTACGTCTGTTACATTTTAGGAAAAAACGGACTTGATATTCATAAAATGCTTTACTCAAAACGACGTGTTAGAGTACTGCATTGATGTACAAGGTTTGAAGGACCAGTTCAACGCTCCACATGCGCCAGGTAACTGGAGACTGTTTATTGGCTCATTTTAAAGAAGCATGAAGACAGTTCTGTTGCACAATGGTAACATGTATGTCTCTATACCTATCGGTCATCATGTGTACCGAAGGAAATATGTGAACAACATTAAGGCTCTCCTTACTGCCATTCCATATGAGAATCACAATTGGAGGCAGTGTTGCCAGATTGGGCGAAAAGTCGCCGATTGGGCTACTAAAATCCGCTTTTTACGACCAAATTTTGATGAAGGCGATTTCCGAATTTTTGGGCTACTAAAATATTTCTTCAAAATATAACTTTTTAATGTCTGTTTTTAGCTTTATGCACCCTTTGGTAGGAAAGAGAGCTCTAAATCTAAATTGACGAAAGACAACTTCTAAATCCTCTCTGAGGTGAGTGAAATTTATTTATACAATGTTATTTTAAGCCTGTCAATAATTACTTTTTTTTTTTTGCACGATATAGTTAATTTGCGGTACTTATTAATATTGTTGCTATGGATGGATCTTAAGTTGGCATTCTCACTTGTAATGTGGTTTCAATGAAAACAAAAGACATTTCAGTGCTGGTAGTTAATGCTTCATTATACTTCTTATATATTAGAATTGTTGGTTGGTTTTATCGATATTTTAACAATTAAATTTAATCATGATCAAAAGCATTAGTGCGGGAAGTAAAACCATACGAATAAAGAGTATGTCCCCATAGCAACACATCGGAGAATCGGCTCCTGAAATGTAACATTTATCGTTCTGTTAATAAGACTGTATGTTATAAGTCAGTATGTGTATAAGGCAGCCCTCAACTGAGGGAAGTAATTAATAAAATAAATACTTCAGGTAATATTTCAATATAATTATCGGCGCAAAGGCCTCGTATTTTCATACTCTTTCCTGAATCTATGTCAGCGCAGCTCACACTAGTTCGTATTCCAATATTATGCCATTTATTATGATTGCTATGCTTACAGAGATACCGGTTATAAGAATCTTTTGAAAATATTCTAAGAGTGTGTGTGTGTGTGTGTGTGTGTGTGTTTGTGTATATAAAATAATAAAATAAATTGCATATTTATATACAAATATTGAGCGACTTCAACTGAAACTTTGCGATTTTTTTTTAATGATTCGGGAAAAATTTTGAGAAATGCTTCTGGCAACACTGATTGAAGGGTGTGTTGAGTATGATTAGAGAACAACAATCAGGATACCCCTATTTTATCTGTGAATGGATAGTCGGGCAACAAACAATTGAAGCAAAATTAGTAACCCGAAGATTAGAATTTGTTCCACGAGAAAAAAATATCACTTGTACTAGAAAGAGGCAGAAGACTCTTGCCGCCTCTGCACATCACACTGGGTGAGGTTGGAACACTTGCACGGAGTGACACTTGTACGGAACCTTTTCCTGTACCTGGCGAGTCAGAAGTTGAATGTTGACACTTGTAGGCAACAAGCATTAATAGCTGGCAATAGCAGGTTTTATAATAGTAAATTAAAAATCAAAACAATTATAGTTGCAGAAAGCAAAAACTTCGCCTGTAAATGTACTTATTATAAATGTTAGCTATTTATTCTCTAGATAAACGTTGCATTACGGCATCATAAAATATCGCCTTAGTTTTATGAAGGAGGTCAACGCGATGAGTTTTGAAGGGTGCTGGTGCTTTTTTATACAATGTTTTATTTTATACAAATTATAAGAGACATTGAGCCCTGTTGGGGAGGTATTCTGCTTTTTAGCTCTCCCACCCCCTTTTTTTCTTTAGCTGAGTATTAAACTTATTTACAATATATACATGACATATCTGCTAATTTGTGACCCTTTTTCATAATGTAAGTTGCCATCAACCTGGGGTCTTTTTAGAGCCTTTGAAATAGTCTCGCCAATCTCCGCTTCCTTCGCCTAATATTGTTGTCTTTAGTTGACAGTCTTGTTCTGCATTTGTCTTTTATGAAATATCCGTAACTTCACTATATACTGATGCCTGTTAAGGTCTCGTTGAGTTCCACAACAATTATAATACAGAACACTCACATATCAACTGTAACAATGAATTCTACTTAGCGAGTGCCGCTCTGCTTCCAACCCTTTACCTGGCAACCCTTATTGTACCCCCTCACAGTTCTAATACATGCATTAGCCCGGGCCAGGCCATTACCTTCCGTACAAGTGCCACTCTCAATAAATCCTGTTTAGCCATTTTTGGAAATTTCTTAGACTTCCGTACAAATGTCAACAAATTCCAGCTCCGTAGAAGTGTCATTCCGTACAGCTGCCACAACCTCAAACTGAAGCAGTTTCTCAATCCATTACCTAAGTGTGGCAACTGTTTCAAATATTTATGTTGTATAAGTTCCCCTACTTGTTAGATGCTTTGAAAGAAGGCAAGTAAGATAAAGATTCCCTTCATTCAAAGGCATGGGAGGACGACACCAGGGGATGTGATGTTCGGATGAGATTTCCTCACACTGATTTTCCTTATAAGAGCAAAAGCAGGGAATGAATTGTTAGTGCATGTCTTGTACAACATTCTCTGTATGCATCTGTTCACTCTGTGTATATTTTAATAATTTGTTTTAAACTTGTATTCTACTTCTGCATGATTTGTGTGCCGCACACACACACATACACACAGATATATACATATGTAGATAAGTAATATGTATGTGATATCTTTATTGCAAAATATATATTTTTATGCAAAAGCTGTGGGCGATACGGCAATTTAAGTATGGTTTCCGAACTCAGAAGGTCGAAGCATAGAAACCATATGCATATTTTCGAATAAGGTTTTTTTTTCCCAGTTGCATTGAATTATTGAGCCCGAAAGTGAAAGGAAATGATGTACAATCTCAGCAGTGAAGCATTTGCGCTTATTAGAGCTCACTAAACATAACAGTGTACGGAAAGACCAATGAAACATCAAGCGTTAATACATTACAAATTGTTATATTAAAAAAACACAATGTACTGAACAATTCTCCATTGAACGACTGGCCAGCTAATTGAGATTCTTACTCACTGTAATACGTATTATTATGTCTCAGGATCGTGGCCACAAGGAAGATAATACTTGTAAATAATACACTGGTAAGATGTTCTTGTATATTCCTCAATATCACTGAATACAATAATTATTAACACTGTAGGATGGCACAGATAAATTAAGATTGCATTCCGGTAACAGCACGCGTTCCCGCCAAAATCATAGGACGCTACCCTTGTGCCGAGCAATGAAGACTGGCCAATAGTCTATTCAGCTCTTATATAGGCTCGAAACTTATTCTACATGTTTCTCCTTATTAAACATTCTTTAAGGAAGTATATGATACAGACTTCCTTTTATTCATAAATAAATTACCTTTGGAACATATAATATTTATTTCATAAGCTATTTGCGCTTAGTGAATATTTAAATATGGGTATGCAACGCTTGGGAATGCAGTATACTAGAAAGAACAACTTCCTTTTTCATGCACGTAGCAATACAATTATTATTGTTGCATTTTTTTTTTAAAAATAATTAGTTCTGATCACAAATGAAGCTATACTTAAAATACACATTAAATTCAATATTCACAGAACACTTACAAGCTAATTACTTTCAGTAATTAATTTTTCCTTTACCACATAATCAATAACTCAATATGGTATCAATTCCTTTCCATTAACAAAAATAAACACGACACGAAAACGCTTGGTTTTCATATATTAACGTCTCAACAATGGAAAGTTTTTCTTCTTCTTTCGCTTTTTATCCTAGTGGTATGGAGGACTTACACGCTTGCACCCGGGGTCAGGTGCCTGCTGAGGCGCTTTAACCAAGCGGTTAAAAAAGATTAGCCAGGATGACCGAGAGGAAAAGATTTTATGAAATAAAGGAGAAATGGTTGATAGAAAAGGTGATGAGAGAGCTCGGTGGGATGAATGGCGCGGAAAACCAGGTTCTGCTTAGTCCACCATAAATCTCACATGCGGTGCCCTGGAATTGAATCCAGGCGCTTTGGTGAGAGGCGAGCACCTAAGTACTCGGCCATGGTGCCACTATTCAATTTTAGGACACATTGAGAGAGGGATGGGGCGGTTCTAGGAATCGTCCCTTGACTCTTCCATTGGTTTAAGCTGCCTTCAGGTCATTCATAAGGTCTAGCACCGTTCCAATACCACAAAAGTTTTAATATTTTTGACCATAGGGCGTTGGGAGTAATTGTGTTCGTAATACTAATAGATAAACGCGAACGGAGTATTGGGTTTATTTACCCCAGACAAGAAAACTAGTCCGATAAAATAAATATGTATCTATGCTTCTTTGCAAATGAAATACTCAGGAAAACTAATGTGAGTTCAGAAGTGAGAAGGAGCTAGTGTCGATCTTTAAGAGAAGGGGGGATAAAAAACATGCGAGAAGCGAACCTGCGCACTAAGGCACAGAAGTAACCTACTTTTAGTCACAGCTCTACAGTGAACACACATGGAAAGTGAGTTATTCATTCATGAAATGCGATTAAATTTAACTTTTTATTTTGTCATTGACTACAGTTATAGTTTAGACACCTAGAAAAGTATAGACTCTCAGTTTTGTATATTAAATAGATATAATATCGTGGTTTATCGCACTTAAATCAAATTATCTTAAAGTAGTATATTATATTATATTATAACAGCTAAGGAAGAATTACATTAGTGATACTACTCATAAGATATGTACGTTGCAGCTATTCGTCATCACACACAAGGGGTGCAAAGAGGTCAACAAGGGCAGGCGTTGGAATCAAACAAATTTAATTATTAACATTTTAAGGAAGGCTGTAGAAGCGTTAAGCGAGAGGCACGTTATAACTTCTGTGGATGGAGAGTAGCCACGGGAGAAAATGTAATTTCTAGGGAGCTGTGTAAATAAAATGTATTTGCGTGTGTCCGTAGCTGACCTCGCAAGCTGAGTGGTTATATGAACTGGGATGTGTCTACACTCATCCCCATCGCACCGCCTGCCACAATCAATACACCGCCCTCCCAGCCCCTCCGTCTGCCCCCGCCGTCTCCGGATCACACCCACACTATGTCCGTACGCAACTTGCCTCCCTGCCAACTTCAACAGGATCGGGCAAAATCGCCGCATACAAACCTCGCTATCTGCGAGTATTCAATAATTTGTAACATGGATGGTCCTAAGATACTCTTATAAAGTATTTGCTTAACACAAAACTTCAGTAACGTATTAACCCTTAGTTGCCTGCATTAGTATACTACATATGCCGTTTTTTCTTTAATTCAAGTTTAAAACTGGACTTCTAGTAAAAATATATGGGAGTAAATCTAAAAAAAGTATATACAATAATAGAAATGAACATATTTGTAGATCCTTTATTAATCTTTTTCTTCCCAATTAAAAGTACAAATTTTTCTAAGCCAGTTTTCATAATCCTGCCAAAGGCACTACCAAAAAGTGGTTCAAATGGCCACGAGTGTTAAGTGATAGATAATGGACTGACCATTCATTCAAAGCCAAATGTTGCAAGTTCAAATCCCAGTGACTCTGATAAAGGACGGGGAGAGCTCAAGTAAAATAATCGGTGTGATGTTTGGAAGCTAATGGTGTTACATTTGGCTGTAGTTATGTGGGTTTTATCTTTTGTTTATTTAAAAAAATCACTGCAATTTTAGGGCAAATATTGTATATATTTTTACAACATATTGCCTTGATTACTTGTCGTTTACGGTTGAAGGTTAGTATAACATGAAATTAATCCTAGAGAATAACCCTATTTGTATAGTTACAATTAAAACAAACGGAACTTATAGGTACCGACAGGCAACAAAGGGTTAATCCATTTGGAATTGTGGACGTCCAGCAAACCTTCGTTTCAAAACTATTTTAATACTGCACTAGCACTGTGTGTGTGTGTGTGTGTGTGTTTATTGCCATAGACATATACATGTATAGCAATGTCACAATTTGAACGATTTTTACCAATCAATTGTGAAGAATTCCTGCACCTTATAAAGAGGATTATTGCTTAAAACAGTTCGTATCCTACTTTTAAAAGGCCGAATAGAGGATTTTTTTAAGTAATCAGGTAAACCATTAAACAATTTTAAAGCTACAATTTCGTAACTATTTTGTGTTAACAAATAAAAGACAATTCATAAGATATATATACCAGTATACCAAGCTCAATAAGTAGTGGTTTACAGTGGGTATTGGGTGGAGGTTAGGTTAGGATTAGGATTGTAGGGTAGAGCTCCACAGATAATCCTAATGGCCTTCTTTTGTAAAATGAATAGTTTTTTTTTTTTTTTTTTTTTTTGTCATAAGAATGGTTGCCCCACAATAAGACACCATAGTTAAGATGACTGTATATATTACTATAGTAAGTACTCTGTATGTCCGTACATATGCAAGTATACATGTATGTTCAAGGGTTAAACTGAGGATTGGCTTAAGGCGTACTGAACTGAGGTTTAAGCTACGGAGTCGCTATTATCTGAAGAAGACGAGTAAACGCTACTTGCTTTAATCCACATGCACAACAGAAGACTATCTAGAATGTTTAAAATGCGAGCCACTCTCGCGAATGGAATGACGAGAGCTTTACGAGACATTTTGATCAAGTAAACAGTCCACGAATATAATTACTCATGATACAAATAAAGGTACAGCCAAATAAACACAAAACCGACCATTAACAAACCTTAATTTTAAAATTATGCTTCATATCGTTATCGAGTACTTTATCGTGCTGTTGTCGTCGCATCTATTATTACTTTATAATTCAGTAACAAAACATACTGACAGCAGCTGACCTCTGTAAACATTGATGTTATGTGTAAATGAACGCATTCTAATTGCAGGTGGGCATTTTTCTGGCATCTCTAAATTTACAGCATGAATAGCTGTCAAAACTGTTTCACACCGTCCTAATCTACTCTTCGCATCCCAATGTGTACCCCACATTTGATTTTCTTACTCTCAATAGCTTGTCTGATTTATACAGTTCATTAATCACTTATGCACTTCAAAGCTTCTAGAAGGATATCGATTTGTTGAAAAGAAAAGTCACAAATGTTGTTGAATTGACTTTTAGGTAATTTAAGGATATGTTGCTGTAACCTACAAGAGCTAATTTTAGTAACGGCGTCACCATAAACAAACGATTTATTCTATGCACATGCGTTGACAACTTTACTTCCGTAGAGCTGCTCAGTTTAGTAAGCCGAAAAGTGGTTGCCTTACTGTGAAACTCAAAAGCTTAAAGCAATCCAGCAACTTCTGTAACTTACTAAAGCTTCTGTCTAAGGTTAAACTTGAAAAGGACCTTAAGTACTCAACGTTGAGCAGCACGTTACACTTGAAGTTACAGATAAAGCTTTCCTGGCGACGTATTAAACTGTAAATTTTCTCGGGCTTCTAGCTAGGTAAATACATGGATTGACTCCAACGTTTCGAAATGTGCACCATTTTCATCCTCAGGGTTACACTTGGATCACTAACATCTCACACTGGAATCACAACTAAATTACTGTATCACAGCTTATGACTGAACTGCACTGTTTGCTATCAACTGCACTTTTTCAAGTGCCTTTACTGCACACTTATTCATTGTGTTCACTCTTCACTTCTTGTCTCTCCACCCGGGTATTCGGCCGACCCTTATCTAGGTTCAGTAGCCTAGAGCGAAGCTTCTAGTGTTCCACTGTTCTAGATACAGAAAATTGCATACATATTAGTCGAACTGCAAGCAAGTGGAATAATTGGTTTTTCGTTTATGAGGCTGTTTTTAAGAGACGCCTATCGACATCATTGTTTAGCCTAGCTGGCCAGGTAATCCGCTACATACTCGACGGCGGCTCTAGCACAATGATACCGAGCTGCAGATCTAATTGTATCACCATTATCTTCTATCGGGACAGTCACCGGGTACAGTACCCTACACAATTCATCCTTTTTGCCACGCGGAACGGTTGTCAAAAACTTGGAACAATCTCCTTGGTTCAGGTAGGGCAATACCATAACATCAGATCTCCCTCGTGGAACTCTTGGCTGTTGGTTTGATGGTCGATTCATCACTTGCTTCTGGCTGTGCTGATTGGCCATTTCGTACGCATGATAAGGACGATCCAGGAGGATCTCCATGTAGTCGTTTGCTGGCTGTTTCACCCCTGAGAGTCTCCTCCTAAACATCAGGTCACGGGGAAGATGCAGCTCCCTGCCAGAAACCAACTGGTTAATGTGCGTCGATTAACGGTAGACCAGCAAGAAAAGTAGCACCCTGATATTTTAGCACATCTGATGATTCAACATCGCCTTCCTTAGGTGCTCTAGAAGATTTTTGATGTACACTTGATCATGCGTCATTCTGCGGCTGGATGTGCAGTCTGCGTGTGTGGCAAAAGAACTTTTCCATAAGACAGTCCGCGACCGTCTTGGTTTCTGATTAGGAATGGCGTGCATCTCCGGCCATTTGGTGAAGTAATCCTTGGCCACTAGTTAGCCCTGTGGAATATAATGAACGTCCAGCCATGTCGATGGCGATAGAAAGGGTGTTCCTACATTATACTGCTACGTGGGACCTCAGCTCTTTATCTGAGGGCCGCGAATTGCTGTACAAACACAATATGGGTGGGTCCAGCTTTCAGTATTTGCCCGTAATCTGCACCAGTAATACCCTTGTCGGAGCATTTCGATTGTTTGGTTGGGTCCAAAGTCCCTTCCCAAAGTCCTCACGAATACTTTCTCACGGAATTCTGCCACCTTACTCCGAGGGTGAATCAACTTCTCCCTCTCTCTCTTTCTCTGTCTCCCTCGTCCCCTCTCTCTCTCTCTCTCTCTCTCTCTGGGTCTTCCTTTCGGCCTACTCCTAAAGTCTGAAAAACACACCTTTCATGGTCTTCCACAAGTCCCATTGGATTTATTAGGAATTATACTCAGTACTCCTGGCTGAGATGTCTTCTCAGCTTAACCCGGTCCCTATTGTAAAGAGCGATCCCAAGTCGGCATCCACCAGTTGCTCCATCCTCAGGCTGCGCTATCCCATTCATCTACAGGCATCGCCGATATAACACAAATGCTGATGCACGGTCCTTCTTCCTCACACTAATATAGTGACCGCAAGGTCTTCTGAACACGCTTTTCGCATTGGAGTGCCTCCTTCCTCTCCGACAATGTGATGTAAAGTTATAGTCTAGAAGATCCTGGACTCAAAGGAATCTCTGGCGCTCTTGGTCCTTAAACCTCAAACGGCCAGGTGAAGGAAGTGTGGTCAGTCGTCAGGTGGCATGTCTTACCATACTGCTTCACTACTGCTCAGAAGTCTGGCTGAGTAAGTAACGCAGCAATTCTCCTCTTTTGAGAGCGCCTTGCTGTAATTCCCTTTTACCCGCCCTACCCGTCCCCGACCTGACATAGTGCTCCTTCTATACCACTCTCGCTGGTGTCAGTGCCTGCGATGTATACTGTCCAGTCTGGTACATCCCGAAACAGGCGCAGAGTATTGATTTGAGTCTCTTTTCTCACAAGCAACGCCGATGTTCTCCGTTATACGAATGAGGCGTTTCGCAATGTCGAAGACCTCTAATGAACCGAAAGAACTAGCTGCATAAGCCTAGAAAATTGCGAAATACCGCTTATCATTTGGAGGGGGGGGTGGACAAACTCTTACAACCTGAGGTTTTTCTGGGTCAGTGACCACTTCAGTTGTTGAGACGTTGTGGCCCAAGTAATTTACTTCCTCACAGAATAGTTCACACGTTTTTTCATTCAACTTTGATCTTGCTACTTTTAGTCTCTGTAGTATCTTAGTCAGCTTAATAAAACAGTCCTACAAGGATCTATCACGACGATGATATCCAGATATAGCAGGCAAGCGTCATAAGCCAGGCCCCTCATCATCGATTCCATTAGGCGCTAGAAAGAGTCTGGTGCATTTCAGAGTCCAAAGGGCGTAACCGCAAACCGCTAAACCTCTTGGCCGTCGAGAAAGCGAGCTTCTCCTGGACCTTAGGCCACTAGACAGCATACCGATTTCAAGCACAGGTTCGAGAATCAAGGATATCCGCGAGTGTTCAGCCTGTCTTCTATACCGGGTAAGGAGGCGTTGGTTTTCTGAACTCAAAGTCCCAGATCGATGGTTTTGATATTTGACTAAAAGTGGCAGCCCATGTTAGTAGATTAGTAGTTTGTAGATTAGTGACATGTTAAAGAACTCCTTTGGGATGAAATTCCGGCACACCGGTGGCACTAAGATGATCCTGGTAGTTGAAAGCGGCGTTAACCAATAAAATAATATTAAATAATGATAGTAATATACCTGGTAAGGGGAAACACTCGTTCCTGGTGATTAGTTTACGATAGCCCACACAGAAGCGGTACTTCTTCGTCAATACTGCAGGGGAGCACCGAGGGCTTTCAAGTTCTTCTATAATCTCTCTGAATCTCATGTGTTCCAGCATGTTCTGTACCTCCTCTTGCTTCACCAAATCGACTCATTTTAGTTGTTGTCGGCGTCTCCGGTATCAATGTTGTGCAGTGGAAATCATTATCACTTAGACTCAAAAGTGTTTTGTATTGTCTAAGTAGATGCCGGTCCATGTCGCAAGACGATATACTTAAACTAGCTCGAATGTCTTCAATTCCGTTCCGGTCCTATGCCCTGATCGGCGGATAACGGGTTCATTGGTCTCAAGATACTTCTCCTTGGCTAGGTAACAATGCCCTTGCGACACATGAGTTTTTTCGGTCCAAAAGCATATTCCTCGACCGCAGATATTCCTGAAACACCTTCATAACGCCTCGCTTCTTGGGTCACCTTGCAAATCTCTGGTTCTTCGTCAGGGCTCCGAAGCATCAAATCGCCCTGAAAACAACTAGATCCAGTAATACATCCTCAGCAACCCTCGGGATGAGTAGACTTATGACGCCTTGCTCCGGTGTCAATTCCAGTAAGACCTTTTCCATAGATATGAATGCATCGTGCACCCCGTCAATAATGTAGTTACATACCTGGGCGGAATGCCGTTACTAGCTGGTAGGGCCAATTCTATGTCCTTGCCGGGCAAGTCCTTCGCGATGGCAATTATTATGTTCGCGGCGCCACCCGTGTGCACTGCTTAAGGCACGCAGGTTAATGGAGGGGATGGTGATGATGGACCAACGCCCGTAGAGTGCGTGTCAAACTTCAGTTACCTCTATTCCTTCATTAAGCATTTCTTCGCACTCCCTTCGCACTACGATCGACTCTTCCTTCCAGGTCGTTAAGTCGTTACACGAAGACCACTGGTGTTAATGCGTTGGCTAAGACCCTTCACTTTTCTGTCCGAGCTCTTCCCTGCCTATCTCCACGTCGGGTAGTTAAATGTCAATTTAGTCCGCCTTCATCTTGAACATTTCGATGTTAATTTCTTCCTTGACACCCTACATTTCTCCAGCATCTTCTCAATATCATCTGGCAATAACCTAAAGAGTCAATAGACAGAAGCTGGTAGCTGTCGCCTCCGCCGAGGTCTCCGGCAGTCATCCGCCTATGGGATTGACGTTCATAAGTTGCGTATCCACTTCTATTCTTGTGGAGTTTGGGGAGTCGATGTATAAAATAGGTACCGGCCTAATGGAAACCACCATGAAAGTTTCCCTGTGCCATCAGAGATGTCAGGTTACTGATCTGTACCTTGTGCATCTTCTCCAACGTAGAATTCAGCGTTTTTTCATCTCCCATCTTGTCCATTCTGGAATTTATATTCTCATTTCTTCCATCGCATATTCCATTTTCGCATTCCTACCATCACCCATTTTGTCCATCTCAACCAATAATCTCCGAAGCATTTTTTTTTTTCATATGGGAATTAGCTTTTTTATCCCACTTCTGACAGGCAATGCGACAAATTGCCAATGAGAATCACAGTTTTCTGCTAAAATCATTTTATTTGCCACTAAGTCGCCTAATGTAATATAAAACGTCACACATTCGGTGAACAGCGCAACTGAATCACTGAGTGACAACTACACATAACACTAACAATTGCAGTCTTTTAGTGGATTTTACTGTACACTTATTCAGTGTTTACTCTTCGCTTTGTAGTTTGTCCGCACAGCACTCTAACTCTTATGTGTGTCCCGTAACCCAGGGTGAAGCGTCTAGTGGTGAACTGTTCCAGTCACCGTAAAACGAAGATTCCAGACTGCATTACTTAAACTTAAGGGAAGTGATATAATGAACTTTGTGCAGCTATTGTGCTTCTTCAGCGCTATTGTTAAGAGCGGCTTTTTACTTTCTCTACACCTACTATCTACATAGTGTCTAGAGAAGGTATTGTATTGCACCCAAAAATTCGATGCCGAGATTTCACCGGAAATACATGTTTTGGGTCCCCCTGAATCCAAAAAAAAGCATTTTTGGACAAAGGTCCGTGTGTATGCGTGTGCGTGTGTGTGTGTCTGTGTGTATGTAGACAGCTTAACTCGAAAAAGAAAAGACTCTTGGTATTTAAGTTTGGTATCTTCCAAGGATGCAACACGATGATTTTCAATAAAATCCCTCCACCCGAACTACCCTTTACATAGAACTTTTTTCGAAAATTTTAATTTTCTTAAAAATTGCTCTAACAATTTTGATTAAAATGTCGTATATAAAAGATATATCTCTGACAAATAAAATGTATATCTTGAATTTTCTGGGAATAGCCTCTGAAGACTACTTTATTCTGTATCAATTTTACGGATTGTTGCATAACTACTAAACTGTAACAGCTGGACAAAACCTTACCACAGAAAAAATTTAATGCAAATTAAATCACACAATTTATGTTGGTACTATATATATTCGTGGAGTTGATCGTTTTTTTAGATATTCCTTGTTTTTGGATTCAAGTTTGTAAAACTTGTATTTTTCTCACACAGGAATTTGACAATTCTTGTCCATACAAAGAAAGGAACTTCAGGCACATAGCAACCAGCTTTTGGTTATCACGATAACCTATGGTACTCGCTTATTTCCTTCTACTTACAAGGAAGCAAGTTTCCAGTGCATTACAATTGACGAAGAGTACTGTTTAGTGTCTACAGAACCATGGATGGGCTCATAAACAAGATATATGCTCGTAGTTGGCGTTATTTCCAAAACACTTACTTGTTGTCACGTAATCTTTTCAAATATGCTGTATAAAATAAGGTGTTTTAGCTCGATTCCTACCCTTTTGAAAATATTTGTTGTTAATTTTTGTAAGCCTTACTGTTAATTCTTACCGATTTCAACAAAATTTGAATGATAGAGATATTTTTTATATATAATAATGAATGCATGGGTTTATTAATCATTTCACGTTCAGAAAAGCGTATGAACATACTGAAATACCACTAATAGGTCATTATTGTACCTAAGAGATATCAAATAAACTAGAGAGCAAACTATTTGGTTATTGCGATGAAGCTAAAACCAGAGATATGTAATATACATTGTGTTTCTTTTCTATTGCCTTCTATACGTACTATGTACATAGTGTATAGAGAAGGTATTGCATTGTACCCAAAAATTCGATACCGAGATTTCACCTGAAATATATGTTTTGAGACCCCCTGAATCCAAAAAAAGCCCACATTTTAACACACATGTCCGTGTGTGTGTCTGCATGTCTGTGGGCAGCATAGCACAAAAACGAAAAGATCGTTAAAAACCAAACTTGGTATTTAGTTTGGTATCATCCTAGGATGCGACACAAAGATTTTCAAGAAAATCCCCCCACACCAAACTACCCTTTACATGGGCTTGTTTCGAAAATTTTGATTTTCTAAAAAATGGCTCTAACGATTTTGATTAAAATCTCGTATATTACTGATATTTACATACCAAATAGAATGTATTTCTTGAATTTTCTGGGAATAGTCTCTGAATATCTCTTTGTTCTGGATCAAGAGATAGACAAAAGCTTACTACACAGAAAATGCAGAGCATGCTAAAACACAGAATTTATGTTATACACATTTTTTTCGTGGAGTTGATCGTTTTTTAGTTATTCATTATTTTTGATTTCACCTTTCAAAAACTTATATTTTCTCATACAGGAATTTGTCAACTCCTGTCCATGCAAACAATGGAACTTCCGTCACATAGCAACTGGCCTTTGACTATCACTTTAACTTACGGTACTCCCTTATTTCGCTTCTACTTAAAAGGAAGCAAGTAATAAGACTATTTCTGACATTTTTTTTCTCGATTAGCATGAGGTAAATAGAAGCATAAGCTTTTTAACAATAATTTGTTGCAGAGATGTAGAGAAAGGCATGTGAATGGAACACATCAGATTTTTCTTTTTAATGTGACACTAATCTTATTGCCGGCGTAAAACTTTGGAATCGTGAAACTGACCGCCAACCCAGCTACCGAGCCTACCTTATCGGAGTTTGTGATATGATACTTTGCTTACTTAAAGTCACAACGAACAAACTTTGTACAGTCTGTAACAAAAGTGTTCCGCATATGTTTGTATTCAAATTGGGTAGTATATAGTGTTCATTTTATTTATTCTGTTTTTTAACCTTGGCTACTGCGTTTTCAAAGTTAAGTGGCAAGGTATTACTTAGTCAGGGCAGAGAAATAACTGCAAATTTCCTTGACTTCATGAAACAAGAGGCAGAGATGAAGGAAGAAAATGTATGTTCCCCGAGTTATTCAAAAGCCTGTAGAAAGTAAATGAAAGAGTAGCCAAGGCAACTGATATTTCATTGAGTTCGTTTCCAGGGTTCTCAAAGATAAGAAAGAAAAATAAAACTTATATCACTTTTAAATTAACAGATGTGGAACAGTTTTGTCGCCAGCGAATTGCAGAAATTGTGAGGCCAGAATGGGAAAATGTATGTCGACGTGTTGAGGACGTTGTAAATCATTAGAAAGAATTGTAGAAAATCAAATAGAAAGCATTCTAATCCAGAATAGTTGGTGCAGAAGCTAGCAATAGCGTTGATGATGATAATTACGTGAGCGAAGACGAAGGACTGTCAGGTGTGGAAGAATTGGAGGCAGACGATTGACATTGTTTATATAGTAGGCCATTTGTATAGATGTCTTATAGAAATGAATATACATATGAAAACACATGTTTATCAGTGCAGCGCCGTATAGTGCAGGTGCATAAGAGGTGACAGATATTTGACATTGACTGTGACAGGCACTCTTCCAGCATGCATGAATCGACTGGTGAACTGCTTATCTGAAAGTACAACTCGCTTCCTAGCTCTCCTTAAGATTTTCACATGTCCAGATCTGTTGCGTCAGTTATACTCGGAATATTGTTTCCTTTTCCGTATACAAAGGATGTCTCTAGCGAGCTATTAACTTGTTGACACCCAAGGCAATCGCCCTTAGAGACGAGGAAGATGAGTGACATGAGAGAAACTTAGCCCTACAAAAATTAGTCTCTTTTTTCGCTAACTTTGGTTAAGAGAGTGCACTTCTATTGTTCTCCTTACAATGGAGGAGCGGTATACCAACCACAGGGACTGGGATGAGGACCACTTGAGCCTTTGAAAACCCTCTTCTCTCTCTCTCTCTCCTCCTGCTATTAGTCCCCTTCATGCGTTCCTTTGCATGCCGGATCAATGAAGCCCACACGTGAACATGTAATGGTCATATAATTATTACTACGCGTGTCCTCAAGCAAGCTTCGTTTTGCACTTACACAAAAGCTAGTGCAGTGGTTATTTTGTTTCGATCCCTTTCTAATTTCTCTTCTTAATTAAACGTGAAATAACCAATGGATGCTTATTCAACATTGTCAGTTTATTTAATCCTTACTTGCCTGCAATAGTATACCACATATACCGTTTTTCCTTTAATTCAAGTTTAAAAGTGGAGTTCTAGTAAAAAAAATCTGATGTGTGCCATTCACATGACTTTCTCTATATCCGTGCAAAAGTTATTCTTAAAAAAACTTATACTTCTATTTACTTTATGCTAATCAGAAAAAAGAGCAGAAATAGTCTTATTACTCGCTTCCTTGTAAGTAGAAGCGAAATAACGGACTACCATAGGTTAAAGTAATAGTCAAAAGCTGGTTACTATGTCAATGAAGTTCCTTTGTTTATATGGATAGGAGTTGACAAGTTCCTGTATGAGAAAAGTAAGTTTTTCAAAGCTGAAACCAAGAAAAAGGAATATCTCAAAAACGATCAATTCCACGAAAAAAATATATATAACATAAACTGTGTGTTTTAACGTGCTCTACATTTTTTGTGGGTTAAGTTTTTGTCCATCTCTTACCGTTTAGTAGTTACGAAAAATTCATCCAGAATAAAGTAGTCTTCAGAGGCTATTCCCAGAAAATTCAAAATATACATTTTATTTGTCAGGTAAATATCTTTAATATACGAAATTTTAATCAAAATCGTTAGACCCATTTTTGAGAAAATCAAAATTTACGAAAAAAGTTCCATGTAAAGGGTAGTTTGGGGGGGGGTTCTCAAAATCTTCGTGTCGCATACCTGGAAGATACTAAACTTAAAGACCAAGTTTGGTATTTTACCGACTTTTCGTTTTTGAGTTATCGTGTTCATAGACACACGGACACACACACATGGACCTTTTTGTGAAAATTCTTTTTTTGGATATTGGGGACCCTAAAACATATATTTCCGGTGAAATCTCGGTATCGAATTTTTGGGTGGAGTGCAATACCTTCTCTGTACACTATGTACATAGTGCGTATAGAGAAAGTAATATATGGAAATAAACTTATAAAATTATTATATAAAATAATAGAACAAACAATAGAAATGAAAATATATGTAGATCCTTTATTAGTCTTTTTCTTCCCAATTGAAAGTTAAAATTCATCTAAACCAGTTTTCATAATCCTGCCAAAGGCTCTACCAAAAATAGGTTCAAATGGCCATCAGTGTTAGGTGATAGGCAATGGACTGGCCATTCATTCAAAGTCCAATGTTGCATGTTCAGATCCCAGTGACTGTGATAAAGGATGGGGAGAGCCCAAGTAAAATAATTGGTGTAATCCTTGGAAGCTAATGGGGTTAATGTTGACTGCAATTTTAAAGCAAACTTGCATATATTTTTACAATATAAAACAGTCTTGATTACTTGCCGCTTATGGTTGAAGGTTAGTATAACATGAAATTAATCCTAGAGTACAGGTACCAACAGGCAACAAAGGGTTATTACATGAACGAGTTTTCGACATATTTTCTTTATTGAAATTTAACGGAACCTACATAAGTATTCTAAATAATATTATACCGGGAAACATGAGAGTCAGTTGAGAAATTCAATGCTATGCCGGCATGTTGCCATGGTAGCTGAGTGGCAGAGCAACCGGCAAGAGTTCGGGAGATCCGTGGTTCAAATCCCGGCTATGGTATTGAATTTTACAGTCTGACTCTACCTATCCAACTCCTGTCCAACACGCGGCTTGTGTGAAAAAAACAATTGTTCCAATACCAATTGACCATAATAGATGGCTGTACTATGAATTCTGAGTCTAAAGTACGTACAACATTGTAAGTCGCAATTGAAGTTGAAATCTCAAAATAATTTGAGATCACCTTGTGGTTTACCAGGAAACATGCGAGTCAGTTGAGAAATTCAATGCTATGCCGGCAAGTTGCCATGGTAGCTCAATGGCAGAGCAACCGGCAAGAGATCACAACAATATTAGGACTTTTAAAAAATTATGTGGTGAAACCCTTTTTTGCTTATTAAAAACCTATCCTAAAAATTTAAGAGAGCTTGAATAAAACCTGCATTGTGTGGAACATTTTGAATGGCAAAAAATGTTGAAAAAACTGTAAACGAGTAAATCAAATTTTTAAAGAACAAAACATTTTCTTCTAAGTTAGATACCTTCGAACAGTCTAAAACCATTTAGACACAAAGTTGGGCCCTCCTTCCTCTTCCTTCTCTCCCCTGCTGCAGTTTTCTTCAATTTTAGTTTAGGAGAAACAAATAATTAAATTGTCATTTTATTAATTTTTTATTTTTTCTAAAGAAATATGAAGTTTATTATTTAATTACACAAGCATTGGTGATATTAGAAAAGAAATCATCTCATCCATTTCGGATTTTTCACCACAGTGGAAAGTTTAAAGCAACACACCCACTTACAGTCATCTATTTAAATCGTCACGTGATACGGTTTAAAGCGCCACATGGTAATAAAGACAACAGGAAATTGAACTACAAGTATTACATTATTTAATTAGGCAAAATAGCGGAATACTCTCGAAGAGGGAACTACTTGAATCCGTCGAAGAGGAAAATTCCAGACTTCGGGAAAGTGCACATAATGAATTGTCATTAAGAGCCGGCCGAAGATGCCAACAATCCACACGGGCGGCCAGATTTTGAGTACGTACGTAGTCATATTATTTTAAAAAAAAAATGTAAATGGCTTTTATTTATGGACGCTTTTTAACTACTGTGGTTCTTAGCGATCCATTCTAAATTGGTCGTGAAAAACCGCTTAATTTTTGCTCTCTATCAGGCTTGAGGTTCTTTTACGTGCCGTAAATCTACAACACGGGACCAACGGTTTTACTTCCCTTCCGAAGAAAGCCATGCTAAGGATTTTATCATCGTTCTCCCCCAGGTTTGAACCCGCGACCTTGTATATATGAAGTTAGCATGGTAACCATTACACCATGGAACACGACGCACATTATTTGGATTCTACTACTCGTAGCTTACTTGTGCATCATCATGATTTGTCTCGTGTGTGTGTGTGTGTATTTTTAGTTTTAAATTCGCTTTTGAAATTGTCCTTATTGAAAGAGATGCTAACTCTGTATCATTTAACAAATACCGATTAAAAAGCTTTTCATGTATGGTACCCATAAATTTTATGACAAAGCTGCAATTAATCTGTGTCAGTGTTAAAGGCAATTCCTGAACGTAATTCTTGTACCTATAAAGAAATATACAATGAAACTATTTCTGAAAAGTTTTATCTCTGTTAAGATGAAGTACATAGAAGATTAAGCTTTCATAATAATAGTTTGTTGAAGAATGCTAAAGAAATGCATGTGAAGGCAACAATGTGTCATTCCTAGAACTTTTCAAACGACCTTTGCAGTCTAAACAGTCCTTATCTGACGAAAACTCAACTTGAAGGTCGGTCAATTGCCGGAACGGAGTTGTGAGTGGCCATAACGCGACCTTGGCGTTCCGCCAACAATGATATACCGTGGTAGTTTCCCCATTTCCCTTCCGCTGGATAGGACGATGAAAGAATACAGAACCAGTTCTTTCAAGGGAGAGAACATTTCCACGTTGGTACCGGGAATCGAACTCGGTTTCCCACGCCAGAGGCAGATGCACTGCCGCTGCACTAGTCCTTACCTAAATGGTAAATATTTCTTATATTTATTTACTAAGCTCTCGTTGCAACTAGTCACGTTATTGCTGTGTTATTACCAAAAAGCTTTTATTGTGGCTTGTGACTTTAATTTATTTTTATTTGAAATTTCAGAGTGTATATTTTTAATTCTTAATTGTTGTATTAAGATTTGTGTGTTACGGTTGGTCTCTTATAGTATATATTTCAATCCATTCCTTGTGGTTCTTTACGGTCAAAATTTACAAAATAGATGTAAATAAAAGTATGAAAATCTCATTTTAAAAAGTATTTGCTTGTATTTTTTAAGGTTTCTAACTCACTCAATTAGTTTCACAAAAGTTCCCCTCCTTCAATTCAGTTTAATTCATAAATCGGTGCAATTCATTAACGAACGTACTGTACTGCAGATATGAAAACACAATAAGAACTGTGTCGCTGTCCGTTGTGCGCCAATATGTCGCCGTTCATTTGTCTACCTCGAAGTCGGTCTGGATTAGCACCCGTGAAATACTTTATAAACGGACGTACACATATCTCTGAAAAGTCCTTTGATGCACCGGCTATGCTCGTCCATGTAGAACACAAGTTTGACTCTCAATGAGGGGGAGAAAGAATGACTGGGTTATGTAACACGGGGTAGACTCAAAAATAGAAGCACTTCACTTGAGATTCCACTGAATTACTGCTCTTATTCACTTTTGTTGCTTGTTGAGGCACTAATCCTACGAGCGACTCCCGACATAGGAATTCTTGAAGACGTAGACATAACAATAACTAGTGCTGTTTTCGGATGGTTACTAAGTTCTTATTTTCAACGGTCATTGGTAATTACTGCGTACTTTTCTATTACGCAACAAATCAACTCGGACGTCTCGCGTATTAAAATCACATACTCAGGCACTAACATCGCCGCGTTCACGTACGCACAACGTACAGCCTATAGCGTACCGCGTTCAGCATCACGCGTCTATCAAGAAGCAGTAACAACAATAATAACAATAAAAAGCCTATTTCCTTGTAAGCGCATCGTTTAAATACCCAAACTCTCCAATATCGAATTCATTCCTGATTGGCTGAAAAGAATCGCGTGACTAACCTTGTAAGTTCTTTGTATTCAACTCACGTGACCGCTCTTTATAATGAAAAAGTCCCTAGCTGCTAACTTTTAGGGGACAAACCTTTCTCTAAAATGTACCATGTTACTAAGGTTTTGTGTTCTGCAATCTGCTCAGCCTTGACTGCTGAAGCAGATATTTCCTATATTAAACCTATGTAAAAATATTAATTAAACTACTAAAATACACAGCGGGCTAATATACTGTCACAACTGAGTGCAGCATACCAGTAGCTCCGAAGTTAAAAAAATCTGATGTGATCCATTCGCATGACTTTCTCTATATTTCTGCAACAAATTATTGTTGAAAAGCTTAGGTTTCTATTTACTTCATACTAATTGAGAAAACATTAGTAGAAATAGTTTTGTTACCTGCTTCCTTGTAAATAGAAGTGAAATAAGGGAATAGCATAGGTTAAAGTCATATTCAAAAGCTGGTTGCTATGTGACTGAAGTTTCTTTGTTTGTATGGACAGGAGTTTACAAATTCCTGTATGAGAAAAGTATAAGTTTTTCAAAGCTAAAATTAAAAATGAGGAATATCTTATAAACGACCAACTCCACGAAAAAAGTATATAACATAAATTGTGTGTTTTAATGTGCTCTACATTTTCTGTGTGGAAAGTTTTTGTCCAACTCCTACGGTTTAGCAGTTATGCAAAAATCCGTAAAATTCATTCAGAATAAAGTAGCCTTCAGAGGCTATTCAGAAAATTCAAGATATGCATTTTATTTGGCGAGTAAATATCTTAAATGTACGAGATTTTAATCAAACACAGACACACACAAGGACATTTTTCTAAAAATGCTTTTTTTTTTTTTTTTTTTTTTTTTTTTTTTGGATTCAGGGATATCGAGACATATATTTCCGGAGAAATCTCGGTATCGAATTTTTGGGTGCAATACAATACCTTCCCTATGTACTATGTACATAGTACTATAGAGAAAGTAAAAATCTGTTTGAATGAATGCAGACTTATCTTTGAGATTGAACATGGATCTTTGGGAGCAACTAACAGCAATAAGACCGAACATGTGGGAGTACTATCCAGTCGATATTGTACTTCTCACCTCAGGTTTGTGGTGTATCGCGTAAACCCATGGTTAGCGCCATCACCATTATTGCTATTGGAGTCTAAATCAAGTACCTCAGGAGTCCATGCATAACTCCACTTTAAGCTTCTCGCGGCCCTGAAAGTAACCTCCATTAACAGCGTCAGATAAGCTCCTGAGACAGAGAGAGCACTTCCAACTTGCGACCTCTAACTTTGCCTTTATTAGAAAGTAAGTAATGACCCGCGCAAACAGTCATATGAAGACTCCACAGCGCTATCATGTTAAGCTACGTAATGTGTTCCATTCACATGACTTTCTCTACATCTCTGGAACAAATCATTGTTAAAAATTGTACTTCTATTTACTTCATGCTAATCGAGCGAAAAGTAGTAGGAATAGTCTTATCACTTGCTTCCCTGTAAGTAGGAGCGAAATAAGGGAGTACCTTAGGTTAAAGTGATGGTCAAAAGCTGGTTGCTATGTCACTGAAGTTCCTTTGTTTGTATGGACAGGAGTTGACAAATTCCTGTATGAGAAAAGTACAAGTTTTTTTAAAGCTGAAACACAAAACATGGAATATATCAAAAACAGTCATCTCCACGAAAAAAGTATAGAACATAAATTGTGTGTTTTAACGTGCTCTACATTTTTTGTGTGATAAGTTTTTATCCATCTCTTATAGTTTAGCAGTTATACAAAATTCCGTAAAATCCATCTAGAGTAAAGTAGTCTTCAGGGGCTATTCCCAGAAAACTCAAGATATACATTTTATTTGTCAGGTAAATATCTTTAATATATCATATTTTGATCAAAATCGTTAGAGCCATTTTTGAGAAAATCAAAATTTTCGAAAAAAGTTCCATGTAAAGAGTAGTTGAGGGTGTGGGGATTTTCTTGAAAATCTTCGTGTCGCATCCTTGGGAGATACTAAACTGAAATACCAAGTTTGGTTTTTAACGTTTTTTTTCGTTTTTGATTTCTCAATATCAAATGTTTGGGTGCAATACAATACCTTCTCTATACAGTACGTGTAGAGAAAGTAAAAAAGATTTAAAACCCAAGGTAAAGAACCTATAGACAACGAATTGTTTCTAATGCAAAGCCTCTGATATGACGTTAGACATTAAACGGCACTATATAAATGAAACAATTAAAAAAAAAAAAAAAGTTAAACTGTCTTTGACACCCAATATAGAATGAGACGCTGAGAACCAAGTTGTTACAGAGCGTTCACAAATAAAATTCAATTTCGTTTTCATTCTATTTACATGTTAATAGCAAGTCCTTGGGACTTTATTGCTACTTATGTAAAGTGAAAGTTGTGTATCAATATTTTCACTTCTTTCAGGTTTTAGAAGAATACCATTAGTCCGAAAAATCTCACCGCTGCTTCTATTTTGTTCTCCTGTATTGTTGATGTCCATAAATCTGATAATGCGTCTAAAGATAGTATAGTAAATATCTTAAAATATTTCAAGACCGTATTTTGAAGATGAGGTAAATAACGTGATAGTACCTGAGACAGTAGGTTTCTTGTCACGGGGCAAAGAGCTATTCAGAAGGGACAGATAAATCATAGTTAATAATATAAATTATATCAAGAAGGGAAATATAAATGTACTTTGAAAATGGGAAGGGAAGAAAGATTTCAAACACGTATAAGTAGCCGAGTTGTCACGAGCTGGTAGCACAGTATACCGTTAGGGGAGAGCATTGACCCGAAGGGGTGCGGCTACACTGCCCGAGGGAACAGTTTTTGAGGCACTTGGCGTAGAGCATCGGCAGAACCAAGGTGTGATATTTAGGGTCCGTGGTAGAGGCGAACAGGCTAGCTTTAGTCGTGAGGGAAATAGTTTTAATACTGACCAGAATATGGAGTAAATCAGGGCATCAAAAGTAATAAGTAAATAATAACCACAGTCGCGTAAAGCATGATTTCACAGGAGAAAATTTAAGAGGAATGCGTGTGTGTTCGACGGAGGTAAAAGGCCGAACTAACTGTATAAAACATTTGTGTCGTACCACACCCTGAAAGAATTTCCATACTAGTTAAAATCCTGAGCTAGGGCTCATATCCTCATCGTTCCTAATACCCAAAATCCGCATCCAGGATTCGAACCCGTAACCACGTTACCACCCCAATGCGTTACCACAATGTGTTATTTTAGTTGTTCCCACGAAACGTTGTAATTCGACAAGTTTTACATGCTTATGTTTTAGATATAAACGTGTTAATTATCATCCAGTATACTTAAAGGAGCTAATGTTTAATGATGCTCTTATTTAAAACTTAATGATGAGTTTTTCCCTTGAATTTCAATATCATTTTTATCTTCTCTACACGCACTATGTGCATAGTGTATAGAGAAGGTATTGCACTCCACCCAAAAATTCGATACTGAGATTTCACCGGAAACATATGCTTTAGGATCCCTGTATCCAAAAAAAGCATTTTCACAAAAAGGTGTGTGCCGTGTGTCTGTGAACACGATAATTCAAAAACGAAAAGTCAGTAGAATACCAAACTTGGTATTTAAGTTTAGTATCTTCCGAGGATGCGACACGAAGATTTTGAGAGAAATTCCCCCACGCCAACTGCCCTTTAATTGGGAAATTTTATTTGTTCAAAAATGGCTGTAACGATTTTGATTAAAATATCGCACATTAAAGATATTTACCTGACAAGTAAAATGTATATCTTGAATTTTCCGAGAATAGCCTCTGAAGCCTACTTTATTCTGAATTTATTTTGCAGAATTTTGCATAACTGCTAAACAGTAAGAGATGTACAAAAACTTATCTCACAAAAAATGTAGAGCACATTAAAACACACAATGTTATATAATTTTTTTCGTGGAGTTGATCGTTATTTAGATATTCCTTGTTTTTGGTTTCAGTTTCAAAAACTTGTAGTTTTCTCATATAGGAATGTAAAACTCCTATCCATACAAAGAAAGGAACTTCAGTCACAGCTTTTGACTGTCACTTTAACCTATGGTACTCCCTTATCTCGCTTCTACTTACAAGGAAGCAAGTAATAAGACTGTTTCTGCTAATTTTTTTTTCGATTAGCATGAAGTTACCAGAAGAATAAGCTTTTTAACAATACTTTGTTGCAGATATGTAGAGAAAGTTATGTGAATGGAACACATCAGATTTTTATAGTAACTATCCCAATTATTAAACTGTATTGGGTCATTTTCGTCTCTTAAAAAATGTAATTCCTCTTCTCCTTCGTCGTGCAATTATGCTTCTCTTTATAGGAGTTACACCCCCCACCCCAAAAACTTACAAAGCAATGCTTGGGTGATAAGTCTGTCGCCTTTGGAGCATAGCATATCTGATGGGTGATCGGGCTAGTATGGTGGTGAAGAAGGAAATGAAAAGCAGTGGTGAAAGGACTCATAGGAAAAGTTGCAGATAAAATTATCCGACCCAGCATTCGCCTAGTGAAAGAGGAAAAGCGCGAGTGCGTGGAGGGTTGAACCCAAAGCCGATCCCGGTGGCCGCGGATCGTGGGTTCGAGTCCCACCTCGGGCTTCACTGTTACTGTGTTTGCTAATGCGTCTATGCTTGTGTATGTATATGTACAAAAAAAAAAAACAAAGGAAAACGTTAAGAATAATTAGATCAACTAAGGGAACTGGAAAAAACGGAGTAAAAAAGAATACAGCGCCGGAGTCCTAACAAGCCTCCGAAACTGGATTTTGTTTAAAAAAAAAAGAAGAAAAGAAGAAGAAGAAGAAGAATAAGAAGAAAGGAACCCAGGACGTCCTGATTGCGGACCACAGACGTTATAGTCTGGACCATCTCGCTCGATTAATAATATACTCGTATATCTTTCTTACTTAAAATCGAAATTCAATTACAATGAATGTAAAACAGAATTCACCTCATCTGCCATTTTTAAATTTAAATGTTAAACTTAGCATACATGTTTACTTTCTAGAGCATACTATGCACATAGTGTATAGAGAAGGTATTGCATTCCACCCAAAAATTCGATAAAAGATTTCATCGGAAATACATATTTTGGGTCCCCCTGAAAAAAGTATTGTTACCAAAGGGTCCGTGTGTGTGTGTGTATGTGTGTGTGTCTGTGGACAGCATAGCTCAAAAATGAAAACACTGTTGAATACCAAACCTGGTTTGTTTTCTTCCAAGGATGCGACACAAAGATTTTCAGGAAAATCTACCCTTCCCAAACTTCCCTTCACATGGAAAATTTTTCGAAAATTTTGATTTTCTTAAAAATGGCTCTAATGGTTTTGATTAAAATATCGTATATCAAAGATATTCACCTGACAAATAATGTGTATATCTTGAATTTTCTGGGAAGAGCATCTGAAGACTACTTTATTCTGGATGAATTTTACGAAATATTGCATAACTGCTAAACTGCAAGAGACAGTCAAAAACCTACCACACAAAAAGTATAGAGCACATTAAAACACACAATTTATGTTGTATAATTTTTTTCGTAGAGTTGATCGTTTTTGAGATATTTCTTGTTGTTGGTTTCAACTTTGAAAAACGTATACTTTTCTCATACAGGAATTTGTAAACTCCTGTCCATACAAACAAAGAAACTTCAGTCACTTAGCAACCAGCTTTTGACATCACTTTAGTCTATTCCCTTATTTCGCTTCTACTTACAAGGAAGAAAGAAATAAGACTATTTCTGCTAATTTTTTCTGAATTAACATAAAGAAAATAGATGTATTAGCTTTTAACAGTAATTTGATGCGGGGATGTAGAGAACGTCATGTGAATGTAACGTATCAGATTTTTAAATGTAACTGTTAAACTTAGCACACATTTTTACTTTCTCTACACTACTATGTACATAGTGTATAGAGAAGGTATTGCACTCCACCAAAAAATTCGATACCGAGATTTCACCGGAAATATATGTTTTAGGGTCTCCTGTATCCAAAAAAGGTATTTTTCAGAAAAAGGTCCGTGTATGTGTGTCCACGTGTCTTTGAACACGATAACTCAAAAACGAAAAGTCGGTAAAATACCAAACTTGGTATTTAAGTTTAGTATCTTCCTGGGATGCGACACGAAGATTTTGATTTTCTAAAAGATGGCTCTAACGATTTTGGTTAAAATATCATGTATTAAAGATATTCACCTCACAATTAAAATGTATATCTTGAATTTTTTGGGAATAGCCTCTGAGACTACTTTATTCTGGGTGAATTTTACGGAATTTTGCTTAACTGCTAAAACGCAAAAAATGGACAAAAACAGAATGTATGTTGTATACTTTTTTTGTGTAGTTGATCGTTTTTTTTAGATATTCCTTGTTTTTGGTTCAGCTTTGAAAAACTTAACTATTCTCATACAGGAATTCGTCACCTCCTGTCCATACAAACAAAGGAACTTCAGTCACATAGCAACCAGCTTTTGACTATCACTTTAACCTATGGCACCCCCTTGTTTCGATTCTACTAACAAGGAAGCAATTAATAAGACTATTTCTGCTAATTTTTTCTGGATTAGATGAAGTAAATAGAATAATGTATTGCAATGATGTAGAGAAAGTCATGGGAATGGAACACATCACAATTTTATTTTACGCTCATTTCAGTTTTCTTGCCTTCTGCAGCATTTTATTTCTGACACGGTTGTCGCACTTCATTAAAATGGACGAGAGCTAGCGATGAGGAACAAAAGCGAAATCAGAAATGGTGAAAGGGCAGAGAAGCATTAGTCGACTTTCCGCATTCATGCGAATAGAAACCTAATTGTTTTTTGTAAACCTAGCTCACTCTAACACAATACTGTCCCAAATTACCTGGAAATGGACTTCATTTTGATTGCTTGGATATAGAAGCAAACGCACAGCAGTATTCACTTCGATATTTCACTCCATTTTGGCATTCTGGCCTTTCCAGAAACCTAATTGCAGTTATTGACCTATATATTAAGGTATAAAATTTAAGTTTGAGTAACCATACCGCCATACTCGTACATTGATGGTGTTTTGGAAACAAGATGACGCCGTTATGTCTAATTAATCTTAATAAAGGCAATAGAACAACAAACTTTAACTCATTTTTACTTTCTCTAGCCCCATATGGACAATGTACATATGGATAGAGAAGGTATTGTACTGCACCCAAAAATTTTATGTCGAGATTTCACCTGAAATATATATTTTAGGGTCCCCTGAGTCCGAAAAAAAGCATTTTTAAAAAATGGTCTGTGTGTGTGCTGTCTGTTTGACTGTCTGTGGACAGCATAGCCCCAAAACAAAAAGACTGTTAAATACCAAACCTAGTATTTAGGTTTAGTATCTTCCAAGGATGCGACACAGCATTTTTCATAAAAATCCCCCACCACAAACTACCCTTTACATGAAAAAAATTTCAAAGTTTTTGATTTTCTTAAAAATGGCTGTAACAATTTTGATTAAAATCCCATATATTAAAGTTATTTATATCCGAAATAAAATGTATATCTCGAATTTTCTGGGAATAGCGTCTGAAGACCTCTTTATTCTGGATGAAATTTGCTTAACTGCTAAACTATAAGAGATATATAAAAACTCACTACAGAAAAAATGCACATGACGTAAAAACACACAATTTATGTCCTTTACGTTTTTGTTGTAGAGGTAACTATTTCCGAGATATTGCTTGTTATTGGTTTCAATTGTGAAGTACTTAAACTTTTCTCATACAGGAAGTGTCTGTTTTTGTTTTGTTCTACTGCTGGCCAAGCAAAGAAGCGTTTTGTACTGACAATCGAATAACGCCAGATATTAAAACATTTGACTATCGGTTTAGCCAAGTGTATTCCCTTATTTTCTTTCTACTTATAAGGAACTAAGTAGTAAGAACATTCTGCTAATGAGTATCTCGATTAGCAAGATGTAGAAAGAAGAATAATCTTATGTAAGAAGTTTTAGAAGAACTAGAGAAAGTCATGTGAATGTAACACATCCGATTTTTTTGTAAAGCAAGCTGACTCTAAATCACAATGCTGTCCTACAGTACCTGGAAATGGACTTAATTTTGATTGCTTGGATATAGAAACAAACGCACAGCAGTATCCACTTAGGTATTTCACTACATTTTGGCATTCTGGCCCTTCCAGAAACCTAATTGCAGGTTATTGACCTATGTATTTAGTATAAAATTTAAGTTTGAGTAATTATACCGCCATACTCGTACATTGATGGTGTTTTGGAAAGAAGATAATGCCGTTATATCTAACTAATCTTAATGAAGTCAATAGAAAAACAAACTTTAATTCATTTTGTTTCCTTGTTGGAATGAAACAATAGTGTTGCATAGAGCACAAAAATATAACGAATACATTTGGTTACACTTGCTTTCACACTGGTCACCGCGAATAGGAATTATCTGAGAGAGTTAATAGTAATTAATACCTGCCCACGGTAGACCATTTCGTTACAGATTTCCATATCAATGGAAACCTAAACTTTCATAAAATTCTATCATAATTTTCTCGTAAGACAAACTTACATACCCAAGCGGTGAGGGAGGCGTTGTTAGGTGTATGTACTCATTTCTAACGATAAGCAAAAGTTCAGTTCAATCGCAAATATTTAATTGCTCTAGAACTTAATTATAGAACTTACTGTGCTTCCCCTCAAACATTCAATATGGACATCGTATAGAACATATACGTTTCTGGGTCCCATGAATACAAAACACGAAGTTTTACTTTCTGCATCACGCAAGGGAAAGTAGGTACTATATTTCACCCATAAGTCGAGATAAAAAAAACATTACAAAAAGGTCTGTGTGTGTATGTGTGTTTCTATTTGTGTGTGAAAGCATAACGCAAGGAAAAGTAGGTGCTGTATTTCACCCCTAAGCCGAGATAAAAAAAACATTTTTACAAAAAAGGTCTGTGTGTGTTTGTGTGTGTGTGTGTGTGTGTGTGTGTGTGTGTATGTGTGTGTGCGAAAGCATAATGCAAGGAGAAAAATCACTTAACTACCAAACTTAATATTTCAGTATTTCAAGGATAAAACACAAAATATTAAAAAAAAATTTTAAAAAAATAAAAAAAAATAAAAAAATAACTCCCTTGATTTTATAAAAATGGCTCTAATCTTAATGATTAAAACATAATATGTTTAATATATTTTCAAGACCAATGAAATGTACACCTTGAATTTCCTGGGAATAACCTCTGAAGTCCTCATTCAGAGGAGGACAAATGTAAAAAATAGACGAAATATTACTACACAAAAATAGTATATCCCATTATAGCACACAATTTAGTTGCATCCGTTTTTGTGAAGTTGCTTATTTCCGATTGATTCCTTTTTTTTAAACTCCTGGTTATAACTCCATGGCACGACAGCTCACAAGGAGCTTTGGCCTACCGCCCGGCCGCTGCGTTCCCCATGCAGTAATGGAGGGTTAGACGTGGTCAGCGCCTTGAATCCCTCCCGGCCGGTTAATGCGGTCCTCAGGACCTGGAGCCGCTACTTCTCCATCAAGTAGCCCCTCAATTTGCCCCCCAGGGACCTCACGAGGCTGAGTGCACCCCGGTCCAGGTCTCCCAGCGGGGTACTGGGAATCGAACCCAGTTGCTTGGCATGCAGCAACGCTACCACCGCGCTAAGGAGACGATTATAATTCCTGGTTATAGACAACCGAATTTCACTTAGCGACCAGCTCTTAAAGGATTTACCTATCCTTTAGTCTAGCATATTTCCTTACTTCTCTTGCAAGTACCTACAATAAATATTCAACTATTTCTGTTAAAGCTTCTTATTTAATTTATAATAAGTAAGGATATTAATATATCTTGCAATTCTTGATTCATGAGGCACACAGAAAAATAAGTGGTTTGCTACCAAACAGGTAAGTAGAGAGAGTCATGTGAATTGAGCATAGATTTCTGGAAAGATCTTGAATGAATACCACAATTAAAAGTTTAAGCTCGATAAATATAAAGCTATCAAAGCTCGGGTAGATTATTGAGGGAAGCGACACGAAATTTGCAAGCAAACTAACGTTTACGTGACAAAGTTTTCTTGTTTCGAAGGTAAAGTGACGATTCGGTTCTCTTTGCATGGCCAGGAGTAAAACAAATGACGAGTTCTCATTTGTGAAAAGTAGATATAAGTACTGAATAATTTAAAACAGTAACGAAGATTATCGCCAAAATGGTTAAATACACAAAAAATGTATATAACATAAATTGTGAATTTTAAAAAGAGTTTTTTAAATATAAAAAACATATTTTATACACACCACTGTCGTCTAGCTAGATATGAATCTAATAATTCTGATAGAGGGCAGTTTTTCATTTTTCTGGAAGTCTGTTCTCTGTTTTCCTGATTTAATTCCTCTCTCTTCTCTGTGTAGGAACCTCTTTCTTCTTCATAGCCTCTATTTTCGTTCTTAAGGTTATACTTGTAGGGAGAGCCAGAAAGTTTTGAAGTCTTTTGAGCATTTCGTCCTATTTTCAAACTGATTTGGAACAACAGAGTCAACAGCGACATTGATGATGTTGCAGCAGAGGAATATTTAAGATTAAGAGCTGATGCTGAGGACTCACTTGAACGACAATTACTCTTGTCCAAAATGTGAGTCATAAAGTGGCAACATACATCATGTATTCATTGTGTATCATCCATTGTGAAAATTATTGACCATTATTAATTATTAAACTATAACTTTAATACTATAAATTATTAATTATTAACAATGTCCAAGGTATTCATTAACACCCTTGAAGGTTTTGATAGTCTCCGATTCAAAAAATCTACAACAGCAAATTCATGATTCCTATTATGGGAAGGTAGCTAGCTGCCCGTTGCTCCATATTAGGCATTATGCGTGACTTGAAAGAAGACTCGACACCGAACTAAATGTTATGATACCTACACCATAAGAGGGGCGCCCACGGGGAGGGAGGAATGAGTTAAGTGTAACGTTACAGAAAAAGAGGCACAATGCGGCCACCAAATGCAACGTCACGTTTATCCGGCTAGGGGTTGGCACCCTAAACCAGTGGAATCTGCTGCGGCGGGAAAGGGGAAGCAACCCAGGGACGTCAACATAGATTGACTGGGGTGTATTGGGAGGTGTGGCCAACCCTGACACCTAATGAGGGACTGTCCACACCAATCAGAGGATCAGACGTGAAACGAATAAGTATCGGCGTGATGAGAGGCACGTCGGTGCCCTCATCACCAACACTCGAGTGGCATTGTGAGGCTTGAGAGACGACTAGGTTAGTCTCATCGCGGAAGGCTGGATACCAGGGAAGATGTGTAGGGTTCTAGTGCATAGGGTGCCGCCGTGATCGTAACCGGATCTTCCGAAACGAAGGATTTGCCGTCGAGGAGACCAAATTGACCTTACCTGCAAGTAATGGCATCGGGTGACACTTTGCCCTAGGATATTACTAGAGTTAACCCTTGGTCGGAGTACCCTAAGACTGTGAGTGTTGGTCGCGAGAGTGGCTGAGATGTGACACTGGGTCTGGATGTCCTCGGGAGCCACGACGCGGTCTTGCACCTCGGCCAAATGAGATCTGCTTCGAAGTCCCGTCCAACAGACAGCGGTCTGCAGAGTGATCCTAACGTAGGATGTGATCATGCCCACATAGAACGAGATAGCCGTGAAGGCGTATCTGGATGGCAGCGATCAAGGAACATGCTTTTGAACCGGAGTGCTCTACTGAAAGGAATATGCGTCGCCAGTGCATTGTTATCTCGTCAAGAAGAACTGTCATCGAGACTACTGAACCCATCGGACACCAGCCAGGACTTACGGGTGAAACGAGGTTGGGGGAATATGATCCAGCTACAAGTGCATCGCCGTTCAATGACTGAGGGTGTGGCCGGCAGCTGCACAAGTTCTGGGACCCGTCCTGGAGGGCTTTCTGAGGAGGGCAACAGCCCATTTGACGGCGGCACAGCTAAAACAGATCCGGCACCTACTTTGAAAAACCAACCTGTTTATAGCCAAGGGTATGGCGACCACGGCCAGACCAACCGAGTACTCTATCAAATCGACTCCGAAGAGACATTTCGCCAAACATCAAGATGAGCCCCTATGGTGAAGCAAGTGGAGGTACGAGACATGCTGGAAGGGATGTTACAGAAGAGTCCAACCGCTCTTGGTGTTTCCCCGCAATCTTAGTGAAAAAGAAGAACGGTGAACTGCGTTTCAGGGAGAACTATAGGAAACTGAATGCTGTCACCTAGAGGGACTGTTTTCCCCTACCCTGTATAAGGACACCCTGAACACTCTCGCGGGAGCCTAGTGTTTTTCGACCTTGGACCTGAAGTCGGAAGTCTAGCAGGTGGCTCTAGACCCTATAGACAGGGAGAAGACCGCATCCTCGACCGGACAAGGATTTTGGCAGTTTACAGTCATTACTTTTGGTCTCTATAACGCGCCAGCTACCTTAGAGCGCAAAATGGAATCGCTGATGAGGAGCGACCTATGACACCTACCAACTATATCTGGCGATATCATCGTCTTGGGCAGTAGTTTCGTTGCTATCTTGTTAAACTGACCAAGTTTTTATAGTGTTTAACGCTCGCTTTTACTACGAATGCCACCGTAGGCGATAACACTGATGAAACATGGAAGATGGAGCACCGGTGTAATGCGATGGCGGATGAATTCGAGAAAACCCACCCCTGAGCCGCTTTTTCCACAACAAATCCCAAATGTGGTCGCTTGGGATCGAACTCGGGCCACCTCGAATAGTCTAACCACTCGGCCACAACACAGAGATTGTAAGTTACCAACCTGAAGATGAATGAAGAAGTATAATTTCCTCCATAGGGAAGCCTAACAGAATGGCCACCGACCCCGAGAAAACTCGAGTGAAAAATTGTACTAACCCGAGGGAAAAGCGGAGTTGCGCTGTTTCCTAGATCTCTATAGCTACAACCGCCGATTCTTTTGAGGGTTATCCAACTTCGCAAAACCTCCCACTTGCCTGACAAAAACACCGGCTTTACTTATGGGCAGAAGACACCAAGGTTCCGCTCCAGGCACTGAAGACAGTACTCTGAAGTTTGCCTACTTTAGGGCTCCCCAAACCTGATGATGCTTTCATTGTGGACACCGACACAAGCGACAGTGATATCGGAGGCGTCACTCTCCTAGATCTGGGACAGCAAGGAGCAGGTGATAGCAAGACGCTCTCCGTGGGGAATAATTGCTGCGTTACTCGGCGGGAGCTGTTGGAAGTAATGCGTGAACTAAAAACTTCCATTGTTATCTGTATTGTCAGCCGTTCCACCTGAGGACATGACCACAGTCATGTTGAGAAGACTTTGCCTGGAGAGGTGTGGCCACTGCTATAAGATAGAGGAGAAATTATATGCCAAAGCAGTTCATATGATATAGGCGGTGCTGGCGGATAGAGGAAGTAGTTGGTGGACACCGACCTGGGGCCACTCCTGAGAGAAGTGGAGGCAGGAGCTATGCCGAGCTGGAAGGGCATTGCACCTAGGATTAGGGCCTATAAGTCGTACTGCGTCTAATGAGTATCGTTGAAGGCCAAAGAAGACGGGTTATTTAGAGTTTGGGAGTTTCTCGACGGGAAACCACACAGAGAGCAGTCCCCCCCCCCTCCCGCAAAGTAAGGTAGCAGAAGTACTGAGAAGGCACATGCGGGGACCCTGGGAGAGCACCTTGGTACCAACCGAACGATAGACAAACTCCGAAAGAGGTACTATTGTTGAGATTACGAGCAGATGCTGAGAAGTGGTGTCTCCAATGTTATGTTTGTGCAGCAAGACGCGGGCGTTAGACTAGGAGCTGAGATCGCATGTAGCATTACAATTTAGGGGCACCCTTAGGATTCCGTGCCATCTACATAGCCGGACTGTTCCCTGTATCCGTTAGGGGTAACAAGTTCTGATAGTGGTCAGGTTTACTTCACCTAGTGGCCTGAGGTTTACCACATCACCAACCCAGTAGGCCAAAACGGTTGCGGGCTGTCTCGTGGAAGAGCTCTTCTGCCTGTTTGGAGCATCACTCAAGTTGCACAGCAACCAGGGCACCAATTTTGAGTCAAAACTGATGAGGGAGGACCTAGAGCGGCTTGGGTGTACAAGACGCGCACAACCCCTCTCCACCCGCAGTCAGGTGGTAGAGTTGTACATCAAGACACCGGAGAAGATAGCAGCTAATCACCAGAGGGATGTCAGACTGCTGCTTTTCTTGCTGGCCTAACGCTCGTCAAGCTGGGTTAATACCAGCCAGCTTGGTCTTTGGAAAGGAACTGCGTCTCCCATGAGATCTGATGTTTTGGATCCCCCCCCCCTAGAGTCGAATAACCAGCAAGCAATTTACTACGTGGAGAACCTTGGAGATCGTCTTCGCTATGCGCATGAATTGGCCGTTCAGCATATCCAGATAGAGAGCGTCAGGATAAAGATCCATAAATACGCCATGCCGACAGTCAAGGCTTCCAGCCGGAGATCTTGTGTGGTCGGACCAGCAGCTCTGAGGAGGGAGCAGTGTAACGAGGGCTGATTCTGCCCTTCCTCCCAAGGGCGCAGGTAGGCGTGCCCTAACAATAGGGAGAACGGATACAATTGCTGGGCAAACAAAGATCTTTGCGTGTTTCCCTGCAAGACATCGGGTGGGTTCTTTATATCTATGGCCAGAAAAATTCATTTCCAGAGTGATCTCTTTCTAAATATATAATACGCAATTTTTCCGTAATTTCTAAGACTGGAATTTATAGTCCCGGCTACGGGCCTATATAAGAGAGGCCGACACTGCCCAGAGCGGGTTAAAAGTCAATCTACTGAGTGGCGCATGCGACGACAATGGCTTGAAAGAGGTGACTGGTTATTTGTATATGAATGGGATATAACATCATGATGGAGGAAATGATAAAAACTCTACTTGCCAAAGTCAAGGAAATGAATACGGAAATGAAATTCGAAAGGAAAAATGGCGGAAGTTATGACAGATTTGGAATGGAGAAGATGAGAACCGAAATAAGACTGTGAATTGCGCCAGAGAAGATAACGTCGGAGATGCTGAACTAAATCGATGAACAACTGGTTGACCTGAAGAAATGCGTGGAAGAAATTGATTGGAAAATGAGAGAGTTTGGGGGAAAAATGGAAGACCTTGGTGAAACGATGAAACGCCATGACCTAAGCCTGAAAGACCTAGGGACACGTTGCTCTGATGAGAAGATTTGAGGAAGCGCCAAAGAACTGAACACTATGATGGAAAGCATATTTGACGGAAGGCAGAAAACTTGAAGGTCAAGACGACAGGATGCGAAACATCTGCACGCGTCAAGCCAAGTGTGGCTTGTTCGGCGGAATATCCACCTTCAAAGACTTCCCCGATAGCTGGCCGACATCGCCACCACCAGCCGATGGTCTGCAGAGGAGGAAGCCGCACAACTGATAGGAAGCCTTCAGAAACAGGCAGAAATACTGAAAGTAATCCCGAAGTTTGGCGATGTCCGGAGACATTTTTGGGAGCCTTCGTTAATCGTTTCAGGAACCATCGCTTGGCGACAGTCTACCGCAGTCAGTTTCACCACTTCTGGCATACCGATGGTAAAAGATCACGCAGTGGATTAGAATAATTTAGGCCTGTTATCGCCATTTATTCTTACACATGCTCGCAGTGTTGGAACAACACTGTGTGTCTGCTAGTCAAGTTAGAACCAATAATAATTAGTCCAGCCTATTTCTCCGTGGGAAATGATAGCATATCGGTAGCCCCAATCTCTGTCTCTGGACAGAAAAATATGTATTACCGAGTATCACGCTTTGCAAACCTCTGCTTTTAACGAAAATAGACGCGCCAATTTTCTCTATGTGGTTACATAACTAGAACAATAAAAATATGATGTGTTTCTCTGCAACAAATGATTGTTAAAAAGCTTAAACTACCTTCTACTTCAAGCTAATCGAGAACAAATTTGCAGAAATAGTCTTATTACTTGTTTTCATGTAAGTAGAATGAAAATAAGGGAATACTATAGGCTAAAAAGATACTGAAAAGCTGGTTGCTATGTAATTGAAGTTCCTTTGTTTCTATGGACAGGAGTTGACAAATTCCCGTATGAGAAAAGTTAAGTATTTTATAGCTGAAACCAATAATATGGAATATCTAAAAAAGGATCAACTCCACGAAAAAATGTATATAACATAAATTGTGTGTTTTAATATGCCACACGTTTTTTTGTGTGGTAAGTTTTTGTCTATCTCTTTCGGTTTAGCAGTTATAAAAAATTCCGTAAAATTCATTCACAAAAATTAGTCTTCAGAGGCTATTTCCAGAAAATTCAAGATACATTTTATTTGTCAGGTAAATATCTTTAATATACGATATTTTAATCAAAATCGTTACAGCCATTTTTAGAAAATAAAAATTTTCGAAAAAATGTCCATATAAAGGGTAGTTTGGGGTGGAGGGATTTTTCTAAAAATCTTAGTGTCGCATTCCTGGAAGATACTAAACTTAAATACCAAGTTTGGTATTTTACCGACTTTTCGTTTTTGAGTTGTGTTCACAGACATACGGACACACACATACACGGACCTATTTCTGAAAATGCTTTTTTTTGGATACAGGGGACTCTAAAACATATATTTCCGGTGAAATCTCGGTATCGAATTTTTGGGTGGAGTGCAGTACCTTCTCTATACACTATGTACATAGTACGTATAGAGAAAGTAAAAAACAAATGTCTGTGTGTTTAAGCATTGTTTCTAAAGAACAATACCAAGTGTCGTATTGTATGAGAGGACAGCATTCAGTGACACTTAGTCAATATCAGGAATCCTCAAGGGCTGTTTTACATAAAGATGATGTGCGTATATCTGTGACTTGCACAGATTAAAACCCCATTTTCGTGTATTAACACCATGCCTGGTTTCCATCTCGTAGATAATTTGGCAAACGCGTAGCGTGAATCTTTTCCTAAGATTGTTACAGGGACAAAAATAATAGAATTTTTTGGCATTTATTCTGTTTATGACTATATAATGTGCTTATATATATGTACTGTCCACCCAACACAAGAAGGCAAGCTAGGGGTGAGTGAGCGAGGGGGGGCTTAAACTGTTATCTGGTCACGTACTAGTGGATCTGTTTACGTTTACTACGTGTGCATATGAACCAACCTACTGCTGCCTGATCTAATGCGCGTTTCAGTAACTGCAGTGGTGTATTGGCTCTCGCTGCTAGCACGCGCTACAGCATATAGTACTACAGTTATATAATATTTTGTTACTTTTATTCTTGGTTTAATATTTAAATATTTAAATGCAGAGAGCGGCAGCGAAGATGAGGACTTCTCCGACTCGGATCTTGCACAACTGGACTTCTAGCTAAGTGTGAGTTATGTGATAACGCTGTGTATTTTACATGAACCTAACGTCCTTGTCTTATCCAGATGTCGAGCATAAACATCATGTGGACAGCAAAAGTGTTTACGCAATTGCTTAAGTTACGCGTTCCTCTACATTGCCTTCTTGTGTTGGGTGGACAGTATATGTCCACACATACAAGGTGTTAATGAACTACACCGAAATACTTTGCGAGATTGCCTACGTGACTGATATAAGTAATTTGAGATCGGCGATGCATGGTCCCCGGATAAACATAACGCAACTACATAGCGTTAAACGTATGGGTATCAGGTACTGATAAGTTGGTGTTAAAGCAAAGCAGGTTGAAAAACTGGCTTAGAATGTCTTTAAAACTGCTGCCCGAGTAGCAGCTCGTTACTAGCGTTCTCAAGATTTAATGTCGCAAAGATCTGTAAAATCTCGAACTAGTCACTTGACCGTGCGACACTGAGCATTCATTAACTACGTTCTTGAGTTATGGAGCCGATTCTGGGGTCGCTTTTTCAACTGCTCTGCTGGCTTAATGCGTAAAGCAGGAAGCTGCTATCCCAAAGATAATGAGTTCGATTCCTGTCGTTAAATTAATGTTTATTATTATTATTATTATTATTATTATTATTATTATTATTATTATTATTATTATTTTCATTCCAGACGAAGGGCCGCGATACGTGGCGTACTGGTACCTCAGAAACTTACAGCCGTTACTTCGAAATTTCAAATTAGTTATTTCTCCTATCTCAAATTACTTATTTAAGTCGACCAGTTTGAGACGTTTTAAAGTGCTTTAAACGAGTTAATTTCAATTAATCTGTGTTAGAATTTAAGTCGTAAACTGCTTTTCAGATTGCTCAAAATAGAGTAGAATAAGGGCAGGTTAGTTGATAATAATTTATTTTATATAATCTTAGGTTTGTGAGTCACTGAGGGCAACTTCCTCGGTTCTAGACGCTCCATAGTTCATAATTAGTTTTTACTTTCCCTATACGTACTATGTACATAGTGTATAGAGAAGGTATTGCAGTCCACCCAAAAATTCGATACCGAGATTTCACCGGAAATATGTGTTTTTGTGGTCCCCTTTATCTAAAAAAAGCACTTTCGGAAAAAGATCCGCGGTGTGTGTGTGTGTGTGTGTGTGTCCGTGTGTCTGTGAACACGATAACTCAAAAACGAAAGATCGGTAAAATACAAACTCGGTATTTAAGTTTAGTATCTTCCAGTGGTGCGATACGAAGATTTTGAGAAAAATCCCCCAACCCCAACTACCCTTTACATGGAACTTCTTTCGAAAATTTTGATTTTTTCAAAAATGGCTCTAACGATTTTGATTAAAATATCGCATATTAAGACTATTTACCTGAAAAATAAAATGTATATTTCGAATTTTCTGCGAATAGCCTCTGAAGAGTATTTTATTCTGGATGAATTTTACGGAATTTTGAATAACTGCTAAACCATAAGAGACGGCCAATAACTTACTACACAAAAAATGTAGAGCACATTAAAACACACAATTTATGTTAGATACATTTTTTCGTGGAGTTCCTCGTTTTTGAGACAATCCTTGTTTTTGGTTTCTGCTTTGAAAAACTTACACTTTCCTCATACAGGAATTTGTCAACTCCTGTCTATACAAACAAAAAGAACTTCAGTGACAGAGCAACCAGCTTTTGACTATCACTTTAACCTATGGTGCTCCCTTATTTCACTTCTACTTACAAGGACGCAAGTAATAAGACTATTTCTGCTAATTTTTTCTGATTAGCATAAAGTAAATAGAAGTATAAGCTTTTGAAGAATAATTTGTTGCAGGGATATAGAGAAAGTCATGTGAATGGTACACGTCAGATTTTCTATGATATACAGCAAGCGTAGCACAGAGCCATACTTGAAATATATATTTAGCATATTTACTGTCTTAACGACGATTTTCGCCTTTGAGAGTGAAAATGCCGCAGTTTTTCAATTTCTGTGTCGCAATCTGATGACATATAACGTTACATCTCGAGGCACATTTATTTATGCGGAAAAGAAAGATAAAAATTAGGAATTCGCTGTCATCATTTCACTCCCTATCCTGTCCAGTTTCTCCAACAATTTTTGAAGCTTTTCCTCCACCGTAGCTTGCTCTTGTTATCCCACTCCAGACACTAATGTAACAAATAAACACAAAATTACTCTTACATTCACTTGATTGGTCACTAACACACTACATGTAATACAACACTTACACTTTCGGTACTCAAATAACTGAGTCACTGCGTTCAGGTCACTTTCTTAGCAAGCGCTACTCAATAGATTGATCCGTAACTCACTTCACTTACCGGCACTTGTCGGCCCCTTATAAAGTCCGTAGCCGGGCTTTGAAAGTTCCACACTTACAAATTACGTTTGTTCATTTAGGAAGAGATTACTCTGGAGGTGGAGTTTTCTGGGCTTAGGGATAAAGAAGGTGCGAGAAGTCTTGCATGGAAATACACAAGGCCTTTATTTGCCCGGCTATTGTGTGTTTGCTCTATTGTAAAGATGGGCCAAGCAGCTGTGCCTTCTGGCGGAAGAGGGACTCAGCCCTCGTTAGAATAGTTTAAAGCATTTTCAAAATATAAGGTGTATATCTTAATTTTCTGAATATTTCTATATTCTGAATGAGTTTTTTATAGTTATTAAACCGTAAGAAACAGACAACTTTTAACTGTATAAAAATATAGATCTTGATAAAGCATTCAATTAAGTAAAATTATTATTGTTATTACTATTACTCTTGTTTTTTAGTTTTAACAATTTTCAAGATATTGTTGTTAATGATTTGATTGTTGAATACTTATATTTTTCTAAAATGGAAAACCACTAATCTATTTATTTTTAGTGTTTTTCTCCTTCTTTAAGCGATCATGAAAGAAATAAAATTTTAAAGTAATTAAGGGTTATGATTTTATATCCAAATTATATCCAAAGAAAGAGAATATGTGCTAAAATAAGCTAAAAAAGGAGAAAAAGTTGCTGTTTGATTCAACCAATTAAATAAAATCTGTCGTATATTCTAGGTAATTGAGTTACAAACAAATACATCAAATCATCAATACCAGAAATATAAAAATGCAGGATGCTGCTGTATTTCAAAACCTTGAGCATCTCTAGATTTTAAAAAATAAATGTGTTTCTATTAGTAGATAGAACATCTTTGTAGATGATAAAGGTTCTTTTAAGTGGGGAAACTTCGTATTCATTGAGAATGGCAACTGTACAGGTGTAGCAAATTCTTCAAGTTACGGATTCGTCGTAAGATACTCAAGTTTGTCTTTGATAAACACCTCTAACTGGTCCCTCAACAATATCCTATTGCTTTTATTTTTCGAGGCCTTGTTTTCCAATTCTTTAATAGCTGCAGTCAAGTACTTGTAACCATGAACACTAAATACATTGTTATTTTTTTCAGTAGCAAAAGTTGTCACCGCGTCAGCTGGATTCAGTGAAAGTAGAAATTCTTTAATATTGTCAAAATTCTCACACAACATAGCAGCACCCTGAGTTCACTATCTCCAGTGAGTAATGACTGGGAAATTTGGAAGAGGAGGTCATTGATTTCCTTGTAACTACAACACGACCCGGCGCTTTTCGTAGAATCTTCTTCTTCAGGGCAGATATGAATTCACTTGCGATATCTTCATAACTAATGGATTCACAACCTCTGTGCAGGGCATGGACTAGGCGTTTCACATAACTTAAGGAACAAAGGCTTCAATTAGTTAATTCTGAAACCAGGTATGGGACCTGGTCCGTAACCACCAGAAAAAGTTTTTCAAACGCGACACCACTTGGCCACAGCTTTTGACAGAAGTCCATGATTGGTTGCATTACTATACTGGCATTGACTTTCTACAGTTGAGTATTTTAAACAACATGAGCTTAACTTACTCCCTTGATAGAGCTTAATGTTCAATACTTACGGTACCAATGAATTTGTAGTTCTGTCCAACATGATCACATCACAGCCACTTCCTCCTTGATTCTTTGTATGGTTTCTTGGTAAGAGTCTCAATATAGTTTTACTTTCTCTACACGTACTATGTACATATTGTGTAAAAAAGGTATTGTAATGCACCCAAAAATTCGATACCGATATTTCACCGGTTACATGTTTTGGGTCCTCCGAATCCAAACTACCTTTCACATAGCACACTTTTCGAAAACTTTGGATTAAAATACCTTATGTTTAAGATATTTTTATGATAAACTAAATGTATATCTTGAGTTTTCTGGGAATAGTCTCTGAAGACCTCTTCATTCTGGATGACTTTTGTATAACTGCCAAATCGTAAGAGATATACAAAAACTTACTACACGAAAAATGTAATATATGTGACATATATATATTTTTTTTTATGTGTAAAGTTAACCGTTTCGGATTAAAGGTTTTAATTTTAGACAAACTTTTCTCAAGCAGGAAGACATCTTTCTTCTCGTCTCTCGTTTGTTTATTCTTGGCAAGCAAAGAGATTGCAATTGCAATTGTTTCACATAGTGACCAGCTTTCAAAGGACGAGACTATCGCTTTAGCCTGTGCATTTTCTTATTTCCCTTCCACTGAGAAGGAAGCTAGTAATAAGACTAATTCTGCTTATATTGATTAGCATGATGTAGATAACAGATTAATATTTTGAATAAAAGGTTGTTTACCAAACAGCTGGAGGACATCGTGTGAATGGAACACATTAGATTTTTCTCCTTCTACTTACAAGGAACCGAGTAATAAGGACAATTTCTGCTAATGTTTATCTCGATTAATGAAGTAAATACAAGAATAAAGGAGCTTTTTAACAACATTTGTTACAGAGATGTAGAGAACACCATGTGAATGGAACACATGAGAGTTTTTCTTGTGGCACTCATTGGGCACTGGGATCTTTACGTATTTTTCAAGGAATCCTTAGAGAGCTGAATGGTTTAACTCATTAAGAGAAATTCCCGCTTGCGTTAGAGCAGCACACAAATCAATGTTGAATTCCTTCAATTTTTGAAGGGCACTTTTCAAATGCATCTCGTAATAAAGGTTGACATAATTTATTTGTTGAAGATTATTGGAAATGTGTTTTGTTTTTTTATGCGGTCTTGCTGGTGTTTTTCATCTAACAAAATTCCTGAATCGCTAATACTACACCACAGTACCGTTCCATTTATTTCTATGGAATATTGTTTGATTCCTGGGATAGATAAAAAAATCAGGCACTGGACCCATTCGGCATGGCTAAATATAGTAAAATATTCATTTAGTAACAAACTTGCACTCATGATCAACAGACTACTGATTCCAGTGAAATTAAGAAAATGAAAGTGGCAGAAATAGGATTTGCATATGCACCTTTTGTTGCAGTTGTTGATTGATGAAATGCATATGGTAGCGAACTATTTGTTTCGGTAAAGTGAGAGAAAGAGAATTTGCACACACACACAGACAATACTATATACAAAATACTATATTCCATTGTAGCAGATGTGCTTTTACTGGAAGTAAAATGGGGTGAAACTTAAGGTCATATCTCATTATAAATGATAAAATGCACTCTAAAAGATTATTGAAAAGCTACCATGCATATAAGAAAAAGGGGAAAATAGGGGATTATGGGCACCGTTGAGAAAAAAGGGATAAAGCTACCAAAAGGGAGGGGGGAGTTTTACAAAAACGCTTCCTTTATGAGCTAGAGAGAAAATTCTGTGTGGTTTTTTTCCGAAGAGTTTTACTTTACCCTAAGAGAAAAGGTGCGCACCTAAAACTCCTAACCCTGGTAATTACACAAGACACGCTCTTTAAAACTCTGACTCACTTCACCATCTGCATCTTAAAACGAAATGCGCAAATCTGGATTAAAAAAGTAGCCAGAATAATATTGAGCTCTTAATAAAGAGTTTGCAGTAGGCTGAATAGAAATAATCACATGATTTTTTTCATAATACCTTCAATCTTGTGGTAGAATAATTTATAATTAGAGTAAAACTAAGACGAAATAAAAACAGGAAAGAAAAACAAATCATAGCAGACAGTGCGGACACCTCGGTTGTCAGATACTGCATACCAAATTATTTGTCTTTTACGATATACGAGATGGATCTTTCGGTGCCTTCTATTCATAGTTTATAGGCAGGAGTCCTTCCATCCTTTTTAACCATTTCCAGTAAACAAAGCTTTGTTCATGATCGGCCTTGAACGAGTTTGTTTTCCATCGGCTTTAGTGCAATAAAATTATATAGTTTTGGACATAAATAAAGTTATATCAGGCTGGAATCTTCTATAAATCAAAGGAGCACAAGTTTACAGTGTCGAGCGTTGACGTTCCCTGACCAGAATTGACTCGGGCCACTTAGGTTCCTACTGCAACGCAACTAAAGCAAGGTAACCTAAAAATGAATTCTCAAATAACCAACACAGCCAAAAGTTATTCTACAATTGCTAAAACTGGACCGACAAAAGATCAGGGTATTGTAATCGAGGCACATGATGGCATTCCTCTTAAAGAATATATCTATGCCATTGATGAAATCACAGATCCTTCACACATTTGTTTTGTTTCTAGAATTTCAAATAACCGAGTGTGCGTCTACGAGGCAAACAAAGAGATAGCTGAATCAATTAGTGTTCGGCACTCAACTATTACTGTAAGCAATGTAGCATTGGCGCTGCGCCCTCTCTTGACCAAACAACGCCGGGTTGAACTATCCAACGTCTGCCCTGTTATACCCAATTCTGTTCTGGAACAATACTTGATTAGCTATGGTATTATTCCTGCTTCTGTTATTAGTCATATTCAGGCTGGGCTTAATACAGGCTATTCCCATATATTAAGATTTCGATGTCAGCTGCATGTTTCACCTGACGACTTTCACAAACTTCCTGAGAGCTTTTCTGTACATCACGAAGACACTACATACTGGATCTATGTCTCTTCAGACACACCAACATGTTTTGTGTGTAAGATAGAAGGTCATTGGGCTAGGGAATGCCCTAACAGTGTTGGTGATCTACCCATCATAAGCCTTACAAGTTCTAACACTACAGAATTTTTTCCGCTCTCGGGAAAGGCAGCTTCTAACGAAGATGGCTCCCAATCGCCGGTGCGGGTATTTCATTACCAGCCGCTCCTAAACAAACGGAGCCGCCTAATACACGTGATCCATTGGACTCAGCAAGTTCAAACACTAAATGTAATGTATCTGCAACGGTGAGAAGCTTGGATGGATCAACCTATGAATATTTGTATTCGCACAAAGCACCCGCTGTCATCTTCCAGCAGTGTGGAGGCCAGTACCTCGGAGGATCCTCCTTAACGTAAGTCTACTCCTGTAACCAAGAAACCTAAAAACCCTCTGATAGTTCATCAACAATTGCTGACTCTGTTCTGCCAAACCAACCGCTATTGGACAATCAACCAAGTGAATTTATTTTCACTTTTCCACAGCTCTGTAGCTTTAATAAGAACACCATTGGTATCAGTGACATCTCCAAAGTTACATTAACCGATACCTCGAATCTGCAGGGTATAGTACAGACTCTTCACAAGATCCATCCCCATCTTAACAATAGTAATATAAAAATCAAACAAACCGTCTTGAAAAGAAATTAATGGCGGCAATAGCCAAGCATCCTGATGTACCAAAAACTACACTTTAAGTGGGCGATGCTTCTCAGTCTTCATAATGGAATGTAGTGTAGCCTTATTACAATGGAATATAAATGGTTTTCACTCCCATCTTGAGTATCTATAATTTCTTTTACACTCCCATAAGGCTCTTGTAATATGTTTACAGGAAACCAACTTCACTGCAGATTACATAGCCCCACTTAAACGTTATTCTGGCTAGCACAGGACTCCTACTGAGGAAAGACGTGCTAGTGGTGGATTGGTTACCGATGCTCAGAATATTTTAGCATAAAAAGAAATCCGTTTTAATACTTCCGTGGCTGTCTCCATATTTTATAAAACGGAGATTTGCATTTGCAATATTTACCTTCAAAACAGCACCATTGTTGGCTTACCACTGCTTTCTGACTTTATCACATAGCTGCCTAAACCTTCTTATTATTGGGTAATTTTAAGAGCCGTAATCATATATGGGGTGATGCTAAGCTTGATTATCGTGCATTGAGACTCTATTTGAATCTTTTGATTTAACGCTCTTGAACTCTCCAAACTCTACCCATTATGACATATATTATGACACCTTCACTTGCATTGATCTTACGATATGTTCTTCCAGCATAGCGTCTTTATACAACTCCTTAGGGCAGTTACCTCTTCCCAATCACTGTCAATTCCACTAATTACACTTCTCTTCTGAGAAAGTGACCTTTTACTTGAAAACTCGACAGACTGACTGGAAAGCCTGCGGTGCCATTAGTAGTTAAAGCGGGCGTTAAACACTACCAAAAAAAAAAAAAAAAAAAAAACTGACTGGAAACTTTTAAAGACTTATTTCGGATTGCTGCACAGGGTTTCCCACAAATGGATATTGATGAAATTGTTGCTAAGTTTTCTGAGACTGTGACTAAGACGGCAGAGAGTTCTATTCCTACCACTGGAAAACATCTGTATACAGTACTGTTCGATGAGCTATTCGACTTTTAACCAATATATATACAAGTGGTTCTAAATGGAAAAATATAAATGGATGTGCAGTGGTTTTTCTTGCTCACAACACTTACAATTTCATATACTCTCCATCTTCTCTTGTGAATTGTTTGCAATTCGGTTTGCCCTGGACTATGTATTGAAGGGCAGAGATCAACCCTTCATTATCTTCACAGACTCTCTAATCGTTCTACTAGTTATACAACGACATTCACCCCTCTCACTTCTGGCAAGCAACTTGTCTTCGCTTGGATACCATCCCACTGTGATACAGCGGGAAATGACACTGCTGCCAAGGAAGCAACAAATCATCCTCCAACCATCACAAATATCAAGGTTCCTCATTATGATTACCTCATGCATCATAGGCGCACTATTTTACAGCAATGGAGAACACGTTGGCCAGCTACATCTAGAAGTAAATTGCATTAAATTTGCCCAACACATAACATTGCTTCCTCTCTTCTGACACTTGCCAGAAGAAACCAGGCACTAATCTCCCGCTTGTGCATCGGACACACCATTCCTACATCCTGTCGCACGAACCCCTCCTAGATGTACTCTGTGTGATAGTGTTCTCACAGTTTATCACATAATTACAGCCTGCCCGAGATACACTGCTCAAAGGACTCAATGTGTTCCTGCTGGCTTTCAACTGGCCTTAGGTGATCCACAGAACTGGACACATGTTTTACAATTCCTGAATACCATTCAATTGTACAATAAGATGTAAATACTGTCACTAACTTGTATTAATATTATTTATTTTCTATAATTGTAGTTGCGATATGATTTTGTGTTAAAGCGACATTAATCAATAAATTAAGGGAAAAAACAAACTTTGTAGAGAAATCCTAATAGCAAACCTTCGTTTTACTTATGAATTAATAAGGTGCTGCTTCCTGTTTAAAATATCTCATTCATTTGTTCACAAAATCCATGTACTAAACTGAATATTTATAAGATGAGGTCTATTGATTAAAAATATTCACACTTGGTTGATATTTAGGAACATTCGTCTCATGATTAAGAAAGTTAGTAGCCATTACTGAATAGCTCTCAGAAAACAGTGTGCGTAAAGGAATGCATTTCTGTATTAATTATTATTACGTTATTATAATAAAAGGAATACCCCAAGTAAGAACTAAACATAAACAATTCGGTACTAAGGGACATCTGACGATTATTTTACGGTTTTAATACTATATAAATGTTTAAATACGTTTATTACTATGTACGTCACCACAGATCGCGAACACTGATCATACTTGAAATTAAATATAACGGCCACTTAGGAAGGAATCCTTCCAGGCACAACTTTAAGGTACCCCCCAGTGCGAGTATTTGTCTGTCCGTGAAGTCAGGGATTTCAAATGCGGACCTCCCGTCTCAAGTCCATGGCTTAGTGTCTCGTCCTCGCTTACAACAATATAGGTCCCAATAGTCAAGAGTCTAAAGACGCCTTTAAAATACACATCGAGAAAGCAAACACTTGATACAACCAAATTGTCCAAACTGAACGGTAAATAAGTGATTTGGCATTAAGGTAATTTCATAATCATTAATCAAGTTACAATAACATTAGTTCGAATCTCGCTTAGGGTAAGTTACACGGATAAGGATTTTTTCGGGGTTTTCCCTTATCCTGAGAAGACGAATGTCGAGTAACTTTAAGCCCCATGGACCCAGAGATCATTTGAGCATCATATCACCAATTGTATTCATCGTCCGATATGACCAACCAGGTTAAAGGACGTTAAACTACAAAAAAAAAAAAAAAAAAAAAAAAAATACAACGTTTGTGTTTTTTCCGATAGAATTTAAAAAAAAGTACCATCATCGCCATAGGTGTGTATAGTTATAATGGGGGGAGGCACAGAGGAGATCTGGGGTACCTATATGAAGTATGCTCGGGAGAAAGGAGGGAGGAGTGTTTGATGGTTCTCCCCAAAAAATGCATCTTTAACTCTGTATTCTGTGTACTGTTTCCTATCAAAATCAACGTTTTTCAGAACGCGAAACTCTTCTAAGTTTTCAAAATCTCCACATTAACAATCAACCTTAAATAATGTTTAATTAGTGCATTTTATTTAAACAATGTTTTTAAATTAACGATTGAATTGAAATAATATTTATAGGATTTATGAAATCAAAAGCTGAAGTAAACAAGACATAGCTATTCGTGAAAGTGACTTTCTCTATTAAAAGAGACCATCCTTTAGATATCTTCAATATCTTTTAAACTGACATCTATTGTGAAATTTCTGTTCCATGAACGTAGTAATAAGTTCTCCAGACTTACTTGTTTCATAGCTGATCTTTAATCTTAGTTGAGGTTGTATGAGTGAAGCTTAGAGAATTCTCTCTCGCAACAACCGGTAATAACTGAACCAAGATATTCACATCTGCATGTATCTGTGACCACTGGCAGGAGACAGTACTGCTCGTTCAATCGTCGATGAAATGGGATGTCAACGCCAATTTTCTCAGTATTCCATTACAACCATCCCAACTTATCCTCTTCCCATGGGTGTGTAATATAACATTTTGTTTTTCACTCATCTACTCATTTCGTATCCTATTCCTGCAGTTTTATATTTTAGTTAATTTTATTTTTAAAAATCACATGTTCCATTCACATGACTTTTTGTACCTGCTCTACAAACCAACTATTTGTCATCATGCCAATCGAGATAAGCATTAGCAGAAATTATCTTATTAATTGTTTCCTGTAAGAAAACACTCTAGGCTAAAGCGATAGTTAACACTTTCAAAATCTGGGTGCTATGTGAAAATATTGAAATTCGGTTCTTTTTGCATGGTCAGGAGTAAAAAAAGATGGAGAGAAAGAAAATGTAAGATGACTTGCTATTGACAAAAGTTTCAAGTAGTTTAGAATTGAAACCAATAACAACGAATAACTCCTCAAAAGAAAATGAATTGTGTGTATTAACGAGATCTACATATGTTGAGTAGTAAGCTTTTGTCTATCTCTTACGATTTTCAATTATGCCAAATTCATCCAGAACGAAGAGGACTTGAGAGGCTGTTCCCAGAAAATTCAAGATAAACTTTTCGTTTCTCATGAAAATATCTTAATAAAAATCGTCAGTCATTTTTGAGAAAATCTAAAATTTAAAACAATGTCCTACGTAAAGTGTAGTTAAGGGTGAGAGATTTTCCTGAAAATCTTCATGCCTTGGAAGATTTAGAACTTAAATACCAAGATTGGTATTTTCTAATTATTTTCTAATTTTTTTTAACTTAGGGGTCTTAAAACATGTATTTTCAGTGAAATCTCGGTTTCGAATTTTTGGGTGAATACACCGTGTTTTGTACCTACTATGTAGAGTATGTATAGAGAAAGTAAAGGTGCGCACGTTCATGATCATCACTGAAGATTGCTTAATGTAGCATACTCGCCTCTCACCTAGACAGCGAGGGTTCAATCCCAAGCAACCGCATGTGAGATTTCTGATGGACAAGGCGGCGTAGGGGCGGGTTTTCTCCGGGTTCTCCGGTTTCCCCCACCATCACATTCCACGGTTCCCCATCTTCATTCCATGTAACACCAGCGCCATTGCCTGCAATGTCATAAGTAGTACAAGGGGTGTTAAACACTACAAAAAACCCCAGATGTGTTCCATTCACATGACTTTCTCTACATCTCTGTAACAAATTATTGTTAAAAAGCTTATGCTTCTATTTACTACATGCTAATCGAGAAAAAAATTATTTCTTGCTTCCTTGTAAGTACAAGCGAAATAAGGGAGTATCATAGGTTAAAGTGACAGTCGAAAGCTGGTTGCTATGTGATTGAAGTTCCTTTGTTTGTATGGACACGAGTTGACAAATTCATTTAGGAGAAAAGTATAAGTTTTTCAAAGCTGAAGCCAAAAAAAAAAATAAATAAATAAATAAAAATAAAAAAGATTATCTCAAAAACGATCAACTCCACGAAAGAATATATATAACATAAATTGTGTGCTTTAACGTGCTCTACATTTTCTGTGTGGTAAGTTATTGTCCATCTCTTACGGTTTAGCAGTTATGCAAAATTCGTAAAATTCGTCCAGAATAAAGTAGTCTTTAGAGGCTAGTCCCAGAAAATTCAAGGTACACATTTTGTTTGTCAGATAAATATCTTTAATATATGATATTTTAATCAAAATCGTAAGAGCCATTTTTGAGAAAATCAAGATTTTCGAAAACTTTTCCATGTATAGGGTAGCTGGGGTTGGGGGGATTTTCTTGAAAATCTTGGTGTCACATCCTTGGTAGATACTGTACTTAAATACCAAGTTAGGTATTTAACGGACTTTTCGTTTCTGAGCTATGCTGCCCACAGACACTTTTCTAAAAAAGGCTTTTTTTGGATTCAGGGAGTCTCAAAACGTGTATTTCCGGTGAAATATCGGTATCAAATCTTTGGGTAGAATGCAATACCTTCTCTATGCATTATGTACATAGTACGTATAGAGAAAGTAATAATATAGCATTACTCTTTTGACTGTTTAAGTACCAATGTGCTGCATGGGATATACTATATACCTGGAGCATGTCAACTCGGGTCTAAGGTTTCTGCTGCCGTTTAACTGCTTAAAGTGGTGTCGAGCTGAAGAGCAGCGCAATTTTCTAGTTGCGAAATCAATTAGCGGGAGTTTGAGCGACGGACAGGAGTGAAGAACAAGACAAAAGGCTCTCTTCAGCTACCTCAGAAAGGAAAGCTCACAACGACGAAGGTGATTTAATGAACGAACGGAACTTGAAAATTGTTAAGCCCACAACCAAATGGCTTCCGGGCACCTCCCTCGCTCACCTATTAATTGAATTTCAGTCACCCTGAGCGCCACGTCGAGTTGTTGCTTTCTGAACATCGAGTTTACGTTTCTGAAAAAATGACCAAAGGAAGATGAATTACTAGAAATTCTCCAACATCTTTTGGTGTATGTTCGTACGGTATCCATGACGGCTTATCACATTAAGTATAGAAGAAAACAATGAAAAGCAAGGAAACACTGAAACATAATTATGTATCAGACATCTCTGTAAATTAGTATTTGTTATTGCTGCTGTTCCAAGAAATGTTATGTAATATTCTAAGCGCAAATACTTTTAAGAATGCAAAGTTGAAGTTTTTATTTTTACTAACCAGTGCCTTTAATGTGTATTACTTTCTCTACACGTACCATGTATATAGTGTATAGAGAAGGTATTGCATAAATGGAAATGGCGTATTATTTATGGACGCTCTTTAACTGCTGCGGTTCTCAGCGTCCCATTCTAAATTGGGCGTGAAAGACCGCTTAATTTTGCTGCCGGTCCTCATGGCCGCGCTCCCCAAGGCGTGTCGCTTTGGTGCTTCGTAGCGCTGGGGATCGTGGGTTCTAGTCCCACCTTGGGCATGGGTGTTATATGTTTGTGTCCCGATCAGACTCCGGTACTGTATTAAAAAAAAAATTTGCTCAGAGGCCTCTCTATGAGGCTTGAGGTTCTTTTACGTGCCTTAAATCTGCGACACGGGACTAACGGCTTTACTTCCCTTCCGAAGGAAGCCATGCTAAGGATTTTTACTCCCGAAAAAATCCATCGTTCTCCGCCGGGTTAGAACCCGCGACCTTGTGTATGTGAAATTAGCATGGTAACCATTACACCACGGAGGGCGACACAAATTCGATACCGAGATTTCACCATAAATATACGTTTTAGGGTCCCCTGTATCCAAAACACACTTTTGGAAAAAAAGGTTCGTGTGTGAGTGTCCCTGTGTCTGTGAACACGATAACTCAAAAACGAAAAGTCGATAAAATACCAAACTTGGTATTCAAGCTTAGTATTTTCCAAGGATGCGACACGAAGCTTTTGGGAAAAATCCCCCCACCCCAAACTACCCTTTATATGGAACAAATTCCTAAAATGTTGTTTTTCTCAAAAATGGCTCTAACGATTTGATTAAAATCCCGTATATTAAAGGTATTTGCTGGATGCATTGTGTTATAAACTGCAGTCGGTATCCTCATACTCGTCCGACCTGGCGCTTTTCGAATTCTTCTTCTTCCTAAATACAACAACAACAAAAAACGATTTAAACCCAACTTAAAGAACCTACAGCTATGAGTTGTTTCTAATGCAAAGCTATAAAATCTTTCCACTCCAAATTGTACTCTATACGGACAATGTACACAATTATTATTGCTTTAATGTTTTCACAAACGGCAATAACGATTTTTATTAAAGCATTTCATGTTAGGCAATGAGAAACAAACTTACCTACCTATATCCCAGATTCTCTATGTATAGCCCTCAAACTCGCTTTGTTTGATTTAATTGTGTATAATTTTATTTAACAACATTGTAAAGTAGTTCTGGAGCTACAAGCTATGAAATACACATACAAAACTTGTTAAGAAAAGGTGACATCGCGCATCAAAATACATAATTTAGGAAAACAGAAATCAATTATCACGCTGAAAATATCATGTGTTACTTAGGACACTTGGTAGTGTCGAGTAGCAATTTCTATGTAGAGTTTCAATGTAATATATGTTAGTGTTTCTTGAAAGCTATGCAGTCTATCATAATGAAACTTTTACCGCTTATATTTCAGCCTCTTCTGATTCAGAAACCATAATTAAATCATAAATAAAGTTAATAATTTTTGCTGTATTGTTATTCCAATAAACACAACATTTTCACGCATTTTCTTCTTTAGGTGCACTTTTCTCCTAAACAATTAAAGTGACACATTTCAAACTTTGTAATCACTTTAAAAACATGCCATTTAACATAACTGGTGAATCATTAAGAAATTTTAATCAATAATAGCAATTTAAAAAGCAAATAATAATGTACTCTTTATTTTTTAATTTCTTATATATGAAAATATTTCTTTGAGGAATTTCATGCAAGTGTAACATGCAAGTGTAACATATAAAGCATTTTTGTTTAGAGCAATATATTCTACATACGAACTACAAAATTCAAATCTCTATCTATTATAGTTTTCTAGAAAAGTGTACCTAAAGTAGAAAATGAATGAAAATTTTTGAAAATGTTGTGTTTATTGCTATATCAATAGAGCAAAAATTATTAACTTTATTGATAATTTGATTATGGTTTCTGAGTCAGAAAAGACTGATATATAAGTGGTAAAAGTTTCAAGGCATGGCTTTCAAGAAACACTAACATATATTGTATTGGAAATCTACATGGAAGTTGCTTCTCTCACACTGCCAAGTGTCCGGATACTATAAATCCTTCCTCCCTTTCTTCCCTCCCTCCTTCCTTTCTCTTTCTTTCTTTCGCTATGTCTCTTTGTTTCTTTATTTCCTTCTTTCATGTCCTCTCTCTGGCATGTGAAACCTTACTTTCATTGAATTCACTTTTTTCTCTTTTAGTCACGTGAGATTCAACGAATAATTCATATAACGAATTGATATTGCATTTTCTGCGAAAAATTGTCCCAGCACTACGCAAACAGCCTGAATATCTTCAAAACGAAAAATATTCTGAAATACAAACTCGCGACTCCTCCCACCTTGACCACTAATATTCCCATAACATTCTTCATGATGTTTCATTCATGTGTTCCAACTTTCCCGCCTGCAAACATCATCGTACGTCACGGTACAGCTCTCAATAAGCTTATCTTTTGTGGGTTTATGCTAAGCCACCATGTTTCCTTCCTCACCATTCCCCTCCTGAACATCCGAATGGTAGAACAGTTTACGTTCCGAATCTTTTACCATGGACAGACTCGTTCACATCGGGTCTTCAGTTGTTCTAGGGCAGAAAAGTAATAAAGTAGCTATCTGTTACTTTCACATTCTATTCTCTCTCTTCCACATCTTGAAGGTCTCACTAAGTCTCGGTGTGGAGGAAATGAGAGAACAGAAGAAGAGATTTGACTGATTTTGCCTTCGATTTCACAGAAATTTCGTTCCAGAGGTTGCATAGAAAACAAACGCATTATACTAATGCCACTGTGGAAAGAAATGTCTGTGAAATCGAAGGCAAAAATCAGTAAAACCTCTTCTTCTCTTCCCTCGTTTCCTCCACACTGAGACTTAGTGGAAGAGAGGGACAAAATCTTATGTGAAAGTAACAGAAAGTTACTTTATTACTATCACTACCACTATTACTATTATTTTTATTATTTCTATTATTATACGATTCCCTCTGAGTTTTGTACGTTAATTATTTGCTTAAGATATTGACCTTAGATGTCTCGGCATCTGTTCCTACCTCAACCAGTAGCACCGTTCTCAGAGATTCTTGATTGTTTGGTTCGGTTCTTGAAGTCCCCTCAGGTTCTTCCTCCAGCACTTCCACTACCTCATTAAAAGAGAGGATCACTATCTGTGTCAGGTGATTCCTAAACAATAAACAGTACGCCTTCCTTGGTGTACAGTGAGTCCCTTGGAGCCAGCAAGACTTACACTGAGTTTAATGCCCTCTCAGTTCGATCTAATCTCGTCTCCTCTGCTGTCGGAGTGACCCCAAATCGATATCCGTCTGCTGCTCCTTGCTCAGGCCTGCGTTATTCCAATTATTTAAGGCACTACGAAAATTACCTGGACAGCTGCGCCAGGATCTTTCTCCTCCTTAGTGGAGTGGCCGCACACCTCTGGACGGTCTTCTTGATTTGGGTATCTGCATTGTAAGGGCTCCTTCCTTTCCGAAGTTCTGATATAAAGTTGTATTTTCGACGCCTCTGGCTAGAGCTGCCTAGCTTCCAAATTCTTTAAACTCAACAGCCAGGTTAGTGCGGATTGATCAGTCCTCAGGTGGAATGGCATATGGTACAGGTACTTGTGGAGCGTTTCAGGGTCTTTGTTACTGCCAAGGGCAGGGTAACTAAGTATTTCTTTTCTACCTTATAGAGCACCATTGCTGAGATAGAATTCGTCCAATACCGGTGTCGCTGGTGCCGGTATTCACAATAAAATCATCGCCAGGTTATGGCAAACTTAAGTTCTAAGCTCCTGGAATGCATTCTCGGCCCCCTTTGGTCATATGCAAGGCCTTTCTGTAGGAGGAGTGAGGGTTTTTGCGACGCTGTAAAAACGTCTGACGAACCGGCGTTATTGGTTGCCCAGTAAACTTCGCAGTTCTCGAATATTTTTCGGGCGAGGCCAGTCTCTCACTACCCAAACCTTCTCTGGGTTTGTAATCAGTTGTTGAGGCCACGTGGCCCAAGTAGCTCATCTCCTTCTAGAGGGATTTGCCCTCCTTCACGTTCAGCTTCAAGTTAGCGCAATCTGCATTCAGAACAGCAAGGTAGAGATTCGGCCCGCACATGCATTTATTTTTACTTTCTCTATACGCACTATGTACATAGTATATAGAGAAAGTATTGCACTCCACCAAAAAATTCGAAACCGAGATTTCACCGGAAATATGTTTAAGGGTTTCCTGTATCCAAAAAAAGTATTTTCAGAAAAAGGTCCGTGTGTGTGTCCGTGTGTCCGCGTGTCTGTGAACACGATAACTCAAAAACGAATATCGGTAAAATACCAAACTTGGTATTTAAGTTTAGTATCTTCCAGGGATGCGGCACGAAGATTTTGAGAAAACTCCCTCCACTCCAAACTATGCTTTGCATGGAACATTTTTCGAAAATTTTGATTTTCTAAAAATTAGCTCTAACGATTTTGATTAAAATATCGTATATTAAATATATTTACCTGACAAATAAAATGTATATTTTGAATTTTCTGGGAATAGCCTCTGAAGACTACTTTATTCTGGGTCAATTTTACGGAATTTTGCATAACTGTTAAACCGTAAGAGACAAATTTAGAGCACTTTAAAGCACACAATTTGTGTTATATACATTTTTTTTCGTGGAGTTTATTGTTTTTGAGATATTCCTTGTTTTTGGTTTCAGCTATAAAAAATATACTTTTCTCATACAGGACTTTGTGAACTCGTGTCCATACAAACAAAGGAACATCAGTCACATAGTAACCAGTTTTTGACTAACTTTAACCTATGGTACTCCCTTATTTCGCTTCTACTTACAAGGAAGCAAGTAATAAGACTATTTCTGCTAATCTTTTCTCGATTAGCAGAAGCATAAGCTTTTCAACAATAATTTATTGCAGAGTTGTAGAGAAAGTCATGTCAATAGAACACATCAGATTTATATATAGGTCGTCCCTTATTATTCCCAGCTGTAATACGTGCTCTTCATTGCAAGATGCTGCAAGCAAATGCTATTGTTACAGCACTTCCGCATCTAGTGTGGAGCTTTTGAGGAATTAATTATCGAGTATAAACTTCGCTGTCATCGGTATCGGCAGTATTTCCAATGGTTACAAGAAGTTCTAATGACAAAGCTTTTTTTTTATTTCCGGGACGAAAATTATTGCCTTTTTCCTCTTTACGCGCATTTGCACTTCAAACTGTTTAGAATAGCATCTGGGTTCGCTACGTCATTATTCATTGTGCGGCAGTGGGATTACCACGTGGTATTTGGAGTAGTCGATAGTAGCGCAAGTAACATCGGTTTGTAGGTAACTGCCTTTTGACCGAGCTCTGGTCTTTGTTTTAACAATATTTATATCAGAATTGGGAGCTAATTTTGAATATGAGTGAAGAAAATCATTGCTTTATCTACATCAGGACAATTAGGTTTAATAGTAAGAATTTTATCTATAGTATTTGCTTATTAATTCAAATCTGAAAAACAAGCAATAAATATCACAAACGAAGCAAGTGTCAAGCAGAAATTTCAACATTTATTAATACCAAGATTCTTTAAACGACTGATACCGACAAAAATTGTGCAATATGTGATTCTCAGCAAGTTTACGAGCAGTGAATTGTCACAAACTTATCTAGTTCTAGACGGTGTCTCCATGCGGAAGTCTGGTGTCTAATCAAGCGATGTTCCTCTCCAAAATTGTTTAGGTTTTAGTGGAAGCAATAGTTCGGCATTTTCTCCAGTTCTTATTTTTTTTTTAATTTTATTGTTGGCAGATCAGCATTTATGCTATTCAGGCCATAGATAACAAAAAGATAACAAAAACATTAAATATATTAACATTTGAGATTGGCCATATTGGCTCCTCTAACATAAAGAAAAGTAAATTATTAATACAAGAAATGATAATATAATTTTACAAATAAATGTTACAATTGTATGAAAGTATAAGTAATAACAATAATAAATTAAAACAATGAAACTACATGATTATGAAATTTATGAATAATTACTGTGTCACTAATTAAGAAATGTTGTTCTCTAGTTCTGCACTATAATGTTGATTAATTAGAGGGAGAATAACGCCTAGTTTTCAATACTACGCCATTTACTAAAACAATGCTATTTATATATTACACAATTCCAAATATTTTAATTTAAATGGTTCTATTGAAAAGCCCTCACACAGCTGTTGGCATGGAGATTTGAGGAACCAAGTGTAATCCCCTGCTGAAAGGTCCACTGCATCAATTGCTTCCGGTTGTTATACCTGAAACAACAGTCCTCGATTTTTATCTCTCTACACTTTCCTTTCAACTCTTATGTGATACCATTCCACCAACTGCATTTGTGCATCCTTTGAAGAAAAAGAAAAGCCTACGAATTCAGTTTCTTGTTTTCTTCTGCATTGGTATATTTTATTCTTTCTTTTGAAGTAGAGAAAGCTCGGTTATTCACCGTGTGTTGGAGAGTGGAGAATTCGGGCGGAATGAAAGAGAAATAAAACGGACTCCGGAGTAGGTGTATGGAGTAAGCCAATATGTTGTCGTTTGTGGAATGGTGAGATAGTAGATATGAGTGTAACACTGCTCTGTAGCAATTGTGGTACAATCTAATTTCTTCTGAACACAATGCAATTTTCTGTACTAAAAGGTTGCTCTAAATTGCCTCATAGGCCACTGTTTCGCACAATTAACACCAACTAGAAGAAATTAAGGCGAATAATAATGGCTATAGGGATAGAGGTAATGTCAAGTAAATCTTAGAGAATCTCCTCACAGAATGCGCTGCTTCTGCACACAGATCGCTGAGTTGGGTTCTAGGTACTTAAGTACATTCTTGCATATAAATATTTACATAAATTGGAACTTCTCTAGCTATTTATTGTACACTGATAAACAGTTGGTACCGGTCCACTCCCATATACACTAGTTTCCACCTTTATGTAAAATACCTCGCTGCACCGCTAAAACGGTACTTCCTTATACATGAGTAGCGTTTTAAGTTCAACTGATTAAAAATTCAGCGCTTATTTTTCGAAATAAGAACGTACTGAGCTTATTCTGTTTTGTGTATATTTGCTTGCAAGTTAGTAGCTGTTGTCGAAATAACGGGTCATCGAGAAGTCGCTCCGCACCTACAGTGTAACCAAGATTCCCCTAGAGTCGGGAATTCTGATGGCAGCACTGGCTGGCGCGAGCGTATGGTGAAAACGTTTCGCTGGTTAGAAAACTGCTAGGTTCACTATATTCATGCATGAAAGGTAATGTAGAACAATAATATGCAACTAACCTGTTTAAAGAAGATGTTGACAATGTTTACCATTTTCCTGAAGACACAAACTCACTCGTTTTAATTTATTTTCGAACACTGTAGTTAATGCCTCCTTTGTTACAGATCTTATGCAATCTTCTATTGCCGTTTTCAGCTCATCGATTGCTTTTGGATTGTCATTATAGACCGAAGCTTTAGCGGCTCCCCAAAGAAAATAATCCGGAGGGGTAAGATCAGAAGACCTCGGAGGCCACAGACCTTTACCATCTTCCCCAAAAAATTCCACTAACAGTCCCATGGATTTATGTGATGTATGAGCAGTGGCGTTATCTTATTGGAAAAAATTTCATCGTTCACTTCATCTTTATTTAGCTGCGAAATAAATGGGAAAAGAATATCCGAGTAACAAATATCTGAATTAATTGAGTTATGGGAAAAAAATTGGCCCAATAATTCAAGAGCGAGAGATCGCACACCATACACCAATTCTCTTTTAACGTAAAGGGGTTTCCTTAATTGCATTAGGATTTTCAGTGGATCATATTCGCGTATTCTGTGAATTTACGCATCCTGATAGGTGGAACCAAGCTTCATCAGTAAAAAATGTTCTATTCTAGCAGGCCAATTCAATGGTGCAAAATAAACCTCTGAAACCATTCACAATACTGAATTCTTTTCCCGTGGTCTGTGGGTTTTAATTCGTAGACGACTGATACCTTATATGGATACACGCCTAGTTCTTTTTTGACTGCTTTGTATGCGGAACCGTAAGAAATATCGCATTGTTGGGCCAATTTGTTTATTGGTTTCTGTGGATTTTTAAGCATTCTATCCGATCAATCCGATAGTTTTTCTTCTGTTAGCACACTGGATCTTCCACTTCTAACAGCATCATGCACGGAACCTGACTCCCGAAATCTATTAATTAAATCACGCACAGTATCTCGGTGCGGTAGGTTTTGCGTTAGGGAACCTGACAACGAAATTTTGTTTCACTTTCACAGTATAATTTCCACGTTCATTAAAAACGTTTTCCACTAGAAACACCCGTTCCTCTGTAGAATACATTGATTTCGCTTCAGGCACACATCAGAATTATAGCATAGTAGACCATACTAACCAGTACAATAAACAACTCATGCGCTCGCAGCCTTTGATAACGTCGATAGTCATAACATCCCGTCGATAATCATAACATCCCGTTGGAATCGAATGCAAACTTTTATCGAGCGGGGGCCAGTGAGGTGCGGAGGAAGTTCTTGAAGAACCGTTACAACATTTGCAGCAATCTGAGTAAATTCTATTGCTACTGTACACATATTCGCCCCTCGACCTCCGAACTTTGTATTAAACTTTTCTCATTTACACATTTTCATGTACTCACATTAGAATATAAATTAAGAGCTAAAGCAAAGAGCGAGTCATGCAATATTAGATACATTGATACACTTGCTGATAGTGTGATAGCCTTTTTGTATAAAATCTGCATCAAATATTATTTAAATAATTATTTACATCTCTGCATTCTTTGGGAGTAAAGATATTGGTTTTGAAAAGTAATGCCATATCCTAATTATTATTTTCTAATGAGCTTACTCAGAAAATAGCGCTTAACATGGTTTACCTATGAGAATCACGAACTCGTAAATTAAATTTCAGCAGTTGATGCAGCTGTAACATATTCAATACTGCGAAGGATGCGAGAACTAATGAGGAAAATGCTTGTAACATTGTGTGCGGAGCAGGACAAATTATCAACTTATTTCAATTCCCAGTGTATTGCAATTGAACCACTGCTGCTTGCAGTAATAGAACCACCCATTAAAGAGCCTGTATATAAGAGGAGAGCTTTTGTTATCTGTATAATTTACACCTAGAGTGTTATCAATAGTCAAAATTAATTTTCATAAGAAATCCAAATAGTATATATAATAAAATGTTTCAATGTACATAGTACATTATTTCCGTTTTATAACCCCTTATATCCCGTATATTCATACATCTGCTTTATCGGTTTCAAAATGTCTACTTCGTTTTTTTATGTTTTACATTAAACTGAATACCGTTTTTGCATAACTTAAAAGCAAGTAATTCACAAACAATTAGCTAAACTGGACGTGTTCAAGGAAGTATTTACACGCGACGGACAAGGAATCTTTTATTTTATGCATTAGATGTATACATGTTAAGATTTCACTATTAATACGCATATAGTATAATGTTCACAGTTACATTCAGAGTATGTTCCTCAATACAACAAAAATGGCGTTTAGGACGAGTTATCTGGATAAGTTTTTTCCTGAGTTTTCCTTATCCTGCGAGGATTATAACTTTCAGTTCCAAGGATTCCGTTGCATCATTTCACCCATTTCCTCCATGGTCAGATATGACCTACCGAATTAAAGGATGTTAACCTTACCAAGGAGAAAGAAAATGGACCTATTTGATCGATGTCACATGTTAAACAAGAAGCCAGAGAGAGGTAGAATGGCTGTTGTTTTCGATAGAACATAATCTAACATTTACTTTAGGTTCATTCATACAGTTTGCGCTATCAACAATATTTTCAAAGTTCCAAACCTAGAAACGTTGAAAAAGAAAACCCCGATGTGCTCACAGATGTTGAACGATACTGTTGAGATTAAATAATAAGAGCACAGAACCGGGGGGGGGGGGGGGTGAAGAAAGAAAGAAAGAAAAACTTATAAAGAAACAGCGAAGCAATTCATTAGCTGTTTCTGATGTTCATGTATTGTATTTTCTTTTGCTAGCTCTTATGTCTAATGCCTCTCGCTACTGCCTACGACTAGTAGATAGAAAAAGTATTAAATGTTTTGCTGTTGGCTACCCTTCCTGTATTTAGAATTGCCTCTAGGATTTACAAGAAAAGTATTATATTCCACCGAAAATGTCTATAGCGAGATTTTACTTTAGGAATGTCACTTTATATTTATAAACACAAAAATATGCCTTAAATTCTCCTGAACCCTCTCCCCCAAAAACAGCAATTCTCGGGGGGGGGGGGGAATCTACACGTGTATGTGCATGCGAGCGATAACCGCGCGCATGTATGTACTCTGTGTATCGATGTGTTGTGAAGTGCATAACTCAAACGAAAGTCCATTAAAAACTTTTGTATTAAGGTCAGCTCCTTCCAAGATTGCGACATGAAAATCTTTAAAAGCAACAAGAAGAAACCTCATGTGTCTAGTCTGATGACTTTACCTACTCTGTAATAAAGTATTCTTACAAAAGCCTTTTATCTTTTAAGCTATGTGATTGAAATTCTGTTCGGTTCCCATACACAGGAGTAAAATAAAATTACGAGGAATTTCAAATTCCCCTTTGAGAAAACTTTAGGTGTATTAAAATTGAAATCAAAAACAACCAATATCACGAAAATGATCAACTTTACGAAAAAATGTATATGGCATAAATTGTATTTTAGCAAAATCTATATTTTTAGAATAGCTCTCTGTCTAACTCTTATGATTTACCAGTAATCAAAAAGTCACCCAGAATGAAGAGGGCTTCAGAAACTCTACCCAGATAATGCAAAATATACAATTAATTTGTCCTGTAAATATGTTAAATATAAGGTATTTAATGAAAATCTTAGTCATTTTTGAAAAAATAAATATTTTCGAAAAATATTTCTTGTTTCTGGGTAGTTTGTGGTAGGAGTATTTTCTTTAAACTCATTGTGTTGCATCCTTAAACGTTACTGAACCTAAATACCAATTTTGGTATTTAACGTACTTTTCGTTTTAAGTTATCGAATTCACATACACAAACATTAACTTGGACCTTTTTCTAAAAATACTTGTTATATACAGGGGACTCTAAAACGCGTATTTCTAGTAAGATCTCGTTATTGAATTTTGGCGGAATGCAATATCTTCTCTACCTATGTACTATGTATAGAGAGTAAAAATTCTTGAACTCCAAATTGCACTGAGCATGGAATATTTTTCGAAAATGTTGATTTTTTTCAAAAACCATCACTTAAAATACAATACCATAACTTTAAGATCTTCTGTGGTAAATTAAATGTATATCTTGAATTTACTGGTATGACGTCATAGCTGATAAAGCGTAATGTAGAAACAGCTTAGTTTTAATATATTTATATCTCGTAAAAGCACACAATTTACGTCAAATTAACTTTTTTCGGAATTAACTATTTCCAAGATATACTTGATTTTTTGGTTTTCATTTACCAATGCTTATGCCTTTCTTAAATGTGAAATGATTCATTTTTCAAAGCCATCAATGGGTATCAGCTCTTAAAAGATTAGTCTGTTAAGCCTATTTGCATTGTGCCTGCAAACAAATATGTTTAAAAAAACTTTCTACAAGATTATCTAGGTTAGCGTGAAGTAGGTACGCTAGACTAAGGTAGAAAAACGACTAAGGATTCTTTAACTACACATGACTTGTCTGGGGGGAAACAAATAAGTATTAATGATTGATTCATAATGATAATAGCAATAATAAGCCGAAGCAATATCAAATACATTGCCGCCCATGCATATACAAGCGTTTTTCGTGTAAAAACATATGTTAACATAATGTATATTCACATCCTCCCTCCCCCAATTCTTGTAATTCCCTTTGCCAGTGCATTCCGCGTGACAATTTGAGATGACAACAGTGATAAACATTGTTCACATGGTTTCTCAATTTGAGGAATAGCAATGATGAGCAAATGGATATCAAGAATTAATTAATTAATTAAACATCGAAAATAAGTGATTTTGGTCTAACTTTGTTAATTTAATAGTTGCAATACACATTGGGGGGTGCAGCGGTCATGAGGTCAATCAATTATAGTTTATCTCTACTACCATATAACCTACAATCATGGATAGAACTTCAAAATCATGAAGTTAATACAAGCTGATGCAACTGTCTCCTAGTCTACAACCATGTAAATGCTGGTCGGTTCCTTGGGGCATAAATAATGCAATTCCTCATCCCACTGGACAATGAAGTAGATCAGATCGTACTTTAGGATTAGTGGATATTGGAGGTGAATATTAAGTAAGTTTTTAAATAATAAGTATGGGTACCACACAGTGCTATTTTAAGATCATTTATTGTAAGTAGTAAAGCTTACACATAAGTAAGTACAACCTACTTCACCTTTGAACTATAAGTTCAATACCTATTGCTTGGTTTGTGAGAAGCGCAAGACATATACATAAAATTTGCCTCAGAATGCAGAAGTAATCAACAAGGGTAATTAATAGGCCATTAATGATGAGTACAAAATTTGTAACACATCTATAAGAAAATTTAACACTTCTGTTAGCTAAACAAATGAGCGTATCTGGAAAATACATATAATTAAAAATATTCTTCTGAATCACACAGATAAAGAAATGTAATATGGGAATTTGACCCCAACCCTATATACAGCAACAGGTGTCCTGTGCACATACTTAAACAGAGTCTAATAAGTACTTGGCCTATCTTCCATAGTTCGTAAGAACAATGTAAAAGAATAGATTTTCCAAACGTATGTTACTCTTAACTGGGCGTCTTGTTACATATCCGTCTGTAATAGATGCTAAATTTCTAAAATCTAGACGCACATTTTTAGGCCTACCATAAACAATGACAAATACAAAGTATATCACAGGCGGCTGTTACATAAACGTAAACTCTGAAGTTTATCAAGTACGTCAAAGAGCTCGGTCTAATAATTCTGGTGTATATAAAGGACAGCCAACATTCCTTAACATAAAAAAGCCTCTGCAACACTCCAAAGAAAATTATATACAGTGCCGGGATTTCTCGAAGAACGTGCACTCATGTAAGGCTAGCATGGTTGGGTAGGTGTCTGCGTAGTGGAGATATGTGTCGATTTATATATTTATCGATACAGCTGCTATTGGCGTATTTGGTCTTATTGTGGAGTAGAAGTCTTAACGCGTTCAGCTCACTTATATGTGTAACATGAACTGCACCATCCCTGCTGTGCTGCAGTAGCGAACCACTTAACGTAGCAATTTAAAATGATGTTCACCAAACATCCAGAGTACTATTAATGGCTTAATCCCCAGTTGTTAAAGCTGCCAAAGTGACTTCAAGGCGAATATTGTCTGACAAGCCAGACCTAGAGTAGCCTGGTATGTAGTGGTGTCGCCATCGTGAAGAGAAGAACCGAAGTGAAGTTGGTGAACCCAGCTGTCCTACCCTCAGAGGCAAGCTCCACTCAAATGCTCTTGAAAAGTCCCGAGAAAAGGCAAGTGGGGTATAGAGGGGAAGACCCACATGCGCACAACACCAAGTGTAGACGAGTCAATTCCAAGGAAGAGCGGTACCGGGAATGAAACGGTACATGGGCTCATTCCAAGCCGAAATTTAGTTCAAATTTCATTTATTAACCTATCTCTATAAATATAATTTTGATCCCAAATAAATTCATTAAACAGCAAAAATCCACGATTCCACTCTATCTCTGTTAATTGACCAGAGACAATACACATTGGCGGGTAATTTTAACTGAAATTTAACGAGGATTTCATTTCTACAATCAGATTTAACATATCTCCATGCATATACATTTTTATTATAATTAAATTAATTAAATCGGGAAATATGCTATTTGTTTGAGCGCACATCGTACAACCCACATATTTGTGTTTTCACATAGCATAAAAATTGATTAAAATATCGGGAATGAAACGATAGACGGGGTCATTTCAAACCAACGTGTAATTAAAATTTCACTTCTGCAATCAGATTTTACCTATTGCTATGCATATAATTTTGATCCCAAATAAATTCATTAAACCGCAAAAATTCCGCGATTTTACTCTAACTCTGTTAATTGATCAGATACAATACACATTGGCGTGTAATTTTAACTGAAATTTAACGAAAATTTCATTTCTACAACCAAATTTAGCATATCTCCATGCATATACATTTTTATTATAATTAAATTAATTAAATCGGGAAATATGCTATTTGTTTGAACGCACATTGCACAACCCACATATTTGTGTTTTCGCATAGCATAACAATTTATTAAAATATCTGGAATGAAACGATACACAGATTCATTTCAAACAAAATTTAATTAAAATTTTATTTCTGCAATCAGGTTTAGCCTATATTTATGAATATAATTTTGATCCCAAATAAATGCAGTAAACCGCAAAAAATCCGCCATTTTACTCTAACTCTGTTAATTGGTCAGATACACTACACATTGGCGTGTAATTTTAACTGAAATTTAACTAAGATTTCATTTCTAGAATCAGATTTAACATATCTCCATGCATATACATTTTTATTATAATTAAATTAATTAAATCGGGAAATATGCTATTTGTTTGAACGGAAATGCACAACCCAAACATTTGTGTTTTCACATAGCATAAAAATCGATTAAAATAGACGGCCGGGAATTTTCAATCTGAACCTAAACAGTATATCAATCTGAATCAGTGCAATCCAATATGGTGACGAACGTGACAGATGACCCAGACTTAGACGTTTTTTAAACTTCAACAAAACAGCAAGGTGCGCCTAATAGAACCATTTTTCTTATTCCATTTTACAATTCTGCAAATGAAATTACGCATAGAGCCCAATATAACTATTTCTCTTGTTCCCTTTCCAATTCTGCAATTGTAATTACGCATAATTGCTGAGAAAAATAAATATACAGTACTTTATTTAAAACACGATTTCCAACTGAGATATAAAACTTTTCCTTTATAATATATGCCGGAACCTCTTCAAGAAGTGTTTTCTATAGCAATTAACTCAAATAGAACTTTAATTTATTTTATTGAAGAAAATATCTGTCATACAACAAAAAGCATTGCACATCATTTGCGTTATGGCATGTGCATTACACGCTAGATGAGACATACTGCAACTACACCGCGCATTATTCCTAACTACCATTTAATGCGTCAACACGTAACATTTGATTGCGATTCCATATATTTTCCAAACCAGCATATTCGATTCCGAATGAAATAAATGCATACTTTTTCGCTGCTGTGTATACATCGAGCGTGAAACAATACTAACAGAGAAGTAAGCTCGCTGGAATGTGGACTAGCAAAAATGCAGCATAAACATACCTCAGCTTGGTTTGACAGTTACACCTACGTGACTTATAACTTCCAAATAATAACGACAGCTGGTACACACTATTCGAAGTTTCCAATAAACACTTAAAAAACGGGGTTAAAAACCTCTATCGCAATTACAGGAACGAAATGGATTTTTGGTATCTCTTGTTGATAACGCCAAGAATGAAAATATGATTTAGCTGGAGAGAACACATCAAATCACCAACAAAAATGAACTGTATATGAATGCTAAGTATTGCTAAGAATGATAAATATAAATTTTAACTTAAATACAAGTTTCCAAGAATCCTTTAACGCAAATGGAGGTTTACCAAAATTCTATAGATGTTATTTTTCACAGATGGCAGATGATCGTGGTGTACATGTGCTTGCCTTTTGTCATATATATTTCCTATTATACAACAGAGCACATTTACCTGGGTGCATTTTAAGGATAACAACCTGAAAATATCCCAAGAAATATGAAAGAGCTTTCATTGATGTTTTCTAAAACAGACAAACTTTATAAATACAACCTCATTAACGGTTGAGCGGTATTTTGTGTATAGGAAAACAGGACACTGCTAAGAAACACGGCACTCTCATTGAGAAAGATATGGTCAGCTAATAGTAGGTACGTCGGTTTTTGGAAGCCGGTACGCAATTTCAGGTATTTCTCGAGAATTATAAAATATTCGAAAATGAAAATATATTAATGCTCTGTCATTATTGATATAATCACAAAGGATACCTCGCTTTCAGAGTTTTAATGTGATTGCGATTGTAAATGATCACTGTGGTGTTTAGGTTCTAAATAGGTTAGGTTACACTGGTTTGTTACACGGTTAAACATTTTTTGTAATTTGAGGCTAGAACCCTACGATGTGATTTGCAGTGTGTGTTTTCTCAAGTTTTGCGTTAAGTTTCTCGTTGCATTGATGTTTGATTTTATTATAATCTATTAATATTATGTATAAATATGAATATTTTTAATATTCTATCTCAGTCATTAGTTAATCATTGTGAGTTCATGTTGGAGGTACTTCTTCTAAATATGCGAATACATTCTGGGAGACCCTTTATTGGAGCATATAGCGAACTTGAGTTTTTAAGCATAGCGAGCAAAATGAAGACATATGCAGTGTATTGTATATGCGGGAAAAGATTAAGAAACACATCTATTTCTCGTCTTAAAGCACATCGTGGAATCTGTGATAATAAGGGATTAGATACCTTACTGATACTGCACGTGTGACAACATCGTCTGATGATGTGTCTGATTCAAGTGATGATTCTGTATTAACCATGAATAATGCTATTCTGGGTTCAAGAGAAATTAATGCCTCGACAATGGAAGTGATGGTATCACGTCATCTAAATATAATACTAAAGACAATGCACAACATGTTGAATGGAAGAGTTTGGACCTTATCGGCAGCGTGGATAAAACATACAGATTATCTTCTTATGCCAATGGGAATTCTCTGATAAATTGGCTACTATTTTTAATGTACTCGCAAGCAGCAGAATACTGAAAAGAAATAATTTGATTATACATGGGTTGAAAGATTCTGGTGTAATAGGGTGAACATTGATAAGTAGGAAATATGATTTGTGGTGTATTTATATAATAAATTTATTTTTTCAATTTAATTTGTATTTTCTTATAATCTCCGCGTTCTGCAATATCCTTTCCTAATCCCTTCATATATTGATGTGCAAATAATGGATGATGTGTACATAGTTAATTTGCGTAATTAATGAAGTCACATAACCAATTAACGTAATTAATTATGTGTTGGAATTAATTGACATAATTAATTAATTTTTTAGTCTGATGCTGAGTATTCACGTAAGAAATGACGAGAGGTTAAGTTACTTTATATTAAGTTGGATTAAACTTTTCCAGATCATTTATTTCCAGAGATGTGCCCTATTTAAGGGTGTGCTCTTTTCCTCTTATTTTCTTTGCAATTCATTATCTGAATGGTTCATGCAGATTGCTATGTGCCACATTTTCATCATCTATCATGTTATCATATATCTTATATTTAGATTGTCTGAAAAGAACTTGGGTTTGGCGTTATGGGAGAAAATAACAAAACTTCTACTGATTCTAAATGCAATTTATTAAGAAAATGCTTGTATGCATTGCATTATGATATTATCTTTTTTAGGTTATGCTTGAAACTTTATGTAATAAAAAATAAATATGTTCATAGACCAACATTGTTTTGAAAAATAGAGGAATTAAACAGCTTTAAACTTTGTTTCATTCAAGTAGAAGTTTATATGTAAAGAGAATGTGAGATATCCTTTCCTCTATAATAAAAACAAGAATATAGATAAATAAAATCGAAATAATTCAATGTTATGATACGCTTTCATTCTTTATAGTGTTTAACGCCCAATTTTACTACAAATTGCATCGGAGGCGATGACACTGGCGATACATGTACTGAACATGTAGCACCAGTGTAATGCAATGGCGGGGGAAACAGGAATCCCGGAGAAATCCCGCCCCTGCGCCACTTTGTCCACCACAAATCTCACCAGCGGTCGCTTGGGTTCGAACCCGAGCCGTATAGATGAGAGGCGAGCGGTCTAACCCCTCGGCCACGGCGCGGCTCTCGCTTTCAATTAGAGCATTACCTGCATTAGTATTAAAATTTTAATTATGCTTCCTAAGTAAGTGTGTATATATAGAGCATTATCTGCATTAGCATTAAAATTTAATTATGCTTCCTATGTGATATATATTGAATCTGTACTTGGATGTGAATTAATAAACTTCTATTTTAACCAACTATCTTGTTCACTTTTGAACCATATTTAGACCCTCGTTTCGCCGAGTTCTTAGCGTACTGTTTTGGTGTAATGTCATCCTTCTGCCGCTCGCATTGCAATTTGCTTTTTGCCTTGATTGAAGATTTACTATACATTACATTTCGAGCCTGTTGTCTTTTGCTTTCTGATGGAACCTTCAGTTCTATCCTTTGAATCAGGATAGTTTTGCTGGATTCCTTAACTAAATCACTTAGTACTGATTTATACGTACAGTTACCTTCGCACTTGCTTATTATCACATTAGTATTTGGGTCGTCCATCAGCTCTTTACTGTGGGTTGGTATGAGCAGGTAATGTCCATCTGGATGCGCGCGCGCGCACACACACACACACACACACACATATATATATATATATATATATACATGAAAACAATTATAAAACACTGAATATTTTTATTCAAGATAATCGCTGTTAGAATGTATAACAGTGAAACTTTTATTACATTTGCTTTCTGAAGTTTTTAAATTTCAGATTCTGTCTTCATTTGTATACGATCATTCACTTTGGTCTGTTGAATTCCTTAAGAATATCGTAAAGTGTTTCTTCGTAGGTGCAGTAAACAGCTCGACATGGGTTTATGCTTAGGTCATTATACCAGCTCTCATACAACCCAAATCTGTGCTCTTGGTTTACAGCCTAGTTTCGCTGATATGTGAAAAGATAATGTTCTTCATCATTATCATCATCAAGCGATAAAATATTTTCCTTGTTATAAAAAGAGCATATAAGAATCTAATAATATGGAATTTTGAATCTTAACTGTCTTTGAGAAATGCCTAGAGTTATATGTACGAGATTATGTAACTATATCTCATAAAATGCCTGATTAAATATGCTAATATTGTTGAAGGATTCCACTTGGAGAACCCTTCATATGAGTTTCTTATGCTAGTATTCGATTCGAATTATATCATGCCTGTGCTGATATCTGATGTTTAGCTGCCTTAAATTGCTGAGATATAAGAAGTGTGTTATCAAACAATGTATTCGCAAGACAACTATATTCTGATAATATAGCTAAAGTAGATAGATGTGAAGCATTGCTTCTTGCGTTCTGTCAAGTTCGCCGCCAAATTGGATTACACTGATATACTCTTTAGATTCAGAATGAAAATTCCTGACCGTTTATTTTAATCGATGTTTATATGTAAAAACCCAAATGCGTACGCAGTGCAATGTAATGTAATAATGTTTATTGGTTTTGTCATCTCAAATTGTCACGCGGGATGCAAAGGTGCGGGCTCTGGCAAGTACAAGGAGTGGGGGCGGGGAGGTGTAAAGATGCATATGTTTTCATATGTTTTACATAAAAAACACGTATATTACCTGGGCGACACTTTTTATTATATAGCTTAGGCTTATTATTACTACTTATGACGATGGCCGACTTAAGTAACTACAATATTGTAAGTCGCTATTGCGGTATGTCAGATCAAAATTATTTGAGATTTCCTTGTGGTTTATCGGGAAACATGCGTGTCGATTGAGGATTTGGTTCTATCGTTTACCTTTTAAATAAACAAATAAATAAATTTTATTGTTAACCACGCTGTCAATTCCCAGAAACATATCAACTCTGAATTTTGTCAAGCGGGAGTTCTGTTACTTGACAGTAAATCTTCTGACACGTAGCTCTCGCTTTTAAGCAGACTTATAAACCATCGATCTGAGCCGGGTTGGAACCTTGAGATCAGAAAGCCAGTGCCTAACCAACTGAGCTGCCAGACTGCCATATTAATTTGGTAGCTCAATTGTAAAACAACCAGACGGAGGCCAGGATATCCGTGGTTCAAATACCTTTGGAAATTTTCAGTCTGATTCTACCTTTTCAGTCGTAAGTATACTTTGCTGGAAAATGGATAGAAAAATTATGTGAATATATCGCATACTATTTTGGAAAAGTTTCCGCCGGTGTGTGTCTGTGGGTGTGTCAAAAGCATAACTCAAAAACGAAAAATCGGTTAAATACCCAAGTATTTAACTTGATATTTAAGTTCAGCGCCTTAGTTTCGTAGTCGGGTTACCCTCCCCGTATGTAGGAATACCATCTCCTAGGACCTACAAGTGGATGCCTAAGGCTCAGAAGCCTGTTGGGGTGTCAATGACACAAAGCCATAGAATGGAGAACCTGGAATGAGTGGTTGCCCGTAGCCAGACATGAGCTAAGTGATGAACTGTATGATATGAAATGTAAGGGAAATGGATGATAGGAAACGTGATATGGAGCAATTTGTGGAATGATTGCCAGGAGAAACCGGAGAAAACACTCAGCCGTCGCTTTGTCCACCACAAATCCCACATGCGGGCGCTTGGATCGAACATCGTCTAGGTTGGGGTGGCCGATCTAACCACTTAGCCGCGGCGCCGCCCAACTTCCAAGTATGCGACAAAAGAATTTGCAGGAAAGTTCCTCACGTCAAAATATGCTTTATAAGGAACATTTTATATTAAAAAGGCTCTAACGATTTTCACTAAAATACCTATACCTATCAAAGACATTTACATAGTAATAAAATGAATAACTGGGAGTAACCTATGAAGTCCTTCTTTCGGAAAGAATTTTGTATAATCCATAATACTGGCAAATGTAGCCGATGGACGAAAAAGGTGTTACTCAAACACGTAAAATTCTTTAAACCACACAATTTATTCCACATAATTTTTATGCCTAAAGTCATTTCTCAGACAGATGTTGGTAATGGTTCTATTGCTCAATATTTTGTCATCCTTTTCAAGGTATTTAACTTGTGAGTTGTTGCTCACGATCGTATGAAAGGAGTATGGAATTTTAAAGCCAGTGTGTAGCTTCAAGTTTTTAAACTTTTGACTCTCGTTGTTCCTCTTTGTCTATCACTTGTGTAATGTAGCTATTTTTACAAATGTTATCTCAATTTAAATGAAGCAAGCAGAAAAAAATGTAATTCCATTCACATGACTTTCTCTACATCTCTGTACCAAATCATTGTTAATAAGCTTACCCTTGTATCTACTCCATGCTAATTGAGACAAACATTATCAGAAACAGTCTTATTATTTAATTCTTTATAAGCAACGGGAAATACACTTGGCTAAGCAAGCAAATGTTATCAAATAAGGTTGCTATGGGATTAAAATCAGTTTCTTTGCCTTTTCCCAAATGAGAAAAGTTTTTAAGTATATTAAAACTAAAACTAAACAATAAGAACACCTCAAAAATGACCAATTTCACGATATATATGCAAATTGTGTGTTCTAACGAGATATACATGTTTTGTGCAGTAAACCTCTGTCCATCTCATGGGGTTTATCAATTATGCAAAATTTAGAAAAAGTTCATCCAGATTAAGAGGCCATTTCCAAAAAGATCAAGATATACATCTAATTTGTCATTTAAATACATTAAATATGAGAGTTGGATTAAAATCGTTTGAGCTATTTTTGAGAAATCCAACATTTTCGCAAATTTTTCTATGTAAAGGGTAGTTGGAGGGTGGGATTTACTTGAAAATCTCGTGTAGCATCCATGAAGATACTGACCTTTAATATCAAGTTTGATATTTAACGGCATTTTCGTGTTTGGGCTATACTGGACACACACATACCGATATTTTTACTTTCTCTACACATATTATGTACATAATATATAGAAGGTATTGTATTGCACCCAAAAACTCGATACTGAGATATCATCGGAAATATGTTTCGAGATCCCTGAATAAAAAAAAAAAGCATTTTTAGAAAAATGTCCACGTGTGTGTGTGTGTGTGTATGTGTGTGTGTGTGTGTGTGTGTGCAGCATAGTTCAAAAACGGAAAGTTCGTTCAATACGAAACTTGATATTTAAGTGCAGATTTTGGTGAAATCCCCCCCCCCCCAGCCCCAACTACCGTTTACATGAAAAAGTTTGCGAAAATGATTTTCTCAAAAATGGCTCCAACGATTTTGATTAAAATATTGTATAATAAAGGCATTTACATGACAAAATGTATATCTTGAGTTTTCTGAGAATAGCCTCTGAAGACATCTTTATTCTAGATGAATATTACGGAATTTGACAGATTGGAAGAGATAGACTAAAACTTAAAAAAATAAATAAATAAAATAAAAAAATGTAGTGCTCTTAAGACACAAAATTTATATTACATTCATTTGTTTGGTGGAATTTACCGTTCTTGAGGTATTCCTTGTTATTGGTTTTAGTTTTAAAATGCTTATACTTTTCTCAGACGGGCATTTGTCTACTCCTGACCATACAAACAAAAGAGTTTCCAACACGTGCAATCAGCTTTTCAAGATCCGACTATCGCTTTAGCCCATTGTACACCCTTATTCCTCTTCTACTTACAACGAAGCAAGTAATAAGACCATTTCGTACAATTTTTTTCCCCTGATTAATTAGTATGAAGAAAATAGAAGAATAAGTTTTTAACAACAATTTGTTGCAGATATATATCACGTGAACGGAACACATCAGATTTTTACTTTCTCTACACATACTATGTACATAGTGTATAGAGAATGTATTATATTGCACCCTAAAATTCGATACAGAGATTTCACCGGAAATATGTTTTGAGACCCCCTGAATAAATAAAAACATGTTGATAAAATGTCCCTGTGTAGTCTGTCTGTCTTATTTGTCAGTGTGTGTGCATATAGCTTAAAAATGAAAAGTCTATTAAATACCAGGCTTGTCCAAGGATGCGACACGAAGATTTTCAAGAAAATTTTTCGAAATGTTTGATTTTCTCAAAAATAGCTCAAACGATTTTGATTAAAATATTGTATAATAAAGATATTTACATGACAAATAAAAAGTATATCTTGAATTTTCTGGGAACAGCCTCTGTAGATATCTTTATTCTGGATGAAATTTCCGGAATTTTGCATAACTGGTAAACCGTACCAAGAAGACAAAAACTTACTACACAAGAAATGTACATCGCGTTAAAACACACAATTTATGTTAAGAACGTTTTTTATTTTCTTCTTGGAGTTCACCTTTTTTGCGATATTCCTTGTTATTAGTTTTAAAATACTACACTTTTTCACACGGGAATTTGTCAACTTCTGGTTCTACAAACATAGAAATTTCAACCACATAGCAACCAGCTTTAAAAAATTTGACTATGGCAGTAGCCTATGGTACTCCCTTATTTCGCTACTACTTAAAGGAAGCAAGTTTTAGGACCATTCCTGCTAATTTTTTCCCCGATTAGCATGAAGTAAATAGAGTTTGTTGCAGAGATGTGAAGAAAGTCATGTGAATGGAATGCAATTAGATGCTTCTAAAAAAGACTAGGTTTTTATTTAGGGGATCCCAAAACATTTATTCCAGCAAAATCTCAGAATGGATTATTGGGTGCAATACCTTCTCTATACACTATGTACATAGTATGTGTAAAATCTGATGTGCTCCATTCACATGACTTTCTCTACATCCGTTTCAAATTGTTATTAAAGAGTTGATCCTTCAACTTCATGCTAATCGAGATAAATATTAATAGAAATTTAATTGTTATTGCTTTCTAGTAAGTAGAAGGGATACCATAGGGCTAAAGCGATAGTCAAATCTTTTAAAAGTTGTTTGCTGTGTTTGAAATTCCTTTGTTTGTGTGGCCAGGAGTTGACAAATTCCCGTACCAATGAGAAAAGTGCAAGTATTTTAAAGCTGAAACTCAGAATATCTCAGAAACGGAATATCTCAGAAACGGCCAGCTTTACAAGAAAAATAAATAAATTATATGACACCGGCATCTGCATTTTTTGTGTAGGAAGGCTTTGTCCATCTCTTACGGTTTGCCAGCTATGCAAAACTCAGTAAAATTCATCCAGAATAAATAGGTCTTCAGAAGCTATTCCCAGAAAAGTCAAGATATATATTTTATTTGTCATGTAAATATCTTTAATATACGATATTTGAATCCAGTCGTTTTGTGAAAACAAACATTTTAGAAACATTTTCTTGTATAGGCTAGTGGCCAGCAGGGAATTTTCTTGCAAATCTTCGTGCTGCCTCCTTGGAAGATACTAAACTTAAATACCAAATTTGGTATCTAACGACTTTCGTTTTTGAGCTACGCTGTCCACACACACACACACACACACACACACACACACTCACTCACACACTGACATTTTTCTAAAAATTGTTTCTTTTGATGTTAGGGGAAATGAAATGGCGTTTTATTTATGTTGTGGTTCTCAGCGTTCCATTCTATATTGGGCGTGAAAGACCGCTTAATTTAGCTCAGAGGCCTCTCTATCAGGCTTGAGGTTCTTTTACATGCCGTAAATCTACGACACGGGAGCAACGGCTTTACTTCCCTTCCGAAGGAAGCCATGCTAACGATTTTTACACCCGAAAAAATCCATCGTCCTCCACCGGATGATTTCAGGGGGTCTAAAACATGTATGGAATGTTTGGGTGCGATACTATACCTTCTTTATTCACTATTGCACCATACGTGTAGAGAAAATAATAAATGTTCATAATATTAGTATATATGCTCACTAATATACGAGAGAGGGCAGAGAAACTCATGTGTATGTAAAACACTACACTTTTATCTTTCGTACCTTAAGATTTGTAGCGTACTTTATCAGTTTTCCTCACGGCAACTGAGGAAACGTGAGCAATCCTTTGAAAGTTCGTAACATCCCAGTTTTCACTTGAGTAAGCCATATCTGGATTTTTTCACTCCATAGAGTAGCTAAGTGACGTGGCCAGAGAAGTTTACCTCTGATGTGTGTTATGGCAGAGTTGCGATAAGGGCAAGTATTGCCTGTTTCGATAACCGTCGCACTTTTGCAGGAGGCAGGGATGTTGCTGCTGCTGCTGGTGTTATCGACTGCTGAAGAGTGACAAGCTACAGCCCACCCTGGCGTCCTCTCCGGCTCATCTTAGCGTCATGGGCAAGGGGGACAAGCGCGGCTTGGGGCAGCGCTCTGATGGTGAGATTCTCTTCCTTGCGCTTTTTACTGCCATTTTTGCTTTGCTTATTTCGTAGTTTTAAACCCATTTCTGCAAGAATGTCCAGCATATAGCACTGGTAAATCTTCTGCACCTAAACAGTTATTCTTTGTTTACTTTATTAAACGCATTGTTTTTAAGGCTGGTTCACAAGAATCCAAAAGGGTAACCACGACGAGAACGACAGAGTGAATACCTGTATTTTAACGAGAGCGTTCGCTTAGACAGAAAGCTTTCCCGGAACCCGAAAACGGTAAAGAAAATTTGGCCATGTTTTAATTTTCGTTCCTGTTCATGATCACGACATATTAAATCCACATTTGCATATTAGACTCTTCGCTGTAGTCACTTTTTTCAAATTTTGAGGTTGGCTAGCCCGTCTTTCTTGGCTGAATTGGCGGCAAATGAATAAATGTGATTGGTCAGTTAACAGCAAACGAAATCCCAATGCGCAAATCGACTTTTCATTCCGAGATCGGTGCGATTATCGATAATCATTCCCGATCTCGATTGTGAACCAAAATCTTTTATGCTGCATTACTTCCCGTTCTCGTTTCGTTTTGGTTGCTATTATGAACCAGCTTTGCGAGTTTATTATGTACAATGAAATTAACAGATAAGCTCTTTAAGAGTTAATTTGAGTTAAAAACATGTTTAAAAACAGATGTAAAATGTCCTAACCTCAATTGAAGGAAATCCCTCACGAAGTTATAAGGAAAGCGTCAATACTGGAAGGAATGACTCAAAGCTAACACATTTGAATCCACTGTCCTCGTTTATTATCTTTAGTATTTTCTTAAGTTACAGTACTTATACTTTTTCGACGATATTTATCAAATTTTAGTTATATGTCATATAGCCAATAAGAATTGTTTGTATCACCATTTAATGCATACGAAATAAGCACTCCGAATTTTAATTTCCTATATAATTTTTCAGAATTTTCCTGCATATACCTCATAATAAGTACATTATGGTATAGCTACGTTTTCTTTTTCAACATCATAGATTTTCTACAACGCAAATCATTTATATATGCGAGCATTTGAAAGCTTAGACAAAAAGATGAGGTTTTTTCCAACAATACTTGAGCACACAGGACTAATTTAAACATATGCAGCGTTTAACAGAATTAAACTGTAGTTCTATAAAAACTTGTGTGCATCTTACACCAAAATGTAGAAAAGTAGGCTAAATTTAAGCAAATGAAATTATTTTCTGCGGTTTTTTTTCCCGTTTAAAGAAAAGTGTATTCATTGTTTGAAACACATTTCCTTCGCGTTAATGACACTTAGAAACATGAAATTAATTGAGAGAAGAGTTCAAAACTTTAACTTCTCTTCTTCCCAGATTTTGGATGCGAGTCCCCGTTGTAAATTGGCATACATGTAACCAAAATCAAATATCTGCAAAATATAGCGTTGCCCTAGAAATCCATTATTATTGGTGTTTATTTTTCGAGCTTCTTGTAAATCAAGCATATCCACGCATAAGTCAATATGCAGGCTCTATTTTAACCAACCACAGCGTTCAAATTACACCTAGCAACAAAAGAATAACACGAATTGACAGGAACAAAAATGCTGCTTGAGAGCACGTAAGTATAACTGACCATGTGGCCCAGGTCTCACAGAAGAGCAAAAACAGCTCCACTGGAAAAACAGTGGTGTAATGAATCAACATCGAGAGTTTCTCCTACAACGATGTCCATTTCGTTAAAAATTTTATGATTTACTATCATCTACATTTAATTTATTTTATTTTAGTCCTAGGTTGCGCGGTCTTCTCCAAGGAATAAAAGAAGAAAACCACAAATTTCAAATTTAACAAGCAGAGGAAGATCGAAATTTAAAATGTTGAGAAATGAGAGTTTAGTTGCTTACTTTTAAATAAGTGAATGCTAATTTTGCTACTAATTTGCGTACCTTCTGTAAATAGTATACTCTTTTAGAATTTTTGTAGATTTATAAAGTAGCACTCAGTGGCTGCGATGATATTTATAGTCTTTGCTTCGCATGATGTTTAGTTAGTTTCTTTCATAGCGGATACCTCAAGAATTTGGAGACTAGCGACTTAAATCCTTTATATCTTACTTTATTCAACGTTATCTGTTCAACTCAAATAGTTTCATAAGCAATTTAAAACCGCACCACTTTGCATGAATATCAAAAGTGAAAATAATAGTTTATTTTATATACCAGGCACGTCCAGAAAGTAAGTTCCGTTTCAATTTATCTCCGCTGCAGCGCTGCGATCGCAGTTCCGCACATGCGCGGTAGACGCTCTGTATCAAGAAGAAGAAACGTGCGCCATTTTGAGATTGCTGTCAGCCAAATACGCTTTGTTGTGCTTGTTTACAATGTCAGTGTTGATTGAAAATCCCGCCGCTTGTGAAATCAGATCTGTGATTCGTTTTCTGAATGCTACGAAAGTGAAACCAATTGAAATTTATCGGCAAATTTGCGAAGTTTACGGACAAAATGCGATGAGTGATTCAATGGTGAGAAGATGGGTCCGACAGTTCAATAAAGGACGTAGTGAAGTGCACCATGAAGAACGAAGTGGGCGTCCATCTTTGGTTACAGAAGAACTGGTTCACGCGATTGATAAGATCCAAGAAAACCGCAAGTTTACAATTAGTGCTCTCGCTATGGAATTTCCCCCAAGCTCACGATCACTAATTCATGAAATTGTTACCGAAAAACTGAAATTTCGTAAACTTTGCTCACGTTGGGTACCAAAGACACAGGCGGTAAACTTCTATGAAGAAGGTATACAAAAAATTGTGCCACGCTATGACAAATGCCTGCAAAATTTCGGCAGTTATGTGGAAAAGTAGTTTAAGAGTTGTAGACTTTTGTGCAATAAATAATTATTCTGTATCTGTACACAATTTAATTTTATTACCAAACGGAACTTAATTTCTGGACGTACCTCGTAGTTACATATTTTATACTTTACGTTTATGCTTACATATGGGTACTCAGGAACATTTACACTTCTTTCAATATATGTACATTCGAGAACTGGGTTCATAACAATAAGGTTAAACAGAAATATCGCAGCACAGATTCAGCACAAATAAATGTCTTATGCGCTCTTCGAGCAGCACCTGAGACTATGTTAGAAACTGGAATAATGAAATTCTTGTTTATCTCTAACTATATTTGGGTTACTTATATTTATAAACCCCCTGGTTTAGAATTAGATTGAATAATGGGTTTGCAGCCATTTTAAAAAGGACATGTAAACAATTTAGCTACAAAATGTATGCTTCTGTTTGGGCGATATGCCAAAAAGATATGTTGAAACGTTTGGAGAAGTAACAGGTAGTATATAAGAGCTGCCATCTTTCACTGCCTCAAACTATTTACTCTACACAGATTCTATAACTGCTTGCTCCAAGAGCCGTCCAACCGCGGGCGGAACGTGTAAAAACTCTACTTGTTAGTCAAACAATTAACGATAGATCTTAATCACCATATTCCTAGCTATTTTTACTTTCTCTATACGTATTATGTACATAGTGTATAGAGAAGGTATTGCACTCCACCAAAAACTCGAGATTTCACCGGAAATATATGTTTCAGCGTCCCCTGAATACAAAAAAAAGCATTTTCAGAAAAAGGTCCGTGTGTGTGTCCGTGAATACGATAACACAAAAACGAAAAGTCAGTAAAATACCAAACTTGGTATTTAAGTTCAGTATCTTACAGCGATGCGACACCCTAAACTACCTAAACTACGCTTTAGATGGAACTTTATTCGAAAATTTTGATTTTCTTAAAAATAGCTCTAACGATTTTGATAAAAATGTCTTATATTAAAGATATTTACCTGAAAAATAAAATGTATATCTTCAATTTTCTGGGAATAGCCTCTGAAGACTACTTTATTCTGGATGATTTTTACGGAATTTTGCATAACTGCTAAACCGTAAGAGATGGACAAAAACTTACCACACAAAAGATGTAGAGCACGTTAAAACACACAATTTAAGTTATATGCGTTTTTTTCGTGAAGTTGATCATTTTTTTAGATATTCCTTTTGTTTGGTTTCAGCTTTGAAAAACTTACTTTTCTCATACAGGAATTTGTCAACTCGTGTCCATACAAACAAAGGAACTTCAGTCACGTAGCAACCAGCTTTTGGCTTTCACTTTAACCTATGGTACTCCCTTATTTCGCTTCTACACACAAAGAAGCAAGTAAAAAGGCTATTTGTGCTAATTTTTTCTCGATTAGCATGAAGTAAATAAAAGCATAAGCGTTTTAACAACAATTTGTTACAAAGATGTAGAGAAAGTCACGTGAATGGAACACATCAGAGTTGTTAAAGTTTACTGCACCGTATAATTCAGAACTGAATCAGTTGGGTTAACTAAAGCAATAGCTGCTTTGAAGAATCATATATGTACCTAGATGTATCTGAAGTTTCTTTGCTTATTTTGCAGCGGGATAAAATATTTTAATGTGGCTGAAAGTTTTCGAACAATATTATAAGCCTCATGCATGCATTTAAAGGAAGGATTAATGGAAGTTAATGGATTGCATATGGTCTAGAAAAGTTCAGCACGACTTTCTCCACATCTCTGCAAAAAATTATTGTTAAAAAAAGTATGCTTCTATTTATTTCATGCTAATCGACAAAAAATTAGCAGAAATAGTCTTATTACTTTCTTCCTTGTAAGTAGAAGCGGAATAAGGGAGTGCCATTGGTTAAAGTGATAGTCAAAAGCTGATCGCTTTGTGACTGAAGTTCCTTTATTTGTATGGACAGGAGTTGAAAAATTCCTGTATGAGAAAAGTATAAGTTTTTCAAAGCTGAAACCAAAAACAAGGAATATCTCAAAAACGATCAGCTCTACGAAAAAAATGTTACTAACATAAATTGTGTGTTTTAATGTGCTCTAATGGCAAGTTTTTGTCCTTTTCTTACGGTATAGCAGTTATGCAAAATTCACTCAGAATAAAGAAGTCTTCAGAGGCCGTTCCTAGAAAATTCAAAATATAACTTTTATTTGTCAGATAAATATCTTTAATGTGCGATACTTTAATCAAATTGTTAGAGCCATTTTTAAGAAAATCAAAGTGTTCGAAAAAAGTTCCATGTAAAGATTGGGTTGGGAGGATTTTTCTCAAAATCTTCGTGTCGAATCCCTGAAGTTTGGTATTTGACAGACTTTTCGTTTTTGAGTTATCGTGTTCACAGACACACGGAACTTTCCCTGCAAATACTTACTTTGGATACAGAGGACTCTAAAACATATACTTCCGGTGAAATCTCTGTATCGAATTTTTGGTGGAGTGCAATACCTTCTCTATACACCATGTACGTGTAGAGAAAGTAAAAATGGAAATGAAACCATTTTTGTGTTATTAGCTTTCATGTTAATAAACATTCCTGTATCTTCCAATGGATGCTTTACTATTTGGTTTTATTTCAATTATGATTATAATTAGTTTAACAGCTCCTGTAGCATATTGCAAAACATTAAAATTACAACTCTGTCACTTGTATCAATAATATAGCGTTTAAATTGCATGACTCATTTAATCTTCTAGATCACGTAGCTCATGCATGACACAATCTAAGAGAATCACATAATATAGGAAGTAAAAGTGCATGCAAATTTAAATCTTACACATGATTGGTTATCTATAAAAGCTAAAGCCAAGACGCAATAAACTTCTAAACAGGCGCCGGGCGCTGCAGTGTAGCTGGATTTTAAGTTCTTAATGCCGAAATCCATATAACATATTCTGAACTTAGTATCCGTTAAACTACTGGAAGATTTTTCGAAATGCAAATTAATTGCAATCCCTTTACTATAGACGGCTAATAAAGGAACAAAACAGTTTGCATGCTGAGGTAAAAGAAAACAAATGATTGGCAGTATAACATATTCACAGAAAGTCAATGTCCATTGTGAATTTTGTTACCTACTTACAAGGATTATAAAGTAATTAGCATATGCCATGCATGATCGTATGCAACTCTACTCATTTGCAATTAGTTTCATTTGGGCGGGGGGATTTTGACAGAACTGCTAAACCTTTTACATTAAACAAGACGGTTAACGTTTTGACTGAAAGCAGAATATTCATCATGAAGAGTCTCAACTGTTTAATATTACAATGACTTGATATTCGGTAGAGACCTTCCTGCACCTCACAGAAGTCTGATTATTATGCAAAACGTCGCAACAAAAGCAATTCCGTCCCGAGGCACGTCTGGGAATGGCTACAGCGTGTTACCACTGGCCATGACACGAACGCAGATGAAACCAGCCTTTCATCTCAACTGAGAGAGGTTATATTTGAGTAAAATTTGAAATTGTTAGTCATCTATACAATCTATTGCTACATGTACATAAACGCATAAAATATTCCAGATTTATTGGGTCATCAGGAACCATTTGTCGAAATTGCCTAGATAAAACTCAGAGGCAGGCCTTGTACTTTTAGTAATTTGGTAAAAATATTACACTGTTTTTAGTCATAGAGAGCTAATAGTTCATTACAGCTGTTGAAACCTGCAATAATCAACCTCAATAAATGCAGTGCAACGCGCAAGGTAGTTCAATGCTGAAGACATTTTGTGGCGTTGTCTCAAATATCTGATGGTTAATGTACAATAAGGCCTTCAAGAATGGTTCATTCTGGAGTTGCACACAACAAACTTGGTGTGCTTCCATAAGAAGCCATTGTTTGAAGAGGAAATGAACATAACTCTTCACAGCCATACTTTTGGACAGGTCATTCTATGGCCGAGTGGTTAGACCATTCGCCTCTCATCAATGCGATGCGGGTTCGCTCCCAGGCCACCGCAAATGGGATTTGTGGTTCATAAAGCGGCGCAGGGGAGAGTTTTCTCTGGGTTCTCTGGTTTCCCCCGTCATTGCATTCCACCGAAGCTCCATCTTCATTCTATGAATAACCAGCCCTCGCCCGTGGTGCCTATGTAGGCACCATTGATATGTTCCATTCACATGACTTTCTCTGCATCTCTAACAAATTATTGTTAAAAAGCTTGTGCTTCTATTTACTTCATGCTCATCGAGAAAAAATTTGCAGAAATAGTCTTATTACTTACTTCCTTGTAAGTAGAAGCGAAATAAGGGCGTACCATAGGTTAAAGTGATAGTCCAAAGCTGGTTGCTATGTGACAGAAGTTCCTTTGTTTGTATGGACACGAGTTGATAAATCCCTGTATGAGAAAAGTTGTTCAAAGATGCAACCAAAATTCAGGAATATCTAAAAAAACGATCAACTCCACGAAAATATTATATATAACAAACTGTGTGTTTTAACATGCTATACATTTTTTTGGGTGGTAAGTTTTTGTCCGTCTCTTACAGTTTAGCAGTTATTCAAAATTCTGTAAAATTCATCCAGAATAAAGTAGTCTTCAGAGCCTATTCCCAGACAATTCAAGATATACATTTTATGTGTCAGGTAAATATAAAGTTCAATGTAAAGGGTAGTTGGGGGTGCAGGGATTTTTTTGAAAATCTTCGTGTCACATCCTTGGAGAATACCAAACTTAAATATCAAGTTTGGTATTCAACGGTCTTTTCGTTTTTGAGCTATGCTGTCCACAGACACACACACACACACACACACACACACACACACACACACACACACACACACGGACCTTTTTGTAAAAATGCTTTTTCTGGATTTAGGGGGACTCAAAACACGTATTTCCGTTGAAATAAGGCATTTTTGAGTGGAATACAATACTTCCTCTATATACTGTGTGGAAGTTCAGCCGCAATGGCATTGTGAATTCATGTTTTGGCTTGACACATTTTAGGATGCCCTGATATTTATTCCACCAAGTGCAATATTTTTGTGTCCAAGAAACGACTAAGTAAAATGCTTAATTTGTGCCAAATATTTGAAGTTGAAACCTTAATAAGTATACATTAAACGACATTTGCAATTATTTGAATAACTACTTGAAGCCTCTACAATTAAATATTCTAATGAAGGGTGGGAACCCTTAAAATCACTACCCTGTGCTACATTTTCACATTACATGCATTTACAATAAATGTACTGGTAATCTTCGGATGCACACATTTGCGAGTAAGACCACGCCGTGGCTGAGTGGTCTTACTCGCCTCTCGCCTAGACGGCGCGGGTTCGATCCCAAGCGACCGCATGTCAGATTTGTGGTGGACCCGCAGGGGCGGGGTTTCTCCGGGTTCTCCGATTTCCCCCGCCATCGCATTCCACCGGTGCTCCATCTTCATTCCATGTATCACCAGTGTCATCGCCTGCGGTGCCACAAGTGGAAAAAGCGGGCGTTAAACACTACCAAAAGAAAATTACGAGGAAACTTTTTCGAAAATGAATTACATTAAAATAAACTATGATCACTTGGTAAGATTCTGAGGCTTTGTACTTCATTAGTGCTAGCAAATATCGATAACTTTGTGAAAAATAAAATGTGTCAGAAAATTTACTAAATAACGTGTGTTTTTTTTTAAATATATTTACAAAATATCACCGACCTTGAAACTCAGAAACATAGGCCATTTTTACATGCTCATAATAACAAGTCGGAGAATTCTATCAGGAGACACTTCTGTCTCTCGCTCCCGCCATCCATCCCAGCACACACTCCTCTTCACCTTTCATCCTGTGCTCTATTTTTCTCCCTCCATATTGCTCTTTCCCTTTCCGTGGTGTAATGGTTACCATGCTAACATCATACACCCAAGATCATGGGTTCAAACCCGGCGGAGGACGATGGATTTTTTCGGGTGTAAAAATCCTTAGCACGGCTTCCTTCGGAAGGGAAGTAAAGCCGTTGGTCACGTGTCGTAGAACCTCAAGCCTGATAGAGAGGCCTCTAAGCAAAATTAAGCGGTCTTTCACACTCAGTATAGAATGGGACGCTGAGAACCATAGTAGGTAAAGAGCGTCCATAAATAACACGTCATTTTTTTTCCTCTGTGCAACCTAGACGTAATGTGATGTTTAGAAAACCAGTAATGCGGTTTATTTTCTCTGGGAGTAACTAAGAGCCTCCACAGTATACATCTGTTCAGTTTCCTTCTACTTGTAATGCTAATGGAACTGTGTTATTTCTCGAAATAAGCATTTGATGTAACATAACAATAACGAAAATTAATATAACCTCTTAAATTATGTGAAACATAGAAACATTATACTTATAAAAGTGTTGTTGGGTAATTTTGAATACCGGACAGTAAAAATGATATCCCGTTCCTTTTTATTTTGTGTTTCATTAAGAACACATCTTTGAAGAAAGTACACAAAGTATATTTTCTAACTGATAACCAAAGGCATGGGGCACATCAAATTCCATGACAATCGGCTTGGGAAATCTTGCTAGAAAATCTAACACATGTAGTCTGTAGGGGGTTCTTAGCTGGTAAGGCGCTGAGCTACAGATCTCGGATTAACTGTCCAGATCGGTGGTTTTTAAGTGTACTTAAAAGCGACAGCTCCATGTCAATAGATTTTCTGTTACGCAAAAGAACTATCCGGGAGAAATTCCGAAGCATTGATATGATCATGGCAACTGACGGAGTCGTTAGCAAACAATATTTGTTCTAATATACGTGAACACACACACACACCAACTTTTAAATCCTCCAGGGTAATTGTCTCACTTCCCAGACCATACAGAGCACCACATAATGGTAGCCAAACCGAGAACACTAGGTGTCGACTTCAACTTATACCAGCTATACAGTAAGTGTGCTGTACCAACAAAACCTCGTAGGAGAGTACGCCGAAGAGTAGCCTAAGCAATGATCACAAAAATGATAGTAGATTACCATAATACAGGACGTCCATCGACAAACTCTCATGAAAATAATAACTTCACTGCCAGACGAAATACGATGTGCATTCAAGCTATAACATTTCCGATTTCTTTTCTCGCTAGCCAATCACAAAAATTATGATAGTTGTGTCACTTCTTGGCGTAATCTCCCTACAGCCGCACATGTTTTACGTCAACGCCACGATTTCATGGCTGCTACGAACGCTTAAGAAGTCTTGTTTTCACACTGGAAAATTGCTGATGTAATAGCGGCACGGAGAGTGTCTTTCATCGTCGGATACAGCCAATCGTCAGGTGAATAGGGAGTTGAGGAATGACTTCAACGTCGTTTGAACAAAGAAACTGCTGTGTCACCCGTCAGCATTTCTGGCACCCACCTGGAGGACATTTTTCGCGTTTTCAGGTCGTCATGCAGGATTGGGTGCACAGAACTCACGGAAATGCCAAGTGTGAAGGCGGTCCTCCAAAACAGAGTTCTCCACTGGCTTGTCCGAGGTGAGATTCTCTTGGTTTGTTGTTACACGACGTTCTTTGAACTGTTACATTAAACGCATCCATGACTCCATTACCACATGTCTCACCTAGACGGCTCGGGTTGGATCCCAAGTGACCGCCTGTGAGATTTGTGGACACCTTCCCGAGATTTTTCCGAGTTCTCCTGTTTCCCTCGCCATCGTATTCCACCGATATTCTATCATCTTTTCCTGCAACACCAATATCATCGCCTGCGGTGCCAGAAGTACTAAAATTGGGCGTGAAACACTACAAAAATCACCACATGTCTCACTTAACTGGCGATGAATGTCAATCGGTGCCGCACCATGCAAATGGAAGAAAACGAATGATTACACTCGGAACACGTCGCCATTTTAAGTATACAAAACAATTCTCACTTTCGCCATTGCCACGAGAGCTCAGAGCCACACAGTGCTGCCATCTCTGTCACGCAGTAACAAAGAGTGCCCGCTTACTTTAAAACAAACGGCATGTTTCTATCCGTTTCCAGTTGCGAGAAAAAAAAAGTCTGATGTGTTATATTCACACGACCTCTCTGCAACAAATTATTGTTAAAGTAGAAGCGTAATAAAGGAGTAGAATAGGCTTAAGTTTTAGTCTAAAGCTGGTTGCTATATGACTGAAGTTCCTTTGTTTGTATGGATAGAAGTTCACAATCCTGTATGAGAAAAGTTTGTTTTTTAAAGCTGCTGAAACCAATAACAAGGAATATCTCAAAAACGATCCAATACATGAAAAAAAAAATGTATATAACATACAGTGTGTGTTTTAACGAGCTCTACATTTTCTGCAATGCAAGTTTTTGTCTATCTCTCATGGTTTGCCGGGTATGCAACATTCCATAAAATTCTTCCAGAATAAAGTAGTCTCAGAGGATATTTAAGACAATTCAAAATATAATTTTGTTTTTCATATAAATATATTTAATGAGAAAATAAAGCTTTTTGAAAAATGTTCCGTGTAAAGGGTAGTTGGGGATGGGGGTATTTTCTTGAAAGTCTTCGTCTCGCATCCTTGGAAGATACTGAACTTAAATACCAAGTTCGGTATTAAAAGGACTTCGTTTTTGAGCTATGCTGCGCCCCACCCATCCACACACACGGACCTTTTCCTGAAAATGCTTTTTTTTTATTCAGGTGGTCTCAAAACATGTATTTCCGGTGAAATCTCGGTATATAATTTTTGGGTGCATTACAATACCTTCTCTATACACTATGTATATAGTACGTGTAGAGAAAGTAAAAATGGAGATGTTATAACTTGAATGCACCTCGTATACGAGGTAAGATTTCTCGGCAAAAATATACACCACATATAGCCCACAGAGACAGATACCAACAACGTGGGTCTGGGTGGCTCAGTTGGTTAGGCACTGACTTTCTGACCCCAAGGTCGCGGGAAGAAACCAAGCCAAGGTTGATGGTTTCAATACGCCGACCCCGGTGACCGCGCTCGCTAAAGTGTCTCGCTTTGGCGCTTCGTGATGCACAGGATCGTGGGTTCGAGTCCCGCCTTGGGCATGGGTGTTTCTGTGTTTGTATATGTGTCTATGTTTGTGTATGTATATGCAAAAGGAAAACGTTACGAATAATAAGATCTACTAAGGAAATATAGGAAACTGGAAAAAATGTAGAAAAAGGGAATATAGCGCCAGAGTCCTGACAAGCCTCCGGAACTGTATTTAAAAAGTGTGCTTGAAAGTGACAGCCCATGTCAGTAGATTTATTGGAATTGCTACCCGTAGGAGTCTACCCGCCATCTACAAATCCCATGAAATCTCAGTAGGACCATAGCCAGTTTTATTTAGGTCAATTTTGCCCATATGTTGGGGGGCTACTTTAACATAACCTTCGTTCTCATGGCTTTCAAAGGAGCCCGCATTTATCTTTTTAAATATATTCTTAGTCTTACAATCCCATTAGAATGTTTTTTTAAAAGAGTTTTATGAAATCTGCAACACCACAAATAACAAAAATTATTTTAATATTGAATCAACCGTATCGTGACTATTTATGAGCTCCTCTTCTGCAGCCTGTTTCCGAAATAATTCCCCAGCCCTCACTTTTTAAGAGTATTTTCAAGATCTTCATTCAATGCGGTACGCACGACTTACCAGTTTCTGCTTATGTCTTAAAAACTGTAGTAATGTGCAGATAGTTTTCAAATAAAAAATCCGATATGTTTCATTCACATGACTTTCTCTACATCTCTGTAACAAATTATTGTTAAAAAGCTTATGTTTCTATTTATCTCATGCTAATCGACAACAAATAAGCAGAAATAGTCTTATTACTTGCTTCCTTGTAAGTAGAAGCGAAATAGGTTAGAGTGATAGTCAAAAGCTGGTTGCTATGTGACTAAGGTTCCATTTTTTGTATGGACATGAGTTGACAAATTCCTGTATGAGAAAAGTACAAGTTTTTCAAAGCTGAAACCAAAGTCAAGCAATATCTAAAAAAACGATCAACTCCACGAAAAAATGTATATTAGATAAATTGTGTGTTTTAATGTGCTCTACATTTTTTGTGTGGTAAGTTTTTGTCTATCTCTTACGGTTTAGCAGTTATGCAAAATTCAGTAAAATTGGCCCAGAATAAAATATTCTTCAGAGGCTATTCCCAGAAAATTCAAGATATACATTTTGTTTGTCAGGTAAATATCTTTAAAATACGATATTTTAATCAATATCGTTATGAGTCATTTTTAAGAGAATAGAAATTGTCGAATTCTTTTTTCCATGTAAAGGGTTGTTTGGGGTGCGGGGATTTCTCTCAATATCTTCGTGTCGCATCCCTGGAAGATACTAAACTTAAATACCAAGTTTGGTATTTTACCGACTTTTCGTTTTTGAGCTATCGTGTTCACAGACACACACGGACCTTTTTTTGAAAATGCTTTTTTTGAATATAAGGGACGCTAAAACGTATTTCCGGTGAAATCTCGGTATCCGATTTTTGGGTGGAGTGCAATACCTTCTCTATACACTATGCACATTGTGCGTGTAGAGAAAGTAAAAATTGAAGAGTTAGGTATGTAATCATAGTTGCAAAAATAACATTCATTTTTGTTAAAACCCAAACAAGTGTTCCTATTTATATCTGCTTTTTACTGATTACAAGCGTGTCGCTACATTTCCAAAGTTGCACTAAACATCCAAGAAATGTAAGATGTCAATGAAGGCCCAGTTTTGTCCAAGTAATCCCTTAAATTAAAGTAGATCCAGATTACGCCATATCCGGCCACTCGGCCAAAAGTAAAGGAATATTAACTAAAGTACAAGCAATTCAGCAGAAGGTTGAGACGCGAACATTAATCAAACAGGTGCAGCACAGGTCCATGCAACATGACAGAAGAACAACAATGAAAGATATGATGGCACCAAAGAGGTCAAAGCCCACAGAATAATTCGCGTTCTACTTCGCCACCCGCCAGTTTAGGTAGACATAAATCAGAAGTAGACCCTACGACAAGCACTAACAATTGAAGGAAAAACTCCACTTAGCTCTCTGGGTCCAGTCCGAGTGTATAGGACGGAAATTAATGAACAGATAGGGAAAAGTCTGATGTGTTCCATTCACGTAACTTTCTCTACATCCCTGCAACAACTTACTTTTAAAAAGCTTATGTTTCTATTTACTTCATGCTAATCGAGAAACAATGAGCAGAAATATTCTTATTACTTGCTTCCTTGTAAGTAGAAGCGAAATAAGGTAGTTCTATAGCTTAAATGTACAGTCTAAAGCTGGTTGATTTGTGACTGAAGTTCCTTTGTTTGTATGGACAGGAGTTGACAAATTCCTGTATGAGAAAGGTATAAGTTCTTTAAAGCTGAAACTAAATACAAGGAATATCTGAAAAACGATCAACTCCACGAAGAGAGGTATATGACAAATTGTGCGTTTTAATGTGCTTTACATTTTTTGTGTGTTAAGTATCTGTCCATCTCTTACCGTTTATCAGTTAAGCAAAATTTGGCAAAATTCATCCAGAATAAAGAGATCTTCAGAGGCTATTCCCAGAAAATTCAAGGTATACATTTTATTTGGTATGTAAATGTCAGTAATATACGGGATTGTAATCAAAATCGTTAGAGCCATTTTTTAGAAAATCAAAGTTTTCGAAAAAAGTTCCATGTAAACGGTAGTTTGGGATGGGGGGATTTTCTTGAAAATCTTCGTGTCGCATCCTTGGAAGATACCAAACTTAAATACCAAGTTTGGTATTCAACGGTCTTTTCGTTTTTGAGCTATGCTGTCCACACACACACACACACACACATACACACACACGGACCATTTTCTGATTTTTTTTTTTGATTCAGGGAGACACAAAACATGTATTTCCGATGAAATCTCGGTATCTAATTTTTGGGTGGAATGCAACACCTTCTCTATTCACGATGTACAACGTGTAGAGAAAATAAAAACCACAATAACGGGTACAGTCAAATTTCAGGTAGAGGTAGAAGTTCAAGTTCCATCACTTCATGTCATCCTATAAACCATTACAGTGGTTTCTTGATCAGCAAATTTCTAGTCCGCCACTATGTGCACATGGTGACCAGGGATCATCTCATCGCCTATATATGGTCTATAGAACGAAATCACAGCTCGTAGTTGTGAAAGAGAGCAATTTAGCCTAAGGAGCTTTTCTTTCAAGGTATGGGGTTCCTTTTAATTGCAAATAAGCAAAAGCAAGTCAGGTCAGGTAGAAGAGTAATGTGTTATATGCACCATCAGACGATTAGACCTAATGGAGTCAACAATGTGCCAGTAATTGTAAACTCTTGCAGAATAATAATGATTAACAAAGAAACATAATCTTCCATTAGAGTACGACATCAGTGCATAGTCGCCTCTTTTATGATTCTTTGAAAGCCAAAATAGAACTTACAGAGCATATCGGTGAGAATCGATAACTGGCCCTGAAATGGAGGTTCATTTCCCTATATGAAGGTTATTCTGCCCCATTGGCGCAGTTAATGGGACGTAGTTAATCCAAAATCATCTATAAATGCCAAGAGATCATCATTTAAGCGCTGCAGAAAGAAGGAATGGCCTGCAAATGATTCCAACGGGAATCGTTTGAGTCTATAAGGGATTTCGTAAAATATTTCGTAGAGGCCTTCGTAATTCTGGGCTGTCGTATGCCAGAAGAATCTGGCGAAATCTGTCTTCAGGAATCATCACGACTTGTAGGAATTCCTGGAATATATTGCCTGTGAATGTAATTTGTACTTTAGGAACATGGAAAGTATTTCTGATAGCAGATTTTGTTGGTATTTAGAGCTCGGTCTGGAATGAGACGTGTCGAAAGCAATCCTCCATTTCGTATTTCCCGGCTTCTTTTTTTATCAGTTGATATGGTAAATAGAGCACTCACGATGGAACTTCTGCCGAAGGGGGCGACCACTCAACAAGGTAGTCTTGCATTAGGAAGGAGTATTCCTCCCATGGTTCGTTGCTTTGGATCTTCACCTACGGCCTTAAAAGAGTTGGTCCGCATTGCTTCGATTAGTAGGTCTTCATGCCAGGGTGTCACCTAGCCGGATGTCTTCAACACGGTGACAACGTGGAACTACATGAGTATTATGGTTTCAGTTTGTCCCTATTATTTTCAGGTCTCAGAACTTCCTTAGGACATCATTGGAAGTTATGACTATCCGCTCTGACTGGACAAAGTTGACAATTGGAGATTTAACAAAATATCTGATTGGTTGGCACTTAATATCCACCCGAATATGGATGATATTTGTGTTGGTGCACGGTCTCTTACCACCTTCCAGTAATGACCTCCTCCACTTTGGATCGACCAGTTGCAAATTTCGAGCGTGCGCAAGCATTTTGATATCTTGCAGTACAGCTTGCCGAGTGTGAAAGGTATGGTTATACTCAAAGACAATGATACTCATTGATGACTTCGACCAGGTGCTCTTCAAAGGAATCCTTGCGAATTGACATGGAGTCGCTACGTTGAATGACTCGAAGGTATCCATAGCGATATCTTGCCGATCAGTAATATCCGATATCAATTAATGTACCCCAGAATTTGGGAAACACGCTTGAACTGGCTTCCAACATTCAATACGCAAAGTGTAAGGTTTGTTTGTCCAGCTGCCCTAAACATTTACCAGGCATATACAGGCTATTCCCAGAAAAGTTAATATAATCTACGTTTCATTTGTCATTTAAATTCATGTGTTTAATATACCTACGGATATTTAAATAAATTAACAGCTATTTTTTAAAATTTCTTGAGAATTTTCGTGTCCCATCGTTAAAAATATATCAGTGAAATACCAAATCTAGTTGGGTATTTAACTTGGGTTTTAGTTATTTATATTCTCTCTCTCTCTCTCTCTCTCTCTCTCTCTCTCTCTCTCTCTCGAAAATTCTGTTTTTAGATTCAAGCTATCTCAAAACATGTACTTTGGATGAAATGTCGGTATGTAATTGTTGGGTAGAATACAGTATTTCCCCTGCTTACCATCGTAGCACAGCGAGTTATAATCTTTCTTAAGAATATTTTATGTAGACATGAATGATATAGGTAGAGAAACTTTCAGAAAAAGGGTGGGTGTTTGTGGTTGGGATTGCTTTAGACTATTCCCTTATTCCAGAGTAAAACAAATGTTCTAAGGCTTGTCTCGATTACAATAACTGTTGTTAGTTTGTTACACAATACAAATATGGTCCTAATGTGTGAGGTTTTCTCATCTACATCTCACAACGTGCAACTCAGTCAGAGATAGTCACTTTGGGTATCCTTTGCCCCTGCTACTCTACCGAGCATCGTCGTCACTTTCAACCGTGAAAAAAAAAAAAAAAAAAACAGTGGGATCAAATATGAATGAAATGGCTATGGGAAAGATATTGAGGGACAAGAAATTCGGGGGATGAAAGAAATCCACCCAGCATTCGCCAGGCGAACCGGAGAAACTATATATAAAAAAATGGTTCAATTAGGCCGGCCACAGGAAGCGAACCCGCGATCTGCCGAAGTGAGTCTCTTAAAAAGTTCCAGTAGATTAAAATACTTAATAAAAATGGAATCGGCAGCAATTTGGAGCCGGAACAGACCAATAAGCTTCTAAATTGTAATGAAGAAAAAGATTAAAATAAAAATAATTAATAAAAACTCCAGTATTAAGAGTTATACGAAGGTTCTTTTAATTTGCTTTTTTTTTTTTTTTTCTTTTTTTTTGTTTTGTTTTTTTTTTTGTTTACCTAATTTGCTCTTTATTAGTCAAAGGAAACTTTTTAAGCAAACTTCTTCAGATATCAAATTTTAGATCAACCCCGTAGCATATTACTTACCTAGGCAGTACTGGAAGTATAGACAAGATTTTCTTTTTAAACTTTACAAAAATATGGAGCATCGGTTGCATATTTGCTACACTGTAGTTTAGCGTTATTAGAAACGATCTTTCCGAATAAGCTACGTTCAAAACATTCATATACATTGAAACGATATCAATTGAAAGGTAAACTGAAAAAGTTTATAATAATAAACTTGTTTCACAACATACATCGCGTGTGCCTGATGTGGGATTCCTGGTTCTCACACAACATGTAATCATAACGTGGCCATGCTCATAACATAAGGACGGTACACTAATGCAATGCAATGACAGAGGTCCAGTGGTAATGGTGGCTGATACGCCATGTTGAGATGAGTCTTGAGACAGTACACATCTTGTCACGGGGTAAACAATTGTTCAGAAGGGAAAGATAATAATATAAATTATATCAACGTTTGGCGCCATTTTGCGGCGGTAACTGGTTACGGGGTCGTATCCTGGGTGCAGATTTTGGGAATGGTGTGGGTTTGCGAGTGCCCTAGCTCAGTATTTTTACTATCATGGAAATTATTTCAGGGTGTGGTACGACACAAGTGTTTTATTCAGTCAGTTCGGCCTTTTTCCGCCGTCGGACACACACGCATTCCTTTTAGTTTTCTACTCTGAAATTACACTCGACTCGCTCGCGACTGTTTTCATTTATTAGTATAATGCAATTATATGTTCCGTACTCTCTTCAATATTAAAATAACTAGTTCCCTCTCTTTCACAGGTAGCCTTTTCGGCTCCATTACGGACCCTAAATATCACATCTTACTTCAGTCAATCTTCTACACCGAGTGCCTCAAACAGTGTCGCCTGAACAGCGAGTATTGTTTTCTCTCCCGTTATGTTCCTCTCGGGCAGTGTCCACTCATCCCCTTCGCTTCAATATCCCACCTTGTTAACGGTATTTTTCGGGGTCGTTCGCCGGCTCGTGACCACTCGGCAAAATCTTTCTTCCCTTTCCATTTTCAATGTACAGTAATATTTCCCTTCCTGATATAATTTATATTATTAGCTATGATTTATCTTTCCCTTCTGAACAACTCTTTGGCCCCTGACAAGCTATGTACTGTCTCAGTCACCGGAGTAAGGTCGGGGGAATGTGGAGGCCAACATTCACTAACATTTACAATGTTTGTGTACTTTCCTGACGGATAGAGTGACTATCACGGAACACTAGTGCTTCCAAGAAACCAGTTTTAAGTTCAATTTGAACATGCTCGCATAAGGTCAATCCTTAACTTGTTTGGTTTCAAGAATTGCAGACGCTAAAGACTACCGTTAATGTTTGCATAAATCCGCCGAATATATTGTGGGATGTCATGCTGGTTTTGGTGGTGGACTTGTGTGTCCCCACCCATACCCATACACAACACTTACTGGTGAATGACGGATTGGCTTATTCTTATACATGCAACTTCTTGCCGTAAAATCGAATACCAATATTGGATACTGGGACCACTGGTTGCATCTTCATCAAACGTTACGTTGCACAGTGATAACAGATTGGTAGACATGAAAATCTAGCACATAAAATACCCTTTCCTCTTCAGTAGTAGCAATGTTCTATCTTATCACCCACACAATGAAAACAATGACACTACGACACCAGTTGTACCAACTCTGAAAATATTTGAGTTTGCCTTTCTATCGACATCACTTTCCTGTGTCCAAGCGGTATTAAAGGTAAGTTATTCAAGCTTTTAATCGGAAAGTAGTTTTTAATACACTGTATTAGCACTTTCCCTCTTTTTAACTAGTATGCTGCTTCAATTCAATGCTCAAACTGATATGAAAGACGATATAGTCAACAGGTGTGAGATTTAGGTAAATTCTTACTTATGATGGTTAAAATTAGTAGAAGTTGTACATGTAATACTCTATTTTCATAATTGTGTAATTACACTTCGTAAACCTATCAAATGTAGGACTGGCGTTGTTAGGCAAATCAGTGGCATCCAATCTATAACAGCCGAGTGACTTACATGATCATAGGACTTTTAATTCACATAGTTGGACACAACCAAGAGCGAGCACTCACTCTCTACAAATAATATCACAGGTAAACTAACAGGTACAAGGTATTTGATGTCATAGTCTTGTGTACTCGTACATAGAATGCAATAGAAGTTTACATTACACTTGAAAACTAACACTGATCCTTTGTTTCACCCTTTTTTCTCTCTTTGGCTGTCACATACAAGTTTATTAAGCATTAACGGTGGCTGGAGTGTAAGATCTTCTTGGTAGGCGCAGCAATAAACTAACAGTACTTCTTCAAATTCAATAAACCGATGAGAGTGCTTTTGAAATAGTGATTTAGAATTTACAAACCAGTTTATATAAATACATGTCTTCATACATGCCTATTATGTGTTTAATATATTTCTGTAACATGGCGTTACACCTGTATCAGAAGACTTGTGTCTCTAGTGGTATACACAATCAAAGCGTGTTCCCAGTTCTTTCGTATTTAATCTCTTTGATGTTAAATAGCTGGTGTCGCGAGTATTACAGTCAGCAATTACAAATGAAAAATGTAATATAAATATAATTTTTACGAAATAACGAGGCAGAAAGAAGCAGAGCAGTGGTTTTCAAGTTTTAAGCATGCATTTTTATTTGAAGCAACCTTGCGGTTAAAATTGCTTAGGATTTTAACTTTAATATACATGTTTATAGTTACGTATAATGTACTTGATTTCAGTGCTGAAAATTTTGCCCTTGGCAACGATGACAAGGATATATTTTCTCCCAAAGAGAGTTTATAACGTAATGTTCTTATTAAGCAGGTAGATGACTTTTCCCTGAGTAAAAGTTCTCCTCTAAGACGAACATTTTAAACATCATTACTTTGATTAGATAGGAACAATGGATATTAACGTTCTAATCTGCAAAGCAAGAAAAGAGGAAATACATCAATATCAAAAAGGGGTAATTTAGAGAATATACTTTTCTTTAAACAAATTATGAAGCGAAAATAAATATCTCTCTTTGAAACCCTACAGTATCTGCCGGAATAACTTAAAGCATTAGATACTTGCTGATATATTGCTATCAAGCACTATATTTATAGACCTCCACTGTGCATGCGTAGGCCTAAAAACTAATATAGGCATTAACCGAAATGTGGGTTCAGAGATGTATCAATCCATGGGTTCTCTATTGATGCTTAGTTCTAAATAGTTCTATATAAACAAAAGAAGGAGTTTAAAGGGATCATTAAATGGCAAAACAGCTGTTTGTACATCCAGGAATATACATAAATCATCTTTCTCTTCTGCCAGTCATTCGTAACAAATGTTATGAAAACTAAAATCAGTCTTCAGGAAAGATAAATGTGTAGAGTATCACTGCTCTTTGCCCCAATTAAATGAGCTGTTTGCCCAAAGACTTATTTTTGGTTACCGTCGCGATAGAATTCCTTTACAATGGTGATGGCTACATTAGCCACAACTTGGCTGCAGGGATTAGTATCCCAAAAAGGACCAGGACAACCCAGCAACTCGAAACAGCGCTCGTTTATCCTTAAGGAACCCGGAATGCAGCAGGACATGATCGCCCATACACAACTAGAAGGTCTAGGAGGCCTTTCCCATTCATGCCGCAGTGAGAGTTCCAGAAGCTGTTGGACTAGAATCTGCGAAGATGTGGAGTTAGCTTTGGTCCCGTTCATCGGCAGGCTCAAGCACCATTGCTGACATATTATCAGAAACAGCAACACTCCTACATCTGGAATATTAAAACAAGATTTCATGAGCCAGTTATCAACAGACAAATGCCTAACAAGTAATGTATACTTCGAAGTCTTTTGACATGGTGGAAGGGAAAGAAAGCGGCTATAGCAAAGTGCTGCCCCCACATAACAGACCAGGCATAAGCAACCTCTTTCCTATCCATTTCATTGTCCCAAAAGATAATGACTATAGAAAAACGGTATATTTATATGCAATATAAATTTAAAAATATGCATGAAATTATGTAATAAACCCTTTAAAATATGCCCATAAGTATACATTGAATGCATAAAACGTTTCATTATATATAAACTAAAAGTAAGCAATCCTTAATGCTTGGTACATAAATGAAACAAAGTTTCTGTCTAACTTGGGGTGCACATTTCTGCGATTTTCACTTCCTGTGCCTATCTGCAGGCAATTTCGCTCATTGGTGGCTATATAAAAAAATTGGTTTATATTAACTGCCGGGCCTATGGAGTGCGAGATAAGATTACGAAATCTTGTCTCATATTGACTGCTAGTGATAAACTGCTACTGACAGCTATCAGAAAATCTGTATTCTTAATTATGTGTACCAGACTGTTAATTAAATAATAATAATAAAGCGTTATAAATTTGGAATTGTTTGAAATACTTTCATTGGAAATTATTTCAAACATCACACTGAAAACCTAATATAGCTCGAGATATTTTCTAACTTTGCAAAATAACACGCCAAGTTGTTGTTACCACCACCACCACCATAATAGGTTCCAACGTTGTGCTTACAGTCGTTCAAAATGTATGCATTTAACAAAGCGAACAATAAAATAAAACAAATTTGCAATATATCATCCTGGCATCTGGACATGTAAGCCAGGATATAAACTACTCTCTCTCTCTCTCTCTCTCTCTCTCTCTCTCTCTCTCTCTCTCTCAATTTGTAAGAAAATTAAACTATGATTACACAGCATGAAAACCACAACATTGGGGATTAAATTGTCACTTTTCAATGTAATCCCCGTCCTTTTTCACAGTTTTGGTCCATCTTTTAACAAGGGCATATATTCCAGTGTGGTAAAATGCACGGTCTTGCTTCCAAAACCATTGACGCACAAAAGTTTTCATGGCCTCTGCGTCTTCAAAGTGAATCCCACGATGAGCTTCTTTCAGCGGCCCAAACATATGGTAGTCTGATGGGGCCAGGTCAGGGCTCTATGGGGAATGAGGCAAGACTTCCCATCCAATTTTCACAATCGCTTCAGTGTTGTGATGTCTGGTGTGTGGTTTTGCACTGTCATGCAAAAGAAGAACATCCGCCATGGTGTTTGTTGGGTGAAGACTGCTTTAATTTTTTTTAGGGTGCTGACGTATCGGACAGAATTTATTGTGCATCCCTACTCCGAACATTCAACGAGAATCACACCCTGTGTATCCCAGAACACATTCCCATCACTTTCCCTGCCGATGGCACAGTTTTTTTTTTCTTTCTTTTCTTCGGCGAGGTTGTGCGATGCCATTCCATTGACTGTCTTTTTGATTCAGGTTAAAAAAAATAACCCATATTTCGTCTCCAGTCACAATGTTTTCCTGAAACTCCTCTCTCTCCAAATTAGAGCGCTGCAAGAGATCGGCGGTTATAGCTTTTCTTGTCTCCTTATTCTCGTCGGTTAACATTCTTGGTACCCACCGTGAACAAGCCTTTGAGTACCCCATTGTTAAATGATCGCCATGCCACTGCCTTTCCTGAGGGACGTAATGCAACACAATTTTTCCGTTGCTACCCGGCGATCAGTACGAATGATTTCATGCACTCAATGTTGTGTGGAGTCACTGCAGTCACCGGTCTACCGCTCCGATTTTCATCAGCCAACGGTGTTTAAACAGTGACGGACCCATCTTCTAACAGTGCTGACAGCCATTGTTCCATCACCATATACATGTTTCATCCTTTGATAAATGTAAATGAGCGGTTCACCTTGCGCATGCAAGAATTCAATTACGGAACGCTGTCTAATACGCACATCGATGTCAGCCATTTTACAAAAGGCAACAGTCTTGCCACCTGTTGACTTAGGAATTTGCTACTGCAGCAGATTAGAGAAGGAGGTTTGAGAAATTGCGCCAAATTGAAATTGTTCAAGTCGGTAATTCAGTAATTGAGAAAAAAAAAAATAGGAGGCGTTAGTTATTGACTGACTCTCGTGGCTTAGAGCTTAATCTAATTAGCTACATCAAAACCAACATTATACATACACTATTATTGCTACTAAAACTAGCAGTTCCATAAACCCGTTCTCAGTATATGTTGCACACTTTCACTTATATAAACTTAATTCCCAACTATTGGCAGCCAGCAGAATTAAGCGTTGGTAGCCAACATCCTGCATGATTTATAAGTGCAATTAAAGTTTTAAAACCTTAATTTACTGTGATACAAACTGTCAGGTTATTATATAATAATATTACTTACATTTTAAATAATGACCTTAAATTTATTTAAACATTAAAAATGAGTATTTTAAAATTATCATTTACTTCATTACTTATAAAATTCTTTTCTTCCAATTTAAACGTTTTTATATGATCACATTATAACTGAAGTTGCACTCTACAATTACTACGCTACGCTACCACATTTTTGCTATAAAAATTGCATCCTGTCCAAAATCGTAGCAGTTGAGACATTCAGCTACCGGAATGAATCTTTCACTGTTACCGACTTAAACCCAATATACCTATGGCGTCCCTTTTGAGTCCCTTCAGCAGTGTGATGAGCTGCTGTTTGTTCCTTGGGACCTGTTTCAAATGTTAACTTAAATCCATATGTATACTTCTTGTGGATATACATTCTGTTTGAATTGTGCTTCCTTCTTCCTGCACAAGTGTCCTAATTTGAACACTGTCTTCTTGGTTCTATCTTTTTAGTCTTGTCCTTTAAATTGTGGTATTTATTATGTTCTGCATACCTTCCACCGTTTCGGCTTCCATAATTAAATTCTTCCCATAGTTGAAATGTCTATTTGTTATCTTCTTAGCTGGTTTAACACTTTTTAGTCTGCATCTAAATTGTTTGTGGAAGTGATAAATATTGTACATGTTTCTTAACTTCATCTGTTTTTAGAACTTATCATCTTTTTTCTATAATCGCTGATGATGCGGCTCCTGAGGCACATTATATTAGGTTGCTCCTGCGTTTTCTTCTCATATTTTTCTGATTACTTTTACTACTGTTTTGGTTTTTCCAATTCTGTCTTCATGTAACCATACGATATTGGTATTTTGACTAAAATGCACGTTTTCGTTTTCAATTGTCTTGATTCTGCACCTCCACTTAATAATGCGCACTCGGACAGAAGGTTGTCTGCCGTTCAAGCTCTCACCATGATAACATTCTTTTAAACTAGATGAGCAAACTAAATAGTCGAAAAAGTGTAAGATATTAACACATTAAATCATTTATGTTCAAGTAAAAATAATATGCTTAACGATGTCGAAAACATGTACAAATCCGAAAATGAACAATAGAGTGGGAACCACGAACAAAATTTGGCCAAGTGAAACGGTTAAAATTGTCGAAAGTGATATAAAAGCTTTCAAAACTTATCAAGAAACAAATCATTCTTTCTACTAAAGAATTTCTACAAAATGTGTCTTAAGTTAGGATTGAATATGGGATGTATGGGTTTCATCAGCATTTAATGTATTTTCAAAATAACCATTACTTTATTCGAATATCCGGGTGTAGGTGTTGTCAAACCTATTACTATATGTGTCAGGTAAGGTTTCAGGTCCTTCAAGCACATCATAGCAACTGGGGCTCTGATCGCAAAAGGCAATCTGAAGAAGAGAGTTTGAGAATACAAAATGCTCCCTCCCCTCATAACAAGACCAGCTCTTTTCCTAACCAAGCAGGAATGAATTTAATACATATTTATGTGTACCAGTTGAATAAGGCACCAGGAGAAAAGAGAAAACTTCCCAAAATAATACCAACAGAATAATGTATATTGCTTTCGTAGGAGTTGAAAGTTTTGCCGATTTCTAGCCATATAGAATGGTGAATCTAAGGATACTTTTCTAAATGAGGAATCCACATAGTAGAATTTCCTCTTATTCCTGCTTTTCCGTGATTTAGTGTTCATTTTGGGTACTCGCATATGAGATTCTTTAGAGTGAGCTTTTATTACTTTCTCTAGCCATATGTAATACAATATGCATGGTAGCTAGAGATAATATTGTATTTCACCAAAAAATTAGATGTTGAGATTTCACCGGAAATGTGTTTTGAGGTCTCCGAAAGAAGCATTTTAGAAAAAGGTCCTTGTGTATATGTGTCTGTAGACAGTATAGCTCAAAAAAGAAGAGACAATTAAACACCAAACTTGATATCGATGTTTAGCACCTTCCAATAATGCGACACGAAGATTTACAAGAAACTACTACCATCCCAAACTATACTTTACAAGGAAAAAGTGTTTAATATTTAGGTATTCAATAATGCAATATCTAACAGCAGTAAGGCCTGTGAACTGCACTACGTTATTTGTACTCCAAGAATGTAGTTAACGGGAGCAAGTTCTTAAACAATACGATGCAGAATTCAGGGTTACCAACTTCGTAGCTATACTAATTCATTGGGACAGAGATTGTCAGCGGGCGATCTAAGAACTATATTTAATCGAAACACAGTTATTGATTTTCCCCAAATATTCCTTAGAAGGTAAGATGATTAAGGGGATATAATAATAATAATTTTAGAAAGTGTATATGTTGAACTTTGGACTGTGAGCTATCAATCCAACCAATCTCTTAAAATTGTCTTTTTCTATAATAGTTGTTTAGACTCTCCGTTTAATTTTTGGCTGATTTGGATACTGAGCCCAATCCTTATATTTTGCTTATTGGGTAGATTATAAGGGTATTTTATGGAGGCATTTTAACTACTACGGTTCTCAGTATCTGCTTCTATATTGGGCGTGAAAGACGGAAATATTGCCAAGACCTCTATCAGGCTTGAGGTTGTTTTACGTGTCATAAATCTAGGACGCGACACTAGAAGTCATGCTGAGGATTTTTATGTCCAAAAACCCCATCGTCTTCCGTCGGGTCTGAACCCGCGATCTAAGAATCTAGAGGTACTTTAGAGAGGAGTAGTAAAGTACATCTTAAAATACGTGCATAAATCGACGGGGAAACTAGTTTATCTGTGGTAGAAGAAATTAGTTTTGGAGATGAACCTTTTCCCTTAAAACTTGTCTCTCTTGATTGTATCGTTTCTCAGAGATGCCTTTCTCCATCTGAAAATTAAACTGCCTCCGGTGGAATGGTCAGCGAGCTGTTTCTCAACCGGAGGTTCCGGGTTCTATTCTCAGATGGGGAGGGGAATTATTTTTTTAACGGATTATTCTCTATCCCCCACAAGTCCAGAAGTACGAAGGTGAGAATGAATGTGCGTGGGTTTAATGATATAAAATTATTAACTTAATGTCAATAATCTTAGTTAATATAGAGTTGTTTCACAAGTTTAAAGTTCTCGAAATGACCGTAGCAGTTAAAGAGGGTAAACAAATGAAACAATAATAAAATAATATAAATGAGTTGTAGCGGGCAACTAAGACGTTAGTGATTTAAGTGATTCTCCAAGTTTTTTGGTACTTTTTCAGGATGAAACAAATAAAATCTGATGTGTTCCATTCACATGATTTCTCTACATCTCTGCAACCAATAATTGTTAAAATGCTTAGGCCTCTATTTACTTCATGCTAATCGAGAAAAAATTAGAATTAGTCTTATTACTTGCTTCTTTGTAAGTAGAAGCGGAATAAGGCAGTACCATAGGTTAAAGTGATAGCCAAACTATGTAACTGAAGTTCCTTTGTGTAGACTGGAGTTGTCAAATTCCTGTATACGAAAAGATATAAGTTTTTTAAAGCTGAAATCAAAAACAAGGAATATCTAAAAAAAAAAGATCAACTCCACGAACCAAATGTGTATAACATAAATTGTGTGTTTTAACGTGCTCTACATTTTATGTGGTAAATTTTTCTCCATCTCTTACGGTTTAGCAGTTATGTAAAATTCCGTAAAATTCATCCAGAATTAAGAAGTCTTCAGAGGCTATTCCCGGAAAATTCAAGATATATTTTATTTGTCAGGTAAATATCTTTAATATACGAACTTTTAATCAAAATCGTTTAGAGCCATTTTTTAGAAAAACAAATTGTTTGAAAAAACTTCCATGTAATAGGAAGTTTGGGGTGGGGGGATTTTTCTCAAAATCTTCTTGTCGCATCCCTGGAAGATACTAAACTTAAATACCAAGTTTGGTATTTTACCGAATTTTCGTTTTTGGGTTGTGTTCACAGACACACGGACACACACAGGGACCTTCTCTATACACTATGTACAGAGTCGTATGGAGAAAGTAAAACTGAAGCTCTAGAAATGTGTAACTCAATATTCAGTTGAAAATAACTACATAAAAGTCAACATTCTCGTCCAATTTGGCAATTAGTTTCACTCACGTATAAAATGTGGGATCACAGAAACGGTGTAAACAAATTTATAATTGCAAAAGAGCTTTAAGAATTACCGGATGTGAAGATACATAACCTATTTTTACTTTCTCTATACGTACTATGTGCATAGTGTACAGAGAAGGTATTGCACTCCATCCAAAAATACGATACAGAGATTTCAACAGAAATGTATGTTTTGGGGTCCCCTGTATCCATCCATAAAAAGCATTTTCACAAAAAGGTCCGTGAGTGTGTGTGTCCGTGTGACTGTAAACACGATAACTCAAAAACGAAAACTCGGTAAAATACCAAACTTGGCATTTAAGTTTAGTATGTTCCAGGAATGCGACACGAAGGTTTTAAGAAAAATCCCCCCACCCTAAACTATCCTTTACATGGAACTTTTTTCGAAAATTTCGATTTTCTTAAAAATGACTATAACGATTTTGATTAAAATATCGTATATTAAAGATTTTTACAGGACAAATAAAATGTATATCTTCAATTTTATGGGAATAGCCTCTAAAGCTTACTTTATTCTGTATGAAATTTACGAAATCTTGCATAACTAATAATTCGTAAAAGATGAAATCTTACAACATAAAAAATAAAGAGCACGTTAAAATACACAATTTATGTTGTATACATTTTATTCATTGAGTTGGTCGTGTTTTGGATATTCCTTGTTTTTGGTTTTAGCTTTAAAAAATAAACTTTTCTCATACAGGAATTTGTTAACTCCTGTCCACACAAACAAAGGAACTTCAGTCACATAGCAACTAGATGTTTACCAACACTTTAACCTATGATACTCCCTTATTTTGCTTCTAAGGAAGCAAGTTTCTGCTATTTTTTTTTTTTCTCTCTTTTAGATGAAGTAAATAGAAGCATAAGCTTTTTAACAATAATTTGTTGCAGAGATATAGAGAAAGTCATGTGAATTGAACACATCAGATTTTTTAGGAAGATGCAGTATGCAGGACACCTAATCTTTAAATTGAATCTGTGCCGCAACTGGGTCAGAAAATCGAACTCTTTTGTGGTGCTCTTGGATCCGGATGCACCTCGACCTTTTGCGTGCTAAAACGAGTTTATGTAGTGGTGGAACAAATTGTTTCAGTTGAGTCATTACAGAACATGTCTAGCGAAAATAACCTTCAAGTGTGGGAACCTGGCGCTCACGAACGCCGCCTTATTTCTGTCCATATCCACATTAGAAATATAGAAGCAAGGTTAAGATAATCTGGCCCTTGAGCTTAGTTCAAATTTGGTATATTGTCTCTACGAAGTAATGGACTAATGTATTAGTTTTCCATATCTAAAATTATTCTGATTTTGACAAGTTATTCCAGGTTGTTCGTTATCCTGAGCAGACTAAGTCGGGTAACTAAGCTCTATGGCCTACGGACTCATTTGAGCATTTCACCCGTTTCATTCAGTCTCCGGATATTATTACTAAAATTAGTATTATAATAATTATTATTGTATTTTAATACCTATTCCACCACTCGTTTTACATTTTTGTCAAAGGTAATTATAGGTTGGCCGAAATGATTTCATACAAACTTACTTTCTCTGCTACGTACCTAATAAATAGAAAAAGGCTCGGATTCCACCCAAAACTTTGATATCCATTTTGAGACAACTTAATTTAAAAAATCTGATGTGTTCCATTCACATGACTTTCTCTACAACCCTGCAATAAATTATTGTTAAAAAGCTTATGCTTATATTTACTTCCTACTAATCGAGAAAAAATTAGCAGAAATAGTCTTATTACTTGTTTTCTTGTAAGTAGAAGAGAAATAAGGGAGTACCATAGGTTAAAGTGATAGTCAAAAGCTGGTTGCTATGTGACTGATATTCCTTTGTTTGTATGGACAGGAGTTCACAAAGTCCTGTATGAGAAAAGTATATGTTTTATTGCTGAAACCAAAAACAAGGAATATCTCAAAAACAATCAACTTCACGAAAAAAATTTATATAACAAATTGTGTGTTTTAAAGTGCTCTACATTTGTTTTGTGGTAAGTTTTTGTCCATCTCTTACGGTTTAACAGTTATGCAAATTTCCGTAAAATTGACCCAGAATAAAGTAGTCTTCATAGGCTATTCCCAGAAAATTCAAAATAAAAATTTTATTTGTCAGGTAAATATCTTTAATTTACGATATTTTAATCAAAATCGTTAGAGCCATTTTTAGAAAAATCAAAATTGTCGAAAAAAGTTCCATGTAAAGGGTAGTTTGGGGTGGAGGGATTTTGCTCAAAATCTTAGTGTGGCATCCCTGGAAGATGTTAAACTTAAATACCAAGTTTGGTATTTTACAGACTTTTCGTTTTTGAGTTGTGTTCACGGAAACACACACGGACCTTTTTCTGAAAATATTTTTTTTGGATACAGGGGACCCTAAAACATATATTTCCGGTAAAATCATGGTATCGATTTTTTGGATGGAGTGCAATACCTTCTCTATACACTATGTACATAATGCGTATGGAGAAAGTGAAAACAACAAAAACTAAAGAACAAAACATTTCTAGTTTCTCTTTCACTACTCTATAGCAGGTCAAGGGAAATGCACACTTGAATATCCGATGTCAAAGGCTTTTGGGATTAGCTTCGCGCGCGCGCGTCTGTCACTAGATAGCATAACAAAGAAGAAAAGTACTAAGAATATCAAACTTGTTATCTTCCAAATATATGACACGAATATTTTCAAGAAAATTCCTCCAAAACTACCCTTTACGCGGAAGCACATTCTATATGTTTGCTTTTCCCAAAATATTTTATTTGGAATTCCATATATTTTGGATACCTAATTGCACAAAAGGATAATGTAAATCTTTATGTCTCTGGAAATAGCTAGTGAAGTCTTTATAATTGTAAATACTTTTTTTGAAATTTTAACAAGTGAGAGGCAAAACATATTACTAAAAATAATAGATATCTTTTTTTTTTTTTTTTTTTTTTTTTTTTTGTAGTTTATGTCCTTTAACCTGGTTGGTCATATCGGAAGATGAATGAAATTGGTGATATGATGCTCAAATGATCTCGGGGTCCACGGAGCTTAAAGTTACTCACATTCGCCTGCTCAGGATAAGGGAAAACCCCGAAAAAAAACCTTATCTGGCTATTTTTCAAGGAAATTCCCCAATCTAAAACCATTCTTTGCATAGGACATTACGTTAATTTTGATTTTCTCAAAAATGGCTCTTGTCGATTTTCATTAGTGCCACACCTCATATATTTATAGAAAAAATTAAATGCAAACTTTAAATATCTGGGAATGTTCTGGGATAGCTTTCATCTGGAAATAAGTATATATAACTTTAGCTAGCTGGTAAACGATAATAGACTAACATGCATTATACAAACACTGTAGATCAATTTTAAACATAATTTATTTAATATAAACTTTTTGTGTCATCAGCTATTTGATACATCATTAATTATTGTTTGATTTTTTTGCAAGAGTTGGTAATTTTTAAAGTGTTGTTTATTTAGGTGTTTATCGCGATTCTATGGAAAAGAATGGAATTTCAGGGCCAGCATACAGGTGAGATATTTTCTTTAATGGTAATTATTTATGAAAATGGAGTATATGTCTAAGAAGGTATGAAATAATACAACTGATGGAAAGAAAAGAGTTGATAAATCAAGAAGATGGATTGATGCTGTGAAGAAGGACCTTAGGTACTAGAAACAAAGAGGAGAGCAATGGATAGATAGGAATGGAGGGGCTTCATAAAGCAAACAATATCGGGCTGATACGCCATAGAAGAAATATTGAAATAGACCCGATGATTCAGAGAGAATTAAAATAAATATTTTGTTGGAAATGACGCTGTCAAATTATTGCTAGGGTCATATCACCACCAGAATTTCGTTCTTGTATTTCTTTTACACGTCAGTCAACCTGCTGCCATGGTGCTGTCGCTTTTAAGTTGACTGGTCTGAGCTGGTCCCTGTACTCACAAAAGAATGTCTGCTAATGTTTTTCTTGGCTAGAATAGTAGTAAGAAGAAAGGTCTTTTTAAGATAAGTTTGCTGCAGAATAGGTAGAGAAAGGCATGTGAATGTAAGGCATCGTATTAATTTTAAAGTGTCATGGAAACGATATGGGAATTAAATGCCTCCGTTTCCCTTTTATTTACAACGAAATTTGTAATTCAATTACTTGTGCAAAAGTTTATTTTAAGTAGTATATAGACAAATAAGCTTTGGTAACAACAGACGAACAGTGGAAGTTTTATACAAGTAAACAATAACTGATAGAGAACGCTATGCAAATGCTTCACATCAATACACACAATGAACAAAAAAAATGTATGTGTTCCATTCAAATGACTTTCTCTACATCTCTATAACAAATTATTGTTAAAAAGCTTATGCTTCTATTTACTTCAAGCTAATCGAGCAAAAATTAGCAGAAATAGTCTCATTACTTGCTTCCTTGTAAGTAGAAGCGAAATAAAGGAGTACCACAGGTTAAAATGATAAGCCAAAAGTTGGTTGCTATGTGACTGGAGTTCCTTTGTTTGTATGGATAGGAATTGACAAATTCTAGTATGAGAAAAGTATAAGTTTATCAAAGCTGAAACCAATAACAAGGAATATCTAATAAAATGATTAACTCTACGAAAAAATTTATATTACATAAATTGGGTATTTTAACGTGCTCTACATTTTGTGTGTGGTAAGTTTCGTCCATCTCTTAAGGTTTAGCAGTATTGCAAAATTCAGTAAAATTGGTCCAGAATAAAGTAGTCTTCAGAGGCTATTTCCAGAAAATTCAAGATATACATGTTATTTGTCAGGTAATTATTTTTAATATACGATATTTTAATCAAAATAATTAGAGCCATTTTTAAGAAAATCAAAATTTTTGAAAAAAGTTCTATGTAAAGGGTAGTTGGGGGTGAGGGGATTTTCTTGAAAATCTTCGTGTTGCATCCTTGGAAGATGCCAAACTTATATACCAAGTTTGGTATTCAACGATATTTTCGTTTCTGAGCTGTGCTGTCCACAGATACACATATACACACGGATCATTTTCTAAAAATGCTTTTCTTTTATTCAGGGTGACCCAAAATATGTATTTCCGGTACAATCTCGTTATCGAATTTTTGGGTGAAATGCAATACCTTCTCTATACTCTATGTACATAGTACGTGTAGAGAAAGTAAAAGGAGTTCCAAGTGACCCTTGAGGAACTAAATGAGCGAATAGGTATGTGTTTAGTATAGATTCGTTCACTCCAGTTTTATCACGATATGTCAGCATATATTCGGCCACTTTTTACTTTCTATACCCCCGTATGTAGGTATAACGTTCATAGCGGATAGAGAAGGTATTGTATTCCACCCAAAAATTCGATGTCGAGATTGTACCGGAAATACATATTTTGGGTCACATACATATATTTGGGGTGCCAAAATACATATTTTGGGGTGCCCTGAGTCCGAAAAAAATATTTTTAGAAAAAAGTCCGTGTTGGTGGGTGTCAGTGTGTGTGTGGACAGCATAGCTCAAAACAAAAAGACCGTTAAATACCAAATTTGGCATTTAGGTTTAGTATCTTCCAGAGATGGGACAGGAATATTTTCAAGAAAATTCCACCAGGAACTAGCCTTTATATGGAAACATTTTTGAAAATTTTGATTTTCTCAAAAATGACTAATGGTTTTGATTAAAATATCGTATATTAAAGATATATACATCAGAAATAATATGTATGTCTTGAATTTTATGGGAATAGCCTCTGAAGACCTCTTTATTCTGAATGAATTTTGCCGAATTTTGCACAACTGCTAAACCGTAAGAGACAGACAAAAATTTACTGAACATAAAATGTAGATCTGGTTAAAACACACAATTTAGGTCCTTTACATTTTTGTTGTGGAGGTCACCGTTTCCAAGATATTCCTTTTTATTGGTTTCAGTTGTAAAGTATTTACACTTTTCTCAAACAGAAAGTGTCCAGCTTTCTCTTTTCTCCTCCTGGGCAAGCAAAGAAGCGAATTGCATAACGACAATTTTTAAAAAATTTGACTATCCATTTAGCCTAGTGTATTCTCTTAATAATGTGAGTAACATATCAGATCTTTTACAGTGGTTTCTTAATCAGGGCATTTCTAGTTCGCGAATTTGCTACTATGTGCAGATGGTGACGAGGGAGAACTCATCACCCAAGACTATAGGACGACATCGAGTTGCGGGCGTGAATGATGGTGAATTTAGACCAGGAACCTTTTCTTTCAAAGTTGCCGCTGTCCATTGTGGTCTCAATATATCGTCGTTCATTTGTCTACCTCGGAGTCGGTCTGGATTAGCACTAGTGAAATACTCTATAAACGAACGTGTACATACCTCTGAAAAGTCCTTTGATGCACCGGCTATGCTCGTCCATGTAGAACACAAGTTTGACTCTCAGTGAGGGGGAGAAAGAATGACTCGGGTATGTAACACGGAGTAGAATTGAAAATAGAAGTACTTCACTTGAGATTCCACTGAATTAATGCTTTTATTCACTTTTATTGCTTGTTAAGGCACTAATCCTAGGAGCGACTCCCAACATAGGAATTCTTGAAGCTGGCTACCGAGTTCTTATTTACAACAGTCACTAATCACTGCGTACTTTTCTATTACGCGACAAATCAACTCGTGCAATAACTACAATGTCTTCGGCACTTACACCGCCGCGTTCACGTACGTACAACGTACAACCTATAGCGTACTGCGTTCAGCATCACGCGTCTATCACGAAGAATAATCAGCAACAGCAACAATAATCACATTAATAACCTAATACCTTGTAAGCGTATCGCTTAAATACCTAAACTCTTCCTGATTGGCTGAAAAGAAGCGCGAAAATAACGTTGTAACGTGATTAACCTTGTAAGTTCTCTGTATTCAATTCAAGTGACCGCAACTTTTAGGAGACAAACCTTTCTCTAAAAATTACCCCTGTTACTTATGTCACTAAAGCGCTGAAAAACCTTGCTCTACAAAGGCAATTGTGTTACTACATTAACAAAAAAAGTAACCTTGGCGAGCATACTAGCAAATTCTTCGCCCTAAGGTTTTGTGTTCTACAATCTGCTCAGGCTTGACCGCTGAAGCACATGTATTTCCTAAAAAAAAATATGATGTGTTCCATTCACATGACTTTCTCTACATCTCTGCAATGAATTCCTTTTAAAAAGCTTCTGCTTCTATTTACTTCATGCTAATCGTGAAAAAATTAGCAGAAAGGGTCCTATTACTTGCTTCCTTGTAAGTAGAAGCGAAATAAGGGCCTACCATAGGTTTAAAGTGACAGTCAAAAGCTGGTTGCTTTGTGACTGAAGTTCCTTTGTTTTTAATGGACACGAGTTCACAAAGTCCTGTATGAGAAAAGTATAAGTTTTTTATAGCTGATACCAAAACAAGGAATATCTCAAAAACAATCAAACCCACGAAAAAAATGTATATAACATAAATTGTGTGTGTGTTTTTAAAGTGCTCTACATTTGCTGTATGGTAAGTTTTTGTCCATCTCTTACGGTTTAGTAGTTATGGAAAATTCCGTAAAATTGACCCTGAATAAAGTAGTCTTTAGAGGCTATTCCCAGAAAATTCAAAATATACATTTTATTTTTCAGCTAAATATCTTTAATAGACGATATTTTAATCAAAATCGTTAAAGCCATTTTGTAAAAAATCAAAAATTTCGAAAAAAGTTCCATGTAAAGGGTAGTTTTGGGTGGGGGGATTTTTTTTTTTAAAATCTTCGTGTCGCATCCCTGGAAGATACTAAACTTAAATACCAAGTTTCGTACTTTACCGACTTTTCGTTTTTGAGTTATCGTGTTCACAGACACACGGACACACCGACACACGGACCTTTTTCTGAAAATACTTTTTTTGGATACAGGGTACCCTAAAACATATATTTCCGGTGAAATCTCGGTATCAAATTTTTGGTGGAGTGCAACACCTTCTCTATGCACTATGTACATAGTACCTATAGAGAATATTAGCGGGCTAATATACTGTTGCATAGTATGCGGCCAATTTCCCTGCAAATAAACATTACATGGGACCAACAGCTTTACTTCCCATACGCAGGAAGCCACGCTTAGGATTTTTACGCCCAAAAAAAGCCATCGCCCTCCGCAAGTTTTAACACATAACCTGGAGTATTGCAGACTATTATGGTAACCACTACACCAGTGTTAATTCAGCTAAAAGTAATTATCTTAAGCATAAAGTTTAGCTCAAGAGATGGTTATTTCAACTGTTATCATTATTTACAAACCGTATAAATTCTGTCAAAATTTAAACTGTGGTCCTTTTAGCGAAAAGGTGTTCTGATAATTGTAATCACTACCGTTTATTTATACTAGAAAAATCTTATGTGTTCCATTCACATGACTTTCTCTATTTCTCTGCAACAACTTACTGTTAAAAAGCTTATGCTTCTATTCACTTCAAATCGAGAAAAAATTAACAGAAATAGTCTTATTCCTTGTAAGCAGAAGTGAAATAAGGGAGTACCATAGGTCAAACTGATGGTCAAAAGCTGGTTGGTATGTGATTCAAGTTCCTTTGTTTGTATGGACAGGAGTTGGCAAATTCCTGTATGAGAAAAGTACAAGTTTTTCATAGCTGAAACCGCAAACAAGGAATATCTAAAAAACGGTCAACACCACGACAAAAATGTATATTACATAAATTGTGTATTTTAATCTGCTCTGCATTTTTGTGTGATAAGTTTTTGCCAATCTCTTACGGTTTAGAAGCTATGCAAAATTCCGTAAAATTCATCCAGAATAAAGTAGTCTTCAGAGGTTATTCCCAGAAAATTCAAGATATACGTTTTATTTGTCAGACAAATATCTTTAATATACGATATTTTAATGAAAATCGCTGGAGTCATTTTTAAGAAAATCAAAATTTACGAAAAAGATCCATGTAAAGGGTTGTTGGGGGTGGGGGATGTTCTTGAAAATCTTCGTGTCGCATCCTTGGAAGATACCAAACTTAAATACCAAGTTTGGTATTCAACGGTCTTTTCGTTGTTGAGCTATGCTGTCAACAGACACACACACAGACACACATACACGGACCTTATTTTGAAAATGCTTTTTTTGGATTCAGGGGGACCCAAAACATATATTTCCGGTGAAATCTCGTTATCGAATTTTTGGGTGGAATGCAATATGTTCTCTATACACTATGTACATCGTACGTGTAGAGAAAGTAAAAAGAGTTCCAAGTGACCCTTGAGGAACTAAATGGGCGAATAAGTGTTAAGTATAAATTCGTTCATTCCAGTTTTATCACGACGTCGACGTATATTGGGCCACTTTCTACTTTCCCTACCCCCGTATGTAGGTATAACTTTCACAGCGGATAGAGAAGGTATTGTATTCCACTCAAAAATTTGATGTCGAAATTTCAGCGGAAATATATATTTTGGGATGCCCTAAGTCCGAAAAAAAAAAACATTTTTAGAAAAATGTCCATGTGTGCGCGGGTAGTTCCTCGTAGCTATGAATGAAGTATTGAGTGACATGATTTAAAGCAATATGTTCCGATTCGCGTGCCATTCGCCTGCCCAGTAATCCATTTTATCCAGTGCGATAGATGTTAGAACTTACCAGAAATACTCACAAGTTCATATTAAATTAAATCACCCCTGCCTGCGGTTTCCATTAACTTTCGTTTATTTACTATCTCTAGCCCCGTATATACAACGTACTAAGGGATAGAGAAAATATTGTATTCCACCCAAACATTCGATGTGGAGATTTCACCGGAAATATATGTTACGAAAAAAGCATTTTTAGAAAAAGAACCGTGTGTGTCTATGGTCAGCATAGCTCAAAAACGAAAAGACCTTAAACACCAGAAGTTGGTATTTAGGCTTGGTGTCTTCCAAAGTTGCGACACCAAGATTTTCAAGAAAATCTACCCTTCACAAACTATCCCTTACATGGAAACATTTTAGAAAATGCCTATTTTCTAAAGAATGGGTAATGGTTATGATTAAAATGCCCTATATTAAATATATTTACATCCCAAATAAAATTATTACTTTAAACACTCTGGGAATAGCTTCTAAAGACCTCTTTATTCTGGATGCATTCTGTCGAATTTTGCTTAGCGTTAAACCGTTAGAGACAAACAAAAACGTACTATACAAAAAATGTAGATCTCGTCAAAACACACAATTTATATCCTTTACGGTTTTTTTTTTTTTTTTTTTTTTTTTTTTTTAAGAGGTAACAGTTTCCGAGATATTCCTGTAAAGTACTTATACTTTTCTCAGACAGAAAGTGTCCGTTTTTCTTTTGTTCAACTCTGGTCAAGCAAAGAAGCGATTTGCTGTTAATGTTTATCTCGATTAGCATTGTGTGGGAAGAAGAATAATCTTTTGTAAGAAGTTTGCAGAGTAGCTAGAGAAAGTCATGCGAGTGTAACACATCAGATTTTTACCCTTCCGCTCTGCAACCCCACCTCTTGTATTGGCAACACTGTCAGCATAGAATAGTTGATCCAGTGTCTCGCGTGTGCGGAGAATGCACATTTTAAACCGTAAATTACACACCGTTTTTTAAGGTCTGGGGTTGTTAAAGTATCATTACTCCCAAATAATAACTTTATAACACAGTAGCCGTAAACAAATTTCACAAATTGTTATCAGCTAAACCATGATGCATATTAAAACAATACAAGCCCGCCTGGGTAGTGTGGTGGTAGCGTGTCTCCTTTACATTGAAAAGGTCGTGAGTTGAAATCTCGCTTAGGGTGAGTTACCGGATTAGGTTCTTTTTCGGGGTTTTCCCTTATCCTGAGAAGACGAATGTCGAGTAACTTTAAGTTCCATGGACCCGAGACCATTTGAGCATCATTTCACCAATTTCATTCATCGTCCGATATGGCCCAACAAGGTTAAAGGACGTTAAGCTAAAAAAAAAAAAAAAAAAAAGTGGTTCACCTGTCCCTTATTCTCTGGTTTTATGCAACCCGCAGATTACAGTCTAACCTGAAAACATCGTTCCCGAGACCCATCTTCTGAATACCAACATTATAGACTTTGGCACTGCAAGTTATAGCTAAACAGAAGCGTAATTGATTAACGCGCGGAGTTGGTGAGAGTTACAAGATGGTCGGTTCAGGTTCGAGTCTTACCAAAACATTGACAATCCCCCCCCCCCCCCCCGCTTTCTTTCTTCCTGATTTTGACACAAAGCTAGATGGGATATCGGACTTTTTTTACTTGCTTATTTGTTTCTCTTTTGTTATATCTTTGTTTATTCTAACTTTATCAGTCCTGTTACAGGAAATACACATGAAAATGAACATTCTTAAGCATGTTCATTTAGTTTCCTCTACATATGCAGTATTATTACAATGTTTTAAAACTAACATAGCTATTTCAGATAACATTACAGAACCAGATCCATTTTCAGGGTATCTCTAAAACGAAAAATACACAAATACCTAGGCTGATAATCAACAACTGTGCCAAATACATAGGTTTAATCTCCATAACTTAAACTTCTCAATATCCATACCTACATATTTACGTCGTGCATTTGTATTTAATGGGGCATGTCTAGACCTAAAGTGTCTTCTGGTAGTATTCGCTAACCCAGTGAGGGTACCAGTTGCCAAAATTTTGTAGAGAACATTCTCTTAACTCCGAAGAACAATCGATAACATGTTAGGTGTTCTAGTGTTTTGAAATTGTTTTATTAACTTTATACGTTTTGGAAACTGCCTTTATTATTTTAAGTCTTAGTGAAGTTTCTTTTTCAAAATAATTACAAAGAAAATTAGGAATCGAAGGCTAAAGAATCCGTAACAAACTGTTGTCTGTTCTTCATTCGTATACCCTTTTGTTTACTCCTAAAATTATTAGAGTGACAAACACTAAACTAACTTGGAACCTCGAAGGATAATACACAAAGAAGAAAAAAATCTGATGTGTTCTATTCACATGACTTTCTCTACTTCTCTGCAACAAATGATTGTTAAAAAGCTTGTGCGTCTATTTACTTCATGCAAATCGAGTAAAAATTAGCAGAAATAGTCTTATTACTTGCTCCCTTGTAAGTAGAACAGAAATAAGGGAGTACCACAGGTTAAAGTGATGGTCTAAAGTTGGTTGCTATGTTACTGAAGTTTCTTTATTTGTATGGACAGGTGTTGAAAAACTCCTGTATGAGAAGAGTATACGTTTCTTATAGCTGAAACAAAAAATAAGGAATATCTAAAAAGCATTCAACTCTACGAAAAAAAGGTATATAACATAAAGTGTGCGTTTTAACGTCCTCTACATTTTTGTGTGGTAAGTTTTTATTTATCTCTTTCCGTTTAGCAGTTATGCAAAATTATGTAAAATTCATTCAGATTAAGTATTCTTCAGAGGTTATTCCCATAAAATTCAAAATATACATCTTATTTATCAGGTAAATATCTTTAATATATCATATTTTAATCAAAATCGTTAGAGCCATTTTTTAGAAAATCAAAATTTTTGAAAAAAGTTCCATGTAAAGGGTAGTTTGGGGTGGGTGGATTTTTCTCAAAATCTTCGTGTCGCATCGCTGGAAGATACTGAACTTAAATACCAAGTTTGGTATTTTACAGACTTTTCGTTTTCGAGTTATCGTGTTCACAGACACACTGAAAATGCTTTTTACTTTCTCCATACGCACTATGCACATAGTGTATAGAGAAAGTATTGCACTCCACTAAAAAATCGATACCGGGATTTCACCGGAAATATATGTTTTAGGGTCCCCAATATAAAAAAAAAAAAAAAAAAGCCTTTTCACAAAAAGGTCCGTGTGTGTGTGTGTGTGTGTGTGTGTGTGTGTGTGTGCGTGTGTGCGTGTGTGCGTGTGTCCGTGTATCTGTGAACACGATAACTCAAAAACGAAAACTCGGTAAAATACCAAACTTGGTATTTAAGTTTAGTATCTTCCAGAGATGCGACATGACGATTTTGAGAAAAATCCCTCCATCCCCAACTACCCTTTACATGGAACTTTTTTCGAAAATTTTGATTTTCTCAAAAATGGCTCTAACGATTTTGATTAAAATTTCGGATATTAAACATATTTACCTGACAAATGAAATGCATATCTTGAATTTTCTGCGAATAGCCTCTGAAGAGTAGTTTATTCTGGATGAATTTTACTAAATTTTGAATAACTGCTAAACCGTAAGAGATGGACAAAAACTTACTTCACAAAAGATGTAGAGCACTTTAAAACACACAATTTATGTTATATACATTTTTTCGTGGAGTTCGTCGTTTTTGTGACATTCCTTATTTTTGGTTTCTGCTATGAAAAACGTATATTTTTCTCATACAGGAACTTGTCAACTCCTATCCATATAAACAAAGGAACTTCATTGACATAGAAACCAGGTTTTGACTATCACTTTAACCTACAGTTGTCCCTTATTTCGCTTCTACTTACAAGGAAGCGAGTAATAAGACTGTTTCTGCTAATTTTTTCTGATTAGCATAAAGTAAATAGAAGTATAAGCTTTTTAAGAATTATTTATTGCAGGGATATGGAAAAAGTCAGATTTTTACTTTCTCCATATGCACTATGTACATAGTGTATAGAGAAAATATTGCACTCCACCCAAAAATTCGATACCGAGATTTCACCGGAAATATATGTGTTAGGCTCCCCAATATCCAAAAAAAGCATTTTCACAAAAACGTCCGTGTGTGTGTGTGTGTGTGTGTGTGTGTGTGTGTGTGTGTGTGTGTGTGTGGTGTGTGTGGATGGGTGTGTGTCCGTGAACATGATAACTCAAAAACGAAAAGTCGGTAAAATACCAAACTTGGTACTTAAGTTTAGTATCTTCCAGGGATGCGACACGAAGATTTTGAGAATAATCACCCCACCCCTAACTACCCTTTACATGGAGCTTTTTTCAAAAATTTTTATTTTCTCAAAAATGGCTAACGATTTTGATTAAAATTTCGTATATTAAACATATTTACCCGACAAATAAAATGTTATCCTGAATTTTCTGGGAATAGCCTCTGAAGAGTAGTTTATTCTGGATGAATTTTACTAAATTTTGAATAACTGCTAAACCGTGAGAGATGGACAAAAACTTACTACACAAAAAAAGGTAGAGCACATTAAAACACACAATTTATGTTATATACATTTTTTTCGTGGAGTTCGTCGTTTTTTAGACATTCCTTGTTTTTGGTTTCTGCTATGAAAAACATCTCACACAGGAACTTCATTGACATAGCAACCAGCTTTTGACTATCACTTTAACCTACGGTTGTCCTTTATTTCGCTTCTACTTACAAGGAAGCGAGTAATTAGACTATTTCTGCTATTTTTTTCTGATTAGCATAAAGTAAATAGAAGTATAAGCTTTTTAAGAATTATTTGTTGCTGGGATATGGAGAAAGTCATGTGAATGGTACACATCAGATTTTTTACTTTCTCCATACGCACTATGTACATAGTGTATAGAGAAAGTATTGCACTCCACCAAAAATTCGAAACCGAGATTTCACCGGAAATATATGTTTTAGGGCCCCCAATATCCAAAAAAAGCATTTTCACAAAAAGGTGCGTGTGTGTGTGTGTGTTTGTGTGTGTGTCCGTGTGTCCGTGTGACCGTGTGTCTGTGAACACGATAACTCAAAAACGAAAACTCGGTAAAATAACCAAACTTGGTATTTAAGTTTAGTATCTTCCAGGGATGCGACATGAATATTTTGAGAAAAATACCCCCACCCCCAACTACCCTTTACATGGAACTTTTTTCGAAAATTTTGATTTTCTCAAAAATGGCTGTAACCATTTTGATTAAAATTTCGGATATTAAACATGTTTACCTGACAAATGAAATGTATATCTTGAATTTTCTGGGAATAGCCTCTGAAGAGTAATTTATTCTGGATGAATTTTACTAAATTTTGAATAACTGCTAAACCGTAAGAGATGAACAAAAACTTACTACACAAAAAATGTAGAGCACATTAAATTTATGTTATGTACATTTTTTTCCTGTAGTTCGTTGTTTTTGTGACATTCCTTATTTTTGGTTTCTGCTATGAAAAACGTATACTTTTCTCATACTGGAACTTGTCAACTCCTATCCATATAAACAAAGGAACTTCATTGACATAGCAACCAGGTTTGGATTATCACTTTAACCTACGGTTGTCCCTTATTTCGCTTCTGCTTACAAGGATGCGAGTAATAAGACTATTTCTGCTATTTTTTTCTGATTAGCATAAAGTAAATAGAAGAATAAGCTTTTTAAGAATTATTTGTTGCAGGGATATGGAGAAAGTCATGTGAATGGTACACATCAGATTTTTTTTTTAATACAGGGGACCCTAAAACATATATTTCCGGTGAAATCTCGGTATCGAATTTTTGGGTGGAGTGCAATACCTTCTCTATCCCTATGTACATTGTACATACGGGGCTAGAGAAAGTAAAAAGTGCACGCTGACTGTGGGACTCCAACCGCTAACACGCTGGAGGTGATGAGGGAACATGTAATTAAACAGTTGAGCTACAAACACTGCACCCTCCTGCTCTCTTAAACCTTATAGGTATAGTATCACACAAGTGTCTCTCTCTCTCTCTCTCTCTCTCTCTCTCTCTCTCTCTCTCTATAATTGTTGTGGACCCCTTTTTACTTTCTTTATACGTACAATGTACATAGTGTATAGAGAAGGTATTGCACTTCACCAAAAATTTGATACCGTGATTTCACCGGAAATATATGTTTTAGGGTCCCCTGTATCCAAAAAAAAAAAAAAAAAAAAAAAAAAGTATTTTCAGAAAAAGGTCCATGTGTGTGTCCGTGTGTCTCAACACAATAACTCAAAAACGAAAAGTCGGTAAAATACCAAACTTGGTATTTAAGTTTTGTATCTTCCAGGGATGTGACACGAAGATTTTGAGAAAAATCCCTCAACCCAAACTACCCTTGACATGGAACTTTTTTCGACAATTTTGATTTTTTAAAATATGGCTAACGATTTTGATTAAAATATCGTATTTTAAAGATATTTACCTGACAAATAAAATGTATATTTTGAATTTTCTGGAAATAGCCTCTGAAGACTACTTTATTCTGGGTCAATTGTACGGAATTTTGCATAACTGCTAAAGCGTAAGAGATGGACAAAACGTACCACACAACAAATGTAGAGCACTTTAAAACACACAATTTATGTTACATACATTTTTTTCGTGAAGTTGATTGTTATTCCTTGTTTTTGATTTCAGCTATAAAAATATACTTTTCCCATACACGACTTTGTGAACTCGTGCCCATACAAACAAAGGAACTTCAGTCACATAGCAACCAGATTTTGACTATCACTTTAACCTATGGTACTCCCTTATTTCACTCTACTTACAAGGAAGCAATTAATAAGACCATTTCTGCTAATTTTTTCTCGATTAGCAGGAAGTAAATAGAAGCACAAGCTTTTTAACAATACTTTATTGCAGAGTTGTAGAGAAAGTCATGTGAATGGAACACATCAGGTTTTTGTAGCTTAAGCCATTCATTTAGTCTTCATTCATTATAATTTACGTTGCAGAACATATGACAGCGGTCCTATTGGTATAACATGTACTGTAACAGGAGCTATTAAGTGCATGTTTTTGGAATGGAGATAACTATTGCTGCTAAGGTCTATTTTCCGATGAAGGGCAGGCTAGATTTGCATGGGTACCAAATGGCCGACAAGCACGGTAATTTCGGCCTTATTACTTTCAGAGTGTGAAGTGTTGCCTAACTCCAAAAATAATACGGAACAGGTGATCCATCTTGTATAATCTACAAAGTAGGCACATTAACGGAGCAAAATTTGCTCCGAGGAAGGTATCAAACCAAAATAAGAGCAGTTTTCATCGGGCTGACAAGGCTATTACGTTTGTTCCGCTGAAGTTGTCTTACTTTTCGTGAGAAAAGGAGCAGACCGTATATGACATTTGGAAAGCAGCCAGCAGCAGTTGTCAGTAATGGTACTTTCCTTGATATTCAGAACCTCTTTCTTTGCAAGAAATCCGTGAACGTCCATTGTCAACGCAACTAGGGCGCTGGTTTTCCGGCTTTATTCAAACGGCGAGTTCTCAAATACTGTCGAGTAAAATGTGATGTCAAAGTAGGTCACATTGAGCCGGAATTTTGAGAATAGCATGCAAAGTCTCTAAGTATGCTCGAAATAATGGCAACCGGCTAAAAGACGCTAGAAAGATGCACTGACCCGAGGATTCCCGTGCATTAGAACAGGTACCTGGAAACAGCTTTTGTTTCTCCGTATTCCTCCTTTCTCTCGCGACCCTGCATACAGAAATTTGAAGTTACACCTAGAGAAATAAAATTAACCCGAGTGCATTGCCTTTTATCTCATCTCGAATATCAAAACGATACTCCGGCCTGTTTTAATATTCGTTACCTGCTTGGAGTCTTTTAGGCAAGTGAAAAAGTAGTAAGTTTACACATTTTACTTCCTCTAGCACATATATTTAATATACGTAGTCGATAGAGAAGTTGCTATATTACATTAAAAAAAGTCGATACCGAGCATTCACAGGAAATATGTTTTTGAGCCCCTAAATGAATAAATAATACACATCAGCCCACCTGGGTAGTGTGGTGGTAGCGTGTCTGTCTCACATTCAAAAGGTCGAGACTTCGAATCTCGCTTAGGGTGAGTTACCCGTATAAGATTTTTTCGGGGTTTTCCCTTATCCTGAGAAGATGAATGTCGAGTATCTTTAAGCTCCATGGATCCCGAGATCATTTGAGCATCATTTCACCAACCAGGTTAAAGAACATAAAACTAAAAAAACATCTTCAGCATAAAAACCGCGCGCGTAAGTGGTGTCCTGTGTGTGTGTGTGTGTGTGTGTGTGTGTGTGTGTGGGCGGGGGGGGGGAGGCTGTTGAAAGCAAACTGGTATTTAAGTTAAGTACCTTCCACGAAGATTTTCAGAAGAATTTCCCCCCCCCTATTCCAACTAGCCTTACATTGAACATTTTTCGAAAATTTTTATTTTTTCAAAAATGGTTCTAACGATTCTGATTAAAATACAGTATATTTAAGATATTGGCATTATAATGAAATGTATATCTTGACTTTTCTGTGAATAGTCTTTAGTATAACTAGTAAACCGTAAGAGAAAAACAAAAGGATTCTATATAAAAAATGAGCATCTTGTTAAAATACATAATTTATGTCATACATTTGTTTTTCTAACCATTTCTGAGATATTCCTTCTTGTTTATTTCAATTTAAAATACCTACTTATAATTTTCTCAAATAGGCAGTCTTTTAACTCCGTGCAAAGAAGCAAACGAGCTACAATGACAATCGCATAGTGACAGCTTTTGAACCGTTTGACTATTGTTTTAGCCTAGAGTGTTTCCTTATTTACCTCCTACCTATAAGGAACTGTGCAATAAAACTATTCCTATCTCGATTAGCATGACATAGATAAAAGAATCTTTCGTAGGAATAGTTCCTTTGCAGAACAGATAGTGAAAGCCATGTGAATGGAACACATCAGATTTCTTTTTAGTAAACCACTTCCAAGTTTCACGTAACTGGCCTGCATTTTTACATTACATGTTTTTCTCCATTATGGGAAGTCATTATTAGCCTTTTCCTTTGACAACACAGAGATAACCAAAATTCAAAACATAGCGACCTGCTCTGAAAATATTTGACTCGTGTATACTGTATTACCCACTATAATGAAATATTTCTGCAAGCGTTTGTTTGGATTAACAATAAGTCGATATAAGAATAATCTTTTGTAACAATAGTTTGTGGAATGTGTAGAAAAAATTATGTGAATGAAACATCTCAGATTTTAGTGAAGCAACTGCCCATATGATAATTAAGAACAGAGAAATGCAGCTACAGGCGTACATAATTATCTACTGTTTATTACTTAAAGGGGAAGATTTTCACCGACGGGGAAGGCAATCTCTGTTCAATAGTTACGAAGATAAAACCGCACTTATGTCTTCCATAAAACTGTTGCTAGATAAGCTGAACAGATTTCTAACAATTTACAGAAGTATGCAACCATTCAACATTTATTACTCAAAGAATTTTCAAGTTGCAAATATGATTTGCAAACATCTAAAATCATATCGTATTTTAATAAATAATCTTAGAGCCGTTTTTGAGAAAATAAAAATAACGAGTATCTATGTAAAGTGTAGTAACAATCGACGGATCTTTTCAAAAGTTCGCCCGCAATGCTTAAACAGTTTATATGAAATAAAATTTAAAGTAATTATTTTAGATACGTAAATGTTATGTTTTCTTGGTGATGTAATTCCTACAAAGAACAGAACAATCCGAAGATAAAAATGTATACCTTAATTTTGAGAGCAGGATTCATTTTTAAAGAAAGACGACTTAACTGTACTGGCTTTTCAACCAGAGGTCCCGTGGTGGAAAATGTTTCTTTAACTACATAGAATCATTCTTTATCCCCCGTAGAGTCTGGAAGTAAGCATGTGAGAGTGAACATGCGTGCGCTTATAGTATCATATTTAAAAGAAGAAAAACATTGTTTAAAAACATTACAGTTCAGCGAGTAAAACACAACCAGTTATTTCTGAAGCAAAACTCCCGATATGACCACACAAGTTTTTTGCTGTCTAAAGTCATTGTCTAAATAAAAATGAACTACATGATGCAGTTTTATAAATAGATCCGTCATATTTGCTATACTATTGTGTCAAGAAAGTTCCGGGGATTGCTTAATAAAGCACAAAACATGAATTATTCATCCAATTTTATTTTATCGCCTTCAAAGTAGGCCCCTTCTGAAAGTATGCATTTATGCCAACGAATAATCCAATCATCAAAACATTTTTTGTAGGCACTTTTAGGAGTCGATGTCAATTGTTGCCGCGAATTTTCCTTTATGTCTTCTATCGACTGAAAACTGGTGCCTCGAAGTGGCAACTTGAGTTTTGGAAAGAGAAACAAATCAGCAGGAGCCAGATCAGGTGAATACGGTGGTGGTTCGATGAAATTTGTTGAGCTTTTGGCCAGAAGTTCGTTCACAATAATAGCCTTGTGAGCTGGTGCGTTATCGTGGTGCAGAATCCATGAGTTGTCCTTTCACAAATCTGGCCTTTTTCGCCGTATTTGTTCGCTCAGATAATAGTCTTTATTTATCATCTGACCTTCTGGCAAGAACTCTGAGTGCACGATAACGCGATAATAAAAACTGCCAAGATGACCTTCAGTTTTGATCCAGTTTGACGTGCCCTTTTAGATTTCGGTTCAATTGGAAGGCGCCATTCGGAAGCTTGTTGACTGGTTTGAGTGTCAAACTCGTAAACCCACGTCTCATCACCAGCTACAATGTGTTTCGTGAATGTGGGGTCGGAACTGGCTCGTTCTAGCATGTCTTCAGCAATCCTTACGCGATTGAGTTTTTGTAGAAAATTCAATTCTTTCGGAACTAACCGAGCTGCAACGCGTGTCATGCCCAAACAATGGTTTAAAATGTTACGAATCGATTTGTGAGACACAAAGTTCAGCGGCAATCTCTCTCAAACCTAAATGACGATTTTCAGTTCAGTAGAAACCGTTGATGGCCGACCAGAGCGAGACAAATCTTCCACCACATCTCGGCCACTTTTGGATGCACTGTACCACTCATATGTAGTGTTTTTGATAAAGTCGATTAACCGTAAGCCCTCTGTAACATTCGGCATTCGAAATACCATTTGCAATGCGAAATTTGTGACAGATTCTTTGTTCAATATTTGTATCCATCGTAAAATCTCAAATCACCTTTGAGATGCACTAACAAAATGGCGTACTGTAAACAAACTAGATGACATGACGATCAAACTCCGCGTGGGTATAGAGGAAAGTTGTACCAACTTAGCGACAACAATAATTTTGAATCCCCTAATAAACAGGATTTTTAAATGAGCAATTCCCGGTACTTTCTTGACAGAATGTATTTTATACTTTTATATTAGTGTAGAAAAATAATTAATTTTGTATTTTCCAAAACCCCTTGATTTTTATTAATTTAAAAATGTATTCCTCAAAACTGGAGCATTATTTGGAGAAAGCATGTGACCATTTTCTTTAATGTACTTTTGAGAGGTACTGTAAATTTATTCAAATTAGTAAAGTAATTTCATCATGTGGAGCATTTGACTACGGAAAAGTGTTGGAAAAAAGTTTACGATAAACTAAAGTTTAAAGTTGAGAAATCATGCGTCTATCACATATTTAATAGCTTCAGTTAATTGTAGTTAAAGTGCGTGAAGCTTAGGAAAAACGATATTTTTTCCTTAAAGTGTAGAACTCTTATCACTTTGTCACAAACAAACACAGAAAAATTCATTTGTGGCAATTCTTAGCCAACTTTCACAGATGCATATTTTGAACCGCCGATGGGTACCCCATCGCAATGATGTTCAGCAATTTCCCATAATTGTGCTAGATACCGCACATGCTGTATGATAAAAGATTTGCAGTATGTTATCTCCCAATTTAATATAATTATATTCACATTTATATTCTATGAATTCAAATCCGTTATTTTTCACAAAATACATTAATATATTAGTCACCATAAATAATGCGAGCTTTTTTAAAAAGGAAGACATACCTGCATATTCTTACCCTTAAATGAGGTTCAAACATCGAAATGTTGTAATCCAAGCCCTCAGTAGGAGGAATAGGATTAATTAAAGATGTCACCTAGCTAAAGATAAAGCCTTCCTTTAATTGTATATGCATTTACACAGTGTACATATTTATACTGGGCATATAAATATCCTAAATACATGCTCTTTTCGTTATACTTTTAAAAGTCAATGTTTCAAAAAATGTTCCATATAAAGGGTAGTTTTGAGTAAATGTGTTTTTGAATATCCTCATACCTCAGCTCTGAAAAATATGATAGTTAAATATTAAGTTCCAGTTTTACCTCTGCTGTTCTCCCTTCTAATTGTTTAATCATGGGCCTCAAAACATGCATTTTTGCGGATTTAGTTCACGTACCGAACGAGATAGTTTGGCTGTGACGATAGCTTCACATCTGGGAAATCACTCAGACCATAGGCGACGGTGTTCGGTTTGTTGCATTGTGAGCTTTGGAAGAGTTTCGCTCTGACGTTTGGTTAGTGTCTCATAATCCCACTTTTCAGTGGTATATGCCCCTGATGGGGCTCAGGATTAACAGCCGTGTCTAGCAGACGTCACTATGTGCTCCATTTAGAGCGGTTAGGGACTTATGCTTGCACGTCGTCCCACAGATCTAGTTGTCATTTGGGTCTATCTCCCACACCTCCCTCCAAGGGGTCAGTTGGGCTATGCCCCAGTTTATTGGGACCGCTCCTATTCCCAGCACTTCACTCTTCTTTATATCCCAACAACGAAATATGTAAATTAATACAACTATTTTTGCAAAGTTCTATCTGAGTTAAACATTAAGTAAACAGAAAAATAAGATTTAGGAGCCCGCCTGGGTAGTGGGGTGGTAGCGTGTCTACCTCACATTCAAAAGGTCGTGAGTTCGAATCTCGCATAGGGCGAGTTACCCGGATAAAGTTTTTTCGGGGTTTTCCCTTATCCTCAGAAGACGAATGTCGAGTAACTAGCTCCATTGACCCTGAGATCATTTGAGCATCATTTCACCAATTTTATTCATCGTTCGATATGACCAACCAGGCCGTTAAACTAAAAACATTTAGGAAGAATAAATAGATTGTGAAAGTTATACAAAATTAATCATTAATGTATAGAGAGAATCATGTAAATATAAGCTCACGTATTTAGGAAAGAGTCCAAATGTGTGTCTCCTAACAGTGCAACTCAAAACTGAAAAGTCGATAAAATACCAAACTTGTTATTTACACATCTATCTTCCAAATGTTCGACAAGAGAATTTTCAGAACATCCTTCACCCCCAACTACCATTTATGTAGAAAATGTTTCGATTTTTTACTTTCTTGACACGCCCTATCTAGCCAAGCATTGCAACATGAAAGAGATACAAATGCTTCCTTGCATCCTTTGTAAGTTAATATAAACATTAACAATGCATGACCGAAATAAATCCTTTAATCTGATAATATTCGAGAATTATAGACATACACCTTTGCATGTGGTTCTTTAAAAGAAAATACCGATTTTAGAAAGAATGTTTACCAGTTGAATTAAGAGTAATTCTTCCATTTATCTGCAGTATTTGAAATCTACATTTTATAAATCATTTAGTATTCGAGAATTATAGATATATGCCTTTGAATGTGGTTCTTTAAAAGAAAGTACAAATTTTGGGAGGAGTATTTGCCAGTTAAATTAGGAGTTATTCCTTGTTTTATTTGCAGCATTTGCAATTTACATTTTATAAAGCATTTAGTTGTAAAATTGTAATCTTATTGCAGCGTTCTTAAGACGGCGGCAAATATAACAACGCTGTATGATATAAAAATAACCGTGTAATTTGCTGCTCTATGGAAGGAGTTGTATCAGAAAGGCGTCCAATTAATCTGTCAAATTTATATTTCGCACAAGTCACGAAAATAAATATTTAAAAAAATAAATAAAGTCACGCGTTAAACAGAATTCGATACCCTTCAAGACTTAAGTTGAATTTGCAATGATTTCCCATTAGATTATAATGATTGCTGAAATACTGGTTTCCAGAACTGCGCGGTGAGCGGATGGCTAACTTGCCCACTTGAACACAAAGGGAAGGGAACTACAAGGTGATTTATATAGAGCTGACACATTTCTTTCCTTAATTGTTTCAAAACGAATTGTGCTAGCAACAACTTATTATACCTAAATTGTAGAGGAATTTTGGGAGATTATTTGCCTGTATAGCAAATGTTGAAAATGTCTTCCATCCTGCATAAGGCACAACTCAACACGTCGTTCCATGTTACTGGCTACTCGTTGGAGGACTCTGTTGTCAATAGCTTGAATCTCCTTTGTGATGTTGTGCTTCAGATCGCCCAATGTCTGGGGACGTGTGGCGTAAACCCTGTCTTTTAAGTAACGCCATAGAAAGAAGTCCGGCGATGTCAAATCCGGAGATCTCGGTGGCCACAGGTTCCTGGACATTATCCAGTCCTCAAAGAAACTTGCAATTAGATTCATGGATTCATTTGATGCATGACATGTAGCACCATCTTGCTGAAAATATCCTTGACTCGCTCTACATCGTCCAGTTGCTCAACAAACTCCATGAAAATCAGTCGGCACTCTGCAGTGTTCACAGTCTAGTTAATCATCTGCCCATCTAGTGACAAGGAATCGACATTCCAGAACATTCTGCTTAATTTGGTGCTAAAATTGGGTCATTGAATGAATTTCCAACGAAGTAATTAAAGAAAGAAATGTGTCAGTTCTATATAAATCAATCTGTATATGGCAAATTTTATTCTCGTGTCGCCTATGCAAGAACGCCTGAGACTTAGGTGACCCATTGATCGGTGGGTATTTACTTTTGTGAAAGATAGTACATAGGTATAGAGAAGGTATTGTATTCCATCCAAAAATTGTTCCGAGATTTCAGCGGAAATACATGTTTGAGGAATAAAAAAATAAAAAAGGTCAGTATGTGTGTGTGGACAGAATAGCTAAAAAAAAAAAACAGATTTGTTATTTAATTTTAATATACTCGAATGGTGCGTCACGAACATTTAAGAAAGTCTTCTCCCACTTCAAACTAGCCATTGGAGGATTCTACATGGAAAATGTTTGTAGTATTTTGTTTTTCTCAACGTGAGCTCTAACGATTTTAATTAAAATACCGTATAATAAAGACATTCACGTGACCAATTAAAATATACATCTTGAACTTTCTGAGAAGCAGCTCTGAAGACCTCTTCATAACTGGTAAACTGTAAGAGATTATAACTTACTGAATGAAAAATGGAGATCTTGTTAAAATACACAATTTATGTCGTACAGATGTTTTATGGAGTTAACCGTTTCTGAGATATAGCCTCTTATTGATTTCAATTTGAAGCCACTTAAACTTTTCTCAATGTGTGGTCATCTTTCGGCGACCGCTTTTTAAAACATTGTAACAATCGATTTAGCCTAATCCCTTTACTTGTAAGGAACTAACTACACGGCCATTTCTGCTAATCCTTCTTGATAAGTTTTTATAAGAATAACTTGTTACACAATAGGTAGAGAAAGTCATGTGAATGTAGCACATCAGATATATTTCTCTATTTTGATCAAAATTCCATATATTTAAGGTATTTTATGACAAAATCTGTTGTACATGTTGAATTATTTGGGAGAAACCTGTGAAGAACTCTATTCGATATGGGTTTTGTATAGTTCTATAACACAAGTAAACATAGATAAGACAAAAACATGCGGATCTTTCGAAATATACAGATTATTCTAAACAACGTTCTTCTGGCCCCTAGCCATTTCTGAAATATTCATTATTATTTGTTTAAATGTTTCAAGTTGTCATTTTAAGTACTGTCACTATTCAGTGGTTTCTCGCATTGTCGTAGAACTGTGTGAACTATCAAAGTCTCTTTATTAATCTTAGGTAGGTAGAAAAATTAATTTTTCCTAAGTATTATTTGTAGAAGTTTTGTCAAAGAACACGATAAAATGATCTGAATGTACTAGACTTATAGAAAGTAAGGCTGTTAAACTCTTATCGTATTTAGCCCTTCGCGAAATGGCAACGTAAATGTGTAGTATCAGTTAATCTAATTTTCATAGTGTTTTAATTGATATGAACGTAAATCATCTAGTACATTACAGGAAAAATCTGATGTGTTCCACTCGCATGACTTTATCTACATCAAAAAGCTTATGCTTCTATTTAGTTCATTCTAATCGAGAAAAAATTAGTACAACTGGTCTTATTACTTAATTCCTTTTTAGCAGAAGCGAAATGAGGTAGAACCATAAGTTAAAGTTATAATCAAAAGCAGGCTCCTATATGACTGGCTCTTTGTTTGTATAGACAGGAGTTGACAAATTCCTGTATGAGAAAAGTATAAATTTTTTTAAAAGTGAAATCTAAAACTAGGAATATCTCAAAAATGGTTAACTCCACGAGAAAAATGTATGTAATACAAATTGTGTGCTTTAAAGCGCTCTACATTTTTGGGTGCTAAGTTTTTGTCCATCTCTTACGGTTTAGCAGTTATATAAAATACCGTAAAATTCATCCAGAATAGAGTAGTCTTCAGAGGCTATTGCCAGAAAGTTCATGATATACATTCTATTTTTCAGGTAAATATCTTTAATATACTATATTTTAATCGAAATCGTTAGCCATTTTTTAAAAAATCAAAATTTTAGAAAAATGTTCCATGCAAAGGGTAGTTTGGGATGGGGGGATTTTGCTCAAAATCTTTTGTGTCGCATCCCTGGAAGATACTAAACCTAAATACAAAGTTTGGTATTTTACCGACTTTTCGTTTTTGAGTTATCGTGTTCACAGAGACGCGGATACACACGGACCTTTTTCTGAAAATACCTTTTTTGAAAACAGGGGATCCTATAATATATATTTCCGGTGAAATCTCGGTATCGAATTTTTGGGTGGATTACAATACATTCTCTATACACTAGGTACATAGTACGTGTAGAGAAAGTAAAAAACTAGACTCATGACGCAAGGTATCCGGGACAGGTGTTGGAAGCAGGATAACTGTGAACTGGTGGTACACACCCGTAATATGACATCGAGAGCACCAGTAGCTAAGCATGTATATGTGTGCACTTGTGAATGATGAGTAGTAACCTTCACTTTGCCAAAAAAAAAATAACAAATGGTATTTTCTGTAATATGTAACGGTTTTACTCAGTGTGATACTACAGCCCGCGAAAGAGCCTGGACTGCCAACCTGGTTACTAGGGTTCTCTCTCTCTCCCCCTTCCCCTCTCTCTCTCCCTCCCTTCCTCCCTCCCTCTCTCCCTCCCTTCCTCACTCTCTCTCCCTCCCTCTCTCCCTCTCAAACAAACACACACACACACATTTGCATTCCGTAAATTCTATACTTTGTCAAGACAACAGGATGTGGAAAATGTCCAAACATTACATAATTTGAATGTTTACAATATTATTTACACAGTCACAAGTTAAATATTTAAGTAGCATTTAGATACTCATTGATGGTATAAAAAGTATGTTCACATAAATATTGTGTCAGCTTTGATTTAAATGTCTTATCACTGAATGTTTTCAAGTTGTGAGGTAGCTTATTAAATATTTTTACTTTCTCTACACATACTACGTAATAGTGTATAGAGAAGGTATTGCACTCCACCCAAATGTTCGATACCGAGATTCCACCCGAAATATATGTTTTAAGGTCCCCTGTATCCAAAAAAAGTATCTTCAGAAAAAGGTCTGTGTGTCCGTGAACATAACTCCAAAATCGGCAAGTTGGTAAAATACCAAACTTGGTATTTAAGTTTAGTATATTCCAGAGATGCGATACAAGGTTTTGAGAAAAATTCCTTCACTACCAACTACCCCTTACATGGAACTTTTTTCGAAAATTTTTATTTTCTCAAAAATGGCTATAACGATTTTGATTAAAATATCATATATTAAAGATATTTACCTGACAAATAAAATGTATATCTTGAATTTTCTGGGAATAGCCAATGAAGCTCACTTTATTCTGGATCAAATTTACGGAATTTTGTATAACTGCTAAACCATAAGCAACACAAAAAACACAAAAATTATGTCATATACATTTTTAATTTCTCTACACGTACTATGTGCATAGTGTATAGAGAAGGTATTGTAATGTACCCAAAAATTCGATACCAAAATTTCACAGGAAATACATGTTTTGAAACACCCTGAATACAAAAAAAGCATTTTTCGGAAAAATGTCCGTGTGTGTGTGTGTGTGTGTGTGTGTGTCGGGGGGGGGGGGCAGCATAGCTCAAAAACGAAAATGGGGCAGCATAGCTCAAAAACGAAAATACCGTTAAATACCAAACTTGGTATTTAAGTTCAGTATCTTCCAAGGATGCGACACAAAGATGTTCAAGAAAATTCCCCCCACCACAAACTACCCTTCACATGGAAACATTTTCGAAAAAATTTGATTTTCTAAAAAATGGTTAACGATTCTGATTAAAATATCGTATATTAAAGATATATACCTGACAAGTAATATGTATATCTTGAATTTTCTGGTAATAGCCTCTGAAGACTAATTTATTCTGGATGAGTTTTACGGAATTGTGTATAACTGGTAAACCGTAAGAGATAGACAAAAACTTACCACACAAAAATTGTAGAGCACATTAAAACACACAATTTATGTTATATATATATATATATATATATATATTTCGTGGAGTTGATCGCTTTTTAGATATTCCGTTTTTGGCTTCAGCCTTGAAAAACGTATGCTTTTCTCATGCAGGAACTTGTAAACTCGTGTCCATACAAATAAAGAAACTTCAGTTTTTTACTTTCATTTTAACCTATGGTACTCCCTTTTTCGATTTTGCTTGCAAGGAAGCAAGTATTAAGACTATTTCTGCTAATTGTTTCTCGGTGAGCATGAAGTAAATAGAAGCATTAGCTTTTTAACAATAATTTGTTGCAGAGATGTAGCGAAAGTCATGTGGATGGATCACATCAGATTTTTTTTCATGGAGTTCATCGGTTTTGAGATATTCCTTGTTATTGGTTTCAGCTTTAAAAAACTTATACTTTTTTCATTCAGGAGTTTGTCAATTACTGTCCATACAAACAGAGGAACACCTCGAAAAGAAAAAGGTTGAAGAATTCAGCTCTTATTTTACCAACATTGATCCTTAAATTGTCGCTAATCTCTTATGTAGGTGCTATATTAAATGACACAAATTTATTTTTTACCCTCCTTTATGTTTTTGACGTACTAAAACTTTCCAAAAAAAGGGCTTCACTAGAAATAATTGATAATATAGCTTTTGATCGAAACAACGATCTAATTAATAATGTTGCTAAAGCCCTTGAACACATTTTCAATCTCTTTTCATACGATACATTTCCAAAACATTAAAACAGGACAGTTGTACTCGTAACTAAGACAATAATAATAATATGAACAACTATACTTCAATAAATTACTTCGCTGTATTTTTAAACTTCTGGAAGAATGCATAAAAGTAGATTAGTAAGTTATTTATGAAGCATTAATGATTAAGTTAAAATCAATTTGTTTTCCGTAACAGCTATAGTGTTTATACTATTTTAAATAACTAAAATAATTATAAATGAATCAGATAATGAGATTTTTTTCTTGTTGTAAGAAAATCTTTGGCACTGTCAACCACGACATCCTATTAAACAAATTAAATATGTTAAATATCAAGATAAGGCGTGGCATTTATTTGAATGTATATCCAGAGGTAGATCACAACAAGCCAAAATTGAGCATAAATTTTGATGCCAAAACATTAACATTGAGATTCCACAAGGCACAGTACTTAATTGGTCCTTACGAGAATTTGTCAGCTTTTGGCCATACAAAGTATTGGATTACAACCACATTTTAACCAGTTTTTAAAATATTTGACTATCGCTTTGGTCAGTGTATTCTCTCGTTTCCCTTCTACTTACAAGGAAGGAGTAAAGATGATTTCTGTTATCTGGATTAGCATGAAGCAGATAAAGGAATGAGCTTTTCAACAAAAAGTTGTTACAGAGAAGTCTTACGGATCGAGTACTCAGATTTTATACGCTAGTATGGTCTATTAAATACTTCTTTGGTTGCAATCCCCCAAGAGCACAAGGTTACCTCATTCAGGGGCGGTGCTAGAACAGTCTTTTTTTCCATCACTCATGCAATAATTGCTAATAAAGAATGTGGCAGCTAACTTTACCAGAAGATGCAGCAATGGCGCCTTTGTTACACTGATGTTGCGAATTGAGCCACAATCGACAATACTCGTGTCTCGGCTTTTCCTCCTACCAGGACCTTGTCTCCGTGTGCGTGTGTCCGAGATCTGGTAGGCTCGTGGTGAGCCTAGGTGTTGTTGCTGTGTACCTACCCTGGTAAGGGTTTAACCACAGCAATGAGGTGAACGTTAAGGTTTTGTATTTTGAGGTTTCGGGTGATGATGATGAGGAGGTAGCAGCACCCTTTTCCTCTGCTCCGCTGGTGTTTCATTTGTAAAAAATTGTTTTTGTTGGACAATTTTGATTGACAAATCCCAGTGTTGGGAGGTGGGAGTATTTAGTTCAGCTATTTTTGCTGTTGACTGGTTTGAAGCCGTTGTTACCTGGGGTGCCAGCAAGCCATACAGGGAACCCGATACTGCCTGTATCGGCGTTCAGTGGGCAAGTACTCCCCCAGCGATCTGACAAGTGCGTTCTCATGTTCGCCCAATCTGGCGTAAAATTGTTGAGCCCGGCACCTAATGACATCTTCCACATATGGAAGGGCCGAAGCTTCATGTAGTAGCCTCAAAGGGAAACGTCGACATACAGAATATATGGACCAGAGTCCTCTATTCTGTATCCGCTGTAACCAGAGAAGCCAGGAGTCTTCTGCCATGCCCCACATTTCACAGGCGTAGAGCATCAGGGGGACTATGAGCGCCTTGAAAATACTTAAGTTTAAGTGAACCGGCATTTGGGAGGCCAGAATAGGGCACTGGTTCGCTCTGTCCGACGTTCCCCGCTCGTGTTCACGAAAAGTTGGCCCTTATAAAGAGTGACGCCCAGGTATTTGATGGAATTCCCCCACTCCTCTGGCCTAGATAGGAAGAATTGGGTATCTGGGCTTGTCTCCATAAAAACAGTATGAAGTTTTAACTTGTAACGGCTGACTTTAGGTCTATCTTCCAATCAACGATCAGCTGCCTGGTACTAAAATGAACTTTACGCGCACCGAGACTTCAAGTATCTGCAAGCAGAACCTCACTAACCATAATTTACACTTAGCGAAGACATTTCGGCCGTAAATGTTTTTCATCCCCCCCTCCCATAGAGATAAGTGCCTCCAAGAAAATAAGCAGTAAAAATCTGATGTGTTACATTCACATGACTTTCTATACCTGTTCTGGAAACAAACTTTTCTTAATTATCTTATTAATTGCTTCCTTCTAGGCATAAGGAAAATAAAGTGATAGATATTTTAAAAGCTGGTCATTGTGTGAACACTTGACGTAAAACAAAAGAGACGGCTTTCTGTTTGAGAAACGTTACATAGTTTAAAATTGAAACCAATAATAAGGAATATCTGGGAAATAGTCAACTTAACAAAAATGATATAAATTACGTTTTTAATGAGTTTTACATTTTTTGTGTAATAAGTATATTCTCAAGCTCTTATGGTTTACCAGTGAGGAAAAATCAGCAAAATTCATCCAGAATTCTTCAGAAGCTTTTCCCAGAAAAGTCAAGATATACATTTTATTAGTCACGTAAAAATCTTTAATATCGATATTTTAATCAAAATCGTTAACTATTTTAGAGAAAATAAAATGTTTCGAAAACGTTTCCATGTGAAGGGTAGTTCGGGAAAGGGGAAATTTTCTTTAAAATCTTCACGCGGCACCCTTTCGTTTTTGAGTTATGCTGTACACACACATTATTACTTTCTCTACATAGTGTATAGAGAAGATATTGCTCTCCACCAAAAAATTCGATACCGAGATTTCACCGGAAATATATATTTTAGGGTCCGTTGTATCCAAAAGAAATATTTTCCGAAAAAGGTCCGTTTTGTGTGTGTGTGAGAGAGAGAGAGAGAGAGAGAGAGAGAGAGAAATAGAGAGAACATGATAACTAAAAAATGAAAAGTCGGTAAAATACCAAATTTGGTATTTAAGTTTAGCATCTTCCAGGGATGCGACACGAAGATTTTGAGAAAAATCCCCCCCACACCAAACTATCCTTTACATGGAACTATTTTCGAAAATTTTGGCTCTAACGATTTTGATTAAAAAGTCTTATATTAAAGATATTTACCTGACAAATAAAATGTATATCTTGAATTTTCTGAGAATAGGCTCTGAAGACTACTTTATTCTGGGTGAATTTTATGGAATTTTGCATAACTGCTAAACCGTAAGAGATGGACAAAAACTTACCACCCAAAAATGTAGAACACATTAAAACACACAATTTATGCTGTATACGTTTTTTGGTGGAGTTGATCGTTTTTAATATATTCCTTGTTTTTGGTTTCAGCTTTGAAAAACTTAATTTCTCCCATACAGGAATTTGTCAACTCCTGTCCATACAAATAAAGGAATTTCAGTCGCATAGCAACCAGCTTTTGACTATCGCGATAACCTATGGTACTCCCTTATTTCTCTTCTGCTTACAAATAAGACTATTTCTACTAATTTTTGTCGATTAGCATGAAATAAATAGAAGCATAAGGTTTGTTGCAGAGATGTAGAGAAAGTCATGTGAATGGAACACACCAGCTTTTTTACATAGTACGTGTGCAGAGAGTAGAAATGGCTTATTTTTGTAGGTTTTTTTTAATATTTCTAAAAATTAATATGTTTAAGGAATTAAACAATAGTGAATCATTCTAATTTATAAATAACATTTTCTTGCCAAACCTGAGCCTAAAAGAAAGCCGAGACACGTGTTTTATTTTCGATCTATTTTCACCAAAAATATCCCAGCTCGTGCTACGTCATCAGGGAGACAATGCGTTTGAAAGCATGCTGTTATTTGAGCCAGTGATGGGCTAAGCAGTAACTCTCCGTTAATGGAAACGAGAAATGTTGACATGCCGTCGCGTGTAATGCGAGAAATGTTTCCTTCTTTCAACTGCTGGGTGAAAAAGGCTTTCCCTATATCTGCTGCTTAGACGTCCTTCAAATGACACAGCAGATTTTCCTTGTCAACAGGCATTCCTTATTCTATTCATGTCTGAGATATAGCTATTGAATTTGTGAATTTGAAATTGTATTTACACGATTTTCTCTACCGACTATCGTTTATTCCTTTCCCTAGCCGCGTATATACACTGTACATAGGGATAGAGAAGGTATTGTATTCCACCCAAAAGATGTGGAGATTTCACCTGAAATATATGTTTGGGATCCCCCGAGTCCGAAAGAAGCGTTTTTAAAAAAAGGTCCGTGTGTGTCTGTGGAGAGCATAGCTCAAAAACGAAAAGACCGTTAAATACCAAATTTGGTATTTAGCTTTGGTATGTTCCAAGGTTGCAACATGAAGATTTCCCCCCTCACCTCCAAATACCCCTTACATGGAAAAAAGTTCGAAGCATTTTTACTTTCTCAAAAAATGGCTAACGATTTTCATTAAAATCCCATATATTAAAATTTATTTATACTCCAAATAAAATGTATACATTACATTTTCTATGAATAGCCTCTGAAGAACTCTTTTCTGGATGACTTTTGCCGAATTTTGCTTAACTACTAAACGATAAGAGATAGACAAAAACATACAACACAAAAAATGTAGATCTCGTCAAAACACACAATTTATGTCCTTTGCGTTTTTGTTATGGAAGTACCCGTTTCCGAGATATTCCTTGTTATTGGTTTCAATTGTAAAGTACTTATACTTCTCTGGACAGGCAGTATCCGTTTTTCTTTTGTTCTCCTCCTGGCCAAGCAAAGGAGCGATTTGCATTGACAATCGTGTAACGATAGTTTAAAGCATTTGATTTTAGCATGGCGTATTCTACTTATAAGGAACTAAGCAATAAGAACATTCTGCTAATGTTTATCTCGATTAGCATGTGTGGAAAGCAGAGCAGTTTTTAAGAAGTTTGCAGGGCAAATGAGTGTAACATCAGATTTTTTTTATACATAGTCTGCAAATTATTTCTACAACAGCTTATTTTTCTATCTATTTCGCCTTAATCGAGATAAACTTTTGTAAAAACAATTTCATTATAAGTGGTTGAGAGCAAGAGGAATAGGGGAATCAAAATTAGATTGTTAAAGTCCGGGAAGATATGCTGGCCTGGAAATCTTATACCTGCCTTCCAAGTTTTCATGACTACGTTTAAATACTGTGGTCCACTAAACTTTACGTTCATACTGCAGGACCAAACTTAAATTTTAGGCTATCTTAAGGCACTGAAAGTAACCTACTAGATTTTCAACCGCTTTAAATAAGAAATATATACAGTTTAACCCATCTGGTCAAACTATTGAACAAAAATCATAAGTTATCGCACAATTCCCAAAAGCTGTCCAACCCATATTTTTGCCAAAACTGCACCTACTGCTTATTTGTAACCTCATATGAGCAAATTTTTACTTCTTGGTTAATTAGGGCATATATGTGTGAACTCGAGTTATAGGAGTTAACCATACCTACATAATATGTTACAGCTTCAAAAAACTATATTAGGTAAACAATTTTCTGCTCCCTATGCGCCTAATTTCGCAATTTAATCAATCTGAACAAAACCTTAGGCACTAACTTAATGTAGGAAGTTGGCTTTTGAACTGTCGATTTAAAAATGAAAAGCTCTTTATGAACAGATTATTTTATTTTCTAGACCGCTGTAAAATGTTATGGGTACACATTTGTATCAGCCATTTTATAGCGTAAGCTGTAGGCACAACGTCGCAAATTGAATTTAGGTATGAGTGAACATTTTATATTACATCAGCGCATGTCCTTACTTACAGAGCGCATCTATACAATGTCATAAGATATTGCTTAAATAAACCAACAAAGCCATTTTTATGGTTTCAATAAGTAGCGTTTTAATGATTAAGATACTGAACCCGAAATTTGGTTGGGACCGGGATGGACTCGTGGGAATGACCATAACCCGACAGGCAGGATGACTCCCCAAGTTCGTGATTGATTTTGGTAGCGGTTAACGTCCGTTTTTACTAGTTGTGGCACAGCGGGCGATTACACTGGTAATACATGGAATAAAGTGGAGCACCGATGGAATGTGATGGCGGGGGAAATCGGAAAACCCGGGGTAAACCCGCCCTGTCCACCATAAATCTCACATGCGGCCGCTTGGGATTGAACCCGGGTCGTCTAGATGAGAGGCAAGTGATCAGGTTCGTGAAGGGACACAAAGTAGCAATGATAAATTAAAGTAGAACTGTAAGGAGGTCTCCTATGTTCATGGTGTTTCAAAGAATACAATGCTAAAATGTCATGTTGATGCCTAAATTCAGAATTAAATACGATCTTAGAATGCAATCTATACTTAAATAATATTTGAGCTTAAAATATTTTATTTTGACATAGGAGTTTACACTGTATTGGATTGTTGAATTCTTTTCCATTTGTTGTAGGTAATGCAGATACGCCTATGAAGGAGTAAAGTTGTGATTGAACGGACATGTAAGCAGTCAGGGAAAAGCAGTTTAGTCCTATCCAGTCAGAGCAAAGGAAATCGCAGCCATAATTACTAAGCTTCTCTCCTGTAGTAGGCTCTGACAGATATTTAGCGAGGGTTTGAGGTACCTGCTGACAAGGTAGGGTAGGTACCCAAATGCTGTCGCGCACATTTTCAATCTATATAGCCAATATTGAAATATGCATACCATGCAAATTACAGCTGCTTTGAGCCAGAAACATAGGAACTACGAGGATCGAAAAATGGCTATGTGTACACACAAAGACAAGAATCCTCGTGCAAATTAGTCCACACGAGGCTGAATAGATGATCAAGCCAGTGCATTCAAGAACCTGCAAATAATGAAAATAAAATACACTGCACACCACGGAAGTTCAACTGTAGTAGACATGAAGGTCAATGAATAATCTGTGGTCTAGACATAAACATCGTTCATAGTGAGCATAGTGAAGGCGAGCTGCACACAGTCATCTTTGAAACATTTTACTTCTAAACTACTCTGGAAACAGTAATCGGAAGATGTCCGAAATGATCCTGGATGTTCATCGGTGTAACCGGATTTGAAGAAAGCGAATCGGATCAATTGTTTGAATATTTGCTGTAAATTGGAAGTGCACAAACGATTGAATGCAAAGAAATGGTTCTCTTTGCCACACTTTAACTGAGGACAATAAGACTATCGTATCTGTGTTGAACCTTACCGTACTTTTGAATGGATGGAAAAGAAAATGTGCGCTGGTTGTACTAATCCAGTATATTTTGCTGAGATCAGCTTCTTGTGAAATTCAATATCTTCCAGAACTGCCGCATTGTATAGAGCATCGTCTTTATTTGCTGTCAACAAATCAACCAAAAGAAGAATTCAATCTCTTCCGTGAAAATTCGGCCATAACACCTGCTCCCGGAACACTTTCAAATCCATTTTTGCCATGTTTGGCGATTTGCTAGCATGTGCTTTCACATTGGGCAATTCAAATGTCATGCTTGCCGGAAATTTCCCACTGGGTTCCGATACAAGAACGCACACATGTGGAAGAAGGGTACCATCAATTACAATAACAGGCATTATCATGTATGAATGGATGGTTGCTGCAACTGAACCCACGGTAACATAAATCGTCGTTGCCCCCCGGACGGCAAGAGTTCTCCCAGAATGTAACTCTTTAGCAAATCTTCTCTGATCTGATCTGCTCTGGTGTAAATTGATTCTCTTCAATTAAATGTCTGACTTTCGTGACAAACTCACCAGCTTCCTTTTCTATATCAGCGGCATCTGCAACAAATCTGCTGCCAACTTATGTGTGATCATGCGGGAAACAATACAAGCTTTGGAAGCTTTGAATGTTAAGGGGTTGTTCGGATCAATTTGTGCCCAAATTTGTAGCGTACGGTCGTATAATTCCACGTTTTCGTATTTCATTGAACCGATCACGTACCACGTTATTGATCCTTTCTTATAGCACCTTCCTGGTTCTGCTAGGTCATTTGAGCGTCTTTTCGAAGTTTTGCAAAACTGCCTTGTTTTTTATTTGTCTTTTTGTGTCAGTACCATAGTGAACATGACTAAGGGACACGTCTAGAGCTTATCCAGGAGAGAACCATTGTGGAGGATTACTTCCTTTTGGCTGCTTCACCCAGATTTTGTTCGACTAGCCTAGTAAACCTTCAGGAAATTTTGTTCTTGCAACACTTCTTTGGTAGTGATTGATAAGAGGAACCGCTGCTCTCGTCACTGACAATCACACGTAATGCTGGATCGATTTCTTGTTCATTATCACTTTGCAGATGCATCGCTGAATCATCCCCCAAATCACTTTCAATAGCATCTTCATCGGTGACTTATATACCATAAGAGTTCTATACTCAACAGCGTCGTCTTCATCATGTAGCTGTTTTCTAATCTGTTCGAAAACTATCCGATCTACCCTAGTTGCCTTTTCCTGTGAAATAGCGAAGATATCCACTAACAATTTCATGACCACACCTGGTTTAATTTTCTAACAGCCTATGCATTCAACGCATCACACTCACCTCTAATATATAACTAGCAGACTGGTTCCGCGTCGCCTCCTTCCTTTGCGCTCCATACGCCCCTCCACTCCTGTTTTTCCAATAGTGCATAGCATGTCAAATTATTCCAAATGTCTAGTCGTATATTTGGAATATAAATAAATTACTTTCATTCAAAAGTCAGCAACAACTATGGGTACCCTCCCTTGTGAGATGCGACAGTATGTCAACATTCATAAACAGAAAGTTCGACTCACGAGCGATATTGGTATGAGTGACATAATTATTAGTGGTATCAATATTCATAAAATGAAAGTTTGACTCAGAGGCGATGCCAGTATGACAATTGCTAGTGGTATCAATTTTCATAAACTCGAAATTTAAAAGGTGATGTCACTATGAATTACAGTTTAACCGGCGATCTCTGGCGCTGTCATTTCTGGAGAGGGGAAATGCACTGTTGTAGTTCTTAGTGGAAATTTCAGGCAGAACAACATGCATGTTTTAAACATTTCAACACAGTTGCAGATTGCATTGCCAGTTCGTAAATGTACGTGGCCAATACGCGATTACAAATAATAATGGAGATTATTACTGTACCATCCACCAGAAGACTAGCAATTTTGTCAATTGAAATTCACTATTACACATTACATTTTAATCGAAAAGGAAAACGACGCAATTTTCTGAAGAATAAATTTCTTCAACTTCACCACTGCAGTCTCTGCTGCCATCTTAGTTGAATGAAATTATCAGCTTCCCTTGTTTGTCTCGGAAGTTTCCAGATATGATCCACGACACATTTTCGCTTATCCACAGTCACTTAGTGAATTCCTTGCTGCACTAATAGTCAACATCAGCGATACGAAGCGCTGTGCTATATTTTGTAACGTAACAACTTGTGCCCAAGTTGGATTTGCTTGCCCGCAGTACTGCAGACGGCATATTAAAATCAACTGAGCACTTTTTGTCACTCTGCACCCTCAATGCATCACAGACCATCCCCGCTGCTTCACAAAGAAGTTACGAAACCTGAATATAAATTAACGAATTTGGTTCTTATAAGAGGGGGAGGGGATTCTGTCTAACTATTAGCCTTGTTTTTATAATAAAGATAAGAATTACAGACACTAAAATTGGAATTCACTCATGCACAAAATTTCAAACAAGCCTCACACCAACAGCAACTGCAGATCTTACAAAACGGAGCTGGCAACACAATACGGGGTTAGATTTTGAAGCCACGCTCAACAGTGAGATTGGTGATTTCTTCTTTTCTTTTTCATATTTATTTACTGACGCTACTGGTATCATTTATTGCGTCCTGGTTCGTTGGGTACTTGGGTATCTTCTTGTAGCTTTATATGCATATACATTGTAGAGCTCCTTTTCTTGTTTTCATTTTTAGGTTCGTAGTATGATTACTTGAAACAGTACATAAACGTAACGTGTCCTACTCACATTCAAGAGGTCGAGAGTTTGAATCTAGGTTAGGGTAAGTTATCTGGATAAGGCTTTTTCTGGGTGTTCCCTTATCCTGAAAACACTAATGTTGAGTAATGTTAAGCTCCATGGAGCCTGAGATTTTTGAGCATTATTTCATCGGTTTCGTTCGTTGTCCGATATGACCAACCTGATTAAAGAACTTTAAACTAAAATAGTTCACAAAGACACAATACTAAATATCTATACCCTCGGTGACATTCGAAACCGCGATCCTTTCATGGCAGTACGCCAACTCCAACGCCGACAACGGCAACCTGGGCCGGCTTCCGAGACTGGTGACTCATACTAGCAGACAGCAGACGTTTTAACATCCAGTGTTGCCAATAGCAATACTGTGCGTTACAGATACAATGTTGTAATAAAGCCTTTTTTTTTTTTTTTTTTTTTGTTTTTTTTTTGTTTCGGCAGTGGAAAAAAATCTTCTTACTTTTTACCAACTAAAAAAAACCACTGTCTTATCCGCTTACCATTTCGGGACTGCATGTCGCATTTCATCAAAATGGCAGCTGTCTATGTGTATTGTCAGTTACTGTCTTTCCTCTTTTTCCTTTCTCTCCATAATTTCTTTACATAGTTCTTTTACTGTATTCAATGCTTTTGTACTCCCAGTAATGGTCTGCTCTAAATTATCTACTGTTATAATTTGACCCAGTTTTGTGTGAGCTATATTCCTATAGGTCTCCCATCTTGGGCAGTGGAGTAGCGTGTGCTCCGCGGTATCAGTTTCTGGGCAGTAGTTGCATTTCTCGCTATTCATTTTCCTCATACTATATCTTCCATGACCAGATAATACCTGCGTCATGAAATAGTCTAATGATCTGTGCTTGCATAACAGCCACATATTAATATCTGGGATAATTTTCTTGTCCATTGTGCCACTTCCATGGTCTCATGCCACCACTCTTGCCACTCTTCTATGATTTGTCTTATATTTCTTTTGTCTGCATTAGTGGAACCAATGCAATAAAAGCCGATAGCTAGTGTTCAGTGTTTTAAATGTAATATACCCCACATAGATTCATTCTTAAGATTTCTGAGAATCTCAATTATGTTGGCAATAGTGGCCTATCCCCTCCACCACAAGCCGTCAGGGCCAGAGATCCAACAGACAGATTACTATAATGGCAGTTACTTGCATTCAGAACCCGAAGTTACCGTTCAGTAATACGACAGCGTCCTGTCACGAGATACTTGTCATAACCATAAACATTCTTAGAGCCTCGAAGTTGAACGCGTGCACTTTGTGCTGAAGAAGATTTCTATACACTGTTCAGTTCCAACTGATGTCATGACTACACCACGTGACTCACTTGTCCCTTATTATTATTTTTGGAGATATGCAACACTTCATACTCAAAGCAATAAGGTCCAAAATACCGTGCTTGTTGACCATTTGTTAACCATGCGAATCTAGCCCACTTTTCGTAGGAAAATAGACCTTAGCAGCAATACGCTTAATAACTCCTGTTACAGTACATGTTTAATCAATAGGATCGCTGTCATATGTTCTGTAACGTAAATTATAATGTATGCAGGTTAAACAAACGGCTTAAGCTACAACAAGGAGTCACACAACAGTTATAAAGAGATGAGTAGCGGAGAGGGAGACATGTGGGACACTATACCTACAAGTTTTGACGGAACAAGCGGGCGCAATGATTGTAGCTCAACTGGTTAATTTCATGTTCACTCCTCACCTCCAGCGTGTCAGCGGTTCGAGTACCACAGTCTGCGTGCACTTTTTTTTTTTTCATTACGTATTCCCCATTAAGGTGCAAAGTTAGTCCAATGTTTGTCACAATAATAAATTTATGTGTAAACTAAAAGGTATCCGAATTAAGAACAAAAGGCAGTTCATTTTACGTGTTCCTCAGTTTTCGATCATTACTTTTCATTCTAATTGTTTTGAAAAAGAAACTTCACTAAGACTTTAAATACTGGACTGATAAATCTAAAATAAACATAAATAAAAAGAGCAACAAAAGAAACAAATAAGCGATATAACAAATGTTCTGATATGCCATCTAGTTTTGTGCCAAACCAAGAACAAAGAAAGCGGGGGGGGGGGATCGTAATGCGCTACTGTTTAGCTATAATTTGCAGCGCCAAAGTCTATTATGTTAGTCTCCACAAAATGGGTCTTAGGAACGATGTTTTCAGGTTAGACTGTATTTGCGGGTTGTATAAAACCACAGAATAAGGGACAGGTGAACCACCTTGTATAGTTAAAAATAGCAATATCTACTAGTGAAAAGTATTTCACAAATACACCAAAATTTCCACCTTGCAGAATTTTATCGATTTTATACATTTCTGGTAACCCAGTTCTTTTGTAGCATATGTTTAATTTTCTTGCTAATATCTTAGTGAAATGTTTTCTACACGACGTTCCTAATTATATTCGACACTTCGTATATTCTGGAGAACAGCTCATTCTCTCATTTTATCTAGCCACGTCGTCGATGTTGTCAGAATATAAAAATTATTACAAACGCATGCCAAAAGCTTCAAATCAGAATCAACCAGGAATCCGTGACAAATTACTACTGCAGCAACACTGCCCTGTCAAAAATGCTGTTCGTTGATATCATTGTTAGAATAATTTAACAGGACACCAAAGTCAGAATGATCCAATAAGATGTAACATCATATTATCTATTACGTCACCTCAGAGCAAGGAATAATTACGAGATCACTTTGTATGCAATATTGGAAAAGTCTTTTTTGTTGGAGGAGGGCAAATGTTACAAAAAATAAATACATATATCCTAAAAGATGGCAAGTCGACAATTAGTACCGAAAAATGAAAAAGAAATCTGATGTATTCCATTCACGTACCTTTCTCTTGCTATTCTAAATACATAATGTTCTTACAAAAATGTATTTTTTTATCTACAACATGCTAATCAGATAAACATTAGCAGAATTGGTCTTATTAATTGCGTCCTCATAAGTAGAAATGTAATAAGAGAATACATTATGCTAAAGCAATAGCCAATTCTGTTAAAAGCTGGTCGCTATGTGAAACAATTGAGGTTAGGTTCGCTTTGCATGGTCCATTTGAGAAAAGTGTGTATTCTGTGTATTAACGTGCTCTACAACTTTTGTGTGGTAAGTTTTTGTCCATCTCTTACGGTTTAGCAGTTATGCAAAATTCCGTAAAATTCATCCAGAATAAAGTAGTCTCCAGAGGCTATTCCCAGAAAATTCAAAATGTATATTTTATTTGTTAGGTAAATATCTTTAATATACGATATTTTAATCAAATTCGTTAGAGCCATTTGAGAAAATCAAAATTTTCGAAAAAAGTTCCATGTAAAGGGTAGTTTGCGGTGGGGGGAGGTTTCTCAAAATCTTTGTGTCACATCCCTAGAAGATACTAAACTTAAATACCAAGTTTGGTATTTTACAGATTTTTCATTTTCGAGTTATCTGTTCACAGACACACGGACCTTTTTCTGAAAATGCCTTTTTTTTTTTTGATACAGGGGACCCTAAAACATATTTCCGATGAAATCTCGGCATCAAATATTTGGGTGGAGTGCAATACCTTCTTTATACACTATGTATATAGTACGTGTAGAGAAAGTAAAAATTGAAAAGGTTACGCTGGTTCAGAAGTAAGCGGGTTGTCATGAAAGGCAAGAAATGTAATAATGGCAGTAATTAGCGCCTCCTTTTTGTGCTGTGAGCACCAATCAGGTTTTCACTAGATCAAACCGCAAGCTTTCGAAATCGCTCGCCTTGGGGAATTGAAGCATGGAAGTGCTCTGAGCCAACAACTCTCAAGTTGACCCTGTTGTTCATTGCATACCGATGTAAATTTTTAATGGGATGCAGTTGATGAGGCAGGCCTACACTTAGCGAGGCACCTGTTGAACACTTCCGCTATACTAACTACAAAACTGTCAAACATAGTTAAACTATCTGATGTGTTCCATTCACATGACTTTCTCTACATCTCTGCAACAAATTAATTTATTTCATCTAATCGAGAAAAAAGTATCAGAAATAGTCTTATTACTTGTTTCTTTGTTAGTAGAAGCGAAATAAGGGATTACCATAGGTTAAAGTGATAATCAAAAGCTGGTTGCTATGTGACTGAAGTTCCTTTGTTTTTATGGACAGGAGTTGACAAATTCCTATATGAGAAAAGTGTGTTTTTCAAAGCTGAAACCAAAAACAATGAATATTTCAAAATAGATCAACTCCACGATAAAAAAATGTATATTACAAAAATTGTGTTTTTAGTGTGCTCTACATTTTTTATTTATTTATTTTTTTTTTTTTTTGGTTAAGATTTTGTCCATCTCTTATGGTTTATCAGTTATGCAAAATTCCGTAAAATTCATTCAGAATAAAATAGTCTTCAGAGACTATTCCCAGAAAATTCAGGATATACATTTTATTCGTCAGGTAAATATCTTTGGTATACGATATTTAATCAAAATCGTTAGAGCCATTTATGAGAAAATCAAAAATTTTGAAAAAAAGTTCCATGTAAAGGGTAGTTGGGGGTGGGGGGATTTTCTTGAAAATCTTCGTCTGGCATCCTTGGGCGATACCAAACCTAAATACCTAATTTGGTTTCTAACGGTCTTTTCGTTTTTGAGCTATGCCGCCCACAGACACACACACACACACACACACACACACACATATATATATATATATATATATATATATATATATATACAGACATTTTTTTTCTAAAAATGTTTTTTTTTTTATTCAGGGGCCCCAAAATATGTATTTCCGGTGAAATCTCGGTATCGAATTTTTGGGTGCATTACAATACCTTCTCTATACACTATGTACTTAGACGTGTAGAGAAAGTAAAGCTATACTGGATAATCTTTTATAAAATTAAATACTTTGAAGAAACGAGTGAGAGAACAGGTGTGAATATTTATTCTAGATTTTTGTAGACAAAGTAAAATATTATATTTGTATGTCCATGGTAGATTGAAATATATTAAAACCTTGGATTATTTTCTAGAGGTGTATCGTACTTGATTATGATCCAGCAACAAAAACAATTAATATTAATAAAACAATAAGCTCGTCCATTTTGTCATTTCCACTTTCTCTTCGCAAATATATTCAAGCCATCTACCGGCTGGTATATTCTACATCAAACATTTTCGTATTTTCAAATTCTTCCATAAATCTCATGACAATTAGTTATTCTTATGTAATATTGCACCCATTTTTCCTAGTCACTTTCATTATTATTTCTCCCTCGGCCACTAACTCTAAAACAACTCCATTTTGTATTCAGCTTACACCCGCCATTCTTATTCATATCCATATTTCAGATATGTACCTCTATAGCTCTTATTACTTTCTCAGTAAGCATAATTATGTTTTCACACTATAAAATGCCACGTACAATATAAAGCAGATTTAGCATTCCTTAATAATTGAGGCGCTCAGCCACAGGGAGCTATCCCACACATTGTGAAAAAATGAGGGTTTTTGTTTTTAGACAGCTTCTGCCATCTCTCATCTACTGTAGAAGTCTTAGTAATATTAACAGTATCAGTTACCATCTACAGTAACTTACAGAAACTGTGTCATTTCCCAAAGTGAGAAAGTTTGTGCCAGATGGGGATATCCCACTAAGAAGTTGTCTGTCATTTAAAGAGCAATGTCATCAACCTTATAGAACTGTAACTATTGCAACAGTGTTGTTTACTGTTTAAACTACAGGCCAAAAAATACATCCCAGCAGTGTACCAATTATAATGATTTGAGCTCAGATAATGTAGAATCAACTGCACTGGTTAAAAAAATTGTGTAGTTCAGTTGTTTGTGTTTTATGAATAAGGTCATATTCAGTTTATCTCTCTGCATAAGTAAGTTTTTAGTAAATAATAAATGTTTGCAGTGCTAAATAAATAAAAAAAATTGTTAAATATCACTTTTTTGTATTTTCTAGGATATTACAAAATGTGGACCAAGTACTGGATTTAAAAAAGTTGTACCTCAATATTACATTTTTTTCCAAATCAACAACTCTAATAAAACTCTTTTTTTTTCTCAAATTTAGCTATTTCTGGCATAGCTCCCTCTGGCGCTGAGCCCCTCAATTCTGAAACCGTTAGTTCGCAACAGATGCTGAGTGAGCGCCGAAATGTATTAAAATATGCGGAACACAGTAAATTTTCGTTCTGAGCTACGCATTACTTATTAAACTAAAACAGCCAAATTGAATTGAATTCAAACAAGAATAGGCACAAGCTAGTCAGGCAAAATAGACAAAAATAATGCGTCTAGCAGTCATACGATCATCTCAATTCATCAGCCATTAATTAGTGTCATTTATATATTATCCTATTCAAAAGAAATGCTTTTGCTTTAATCACAATACATATTTGCCTAAAAAGGGTTTCATATTGGGCAGTAACGATTTTGCTGCATATTAGATCCATAAATCAATCAGCTGTTTGCATCATAATTTAACCCAAACAAAAGAAAGACAGACAGACACAGAGAAGAATCGTATATTTCCCACAAAACATCAAAACGAATATTTCAGAACCGACCGATACTTCTTTTTAGGTTTATGTAAAATAAGCTATCTATTTTAATGAAAACCTTATAATTTCAATCATAAAATTCAATAAGTTGCCGAGCAGTTCTTCGTACCTATTTACAGAAAGTTCAAGATATACATTTTATTCCTTACGCCTACATCACAAGGAATAATTTAATGAAAAACGTTTGAACACATAAACGTGTAAATCCAAACACCATTTTCTAAAACTGTTTTTTGGTATCCAGGGGATTTCAAAACCTTTATCTTCAACGAAATCTTGAATATCGAATTTTAGTAAAATGGAATACAACCCCTATCTTACATAAGCAGAAGATTAAATGAAAATCGGATGTGTTTCATTCACATGACTTTCTCTACAACTCTGAAACAAATTATTGTTGAAAAGCTTATGTTTCTATTTACTTCATAATAATCGAGAAAAAATTAGCAGAAATAGTCTTATTATGGAGTAGCATAGGTTAAAGTGATAGTCAAAAGCTGGTTGCTTTGTGACTGAAGTTCCTTTGTTTGAGTGGACAGGAGTTGACAAAGTCCTGTATGAAAAAAGTAGTATTTTAAAGCTGAAACCAATAACAAGGAATATCTCAAAAACTACCAACTCCACTAAAAAAATGTATATGACAAGAAGTGTGTGTTTAATCGTGATCTTCATTTTTTGTGTATTAAGTTTTTGTCTATCTCTTACGGTTTACCAGTTATACATTGTATGTTGTGGACTGAAGTGACTAAAAGCGTTGCGATGTTATCTCAAGTTAAAGCGAAATACGGACAGAATAAATGATTGAGAAAAATAATTTGATGTGTATCATTCACATGACTTTCTCTACATCTCTGCAACAAATTATTATTAAAAAGCTTATACTTCTATTTACTTCATTCTAATCAGAGAAAATAGCAGAAATAGTCTTATTACTTGCTTCCTTGTAAGTAGAGGCGAAATAAGGGAGTACCATAGGTTAAAGTGATTATCAAAAGCTGGTTTCTATGTCACCGAAGTTCCTTTGTTTGTATGGACAGCAGTTGACAAATTCCTGTATGAGAAAAGTGTAAGTTTTTCATAGCAGAAACCAAAAACAAGGAATATCTCAAAAACGACCAACTCCCCGAAAAAAATGTATGTAACATAAATTGTGTGTTTTAACGTGCTCTACACTTTTTATGTAGTAAGGTTTTGTCCATCTCTTATGGTTTAGCAGTTATTCAAAATTCCGTAAAATTCATCCAGAATAAACTACTCTTCAGAGGCTATTCGCAGAAAATTCAAGATATAAATTTTATTTGTCAGGTAATGTGTTAAATATATGATACTTTAATCAAAATCGTTAGTCATTTTTGAGAAAATCAAAATTTTCGAAAAAAGTTACATGTAAAGGGTAGTTTGGGGTGGGGGGATTATTCTCAAAACCTTCGTGTCGCATCCCTGGAAGATATTAAACTTAAATACCAAGTTTGGTATTTTACTGACTTTTCGTTTTTGAGTTATCGTGTTCGCAGACACCGGACACACGGACCTTTTTCTCAAAATACATTTTTTGGATACAGGGGACCCTAAAACATATATTTCCGGTGAAATCTCGGTATCGAATTTTTTGGTGGAGTGCAATACATTCTCTATACACTATGTACATAGTGTCTATAGAGAAAGTAATAAAAAAGGATATTAACTTATTCAAAATAACTAGTAATAAAATGAAGTTTTAGGTTAAAATAAATTCATAATAATGTTATATGTGTAACAAAGGGTTCTTGGCGGCAAAATTTGACTTCATATTTAGCTTGTTCACTGGCGTAGTCAGAGGCAGAAGTTCGGGATGTCTAGTCCTCTGCAGAAAATTCTACGAAACCATCATTATATCTTCCATTATAGAGGAGTCCAAAGTCCTTGTTTCTTTTAAGTTACATTACAAAAACGATTATCAATTTCGATATAAAGTAAATTTATGTTCACATTATTCATTTACACCTTTTTCTTCGAAAATTATGCAATGAAATCCTGTTGTTAACAATCAGCGTCCTTCAACAGATTGTTGTAAAAGATTTCAGAACCGTATATTTCACTATCAAACAAAACTTCAAAATTCAGGCATTAGTTTGAATAATATCCGCTGTAGGAGATGCATTAGAAATAATAATAATAATAATAATAATAATAATAATAATAATAATAATAGCTTGCAATTATCAATCTTGGGAACATCTGCAAAAGCTTAATGTATTAATATTAGTTACTAAATCTATATTTCCGAGGGAAATATCTAGTAACGCCACTGATCCATTAACGTTTGTCTTTCCAAAAAATCGGTCTGGGTGCTTCAGTTGATTTGGCCAAGCCTTCAACAAGGCCGCGGGTTCAAACCCGCCCAGGCCAATGGCTTTTAAGTCTGCTTGAAACCCCTTGTCGGTAGTTTTACTGGCATGTAAAAGAACTTTTGCAGTACGGAATTCCGACTCATTGGCAGAGTCAGTATGAACCTGTTAAAAAGCTCTTTCCTAAAAGAATGTACAGTCTCTTCTAAAAGCTTCAGGACTCCATCCAAATAATTTTAGTTTTCTTGGATACACCATTACTGCAAAACGTTTATTTCCGATAAATAATTGGCGAACGATTTATTTGTTGCATGGAGCTCGATTTGAGTATAATGAAATCAAGGAATAAATCATAAGAGTGAGGAGTAATGATAAAAATATCTGTGTTACACTCACATGACTTTCTCTAGCTACTCTACAAACTTCATACAAAAGATAATTCTTCCTTCAACACCACGATAAACGAGATAAACATTAGCAGAATTTTATTACTTAGTTCCTTAAATGTAGACTAGAATTAAGGGAATGCATTAGGCTAAAGTGATAGTCAAATGTTTATGCGATTGCCATTGCAAATCACATTTTTCTTGGCCAGGAGTAGAACAAAAGAAAAACGGACACTCCCGTCTAAGAAATGTATAAGTACTTCACAACTGAAACTAATAAGTAATACCTCGAAAACGGTAAGCTCTTGAAAAAAGGTATATGACATAACTTGTGTATTTTAACAAGATATACATTTTTTGTACAGTAAGTTTTTGTCTATCCCTTACGGTTTTCTAATTATGCCAAATTAAGCAAAATTCATCCAGAACAAACAGGTCTTGAGAAGCTATTCCCAGAAAATTCAAAATATGCATTTTATTTGCGATAGAAATAGCTTTAATATGTGGTCTTTTAATCAAAATCGTTAGAGCCATTTTTAAGAAAAACAAAATTTTCAAAAAGTTTTCCATGTAAAAGGGTTGGGGGCGGATTTTCTTGAAAATCTTCGTGTCGCATTCTTGGAAGATACCAAACTTAAATACCAAGTTTGGTATTTAACCGTCTTTTCGTTTTTGAGCTATGTTGTCCACGTGCACACTTCTCTAAAAATGCTCTTTTTTTTTTTTTTCTTTTTTTTTTATTCAGGGAGCCTCGAGACATATATTTCCGGTGAAATATCGGTATCGAATTTTTGGGTGCAATGCAATAAATACCTACTCTATACACCATGCACATAGTACGTATAAAGGAAGTAAAAATCACTAACACAGGTGGAAATATGCTCAGTATAAAAATTGACAGGTTTATTAACATTGAAGAGAAAGGCTATCAGTTAAGAAAAGTGTGGAATTGTGATAATTCTTCTCATATCTCTCCTGCACACAGCATTTTCAAGCTGAAAGCATTTCACTGTTTTTGTGATGCAGGTAAAGTTGACGCAGTGTGTTCGTCATTCTTGCACAATTTTGTCTAATGAAACTAGTTCTCAAAATGACGTAGCCCGGGAAACCCACGTCATCTTTGCCTTGTCAGTAGCATGTAGACACTCGGCTGCAAAAGCTGCTTCCAATGTTACTTCTACATTATTAATCGCCAGAATTAGGAGCCTGCGGGACTGGAAGTTACAGGGCCGGCCGGTTTAATTAAACAAATGACTGACACCACTCTCTAGCTTCTCATTGCCCGCAATGTTTGATTGGGTCGTTTCTTTTCTTTAGTAATCTCTCGCTCACTCCACTAGGACCGCGCGAATCGCACGAGATGGCATCTCAAGTGCTTTTAAAATCTAGCAATACGAGTACTAAGGGATTTTCACAAGTATTTCGTGTTTTTCAGTATTGCGTATTATTTCCTCACTAGGTGAGAAATTTGAATAAATGACATTGATTTAATTGTTTTTACTTGTGTTGCACTCCATCCAAAAATTTAATACCGAGATTCCACCGGAAATGTATATTTTAGGTTTCCTGATCCAAAAAAGGTATTTTCAGAAAAAGGTCCGTGTGTGTGTGTCCGTGTCTGTGAACACGATAACTCAAAAACGAAAAGTCGGTAAAATACTAAACTTGGTATTTAAATTTAGTATCTTCCAGGGATGCGACACAAAGATTTTTAGAAAAGTCCCCCTTTACATGGAACTTTTTTCAAAAATTTTATTTTCTTAAAAATGGCTCTTAGCGATTTTGATTAAAATATCATATATTAAAGATATTTACCTGGCAAATAAGATGTATATCTTTAACTTTCTGGGAATAGCCTCTGAAGACCATTCTGGACGAATTTTACGGAATTTTGCACTACTGCTAAACCGTAAGAGATGAAAAAAGCTTACCACTCACAAAAAAATGTAGAGCATTCTAAAACACGCAATTTATGCTATATACATTTTTTTCGTGGAGTCAAAACGTTTTTTAGATATTTGTTGTTTTCACCTTTAAAAAACGTACATTTTTCTCATACAGAGTTTGTCAACTCCTGTCCATACAAACAAAGGAACTTCAGTCACATATCAACCAGCTTTTGACTATCACTTTAACCTATGGTACTCCGTTATTTCGCTTCTACTTACAAGGAGCAAGTAATAAGACTATTTCTGCTAACTTTTTTTCGATTAGCATTAAGTAAATAGAACAATAAGCTTTTCAACGATAATTTGTTGCAGAGATGTAGAGAAAGTCATGTGAATGGAACACATCAGATTCTTTTCTTCACAATTGCCATGTGTAGAGCAGGAGTTGGATAGGTAGAGTCAGACTGAAAAATGCAATGCCATAGCCGGGATTTGAACCACGGATCTGCCGGTCTCTAGCAGGTTGCTCTGCCACTGAGCTACCATGGCAACATGACGGTATAGCATTGTACTTCTCAACTAACTTGCATGTTTCCCGGTAAACCAGAAGGTGGTCTCAAATTATTTTGAGATTACACCCCAATGGCGACCTATAATGTTTTAAGTATTTTAAGTCCCAAGATTCATAGTATATCCAACTATTATAGTCATTGGTATTGATTTAATTTTTTTTTCACACTAGTCGTATGTAGGACAGGAGTTGGATAGGTATAAATTACCTCTGTATTTCTAAATTACCTATGTCAATGCATTGAAATACTGAAACCAACATTGCGAATAAGCGTAAAACTATTGGGTTCCATCTACATGCTTTTCTCTACCTATTCTAAAAAAAATTACTCTTACAAAAGCTTATTCTTCTATTTACTTCATGCTTATTGAAATAAACATTAGTAGATAGTCTTATTATTCCTTATAAGTGGAAGTAAAATAAGGGACTATACTAGACTAAAAGTTACTCAAATCTTTTAAAAGCTGGTTGCTGTGCGAGGGCGTGGAAAACTGCTCTTTTTGATTCGCAAGAGTAAAATAAAAAGAAAAACTGATGATGACTTAGCTTTTGAGAAATTTCTGGACAGTTAACTCCATCAAAAAGGAAAACAATATATCTGACATATTTTGTGTGTTTAACGAGATCTATCTTTTTAATGCAAGATTTTTCTTGGTAGAATGAAGTACCGATAAATAATAAATAGTATGAATAACAATTTTTAAAGACAACATGCAACATAAACTGAAGAGAGATCAAATAAATTGGTGGTAGTAATAGCGGGGAGTCTATGCTGGAGAAAGGTTCTTGTGGCAGTTATATTTGAGGCGGAGTCCTTGCACTTGACAGTTCAGGTGGTTTCGTGTAAGGTTGGCTATGCTGCCTTTGCGGCGTTGCCAGAGTAACCAACTAGTAAACAACAACAGCTGATTACAAATGCCTCTATCGACGAATATAAAAGTGAATATAGTAAATGAATGCCGATAAATAATGAAACTAATTCGTTATTATTGAAAATAACAGAACATTTTGATCTGCTCAAAACTGGCTAACAATTATGATTAAAATACTGTGAATTAAAGATATTTATATGGCAAATAAAATGTATATCTTGACTTTTCTGGGAATAGCATCTAAAGACCTATTTATTCTGAATGAAGTTTGCGTAGCTCGTAAACCGTAGAGATAGACAAAAACTTGCTACACAAAATATATAGATCACGTTAAAACACACAATTTAAATCATATAGGATTTTTTCGTTCAATTGACCATTTCTGAGATGTTTCTTGTTATTTATTTCAGATTTAAAATACTTAAACTTTTTCACATAGAAGGTTGTCAGCTCCTGCGGATTTGAACACATGCCAACCGGCTTTTAAAAGATTTGACTATCGCTTTTGCCTATTGTATTCCTATATTTACCTTCTACTTACAAGAAAGCAAATAATTATGACAATTTCTGTTAATGATTATCTCGATTATGTTGAAGTCGATAGAAGAATATGCTTTTTAACAATAATTTGTTACAGCGATGTAGAGAAAGTCATGTGAATGGAACATATCAGATTTTTACAGATTATTTTTTGATACAGGGGACGATACAGGTGACCCTAAAATGTGTATTTCCAGTGAAATCTGGGAATCAAATTTTTAGATGGAAGGAATAGGTACCTTCCCTATACATTATGTACATAGTACCTACGTGTAGAGAAAGTAACAAAAATTATGAGTAATGTGTAACATAAAAATTCAAGTATATAAGTGAACAATGAATAATCATCAAAAATTGATTTAATAAAACAGTAGTTGTATAAAAGCTTTATAGGTTATATATTAGAGCGGGAGAACCGCGTTCAAATTTCGGTTGTGTAGGCATTAACTTTTTTCGGCTGGGTCCAACGGTAAAACACATTCCCTTGTTAGGGCATCACCGATATAATCGGAATAAAATCGTGCAATTTGTTTATTTGGAATAAACACGGGAGAACTCAAGTTTGATATTTGTACTAAAATTTTATTTTCTCTAGCTGTATGTACAATGTACATAGTGGATAGAAACGGTATTGTGTTTCACCCAAAAATTCGATGTCGAGATTTCATCGATAATATGTTTTGAGGTCCCCCGTACCTGAAAAACTATTTTACTTTCTCTACACGAACTATCTACATAGCACATAGAGAAGGTATTTATTTTATAGTACCCAAAAATTCGATACCTCTTTCGCCGGAAATATATGTTTTGGGAAAACCTGAACCCCCCAAAAAAAACATCTTTAGAACCAAGTCCGCGCGCGCGCGCGTGTGAGAGAGAGAGAGAGAGAGAGAGAGAGAGAGAGAGAGAGAGAGACTGGTCAGCATAGCTCAAAAATTACAAGACCCTTAATTCTTGGTATTTAAGTTTATCATCTTCCAAGAATGGGGCACGAAGATTTACAAGAAAATTTCCCTGCCCTAAACAACCCTTTACATGGGCAAGTTTTTAAAAATTTTATTTTCTCGAAAATGGTTCTATTGTGATTAAAATGCCTTATATTATTCACAACATTAATAAAATGTATATTTTGAAATTTCTGAGCATAGCCTCTGAAGAGCACTTTATTCTGTTTGATTTTTGCAATATTTTGCATAACGATTAAACCCTAAGAGATAGACAAAGACCTACTGTACAAAAAATGTAGATCTCGTTAAAACAAACAATTTTTGTCATATGCATTTTTGTTTTAGAGTTGACCGTTTTCAGGATATTCCTTGTTATTAGTTTCAATTTTAAAATCTTATATTTTTCTCAGACAGGAAGTGTCCGTTTCTCTTTTGTTTACTCCTGATCAAGCAAAGAAGCCAATTTCAATGACAATTGCATGATGATAGTTCTTAAAACATTTGGCTCACTTTAGCATAGCGCATTCCTTTGGTTTATTTCTACTTATAAGGAAATAAGTAATAAGTTCATTTTGCTAATGCTTATATCGATTAGCATGGTGTAGAAAGAAGATTAATCTTGTGTGAGTTTGTTTGTATGACAGTTAGAGAAAGTCATGTGAGTGTAACACATCAGATTTTTAGAAAATGTTCCGTACCGTTAAATATCATATTTGGTATTTAAGTTTAGTATCTTCCAAGGATGCGACACGAAGATTTAAAAAAAAAAAAAATCCCTCACCACAAACTACCCTTTACAAGGTAAAATTTTTGAAACATATATTTTTTAAAAGTTGGCCCTAACAATTTTGATTAAAATGTCGTGTATTAAAGATGCTTATATCACAAAAAATGCATATTTTGAACTTTCTGGAAACAACCTCTCAAGACGTCTATTCTGGATCACTTTTGCGAATTTTGCATAACTGGTAAACCGTAACAGATGCACTAAAGCTTATTGCACAAAAAATGTAGATTTCGTTAAAACACATAATTTATGTTTGTAGCGTTTTTCTTGTACAGTTTAATGTTTTCGAGATATTCCTGATATTGGTTTCGACTTTTAACTTTTCTCTAGCGGGACCATGCAGAACTTCAATTGTGTCACATAGCAACCAACTTTTAAAAGATTTTACTATCGCTAATGCATTCCTTCATTTCCCTTCTACTTTCAAGGAAGCAAGTAATAAGACCAATTCTACTAATGTTTATCTCAATTATCATAATGTAGATAAAATAATAATATTTAGTAAGAATAACTTGTATATGGAACAGCTAGAGAACATTTTGTGAATATAGCACATCAGATGTTTACTTTCTCTACACGTACTATATACATAGTGTATAGAGAAGGTATTGCACTCCACCCAAAAATTCGATACCGAGATCTCACCGGAAATATATGTTTTGAGACCCCTTGAATAAAAAAAATAGCATTTTAGAAAAATGTCCGTGTGTATTTGTTTTGTCTCTGTGGGCAGCGTAAAGACCGTTATATACCAAACTTGTTATTTAAGTTTGGTATCCTCAAAGGATGCGATACGAAGATTTTAAAAAAAAATCTCCCCAACCCAAACTACCCTTTACATGGAAAAAATTTCGTAAATTTTTATTTTCTTTAAAATGGCTGTAACGATTTTGATTAAAATATCGCATATTAAATATATTTACCTGACAAATAAAATGTATATCTTGAATTTTCTGGGAATAGCCTCTGAAGACTACTTTATTCTGGATGAATTTTACGGAATTTTGCATAACTGCTAAACCGTGAGAGACGGACGAAAAATTAACACACAAAAAATGTACACACAATTTATGTTATATACATTTTTTTTTCTTGGAGTTGATTGTTTTTGAGATATTCCTTGTTCTTTGTTTCAGCTTTAAAAGACACACTTTTCTCATACAGGAATTTTTCAACTCCTGTCCATACAAACAAAGGAACTTCAGTCACATAGCAACCAGCTCTTGATTATCACTTTAACCCATAGTACTCCCTTATTTCGCTTCTACTTGCAACGAAGCAAGTAATAAGACTATTTCTGCTATTTTTTCTCGACTAGATGAAGTAAATAGAATAATTTGTTGCAGAGATGTAGAGAAAGTTATGTGAATGGAACAATCAGATTTTTAATATAAGCCATCCACATTTTTTTTTTTTTTTTAATTATAGAGAACTTGGGCCCCTCTAGAAATTAAATAAATTGTGGTTTGACTGTAAGTTTGGTTTATACTTTTTACGTTTTCACCAATGTTTGTATCGGAAAAGCTCCGTAATTAAGTTAGACGCTAATTTATTACGTGCGCGTAGCGATCCTTTGTTGTGAATATTTATGAAGTATGCTGCCTAGAAGGAGTAGAATATAAATAAAGAAGTCTTGTAGTACTTTTGCAATGTAAATATATAATACTACACACTAAAATGCCTAAAACTTGAGTTTCATTGTCGGCGGCAGGCGAACAGTGTTGTGGAATGCAACACCGGCATATGTCGCTAGACGCTGTGCTGATGCATGACAAGTATGTTTCACGCAGATACAGCTGTTCAGTGAATTTTATTATGCAGAACTTGGGCCACTCTAAAATCGAATGAAACTAAGTGCGATTGATTGACTTTGTATTTATGATGACAATTTCAAAGCCTGTGAATTTCAAATTTAGCGCGAGGTTAGATTCCAATCCGTTTAGGTTAGTGTGTGTATATAAATTTATGTTTCTAATTTTATATCGTGGTAGTACCTCATACCTCATTATCGATATTTCCAACAACTCCTAACAGCGCAATGGATACAACCTTAGTTTTTTAAACCATCTCCCCACCCATAATCCCTCTCTAACCACACCGGTCCCGTTAAGAGTGCAAAACTGGCATAAGTCGCAGCGGAGAGAGTTAGCGGCCCAACTTGTAAATAATTACCAAAATCTGATGTGTTCCATTCACATGATTTTCTCTACATCTCTACAATAAATTAACGTTAAAAAGCTTATACTTCTATTTACTTGATACTAATCGAGAAAAAATAGCAGTAAAGATATTATTACTTGCTTCCTTGTAAGTAGAAGCAAAATAAGGGAGTACACTGGGCTCGAATATTTTAAAAGCTGGTTGCTATGTGAGTGAAGTACATTTGTATGGACAGGAGTTGGATTCCCGTATGAGAAAAGTATTCTAAAGCTGAAACTAATAACAAGGAACATCTCAAAAACGGTCAACCTGACGAAAAATATGAATATGTTAGTTGTATTACTATTCTTATTAACTGAAAGATTATTATTGTAAGTGAATTTTGTACATTTACTGCAGTACCCAATTGCAGAGAATAAATATATACATTTTCTGTTTAGTAAGATATTTTCTATCTCTTACGGTTTACCAGTTATGTAAAATTCCGCAAAATTCATCCAGAATAAATGTTTACAGAGGCGATTCCCAGAAAATTCAAGATATACATTTTATTTGGCATGTAAATATCTTAAATATTAGAGATTTTCATCAAAATCGTTAGAGCCATTTTTTGGGAAAACCAAAATTTTAGACATTTTTTCCATGTAAAGTTTAATTACGGTGGGGGGATTTTCTTGAAAATCTTCGAGTCATCCTTGGAAGATACCGAACTTAAAATACCAAGTTTGGTATTAACGGTCTTTTCGTTTTTGAGCTATGCTGCCCATAGACACGCACACAGACAGATACACATACACGGCATTTTTCTAACAATGCTTTTTTGATACCCAGGGATCTCAAAACATGTATTTCTCGGTATCGAGATTTTTCTCTATACATTATGTTACATAGTACGTGTAGAGAAGTAAAGTTGCAATAAGCAATTAAATTAATTTTAATAGTAAAGTGGTGAAATTGATTAAAACTGCACTCTACAGTTTCTGCTATCAGTTTAATTATTTCAGGTTGCACCACCGTATATTAACTCCTCCTTCTCACAAGACTAAACACTCACAAAGCGTATTTTTTAGAATTTCGGCAGTTTTTACAGTATTTTTTAAAGAATGAACACCTATATAGTGTTAAATATTTTTGTTTACTTTAATTACCTAGGTATTTTAAAAGAATTTTGAACATAAACGTGTAAAAACTGGTTCCAATCACAGAAACTGTTACTGCTATTTATAAGCAAAACACTAAGATTTGCGAAGAGGTAGAACTCCGCGTTCTTATTAAATGAATACGGTTCAGAGTTGAAACAAGCGACTTACCTGCATGCGCTCGTCTGAAAGCCATGCTGAAACTGCTGGTTGGCATGCCCGTGGAGGAATGATGACCGTGAACAGGCAGTGTGTGTTCCGGTGGACTTCCCATTCCCCCCCCCCCCCAGCCCCTCAGGCAACGCAAGTTGAATGCATCCAACTCGTTAAGCACTAGAATTTCGTTCTTGTATCCCATATTTCTGCAGTGACCACTTGTAGCTCACATATTTCTTGATCGATGGACTGCCTTGAAATTCCTTATTTCTGCAAAATTAGAAACGCTTTCTAATGCACATAACGGAAATTTCAAGATAACAAACAATTATTTTATCGTTTCCTAACTTGTTTACTAACATTTTATTGTTTTCGCAGAACAATTAGCCTCTGTGTTGCTGTCGGAATAGCAGATTGTTTAAGAATGATTTTCCGATTTTTACTTTCTCTGCACGTACTATGTACATAGTGTATAGAGAAGGTATTGTAATGCACCCAAAAATTCGATACCGAGATTTCACCGGAAATATATGCTTTAGGGTCCCCTGTATCCAAAAAAAGCATTTTCAAAAAAGGTCCGTATGTCAGTGTGTCCAAGTGTCCGTCAGGGATGTGACACGAAGATTTTGAGGAAAATCCCCCCACCTCTAACGACCCTTTACATGGAACTTTTTTCGAAAATTTTGATTTTCGCAAAAATGACTCTAACGATTTTGATTAAAATATCATATATTAAAGATATTTACCTGACAAACAAAATGAATATCTTGAATTTTCTAGGAATAGTCTCTGAAGACTACTTTATTCTGGACGAATTTACGGAATTTTGCATAACTGCTAAACCGTAAGAGATGGACAAAAGCGTACCCAACAAGAAATGTAGAGCACGTTAAAACACACAATTTACGTTATATACATTTTGTTCGTGGAGTTAGTCGTTTTTGACATATTCCTTGTTTTGGGTTTCATCTATGAAAAACTTATCCGTTTCTCATACAGGAGTTTGTCAACTCCTGTCCATACAAACAAAGGAATTTCAGTCACACAGCAACCAGCTTTTTACTATTACTTTAACCTATGGTAGTCCCTTATTCCGCTTCTACTTACAAGGAAGCAAGTAATAAGACTATTTCTGCTAATTTGTTTCTCGATTAGCTTAAAGTAAATAGAGCTTTTTAACAATAATTTGTCGCAGAGATAAAGAGAAAGTCATGTGAATGGAACACATCAGATTTTTTTTTATTATTACTGATTTATCCATACATCCAGGTGCATAATGAAGTGCACAAGTCGATTGGTACTTCGATGTCCCCTCTGTTGTTTTGCAAACGCATCTTCTAAAAATATATAAACAGAAGGAAAATATCTAAAGTTCATATCAAGAATATTATAATTGAAATCTATCAAATGTCCTCCTGGTTCAAAGGGCCAACAAGTAAACCGCTTGCCTGTTATGCCATATATACATAGTAAAAGTGAGCGTTAAACAATATTAAGTTCAAATAAACAAACAAACAAATAAAAACGTAAACCGCCACTTGTAGATTCTTGTTAATGAAGATGTGCATTTTTTAGAAAAATGTCCGTGTGTGTCTGTCTGTGTATGTGTGTGTGTGTGTGTGTGAGAGAGAGAGAGAGAGAGAGAGAGAGAGAGAGTATGTCTGTGGGCAGCATACCTCAAAAACGAAAACAGCGTTAAATACCAAACTTGGTATTTAAATTTGGTATCTTCCAAAGAAGCGACACGAAGATTTTAAAAAAAAATCCCCCCACATCAAACTACCCTTTACATAGAAAAAAAAGTCAGTAATTTTGATTTTCTTGAAAATGGTCTAACGATTTTGATTATATTTAAGATATTTATTTGCCAAATAAAATGTATATCTTGAATTTTCTGGGAATAGCCTCTAAGACTACTTTATTGTGGATCAATTTTACGGAATTTTGCATAACTGCTAAATCATAAGAGATGGACTAAAACTTACCACACAGAAAATGTAGAGCACGTTAAAACAGACAATTTATGTTATATACATTTTTTTCGAGGAGTTCATCCTTTTTGTGATATTCCTTGTTTTTGGTTTCAGCTTTGAAAAACTTAATACTTTTCTCGACAGGAATTTGACAACTCCTGTCCATACAAAGGAACTTCAGTCACATAGAAACCAGCTTCTGACTATCAGTTTAACCTATGACACTCCCTTATTTACCTTCTACTTGCAAGGAAGCAAGTAATAACACTATTTCTGCTATTTTTTCTCGATTGGCATGAAGTAACCAGAAGCATAAGCTTTTTAATAATATTTGTTGCATAGATGTAGAGAAAGTCATGTGAATGGAATACATCAGATTTTTTTCCTTTGTAGCTTAATGTCCTTTAACCAGTTTGGTCATATCGGACGATGAACGAAATTGATGGAATGATGCTAAAATGAACTCGGGATCCATGGAGAAGTTATCGACATTCGTTTTCACAGGATAAGGGGAAACCCCGAAAAAAACCCTTATTCGGGTAACTCACCCTAAGTTGTAGATTGTGACAAAATGATTCCTTATAACAATTCGTATACTTCCTAGCGGTAAATATGTAGATAATGATAAACGCATGTAACAAATATAACTCCATGGCACGACAGCTCACGGGGAGCCTTGGCCTACCGCCCGGCCGCTGCGTCCCCCATCTCGGTCCACTACAGACGTCATGGATGGGGTGCAGTATTGGAGGGTGAGACGTGGTCAGCGCCTCGAGCCCCTCCCGGCCGGTTAATGCGGTCCTCACGACATGGATAAACGCATGTACCCAATTATATTTCTCGCATCATTGTCATTTAATGAAATGTTATACGTCTCTATAATGAAATGTTCTGTAATATATATTATTCAAAATACTTGTACATTATTCAAATATAGTAGAACCATCACTTCGCTGTCTTAATTACTTAATGGCAAGATCATCACCATTATCACCTTTTTACTTTCTCTACACGTACTATGTACATAGTGTATAGAGAAGGTATTGCACTCTACCCAAAAATTTGATACCGAGATTTCACCGGAAATATATGTTTTAGGGTCCCGTATATCCATAAAAAAGTATTTTCAGAAAAAGGTTTAGTGTGTGTTTGTGTCCGTGTGTCAGTGTGTCCGTGTGTCTGTGTTCACGATAACCCAACAACGAAAAGTCGGTAAAATACCAAACTTGGTATTTAACTTTAGTATCTTCCAGGGATGCGACACGAAGATTGAGAAAAATTTCCGCACCCCAAACTAACCTTTACATGGAACTTTTTTCGACATTTTTCATTTTATAAAAAATGACTCTAACGAGTTTGATTAAAATATCGCATATTAAAGATATTTACCTGACAAATAAAACGTATATTTTGAATTTTCTGGGAATAGCCTCTGAAGACTACTTTATTCTGGGTCAATTTTACGGAATTTTAGATAACTACTAAACCGTAAGAGATGGACAAAAACTTACCACACAACAAATATAGAGCACTTTAAAACACGCAATTTATACTACATACATTTTTTTCGTGGAGTTGAATGTTTTTGAGATATTCCTTGTTTTTGGTTTCAGCTATGAAAAACATACTTTCTCATACAGGAATTTGTAACTCCTGTACATACAAACATAGAACTTCAGTCACATAGCATGCAGCTTTTGACTGTCATTAACCTATGGTACTCCCTTATTTCCCTTCTACTTGCAAGGAAGCAAGTAATAAGACTATTTCTGCAATTTTTTTCTCGATTAGCATGAAGTAAATAGAAGCATAAGCTTTTTAATAATATTTGTTGCAGAGATGTAGAGAAAGTCATGTGAATTGAACGCATCAGATTTTTCTTCTTCCTCTGCTGTCTATTACTCCATCACCCTCAAATTTCGTCTATAATTTCTCTCCCCCTCCAATTCTATCTCTCGCAGCTGTATGTTCTCGTTCTGTCCCTATGCGATGGTTTAAAGACTGTCAATAAAGCTTGTTTATCCACAGCATTAACAAAACTTAAGCATATCTAAGTTTAAGATTTAATAAAGCAAAAACGTTTTGTCTCTTCCTTATGCATTTAATACGATTGGGACTATATTGTTTCTCTTTTTAGTTTCTCTACACGTACTATGCACATAGTGTAAAGAGAAGGTATTGCACTCCACCCAAAAATTTGATACCGAGGTTTCCTCGGAAATATACGTTTTAGGGTGCCCTGTATCCAAAAAAAAAAGTATTTTCAGAAAAAGATCCGTATGTGTGTCTGTATGTCCGTGTGTCTGTGAACACGATAACTCAAAAACGAAAAGTCGGTAAAATACCAAACTTGGTATTTAAGTTTAGTATCTTCCAGGGATGCGACACAAAGATTTTCTAGAAAATCCCTCCACCTCCACTACCTCTACATGGAACTTTCTTCGAAAATTTTTATTTTCTCAAAAATGGCTCTAACGATTTAGATTAAAATATCATATATTAAAGATATTCACCTGACAAATAAAATGCATATCTTGAATTTTCTGGGAATAGCCTCTGCAGACTACTTTATTCTGGATCAATTTTACAGAATTTTGCATAACTGCTAAACCGTAAGAGATGGACAAAAACTTATCACACAAAAATTGTACAGCACATTAAAGCACACCATTTATGTGATATATCTTTTTTCGTGGAGTTGGTCGTCTTTTAGATATTCCTTGTTTTTGATTTCAGCTTTGAAAAACGTATACTTTTCTCATACAGGAATTTGTCAACTCCTGTCCATACAAACAAAGGAACTTCAGTCACATAGCAACCATCTTTTAACTAATACTTTAGCCTGTGCTACTCCCTTATTTCCCTTCTACTTGCATGGAAGCAAGCAATAAGACTATTTCTGTTAATTGCTTTTCGATTAGCATGAAGTAAAAATAAGCATAAGCGTTTTAACAATAATTTGTTGCAGAGTTGTAGAGAAAGTCATGTGAGTGGAACACATCATATTTTAAATAGGTATTGTACATCTTATAGGAATGTTATAAACAAAAAACGTATGTTAGATAACTATATTTATAAATAATTGTCTTATAACATTTTTCCAAAAACTCAATATTCAACCAGCTATTTCGACTCATTATTTCGCGATTCGTTAGAGCCCCTTCTTTGACCGAGCCAGGTGTCTCAGGCCTTTCATCTGAGACTGGAAATCGGGAAGTCCTGGGATGGATTTCCGCTGCCTACCTCTCTGGCCCATGAGCTTTTTTGGCAGTTTTCCCGAGTCACGAACAAATGCTGGGGAGGTTTCTTCAACCCCAGAAAATCCTTGTCCCCTCATTTCATCCAACCGGTCTCTTTCAGTGTTGAAAGTGTCGGCGAGGACTGCAGTGGTGTCGCCCTTCCGGAGTGGTGACTGCGCTATGGAAACACAGCTCTCGGCGGAATGGATTTTGAAGTCGTTAGTAGAATTAAGCAGTTTGGTCAGAAATGGGCTGCGGGCTCTTAGCACTCCTCACATAGAGACGAAGAACTGCTTGGAATTTTTTAGGGATCCTCCACGGTGACTTTTCCCCAGCCGTCCGGCTTCGGCCTCCCTTTGAAATTACTCTCATCTCATCCTATCCTCCTGGGGTCTGACGCACAATAAGCCATTCACATACACATTAACACACACACCTTTAGGAAAATAATTGAAATATCATAGTGGCTATTTTAAAAGTCGCGCTTAAAGCATGTTATTAGCCATATTTCATAACCATTGGTATGTATATACATACATTACGTGCATACATACAAACATACATACTTGTATGAATCGGTGCAGATGGAGACTTATGAATGCGTAACAACACCGGAGGCTTTGGAACACACATGTCCGGATTCTTCCGAAAGCTTCGACTTCCACAAACTTGCAGGAATGTCTGTGACGTCATTTTCTTGCTATAAAAGGAGGAGGAATTGCAAACCAGTGTGTGTCGTGAATGGCAGTGAGCCATGAGTAGGGGTGGACAGAAAATAACGTAACGAATACACAGTATCTAGTTATCTCCCTGTTACCGAGTCAATATTGCTATCCTCCGCAATAGATCGTGAGTGACGTTATCAGTCTAATATATCATCTGGCAGGAAAATCGCCTACTAGCTACTAATTTTGCTACATACCTTTATGGACTAATTATCTGCGGCCTCTCTGATGTAATGTTAGACAAACGTATATTTTGCTCGCGCTGGCTATTTCTCTCTCTCTCTCCCTCCCTCTCTCTCTCTCTCTCTCTCTCTCTCTCTCTCTGTTTCTAAAAATTGATGAGTTACATTCGAAAACATCCAAAAATTGTTGCTCTAATCGCTTCAAATTTTGACGCACGCATCAGTTCTCACTCAGGCAGCAAAATTGTTTTCATTGCATTAAGATACGATTTGTAAGTGTGCAAGTTTGATACATGATAGACATGAATAAACTACTAATGTTGATAAACAGCAAAATATACTTGTGCTGGTACGGTCAAACAAGCATACATAGTTTCAACAGCAATGAACTAAGATCCAGAGTTGCAAAATGGCCGCAGCAATATGCCAATTCTCTAAAATTGCTTAGAGATATGTGAAATCTTTCTGTCTTTCGAATTCTAAATGCACGTGTGAAGGAAGTTTGCATCATGGATATGCAAGTCTTTAACTTTAAATAACAGCAATGAAAGACCAACAGATATATGGGAAACTCAGGCAAGGGGACTCGAACCCACGATCCCCTGCGCCACGAAGCACCAAAGCGAGACAAAGATTTGGGACAGTAGGCAGTTGAGACGGTTGTTCCCCCTTCCTCTGAACAGGAGTGGGTAGTGTGAGCTAACCCATGATATGCGAATTTCTCTGGCTGTAATTTATAAATCAATGCAAAAGTTTACTGTATAATCTGTATATATGCATTATGTCTCTTTAAATTGTTATAATCATAGATTCTGTAGCTTTTCTGAAAAAAAATTTAACTTCAAAAATATCTTTTGCTAAATAAGTGGCACCAATTGGATATTTTTATGTTCCCTTTTCTGAGAAACCACTAGAAGCAGAAAGTTGAAACTTTTACTACATATAAAGACCTTATACCACTGACCAGGGGAATTAAGCTACCTTTGATACTTCTGATTGTTTTTAACAAAATTTAGACCTACATTTTTAAGCAATATCCTCAAGTTTTCTTTTCTCTATACGCACTATGTACATAGTGCATAGAGAAGGTATTGCACTGCACCCAAAAATTCGGTACCAAGATTTCACCCGAAATATGTTTTAGGGTCCCCTGCAACCAAAAAAAAAGCATTTTCAGAAAAAATGTCCGTGTGTGTGTTCATGTGAACTCGATAACTCAAAAACGAAAAGTCGGTAAACTACCAAACTTGGTATTTAAGTTTAGTGTCTTCCAGGGATGCGACACAAAGATTTTGAAAAAATCCCCCCACACCAAACTACCTTTTACATGGAACTTTTTTTAGAACATTTTTATTTTCTTAAAAATAGCTCTAACGATTTTGATTAAAATACCGAATGTTAAAGATATTTACCTAACAAATAAAATGTATATCTTGAATTTTCTGGGAATAGCCTCTGAAGACTACTTTATTCTGGATGAATTTCATGAAATTCTGCATAATTGCTAAACGGTAAGAGGTGGACAAAAACTTACCACACAACAAATGTAGAGCACATTTAAACATTACCTTTAAAAACATACTTTTCTCATATAGGAGTTTGTCAACTCCTGTCTATACAAAGTAACTTCAGTCACATGGCAACCAGCTTTTGGCTGTCACTTTAACCTATTGTGCTCCTTTATTTCGTTACTACTTACAAGGGAGAAAGTAATAAGACTATTTCTGCTATTTTTTTTTCCATTAGCATGAAGTAAATAGAAGCATAAGCTTTTTAACAATAATTTGTTGAGAGATGTAGAGAAAGTTATGTGCATGGAACACAACAGATTTTTAAAAAATGTATTGCACTTAAAAATATAACTCTAGTTCAGTGTATGTGATAGATTACCTCACACTAATTTTCAGGCAAGTAGGTTTTATAATTTTTAAGAAAAAAGGGCTTATGTTTCAAAAAAAAAATTAAAATTGAAACCAATAGCAGGTAATATTTCTACAATACCGCTACAAAAAATGTATATGACAAACTGTGTGGTTTAACTAGATCTGCACTTTTTGGGCAGTAAGTTTTTGTCTATCTCTTACGTTTAACCAGGTATGCAACTTCAGGGGCTATTCCCAAGAAATTCAAGGTATACATTTTATTTGCAATGCAATGTCATTAATATACTGTATTTTAATCACAATCGTAAGAGATATGTTTAGAAAATTGAACATTTCGGAACATTTTCCATGTCTTTGGGGGTGAGAAATATTTCTAAGAATCTTTGTGTCGTATCCTTGCTAGATATTAAATTTTAATACCAAATTTGGTATTTAATAACTTTTCGTTTTTGAATTATACACACTGATCGTTTTCGAAAAAAAATATTTTTTATTCAGTAGTCTTCAAAACGTCTATGTTTTCTGGTGAAATCTCGGTATCGAATTTTAGTGGAATACAATACCTTCTCTACCTACTATCCTACATTGTAATTACGTGCTAGAGAAAGTAATACAGTGCCACAACCGAGCTCCGAATACGAAAGAAAACAGGAAATAAACATGCGCATATAATATTAAAAGTCTTTTAAGATACGGTATCTTGAGAACATGAGATAGCCTTGAAGATTTGAATCGGATGAGAAAATATACCTAAAGTGCGCTCTGACATCTACTCGTCGTAAAACCTCAATGATAACAATAAGATAATCACAATCATAACAGTTTTATTATCGGAAGCCACGCAAAGATGAGGTCGTTAGTTATTATCGAGAGGAAAAGCAATACTATAACTGTTTATATACAATATAATTCAACATGGAAAAAACTAATGTGTCCCATTCACATGACTTTCTCTTCATCTCTGCAAAAAAATTATTAAAAAGCTTATGCTTCTATTTACTTCATGCTAATCGGGAAAAAATTAGCAAAAATAGTCTTATTACTTGCTTCCTTGTAAGTAGAAGCGAAATAAGGGAGTATCATAGGTTATAGTGATTGTCAAAAGTTGGTTACTATGTGACTTGTTTGTATGGACAGGAGTTGACAAATTCCTGTATGAGAAAAATATAAGCTTTTCTAAGCTGAAACCAATGACAAGGAATACCTAAAAAACGATCAACTCACGAAAAAAATGTATGTAACATAAATTGTGTGTTTTAACGTGCTCTACATTTTTTGTGTGTTAAGCTTTTGTCATTCTCTTACGGTTTAGCAGTTATGCAAAATTCCGTAAAATTGATTCAGAATAAAGTAATCTTCAGAGGCTATTCCCAGAAAATTCAAGATATACATTTTATTTGTCAGGTAAATATCTTTAATATACGACATTTTAATCGAAATCGTTAGAGCCATTTTTGAGAAAATCAAAATTTTCGAAAATAGTTCCATGTAAAGGGTATTTGGTGGTGGGGGGGATTTTGTTGAAAATCTGCGTGTCGAAACCTTGGAAGATACCAAACCTAAATACCAAGTTTGGTTTTTAATCGACTTTTTGTTTTTGAGCTATGCTGCCCACAGACACACACACATACACACACAAACACACACACACAGACACACACGGATATTCTTCTAAAAATTTCTTTCTTTATTCACGGAGTCTCAAAACATGTATTTCCAGTGAAATCTTGGTATCGAATTTTGGGTGCATTACAATATCTTCGCTAAACACTATGTACATAGTACGTGTAGAGAAAGTAAAAATCCATCAAACCTCAAAATTTGTGTTAAAACCATATGAGACAAATTCTTCTTAAGGTGCTGCATTTATGAAACTTATAAGATCCATTTAAGATATCGTTTTGAAATTTATATCAGCTATTAAAGACCAAACAATGATATAGCCCTCATTAGTGAGGGGGGGGGGGAATTCATGAGGTGGCGAGTTCGAATCTCGCTTAGGGTGAGTTACCCGGATAAAGTTTTTTCTCGGGTTTTCCCTTATCCTGAGAAGACGGATGTCCCCGATATTATTTGAGTATCACTTTACCAATTTCAATCATATGACCACGCTTAAAGGACATTAAGCTACCAAAAAAGTGATAATTTTGCCATGCATCAGAACTCTAGATTGCATGGTTATTTAAACAATATTTTTTTATAAATGATTAATTATTCTAATAAAGTGTGCAACGTTATGCATTTTAAAACTACTCACATAAAAATTCAAGTTTTACAGTATATGAGTTAACAAATAAATCTGACGTATCATACATATTTGTATATTAGCCCTAATTATTCTAGGAAAATGTTTATATTTCGTACTCTCCAAAACTATTTATTTTTCAAAATATAATACTTCATTACTTTCTCTATACGCACTATGTACATAGTGTATAGAAAAGGTATTGCATTCCACCAAAAACTTCGATACCGAAATTTCACCGGAAATATATGTTTTAGGATCCCCTTTATCTAAAAAAAAGCATTTTCGGAAAAAGGTCCGTCTGTGTGTGTGTGTGTGTGTGTGTGTGTGTCCGTGTGTCTGTAAACACGATAACTCAAAAACGAAAAGTAGGTAAAATAGCAAACTTGGTATTTAAGTTTAGTATCTTCCAGGGATGCGACACGAAGATTTTGAGAAAAATCCCCCCACCCCCAACTACCCTTTACATGGAACTTTTTTCGAAAATTTTGATTTTCTCAAAAATGACCAACGATTTTGATTAAAGTATCATATATTTAACACATTACCTGACAAATAAAATTTATATCTTGAATTTTCTGGGAATAGCCTCTGAAGAGTAGTTTATTCTGGATGAATTTTACAGAATTTTGAATAACTGCTAAACCATAAGAGATGGACAAAACCTTACTACATAAAAAGTGTAGAGGACGTTAAAACACACAATTTATGTTATATACATTTTTTTCGTGGAGTTCGTCGTTTTTGTGACATTCCTTATTTTTGGTTTCTGCTATGAAAAACATACATTTTTCATACAGGAATTTGTCAACGGCTGTCCATACAAATAAAGGAACTTCAGTGACATAGCAACCAGGTTTGGATTATCACTTTAACCTATGGTACTCCCTTATTTCACCTCTACTTACAAGGAAGCAAGTAATATGGCTATTTCTGCTAATGTTTTACTGATTATCATGAAGTTAATAGAAGTATAAGCTTTTTAAGAATAATTTGTTGCAGGGATATAGAGAAAGTCATGTGAATGGTACACATCAGATTTTTTTTTTTCAAAATTGGAACATTATTTAAAAATCTATATGAATATTTGCTTTAAGAGGCAGTATAAACATTTTGAAACAATGTAGTCAAATACTGTATCGTGTGGAGCATTTTGAGTATGAAAAAGTGCTGGAAAAAGATTCGCAAGAAAACAAGGGAATACCTATTACAAGCATACGCCTGGCTATTTTAATTTCAGTCAATTGGTAGCTTAAGTGCACCAAGTGGGGAAAACGATATATTACTTTCTCTACACGTACTGTGTACTTACTGTATAGAGAAGATATTGCAATGCACCCAAAAATTCGATAACAAGATTTCATCGGAAATATATGTTTTGAGACCCCCTTAATACAAAAAAAAATAATTTATAGAAAAATGCCTGTGTGCGTCTGTGTGTATGTGTGTGTGTGTCTGTGGGCAGCATAGCTCAAAAACGAAAAGGCTCAAAAAATATTCTGAAGAAAATCCCCCATCCGCAACTACCCTTTACATGGAACTTTTTCAAAAATTTTGATTTTATAAAAAATGACTGTAAAATTTTGATTAAAATATCATATATTGAACATATTTACCTGACAAATAAAATGTATATCTTGAATTTTCTGGGAATAGCCTCTGAGGGCTACTTTATTTTGGATGAAATTTACGAAATTTAACATAACTACTAAACTGTAAGAGATGGACAAAAACTTCTAAGACAAAAAATGTAGAGCACATTAAAACACACAATTTATGTTCAATACATTTTTTTTTTGTGTGGTTGGTCATTTTTCAGATATTCCTTGTTTCTGTTTTCAGCTTTAAAAAATGTAATTGGTCAACCCCTGTCCATACAAACAAAGGAACTTCAGTCACATAGCAACACGCCCGGCACTTTAAGTACTTAAGACATTGTAAGTCGCCATTGGGGTAAGTCCTCTCAAAATAATTTGAGATCACCTTGTGGTATACCGGGAAACATGCGAGTCAGTGAGAAATGTAACGGCAAGCTGCCATGGAAAATAGCGTGTTATTTCTGGACGCTCTTTAACTGCTGTGGTTCTCAGCGTCCAATTCTAAATTGGGCGTGAAAGACCGCTTAATTTTTCTCAGAGGCCTCTCTATCAGGCTCTTTTACGTGCCGTAAATCTACGACACGGGGCCAACGGTTTTACTTCCCTTCCGAGGGAAGCCATGTTAAGGATTTTTACACCCGAAAAAATCCATCGTCCTCCGCCGGGTTTGAACCCGCGATCTTGTGTATGTGAAGTTAGCAGGTAACCATTACAGCACGGAGGATAACGGCATGTTGACATGGTAGCTCCGTGGTAGAGTAACCGGCTAGAGAGCGGGAGATCCGTGGTTCAAATCCCGCGTAAGGTACTAAAATTTTTCTGTCTGACTCTACCTATACGAATTATGTTTTGTAAGAATTGTTTGTTTGCAGAACAGCTAGCGAAAGCATATGACTGAAACATATCAGTTTTTTTGAAATGTGATTTAACTTTCTGGCGTTTAGTTGCTTTGTCTTTTGGCGGGAATAATATGATATCTTGAGTGTAACATATTACTACGGATATTTCGGCAGATGAATGTCTAAGAATCATAATATGTTGAAAGAAAATACATATAATTTGTGCGGGTTCCAACAATCCAATTTGTCGATAAATGTTCATAATACTTACAGGTATATAAGATTTAAGCTCTGTAAGTCTAGAAGGTTTGCTTAGAATAATTAGTATTTAACAGGTTGTAAGTATAAAAATCTGATGTGTTACATTCACATGACTTTCTCTATATCTCTGCAACAAAACATTGTTAAAAAGCTGATGCTACTGTTTACTTCGTGCTAATCGAGAAAAAAAAATATCAGAAATAGTCTTATTACTTACTTCCTTGTAAGTAGAAGCGAATTAAGGGAGTACCATAGGTTAAAGTGATAGTCAAAAGCTGGTTGCTATGTGACTAAAGTTCCTTTGTTTGCATGGACAGGAGTTGACAAATTCCTGTATTAGAAAATATAAGATTTTGAAAGGTGAAATTAAAAACAATGAATAACTAAAAACGATCAACTCAACGATTTGTATAATATAAATTGTGGTTTTAACGCGCTCTACATTTTCTGTGTAGTAAGCTTTTGTCTATATCTTGTCGTTTAGCAGTTAAGCAAAATTCGGCCAGAAAGAGGTCTTCAGAGGCTATTCGCAGAAAATTCGAGATATACATTTTATTTGGTATGTAAATGTCAGTAATATATGGGATTTTAATAAAAAATCGTTAGAGCCATTTTTTGAAAAATCAAAATTTTCTACAAAAGTTCCATGTAAAGGGTAGTTTGGGGTGGGGGATTTTCTTGAAAATCTTCGTGTCGCATCCTTGGAAGATTCCAAACTTAAATACCAAGTTTGGTTTTTAACGGCCTTTTCGTTTTTGAGCTATGCTGCCCACAGATACACAGACACACACACATACACACAGACAGACAGACACACGGACAGTTTCTAAAAATGTTTTTTTTTTTTTTTTTTTTTTGGATTCAGGGGGTCTCAAGACATATATTTCCGGTGAAATCTCGGTATCGAATTTTTGAGTACAATGCAATACCTTCTCTATATACACTATGTACTTAGTACGTATGGAGAAAGTAAAAAGAATATTACTAATTGTGTTAATACATACTACGATCGGCATTAAAACTTCAGGTGTTTCTTGGGGAACTAAATTGACAAATATATGCTTAGCATCCAAACAGTATACATCTACCTTTTTTCTTTCTTTCCTTTTTTTGTTTTGTTTGTTTTTTAATTATTTAAAAGAAAATTGATATGTGACAGGCATATTTTTAGTATTGCAGGTAATATTTCAAACCAACGTGTTCAGGGATAGTTAATAATTTAAGTAATTATTCTTCATATAAATCGATCGTTATTATGCACTGATTTCAACAAAATGCAAAGTTTTTCGACAATTTATTCCAGATTCTTATTATATATAAGCGATTAGCTTGATTTGGACTTCAGCTGCACACACATACAGACGGACAGAAGAATATGAGTATATTCAGGCTATATACTTTGTTAGTGTATTGCATAATAACCAACAATTTTCCCCCTCATGTTAACCAGGCTAGATATTAGGCTACAAAATACCTAAGGTGTTTGTAACTGTATAGTCAAATTAATGCATTTTAAAGACCATCGAAGTATAGTAAGCTAATTTCCCAACCTTTCACTCTATTGGCGCAGATTCGTGATTTTACTTGGCTGAGAGTTTTTCTTTTTCTACTGCAGGAGAAGTTATGTATTCCACCTAAAATTAGATGTCGATATTTCACTGCAAATATGTTCTGAGGTTCCTGAGCCGCCCCCCCCCCAAAAGAATTTTTAGAAAAAGGTCTGGTTTATGTGCATGTACGTATGTGTCTGTGAAAACAGTAATATACGGGATTTTAATCAAAATCGTTAGAGCCATTTTTTTTAGAAAATCCAAATTTTCGAAAAAAGTTCCATGTAAAGGGTAGTTTGGGGTGGGGGATTTTCTTGAAAATCTTCGTGTCGCATCCTTGGAGATACCAAACTTAAATACCAAGTTTGGTTTTTAACGGTCAAAAACAAAAAGTCAGTTAAATATATTTTTTGGTATATAAGTTCTATATCTTCCAAAAATGCGACACGAAGAAAATCACTCATCCCAAAACTACCCATTAAATGGAGAGAGTTTCGAAAATTTTGATTTTCTCAAAAATGGCTCTAACGTTTTGGTAAAACATCATGTATTTTAAGATATGTTCACCATAAATGAAAAGTGTATTTTGAATTTTCTGGGAATAGCGTCTCAAGCCCTCTTCGTTCGTGTGACTTTTGCAGAGACAAAAAAATCTTACTACATAAACAATTTAGATCTCGTTAAAGTACTCAGTTGAGGTCAAATACTTTTATTTGTGGAGTTAATCATTTAAGAGATATTACTTGTTAGTGGTATAAATGTTACAATAAGTATGCTTTTCTGGAACGGGAAGTCGTAAATCATATTTCTTTCTCTTTGCCAAGCAAAGTGAACCGAATTTCAAAGCCATTAGATATCAAACCCTAGAGTATTGACCATCATTTAAGCTACTGTATTTCCTTCCTCATTTTATATACAAGGAAATGTGAATTAAAAGTTCTACACATTTTTATCGTGATTAACGCAATGTAGATAAAGAATTAACTTTTTAAGATCGGTTTTTTCAATAATTTCTAGAAAGTCAATTGATGTAATGAAGCCGATGTTTACTCTCTATGTACGTACCATGTACATAGTGTTTAGAGAAGGAATTGTATTGCATCCAAAAATTCGATACCGAGATTTCACCGGAAATAAATGTTTTGAGACCACCTGAATCCAGAAAAAAGCATTTTTAGAAAAATGTCCGCGTGTGTGTCTGTCTGTGTGTATGTGTGTGCGTGTGTGTGTATGTGTGTTTGTGGGCAGCATGGCTCAAAAACGAAAAGACCGTTAAATACCAAACTTGGTATTTAAGTTCAGTATCTTCCGAGGATGTGACACGAAGGTTTTCAAGAAAATCCCCCCACCCCCAACTACCCTTCACATGGAAAAATTTTCGAAAATTTTGATTTTCTCAAAAATGGATCTAACGATTTTGATTAAAATTTTGTATATTAAAGATATATACTGACAAATAATATGTATATCTTGATTTTTCTGGGAATAGCCTCTGTAGACATTCTGGATGAATTTTACGGAATTTTGTGTAACTGGTAAACCGTAAAAGATGGACAAAATCCTACCAAACAAAAAATGTAGCTCGCGATAAAACACACAATTCATTTTATATACATTTTTTCGTGGAGTTGATCGTCTTTTAGATATTCCTTGTTTTTGGTTTCACCCTTGAAAAACTTATACTTTTCTCATACAAGAATTTGTCAACTACTGTCCATACAAACAAAGGAACATCAGTCACATAGCAACCAGCTTTTGACTGTCACTTTAACCTATGCTACTCCCTTATTTCGCTTCTACTTACAAGCAAGCAAGTAATAAGACTATTTCTGCTAATGTTTTTCTTTTTTTCGATTAGCATGAAGTAAATAGAAGCATTGGCTTCTTAACAATAATTTGTGGCAGAGATGTAGAGAAAGTCATGTGATGTAACGAATCCGAGTTTTATTCTGTTTTCTGTCAGTCCTCGGAAGAGTGCCTGGTAGTCTTGATAATCTTTTTTCGTTAATTTACTCACTCTTATTGAACGCTACGTGTGTTTTCATGTACGTTATTGATTACTATTTGGAAAGGCCAACCCTGTTGACAAAGTTACTGTCTCTAATACCTTACCTAGTGAAGAGGAAATAGCTTTTATGTTTGTGACAGCCGACCTTGATATAGGTTTTGGTAAATTCTCATCTATTTTAGAAAAACCCAGGGATTCACGGACTTCCCAGGTACGCGGTATTTTGCGAGAACGAGTCTCAAGCCTTTCAAAAGAAAAAGATTGAAGCAACTAGCACGATAAGCAATTTAAAAGTAAACAATGTCAGGCAAATTAATACACTTTATGAATAGGTAAATACATAAAACTGAGTTATATTATTCTGTTTTAAGAATTTTACTTACCGAAAAAAAACTAATAATATTCATTCGCGTGAATTTCTCCATGAATTTCTGGTTTATTACTGAATATATAAACTTCTCTTTAAAAAGCTTATTTTCCATTTGCTTAATTTGGTCGAGATGAACATACCCAGAAATAGTATTACACATTTCATTATAAAAACAAAGGGAATGTCCATAGTGAAATGTTTAAGAACTGGACACTAACAAATTGAAATTCCATTTTTTTTTTTTTTTTTTTTTATGTAGCTTAACGTCCTTAGCCTGAATGAAGTTGGTGAAATGATGCTCAGGTGTTCTCGGGGTCCATGGGGCTTAAAGCTACTCGACATCCGTCTTCTCAGGATAAGGGAAACTCCCGAAATAAACCTTATCCAGGTAACTCATTCTAAGGGAGATTTGAATTCAGGACCTTTTTAATGTGAGGCAGACACGCTACCACTACACTCCCCAGGCGGGCTCGAAAGTATTTCCATTCGGGAAACAAATACATATAGCATCACTTTAAAACAATGTTAAAAGCATTGAACCATTTGGTCTGTTAATAACGTTTATTTCGGAATTGACCACAAAACGAGATCAAAAACTGTGTATTTTGAAGAGATATACGCTTTTTTTTCCTATACTTATGCATAATATTGCCGATTGGCACTTTTCGGGATTGTCCACATGCACACATGCATTGTGTTATTCGGTTGACACTTTTTCTACCGGCCTTGTCTAACAGGCCTATGGAAAACCCCTTGGGTTTCTTTGCTTTAGAGCGTCAGTTATTTTAAAACTCAAACATGTTCCTTAATTACCTGCGGTGGTATGAGAGTAACAATGCATCAGTGGTGTTGCAACTGTTGCAAGGGAAGTAAGATGAACACATGAAGAAGGTTCATCCGCCACTGGCGTTTCTCCCTTACCTGGTTTATCCTAAAAGAAGGATGACACAGAAGAGATAGCGAGAATTGCTTCTTTTTCTAATAACCAAGGGCCAATTTACACCTCCTATACCACAAGAAGAGAAAGTATTGTATTTCATTACTGGTACATATTTAAATTCAGCATCTTCCAAATAAGTGATATGTTACACTTGGCGCTACAGCCTGCGAGGACCCTGGGCCTGCCAATGAGACCGCCACGGGAATATTCAATTGATACGGGGAGGTGAGGTGGCCAGCATCACGTAACTCCCCACCAGAAAGAGCTCTTCACTTTCATCACGATGCTAAGTGGGCATCGGGGACTTAAACTCTGCACCCCGCCATCTCAAAGCTACAGATGGGACCAAAACGAGAGCATTCGGTGGCCTGGAACGAGAGTACTCTGCTTTAGGCCACTATGCCAATGATTTTCAAAAAAGTTCACCACCCGAAATTTCCGTTTACGTTATGTTTCAAATGTAGATTTTCTCAAAAATACCTCTAACGATTTTGAACAACATATCATATGCTTAAGGTATATTTATGAGAAAACAGTGTATATTGATATTTGGAGGGGGGGTTCTAAATTGTCTTAATTCTATCTTTTACGTAACTAGTGAACTACAAACGATAGAACAAGATCTTACTACCACAAAATGCTACTCATTAAAGAACAAAATTCATACATTTTTACTTTCTCTGTACGTACTATGTACATAGTGTATAGAGAAGGTATTGTATTGCAATTCGATACCGAGATTACACCGGAAATATATGTTTTGAGACCCCCTGAATCCAAATAAGAGCATTTCTAGAAAAATGTCCTTGTGTGTCTGTGGGCAGCATAGCTCAAAAAAGGAAAAGTCCATTAAAAACCAAACTTCGTATTTAGGTTTGGTATCTTCCAAGGATGCGACACGAAGATTTTGAAGAAAATCCCCCACCCCAAACTACTCTTTACATGGAACTTTTTTCGAAAATTTTGATTGTCTCTAAAATGGCTCTAACGATTTTGATTAAAATATCGATTTTTAAAAATATTTACATGGCAAATAAAATGTATATGTTGAATTTTCTGGTAATAGCCTCTGAAGACTACTTTATTCTGGATGAATTTTATGGAATTTTGCATAACTGCTAAATCGTAAGAGATGAACGAAAACTTAAAACACACAAAATGCATATCACGTTAAAACACACACTTTTTTATATATATGTATATTTTATTTTTCGTGGAGTTGATCGTTTTTTGAGATATTCCTTGTTTTTGGCTCAGCTTTGAAAAACACACTTTTCTCATACAGAAATATGTCAACTCCTGTCCATACAAACAAAGGAACTTCAGTCACATAGCAACCAGCTTTGGACTATCACTTTAACCTATAGCACTCCCTTATTTCGCTTCTATTAACAAGGAAGCAAGTAATAAGACTATTTCTGCTAATTTCATCTCGATTAGATGTAGTTATAGAATAATTTGTTGCATAGATGTAGAGAAAGTCATGTGAATGAAACACATGAGATTTTTTTTCTTTCTTTATTTTGCCCCTTCTTTTGTTGAGATATTCCTGGTTATTGTTTTGAATTGTCATGTGTTTATACTATTCTCAAATAGAAATCGATACCTACTCCTTTATTTCTCCGGTCATGCAAAGAGAACGGAATTTCAAAGCAATTACATGCGACATCATATTATACACCATTAAAAGGATTTGACTCGCTTAAAACGAACACGAGAAAGAAAGAAATAGTGTGTCACAGTCATATCCATTCTTCAATAAGTTATTATAATAAACTGTATCATGTTCTATGTCAATATTTATAGCTAAAGTTTTTACTTTGTTGTTGAAGAAGCTTAAGCTATTTGTTTATGTTTATTGATCATATGGGTTAGTAATATTAAGACTTGGAACTTGTGACAACTTGTTGCTGCCGCTACACAGCTATATCGCGGATGGTGTAAACAAGTCGCCGTGCCGTGTAGAATTTAGACGAATTTGGTGCTCCAGACATGACTGACTTTTTTTTTTGTTTTTTTTTGTTTTTTCTTTTGTTCACGGTTGTACATACAATGTACATAGTACCTAGAGAAAGTATTGTATCCTACCCAAAAATTTGAAATCGAGACTTCGCCAGAAATATGTGTTTTCAGGTCTCCTGAGTAAAAAACAACAAAAAAAAACAAAACAAAAAACAAAAAACAAAAAAAAAACATTTTTACAAAAATCTCTATATGTGTATGTGTGTGTCTGTGGACAGGTTAGCTAAACATAAAAAAACAACAAAAACCGCCCAACTGCCCTTTAAACGGAAGAATTTTCGAAATTTTTGATTTTCTCAAAAATGGCTGTAACGATTTTGATTAAAATATTGTATATTAAAGATACTTTCATGAAGTATCTTTAATATAAATATATATGTATATATATATATATATGTATATTGAATTTTCTGGGAATATCCTCTGAAGACCTCTATATTTTGAATGAGTTTTGCAAAATTTTACATAACGGTTAAACCATAAGGGATAGACAAAAACTTAAAGCACAGAAACTGTAGATATCGTTAAAACACACAATTTACGTCATATAAGTTTTTCTTATAAAGTTCGCAGTTTTGTAGATATTTCTTATTATTTGTTTCAATTTTAAACTAACCAACTTTTCTCAAACGGGAGCATGCAAAACGAACCGTACCATAATTGTTTCACTGTAATTGAGCTTTTAAAAGGTTAGACTATCTCTTTGCCTAATGTATTCTCTTATTTTCCTTCCACTTACAAGGGAGCAAATAATAAGACAATTTCTCCTAACGTTTTCTCGATTGCATAACCTAGGTAGAATAATAATCTTTCGATAAGAGCAGTTTGTTTATGGGATAGCTAGAGAAAGCTATGTGGATGGAACACACATGATTTTGAACACCCCTCGTAAAAAGGACCTTGTGTTTGTGTGTGTTTTTGGTAGTGTTTAACGCCCGCTTTAACTACTTATGGCACCGCAGGCGGTTACACTGATGATACATGAATGAAGATGGAGCACCGGTGGAATGCGATGGTGGGGGAAACCGGAGAACCCGGAGGAAACCCACCCCAGCGCTTGGGATCGTCCCGTGTAGGTGAGAGGCGAGTGGTCTAACCACTCGGCCATGGCGCGGCCCATGTGTGTGTGTGTGTGTGTGTGTGTGTGTGTGTGTGTGTGTGAATAGCTGATTCGACAACGAAAAGTCGGTTAATAGCATGGTATTTAAGTTTAAAATCTTCCAAGGATGCGATATGAATATTTTCATGAAAACGCCTGCACTTAAAATTATACTTTACTGAAAAAAAATGTTTCGAAAATTTTGATTTTCTCAAAAATGATCCTAACAATTTTTAATAAAACACCATATGTTTAGGAATGAAAAGTGATTTTTTAATTTTCTTGGAAAAGTCTCGAAGCTCTTTTCACTTTGAACTCTTTTCCATAACTAGTAAAACATAACAAGAGAGAGAGAAAATTTTACCACACAAAAATTTAGATCTCGTAAAAGCACACAATTTATGTCAAGTACTTTTTTTTTAGAACTATAAATTTTCGATCTATTCCTTCATATTGGTTGCAATGTTAAAATGTTTTTCCCAAATAGGAAGCCAAATTTGCCCCTCTCCCTCCTGGTCAAGCTAAGAGAGGAAAACAAGCCCTTCAGTAATTGACTATCGCTGAAGTCTTCTGTATTGCCATTGTATCTACGATGAAATGTGTCATAAAATGTTTATCTGGAGTAAGCCGCCCTCCGTGGTATAATGATTGTCGTACTAGCCCAATAATACCTAGGTTCGGGTTCAAATCAGGCGGGGGTGATGGATATTTTCGGACGTACAAATCCTAAGCATGGCTTCCTTCGGAAGGGAAGTAAAGTCATTGATTCCATGGGATGCTTATTTGCACTAAAATAACCTCACATCTTAAAAGAAAATGTTCCTGGGCTATATTCACCGTTTTTACGTCCAGAAGTTGTGATTTCGTGCCTATAGTACTATCTTTGAGTAATGGATTGATCCCTCGTCACCATTCGCACATAGTGACAAACTCGCGAACTAGAAATCCCCTGTTCCTGAATCACTTATTTCTCCCACAATTATACTAGGCGACTATAATCTTAGTTTATATCTTGCCCTTGTGTTAATTCTTAAAAAAGTTGATGTAGGTACGTCATACAACTGTTCTTCGTAATTAGTTACTCTCGTCAAGACCTAAATCAGATGGGGTAAATAGTTCGCCTTCCGTGATTCCCAGTCAGGTGTGGGTTTACTTACTTCACAGCTGAGACCTCTATTTCTTGTGGATGGCTGTTATGCATGCCAAAACGACTTGGGCTGTTGGTCCTTCGAATGCATGACTATGTTTTTCTCCCTCCTGGGGCCCCCTTCATGTTTTATACCATGCCCATTTTTGTCTAGCTCCTCTCCTGTAGTTTACGCTCTTTGATCCCCTGCCCTCAGAACGTGCTATAAGTATTCTTGTAGGTGGTTGTGCTTTTTCTTGTGGTGGGGGAAAAGGCACTTACGCCCTAACCCCAGGCAAGCCTGGGAGTATGAGACTCTCCGCACTGGTCTAGAACCAGTGCGGCACTACCCACAAAAACGCACCGGAAATAGGCCCATGCCTCACTTGTGCAGTACCGCATAAAGCACCTGCGCATTTCTGGTGAACTATGGGTGCTGCCTGCCAGTGGCAGTAAGAGCGAGTAGAAGTATGATTTGCCAGGAGGCACACATGACTTGGATATGAATTCCTCCTGGAAGTAGTTGGTGATATGAATTGTTAGTTACAGTGTGATGTAAGTAAATGGAATTTGCTGTACCGTACATGATGAGTCCTGGTTGCCCGGAAGTGCTCCTGGGCTGTATTGACATCTTGTTGGGAATTCTGGTGTGCCAGAATTGAACCAAGGGCTCTGCATCACTGGATGGAGCAACTGCGTTGTTAGTTTGGCCCCTGGGGTGGGACCGCTCAGCGGAGTAGAACTGCTGCTGTTGAAGGCCCTGCTGTAGCTGCGAGGAGGCGCTGGTTATCCGGTTGGATAGCTCAGCAGTGGTGGATTGTAATGTGGTGATGGCGGTGGTGGTGGCACAAAAAGAAACAAAAAAGCATGTGCATCTATAATTGTTGTACTTATCATTGCGACTTGCCTCCTTGTATCGTGAAACTGCCACGACACTCCTTATGGGTGCCGATGAGCGTCTATCCTCCCATGCTTGTGCGACTGTCTGTTGCTGAAGTTCCAGTGAAGCTACTACATGCGTCAGTCTGCTACACTGCGCGGCTTCGCTATGAGGAGGTAGTTTTGTATTCTCAGCGGGAAACGTGGAGTAATTAAGTTATGAAGTCTCTTCGCAGATGGGGGAGTTAAGGAATATGAACTGACTAGAATATTTCATAAGATAGTCTAGCATTGATACCCCTTCCCGCGCTGTAACTTACGTACGCTCTCAGCTGATGTTGAATTATTGGACTCCAGTATATATTTAAAAGTAAGCTGCTCAAGGGATTACAGGAAATGTCACTATCAGCGGCAGTTTTGGAGTCTATGCCACTTTTAACCAACATCTTCTGCTGTTCCGGAACTTTGCGAAAGGCTCAGATATATTATGAAAATAGAGCACCGCATTTCTGGTGATTTCGAATTTAGGTAACAGCGTATCATTCACTATAGCATTATAGTTTTAGAGCTTATGGGCTCCGCCTGGCTTTTAATATTTGCACTAAGTTAAATTTTTCATTGGTTTCGTCACAGTAAAACTTGCCCTGTTAATTTATAGATGTTGATACTCCTCTTCACCACTCACGTTAACATTAATCAGAACATCATTAACAGTCGTATTACACAGTCTAAGATTGCTTATTTTTCTATTGTGAACAGCAATTGTTTCACTTCTGAATTTTTATAACTCTTACCTCATTTCTCAATGAAGCGTTATTATTTCTCTCCCATCCCCCTCAAACATATTAATGTCTGCCTCTTATCATTTAATTTTGCATGACTACATTCTCCCTATTCTGACAATTGTGTGATATCTTTGCTAACCACTTCATTACTGCTTGTCTTTTATTTGTTTGAGATTCTACAATTGCTTTTCACTCGTTTCTAATCTGATAGGTTATCCCAGACCTGCTCTAGGTGCTTCTTAAATTTTAATGCATTGGTCTTAAAGTTGTTTTCTAAACCTACAGTTAATTTTACATGCACGATTTTAAAATGCCCGTTTACGTTCTCTTACGACCTTTCCAATTTGTCTTCTTGTTAAATCTAATTCCTTCCTAATCTCATTTGCTGTTTTATATTTGTACTGGAGACTGAATGTTTTTATGTAGCTTTATGATATTTAGTTCTACCATAGCTTTTAATTTCCTATTGTTTTCATCCGCTTTGCTATTGATTTGTTGTAATGCATTTCTATTTTCTCTTTTAGCATCAGCTGCTTTTTCATTTTATTTTCTACAAAGTTCCCTATTACTAACATCTGCCAATTCGTCCATTTTTACTTTCTCTACTTCATACATAATACATAGGCAGAGAGGGTATTGCATTCTTTCCAAACATTCGATTACAAGATTTCATTAGAAATGGGGGTTTTAGCGTCCCCTGTATAAAAAGGAATTTAAAAAAAAAGGGTGTGTCTGTGCGGCTTCTGCCTGTCTGTCTGTATCTGTGCCAGCCTGTGAACAACATTTCTCGAAAAAAGGAAAGGCCGGTTAAATATCAAACTAGATAATGAAGTTCAAAATCTTCCAAGAATGCGACCCGTAGACTTTCAAGAAAATCCTCTCACCCCAAACTACCTTTACATGGAAGAATTTTCGATAATTTTGATTTTTTCAAAACTGGCCATAACGATGCCACTTAAAATATGATATTTTAAAACTATTTGCATGACAAATAACATATATGTATAGGTATCTTAAATTCTCTGGGAATAGCCTCCGAAGACATCTTAACTCTGCAGAACTGAAACGGGACAAAATGTACTACACAAAAAATGTAGATCTCGTTAAAATACATAATTTGAGTCATATACTTTTTTTTTTTTTTTGTGGAGTAAACCATTTCCAAGATATTGCTTCTCACTGGTTAAAATGCTTAAACTTTTCTGAAACGGGAATTCCTGTTTATTTTGTTTTACCTACTCCTGACCGTGCAGAGAGAACAAAATTTCAATATCATCGCAACCACTTTTTAAAAGAGTTGATTATCGCTTTAGCCTAGTGCGTTGCCTTATTTTCCTCCTACTTATAAGGAATTAAGTAATAAGACAATTTCTGCTAATGATTATTTTGATTAGACTGAAGTAGATAGAATAGTAAACTTTTTTAAGAATAGTTTGGTACAGAATAGAAAAGGTCACGTGAATGTAACACATGAGATTTTAATTAGATTAGATTGCGTTCTATAGATTCATGATGGTCAAGCAGGCCTTGAACATACAACATGTAAAAGCATACAAAACTAAATACATCAAATATAGAGCATTTAAAATTCTCGCATTCTAATTAATAATAAAAGTGTTAAACGTTCCTTATCCCGACTTTTACAGCCTATGTAACTATACGGTGGTTACATTCTTATGTGCAAAGGTGTCCAAATGTATTTTTATGATCTACATTCTGAAACTATTAAATATATACATAGAAATTTTGTAAATGTCTTTCCAAATTGTCAGTTTCTACTCTCAAGAATACATATATAAAGTATATATTTCAAATTACAGTAGGGAAATGGCCTGTTATTTATGGACGCTCTTTAACTGCTTTGGTTCTCAGCGTCCCATTCTATATTGGGCGTGAAAGATCGCTTAATTTTGTTCAGAGGCCTCTCTTATCAGGCTTGAGGTTCTTTTATGTGCCGTAAATCTACGACACGGGACCCACAGCTTTACTTCCCTTCCGAAGGAAGCCATGCTAAGGATTTTTACGCCCGAAAAAATCCATCGTCCTCCGCCGGGTTTGAACCCGCGACCTTGGGTATATGAAGTTAGCATGGTAGCCATTACACCACTTACAGTAGGGGAAGAGTGGGCAACGAACAGGTAGGCAATGCCGAACACCTGATTTTAAAACGTCCGCTAGAGCTAGAGCTCTGTTAATTAGTGGTACTTTCTCGAAATTCTCTTAGAAACTCTTTGGAACAAGATCAGCCAGTTTGAAGAGAGCATTTGAGGTGTTAAGTCATATTTATCATTTCCAAAGAGTTTGTGCTTACCAAAGCAATTGAAGGTAAGTTTTAGTTGCATTAATTGTTCTTCATTTTCTAATGTGTGTATGATACAGCATGTGTATCAGCATAGATTAGTTCAATTACTTTTGCTTCAGGGCTGTTTAATACGATATTCCAATGACGTCACTGTGGGCTAATCGCGAACAGTGTGCCCATCTAGTGTTCGGCGTTGCCTTGCCTCATGATAGATCGTTATTTTTTTAAGGATTTGTAGGTTCAATGGAGAGGAATCGTCAATGAAAATCCGATAAACCCAAATGGACTTCGCAAGACTTGGATTCAGCACTGTAAGCTAAGTAAAATGGGAGTCAATCTGAGAAGTGTCTCGCACTTTCCATGTTCCATTAACAAGTTCATGTGCTCAAAATCTTGTTGGAATATTTTTCTGTAATGATTGAAGCATTTTGCAAAATTCACAGGTGTGTGAAGAAAAACTGTGTCAATATAACGATGTTGATTACGACGAATCTGATGTGCCAAACAACAATGACATTTGCTCCTTGGGCGAAGAGTTTGGAAAAGATAACGCGCTAGGGTATGCCCTCTAAACCCTCAAATTGGAGTCATGCTGCTTGTACTATTTGGGGGGAAAAAGCATCTGCATATGTTATTGACGATTGCCCCTATGAAAATCATTCTGCTTACCTTAATTTGATGGTTTTCAACTTTAATTCCAGAGGTGGCCAAAGTGTTTGTCACTTTTTAGAAATAGTAGGCCTGATTGTGATTGTAATCTTCTTTGTGTTACTTTTAAGTGCGTTAAAAATAATACATAAATAAAAGGTTTCTACTTATATTTCTCTATAAAACTGATGGTTCCTGTTGTCATTTTATAAAACTGGCAGAAGATGTGAAAGGGTGTTTGCAATTGCCCCTCAAGGCTGGGCAATGACGAACATTGCTTAGTTTTCAAAATATAATATTTTAAGCTTTTATGATGTTTATAACTAAAAGTGATATAACCGATTGAAAGACAAACAAATGTAATGTATTCCAGTATATTGTGTCTTAAGTAAAGAGCTATATATATATACGCAACACAATAATCCAACGCTTAACTGTTCGTCATTAGCTCATCTCCCCATGTGATAAATATTTATTTTCTAGTCAATTTAATATAAGTCACTAAACATAAAAAACTTTACTTAACTTTCAGTCTGGGTGATATCACATCCTGTTGTTGAGTATTTCCTGGTCTAGCTGCTTGCCAAGCTGTTTAGTGCTCTCAATGAACATTTGAAACATGTTATGCATTGCTGAGCTAAGGAGACAGTCAACACCTGGATAGCTGAGCTGTCTTCACTACAGGTTTCCGCATTCCCACATTATTTCTCACCCTTTGAGTTTGCTTGTAAAGCTAGTGAGACTGGTTTTTCTGCGTTACAAAGCCTATGTCCTATCAATGGCCACTGTGGCCATTGAAAGGACTTAACAGTTTTCTTTTAAGTTCACAATTTAGGTTATCCAACCTGTTGTAATAACTACACATATCACAGTTAATTAGACTCTAACATCCTTTTAAGTTTATTATTTCTGAGTATCATCTATCTGCTGCTTTAAAAGATTACTTCTGGCCTTTGTCTGAAAACAGCTCTTTGTCCTGGTTTCACCTGATGTTGCTGCGCCTAAGGTGATCTCAGGCGATATTCCACTATTGCAGCAACCGGCGACGTCCTCTTGCGATGTTCGGCGTTGCCCCCGTGGTTCTCCGATGTCCAGCGATGATGTGACGGTTGATGTATTGCTCGTTCTGCGTCTAGTCATGGTATTTCTCACAGTATTACAACAGTAAGTGAGAAAGATTTTTGTAAAACAGTAAAAATATACATTTAGTCACTGCGTAATAACATAACAGAGTCGAATAAATATAAAAAAACATCAGATGAGAAACAATTACGGTGAAGTCAAAATATAAATTCATGAGTACGTGTATAATATAGTATAATACAATGTTCAGACTTAATAATAACGGAACCCCCTCTTATGTCCACTCTCTATAACAATTATCCTCCTTTGCTGAATCTTAGATAGAAATAACCTCATTTTATGATGCCCAGTATGCAACATACAAGCCGTTATTCCCCAATTGGAATCCAGAAACTGGGGTGCTAAATATTGCTTTCTTTGTTTCTGTTTCACTGCATTTAACCAGAATATGCCTCCACGTTTCCCCTTCCCCCATAAAATAAGTATATTGATAGATCAATTTACCACAGTAAGCAAAAAAAAAAATACAGACATTAGATGTGTGTTTGAAATGTTCTATAGACGACACTGATATTTGTTAAAGTCTTGTTAGATCTGATTGAACTAGAGAGTGGAACGGTTATTAATATTACTTCTACCCTTCTTAAAAATAATCCAACTTCTTTGGAATGAGTTAAGAATATTTAAAATAATGTCATATTTTTCATGAGATCGTGCCTCAACAATGATAGGCAGAAATAGTAGTGTAGGAACACAGCTTAAAATGTATTTCCGTTTATCACAATCTAGCAATACAGCAACCACAAACTAGAGTTAGCTGCTAATGACTCCATCAGAAAACACCATGAAATAAATTACTTTCACACATTTGTTGATAAACGGTTTGCTGTATACAATCAATCTCCTATGAAGTAAATAGAACTAAATAAAATCCTTGGTAAAATTTTCACAACCCGGTGGGTTTCATCAACCAAAAGAACTATACAAGCTGTATGGGAAAACTTGGAGATTTTATATTCCCATTTTGACGTGTCTAAGAATGGTGTTAAAAGAGATCAAAATCAAAAAGCCAAATTTTCTGGTTTACGGAAATATTTAGAAAATGCAGAATGAGGTTGGATGCATTGATAGAATTAGTGAATCTTTCATGTGATCCTCAAAATAGGGAAATGAAAGTGCCTAGAGCAGATAAACTGATAAAAATAACTGTTAGAGTGTTGTTACTATGCTCTGCGACCGTAATCGCTGCTAGTGTATGAACTGCATGCTTTTAGAAGTTTCCTGTTACGTGAGCAACAGGTATAAAGAGGGCAAGTCCTGCAAAGAGTTCAGTTTCAACTGGGAATACATGGCATGCAGCAGTTGAGTCGGATTCGGCAGGAAATTAGCATTTAACACCGCCACAGCGAACGTCGAAAGTTAACTATACTGCAGAATTATTGCGTAAGCATTGAATAAAGACATTTATTTGTGAGCAGATGTTACTTTGGAATTCGTGGAAGGAATAAAGAGATGTTTATTGGATCAATGGAGGTTTTTTATGCTGGTGCCAGGAGTGGGATTTAACGTCGATGGAGATGAGAAAACTTTACGTACTAAAATCAAGCAAGCGATACCGAAATAAAATCCGGAACGGAAAAAATGGAAAAATGCAACTCGGAATGGATAAAATGAAATTAGGAATGGAGAAGATAATGGAAGAGAATATGGAATCTGGAATGGAAAACTTGAGAACCGTTTGGAATCGGAAATTAAGGAGATGGGAGGCAAGATAGCTCGATGGAGAAGATGAGGACTGAGATAGGGAACAAAATTAACGCACAACTGGCCGACGTTAAAATGGGACGCAAAAGAGAACTCGGTGGACGGATGAAGAACTTCGATCAACGCGTTAACGCATTGGAGCGCGTTGAATTACGCGATGACGCCCGGAAGATCTTGGGGTAAAAGGTGGAAGAGGTTGTTGGGAAGATGAAAGACCATTACCAACGACTTAATGTCCTGGAGGGAAGATTAGAGGAAGCACCAAAGATCTGAACACGATTATGAAAAAGATGCTAGATGGAAGGCTGAAAGACTTGAAGGTCGAGACGTCAGGACGCGAAACAACATCCGCACATGTCAAGCCACTCAAGTTCGATGGAAAATTCACCTTCGAAGTCTACCGCCGACAGTTCGCCGCCTTCACTAGCCACCACGATAGTCAGCAGAAGAGGAAGCTGCCCAACTGATAGAAAGTCTCCATGGACGAGCAACAAAAGTACTAAATGCGATGTTGACGTTGGCGATGTCCGAAGAAGTTCGGGGACCTTTGCCTGGCCACAGCCTACCGCAATCAGCTTAAGTTGAGACTGCAACAGATAGGGAAAAGATGCAGGAGTTAGCCCTAGCGATTGAATAGCTGGTGTACAAAGCCCTGGTGAGCCTACCACCCAGTTATGTGTCCTAGAAAGCCGCCTTCCCCTTTGTCGACAGGGGGCGTGAGGCGGCGATACGACAGCGCTTCATGCTCGGCAAGACCATACACGAAGCGTTAACAGCAACACTAAGAATGAGGGCGACCAAGACAATAGCTGGACTGGCCTCGAAGACGAGCAGTATTTGCTACATCAGGGACTGAGAGACAATTCAGAGAAGACCTTTCAGTGAAATGTGTAGGGGGTGGGGCCAGCCAAGACATTTAGTTAGAGACGGCCCATGATAAAACCAACCAACAGGCGAAAGACAATGGAGGGGCAGGGGACCATATCTCCAACACCCCGAGTGATGCTACGTACCTTGGGCAAAAGAGAGGACGACAGTCTCTTCCCAGACGGTTGGATAGCTGTGCCAGATACTAAAGGCACAGGAGCAGTAATAACTGTAATCATACCTGAAGTGGTGAAGGGCTTGTCGACACAAACACCCAGTCGGACCTACTAACTAGTGATGGCGTCGGGGTCGGTGGTGGTGGTGGTGGTGGTGGTGGTGGTGGTGGTGGTGGTGGTGGTGGTGGTGGTGGTGGTGGTGGTGGTGGTGGTGGTGGTGGTGGTGGTGGTGGTGAAGGGGCACCTCGAGGGCCAACGGTCAAGGAACCCTGTAATGGAATGGAAAACACCACTAAATGGATTATGCTTTGCCCGGGCATTGTCACCATTCGGGAGGAAGAGCTCGCGAGGCTATCGAACCCACTGGACACCGCCAGGACATCAGGCCGGAACGGAATAGGGAAGTGCGAGTCAGCAGCTAGTGTATCGCCATGCGACGGTTCCGACCACCAGCACCGTCGCAAGATCTGGGACCCCGATTAAAAGACATGAAGACGTCGGTCGATCATTTGACTGCTTGCCAACTGGAGAGGGTCCGGGATCTACTTAATGGATATCAGTCTATCTTCTGCAAACGGAACGGCGATTACGGCCGTAAAGCGTTATCACACTGTTTCAGCCTCTGTAGTAAAATCTTTACAATTATGCTCGAGTATCTAAGAGCATGAATAATTAAGTAAATTCATATTTTTTCTCAGTCAAGATCCAATAAAATACAAATAGTATTACTGCCAATTTAGAATAAAGACTTTTAATTGCTCAAGCCTTCTTTCAGTGAAATAAATCAAGATTTGCGAAATAGTAGAAGAAGTCTTCTCTGTCATTTAATAATGCTAAAGGCATCTGAATGGGCCGATATAATGTATGAAGAAGAAACATACTGCAAACAATTTAATAATGCTAAAGGCATCTGAATGGCCCGATATAATGTATGAAGAAGAAACATACTGCAAACAATTGAATAGTGCTAAAGGCATCTGAATGGCCCGATATAATGTATGAAGAAGAAACATACTGCAAACAATTTAATAGTGCTAAAGGCATCTGAATGGCCCGATTTAATGTATGAAGAAGAAACAATTTCAGATAACAGGAATGTTATAAGAGTTTCTGGGGGTACAAGGAATATAGAAATATTAAAAGGGATCTACTGGCACCGGTTTGGGCTTCAGACACCATTGCTATATCAAATGCTGTGAGTGGGCACTCATTTAGCTCCATGAATGAGAATGTAACGCCTGTTTAAGAAATTCCCTTTTGGTGGATCACGTGTTTGATGTTCATCAATTTAATTGGGCCACCTCATTCTGAATTCGACCCACTGTCATTTGTGAAATCCTGGCTGACATCTGGGAGTGATCAGCAGTGGAAGTTTCCAGTCATAAAAGAAAAATGATTGCAGAGCAACATCACTTCGAGCCTGTCTGAAAATGTTTGAAGGATTAGGTGAATAATGGAACTTGTAGTTTTCAATTAAAGCCCTAGACAGCATATTAAAAAATGACAAAATATTCACAATTTCAAATTAACAATAATAAATATCTCCGAAATAGCTGATATACGAATATGCATATATTAAACACTTGAAAAAGGTTAAAGTATAGTTAAACTTCGCGTTTGTGTAGCTGACCGCTGGCTTAAGGTAATAACATTTTCGAAATTGGGGAAACGATTTGATTCATCCGGCATTAGATGCACTAGGATCTACAGTATATTCAAAATATGTTAAATCCATCATAAACTGAGCAGAGGATATTGACAAAAACACTTTGTGCCCAAGTAAAATACATTTTATACTCATCAATGATTTTTTTTATGCTTTAAACCTCTACAAATTTCTGAGTCGACTGTTCAATCTGTATAATTTGATGCAAATAATATATGCATTAATGTCTAAACTAATTTACACTTAACAGATGTTGCAAGTGTAACGCATATTAGACAGTATTTTGCTGGTTGACGTTCGGTCATCTGCGAACCTACCCACTTACAAAAGGTGCGGGACACTTCCGTTGAATGACTTTTCCGCTAAGACCACCCCTTTCTCAATTACTTTAGATTTCAGGTAGCCACGCCTCAACTTGATGCCTTTTTTCCTCTCTCCCCAGTTGGCCCATCTTGTAGAGGTAGAAAATGGCTGTGGTACTGCTCCCACACTTTTTCTAGAACACTGGGCTACTCCTAGTGCTACGAACGTTCTTAATATATAAATTAAAATTGAATATTATTTATGGTCGCTTTTTAACTACTGTGATTCTCAGCGTGCCATTCTATATTAGCCGAAAAAAACCCATCGCGCTCCGCCAGGTCCCGGAACACAATTCACGATGGCCTTTCAGGCGAAGCTCAACCTGAAAGAAAACAATGCGGAAAGTGCTTATCATGACCTTCAATATCCACAGTTTAAGTTATGTCTGCGCAAAAGATACGATAAGTACTGCTTGCGTCTACGGCAATAAGGATATATGTGAGCTCAAGAAAAATGAGCGACCACGATATAAATACACTTGGAAAGAGGGCACCAAGATATTGTTGACATACTCAAGAATGGCATCCGAGCAGAACCGTGTTAGTTGCAAGCCGGAACGTACACTTGGTAACGCTGTTCAGAAATATCAACTGGAGACCTATGGTATCGAATAACGTAATGGGAAAAATAATCTCTTAGCCATTTTATTGCAATTTTAAAAAGAAATACTTCCTGAAAATACAAGTTATAAGGCCTGGGGAGAAGAGGGAAGTGAACTAATAGCAAAGTTCAATGATCCATGCAGCTAAACTCCAACGATTCCGTATTTCCTTATGCACTTTCTCCCAATCTGCTCTATTTATCCAGCAGTTTTCTGAGAAATAAAATTCACTTTTCTGCTGTTACTCCAGCGGGAACGTTTCTGGATATTCTTTGTAAATTTTACTTTTACAAAAAACATAAATCGTGAAATATCTTTCCTGAAACACCTTGTTCCGAAAGGAGGTAACCAGCATTTTGTTTATTTTGAAGCATTGTTGTTTTTAAGTGGTGTGTACATAAAGCAACCCAACACTTAAGCAATTTCATTTAAATACACAAGCACATTCACCATTATCACTTATCTACCACACAGAAGTATCCACATAATTACTAATATGCAACTTAATACTTGAAAATGCATTTATTAAATCTGCATACTTGAGAGCCTCCTCGTGTAGAAAATCTGTTCTTATTTCTGTGTTTACAATTTCTGCCATCCTTTGTTTTTCCTTTAATACTTCCACGTTTTGTGAAATATTTGGATAACCCTAAAAACACGGTTGGATGGGTATTTGGCAGCAGTTCGTTTCGTTTTGGTGGTAGTCCAATCAAATTACCGCGACTATCAGTAAATGTTTCACCTGTTGCAAAGCTCTCTTTGGAGAAAAGCTTAATGCACCCTACTGAGTTTTTATTTGGCTCCCGTTGTTCCCGGTGGCTGCGCAACCACTTTTCTTTCATCTCAGAATCGATTGGAGATCGAAAGGTAGTTACTGTAGAGCTGTCGTGATTGCTCCTACACAGGAACGCAGACTTCCTGGCATCTGCAGGCAGAAAAAAGATGTAATTAATTATCTCTGCTATAACTCTTTACAACGTGCCATATAAATGATAAAGTTATAAAGCAAATGTGTTACTTGCACTTACCTTGCCGTATGGAGAAGCACATGCGTGGTAAATACAACAAAACGCCTCAAACTGAAATGTTATTCATTACATGTACATGTATAATGTTAGATGCTATAAAGTACACCAATTTCAAAGTGTTTCACTTTATGACCTATATTAAGTTGGCCTCTAGCAGAAAGCTTACTGCCGCCAAAACTACCTCCAGTAGATGTTGCCAAATATACCAGGTTCCGTCTTGTAACTATAGACGGCTTTCCATCCGAGGGGAGCGAGGGAAAAAGAGACAGTGGGAATGTTCAACTGCACAACGAAAAACCTGACGTGTCTTCCGATGTTCTGCCCGGTTGTTCCGCAACTGTTTTAGTTCCTCTTTCCACCAATTCATTCATTTCGTGTTCGGCTATTAGTAATGTGATTTCTGATAAGGTTTGCTATAGCAAATATTTTTTTATCAGTCTGGGAATCTCATTTCTTTTGCCATTTCGGTATCAAATTTTCGGTCAAAATACAGTACTTTCTATACTCGCTACAGTTAAATTGTATACCTAGGAAGTAAAATACGATATTGTTGCATTGTAAAATGGACTATAAGAGAGAATTTTCGAAGAGGTACCTCACATTAATTAAGAGTGTCTGAATAGGTAATCTTATAAAGCATGCCAATATTGTGTCCTGTAATCGGAAAAAGAGTAACACCTACATAAGTTAGATGTATTTAGATATCCATGGCACTAGTAGCGTTCATTCTTAATCCAAATTCAGAAAACTACTGACTGGAGACTGAAGTATGCCCGGAATTATGTGCTGAATGTATTATCTGTTAATTTTTGAAGCAAACATTGTGCTCGGCTAAATTACCATATAAAGCAAAGTGTTCATTATTTTATTCTGGTGTACAGAATGTCGTGCATGAAAAACATGGTGGAACTCTGCTCATATACAATGAAGGCATAAACGGCCTTGCAACCAGGGGGGGGGGCGGACGCACGGGACCGGACCCCCCTCCAGAAGCCCTTCCCCCCAAAAATCTACAAACAAGTTCTTCCATTTTGTTAAACTTAAAAGTGATATATTCATTGAAATTCTCCATCATAAACAGCTTTCTGCTATACCACAGAAATAAAGGAATATATTTAACTTAATATAAACAAGATTATAAAAGATTATTTGTGGCCGTTGTGCAGGCTCACCCATTGGCCTCTCCAACACGGGACTGCCGGCATGGCGTCCATTCCTACACCTATCTACAACCTCTCTGCCTGTTGGTTCAGCGCTATTTATATACAGCGTTAGTTTAGTGTGTGTCATGGTATACAGTAATGAGTCCTCTTTTCCTCTGGTTCGTTGATCCGTTATGCTAATTTTGTTTGTTCATTTCTCAATTTATGTAACAGACATAAATAAATGATATCGGTATGAGCCTGCCGCTCGTCCCAAAAACGGGACAGTTACCCATTTTACTTTCTCTACACGTACTACGTACAGTGTATAGAGGAGGTGTTGCATTCCATCCAAAAATTCAATACAAAGATTTCACCAGAAATAGAACATTTTAGGGTCCCCTGTAACCAAAAAAATATTTTTTGAAAAAGGTTCGCGCATGTGTGTCAGTGTGTCTGTGAACACTCAAAAGTAAAAGGTATGTAAAATACCAAACTTGGTATATAAGTTTATTATCTTTCAAGGAAGCGACACAAAGATTTTGAGAAAAATCTCCCATCCCAAACTTTCCTTTATTAGAAAAAAATCTAAACATGTTGATTCTCTCATAAATGGCTCTAGCAATTTTGATTAAAATACCGTACCTATATTAAAGATATTTACGCGACATTTATTCTGGGTGAATTATGCTGGATTTTGCATAACTAGCAAACATTAAGAGGTAGAGAAAAACTTACTACACAGAATATGTAGATTTCGCTGAAACACGCAATTTATGTCATATACATTTTTCTCCGTAGTTGATCAGTTTTTAAATATTCTTTGTTGTTGGTTTCGTTTTGAAATATTTTAAACTTTTCACATACGGGAATTTGTCAACTTTTGGCAATGCAAAGAGACGGATTTCATCCATATGGCAACCAGCTTTTAAAAGACTTGGCTATCGTTTTAGCCTAGTGTATTCCATTATTTCCCTTCAACTTAAAAGGAAGCATTTCTGCTAATGTTCATCTTGATCAGCGTGGATTAAACAGAAGAATAAGTTTTTTTTTTAACAATAATGTGTTACAGAGATGTAGAGGATGTCATGTGAACGGAACAATCAATATTCTGTTACTTGACTTTATACCAATAGTGCTGACAATATGATCTCTTACATAAGCATAACATTCTGTAATATATAGAAGTGCATGGCAAAAATAGAGCAATCTTCATAAGCTGCTTGCAAAAGTGTTGAGGTTCCACTTAACCCATTTCCGGAGTCTCTCAAATAATCTGCCAATATATTGATACACAAGGTGTCAGCTTAACATCATATACAATTTATGTATAACAGTATATTGTATAATAAATAAAATATACGAGAGTTAAGGCAAAAGTCATGGCAACTATTTATTTTCTTGAAGATACCAGTGTGGTTGGAAAATGTGACATATACAGACGAAATGACAAGGTGTTAACTACAAGTCTGGACAATGAATAATACTGAATATCGTAACACACTAATTTATCACGGTAGTATACACGGTGCAAAAGAATGACAACACAGTACACACATACGTACAATTGAAATGACAAACCTGGGGCAAAAGACCCTCAAAGTAGTCCTCTGCTACTGTCACCACACGCTGCCACGTCGGTCCGCACACTGGCAGGTCGTCCCAAACGTTGCTCATCGCTGGTTGACACACGTCCTCGCTGAAACTTTCCTACCCACCGTGCTACTGTACAGTATGGTAGGGCATTATTCCCAAGGGCTTCCACTAATTCAGTTTGACATGCCATCGCATTTCTCCCATGGAGAACGGCTATTTTAATGTAAGCGCACTGCTCAACACGGGTTACTTCCACCATGCACGACACTCACCAACTGACTGATTTCACATCCCTCGCTGCACTACTATCAACTATCACTGAGCCATCTGTTGTTCTGCATACATGCTATGCCTGCAGAACTTCCACAAGACACATATATGTTTGTGATCTGTTCACATATCTACAAGAAAAAAACTAGTTGCCATGACTTTTGCCCCAACCCTCGTATATTATAAAATATATGCATATATCTAATACTGAAAACCGCACGAGGGCTGTGAAAACCACATGCATTAAACGGGTATACCAAATGGAAAAGTTTGGCAACCCTGATCTAAGTTATAGCAATCCTTTTCCGTGTATTTCTTGAACCTGAGATGGACGAACGGATAGATGGATGATTGAGTGGATGTTAAAGAACGATAATTTGTACTATCAAATATAACATTGTCCTTTTTTTCTTTCTCTTTTCAGCAGGGACCAACCTAGTGGGGAAGTTCACGCAGAGTGTACGACGCATTGTGCAAGACGTAAAAGATGAAGGAACCTCTAGTAGGTGAAAGCTTCCTATAGTTTAGTTTCCTAACTGTGTTTCTGTATTAATCGATATAGACACTATTGTTAAGAAAAATTCTGCAACATTTTACAAAGAGCTAATTATATCTCTAAAAACAGGTTAGAAATGATATTATCTCACACATTCTTTAACTTAGCAATTTGAAATATGGCAAGTTTTGTGTGGTTCATTCTGAGTTAGTGCCCATTTTAATTAAGGTGATCTGTGAAATTTGGAAAGTCCACAGTATTTCAGATACCTCATCTAAATTTATACCAGTTATTATACACAAAAACAGATATTTTTGCCACGTTTCAAAATTTTAACTTACGTAGCTCTTTAAATAATAATGATATATTGTCTAAATTCATTGTTCTAATAAAAACTAGGTATGCATTTTAAAAAAACATTTACATGCATTTTTAAAAATATTTACATCCGATTTTATAGAAAATGAGCTTATAAATAGATCTAACATACATTTTATATTAGCTCTAATTAATGGTAAAAAATATTACTTTTCGTATTTCCAAGAATCTTGAGGTTTCAAAATGTAATAATGTATTTAAAAAACGGAGCATTGTTTTGAAAAATTAATATACAGATTTCTTTAATGTACTTTTGAGAGGCAGTATAAAATTGTGAAACAAATTAGTGAAAAATTACATCATACGGAATATTTTGATTTTGGAAAAGTATTGGCAAAAAGGTTGCCGGAAAATAAGGTTTAAAGTTGAGAGTGCCTATTAATAAGCATGTTTCTAATTGGTAGTTAAGGTGAGTCAAGTGCGAAAAACGATAGTTTTTCTTAAATTTTAGAATTCATAACATTTTATTAGAAAACAAAATCAGTTTTCAATTTTTCACAATTTTCAACGAATTTTACAGCCACATTTCCTAAGATTTTAACATGTATAATACAGAGTGGTCCAAAAAATGTATACACTGTTTAACAGTCCATAACTTGCAAACTAATGGGCGGAAACATCTCATTTTTGGAAGTGTAATAGTTTGTAGTTCCGGCAATCACCAATCACAAGCGGTGTCTTATGACAGTCGCCAGATACGTAAGTATTCTTTTATTGTTAGTTACTTGAGTAAACATGGCTTACATTCGATCAAAGGAAGTCAGTTTTGAAGTGGTACATGAGGTACGAAAACATTAGTGAGGTTCAATGTCAGTGGCAAAATGAGTATCAAACAGAGCCACCGACACGTTTAACAATTGTGCAAATTCGAGACAAGTTTGAAGTCGACGGCTGTGCTACAGAGTGAATTTGTGATATGGGTTGTCTTACCGGGGTTTGATTGGGCCATTCTTCTTTGACGGCACAGTTACCGGTGAGGTGTACATTCAGAAGCTTGAGACCTGCCATCCGAGACATGTATGGGGACGAGAGGTTTTACTTCCAACAAGATGGTTCAGCAGCCCACTATCATAATCGTGTCAGGGTGTATCTCAACGAAAATGTACCTGCACGATGGATAGGCTGAAGAGGTGCTGTAGAGTATCCACCATGTTTCCCAGATTTAACGCCTCTGAATTTTTACCTATGGAGAACACTAAAGGATGTCGTTTATGGACAAAAGCCACGCATATTGGATAATCTACGAGAATGTATCGTACATTCGTGTGCGGATATCCAACTGAACACGTTGCAGTCGGAAGTTCGTGCAGCAGTTCGGCGGTATCATCTGTGTATGGATGTTAATGGTGATCATTTCGAACACCTAGACTGATATCTGTAAGTTGGACTTTAGGCTACACTTTCACAAAAAATGGGATATTCCCGTCAATTAGTTTGCAAGTTATGGACCGTTGAACAGTGTATACATTATTTTGGACCACTCTGTATGATGTATGTCATAGTAAACTAAACGTTGTGTTGGCATTTTAGCTTAAGCTTACCTAAGAACTTCCAATTTTTTCTGATATTTATACACTAAAATGTCGAAATATTGGGTATTTTGTTCTTTGATGTTCATAGGTGGACAGAGTAAAGAAGAGGTGATTGAGACAAATGAACGTTTACGTGCCGTTAGAGTTCGATTAGAAGACAGTTATGACACAGCCAAGCGTTCACTGGTCACGCTGATGACCAAGTACACAGAAAGCAAGTCTGTGCGTAATGTGTTCCAGCGCTACAATCTGCTCAAAGCAATGATAAAGGTAAATAAACATATTTGGAGGTGTCTCTTATATGTATATATAAATCTAAAAGGTAAGACAGTTATAGATTTATTTTTCTTCTTAATATTTAAAACAAACTCTTTAAATTCTGCTTTAGTTCTATGTAAGTAACAAAGTGAAAAGACTTTTAACAATTATAAAAAAATGGCCGCAGCTGAATGCACCACATTCTTGCACATATAAGAAGTACACTCTCATCTTTAAGTGTTAAGCTTTTGCTATGAAATCCAAATAAATTAAGTTCATTGCTGTTTCTGCTTCTTCTGAATCAGCTCTCTTTCATTCCAACAGTGTTACATCCAAATGTCCAAAAGCGATTCACAAATGTGGTGCATTTTGTTTACACACCTTCCCATGCACCATCCCCCTACTCCCCCCCAAAACAATTTTAACAATTTAAAAAAAAAATGGCTCGTAGCTGAATGCACCACATTCTTGCACCATATAAGAAGTACTCTCTCACCTTTTGGTGTGAAGCTTTTGCTATTAAATCCGAAGAAATTAAGTTTATTGCTTCTTCTCTTTCATTACAACAATGCTACATTCAAATGTCCAAAAGCGATTCACAAATATGTTGTATTTTGTTTACACACCTTCCGTCAGTATCCCTTGCACTATCCCCTGTTAATCGGGACGATGAACGTCACCTCGTCTCTGCTGATTCGCAAAGCTCTCCTGCCGATGTCAACCATCATGTCGTGGTTGTTATCACACCATAAGCCACTTTAACGGATAACAAGCACAGCCTTGCAATGTTCCACCACAGGCTAAAATACAGCAGGGTCTGCTTTTCCAAAGGGAAAGAGTCACCCGATGCCGTCCCTATCTGGTGGAGCACACTTTATTTCCTTAACAGCAAACCCTCCGCTACAGTATTAATTACGCTCGCCGCTGCACCTATGTTCATTAGTATCCGAGGTTTCATTAGCAGGTTCCTTTGTATCCAACCGTCCGCAACGAGATTGTAATCAATTCTCCTGTCCAAGATGCACATTGTCACTCAAGCGCCACGTCTCCCTTCTCCGACAGTCCTTCATCAGGGGTCCTGGATAACCAAACCCCTGATACGCATCATCAGATCCTATCAACGTCTATGGGTTTATTCTCAATCCCCACTGAATCAAATAAACCTGATCTCCAAGATGGAAACAGCTGTGACCTTGGTCGGCGATCGTTCTCTCCTCAGGCCTGTGTTATCCCATCCGTGTGCACGCACCGCCATTTCGTCGGCTCCGTGTTGATTGTTTGTCACTGGCTGGCCACACTATCAACACACTTTGGCATTCTTCGAATTTGTTGTGGGCAGTCCTCCTCTGGACTATCCTGGCTGAGCAAACCCCTAACACATAGTACTTGAAAATCCTCATCATTGTCCCTAGGTGGATCCTCTGTTCCCATAGTATCGAATACTCCTGATCATCGAAACGAGGGAAGCTGTTACCTTGAGCGCTTTTTCCTCAACGTGGCCGTTAGCGCCAAGTGGATGATCTTGTTACGCCGAAAATCGGATGCTGTCGTATCTTGACGTCATGCACGCGAAATGGAAAGGAATAGGAGCTTCCTGAAACACATAAGTTTTCTTGGATTTAAGAACATGCATTTTTCAAAAGTCATCTTCTCTACAGTTCTTAAGCAAAATGACTAAACTTCATGACAGTATCATCGAAGCATATAGAAAAGATTCATCGGAATTTCCATATTTTGTTTGCACAGGAAGAAAAAATCTGACGTGTTCCATTCACATGATTTTCTCTAGCTGTTTCCGAAATAAAAGTTTCTTACAAAAGATTATTCTACTTGATGCTAATCGAGAAAAAAATTTGCAGAATTGGCGTTATTACTTGCTTTTTATAGGTAGAAGGAAAATAAGGAATACATTAGGTTAAAACGATACTCAAATATTTTTAAAAACCGGTTGCAATATGAAACAATTGAAATTCAGTTGTCTTTGCTTGCTAGAAGTAAACAAAAGAGAGACGCAAAAAAAGAAAGATGATTTCCCGTTTGAGAAAATTTTAAGTATCTTGAAACTGAATCCAAACAACTGAAACACGGAATATGCGGCCAACTCTACAACAAAATATGTATAACATCTATTGTGTATTTTAACGAGATGTACAGTTTGCTGCAATAAGATTTTCTCTATCTGTTACGGTTTACCACTTTTAAAAAAGTTATACAAAAGTCATCCAGAATAATTAGGTCTTCAGATGTTATCCCTGAAAATTCAAGATGTCCACTATATTTGTCATAAAAATATATTAAGTAATTGGTTTTTTAATCAAACTCGTTAGAGCCATTTTTTAAAAAATAAATCTTTGTGAAAATGTTCCATATAAAGTGTAGTTGAGGTGGGGATTCTTTTCCTTGGAAAACACTGACTTTAATATCAAGTTTAGCATTTCAACAACATTTCGTTTTTGAGTTATGCTGTCCACAGACACACATACACACGAGCGCGCGCGGATATTTTTCTAAAATGTGTTGTTGTTTTGATTCGGAGGATCTTAAAATATGTATTTCCGGGGAAATTCGGTATTAATTTTTGGATGGAATACAATACTCTGTCCGCCATGTACAGCGTACATACGTGCTAGAGAAAGTACAACGTGTCCACTGTAAAAGCAGAATTACAAAACCTTTTACTATTTCACCACTTATTTTAATTTTTACTTTAAATCATACTTTTATTAAAAACGGCTTTGGGAAGATCCAGTAAAGGTATCAAATTTATAGTATGCATTTTATGGATTAAATTAAGATTTGAATGTTCAGAATGTTGTAACCATTAAATCTTGAAAAATTACTTTAAAGGGGCATTTAAATAGCGCAGGCCTTTATATTTGGTGTAAATAAGATAACTTTCGAACATCAAAGGACTTTGAAACTTTGCATATGTTTATTTTAATATATTTAGTACTTTCGCATAAAAGCCTACTAAAAATGACTGAAAAGTTGCCAATCATACCTTAAAATGATATGGCATACTCGTGATTAGACAAGTAACACAATACGATGAGTTTTAACATTTAGATACACTGTTTCTTTATGCCTTCGTTGATAACTCTGATACGTCACTGGTTATCTGGCTGCTTTCCTTCTCCTCCCCCACCATAGTACCATTTCTTCTTAACGTAAACTCAGTCGCATTCCTTCCAGCCACACGCAGCTTGATCACTGGTAAGGAAAATGTAAAAGGAGTTTTATTTATGGACGCTCTTTAACTGCTATGGTTCTCGGCGTCCCACTCTATACTGAGCGTGAAAGACCGCTTAATTTTGATCAGATGCCATGTCTATCAGGCTTGAGGTTGTTTTACGGGACCAAAGAAGCCATGCTACGGAACTTTGTGCACTGGCTGTTCAATTGACAGGGCGAGCTCCTGTAGCGTCGCCCCTTTCTAATCCCGCCTTACTTGTGCTGACTAGGATAGACTATGGCCAAATGATGGTCCAAAAACAGGTTTTCGAGGGCTTCCAGAAGCCACCGCCTATATCGGTAAGCATTCAAAATTATGCTGCCCGTCGCTGCAGGTGGTTATCGCTGTTCGATTTCCTCTGATGAGCAACTGTTGCGGGCGACGAATTACCGGCGGAAGACTTCAGGAGTTTTACGTCCCGTCACACTTGGGTAGCTTGAACTGAGTCAATCGTGTGTCGCGCCCTGGCACCTCCATCTTCACTTTCTTAAGCCTTCCATCAAGCATTTTTGCTTCCATGTAATTCAAAATTAACTAAACTTAAGCTATTGCAGAATAAATTGACTCTTTCCCCCAGGTCACTAAGCCGTTCCACGAAGTTCTCTAGGGTTTTCTCGTGTTGGCCAAAGCATTTCACCTAAATCCCGGGCACTTCCATATATTTACCCATTCTGTCCATCAATTTTATCCTGGTCTACATTTTTTTTCGCTACTGGATTCACTGTTGCCTCCATCTCCCCCATCCGCTGCTGGTTTTCTTCACCATTTTCTCCATTCGGACCAATCATTTTTAAGCATTTCTTCCATCTTTGCTTTTATATCCCACTCTTTACACCACTATACAAATGAGAACTCCATTTGCTGCTAAAACATACTTTATTTATCACTTACACCTCAAAACAACACAAAAATTGCTTATACATACATTCGGAACAGAAACAATTGCTTCATCGACTTGCATTTAGACTGCTGAATCACAAATGAACCGCATTAAGCACTGCCCACTTTCAAGTGCCTCATGACTAACTGAACTGACTGGGCAGAGTCGACCTTTATGTAGGCCCCTCATGTAGAGGAAGTTTTCTAAATCGGGAAGGTACACAAAACCGCCAAAAGGTATCTTCAAGAGCAGTAATTGTCTAAAGTGTGGAGAAGTGGCACTTATTGGGTTTGTTGCGCAACTATTATTCTGAAACATTGTTCCTAGCGAGCCGGCCAATAAAACGGGTCGGATGTTCTCACTCTGACGTGCCATTAGTTGTTTGCACCTAGGCCACAATTTGTTTGACACTATGTTCCAAATGATAGCTAATAATTTATACTCAGAGGGCACTGACCAATGAAAGTCTATGACGTTCTGTACTAGTTGTATGCTGGTAGTACTTTCAAATGTCTTGGGAAAGTATAATACAGTAGTTATATCTCACCTTGTAAGCTAAGCAAATGCTGCAGGTAAAGTAATAATAGAGTTTCATGTAAAATTGTATGCCATAGCACATATACTGCAAATACGTTGTATCTGAATACATAGGGGGAATGTAAGTCTATGGTTCTAATTTATCACATTAAACATACGCCAGTATTCCTTTCTGGTTAACTTGCTTTCTTTGATACCCCAAGTAAGGAAAATAGTAATAAAGTGTGCAGGATCTCTATAAAATAGGTGAAATGGAAGAATGAACGAAATTACTAAATAAATACATAGTAAAACGGTCCAAAATGTGTGCCAATCACGTTGATTTTGCTTTAAATATTGCAAATTGATTTTTCAGTAAAATACAATTGCTCCTTGGTCTGCCATAAACAAATGCTAGAGAAAATAAGAGGTAAATCTATTTTATCCTTTTGTTTCAGGGTTTACATTTTTGTTTCTTTTAATATATATTACACATGAATTTACAACAAATCACTGTTCCAAATTGGAAACCTTTGATGTTGATTTTCCCTGGAACAGAGCACAAAATTACTCATTTTTGGATGTATAGCAACATGTATGAAAGCTTTTTGATATGCTACAACGCAAAAAAATATGCTTCTCATTTATGTTACAAAAAATCCCTTTTTTGGGTCATTCATAATGAAACTCAAGACATAAGCGTATTGTAAGCTCTGAAACTTGTTTCAGGCTATCTTAATGCATGTGTTCCCATTATCTGACATGCCATAAACGCGGCACAAACGGCTAACATAAACATGGAAGTTCTAAAAACTCTGAGCTTTAAAGTTTATGCTTGCGACAAACTTAGAAATTAGTGAGTAAATTCTCCATTTACCCCATCACGTGATTATTCTGCCAACTCGCATCAGGTTTTTGTCAACATGTATTTACTAACTGCCTTTCTGTATAAGTACATGGGACAGAAGTAACTAAAATATCTCTAAAATTCACAGCAAAACAAATTGGGATGAAATGTGGCGCATGTTTGCGAGTTTAACGTCCTTTAACCGGCTCTTGTTCATTTTGAAGCATGTCTATTACCTTTTTTGCCGTGTGTATGGTCGGCCTCGCAGACCGCCCTAGTAGTTCATTGTTTTGTGCTCTTGTGATTGGCAGCTGCTTATGTCTCCATTTGGCTTTCTGAATGTATACAATATATCTCCAATACATTGTACTAAGCTTATTTTAACATATGTTTATTTTGTTAAGCCAATGAACATTTTATTCTGAATGGCCCCTGTATACCACAATGGAGTTTACAAAATGTTCTCTTATATATTGCTATAAAACAGGTGTGAACAAGCCTTAGAGTCACACTAAACAAAAAGCATCCTAGATGTTTCGGTATCTGTATAGACTGGACTGCAATCTTTATCAGAGGTGACCAACTCGGAACACACCACATACCACACAAGATGTTGATAATCTTGAATGTACGACTCTGCTCCAATTAACCCCTCTCCATACTTGCCGGAATGGAAAAGAAACTATATTCCTGTGTATAATTCCAGTAAAAATTTGTCTCTGACTATTCTGTAACAAATTATTCTTACAAAAGATATTTCTATCTGTATCATGCTAATCGAGATAAACATCAGCATAAAAGATCTTTGTATTTTTTTCCTTATAAATAGAAGGGAAACAAGGGAATATACTAGGCTAAAGTGATAGTGAAATCCATAAAAGCTGGCGGATATGTGATACAATTGGAAATCGGTTCCCTTTACATAGCCAGGAGAAAAATAAAGTCCTGTGAAAGTCCAGAATGAAGGAAATAATCCACACTACATGCAAGAAAGTATACTACAGTGTATGTTGAGAAATAGGTTTTAACTGAAAAAATGGAAATAACAGAAGCGGCTAAATATGCCAAGCAGTATAGAAATTCCAAATCTCTCTATACGGTTCTCTGTTTCTGTGCATGTGGGCTTTATGGCAGCACATTCACTAAGCCTGTGACGAAGAGTAACAGATACACACAATGTAGACAGTCATCATTGGCAACTAGAGGGATTGTATGCAGCTGAAATCGCGTAGGGAATACGCTGCGCATTGCACAGGGACAAGTAGATTTCAATGTGTAAGGTAAGGCGCTACATACATTCACATAATTTGTGGTGGTAAGGTAATATTGATGCATACGCATGCACACTGTAGCATTAACTTGAAACTAGTTCGCGACAGACAAAGTCATTGGGTTTTGAAACTTCTAGAGGACGCCTACGTAAGTAGATCCATTAGTAGTAATGGGATGTATTATCCAAAGCCGTGGATCATTGAACCCCCTTTCTACACATTTGAATAACCAACTGCAATAATTCACACGTTTATCGGGTTCGTTTGCTTTTAATGCTTGCACTCGTGTGTAGCGATAAGGTTTTAGTTTCAGCAGACGTGTTCAGAAGATAGAAATATATCTGTTTGCTGCACTAAAATTATCAGCGATTTTCGAGGTGAACGCTCCAAAGTGGCGCCGATTTCGACCTTCCTCCTAGAATGTTTTATGTCCAACACAGAACCCGAAGCTTCAAATTTATTGACGACCGCATGTATAGTTTTTCTTGCAGGTGTTACAGAGTTAGTAAACTTTTCAGCAAACTCCCTGCGCACACGGCGAGCAGATTCATGCATAAACTTTACAAATAAACACGCGTTCCTCCACGGTTAAGTGACATACCATGTTTACTGCAGCAACAGAAGCGCCTAACAGATAGTGGTTGGCTCAGCAATACAGAAATGGTAACAGTGCATTTTCTAGCAGGAATTGGCAGTACAAGTCCTGGTAGACGGCTCGGGAGTACCGCTGAAGAGAAAGGCCTCGAATGGGTCGTATAATATAGTGATCCTATAGTGGCTAACGGTGCTAAATGTTTCCCACCAGTTCTTCGGTTGCGTTACTAGCTCATGGATTGTGTTGGTGATGACAATTTCGGGCATTATCTATCTCAAATATCCTTGGTTTGCTGTGTGCATCCCTTGGTTTGCTGTGCCATGGTAGAAAAAGCGGGCGTTACACACTTTAAAAAAAATCTGGTGTGTTCCATTATATGGCTTTCTCTACATCTCTGCAACAAATTATTGTTAAAAAGCTTATGCTTCTATTTACTTCATGCTGATCGAGAAAAACTTAGCAGAAATAGTGTTATCACTTGCTTCTTTGTAAGTAGAAGCGAAATAAGGGAGCACCATAGGTTAAAGTGATAATCAAAAACTGGTTGCTATATGACTGAAGTTCCTTTTTTTGTATGGACAGGAGTTGACAAATTCCTGTATGGGAAATGTATAAGCTTTTTAGGCTAAAACCAAAAACAGGGAATATCTCAAAAACGATCAACTCCACGAAAAATGTGTATATATAACATAAATTGGGTATTTTAACGTGTTCTACATTTTTTGTGTGTTAAGTTTTTGTCCATCTCTTTCGGTTTAGCAGTTATGCAAAATTCCGTAAAATTGGTCCAGAATAAAGTAGTCTTCAGAGGCTATTCCCAGAAAATTCAAGATATACATTTTATTTTCAGGTAAATATCTTTAATATACGATATTTTAATCAAATTCGTTAGAGCCATTTTTAAGAAAATCAAAATTTTCGGAAAAAATTCCACGTAAAGGGTAGTTGGGGTGGGGTGATTTTCTTGAACATTTTCGTGTCGCATCCTTGGAAGATACAATCTTAAATACCAAGTTTGGTATTGAATTGTATTTTCGTTTTTGAACTATGCTGTCCACAGACACACACAGATACACACACGGTCCATTTTCTGAAAATGCTTCATTTTTTATTCAGGGGGACCCAAAACATGTATTTCCGGTGAAATCTCGGTATCAAATTTTTGGGTGCAATACAATACCTTCTCTATACGCTATGTACATAGTATGTAGAGAAAGTAAAAAGGTGTTGCATTCTCTTTTCAGTCTCCGCCCCTCCCCCGCCTCATTCCGTATGTGTGAGGAGTCCTGCCCCTGACTATGTATGTGGTGCTCCCGGTCTTCACGGTAATAATAGAACGAATCATATCTCTCACATGACGGCCATAGAATGAAGGCAAAAGCTTCTTGTCTTAAAAAAAACTGTGTAGACCTTTGGGAACAGAACATGAGAAGTCTATCTGCAGGTATGTGTGCTATAGAAGTTGGTGTTTTCGCCTCTCTACCGTGAGTCTCTCGGTGAGAAAATGGCGATTGGTTCTATTAGACGATTGGCAATTTGGTATTTGGCCGGTCGATTTGCTATCCGCTGGCTCTCGAGATACTCTGTACGGATGTGCAGGTAATGCGACTGATACTAGGTATTGATTGTATTATATGATTCACAATTTACTTGCCAATCAATCAGGATTGTGAAAATCATAACACTAACTGCAGAGAGTTCTCTGAATGCCACTGCTTTAAACTACGCATGCGGCTAAGAGGCGAGGAAACGAGTGGCAACATTTCCCCTCAAAAGCAGCGCTAACGAAATAAACACGTGTAGTTTTAATGCATAGAGAAGTTATCTGTTCTAAAACATGCTAGCAGTAAATGCTTTATTTTAAAGCCCCATCTGTTTTTATAACAAGTATTTCACTTGTGAGATCTATCTAACAATGATCTAGTAACCATTGTTGTAGTTCTGCTGTCTGCAGAATTTAACACATCCTTGGGAAGAATTTAAAAAGATGTATGTTTATGTATTTCTTCAAAGTAGCCTTTAAGGAGCATTTTCAAAATGTTCACAAATGGAAGGCATGCTCCATAATTTGAACAACGGTCTAGCAACCATTGTTGTGATTCTGCTGTATGCGGAATTTAAATTACTGCCTCCTCTGGAAGAATTTAAACGTTTTAAGTATTTTTTCAAAGTAGCTTTTAAGGGCCATTTTCAACACTTTCACAAATGGAAGGATTGTCAGTGTATTACCCATAACTTCGTCAAAATTAGTATTGTAAAAAATGTGTTACATTCACGTTACTTTGCATCATTTGTCGTTTATACATGCTATTCTTATGAAAGTTTGCTTCATTTTAATCGATATAAATATTTGCAGAAATAGTTAATTTAAACTTTGGTTAGGATACACAGGATATAGATACATATATTCAAATGTTTCACTGGGCATTCTATGCTGGGCTTAAAATTCTATATAGTTTACGTGCAATAATGAGAAACAAAATCGATAGGAGAAGAACAAAAGAAAAACGCGTTGGGTAACGTTTTACGAGTAATTTACTCTCCATAAATATACCAATTGTGAGTGTTTTCAGGCTTTATAGCCTGTTATTGTGTGTGCACTACAATAATAAACACTTTAGTTTTTAAATCAGTTAATTTAAACTAGAGCTAATAGTGCAAAACTAAGTTTAGAGGGGGTTAATAACCTCCCAGAGGTTACGCGGCATTATTTCCGTATGGAAAGCTGCAACAAGTGCCCTACAAGTTCAAGAATTTCACCGACAAAAGACAACGATGTAGCTTCTACAGTTCTAGCTAAAATGAATCCAGAACCTAAAGGTACGGAAAGTTATGCTTCAGTAACACAAATGACACAATCTAAAAATCAGGCTATGTTATAGATTCTCATAGTGAAATCACGCTAAAAGAATATGTTTTAGCCATAGGTAAACTAATCGATCCAGGTTGCATTAGATTTGTTTCACGCGTTTCAAATGCAAGAATTTGCATTTACTTGGCTAATAGGACAATAGTACAAGACTTAGCACGTAATCATCCTAAAGTAAACATAAAGAATGTGTCACTAAGTATCAGAGCCCTCGTCACAAAAAGGCAAAGGGTTATTCTTTCAAATGTTTGTCCAACAATTCCTAATCAGCTAATAGAACAGCAACTCGCAGTACTAGGGGTTAAGCCCACTTCATCTATAGTTCATATTGGTGCAGGAATGAACGAATCAGGTTTTACACACATCCTAAGTTTTAGGAGACAAATGTATGTCAATCCTAATGACCTAGAAAAGCTCCCTGAAAGTATGCAGATTAAGTATGAAGGTACAAACTACTGGATCTATTTTTCATCAGACTCTGTAATTTGTTTTACATGTAAACAGGAAGGGCACCTTGCAAGGCAGTGCCAGGCAAACGCTAATGACGAAGCTTTACCTATGGCAACAACTCAGGATGGCAATGAAAATGCGGCAACAGTTGCCGCATTAGATTTGTGTGATGTTAACTTTCCTAACCTGAACAAGAAACAAAACACAAACGAATTAGATTTGTGTGCTGCTAACTCTCCTAACCTGAACATGAAACAAAACACAAACGAAATCACACAAACAGCTATCTCTGATCCCAACAAAAGATGATATCCAAGCAAAAAATAGACGCGGAATCCTCTAATCATACTAAACATCCGCATGTTATGGACTCCTTTAAAACTGAATCATTACACAAGCATACACCGAACGAAAACGCTGAAAATAGACAAGAGATGTCACTCACTCCCCTAAAACGTGTAGCACATCTATAACACAAATAGGAGAACAGGAGCTCTCTTCCTCTGAATCTTCTCAGGAAGACACACCTGATAACTGTGAAACAAATAACAACAGAGTCATCAAACACACAAATAAAACACCAAAAACAGATACTAAGAAAACAAGAATCAGCGACGCAATGTCACCGGTGCGGAAATTAATGGAAGCAAACCCAGACGATTATGCTATAACATACCTACAAATACTTAGTTTTCTTGAAAATTCTGTTGGAATTTCAGACGTACAATCTTTGGCACTCAGTTATACCAGTGACCTTGAGGGGCTGGTAAACACAATAAAAAAGCTCTCTCCCTGTTTCACAGATCGTGGCATCAAAAACAGGTGCACTAGACTAATAAAGAAACTTAAGCAAAATGTCAACGTCACGGATTCCAATGAGACCTAAATTTCGCTTAACCAATCAGCTTACAAATGGCATTAAAAATATTACAATGGAACCTCAATGTTTTCTGGAAAGAATACGAATATTTTCATCTTATTTTAAACAAAAATAATCCCAACGTTATCTGCCTTCAAGAAACCAATTTTAAGCAAAATTACGTAGCTCACATGAAAACATACTCCTCATATTACAAGAATCGCATAGGCGCTTTACGTGCTAGTGGTGGCGTTGTCACCTTTATTAAAGACAATATTCCACACAGAGAAGTAAAGATAAACACTTCTCTAGAAGCTGTAGCAGTTACAGTAAACCTATCAGTAACCATAACAATCTGTAACATTTACCTTCCAAACAGCAATGAAATAGAACTATCGACACTGCATAATTTAGTGGGGCAACTACCCAAACCAGACATTGTTGTGGGTGACTTTAATAGTCACAACACTTTATGGGGTTCAAAAATCGACGCGGCAGAATAATTGAAAAACTATTAGATACAGCAAACTTAGTGTTACACAATAATAGACAACCCACGCACTATGATTTAGCCAATAATTCGAACACCAGCATTGATTTAACATTCTGCACACCTGACATATGCCATTTCTTCAGCTGGGAAGTAACTAACTCTATTCAAGATAATTACCATCTTCCCATTATCATCCACATTATATTTAATACAGCTTCTCAGGTATTTACTACAATCAAATGGAGCCTAAAAAAAGCTGATTGGTTAAAATTCAGAAAGCTTTTAGTGAAAATGTCCAAAGTTTAATACCTCCAATTGCCTTTCAGAAGAAGAATATTGACGCAATTCTAAAAGAATTCACCGACTGTATTATTAGATCTGCAACGTTAAGTATTCCACAAACATTTATTACGCCTGGAAAATGCCCTGTTCCGTGGTGGAATGAAAAATGCAGGGAAGCTATAGCAAATAAAAATTGTGCTTTTAATCGCTTCAGACGGCACCCTAATTTAAGTAATAAGCATGAATTCCTAAAATATCGTGCAAATGCACGTAGGACCGTTAAACAAAGCAAGAAAGAAACATGGCTGACCTTCCTCTCTACATTAACTGACAAGACACCCTAGTCAATTTTATGGAACAAAATAAAGAAGATAAAAGGAGGGAATTATGGTGCCCAGATAACGGCTATCCGTAATCCTGATGATCGCAGTATCAAAACTAATCCCGAAGAAATAGACAACACCTTTGCGAATTTTTTGCAAACGTGTCGAACCCACACCAAAATGATACACCATTAAACTCAGTACAAATTGTTAATATGAGTAAAAATACTAGCTACGCTTACAACGATTCAATCAGTATTGAAGAAGTGCAAGACGCTCTATTTGGTTTTAAAAGCACAAGTCCTGGCCCAGATAATATTCCTTATGAATTTCTGCAGCAATTACCCCCAGTTGTAGAATATCTCACGAAAATATTCAATCATGTACGGGTCAATAATGTATTTCCTTCATCATGGCAACGCTCAATAGTAATACCTATTCTTAAACCAAACAAGGATATTCTACATCCAGAAAATTATAGGCCTACCGCACTAACATCTACTATGTGCAAAGTCATGGAAAAAGTAATAGATAAACGTTTACGATGGATGCTGGAGAAGAACCACTTTTTCAGCCAATCTCAAAGTGGGCTTCGTCAGTTTCACTCTACGATTGAAATTTAATTGTTCTTGAAACTGAAATTAAAGAGCCATTTAGCAATTCCCAGCACCTTTTGTGTCTCACCTTAGATACAGAAAAGGCCTATGACACACTTAACAAAAATTACATCTTAAACGTATTACAAGATATAGATATAAATGAACACATGCTAAACTTCATCTCTAATTTCCCTCAAAACCGACAGATCCGAGTCAGAGTGAATGGCAGTCTATCTCAGAGCGTATTAATAAATAATGGCGTTCTTCAAGGCTCAATCTTGAGTGTAACACTATTCAGTATTGCAATGAACAAAATAGCGATTCATGTTTTACCACCAGCTAAAGCAAGTCTCTTTGCAGATGACGTTTTTATTTTTTGTTCAGTAAGAAATGCATCCACAACTCAAGAAATTCTGCAGAAATCATTGCACTCAATTCAAATCTGGTCCAATGAAATAGGGTTCAAATTCTCTGAACATAAAACTAAATGTATCAAATTTTCAAGAGCAAGACGCGAAGGAAATAAACCGAAGTTATTTATAAATGGCAAAACGATTGAAGTTGTCAGTTCTGTGAAAATACTAGGTCTAACATTTCATAAAATACTAACTTGGTCTTCACATATAAAATTACTGGCAACAGATTGCAAAAAAAAGTCAATATATTAAGAATTCTCTGCGCTAGTAACTGGGGATCCGACATAAAGGTCCTTCACACGACATATAAAGCGTTAATAAGATCCAAGCTAGATTACGCTTCAATAGTGTATAATTCTGCCAGCCCCTCGCTACTTAAAGATCTACCGTGTACAATCCGCAGCCTTAAGGATTGTTCTGGGAGCCTACCATACTAGTCCAATCGATAGTTTACGTATGGAATTAGATGAATCTCCCCTTGAAGTACGTCGAGAACACTTAAGTTTAAAGTATGCAATGAAAATAGCTGGATTACACTACCCAAATGCTTATAACTATGCATTTCCCAAAACACCCAAAAGAGATAAACTCCAACGTCCATTTAAATCATTGCCGTTCTACGATAGAATTAATTACTACTTAAAGAAACAACAAACCAGCCTTCCGAAGATAACAATAACCGGACTTCACGATGTTCCTCCCTGGAGGCTTAAAAAACCAAAACCAAAACTTAACCTAGAAATGGAACCCTACAGAAAAGGACAAACATCTGCAATTATTTGTCAACAACTCTTTACAGAAGTGTCTAGTTCACACGCTGATTATGAAAAAATATTTACAGATGGTTCAAAATCAGTTCATGGGGTAGGATGTGCAATAATCCTACCAAATCAAGTTCAGGCGTTAAAACTTCCTGACTGTTTCACTACATTTTCCAGTGAATTATACGCTATAAAAGAAGCCTTCTCGTATATAACAGAGTCTAAGGATGAGTCATTCATAATCTTTTCAGATTCCAAATCGGCCCTAATGGCAACTCAAAATATTTATACAGACAACCAACTTGCCCAAAATGTTCAAATTTTCTATAATCAGGCCTTAGAACAAGGAAAACAAGTGAGCCTTTGTTGGGTTCCTTCTCATCAACAAATTGCCGGCAACGAGAAAGCAGACGTGGCAGCAAAAACTGCTCTTCGGAAACCTGTGTGTAACACTGACATCCCAGTGCACCATTCAGATTTCTCCATTTACATCCGTACTAAAATCAACAATGCCTGGAAAACTCAATGGTCTCAACATCAAGGAACTAAACTACACTCAGTTAGAGGATCCTCCACTGCTGTTTGCTGTTTTAAAAACCTAAATAGGAAACATCAAACCATTATCACTCATCTGAGAATTGGCCACACAGCAATGACTCATGCCTACTTGATCACCAAACACGCCCAACCTCAGTGTACAACTTGCAATAACTGACTGTGTCTCATATACTTTCAGAATGCCGCCGTTATAACCCCCAGAGGAAAAAGTACAACATCACTGGTGATATAAAAGTACTAAATAATGAAACCATGTATAAAAATGTTATGTTCCTAAAAGCTATCAATATCTACAGTTTAATCTAAAATTGCAATAAACATTAACGCAGCTTTTATTTGCTTTCGTTCACAAAAATGTTACTAATATATTATAGATCATTAAAATTAAATATATCTGTACAGTTTAATATCACTCTATATTAACTTCATAAGAAGTAATTTTGTATTCAGTGTTACCTGTTAATTAGCACAACTTGTATTGTATTCCAATGCATCTTTACAATCTTGTAATAATTATTGTTATCACAATGTATCAGTGTCAGTCGCGATAAGACTCTTACGAGTCAAAGGTACTATAAATAAATATTAATAAAAAAATCGATAGGACTTACAAGAATGATAAAGAACAAGTCAACTCATTAATAACGGAGATCTCGGAAATGGTTTATGCCACAAAGAAGATATTTGAAATAAAATGCACGTTTTAAACAAATCCGCATTTATGCTCAATTATCCTTAATGATTACCAATTATGCAAGATTATATAAAATGACCTCCCAATGAAAAGGAATTCACAGGCTATTCCCAGAAAGTTCAAGATATACACACACGTTTTAGAATGCAAAAAATCTCCTAACATTTTCCATGTAAACGGTAATTTGGGATGGGTGATTACCCTGAAAACCTTAGTGTCACAGCTTTGACAGATACTGAACTTCATAAAAGGTATATGTTTATCCAGTCATGAAATAGTTTATCAAAGTCATAAAAACTGAATCCCACATCAGAAATATTATTACTCAAAAGCAAAGATCCTCAAGTAATTACTGAGTAACAAGAAGCATGTATTTACATTGAAAAAAGTGATACACTGAAATTTTCCTTAAATAGTAAATTGGAAGACCTGCCAATGAGGTTGTTAAACCTGAAGCATGTATTAGCAATATTGTTTTTATTAAAACAAATCAAAAGAAAGTTCCTCGAGCAGTTACAAACAATGAGCATGTTTTTGCACTGAAAGTGATCAAAAACTGTAATAATTCTTTGATAGTATTAAGATCTAGTTTTAAAATAATAAAAGAGGTGAATTGTACATTGGAAATATACTTACTCAAAAGTAAAGACCCTCAAATAATAACTGAATAACACTCAGCATGTAATTGCACTGAAAATATTGATAAATAGTAATGTTCCTTGAATAGCAAACCCGAAGACCTGGCATTAAGGTTATTAAACCTGAGGCATGCAACAGCAATATTCTTATTCAAAAAAAAAAATCCTCAAGCAAATACTATCACTGAGCATGTGAAAATTTCACAAGCTGTAATATTTCCTTGATAGTTTTAAAATCTGGTTTTAAAGCAGCAAAAATGAATCCTATATATTCTTATTCAAAAGCAAAGATCCTAAGTACGAGGGTCGGCTGTTAAGTCCCGGGCCTCACACAGATAGGGCACCACAATGCCAGTTAGACGGTAGCATCGAATTGTTTAACTCTGGACTAGCTTGTATTCATGGTAACAGTTCAATGGCTTGTTTAGTTTTCGAATGACAGCATTTTAAACAAGACAGCTTTAGAATTTTCACGAAAATGGAGGATTTGGAAAAACGAGCAGTGATTAGATACTTCCATTTGAAAAGCCTAGCGCCTAAAGAAATCAAGGAGAAAATGGACATTACATTGAAAGACTCTGCACCTTCATATTCAATGATTAAAAGGTGGGTTGCAGAATTTAAAATAGGATGTACGAGCACTATACATAAGCCTCGCTCTGAACGCTCTGTAGAAATTACAACCCTATAGATCATTGAAAAAAATTCATCTTTTACTACTGGAAGACCGCATATTAAAATTGTTCAAGATAGTAGAGTCTGTAAACATATCAAAAGAACGTGCAGGTAATATTTTAAGTAATGTTTTGACAAGGTCTGCATAAGAGGGTTGCAACGTTTCTTGACACCTGATCAAAAGTTGCTAAGAAAAACTGTTTCTGTTAAGAATGTGGAGCAGGTGAACCAACTCCAAAAAAAAAAAAAATCAATTTTGTCAGCTAACAAGGTTATGTGGCGAGTGTTTTCTGGGATTGCACAGGGAATTGCTTTTATTGATTACTTGGAAAGGGGTAAAAGTACCACCATGACTACTACGTGAGCTTACTGCAACGTTTGAGTGATGAGGTGAAAAGACCTCAATTGGCAAATATTGTTTCATCACAATGCTCTGGCCCATCGTTCAGTCGTTGCAACGTGAAAAATGTGCGAATTGCTTGAACATCCAACCTATTAACCAGATCTAGCACCCAGTGACTACCACCTGTTCCCAAACCTCAAAAAAGTTCTTGGAGGACGAGGAGTTATTGATGCGGTAAACAGCAATTTTGAGGACGTTGGTGAATTGCACTACAGACATGGTTTAATTAATTTAGAGCACTGATATGACAAATGTATTAGCGTTTCTGGAGATTATATTGAGCAGATTTTTTTTAATGCTGTTTTCATTGAGAGGCCCGAGACTTATCAGCGGACTCTCGTAATTACCGAGTAACATTGACCACGTATTTACACTGAAAGTAAGTGATAAAGTGTAATTTTTCTTTAATAGCATATTCAAAGACCTCAGTAATATCCTTATTTTAGAAAAATACTCAATCAGTTATAAACACAAACAACATATATACTCCTTAAAACGTTAAATATATCTAGCCAGAAATCCAAGTGGTCACAAAGCCTACAAACTAAAGTTAATGTGATCCAGCAACTCATATTAAAAGTTTAGTACAAAACTTTAACACCACGCGCAATTACTAACTTCAAACTCATAAAGGTTTTAATTCTTGTAACAGAATATTGCAATTTTTAATGGGGTTTACCATTAAGAAATATCAACATTTTCAAAATGTTTTTTTTATTTATTCTTGTTCTTTGAAATCGTTTAAAAGTTTATATAACACTCATTTACTTTCGCTTTATTTAATAATACAGTTTATAACTATGCTAAGTGTATCAAGACAAAGAACAAGCGGTAAAAAGATTTGTTATGGTGTACCTTTTTTGCTATTAGAGATATCTGTTTGAGATTTTCGAAACAGATAAACATTTCTTCGTTCTTTCGATTAAGCGCGCAGTTGTACCCCTGTTTCGGTTTGCAACCTATTTGTTTGTATCGTTCATAACTCAAACATATGCCCTAATATTTACAACAATTCAGTGGCTTTTGTATGATAGTGTTTCTTCAGGTTGCTTTCACTTTCTCTACACGTACTGTGTTCATACTGCTGGACATAGCTCATTCCATAAAAAGTTGAAACCTTTATCATAGTAATATGAAATAATGAAAGCAGATGAACTAAGTGATTTTCACCATGAAATAGTATAAATCACTTAATTATACAAGGTGCATCAAATGAATCTTTTTGTAAAACTTTCCATGGTCCTATTACAATAAATGTGCAAAGAAATGTTAGCTTAGTCCGTAAAACGATATTTAGTAGTAATATGTGCGAAGGAAAGTATGGTTTCATAAATTCAGAAGAAAAAGAATTCCACAGTCAAGACACAACACTAATATTGCATGATATTATCTTACGTTTGGTTTATGGTCTTAGAGCTATTGGGAAAGGACAAACAATGGCAAATATTTTCTGTGGAATAATGGATCTTCCAAAACCTCCAAAGAAGTTTCCAATTTATATCAATGTATCTGATTCTGCCACTGAAGATATATGTAAGGAAGGTATAAAATAGGCTATTAAGGAAGCTGCGGAAAGTAGCTCTGAAAAATAAAAATAACTATTGCTGTAGATGGTATATATCAAAAGCATGAATTTTCTTCTCAGATATGAGTGACAATAGTAACCTGTGTAGATAAGGTAATGTTGTAGATCTTGCTATAAAAATAAGTTCTGCAAGTGTAATAATAAGTTAAACGAGTCCATAAAAATTATTGCATTACCAATTACTAAGGGATAAGTGGAGGGATGGAAGTTGAAGGTGCCAATGATATTTTCAAGCGCCCATTGCCATAGTAAAACGTAAAGTATGTTGGATATTAAGGATATGTAGACACAAAGTCTTACAAACCTATTCAGGAGGAACATCCTTTCGGAAAAGGCATAAACATTGAAAAATTAGAGTGTACAGGTCATGTGCAGAAGAGAATGGAGAAACTTAACATTAAATTTACGTGGGAGAATACTAAGTGATGGTAAACCATTTGGCGGAGCAAAGCGAATTACTGACAGAGAGATTCTAAAAAGTCAAACATGTTATGGATTAGCTCTCAGAAGAAAAGTCACAGAACTTCGGAGCACGAGAAAAGCTATTTGGGCTGCTTATTTTCATTTCCCTTCATCAAATGAACAATCTCAACATGGTCTTTATGATGCAGCCTGGTGTAAATATATGAAAGAAAAAGAAGATGAAGGAGAATACAATCATAAAGAACATTTTCATCTTCATTCTCCCTGCATGGTTGACATAAAACCAATATTCAGAGAATTTGCTGACTCAGAACTTCTAAGTGGTGGAACACAAAATCCCAACAAATCGCTGCGTAATATAATCTGGACTTTTTTTTTCTTTCTTTTTTTTTTTTTTTTTTATAATACGGTACCGGAGTCTGATCAGGACTCCGGTACTGTATACCCTACTTTTATTTACTTTTTTTCTTCTTCTTTTTACCTTGTTTTTCTGTATTATTACTAGATTGCTGTTTTCTTACTGTTACAGCACACACATAAACACAAACATATAACACCCATGCCCAAGGCGGGACTCGAACCCACGATCCCCAGCGCTACGAAGCACCAAAGCGGGACGGCTTGGCGAGCCCGGCTATGGGGACCGGCAGACTCGTATCGCAAAAAAAAAAAAAAAAAAATGTCTTTATTGGGATGAGCCCACTACATTTTGGAGTTAATGAGGTAGCAACATCATTCAGCACGGGAAACATTGTTAAGTACCAAGTGATGAAGTTGCTGGATAAGGAAATTGGTTTAAATTGTACCTCTGCTAAGAAAACCATAAATCAAATAAGAATAAACAGAGGAAATATTAGAATAAATAAATATTAGAATAAATAAACATTAGAATAAATAAACAGAAAGGCCAGGCAATCAATCATCAGAGCAAAAAGAAAGCTGGAGGACCTCTACCAGCAAGAGGAGAAATTAGATGAACCTACTATAGATGAATTGGATTAAGGTATGATTTGAAATGTTTTCTCACTTTAAGATCTATTTCCCATTTTTCTCAATCCCATAACAAGTAGATTGGTAACATTTTTACGATATATTATGTACGTGTATTTGAGAAGTTTAGCACACTGGTTCTTAATGTCTTTTTCTTTTTTTTTTATCAAAATGAAAAATATCAATTAAAGACTTTCATAATTTTGTATAGGACAATTTTTAAAAAATTGTAACTAAAATCCGAGAAACCTTTTCAAAATGCTCCTATTATAAGTTTATAAAGGCTTTCAAGAACACATGGTAAACGCTTCGTGATAGAATGAAGCAAACCCTAAAATATATGTTTACTTCCAATGTATATCACAAAAACACCACGAACTCAATTTTGAAACTGGGACCAGCAAAACACCTTTCTCTACATTTTTGTTTGAAATGACACACAGGCCAGACCTGTAATCTTTATGTATAACTATAATCAATCACTTATTTAATTTTGCGAAGAAGAAGAAAACGCCGACTTAGAAAATGGGTACGATATTATTATTATTATTATTATTATTATTATTATTACTATTATTAGGTCATCTTCTTAGCGCGGTGGTAGCGCAGCTGTTTACCAAGCGGGAGACCTGAGTTCGATCCCCAGCACCGGCGTGGGGATTTTTTCCCCGCTGGGAGACCTGACCTGGGGTGCACTCAGCCTCGTAAGGTCCCTGGGGGGCCAATTGAGGAGCTACTTGATGGAGAAGTAGCGGCTCCAGGTCATGAGGACCGCATTAACCGGCCGGGGGCTCGAGGCGCTGACCACGTCTCACCCTCCAATACTGCACCCCATCCATGACGTCTGTAGTGGACCGAGATGGGGGACGCAGCGGCCGGGCGGTAGGCCAAAGTTCCCCGTGAGCTGTCGTGCCATGGAGTTGTTGTTGTTATTATTATTATTATTATTATTATTATTATTATTATTATAACAAAATTTAAACATTATCAACAAGGTAAACGTGTTACATACAAAAATGACGCACTAATCAGGAAATCCAAAATAATATGGCAGATCAACTCCCGGGGACACGCCCTCCACAATACGCGGCAAGCCAGCCAACCTTTCTTGAACTAAAGCTTTCCTTTTCAAGGCAGAAAGGATATGGGAAACACAATATATAGGACGGAGCCTTCCGGAAAATCCTGTAATAAAACAGCAGCAACTGCATGAGTAAATGCGTTCTTTTGCATCACAAAGTTTCGCGTAAAGACGGGGCGGTTGAGAAACCCTCTTCACAGTCATCTTCAAAAGAGTTCTGTTAGGCTTTCGGTCATATGTACGGAACACATTTTCTCCGTAAAATATAAAAGGATTCCGCGCGGGAAGCAAAATGCAGAATAAACTTGGGGAAAGCGTTACCATCTCAATAAAGCGAGACAGCAATTTCTTATTAGTAGTAGGAGTCACCTTCGGCAGCGCACCCGTTCCTTCCGTTTCGATCGTAACCCCATCTACTGAAGGAGCAAAATGCCCCAAAAATCATGACTTAATCGCGACAAAACTCAATTTAGAAATCTTAAAGCTGAGATCTGCGCCTTGTAGGTGACGAAAAACCCCACGGAGGTGCTTCATATGTGATTGAAAATCTGGAGAGTGCATCGAATTGTGATAAAGATATGGAAACTTAATGTCGGAAAAGACATTGTCCAATGATGCACACAGAGCCTGGATACCAAAAGGGATAGGGCTAAACTCATAAAGCCTCCAGGAGTGATGGAAGCTGTAACATGCTTACTTCGTTCCGATAAAGGTATCTTGTGGTAAGCAAGATCAAGGGGGAAACAAAACTTGGCTCCTGTAAAATAGTGCGCTGCCGAATGAAGATAAGGCGAAGGTGTATATTGATTCAAGAGTTCCATGTTTAATAGTCTGTATTCCACCACTGCACGAAATTCATAAGCACCGTTCAGTCCAAAAAGAACAAAAAACTAATTCGGATTACTGTACCGAGAGTCAGATGGTCTAATAATGCCTTGATCTAGCATCTCATTAATATTTTAATAGCCATCTTAGGTGGAGTTAATCTATAGGCTGACAATTTAGCTGGAAAGTGGTCAGTAAAACAAATTTCATATACCACTACACTTGTCGCCCCCACTGCCGTAACAGGTTCGGGAGTTTCGCTTAGAAACTCGCCCCATCGTTTCTGCCTGGGCATGCGACAAATGTTCTAAGCATAGCAAATCGATGAGACTCTCCGGACACAACACCCGTTGGAGTTCTGCCTCACTCGAAAAACACTCGAGAGCGCGGCAAAAAAGAAACTTCCTCGAGGAAACCCCAAAATTAAATGTGTTCTCACGGAAATCCAAGTGAAAACTCTTACGGGAAATAAACTCTACTCCTAATTCCACTGCAACGGGTTACCCATCTAGAAGCTGAAAGGAATGCTTCCAAGTAAACTCGGTAAACCGCACATATTAGGTCATTCGGTTCCTTGCCTAACGTATGATACTCCCAACGTTCACACATTTAATATCAGTGCTAATTAGTTTAGAGCAAACCCCCTAAGATGTGTATCGAAAAAAGCTGAATCAAGAAACGAACATGAATTTCCTGAGTCCAACATGGCCAGAATAGGAGTACTCCCAGAATAAAGGAGCATGCCTAGTTCGGGACGGCCGCAATCTTCTTCTCTCTAGATAAATCACCAAGACCTGAACTGGGGTCTAGTGTCACAATTTTCATTTAGGAGGAGATTGCCCGAAGGCCACAGAATTCCCCCCGCAATGTCCATGAGTATGACAATTCTGGGCCAAATGGCCGGATCACAACCGTTGAAACGCAGCCGCCTAGCCGGAGCGCGGACACCTGGAACGTGAGTCCAATCCAGCTGGAGGACGCTGGTTACCTTGAGCACGAAAGCGACCTCATTTCGCACCCTCATTGATGGCTAGTACTAATCTTTCTAGGTCTGCGAAAGTCCTAATCCGACACGAAAACAATGCGTGTCATGGCGTCCAATCCCGTGAAAGTGACGTCACATACCTCGGCCTCGTGGTAGTAACCAAACACAAAACGTACTCTTTTCATGTAATCAGGAAAAAGTTCGTCCACCACCCTAGGTGCCAAACAATTATCTCGCACATACATTAGGACATAGGAATTTGATAATTCTACAGGAGACTGGTCTAATGACCTAGTGTCGTGTAACAGAGTCAAAGACGGACTCAATAGTTTGGCACTCACTAAATCAAATAGTACCCTCTCCGGAACACCATACACACAGACTTTGTCAGCATTTCAATCTAAAAACAAAGGAAGCCCAACAGCGATGCACAATCCATAACTGTGAGTGGAGAGAAAGAACTTCCATTCAAGTTCGAAGCCACTATTGCCAAGACCACGGGATCACCTTGACCATCCTCCAAACCAGAAATCTCCAAAGTAGGAGATTTATGCTTTACCAATTGCATCCGACACTGCTTCTACTCCGAGACATGAGCGCTCTTGGGAAAATATTCAATGTGTACTCCAATGTAGTGGAACACTTCAGAAAGCATACGCTTAATTTGCCAATGTCATGGGTAACCATCCTGTTCTCAATACTCAAGAATATTATGGAATTCAGTGGTCGCAAACCTACAATCTCTCAAAGTAACTGAAACCATTCCCAACACACACAATTTCAGAATGTTTTGAAACTATATGCAAGCATTTATGGTTCTGAAAAGGACAGTAGAATCTGCAGCAGGAGCGATTGCACAGGTTATAGCAGAGAAATAGGTACATGGGTGCAAATGATGATGATGAAACTATACGGGAAAAAAATTAATTATTTGAGTAATACATATTAGAACAAAATTAAAGCTTACCTCTTTCATCTGTACATCAACAGAATTCTTTTTGGGCAAATTTTTCTATGACATGATTATAAAAAAGTCCTCGGCCCCAAATTTTGTGCAATAGAGTCTTTTTGATTGATAACAAAATAAAGTCAGGAAAACCTGTCTTCATATTAAATGTTCCATACATGTTTATAATTCTTTACTTGTAAAAAAAAAAAAAAACATATCCTCTATTGTGGAAGTGCTGGAATTGCAGTTATATTGTAGATTCTGCATACTGTTAATGTTAAAATGCAGGACTTAATACAATATGTACATGTAATGGTGGGCACATTTGTTTGTATAATAATCCCTCCTTCCACAAGAAATTCTCTGGTATGGACCTGAAGATAAACTTTTAATGCTGAAACTTCAAGGTATGCATTCAGAAGACATATTTAGATTTGTAATTAAAATATTGAGACTGATATGAAAATGTAAAAAATAATAAAACTTAAAGTATTACGTGAATATAAAATGTAAAATTTTAAAAACTTCTAACATTCTATTAAAAGGTATGCAGTCTCAAAGAGTACTTGTGTTGGCTGCCATTTTATTGAGTGTTTTTAATTAATAACTTTGTTTTCGTAACATTGCTGCCAATTATTGCATTTAATGCTTAATGTTCTTTGTGGCAAGTATAAATTGTCTCTTAATAGGACAGCTGGCTCGTGGCTTAACTATGAATTATGCCAAGTTACGATTAACTAAGGTTGCATAAAATTATTCTCCAGCCATTAGACAGAGGACTGGTTTCTCCAAGAGAGGTTACTAAATAACATAAATATGAAAATTGCTTTAATCCGTGTGATATTTCCCAGGCATACATTCAATACTTAACTTATAATGCACAAAAATAATAAATGTATTAATATATTCTTTCTAATAAGAATGAATGCACAGAACTTGTTTTAACAAAGCATGTCCAACCATGTGCTATTTTTAAAGTGGTGGCACATGCATTTTAGCTAGTCCTGTTCAAGCTGATTGGCTCTTGTTGGGAGCAAGTGGGAGGGTAGAATTTTTCATTCGGCCAACACCTGTAACATTGGACTGATTCAGTAAAACAGAGATTTGTGCTGTCATGTCTTAAAACTTTTTGAAGTTTAAACATGAAATTTAATACATTTTATACAACTACAATAAGCTGAATAACACTTAAGGGACTAGCCTAGTTCTATGAATCCACTGATTGCACACCCCTGGTGTGCGTGTGTGTGTGTGTGTGTGTGTGAGCAAGACAGAGACAGGCACAGAATTTAATGACAATTCAACAACCCAAACAACCAATGAGTGAACACTATTGCCATGAGCATTGCTGAGTAAACAAACTAATATGACCAAAGATTTAACATCTAGACAATATAAACATTTTTTAGCATTTTTGTTCATTTTGTTTTATTATATTTCCCAGCAGGATGCTGGAGTTTGTATTAGACTGAGCTGTAGTTTCATTACTAGATCTTCTTGCTCATGTTTTGCCTATTGATGTGTGGTTACATGCAGTACAGTTTATGTATTTAGCAAGTATGTATTGTTATTTTTGTCAGTCTGGGTGGCTCACTAGCAGATAAGTTTTGAGCGTACTTAAAAATGGCAATCCCATGTATTCAGTTGTTTTAAATAAAATTCAATTAAACACTTGTTCTACTGCAGGTTAGCTAAACCTTGCAAGCTATGAAAGGAATTCAAAGAATAGTGTGTTCACTTTCATTTGAAAGGGAGCAATTTGTAAAAATTACAATTATTGTAAATTTTGTTTCAAAGTTTGATACTGGTATGAAAACATGTAATATGTACCTACCTCTTATTACTTTTATCTCCTCATATCAAGATTGTAAAAGGTCACAATTAGTTTTGTAATTCTCAGTTTTCCATGACCGTAGGCAAATAACAGTTTCTAGGTTATCAAATATGAGAAAAAAATCACATTTTCTCCCCAGAGAAATAATGTAATATTTGTCTTTCTAAGGAAGTTTTAACTAGCAATGAAAACAATGAAAGATATGATTACACTAAGTTACATGCAGTGGCAGCCGGTGAGTACATGTCTTGAGGGTTGCATGTACTAACGATGAGCAGTAACACTTTTGATTGTAAGGATTATATTGACTGTGCCGGAATTTCTATCAAATAAGTAATTCCTCAAGACCTAGGAGTTAGTGCGGTAATCCTCCAGCTTAGGCAATTCAGTGTACATATAAGGTTGCCTTAAGAATGCTCCAATTACATCATTCTTACTCTCGGTATCTTACTTGCCAAGAGCATATAAAATACAGTTAACTTTATTTTATGTGTCTCATCTTCTGTCTCTACTTCGCTTTTCTTTAATTTATAGTTAAAAATCCCGGACATGTAGTATTTAATCTACCTACCTTCTACCCAATTAGTGAGTGTTTTAGAAGTCAACCACAGTGAAGTATAATTTGAAAATAGAAGTAGAGAAAAATATAAATAAGCTTTCCATTGCTTCCCAGACCTGGGTGTTGTATTTATTATAAAGAAATCCATATGTTCTCTTTTAAAATCCATGCATCCATAGATTATTCCCAAATACCATAGATCTAATGCTTTAGATCCATGGAATTAAATCCATGGAATTGGAGGACCTTGTTTTCATCATCAAGGATTATTGTACCATTGTTTCTAACATATCTAAGGAGAGGACATAAGGAATTGGGGTAAACTTAAACTTGCAGCTTAAAAAATATGTGATGCTTCAGATATCCATTCTCCAAATACTCATTTACTTTTACTCAACCATACTGAATATCTCAGAAAAGTTAATGTTAAAAAATTGCATAAATATATGATTTTTACATAATTTACAGAGGTTTATCTGTGCACATAATACTTAATATAATCCATAACAATCACAGACATACATTTTAATAAATATTTATGTCCGTATAATAATTGATTGATATGCTCTGTAACACCCACATGATATGGTTTTAATACATGGTTATTAGTATGCAGAAGTAATTAATATACCAATATCCACAAAACGTATATTTTTACTTTCTCTATACATACTATGTACATAGTGTATAGAGAAGGTATTGCACTCCACCCAAAAATTTGATACTGAGATTTCATCTGAAAAATATGTTTTAGGATCCCTTGTATCCAAAAAAAGTATTTTCAGAAAAAGTGCTGTGTGTGTGTGTGTGTGTGTGTGTGTGTGTGTGTGTGTGTGTGTGTGTGTGTGTGTGTGTGTGTGTGTCTGTGTGTGTCTGTGAACATGATAACTCAAAAACGAAAATTCAGTAAAATACCAAACTTGGTATTTATGTTTAGTATCTTCCAGGGATATGACACAAAGATTTTGAGAAAATCCCCCACCCCCAACTACCCTTTACATGGAACTTTTTTCGAAAAGTTTTATTTTCTCAAAAATGGCTCTCATGATTTTTATTAAAATATTGTATATTAAAGCTATTTACCCGACAAATAAAATGCATATCTTGAATTTTCTGGGAATAGCCTCTGAAGAGTACTTTATTCTGGGTGAATTTTACACAATTTTGAATAACTGCTTAACTGTAAGAGATAGGAAAAAACTTACTGCATGAAAAATGTACAGCACGTTAAAACACACAACTTATGTTATATACATTTTTTTCATGGAGTTCATCATTTTTTAGATATTCCCTGTTTTTGGTTTCTGCTTTGAATAACATACTTTTCTCATACAAGAAATTGTCAACTGCTCTCCATAGAAACAAAGGAACTTCAGTGACACAGCAACCAGCTTTTGAAAATCACTTTAACCTTATTTCACTTCTACTTACAAGGAAGCAAGTAATAAGACTGTTTCTGCTAGTTTTTTCTGATTAGCATTATGTAAATAGAAGTATAAGCTTTTTAAGAATAATTTGTTGCAGAAATGTAGAGAAAGCCATGTGAATGGTACACATCAGATTTTTAATAAGTGTTATGTGTCCACTTAATAATTAATAGATAGTGTAACAGTCACAAGACATACATTTCTAGGGAAGTGTCCATGTGTCTACTTAATAACTAATACATATGTAACACTCACTCACAAGATATACAATTACATATTACAATGTATTGCTGTTCAATATTATGTATATACCTAGATATTAGTGTCTGTCTGATGCCATTTGAATGTATGGTTTTCATAATATTTATGTACCAAGTGGTGTGCTCACTTAAAATAAGTACAACGTTGTCTATCTACCATTAACTAGAAAACTAGGAATATTTGGAATACCTACTCTTTTACCCTATTAGTCATATTATGGCAGGAATTAAGCAGTCTAGTTATGTTAAGATATTTTGTATGTAAAACACAAAAATTAAAAATCTGATGTGTTCCATTCACATGACTTTCTCTACATCTCTGTAACAAATTATTGTTAAAAAGCTTATGCTTCTATTTACTTCATGCTAATCAAGAAAAAATGAGCAGAGATAGTCTTATTACTTGCTTCCTTGTAAGTAGGAGTGAAATAAGGGAGTACCATAGGTTAAAGTGATAGTCAAAAGCTGGTTGCTATGTGACTGAAGTTCCTTTGTTGACAAATTCCTTTGTTGGGAAAAGTAGAAGTTTTTTAGGCTGAAACAAAAACAGGGAATATCTCAAAAACGATCAACTCCACGAAAAAAAAAAAATATATATATAACATATAACATAACATAATTGGGTGTTTTAATGTGCTCTACATTTATTGTGGGGTAAGTTTTTGTCCATCTTTTACGGTTTAGCAGTTATGCAAAATTCAGTAAAATTCATCCAGAATAAACTACTCGTCAGAGGATATTCCCAGAAAATTCAAGATATACATTTTATTTGTCAGATAAATATCTTTAATATATGATATATTAATCAAAATCGTTAAGGCCATTTTTGAGAAAATCAAAATTTTCAAAAAAAGTTCCATGTAAAGGGTAGTTTGGGATGGAGGGATTTTTCTCAAAATCTTTGTGTCGCATCTCTGGAAGATACTAAACTCAAATACCAAGTTTGGTATTTTACCAACTTTTCGTTTTTGAGTTATTGTGTTCACAGACACAGAGACACACACACATGGACCTTTTTGTGAAAATGCTTTTTTTGGATACAGGGGTTCCAAAACATATATTTCCGGTGAAATCTTGGTATCAAATTTTTGGGTGGAGTGCAATACCTTCTCTATACACTTTGTACATAGTACTTATAGAGAAAGTAAAAACTATATAAAAATGATATGTTAATAATTTAATTACTTTCTTGTTTTTAACAAGCAGTATCTAAAATATATATCTATTTTACATATCACAGGAGGTCATTCGCTTAGAAACACAATACTGGACTCTTGTGGACATCCCCAAGCAAGAAAAGCAAGAGACAGTTCCTGTATTTGTCCTCCGTGCTTGTGCTATCATGGAGAAGACTCAGAAATCTGGAGAAGGAGTAAAGACTTCTGCAAAAATAGCTGAAGAAGAAGAGAAGAAACGTGAAAGGATAGACCGTTTAGAGAGTAAGTAAATGCCATAATTATAACTTCCCACAGGCCTTGAAAATTTGTAATATTGCTTATAGACTTGTGATTTCTAGCACTAAGCATGCTGTATTTACCTACATATAGGTACTCACATAAATAATTGGTCCCTTAAGACTCTCCTGCCCACCTGGGTAGTGTGGTAGTAGCATGTCTGCTTCACATTCCAAAGGTCATGAGTTCGAATCTCGCTTAGGGTGAGTTTCTCAGATAAGGTTTTATTCAGGGTTTTCCCTTATCCTGAGAAGACAAACGTCGAGTAACTTTAAGCTCCATGGACCCTGATATTTGAGCATTATTTCATCAATTTCATTCATCGTCCGAAATGATCAACCAGGTTAAAGGATGTTAAACTAAAAAAAAACTCTCCTCACCTAGACAGCCCAGGTTCGATCCCAAGTGACCGCATGTGAGTTTGTGGTGTACAAAGTGGCGCATGGGCGGGTTTTCTACAGATTCTCCATATTCTCCCGACATCGCATTCCACCAGTGCTCCATCTTCATTTCATGTATCACCAATGTCTTCACCTGCTGTGCCACAAGTAATAAAAATGGCGTTAAGCACTACAAAAAAAAAAATAAGACTCTCCTATATAATGCAGAGTGATTTAAGTTTATGAATTGGTAGATTCGATTAGATTAGAAAGCATTCTGTATGTTCATTTAGACCAGGAAGTCACTGAACATAAAACTCGTCAAGGCATATACATATGTTTATATACTTCGGAAAAAATAAAAACAAAAAAACAATGTATAAAGCTCTAGTGCTAAAGGCATGGGTTACAAAAACAGCAGAATAAACATATAATCACACCATTTACTTTTGAGGCCTGAATGCCACTGCACTATACTTAATGTGCTCTATAAAAGCATATGAACTTTTTCTTCTTCTCCTTTTTTTTTGAATGAACATAAAAACAAAGAGTATCAAAAATTAGTGTTAAAATGTATAAATAAATATACTCTCATTATATTATGTAACACTGATGTAATATCAGATGATAGTTTTCTAATTATCGACATAATAGTTACTACTAGGAATTATATAAAACTAAAATATGATTATTGTATTATGTACTCTTCATAAATGCCAACAAATTACAATACATATTTACAAATATGTTATAGAATTGACAATGCAAAAATTTACAATTATGTACTAGAGTGTAAAATATCAAGGCATCAGACTTTACAGACCTTGTGCCATTGCTAAATACTAAAAACTTCATTTGACACATTCGTGCAAGTCAAAATATATCAGTTTAACTTGAATATAAAACACACATACTAATATGCACAAATGCAATATATATACACATTAAACAAATATTAAGTTGAATGCAAAGCATAAACAAAATATTGAGTAAAACGCCATTTGGGTTTTTTGTGACATAAATATTAATTCTTAGGTATACTCTTTTACTGCAAAGCAGACATACATGCACACCAATTTAATATTCACTCTTATTTATGCTTCTATTCATTTGTTTAGGTGGGGAATAAAAAGAGACCCACATACCCATTACCATCTCTGACAAATCCATGTTTCTTTGCTGTTGTGGTGAACTGTGAAGTCAAATGGAACTCAGAGGAGCCAGCACAATATTTTAGCAGCAACAGCTTGTGATCTTTCACTATGCTGTTAAAGTGACTATACCATGGATTTGAGACATCAATATAGAGAAGAATACATAATTGTATTTTTGCACAAACAGGATATTCACACAAGCTAAGTAAGAGAGGGAAGAAACTGCTTATAAGAAAAGAAATTAATTAATCCTAAATTAAGTAACCTAGAACTCACTACTGAACTGCATCTGATATTGGTAAAGTGTACAGCCAGAAGTGGTTATTGAAAAGGTTATTAATATGGTTACTGGGAAGGAAGATTGCAATGGAAGGCTAGTCAGAAAAAAGTAAATAAAGCTAATAGAGTAAAGAGGTAGCAGTTTGCTAAAGAATACTGTAAATGAGATCAAGAGTGGTGAAATTATGCAATTATTAAAGAAAGTCTCTTTTATATGCACTCAATATAAAAGGGTGGTGGCAGTAGGGGGGGTGCCATCATGATTGGTGATTGTATAATCAAACAGTGATGAAATAAGTATTTACAGCGGAAGCAAATGGCCAGCTCCCTTTCCTGGACATTCTTGTTTATAGAAAACCTGGTGGTGCTCTTGGACATGAAGTGGTCAGGAAGCCTACTCATATGAATCGATATCTGAACGCAGCATCAAAACACCATCCTGCCCAAAAACGGGCAATGATTAAAACGTTAGTACACCGAGCAAAATTGTGTCCGAGCCTCAATGACTGGACTCTGAATTACAGCATCTGAAGGAGGTACTATAAAACGATGGCTACCATACCATTAGACCTTGGTATGCTAATGTACAGGACACCAAGGAACAACCCATGGCGTTTCTACCATAAGTAGAAGACATCACAATACGCATTGCTCGGTTACTAAAGAAGAAGGGCATCAAAATGGTATTTACGCCAACTAACAAGATAGGCAATATGTTGCATTCAGTGAAAGATCTGAAGGATCTAAGCACTACAGGGATCTACAAAATACCATGTGAGTATGGAAAGTATATGTCGGCATGACCAGGAGGACTATTAAAAAACGTGTAACTGAACCTCAATGTCATGTCCGCCTAATGCAGCCAGAACATTCAGAAATTGCAGAGCATGTATTTACAGAAGGCCATAGAATCAAATTTCAATACACGAAGTGTTGGCAAAAACAAGAGGATATTTTAATCTTCTCAGGAGAGAAGCTATTGAAGTAGAGCAGCATCCAAATAACATAAACAAAGATGGTGGTTACCGGATAAGCAAGACCTGGAAACTGGTATTAGTAAAGAAACAGTTGGTTGACTTTCACACGCCGGCTGGACACACGTGTACGTTACCTACCATCCCTCCCCCCCCTCCTAAATGATGAGAATAATAGCCTGCATTCCTCTCCAGCATCACATTTACCTCCTACAGTGACTGGCACTGAAGATGCTGCCCGTAAAAGTCAGCAAAACGTATGGTTCACATTTTAACCTACGACCACGGCACAATCATTGATAGGATTCTACTTGATCCTTTCCCTTTTGCCTTCAGAGTCTTCTGTTTCAAATACTTCAAAATTGAATAGTAGTCAGAACAATTTGCAACATATTTTGTTGCACCGTTATCAAACCTCCAATTATCTATATTTACTTCTATGGAACAGGCCTCATTTAGACTGTTAATAGTGCAACAGTCTGTAAACTTAAACATGGAACAGGTGAAGAAATGGTTTGATCTAAATGGTTTTTACCTCAATGAAAACAAGACACAAAATATTATGTTCACACTAAAAAAATGCAAGGGTAAATTTAATACAGCTGAAAGCGTAAAACTGCTGGGGGATAAATATTGACAATAATCTCTCTTGGAACACACACATTGACTTTGTCTGTAGTAAACTATCTTGTACAGTATTTATGCTAGCTAACCTGAACAAATAAGTACCATAAGAATATGTAAGGATGGCCTATTTTTCTTTTTTCCAAAGTATATACATATAAATATGGTTTTAATACCAAGGGGTAGCACTTCAAGGATTTCTGAAGTATTTATTATTAAAAAAAAAGTTGTGAGAATGTTAAACTTCTTCCCATAAACAGCATTGCAAACCTCTATTTAAGATTGCCGAAATTCCCGCAATTGCTAAATTAGATGCATATGATGTTCTAGTTTATATTAAAGAAAATTTAGATATGCACACAAAAAGAAATGAAATGCATACATATCAAACAAGAAATAATAACAAAATAGATTTGCCTTTTCAGAGACTCCAGAAAACAGCCAAATTTTATAAAACCATTGGAATTCAATTGTATAACAGCTTGCCCATTGAAATAAAAAATTACAGTTTAAATAGATTTAAAGACAGAATGTATAAATGGCTGATAGAATACCCATGCTATAGTATACATGAATGTCAAAATGAATTGTGACAGATGTCTTGTACATAGTCTATAAGTATATAATTTCTATGCTCATTTAGGATATAGGACAAAGTCTATTGTAATTTATGTAATTACCTAATGATGGATAATAAATTATTATTATTGTTATTATTATTATTATTATTATTATTGTTGTTATTATTGTTATTATTATTGTTATTATTATTGTTATTATTATTGTTATTATTGTTATTATTATTGTTATTATTATTATTATTATTATTATTATTATTATTATTATTATTATTATTATTATTAAAATCCGTAGCTACTGTCTCCTCCTCAGTCCTTTGCTTCTGTACTTTAACATTTTTAGCTGGTCTTCCATCTGCAATCCATTTATAACAGTTTTTAATCTAATGTGCAGGTTTACTACAGTAATTACAATTGCCTTAGTAACTATTCATTTAATTTTCTTTAACTGATTACCTACACTTGTCTTTGTGAGAAATGTCACTTGCTCAACTTTATCACTATTCACACTTTTAGTGAAATTCCTCTCAAACATGCACAACTGAGCATGCAACTCTTCCAATGTTTTATCTTCATCTTTTGTCAACAGCATTCACCTTGATTTGAATGTCTCATAGTTTTATGTTTTATTAATTTGTTGAGTTGGTTTTTTAGCACTACGTCACTTACATTGTTATTATGAGTGACTAGTTTCGAAAGCCTATGCTTTCATTTTCAACCTCATGGGTCTAACTGCTATTGCTGGCTGCATTTGTCTCATAGTTTGTTGGCAAAATCTGTAGAACTTTACACACTAAGATTAGATTAGGTAAAGCATTGGCTTTAAGTCCATTATTAAGATCATTCTACAAACTTTTCAACTTGGCAATGTGCATGGAAATGTCTCCTCCTTGCATCTAGCTAAACAAGAAAAAGTCTGTGCCTACCTTGAACAACTGATTTCTGGTAGACACCTCAAAATTTTGCTTCAGTGCCTCCCATGCTTCACAAGCCAGTTTTTTGTCCACGATGCTTTGATAAACAGCCTCTGCCATTGCATTCGTAATCACAGAATTTGCATAACTGTTGATTTTCCTATACAGATCCAACTCTAGCTTGCTTTTTTTTTTTTACCATGGCTTTTTCTGCATCCGGTAACAAGAGATTGGGTTTCTTCAGCTTGCCATCAATTACATCCAGAGTCCCTTCATGGTAATCCAGTAAATCCCTTATTTTTGGCTTCTACATTGGCCACTCAGCTTCACTATTCAATTGCTTGTTATGCTTTATTAAATACGTTTTGAGTTTTCTTCTTTCCAAGTGCTCTAACTACCTAACCTCAAAACTTTCTTTGTTCTTCAAATACATTACTGGAGCCCATAACCTAATGAATTTTAAGGTTGATAAATAACTGTTTGAATTACAAAACAGTTTGTGGTGGTTAATTTCACATAGAAACAGATTTATAGCACTGGACAAAAAAATATATATATATATATATATATAAAATAACATTTATTAATTAAAAACAAAAACTGTTTTAGATCTGATTTGACATTTTTATCTAAACTTAATTGTTGAAAATGATATCTTCATAATAAATTATATTACTTTTTGTGTAAGCAACAGATGTTTTTAGTGTCTCTAACATTATCTCACCGCTAAATATGTAAGACAATATTGAATTGAACTAACCAAAATATGGAAAATGGAGTTTAATTTATGGATGCTCTTTAACTACTGTGCTTCTCAGCATCCAACTCTATATTGGGTGTGAACGGCTGCTTAACTTTGCTCAGATGCCTCTTTATCAGGCTTGAGGTTTTTTTAGGTGCCATAACTATACGACATGGGACCAAAGCTTTAATTCCCTTCTGAAGGAAGTCATACTAAGGATTTTTACACCCGAAAAAATTCATTGTATCCTCCAGCGGGTTTGAACCCACGACCTTGGGTATATGAGGCTAGCATGGTAATCACTACATGGGGATGACATCCCCAAAATATGGAATCCTTAAAACATCTATATTTAATATGTTTTATTTAATAAAGTAGCAAACTCTATTTAATTTAATTTTATTTGTTAAATATTTATTCTGTTGTAGATGTTCATCTTTCTAGAAATTTAGTATCTGATTCATAAGGTATTATTTTATTTATGTATCTATTGGTAAACTGTACTGAAATATTTAAGTCAGTGGTGGAAGTCTAAAGCAACTTCTTGTTTGTTTCTTTATTTATTTTATTTTAACTGGTTATTCTGAAATCCTATTAAAACATTTGTATTAACATTTATATTAACATTTTCTATGCTGCTTTTAAATTTATGTTGTGTTTTTTACTTATCATTAGTATATTAGGTCATCTACAAAAAGAGTACGCTTAAAATTGTGTTATTGCTGAATGTATACCCTTTTCTAGATCATTGATATATGTATAATGGGAGCAATAATGATTCTAATATCAATTTTTGTAGAATGCCATTAAAAGTAACTATTTTTAAGTATTTCCTCTTTACTTCATTAAATTTATAATCTAAATATTGTAATTATTGATTTTTGTTTTTGTAAAAGATATGTTCTGACTATTCTCTAATACAATATACATATTATATGTAACATATATACACTTTATGGAGGGTGGAGAGTAATTGGAATTAAAGAAAAATTTCCACCCCCATTTGCTGGAAAACAGGACCTCTGAGTGAGGAATCACTTTACTGACCACTATATCACAGAGGCAGTCAAATACCAGAATTATATTACTCATACCTTAGTTGTATAATTTAAATTACTCTTTTTTTAACCTTAGATATATAATTTAAATAACTTCTTTTTTTTTTTTTTTTTTTTTTTAATCTTAATGTCCTTTAACCTGGTTGATCATATTGAGCAATGAATGCAATCAGTGAATTGATACTCAAATGATCTCGGGGTCGTGGAACTTGAAGTTACTTGACATTAATCTTCTCAGGATAAGGGAAAACCCCTAAAATGAAACCTTATCTGGGTAACTCACCCTAAGCAAGATTTGAACCGAGGATGGTTGAAGGTGAGGCAGCACACTATCCAAGCAGACTATTAAATAACTTGTATAATTATATAATACTGAGTTGTTGAAATTAATAGAAAAGAATTTTGGTGTATAATTTAAAAGAAAGCAGCTTGAGACAGTGAAGCAGGAAAGAAATTGGAACTACGAATCTGGAGCAACACAATTACTTCAGTTATGTGTTTAAAAAAAATGTTTCTAAAGCTGCTTTCATCTCAGCTTTGGCTTAATTTACAAGGTTGTTCTTTATTTTCTTTAAGTTGTTATTTTTTTAATTTTTTTTATTATCCATATGCAGTTATTACATGCATGATAAACTTGTTGATTATGTCAGGTAGTAGAACTTCGAAATTGTTGATAAAAATCTATTCCTGTATGGAGAATTCCAGAAGCAAATTTGCTTTAGTAACTGTGTTCATATGAATTTCATGATTGGAATGCTAGGTGTGTGTTGTAACTGCAAATTTGTCTGACCATATGTGTTTGTGGTCTGGATTTTGATATTTAGTTTGGTTTTATGAGCATAGGGGAAGGGAAGTTAAGAGTATGCTCTTGATAATTTTTTTTCCATATTCAAGTTATTTTATTTAGTGATTGCAGTATTACTTACCCTATGGCTTATCCCATGTAATCTATTACAGATACAACAAACAAAAATAATGTGATTGAATGTCAAAAGCTACTAAAAAATTCAAAAAGATTATTGTAAATGCATATAATGTACCTACATAGACATAGAGAAGTATTTTATTCCACCCAAAAATTTGATGTTGAGATTTCACCAGAAATACATGTTTTAGGGCTCCCTGAATCCAAAAAAAGCATTTTCAGAAACAGGTCCATGTGTGTGTAGGTGTGTGTGTGTGTGCATGTGTGTGTGTTGTGTGTGTGTGTGTGTGTGTGTGTGTGTGTGTGTGTGTGTGTGTGTGTGTGTGTGTGTGTGTGTGTGTGTGTGTGTGTGTGTGTGTGTGTGTGTGTGTGTGTTTGGGCAGCATAGCTCAAAAACGAAAAGATGGTTAAATACCAAACTTGCTATTTAAGTTTGGTATCTTCCAAGGATGTGACACGAAGATTGTCAAGAAAATACCCCCACCCCTAACTACCCTTTACCTGGAAAAATTTTCAAAAATTTTGTTTTTCTTAAAAATGGCTCTAACAATTTTTATTAAAATACCGCATATTATAGCCATTTCTATCACAAATAAAATGTATATCTTGAATTTTTTGGGAATAGCTTCTAAAGACATGTTTATTCAGGATGAATTTTACTTAATTTGGCATAATTAGTAAACCATAAGAGATAGACAAAAACTTTTTTCGTGGAGCTTACCGTTTTCATGGTATTCCTTGTTATTAGTATCAATTGTGAAATACTTATACCTTTCTCAGACAGAAGTGTCCATTTTTCTTTTGTTCCACTCCTCGCCAAGCAAAGAAGCGATTTGTAATGACAATCGCATAACGACAGCTTTTAAAACATTTGACCATCATTTTAGCCAAGTGCCAACTTAGTTCCATTCTATTTATAAGGAACTTAAGTAATAAAATTCTGCTTATATTTATTTCAATTAGCGTGGTGTTGAAAGAAGAATTATCTAGAGAAAGCGATGTGAGTGTAACACATCAGATTTTTACACATGGGCAGGTATGTGTGCAACAATACATGGCCTTCATGTCTGAACACTTCTTGTCACTATACTTCACACTTGTTGGACAGCATCCAGTTGTCATCAGAAAGCACCAGTTATATTTCATCTTCCTTCAACTGATGCTTATTTGGTGTAGAAGAACCAGAACAATTTGGATATCTCTTAGCAAAATGCTGTTTAAATTTACTCTGTGTCTCATTCTGTGTTCCACACACATTTTAATTCAACTAAGGTCATTTTATTTGCATGCTTTTTGAAAGGAGATCCCAAAAGAACTTCAGATATAATTTCTTTTGATGTCCTCTATAGGGAGTGTGTGGTTTCATCCCAAGTGCATGCATGTGGATTTGTGGTGGATGAAACAGTGTCTGAGCAGGTTTTCTACAGGTTCTCTGGTTTCACTCATTCCACAAATTGCTCCTTCATCACTTTTCCTATCATCCATTTCATATCATCCACTTGCTCACACTCATGCCTGGCTATGGCAGACCACTCATTCTAGGTTCTCCATTCTGTTGTTATTTGCCCAGGCTTCTGACCCCTAGGCACTTGCATGTATGTATATTTTTCTATTCCAATAAAACTTTATTAACCATTAAATTTGTCCCTATCATCTTTTTAAGAATTTATTATATCAATATAGATCATTCCCTAGGGGGGTGTCAGTCCTGCATATGGGGAAGATAAGTCAACTAAGTGTAAGATATTCTCCACTTTAAATTGAACATGCACTTTTTTTACATTCCACCTAAAAATTCGATACCGAGATTTCACCAGAAATACATGTTCTAGGACCCTCTGAATCCAAAAAAGGCATTTTCAGAAAAAGGTCCATGTATGTGTGTGTGTGTGTGTGTGTGTGGGTGTGGGTGTGGGGGTGGGGGTGGAGGTGTGCGTGCGTGCGTGCGTGTGTGTGTGTGGACAGCATAGCTCAAAAACGAAAAGACCATTAAATACTAAACTTGGTATTTAGGTTTAGAATCTTCCAAGGATGTGACATGAAGGTTTTCAAGAAAATCCCCCTCCCCAACTACCCTTTACATAGAAAATGTTTCGAAAATTTTTATTTTCTAAAAAATGGTTCTAACGATTTTGATTAAAATCCCAAATATTAAAGATATTTACATACCAAATAAAATGTATATCTTGAATTTTCTGGGAACAGCCTCTGAAGAGCTCTTTATTCTGGATGAATTTTGCTAAATTTTGCTTAACTGCTAAACGGTAAGAGATAGACAAAAACTTACTACACAGAAAATGTTGATCTGATCAAAACACACAATTTATCTCCATTACATTTTTGTTGTGGAGGTAACCGTTTCCGAGATATTCTTTTTTTTTTGTTTGTTTCAGTTGTGAATACTTTTTCTCAGACAGGAAGTGTCCATTTTTCTTTTGTGCTACTCCTGGTCAAGCAAAGAAGCGATTTGCAATGACAATCGAATAACAACAGCTTTTAAAACATTTGACTATCAGTTTGGCCTAGTGTATTCCCTTATTTTCTTCCGACTTATAAGGAACTAAGTAATAAGAACATTCTGGTAATGATTATCTCGATTAGCAAGGTGCAGAAAGAAGAATAATTCTTATGTTCGAAGTTTGTAGAAGAGCTAGAGAAAGTCATGTGAGTGTAACACATCAGATTTTTTTTGACCTAGAATCAAACCAGAGGTCTGTGGGTTTAAAATCAGCTACAAGCTACAAGATAACTGGCGCAGTAATTATTATTTTTATATGTACAGTTGAACATTGGTGTTTTATGAATATCATCGAACTAATTCTTACAGCCTTTTCTTCCATACAGTGCTTTTATTGACACTGGGAAAAGTCCTTTCTCTTTTTGAATTCCCTTTTTCTGACAGTCATTTAGCTTGCTGAATATTCTCTTCCATTAAAATCAACTCCTTTCCAATTTATACCATCCATATTTTATCTGTAATAATGCTGTTTAATTTGTATCCAAATTTTGTTTTTCCAGACATGACAATTTCCCAGATTGAGTCAGAGAACACCCAGATGACCAATGATCTTTATCGCTTGCTGAAGAAATACTCTGGACTCAGGAATTTAATTCGTGAACTTAAGGTAAGACACAAATTTTCAGGCATATCTCTCCAAAAACAATGCGAGGTTCCCTCAAAATGTTGATGAATAACTTTTTTCTGATCAGAAGTGAATTACTTATTAGTAATGTTGAAACCACATTATATCACTTGATTTACCAGATCCTTATAATTTGGTATCATTAAATTTGTAGGCCTCAGATGGCTGGTGATATAGATGGTATAGCCAGATTTGATACCTCATGAGATCCTTGGAGGCCTATTGATCAGCTAGTAGCTAAATTCAGGCTTCAAAAATGTGTCAGCAGCATATTTACCATAATCCACTCTTAGTGCTCATGTCCTGCATAGAAAAACAGAGAGAGAGAGGCAGAGAGAGAGAGAGAGAGAGAAAGAGAGAGGGAGGGAGAGAGAGAGAGAGAGAGAGAGAGGGGGGGGGATGCTGTGGCAATACATTAACATTCTGCTTTCTTGAGCATCAGTCCAAGTACATTACTTTATTACGGCTGTAGGGACCAATTTTATATGTCTAAAACTTGCAAAACTCCTGAGCAAAGCCTACTGTACTGTGATGTGTAGGGAAATGCAAGAGGTGTGTTTATTATTTCTCAAAAGCAGTATTATGTTTTCCCAAAAGTGGTGTTATATTTAATGCCATTTTACTAAATGTAGAGTTGAACAAATTAAAAAACAAACTATTATTTAGCTATTTTAGTATATATTCTTATTAATATGCAAATAGAAAGTTAGTTAACGTCATCATTTAAATTTTGACACATATCAGTCTTAAAATATAACATAATATTCCAAACAAGAAAAATTCCACTTACCTGAGCACAATATTGGCCTCCTGATAGGGTTGCTGCATACATCTGACCACTTGGTAAGTAATTCATGACCATCTACATATACTTGTTTCCCCTGTTGGACACAAGGAAAGGTCAATACTTTAGTGATGCATTCAAAGGTTGCTTTCACATTATACTGTTGCACATGACCTACACGCTGATCAGTGAAATCTCACTTGCTCTACATACATACATGACATTGGCAGCACCACTCCTTTATATTTTTCCCATAGCCTCAAACAGTAATACTTTTGTTGGAGCTTGTTGATGGTCTTTTGAGTAAAAGTTGTCATCCCAAAATTCCCGTTTGTACTTCAACCAGGACTTCTGTCACCTTACTCCAAAGGAGGATCAACTACTCTCTATGGATCTTCCTGTCAGGTGACTACCAAACTCTGAACAACACACTCTCCTTGGACTGTAGTGAGTCCAACTGAGCCCAGTAGAACTTATGTTCATTACTCTGGGTATAATATCTTCTCAGATCAGCATAGTCCCTACCTCCACTTCTTTCAGGAGTGGCCCCACGTCAGCCTCCACCAGCTACTCCCTCCTAACCTGTGCTTTCTCTCCATCAGCACTGCCGAAATCACAAGGGCAACTGTGGCACACTCTTTTCCACCACCACCATCATGCACTGACTGCACTCCTCTGGGAAGTAAGTTGTAATCTTGGAGCTTCTGGACACTACGGGCTGTGTAATCTTCAGGTTCCTGAAATCCAACTACCACTTGAGGATAGAGTGGTGAGTCCTAAATGGAATGGCTGACCTACAGATACTTGTGGAAGTGTTCCAATGACTTGACATGTATTGGGGCAGTTCACCAGGGTTTTGTTCACTGCTGTTCAATGACCAGTATGAATTCCTGTAGCATCTTGTCTGGTTGTTGTAGCTTTGACTTGAAGTGGCTGAGATAGGCTGTGGCAAAGTGACGCCGCACCATGGCCAAGTGATTAGACCACTCGCCTCTCACCTAGACAGCCTGGGTTCGATCCCAAATGACTGCATGTGAGATTTGTGGTGGACAAAGCGTCTCAGGGTCAGGTTTTCTCTGGGTTCCCAAGTTTCCGCCACCAATGCTCCATCTTTATTGCATGCATCACCAGTGCCATCACTTGTTGTGTCACAAGTAGTAAAAGCAGGCGTTAAACACTACCAAAAAAAAATGTTGCAAAATGATGGTTCTTAAAGGTCTCTCAGATCAACATCATTTAAAACTTCTGCCATTGTCCCTGTAGCCTGGTTATTAGCTGTGCAGCAGCTTCTGCTATTGAATACTAGTTGTGGCCATGCCATGGCCAAGTGGTTAGTAGACTTGCCTCTGACTAAGGTTTGCTCCAGGTGGGATTTGTGGTGCACAAAGTGGTGTAGGGACGGGTTTTCTACAGATGCTGTGATTTCCCCCATCATCGCATTCCACCGGTGCTCCATATTCATTCCATATATCATCTGTGTCATCACCTGATGCCTATGTAGTAAAAGCAGGGTTAAACACTATCAAAAAAAAAGTTTACCACCAGTTGTGGATGGCAATGGCAACAAATTGTTGATGGAATACTTCAAAAGTTAATCTTCCCTGATATTTGGATGACTTGATGTATGTCCTGGCATCACCACCTTCAAATCCTTAAGTCATCTATCAAGATTTTCCATGATGGCATTCAGTTCTTTCCAGGACACTAATGTGTTCCTTGAGTTCTTCCACCTTTCCACCAAGCCCTTCCACCTTCCACCTTCATGAAGATCTTTCATGTCCTTCATGTTGGCCAGTTGTTCATTGATTTTGATTGATAGTTTCATCTTCATTTTATCCATTGCAGAATTTGCTGTGGTTATTCCATTAATCATCTCCATTGTGGTGTTCAATTCCACTCAGGAACCAAGTAACAAAATGACCATTTTAGTTGCATTCAGAAAATTCTTCCTCATCTTCTCAGCAGTCAATTGCATCGAACTGTCTCTCTGGGCCAACTGCACTCTCAAATGACTCTGTCACAACTGACCCCCCCCCCCTGCCAGCTCTATCAGTTCCTCTTACATAGTCTCCACAAGAAAACCTGAATGATCTCAAAAGAGGTGGTTTTACAAAATGTCTGGAAGGTGTTCCTAAAGTACTTGTTTATCAGGCCATTATTGTATGTGATCCTTTAATCTAAGAGTATCAGCACCTGTAACAATTCAGAGATCTATGCAAAGGAGGTGATATGGTTTCTTCTGATGCCACTTTTGCCTGTGTTCACATTTCTAACAATCCCAAAAGCTATGCAGTGGCATAGTCAGAGGGCTTTGGGGATTGGAACCATCCTCCTTACTAAAAAAATAAGAAGTAATAGCAAAATATCTAATTGTAATTCCAATTGCTCCACTAAATCTGAATATTAAATTTATTTTTTAAAATATTTCAACTCAGTATTAATTCATTTTTATCATTTGATTTTATACAGATTGTTTAAGAAAGGATCCTTATGCATAGCACCCCCCCTTAATATTTTTCTGGCTACAATACTGAATCTGCATAAAGGTTTTACTTCACTCCTGCAACAATCCAGACGGCTTGGTAATCAGAAGTCTCTGCCAATTCTTGCACACAAATTCACAGTATTTATTTCTGATTACATCTTATAATACTGATTCAATGATCAAAATGGCATGTGGTACACATCTGTATCCACGATACCTGTATAAACCTTTGTTCTTTCACATACTGATCAAATTGGATACTTCTTTACTATTCTGTACTGAGGGTTTCGAGTGGAAGACTTTGGTGATGTGGGATGATGTGTACATGCAAACGCGTGTATGTGTGTCTTATTTTTATTCACTGTTTGAAACTAGTTACAATTTCATGCCTTCGTCAATTGATTATGAACTAGGTTATCTCAAACAAATGATACAAAAACTTGATTGTGCAACTAAAAACATCTGAATAAAATCATAAATTAAGTATTCACCCATGGAGCAGCTTTCAGTTTCCCAATCCCAAAAATACAGGTGCTGTTTTTAGTTAGTAACAATTTAATAGAATGCCACAGAAATTCATTATAGGTCTATTTATCAGTAGATAACTCAAGTGGTTGATTTGGAAAGGTGATTATACTGCTTAAGAGCATTTCCTGACATCCAATGACTCTTCCATAACAAAGACCCTACCAATAGAAGTATTTTTGCATTACCACTAAGAGTTAAAGCAATTAATTATGACAAAAAAAGTTTTGTTCTATAATTACTCCATTTTAAATGCTGTAGTGGCTATTATAGGTAAAGTTTGATAAGAAAACAAATGACCCTATCTTTGCCAGATTTTACATTGATGTAGTTACAAAGACAGTATACTAAATAAAAAGCTGTTTACAATAATAGGTACCAAATCCATATGCATCCATATAATGTACTGCCTACCTTCAAGGTGTTGTGGTTAAGAAACGCATAAACTTTAATTCAAAGGATTCCTTTCCAAAACTTTAATGGACTATAAGACTTTTTCCAAGATTTGTCCAATGTCCACAGAAGACAGAGTAACTCTCAGTGTGCAAACCCTAGCTCATTTCTTTTGCTACCTCATTATACCTGAGCTAATTAAAAGAGAAAATTTTATAAGGAAAAATGGAAAAAATGTGATATTATTAAGTCTAAGCATAGCAGTGTTGTTCAACAGATTGGAGCATTGCATTATTCAGTTAAAACATGCAAAGTAGTTGCATTCATAGCAGTGCATAATATACCCTATTTTATTTGCCACAGATTCAAACTTGGCTCAGACTGATGGTTTTTAAGTGTGTATGAAAAAAAAAAACAAATTTCTGGCATGCTGACACCACTGATATGATCCTGACAATTTATAGCATCATTTACAAACAAAATATCATCATCATCATCATCATCATCATCATCATCATCATCATATGTTTACATTCAGTATGTATATCAAAAAAAAATGGACTGCTTCCATGGTCTAGTGATCAGTGAACTTTTCCCTTGGAGATCCCAGGAATGAATGTGTATGTGCCTGAAGAAAAAAAATTATTAAAAATCCAACATTACAAAAAATAATCTACAGTCAAAGAGTTGTTTCACAACATAAGTTAAAGCCTCCAATATAACCATAGGTGTTAAAGGGGACTATACAAATGGTATGGTAAAAAGAATATCTGTATATATATATAACACCATTTAATTACTGATTTACTCCCATTTCTGAAATATAGATGACAGTTTTTTCACTGCTCTATATAATTTCACTTTCTCTTGTGTATGGTAAGTTCTGAAGATTAACTTTCCACTGGTCACATGGCATAGGAGAAGGGTTGTACTAAAGATTATGTTATTTCTTTTAGGAATACACTGAAATACACATCAAAGTAGTCCAATTGTGCAGTAATGCAGTAAACAATGATTACAATTTGTATTAGAATGAGTAGATTTAGGTTATTATAATAAATTATATTAGAATATTATTTTATTTTAACACCTCCATCAAGGTATTAATTTAAAATCATGTATACCTTTTGATTTCAGATAGAGTACATGAACTCCAAGGTATATCCTATATTTCCACGCTACACAATTCTTAAGGATATGATAAAGGATATAATGCACCACCCTGATTACATGGAAGTTTGCCATGAAGTGGATGTCTAGTTGAGAAGTATTCTACATGATTACAGCCCAAGACTTCCCAGTGGGAAAAAAATTGCCATTACTCATATTTTGAAATGCAATTATTGCATATCCCATTTGTAATACGTTATGCTATAGCATTAAAAGCATGATACTTTCCTTTTATTAAATACAAATCATAATTCACTGGGCAATGCAGGCCAACAACACAGGCACTCATAAAGTAGTGCATACATTCTACAAAAATAATGCCCTCATATTACTGTATTGCTGGCCTGTAATACACAAAATGTAGGTAATGGTGAGCATTGGTATAATTTATTACTGCTCTGAAGTAACTACCTATAAATGCCTAGGTACCTACTTATAATTGAATCAGGTGGTTTCTCTTTTTGAAGACAGTAATGCAGTAAACCTAACCTTTTAATTCCGTAATTAGTATGTAAGAAACAAATGAGCAAACAAAAGGAAATAAAAAGCTAATTCAAATGGTATTAGTGTATATTACTTTTCAAAGGATGGGTATGGATTTATAGTTTTTCAGTTAGAAGCTATTTTTATATATTATATTTTAAGTACAGCTTAAATTCCTTAACATCCTTTGTTTAAACTAAAAAAATAGAATATGCACAAGTTTAGCTTAAATAGATATGCTGTAGTCCTTAAAATGTTACAAAAACTAAGGGACCATTAAGTAATTCAACAAATACCATTCATCACATATCTTTGCAGTTTTAGTCTTTACATTTTAAATGTGGGTATTTGAAATGGCTATAAAGTGTGTACTCTCAAAACATTTAAACCTGATGGTGTAGTGGTCATGAAAAACAGAAAAATGTTATGTCAGTAGAGAATATTTCTGCTTTATTTCAATAGCACTTTTCTGGAATAGTTTAGTTTAGAAATTGGATTCTCTGATTGGTGTCAGTGTCATATCATAAGGAGAGGTCTAAACCACTGCTTTTACAACAAATTTAGGTGTTAATATAAATGAGGAAGTATGAGCTTTCCCTTCTTTGTAAAATACTACACATGGAGCATTTGTGCTCATCTTTCCAGTATGTGACATAGGATTTTTTCTAAGTCCAATATGAGCGAAAAATTGTTTTGAAGTGCAGCTTTACATTTTACTATGTAATATGAGTTAAAATTATGTTTTATAATAATTTCATCTGGAAAATGTTTTCATAGCATAACTTAAAGTTTATTATTCTTTATTTATTTACTTATAGCACAAGTAGCCACTCTGAAGAATGCAGTGCAGCTACATTATTCATTTTGAATCACATAACGCAAGGCAGCCAGTAATAAATTACTCTAGCTATACAGTTCATCACTTCTATTGCACTAACTATATAAGCATGTCACTGTGTTTCCCTAAATTACACTAAACATTAACTTACTCGTTAACTGCACCTAGCTTAAACCTAATCTGTACTGTTTGTCCCTAAACTACTAGCTATGTACACTACACACTAAACACTTAACTAAACCTAATCTCTACACCACCTAATGTCTTCCATAAGCTCCTGAAAAGGATCTGCTAAACAAATGTTTGTGTGAATATTTTCGGTCCTATTTTACATTAGATGATTTGAACAACATGGCCGGGACCTCAAATTTTCCTTCTTCAAGTGTATTTGGTGTCATTAGAGAACATACACACTTAGCAGCACCAATTAAGCTATCAAACTTAGCTCTGCATTTTGAAAGTGTGCTGAGAATTTGTAAGGGATCATCACTCCTAAATGTAGGGTCTATTTTCCTTTACTTGCCAACTGCTGCCAAATGTTTTAACTCTCTTAAGTGAATTCTCAATTCTTTTATAAAACCAGGTTTCTTGAAAACTGAAAACGGTTTGTAATTTATTCTCTTCCAGAATCTTTCATCTTCATAAAACTCTTATAAAACTCCTCCTACTTCTCAGGCACAAAAATGCTTGACTGTCTGCAGAGCACTGTTTTCTATTAATCTTCTGGAAGAAAAGAGTGTTGATGGAAGAAAGATGGTAAAGGGTAGCTTGCTTAAGTAACCACAAACCACATGTGAGTACATGTGCAATATGAGTGTTTTGTTCTGCACCCCCCCTCAACTTTTTATCCCTCAAGCAATTAGGTCAGCAGAAGATATTTTGTTGGCACCTCTACCAACTTGTGCTTCAACCCAGCAATACAAATTAGTGTATAAAATAAATAAATAAATAAATAAATACTTTCATTTAACTTTGAAATTACAATAGAATTCATGGCTTCATCAAAAGATGTAAAACAAATTCTAAATATTGACTACATTCTTAAACATTTACATTTAATAATAACATTGAACTTAATATTAAATTTGAAAAAGTGTGATCCTGGTCTTCAGCGCTGTCATCAAACTTCTCCTTTCTTTAGTGGAGGTGCCACCCTTAGGTGGACAGGAACCATGAAACAAACAAGGATTCAAGGCAATGTCGTTGAAGAAGTCACTATGGTGCACTGCTATAATGTTAGTAGGCTTCTAAATCTAAATAGTCACAGTTGATTAAAAGTATTTTTGTAACGTTTCTCATCTAGCTTTAAATTTTCCCCTTACAGTATTCAACATATTCATTTAAAGAGTAAAACTGGTTTTTTAGTAACAATTTGTGTACATTGCCAGTCAAAAGTTTTTGGACACTTAGCTGTTTTTTAGGAAATTAAGAAATATTAAAATCAATCAACAAAATTAGAAGAAACCATTTATTTTTATATCAAATATATGATTTAACATGATAGAGCATATAATATATTGCAATAAATACTGAAATTAATTAATTTTGCCATGAAAGATGTCCTTCTGTCCTAAATGTTTTTCTCGTCAAAAAATCCAGCCTTTATTGCAAACACTTTCTTCACAATTCTGGGCATTCTACTGATAAGTTTCTCACACACACTATTTCTATTTATTTCTATTTCTTTATTATCTCCATCTGTAATACATAATTTACAAGGATCGTCAGATTGATTACAAAACTAAACATATAGTATAAATAATAACATGAGTATATACACTTTTTAAAAAAAAAAAAAAAAAAATACAGGGGGTACCATCATACAGCATAACTTATTTAATTTAACATTTTATACTCCTCTATAGAGTAAAATACATTTTCTGAGAGATACTTTTTAATTGCTTTAAGTTTACAGTTTTCTTCAGTTATCTGTTTTATTTGTTTAGGCAAATGATTGTAGAAATCTTTGGTTTTACTTTCTATACTTTTGTTACTTAACGTTCCTCTTAGTCTGTTAATGAAATAATTTTGTTTCGTTCTTGTGTCATGTTCGTGTATGTGCATGTTTCTATTTTGATTGCTATGATTTTTTATTGAGTATTTAATGCATTCATATATATACAGTGCCGGAAATGTTAATATATTTAGTTTTTTATAGGAATTTTTACAAGTATCCGTCTTCTTTAGTTTACATATTATTCGAATGGCATGCTTCTGTAGTGTTAATATTCTTTGGATTGTTTTTTTTCTGTGCATTACCCCATAATACAACCCCATAGCTCAAATGAGAATGTATGAAGGCATAGTATATTTGTATTAAGCTATCTCTATCCATTTGTTGCGCCGCTTGTTTTAAGATGTATAGTCCTGTATTTATTTTTTTTGCTATTTTTTCAATATGTTTTTTCCAGTTTAATCTGTTATCTATTATTAATCCTAAGAAGTTTGTTTCTGTTACTTGTTGTATTTGTTTATTGTCTAGGACTAATTGAATATTAGGTGGGATTTTCTTTTTTAAGCTGATTTGCATCCATTCTGTTTTATTTGTATTTATTACCATCCCTAGGTTTCCTAGCTCTTCCCTAATTTTTTCAAGTAGTATATTTGATTTATCTTGTACTTCAAGTTCTGTATTTCTGTATTTCCCTTACTATAATTGTAGTATCATGGCTATTTCACCTGCTTCTTTTATTATTTTGAATAAGCAATTTATATACATAAGGAATAAATATGGCCCTAGTTTCGATCCTTGTGGTACACCGTGAGTCACTTTGTTAAAAGATGATCTGATTTTATTTAGGTTACCATTTGAATTGTATATAATTTCCACACATTGTTCTCTATTTTGTAGATAAGATTTTAGCCATTTTAGTGGTAGGTCCCGATGCCATAATTTTCTATTTTAGTTACTAATTTATGTATATCTACACAGTCGAATGCTTTAGTAAGATCAAGGAAGATTGCGATTACATATTCTTTCCTGTCTATTGCATTTATGAGGATGTCATTTCCTTTACAGATAGCTTGTATTGTTGATTTCTTTTTTTGAAAACCGAATTGGTACTCTGATATTATTTTATACTTACTGCAGAAGCTCTGTAGTTGAGTTAAAAACAATCCCTCTATTATTTTGGAAAATATTGAACATAATGATATGGGTCTATAATTTTCCATTGCATGCTTTGAATTTTTTTTCTTGTATATTGGTCTTACTATTACTTTTTTTAGTGCATTGGGAAATTACCTGTTATAAAAGATTGATTAATTATATGCGTCATTATCTCTGCCATTTCAGATTTACAATGCTTAACCATTTCATTTGTAAGTCCATCTAACCCAAAAGATTGTTTACACTTTAATGTGTTTATCTGTTTAATAACATCCTCATTTGTTATTTCTTGTAACACCATTGAGTTACATATACTGTTTTCAGTTGTTTGCTGGTTTTGACCTTGGCTGAGGCCTAAAGTTTTTACAATATTGATGTAATAATCATTAAATTTTTCTGTTATGTTTATTGGGTTTTCTATTAACCTATTGTTTACTTCGATACATATGTTTTCTACCCATTTTTGTTTATTTTCTTTATGTGATGCTTTTATTATATTCCATGCTACTTTAATTTTATTTTCTGCATTTTGTATCAGTATTTTGTTGTGCTGCTTCTTTGCTTCAATTATTACTTTATTGAGCATTTGTTTGTAATTTTCTATATATGTGTATGATTTATCATCTAGTTTTGGATGTTTTAAGCTGTTCTCCATATTAGTCCAGGATGTATGAAGAATTTCCCATAACTTTTTTTATGGTTGTAGACACTCTTTTCGAACTTCTCTGTCAAGTTCCACCCACAGAAGCTCAATTGGATTTAGATCTGGAGATTGTAGAATCCATCACTTTCAACACTATTTGCTCCCGTTTCTTCTGTCTGTAGTTCTTACACAATTTGGAAGTGTATTTTGGATCCTTGTCCTGCTGCATGATGAACCCTGGACCAATTAGATGCATTCCTGATGCAACAGCATATCTGCTTAAAACTACATGGTTCCATATTTCCTTCAATTTTGTAGAGCTGTCCTACTCCACTAAATGAAAAACATTCCCAGACCATTGCAGAGCCCCCACCATGTTTTACTGTCGGTGCATCTTCTCAGCAGGAGAACGACAAACTGTCCAAAGAACCCATTTCCAGTCTTCAATGGTCCATTTTTTAAGTTCTTTTGCCCATGCCAATCTCTTCTTTTTATTTATAGGCCTAAGAAGTGGTTTCCTCCCTGCCAACCTATCCCACAAATCAGCTGACATCAATCGTCGCTTCACAGTGCTGAAAGAGATTTCCTGGCTATGCCTGGCATTAAAAACTGACTGAATTTCTGGGGCTGTCAGCTTTCTATCTCTTTTACTCAGCCAAACTATTGACTGGTCTTCTGCTCTTCGATTCCTGTCCTTATTAGTACCAGAATTCTTTAGCCTTAGAATTGTATAGCTAACAGTAGATCATGATATTTTTAGTCTTTCTGAAATTTGCGAATGCTATATCCCTCATCGTGAAGTGTGTTGATTGCTGAACGCTGTTCCAAACTGAAAGATTATCCTTGCCCCATTTCCTAAAATAATTTGCAAAAATCTTATTTAAAAGCAGTTTTCTCTCAAAATATTGATTCAGGATTCAAAGAATAAACCATAATAACACAATAAAAACTATAATAATAAATATTTATCAAATACTTACCATTACAGGATGATGATGTTATAGTAATGTTGGTAAAACTATTGCAATAAGAATAAAAAGCGCTGTATCAAATAAGAAGCTGTGTGAGCTTAGAGTAAATGACAAATCCTGTACCAAGCTTACTCCTAATGTTTATCTGTGGCTGGTTATGATGCCACTGGGGTTGTTTATGTAAACAAGATAACACACAGAGTGATAATTCCTCATTAAAGTATACTTAGTCATGTTCTTTGATGATGCAAACACAGTATATCTACAAATATGTTATCCTGAAGCAACTGTCCAAAAACTTTTGACCGGCAGTCTCTGTCTTGTATTTATTTATAGAGGATATATTTTTGAAGTTCCCTGGTAAATAATTATATACTTTTAAGCCATTATATTTGAAGGAAGTTTCAAACAGTTTGGTTTTGTGTGAGGTGTAGTGTAGCTTGTCCTCATTGCAGGTATTGTGAGAATGAATTTCCCCATTAGTGCTGTAATTTACAGCATTTATCTTCATGTAGACTAATAACCCTTTTATATACAAACAAGATAAAGTCAGAATACTGAGATTTAGGAAATGTTCCCTACAACTTTCATTTTTTGGAATACCAACTAGGATTCTTAATGCCCTAATCTGCTGGCTGAGTATGCTTCCCTAATAGGTAGTTTTGGTAATGGTTGTATTTACTGTAAATCAGGATAAAATAAGCAGGATTACTCCCAAATTTAAATATTCCTTCTTTGTGATTGCAGGGAGCCACAAAATTCTTAAGATCCTTATAAGCATATCTGTGAATAAGAATATGTTCTAAAAATACCATGATTTATGTATGTGTGAGACACATCGACTCATATCAATTCATTGAATTAGTCAGTCATTAGTGTTTTGTGATAACAGATTTCTACTTGCCATAATTCTTTCTCCTTTTTCCATTTTGATTTGAGAGGCTACTTTTTTCTGGCACCAATTGGCACAGCTCCCTCCATATTTATTTTATATGTGTACACTTTACTACTGAGTGCCAAAATTTTTGTTTGAAAAGGCAGGAATCAATCAGTTTGAACCAATCAATTTTCAATATTTAATACAATTTTGATTCATTAGATATATTTTGACACATTAAAAATATGATCAAGATAATGAAATGAACTGCTCTTGCTGCATAGTCTAATACAGGAGGCATTGAATAATATGAAAATATATAAAACTCATCTTATATTTTTGAGTAATATATAATTTTATATCAATTTATTTCACTTGAAATTATATTCTACAAATGTTAATCACAGCTCATCTTTTGATCCCTCTTATACCTAAAATGTAAGATACATACACCAAATTCTTGTCCAGATTATCATTATGTGAAAATATGCATACAAAATTTCTCTTTTCCATGCTTTTTGTACTCCATTACAAGGACTAACTCAATAAAGTATATATTCTCTCAGTTTTTCTTAGTACTTTCATAAAGTAAAGAAAGCATGATGTAAGAACCAGAAGAGCTTAATTCTATTTAAATGAGTTAACAGGATAGACAAAAAAGGTATTTTTATGTTTTTATTTTTTTTTTTTTTTTTTTTTTTACATAAATGAACATTATCGAACAAAGTTCTACAGGTCTATAGAGTGTGTTTAAAAAGAAAAATCTGACGTGGGTCATTCGCACAACTTTCTCAATCTGTTCTGCAAACCAACCTTTCTTAAAAATGATTATTCTTTTATTTACATAAAACTAATCAAGATAAACATTACTAGAAATGCACTTTATTATTTAATTCCCTATAAGCAGAAGGGAAATAAGGGAACACACTAGGCCAAAGCAACAGTCAAATATTTTAAAAGCTGTCACTATGCGACTGTCATTGAAATTCAGTTCTCTTTCCATGGCCAGGAGTAAAACAAAAGAGATATGAAACATATGAGAACTTCCTGTTTGTGAAAAGTTCAACTATTTGAAAATTAAAACCAATAACAAGGAATATCTCTGAACTGGTTAGCTCTGCGAAAACATGTATATTAGTGTTTTAATGAGATCTACATTTTTTGGGTAGCAAGTTTTTGTTTATCTCTTACAGTTTGCCAGAATTATTCAGAATTAAAAGGACTTCAGGTTCTATGACCAAGAATTTCAGGATATAGGCACATTTGATTTTTCATGCAGATATCTGTAATATACAGCATTATATAAACATTAACCTGGAAAGTAGTGGGTTAGGGGAAATGTGGAGAAGAAGAGAAAATAATGTGAATAACTTCTGGAAGTTGGCAAGGAAAAGATTTGAGGATATAGAAATACAAAAAATATTTAGTGAAATAACTGAAAAGAGATCTTTAGTTTTCTATATACCAATGAAAGTCTCATGGGGAAGGGAAAAGTACATTGATGTGACAAATAAAGAGGAGCGAGAAGGTATTGCATGGCTGAAAGCAGGAGTATGGAGATTAAAAGGTCTAAGGAAAGGTATTCCACAAAATCAATGTCCTATATGTGGCGGAAATGAAGATATAGAACACATTTTATTTAAATGTAAAGGAACTGAAATTTGGAGAAAAAAGTATATTAATAAGAAATGGTTTAAAATAGATAGAAATGTAGTAGTAGTTGAAATGTTTCAAAAAGATAGTAAGAAGATTGGACAATTCTTATGCAAAGTGAAAAATAAATGGATATGGACAGTAAATAGACAAAATGATGCAATAAACTAGAATTAATAAACTATTGTAAAATATGAGTATGACCGGTAAAGAGCCAGGGCTGAACACCGATCATATTCACCTGTATAATGCTTAGCATAAATAAATAAATAAAAATAAATATAAACATTGTTGGAGCCATTTTTTAGGAAAATGAAAGTTTTGAAAAATGTTCCATGTAAAGGGTAGATTGTATTGGTGGAATTTTCCTGAAAATCTTTGTGCTGCATCCTTGGAAGACACTAAACCTAAAAACCAAGTTTGGTATGAATTGAATTTTCATTTCTGAGTTATGCTGTCCACACATACACACATGCATGAACCTTTTTCTAAAAATGTTTTTTTTTTTTTTTTTTAATTTTGGTTACAAATTTTTGGGTTGAATACAACAGCTTCTCTATCTACTGTATATATTGTACATGCATGCTAGAGAACGTAAAAATGTCTCACAAAACTAGAATAAAATACATAACCGGATGTTAAAGGATGTTAAAACTTCAAAGGAAAGAAATTCTTATCATTAATTCCCAAAACTAATATTTTACTTTAAACTACCGGTAGTGTAATGTCAAAAAATTTCTAATTGGTTCACTGTTAATTGCTGTTGATATCCATGCTTAGAAGATGCATCTATATGACTCTCAACAGGTCAAACAAAAGAAAAAATTCACATTTTGAAAACACAGATTTTCCTAAGAAACTATAGTATAAAAATATTATATGTTCCATTCACATGACTTTCTCTACCTGTTCTACAAATTATTCTTACAAAAGATTTTTGTTTTTCTCTAAATCATGCCAAGAAAGTTAAATGTTAGAAGCAATTGTCTTATTACTTGCTTCCTTCTAAGCAAAATAGAAATAAAGGAATATGCCAGGCGAAGACAATAATAAAATCTTTTAAAAGCTGGTTGTTATGTGAACAATTGAAGTTTGGTTCACTTTGCACTGACAGTAGAAAAACAATACAGAAATGAAATGAATGGTAACTCTGTCGAGAAAAGTTACGTAGTTTAAAATTGGAACTAATAACTAGGAATATCCTGGAAACTGCCAACTCTACAACAAAAATGTATATGACTGAAATTGCGTTGTTTATGAGATATACATCTTTTGTGCAGTAAATTGTCTATTTCTTACAGTTTACCAATTATACAAAATTTAACAAAATTCATTCAGGTGGAATTGGTCTTCAGAAACCATTTCCAGAAAATTCAAAATATAATTTTAATTGTTATGTAAATATCTGTAATATACAGTATTTTAATCGAAATTGTTACAGCCATTTTTGAGAAACACATACACACGCACACATACACACACACTCACACAGACCTTTTTTTAACATTTTTCTTGGATTCAGGGGAGCACAAAGCATATATTTCTGGCAAAATTTCGACATCAAATTTTGCGTGGAATACAATCTCTTCTCTATATATACTATGCTACATAGTATGCGTAAGTAAAAAGCAAATATTCTCAAAAAAACAAAAGTTATAGTTCAAAAAGGCATTAGTTAATTTTAATATCAAGGACTCCATAGAATGTTTATTTACATCCTCAGTAATTATCACAACCATTGCCAGCATAGCCTGAAACCCCAGATTCAACACCTTTGTAGAAGATATAGCACTATCCATTAATAATTCAGAAATAGAGGAGATCCAATGTGTTTTTTAGTTTTTTTCCTCCTCAATGCTGTGGTATTTTAACTCTATCTTGAAGACTACAGAATTCCAGGATTTTTGCAACCAGCAAACTCTTTAATTATAGATCATAGGAATGGTTAAAAAAGATGTGATTAATATAACTTTCATAATAAGGAAACTAGGCCACCTGAAGCAGTTTTTATGTTTTCCAACCATTCTGTATGGTGCCAAAATCCAGATAGTCCTCCTACATCTTTTCAAGAATTTCAACAGTCTCTTTTCAGGCAGTTTCAGCAACAGAATATGACCATGAAGGGCCATAGATGTTAATAGAAGTTTTTGTGCCACTGTCTATACTAGCATGCTTGAATGACTCTCCATTAAAGTTAAGGCAGATTGGAAGAATCATTGCTATAACACAGTAGAGTTCAGATTTTTATCTGTCATACTTTTAGAATTTAGAGCACATATAAAAAAATCTGATATGTTCCATTCACATGACTTCCTCTATATCTCTGCAACAAATTATTGTTAAAAAGCTTATGCTTCTGTTTATTTCAAGCTAATCGACAAAAAATTAGTAGAAATAGCCCTATTACTTGCTTCCTTGTAAGTAGAAGCGAAATAAAGGAGTACCATAGGTTAAAGTGATAGTCAAATGCTGGTTGCTATGTGACTGAAGTTGCTTTGTTTGTATGGACAGGAGTTGACAAATTCCTGTATGAGAAAAGTTTAAGTTTTTCGAAGCTGAAACCAAAAACAAGGAATATCTCAAAAACGATCAACTCCACAAGAAAAATGTATACAACATAAATGTGTGTGTTTTAATGTGCTCTACATTTTTTGTGTTGTACGTTTTTTTCCATTTCTTACAGTTTAGCAGTTATGCAAAATTCGATAAAATTCATTCAGAATAAAGTAGTCTGCAGAGGTTATTCCCAGAAAATGCAAAATATACATTTTATTTGTCAGGTAAATATCTTTAATATGATATTTTAATCAAAATCGTTAGAGCCATTTTTGGGAAAATCAAAATTTTCGAAAAAAGTTCCATGTAAAGGGCACTTTGGAGTGGGGGATTTTTCTCATAATCTTTGTGTCGCATCCCTGAAAGATACTAAACTTTAATACCAAGCTTGGTATTTTGCTGACTTTTCGTTTTTGAGCTATTGTGTTCACAGACACACGTCATAAGGAAATACACACAGACCTTTTTTGTGAAAATGCTTTTTTTGGATACAGGGGACCCTAAAACATATATTTCCGGTGAAATCTCGATATCAAATTCTTGGGTGGAGTGCAATTCCTTCTCTATCCACTATGTACATAGTACATGTAGAAAAAGAAAAAATGCACTTAATCTTGCTTCTCACATATGGATTATAATCTTATTTTGCATCTTGTATGACGTTTTAAAACTTATTTATAAATGTTATTGTGCTGTGAAAGAGAATGCCAAAACATGTCTCACTATTTTCAATGCATTTTCTTCCAGAAAGTTTCTTAGGTGACATCATCTCCTGTTTAATGTTTTGAAAGTCTTTTTCTTGAACTATGAGTTAAAAATATTTTTCTTTCTTTTTCTATTCTTTTTTTTAGTCAGAAAACGCCCAACTTTTCATCTCAGTATTTGCTTTTATCCATGCTTAGGCTGAAACTTGCATCACACTAGGATCCATGGGCTATTACTTTAATGGGTCCTGCTCAATTCACATATTCAAGCAGCATTCATAGCATGCAGATAGTTCAGTAATCTCAAGTTGACAACCATAACCTATTTTCTGCATTGCAAGCATACTGCATATCTGTTATGATTTTGCTGCACCAGGTAATCAAGTTGCTTTCTCACTTAGCTAAACATTGAATTGTCTTGATGCTTAAAGCAAAACAAAAAAACTATGATAAATTTCTTGTTGATTGTAACTGCTCATGGGAATAATTAAGAGGATACTTTAATGAAAAAGAACAGCACATTTAAGGAAAAAATTAAAATGTTATGCTGCAAATGTATTTGCTTGTTTCATGAAAATTGTTTGTTAATTTTGCTTTATAATACAGTTTACAAAATTAAAATATTGTGTAAAATGATTAGTTGATTTGTATAATAATTTGTACCTTATTATAGCAATACTTATTGAAAATGTTATGATTACATTCAGATATTTAGCAACAAGGACATTGCAACAATTTTTACATACATTAAATTCTTTTGATATTATAATTATTTCTTCCAATCTACTCATTACTCCTGTTCTGCTTTCACACAAAAGTGATTAAAAATGTTGATTATATTCCAATAGCAACAATTTGTTACAATTCTTTAGCGCACTTTGGCATTGTTATATTTATTTTAATGTATTTATTGCATGTTAGTTTTGTTTCCAGGATTTGTCAAGAAGTTTTTATTTGATTCATATCTCAACCTTCTGCATACCCATCCTGTTGCATAGCTGTTTGCATTCCCCATTATTAATTTCACTGTCGCTGGAAGACAATTTGGAAACATCCCAATTCCTGATGAAGATCAGAGACCACAGCTTGGATTTTTATGATTCCAATTCCAGCTGTTCTCCCATGAAGCCATCATTATTAATATCAGTCCTTCTTAGCAATAGTTTTTCAGTAAATTAATTTTGCTTGTGCAATGGAACACCAAAATTACTAGCCTCTTATGTTTATTTTTTATTAGAAACTTGTGAATTCCATAGTTGTTATTTTCAGAAGGAAATGTTAACTGAGTCACTATTATGGCTCTTAAGGTAGCTCCAAATTTGCTATAATCTGGATTAAACAATTTGACCTTGGCTCCTCATTGCAGTGTGGATGACAAACTGACTGCCTGCTTGTGTTTGTCTTATTAACTTTATAAGTCCTTTTCTTTACTATTAATTTAATTTCTAGATTTTATTTGTATGATATCTTTATACAGAGTGTTAATGAACTACACCGAAATAATTTGTGAGATTGTGCACGTGACTGATATAAGTAATTTGAGATCGGCGATGCATGGTCTCCGGATAAACATAACGCAACTACATAGCGTTAAACGTGTGGGTATCAGGTGCTGATAAGTCGGTGTTAAAGCAAAGCAGGTTGAAAAAATGGCTTAGAATGTCTTTAAAACTCCTGCCCGAGTATAGAAATATTAATTTTTAGCAGCTTGTTACTAGCAAAATGTCGCAAAAATCTGTAAAATCTCGAACTAATCACTTGACTGTAGGACACTAAGCATTCATTAACTATGTTCTTGAGTTATGTAGCCTACTCTGGAAGCGTTTTTTTAACTATTCCGGTGGCTTAATGCATAACGCAGGAAGCTGTTATCCCAAAAGTCATGAATTCGATTCCTTCATAGAGTAAATGTTTTTTTCATTCCAGACGAAGTGCCGTGATATGTGAAACTTAAAGCCATTACTTCGAAATTACAATAAACAGGCCATAAGTCTCCTATCTCAAATGACTTATTTAAGTAATCTACATATTCTGTGAAAGTATTTTAGTATAGTTAATTAACACCCTGTATATTAACTGTATGGTTACTAATATGAAATGAATCTAAGGAGACATCACTATCTCAATATTTAGAAATCCTGGTAATATACTCAATTTACACAGCTTATAAATGAAGAGTTTCACCAAATTTACAGTGAATTAGTTTCAGTACTTATGTTAGATAGCTTCATCAGGTTTTAATTCTACATAATGATAAATTTGAACAACTAGAATATATTAATTAATGATATAAATCCGTACCCATCATATATTAATCTTAGATAATTCAGTTATTTAGCATGCATCATTTGACCAGCAACTGGCAAGTCTTGGGTTTCATTTCATAGTCAAAATGGAACATATATTGGAACAAGGCTGTATTGTTAAAAAGTACACGCTTATTACTTTGTTTTTTAATAAATGAATAAATATATTATATAGTGTATTATAGTATATGAAACAACCATCCAAGATGGGAAATGTCAATTGAAATCCATAGGATTAATGTTTTGAACATTGGATTGGTTTGTATAACTGAGTCTGCTTTACCATGCCAGAAACTGTCATCATAAAATGAGACTTAGTTTGCATCTCAATGACCTCAAATTCTTGGATCAACTTTGATCTAGTTTGTACAAATAAGTTTTTTAAATGTTGCTGTTTGACCAGCAAAATGCTTGGCACACAAAATGGCTTTAGAAGTTTATTTTGTGATATACAGATATAATATTTTCAACATTTATAAAGTAAACAGAACCTATAAAAACTTTTAACACTGCCAGAATTTTTAAGGATTTAAATATGAATCCTGTTATCTTGTTTCAAGAAGCTTTTATAATGTTCTCCATTTATTAAAGAGACTTTGCAGTGGCAATTTTCCAATAAAACTTGCTTTCAGAAATATTCTTATCAAACTTTGAAATAGGTACTGTGAAGATATTGTGGACAACAGTAGTTGATTTACAAAGTATATTAATTTGTTATTAAGTATGAATTTATTGATAAATAAACAATTAAGAGATAGTTTCCCATAACTGTTTTGGCACAATAGGTGGCAGTACCTTTTCCCATTGGTATTTAACGGTTATTTCAATATCCAAATGAAGGTTTTATGAAAAGTTTCTGCTCATTGTCTCTAAATTATGCTGAATCATTCAACATTATTAAGTTTATGAAAAATACTCAGATAGAGTTCCAACAACCAAACTCAAAAAAAGCAGAATTTATTGCACATGTACACTTAATATGGCTCAGCTTCCATTTGTGTTACTACTCATGTATATTAATTTAAGACTGAACTTTGCACTCAGTGATTTTCTTTAAGCTAAGTCATTTTTTTAATAGTTACAGAGACAAAAAACTAGAATACCTATTTTATCTATGATGAAAATTGAAAAGACTAATACAGTTAGGTTAAGGTCCTCTAAGATTATTAATTACTTTGCTAATGCTACAACTTACAAATGCTGAAGACAGCTTTATACTTAAAGCTGAAACTTCACACTGTACAGATCATTAGGCTATTTATAGGATTTGCAGCATTTGTACTTACAAATCCAAAACATTTATAAGCTTCAATATTGTTAAAGAAGAGCTAAGAATTTACAAGGATGATTACATGATCAGTCACTCCAATCAATAATGATTTTTGCCAAAAAAAAAAAAAAAAAAAAAAAGAGTAAAAGCATTTCATATTTCTTGGGTTCTTAAATCTACCTGATATGGAAAGAGAGAGAACCAGAAGCAAATGCCTAATATAATACCTCTCAAAATTATGTGTCATTTTTTCATCACCTCAGGGTTTAGTAATTAAGCCTAATTTCCTGCAGAAACATTGAATACATATTTGTAGAGCAAAAGAGAGGAATTGCAAAATAATTAAAACCGATCTTATGCTCTCTAATTTTGTGCCTTATGTTTGACATGCTATATTTTGTGGGGAGTGAATGGGAAAAACAGTATAACCAAAATCAAATTTCACATACATACAACCAAACATTATGTAAGGAAGTACTGGAATTATCAAATGCAAGTACATTTTTAAATAAAGTTGCAAATCATGTTACATCTAACTTTATCAATTATGTTCACTATGTAAGTTACCTGCAGCTCCTATCATGTTAACAGTAAGTTTTCTGATAGGTCCTGATTTATTGTTGCTGCAAGATTATTATGCTACATTTTATATTGTTTCTTTCTTTGAGGTGAAAAAGCTGATGACGGTTTCCCCCTTTTTTCCAGCATGACTCACTGTGAACCAGTTGATTGTTCAATCATATGTTTTGTAAATTGAAAGTTGTTTTGCATGGTCCAAATGAAAACCCCAGTTGTAATAGAAATGCTTTGATAAGTAAAGTGTAAACATTCCAGGGTACCTCATGACTAATTATGACTCTTACATCCAAAGTTTGAGAAATCTGCAGATATTATAAACTTGTCAAAACAAAACCTTTCAGAAATTAAGATTTCATAAAGAAATTGTTTTAAAATGTATTTTCTCAATAATACCTTTAAATTTGATGATTTTAGAACAATATATTTTGGATTTAATTATTTGCCTTGTTCTTAAAAATTTATTTTGTTACAATATCTACTTCCACAGATTTAAATGGTTTCTCCCATATTAAGCAGAACATTTTTGAAATTAATATCATTAAGTTAGTACAAGCTGAAAACTGATGTGAGTAAGCAAAAAATATAGAGTAATTTTTAAGTTATTTTAATTTCTTTTTCAGACAAAGTAACCAGAGAAAACAAATTGAATGCCTAAAACACTGAATGAGAAGTTACTTTATTTAAAACTAACTAATAGATAATTACAAGACATTCTTTTGGCAACATTTTGTTTACTTACATGTATCACAAAATAAAGAATGTAAAAAAGAAAGAAAAAAAAACAGAAAATACAAAGCAAGTAATATTTAAGGAAGTCTAAAAGCTAGCAATTCACAATATGACTAAAAACAAACTACTCATTAATACCTGAAAAATGTGGAATATAGAAGTTTTAAACAACCCCATTTAATTGCTTGGGAGGATGTAGTGTGTTCATGTGGCACAACATCCTAAAATTGAGGTGCCCTGGTATTAAGGAAGAATCTCAGATCACAGAAACTAAATGGATGTACCCTTTCTTGAAACAAATGCGTGGAATGTAATTAATTAGTGTATATCACCTAATTTCTAACTTTTCTGACTGTTGTTCTTTCTAAATAAATATCTCTTTCTTCTTCTTGTGTAAGAAAAACTGTTCATGCTGTTAAATGTGTCTCTGTGTTCTTGCAAACATCGATGGAAATGTGTATAGCTAATTGCTTGTCTTGTACAACATATGTTGAAAGCTAAGAAGGTAAAGTGATGCTTGAAAGAGGTTTTGTTTTTATTCTGGATTACTTTGAATCCTATTGAAAACTGCATCTACAGTGGTTACATTTAACTTTGAAAAAATAACATATCCAGATTTTCTATTTATATATATATTTTAAATTGTAACAGTAATATTAAACAAAATAGAATTGCTATTTGTAAATATAAAAATTAATCAATTTCACATAATATACCCTTAAGGTACAATGGGCTTTAATTTACCTGTGAATAAAAGTCTATAATTTAGTATATCCATATTTCTTGAATGTTATATAAATGCATGAAGGTTTCATAAAAGTGAATATCATTTTAAAAAGTGCAGCTAGATGCTCTGATATGCTAAGATTTCTAGTGTATCTATCTAGTTTGAATGTTTTAATACAGTATAACCAATTATTTAAGAGCATTTAAATATACCAAAGACGTATAAATATTTGTATTTATGTAGAAAGAAAAGTTTAAGTGTTGAATGAAATGCTTCCAATACATGAAAATCTGCACAAAATAAAGAAAAAACAAGAACTAAATAGCAAATAAATAAGGTGCTCAGCTTAAGAAAATAGATTTTCCTTGTATCTGAATAGGAATATTCATACAGTGACATAGATTTACAAAAGCAAAGAGCTGCTGAATACAAAGTATGTATAACAGTATATATTTAAAATTGCTTCTATTAGTGCAGTTATACGAAATTTTTGTTCTGCATAGATGAATGAATAAACAGTGCATCACAAATATTTGTGTGGAAAGAAAAAGCAAAGTAAAATACCTACAAAAATCAAGATACCTATCTCTATTGATTCTTATGATGCTTTAAACATAGTATTCTGATGTGTTACATTCGCTCTTTCTTTTGTCTACCCTCCATGATTTATTTTACATAACTCTGTTCTTATTCTTTTATCTACTTCAAAATTAATTTAAATAAACATACATATATGCATAAATAACTTAGCTATATACTTTGTTACTACTACAAAGGGAATACCAATAATCACATTTTAAAATGGATTACTACATAGTACATTTGAAAGTCCATGCTCTTTCCATGACTGCAAGGAGTATCTGATGGTTAGCAGTCATTCAAAACATGTAATGAGAAAGTATAGAAATTTTAAAAATTACAGTTTGGAATTACCAAAAAATTAGTTTGAAAAACACTGAGCTTTTTATTACCTTTTGTCTATCTTATGGTTTATCAATTATGCAATATTCCTTTCAACTGAAGATTACTTCCTGGGATATTCCCAGAAAATTCAAGATATACATTTTGTTTGTTGTGTAAATGTCTTAGTTATAGTATTATTTAAAGCATAATTATTATGGTCTTTTTGAAAAATGTTTCTTGTGAGGGATAGATTGAAATGGAGGGAATTCCTTGAAAATCTTCATGTTGCAAAATTTGGTATTTATTCAACATTTCTTTTTGAGTTATTCTGTTCATATACACAGTTTAGAAAACAAAATCAGTATATTTTATTTAGGGGGGCTTAAAAACGTACTTCCAATGAAGTCTCAAGATAAAATGTTTGGGTAGAATGCAATATTTCCTTATCTTACCAGGTGGTAGAGAAAGTAGAAATGTTAATATATTTTCTTTAAGACTATAATTTATTTTAAGTATTTTCTTATAAATGATACAAAAACACTGAAGGTAGTAACAATGAAGCAACAAATATCTTAGACACAAAATAATTTTGTGACACCACAAATTTTGTCTCAGAATTTTTATGTCTAATATGTTTTCTTATTAGTCTGCCTTCAGCCAGTGATATAAAATTCTACAGGAATCTATGAAATTATACTATCCTTTCTGTAGAAGACAATGCCTTCAAAACTTTTGCAAAATGTTATTGCTGGGCTCCTACTTTTCTTCTACATAGTATAAGCATATGTCTACATCTACACTATATTTTTAAACCTTAAAATAGTAGTTGAAAAAGAGAAATAAATTGTTTAGACAAGTAATGTTGGATTTTTCATTAACAGATTGTTTTTGCATGACTTAGAGCATCTTGCTGCATTTATAGAAATTAACACCAAGACAAGCAAATGTCAAACTGTCTCCATTTCTTCTAAACACTAGAAGTGACTCCCAACTCCCTTCCCATAGAGTTATCCATCACATGCACTACAATATTTACATTCCTGTGTATCAGCCATTCCATTTAACAGGAAAAAATAATATGTAAGAAAACTTCATAATTTTTTATTTAGGTTAAGTTACACAGTACATGTACATTAATAAGAATAGAATGACATTCTTCAGTTTTGTTAAAGGTGTGCATTACTTTGTTTGCTGTAAAGGATCTACCAATAAATTTACATCATTTCTCTAATGTATAGAAAACATCTTCTTTTCTTGTTTTTGTAATGAAAATTGTCATGCTTTGAAAATCAAATAGAGCTATGAAACCAATAACTTTGAGCAAAATGAAATTATGTAAAGCATTATTCTGCTCTCCTGTTTTAGCAGGTACTAAAATAGTATGCCATACATCATTGTAACCCTAAGTAACATTTAGTAACCTAACATGTATGTGTAAGGTCTGTTGTTATATCGCATGATAGAATACTATTATTCCAATTTAAGAGAGGACCTTTCAGTGGATTTAGCAGCTGTGGCTGGCAAATCTCTTAGAGGCTTTCTTGCTTACTGGCAGAAAAAGAAAATTACCATTTTTCCAATTTCCTCTAATACCTACTTCTTTTCTTGCAAGCAATTTTCAAAATCACTATTCATAGTTATTCAAATTTGTTGCATGTTCCTATCATTTGCAAAACCAAATACAGCAGCTATCACATTAGCCATATTATACAATATTATATATATGTTTGCAGATCTTGCTAGTTTCTAAACGTGCCATTCTTAATGGACACAAGTAATAAACATATAGGAGTATGGTGACTTTTGACTCACTTTATGCTTCATAGCAATTAACCATGAATATCAATGCCATTAAATCTTATTTAATTTTTCTATAAAGTGTATCCTTTACTGCAACAAGCTAAAGCACACCTTTATTTAATATTGAGAAATAGCATATAAACAACTATAAACTTTAGCAATAAAATCCAAAATTAAAGAAACAATATTTTGTTGTAAACAGTGACTCCAGTTCCAGTTTCCGAAACCATATTTCCACTTTCAGTGTATACTTATGATGTATCATTATTGACAGTTTTCTGCTCTACTTGTTTTTCATCATTTACATTTTTCTGCCTTGTAGGTACATGGAAAAGAAATTTCTATTTAATTTTAATATACCAGTTGAATTTTTCACATACAAGTGCCATGCTTAAATTAGGGTCCATTTTATAAAAATGAAAGGAAAGGTTATTTGATATTATAACTGTATACCGTGTGTGTTAATTTTTTCTGAGTGTGTTAACTGACATTTAGGTTTTGGACAGACATGATATAAGCTAGTCTATCATGCTCATTGCAGAAATATATTTTTAGTCCATTTCATCACTATGCAGAATCATATAGCATATATTTTTGTGTCAAAGATAAATTATTATAAGTTTAAACATGAAAAAACTTGATTGTAATTGTAATTTATTAGCAGCCTATAGACTCCTTTCCAGTATGTTCATCAATGATAAACACATGTTTTCAACAATATAGGGCTTCAATTTTATTCTTAAGTTTTTATAATATGATCAACAAACTGTTCATTATGCACGCTTACTTTGTCTCATCAAACAAACACATCAATCTGAGCCACATTTATGAAGAGGGAAACCTGTGCAGACATGCATGTGACAGTATTTTAGGAATGGCAAGGTGAAATGGAAAGATTGTATGAATGAATTTGAATGTTGCAAGCTGTAATGCTTTTTTATTTATCCATTTATCATTACTGAGGTTTTTATTTGTAGTTGCATTAAAGAAAATAGTTGAATTATATGCTATGATTGTTAGCAATGATGCTATGCTACTATCTTGCAAAGGAATAAAAAATTCAAAGTTTATTACAAGTCAAGTCATGTAGTTCAGTGTGTAATCTGCTGTTAGGATCTGAAGACATAGCTAATGGTACGTGAATGGATTAGAAAAAAATTATTTGGAAACTGGAACCCTAAACAACAATAATAAAACTTAGACACATGTGTGAAAAAATAATACAGCAGCAAGATACTCAAACATATCAAAATTAGCATCACTGTTCACAACAGAAGGTGTGAATGGATTTGATGTTTAAGCAGTAGAAGTGCCTACCAAGATTATGATAGTAAACCTAATTATCATTCATCAACCAAAATGTTTTAATGGAACATCATTAAGAAAGCAAAATGTATTTAAAAAATGTTGTGATTCATTTTCGAAATGAAAGCACTAAAAAAAAAAAAAAAATAATCAGAATCAACAATAAATAACATTTTCAGATTCCTCTTCAACATAATTAGTAAATAACTTTCAGAATTTTGTGAATAGAGAAAGAAATTTAAAGACACATTACATCATGTATAATTCTACCATTGCTGTCTTTGCTTTTCTGGGTACTGTACTGTTTACAAAAGCAGTTAGCTGAATTTTTCTACCTGTGAATATGAGAACTACTACATAGGGAATCCCAAACTGCCAAAGTGTGAATTTAAGATGGATGACTCTCCACTTTTTGAAACCATCATTAATCATCAACATTTTATTGAATTTCTCTGTAGATTCATGAGGGTATAGGGGATATTAAACCAGCCCTCTCTCCTAAAAGAAAGACCTACAGATATTGTTTTCTGAAGTAAACACACTATTTAAATGTTTTGTGCACATTTGGCAGAAATAATTAAGAGAAATGCTTTTTATTCATTTTAAAATGAAAAAAATATATATCTTAATCATCAATGCTGCAAACGTATGAAATGGAGAGCTTTAATAACATTCTATGTCTTGATAATATTCAAAATTGGTTTAGTTGGTGAAAAGAGATAAAAATACTAGATTTATGACTGAAATTTAATTGTGCAAATGAATGTACCTTACTCAAAAGATGACTGTTAATAAAAGAAAAAATGAATATGTGGAGCTATATCTATGGATAATTTTTTAACTATAAAACTGCATTGGCAACACTGGTCAACAAATTTGCCATGATTTTGTCACAAGCTACATCCCTTTTGTAGTAAGTACATTGTAGTTTTGCTTCTTAAAGCTAAATTAATTAAGCATTAACAGATGATGGGCCCAAACTGTGCGTGATCAACAGTGAAATGAGTCAAAGTATAAGTATTCTTGCTCGCAATTAGGTTCCTGAATATTCTGGAAAAAACTTGTACATGAGAAATGCAATACATGTGTGACAAAAATAGCTAATGATAACAGTGACTCTAAGACAAGGGGTAAATGGCATGTGTTAATGTTGTTGCAGGAATATACAGTTGAAGGCATCATCGACGGTACACGAAAGTCCTTAACATGCAGAAAGTGTAAATGTGGCAGAATAAGCAGTGTATCAGAAGTGATGGAAAGATGCTATAAAAGTGGCAAGATGCTGGTAAAACTGTTGCTGAGCTCATGTTGACATGCAGTCACATAAGTGAAATTTGGGACAAATTGCAAATGTTCGAAAGAAGTAGTATGCAATGCAGTATCAGCATATGTGTTGCAAAATTGAGGACATTTTTTGTTGATTTGAATGATGAACTGAAGAAGCACAAAGAAAATACTCAGTAGGAATGAATTTTAACACATTGAAGCCCAGGCATTTCTTTAGTTGAAGGGCCAAGAAACCCAGGGTTTTTACGCCTACTTTGAGTTATTATTTATAGTACATCAATCAAATCTGCCAAAAAGTATTGGGACAATCTAAAAGTATGGTATTCAATGATTTCTCAACAAGTAAGAAAATAGTCATAACTTTTGTATTAATATTTTATTTTAAATTTACAACAAGTTGAAAAAAGCTGCGTGAAGCAGCTTACACTTCATTTATTGAAAATTTGAACTACCTCAGAATCAGAATTTTCCCGAGCTTCATTTGTATACTGAATTTCAGCTTCACTTCACAGAAGTCGAGGAAAATGCAGCATTTTAACATTTAAGAACACAAAACGTAACAAATAGCTCACCACCTTCAAGAAAAATGGTGGGACTACCTGCAAGCAACCAATATTACTAATTCTCCTAAATTTCCTAATAGTTGACTAAAGCAAAGACAGATGGTAGCACAAATCAGACAACCAAACAATAACTGATGTATGTTCTTTGTCATATAGCCCAAGACCAGGTTATGGTCATGGAATTGCATTAAAAACGTTAGAAATACCTGCCCGAGCTATACTCGGGCTTGGGCTTCAATGTGTTAAATGTTGGGGCTTTATCCATCAAAATGTGAACTCGCTGATTGAAAAATTGTGCACAATTAAATTATGTAACTGTGAAGAATAAACTATGTTTGCTGTACATAGTAGTGCCCCTGTGAAGAAAAGTGAACAAAACAAAACTCAAAGTACTAAAAAATCATAAAAGAATGTTGAACATGCAGAACAGAAATTTCCATGCCATAAATTTCAGCAGCTAGTCCAGTGGTTGATTGAAAAAGACAGATGACAGTACTAAACAAAAACATTCTGAAAAGAGTGGTGCACTTTTGTCATGTGTCTTTAGTGTCTCAGTTGATAACCTGTTAGAGCAGATAGATGGTGCCACAAATCACATCACTGCAATTGAACAATATTTTGAGCCTTTTTCAAAAATTGCTGCTTTGTAAAGATTTTACTTGGAAAACAAAGTGTGTGCATGCTGGTTCACAGGGAAATGTGAAAACTCTAATGCTTTGAATAACTCTTGAACAAATTATGAGTTAAAAATGTGTTTTATGTTCCTGAAGCAAGAGCCCATTTTTTCTTCATGAAAGCAGCTGCACAAGGTTTTATATGAAATTGGATAATAAAAATGTCTTATTTGAAGATTAAGTCAGTAGGCCAAATAATGATGACTGGATATGTCAGCCATGGTTTGTTATAAGCATTGTTAAACCAACCTTGCCTGCACAAGTGATTCTAGTGACATTGGATGTGCTGCAAATGTATCATGAGAGATTGGGCCATCAACACAAAAAACACATGGAGAGAGTTTTGAAGCAGATGGACATCATGTGAATGGTTGCAATGAAGCATTATGCGATGAATGTGCTTTGGGAAAAATGCATCAACTGGCATTCAAGAATTGAGTGAATCGACCAAAGGTAATTGGTGAACAAATCCACGGCAATATGAATGGTTTCCATGTTTATCAAGTCTTTTGGAAAAGTCTGGTACTATATGTATTTTAAAGAATATTTCTACAAGTTTCATCATATTTTCTTCTTGAAGCAGAAAAGTGAAGTTAGCACTGCTTTGGAACACTTCCGAATGAAACTAAAATTAATGGCCTAAGTTGTTTGATAACAAGAATTGCCTGTAAATAGAGGAATAGAACACTACTTACTACACCCCATACACCACAGCAAAATAGTGTTGCAGAACAAAACAGTCGTACCTTGTGGAACTCACTTGTTACATTCCAATCTGAGTAAATTGCCATTCCAATCTGTAGGGAGACACCTGTAATACTGCTGTATATGTTTTGAATCACACTAGGATGTCATCTATTGAAAACAAATCACTTTATCACTATAGGATCAAGGTCCATTAGATTTTTAGAACTAAATGCTATATGCACATGAATAAAAAATTCCTTTCAAAGTGTGAAGACAAAGCTGTTCATGCAGGGTCTGGATTCCATCTCAGAGAAAGGCTGATAGAAGCCCAATTTTTAACAATATTTGTAGAAGGTTATTTAACATTCTTTCCTCAACATTTTAAGCCATAATATAAAATTCAAGCTGGAAGTTATCTGTAATCTGCGCACCAACGTTGCAGAACTTCCAACTCCAGATGTAAGCCATGGCAAGAGAACTGAAAACATACAAGAAGCATCTAGTTCCAGAGGGAGTGGAGAGTTGGTTGACAAAGAGGAAAAAAACATGTAATAGAAAAGAAACATGAAATACAGAAACCAAGTTAGATGATTAGCTAGAGAACATATACCTTGCCGGACCATCTGAAGAAAAGGATCCAAGTTCAAATGCTGAAGTATTGTAGTCTGAAAATAAAGGTCAAGGGCTCAAGACAATTAATGAAGAATTGGGGTATTTGAAGGAGAACTGTACCTGGGCATTAGTTGAACGTTTGGAAAGTGTAAAAGTCTTGAAAAATCAATGAGTTTTCCCAGAAAACTGCCAGAAAAGTGAAAATCTGATTCAAGGCTTGAATAGTAGTTAAAGGATATGTACAAAAGTAAGGAATTGATTATGACAAAACATTCAGTACAGTTAAATATTGTAATACCATTTAGATCTTGTTAGGTGGCTGCTGCAGAGAATCTGGAACTCGTACAATTTTGAATCAAAACAGCTTTTTTGAATGGCTTATTCAAAGATGGAACTGCCAGAAGAGTTTCAAGACAATCCTGGATGAGTATGTCTACTGAAGAGGAGTCTATGGTCTCAAACAGGCATCATGTTGCTGGAACAAACATTTCAAGGAATTTATGGGAAAAAAGATATATTTAAAATAGTGATGCTGATTCGTGCATTTTCTATCATAGGAGAAATGAAAAATCCTATATATTGCAATCTATGTAGACAATGGTCTAATAGTGAGAAGTAACAGAGTCGAAATTGATGATGGTTTTTAAGGGCGTCAACTGCTGAGGTCATTGATGTCCTAGAAATTGAAGAGTTCCTACAAATGCTACAGCAGGAATTACATAGGATAAAATAATCTCTTGAGTATGAAAATAGGGAAGAATGAGCAGTAAGTCAAGAAGATAATACGTAAAAAATCCTGAAGAGATTTGGAATGGACAAGTTGAATGGAGTCTCTACTTAAGTTGGATGAGAAGAAAGTACATCAGAGAGAAGAACATGAGGCAGTAGTTTGTTCTCTGTTTTTGACAACACCTTCATGTCCTGGCATTAATTTAACAGTAAACAAAGTTGCATGAGCCATGGAAGATCCTACACCTCAAGACTGGAATCAAATGTAACACATCTTCAGATATTTGAAGAGTACAGCAGACTATAGAATCATCTACAAGAAAAAGGCATCTAAAGTGACACTGATACATTGGTAATAAAGGCATGAAACAGTCAACACAAATATCAGCATACCTCTCACTTATGGAGCTATATCATGGATCAGTCAGTAGCAAAAATCATTGGCAACTTTGACCACAGAAGCAGAAATAGTAGCAGCAAGTGAAGGAGCAAAAGAGTTGATCTGTTTGAAAAGGTTGAAGATTGCTATCTGAATTATCTGGACCTGAAAATAGTGACAAACCTTCTACACTGTATATCAACTGTACTAATGTTGTGAAATAGTCTAGAAGTCTAGCATATCAACAAAAATCAAAGCACTGGAGTACATTGAGGAAGCAAACCAGTTAACTGATTTGCTGACCAAGCCATTGCAAAGGGCTCAATTCAAGATGCTGCATGACAAGATTGGAGCGCAGAAAATTAAATCTCTGTAAAACTGTATTTTTTGTTTATTATTTTTCTTTTGGAGAAAGCATTTATATTAAAAAAAAATGTAGTGCCAACTTTATGGACATTGCTAAACTTGAACTTAAAACTGTTGGCAACACAGGTCAGTGTATTCACCATGCTTTTGTGACAAACAGATGAAACAAGCTATCAAATTTATTTTACTGCAGGTATAATATAGTTTTTCTTCTTAAAGCTAAATAAATATCATTAACAAGAACTACTTGTTAAAATACTTTTCTTCAAACTTTAGTGCAGTGAATCAGTACAGTTTTCCTTCTTAAAATTATAAATAGGGCTAGGATAGTTAAATATTTAAATAATTTATTTGTTTACATACTTTTGTGTTTTTATAATTAAATACATATTTGGGAAGATTTATTCACAAGTACATCTTCCTGTATTATTATTATTATTATTATTATTATTATTATTATTATTATTATTATTATTATTATTATTGTTGTTGTTGTTATTATTATTATTATTATAATTATAATTATCATTATTTTGTTATTATTATTATTATCATCATAATTATTCATTTGTATCATTATCATTATTATTGTTGTTCTTCTTCTCATTATTATTATTTCTATTATTATTACTATTATTACTATTGTTGTTATTATTATTGTTATATTTATTGCTCTTCACTAAATTCTGTTTCTTAGAGGTCTTCTGCCCACATTTTCTTACTATCTTTGAAATTCTTTAGCTTCTGATTCATCAAGGCACCTTTGTACTTGTACCCATTAAGGACAGATCACTAAGGATAGCAAGTGGCTGGTGTAGCTGGTTTACCGCCTCTAGTGCATGCCTTAACAAGAAATTTTACCTGAAATTGCTATTTGTATAACTTGTGAGACAGACTGACAGTGCAGTGTTCTTGTTCCAGTGAATAAGATGCATCCCAAAATTTTGAAGAGTGTTACTTTGAATCATTTTGTGTGGGAATTTGGAGACTTTTTAAAAAGGACTGTATTATTTTGCAACATTTGTGAGAAACCCATAGCTGCAGACATGCGTTCACAAGTTACTCAACATATTGCGACAGAAAAACACTTAAAGTGTACATCATTAAAGAATTTGACACCATTTGCTTCCCAAAATGTAAAATGTGAGCCCTGGTCCTGCAAACTGCAAGTTCTCGCAAGATATTTGTCAAGTATTTCTTGCAGCTGATATACCAGATGATGTGCTAAAAGCTTGAAAAGTAACTTTGACCTGTGTAATGTTATTTTTCTTTCTTTTGAGAATGTAACCTTTTATACTAATGTTGGCTTCATTTGTGAAATACAAAGAAGTGATTTCTTTCTGTTGCATATGTGTACATTAGACTCACAAAATTCTCCAGTATAGCTAGTTTCATATAGAACACTGAGTGGCATAACTTGAGTGTTTTCCTTTGGATTATTTTGTCCTGGACATTGACAGTCAGGTGATGCAACTAATGGTATGTTACTACTTGTGCATTTTTCTTGTAGTATTTATATAAATACTACAAAAGACAACAAAATATAAATTTTAGCGCATCTGAGGGCTATTCATGGATTAAGCTGTATTTAGGTGTATAAGCCTTCTGAAATTTACATTTGCTTTCAATCTTTAAAATAAAATTAAGTAAACAACAACACACATGATTTTGTATCAAGCATCCACAGTCATTGCTGTAGAATTTTGAAATTGCAACTAGGCTGACCTGTTAAGTTGAAAGCACAGCTTGCTTAACATTTGTACCGTGGACTGAATTCAAGAACATATTTCAGTAAATAGGGGATGAAGTTGTAGTGCAAATTTAAGAACATATTTTGGAAGTTTACTCACATATGATTCACTTTTTAAGCACATAAATAAATCATATTTCTGAAGAATTAAGCACATAATTATCCTAGCCCAAGTTACATATAATACTAAAAATTCTTCTCCTTAATAACAGATGATGTATGCATTCCTCCAGACTGAGGATATGCAGAAAATGTAGTTGTTGTTATCATGAATCCTGAAAGGCAAACATTAATCAGAGAACAATATAGTAACAGTAACTTACATCCTTGTGCAGTCAACATTATAATGCTTGACAAGTACAGTAATTTTATATTTTCCTCTTGAGTAACCAAACACAGTTTTCAGCTTGGTATACTTCATCATTTTTTGCATTTTCCTCTCTTATACAGTATTGAGTAATTAAAGTTCAATTTATTTCATCCATGAAAACATCTGCATGTTGGGATTTGTCAAATACAATAATTATTTACAAATACAATTATTGGGAATAGGCACAAGTTCTAAACATATGTTTTATAAAAAGTTCATCCTCAAATTAGCATCCTAAAATTAAATTGTAGTGCACTGTTACATTTTTTCAAGGCAAACAAAAAATATTTTAAAGTCCCCTTCACAAGTTTCTTGAAAACGCTTCTGATGCAGGTGACTGAGCTAGGCCAAGTTCTGATGTTGTTATTCAGTTGCCCTATCATGGCGTTTGTTAATTTTATTTTCACACTTTTATTTTATCAAGATGAATGAAGGTTTTAAAAAATAATTAATAATCTGTCACACATGGATGCATTAATGGTAACATATATTTTAGAAATAATGAATGTTTTATGGCTGCCAAAATTATTATTATACTAAGTAACATATCTACCTATTATACTCCTGGTCATTCAAGTTCTGCAATAAACACAATACTCATATTGAAATAGCTAAAATATATTATTGATTAGTTTTCAGATGATAACAATGAAGAATAGTAATCATATTTCTCAGTCAACAAAGTAAAGCATTAAGTCAAAAATCTGGCAGAAAATTAGCAGATTTTTTTGCCTATTAATTTGCATTACATAGACATGGAACATAAGGTTAATGGGGAAGAATGAAAATAGCTGCAGTTTTTTGATGCTATGAGATGCAAATCTAATGTTAACAGACTCCAAAGTACTCTAATTTTGGGGTAAGGCTAACATAAAAAGAGAACAAATAAATCATTCTGTTACATGAAGATGATCATAATGATTAGGGATGTTAAAGTTAAAAAAACTATAAAACAACATAAATATAAAAATAAAATATTTAGCAAACAAAATATCTCTGAATTCAAGGAAAAACTAACATAAATTGGCCCTTTAATAATGAAAAAAACAATAAACAAAAACTATAGTGATCTCCAAAGAGAATTTCTATTAGCATACAACTATTGTTTCCCAAAGACTACATGTAAACAAATACTAAAAGCCTTAAATTTAAGATAGTGTACTCATGGAACCCAGGTCTCAAGTAAGCAAAAGAGGATGCTATACAGAGAGCTGAAAACATCTTACAGTGGTAAGTTGAGACAGTATTATAATAAATATTGTAAAATATATAAAACAATAAGGTCAAATAAATGGCAATAGAAGCCCGCCTGGGTAGTGTGGTGGTAGCGTGTCTGCCTCACATTCAAAAGGTCAAAAGATGTCTGTGATTTTGTTCCATTCAGCAGAACAATCTTTGCACTTATACTAATATGTAAACTGCATCATTATGGTGTAAAAAATGTAAACTTGGAATGGTTCAAATCATATTTAGCTGGCCAAAAACAGAAATACTTGATGGTAGGGAGAATCCTATTCATACAAGATGGAAAGATGTTAAAAATGGAGTTCCACAGGGTTCCATACTTGGTCCACTATTTTATGTCATACATACTAATGATCTGCCACTCACAGTTAATGGACATTTTTTATGTTGATGACACCTCAATCATTTTAAGTGATTCAAAGTAAAATAGAAATAATAAAATTTAAAATCTCAGTTGAAAATAACACTCAAATATCATCCTCAGATGCAAAAGAGGCAAAACTTCTGGGAGTACCTATACATAGATGAGTGTTTAAAATAGGCTAGCCAATACCTCAAGCTCTTAACATCAGTACAGCATTTAATATACCTTATTCATACTGTGCCATAGCATGATGCTAAATGTATACAATAATTAAAGGTTTACCTGGAATTTCATTGCAGCTGTATTAATGGCAGCCTTCTTTAAGGTGCCCTTGGAATTGAAGTAGGGATTGTAGAATTTTACTACAACATTCAGCTGTTAATTGTTGTACTTTTAGAGTTTCTACTCATATTTGGCTTGGTTATCCTTATTATTTACTTGATCTGGGATGCCATAACAGATGCTCACAGGATTGAATCCATATTCAGCTCCGTGTCTGTTAACATTTTGTAGCCTGTAGTACATTATGAACTGTGAGCATCTGCCTTGATTTTTACTTTCTCTACACATACTATGTACATAGTGTATAGAGAGGGTATTGTATTCCACCCAAAAATTCGATACTCAGATTTCATCGGAAATACATGTATTGGGTTCCCCTGAATCCAAAAAAAGCATTTTTGGAAAAAAGGTCAAGGTGCGTGCATGCGTGCATGCGTGCATGTGTCTCTGGACAGAATTGCACAAAAACTAAATGACTGTTAAATAACAGACATGGTATTTAAGTTTGGTATTTTCCAAGGATGCGGTACGAAGATTTTCAAGAAAATCCTCCCATCCCAACTAACCTTTACATGGAAAAAATTTCGAAAATTCTGATTTTCTCAAAAATGACTAACAATTTTGATTAAATCTCTTATATTCAAGATATTTACATGCCAAATAAAATGTATGTCTTGAATTTTCTGGGAATAGCCTCTGAAGACTTCTTTATTCTGGATGAATTTTACAGAATTGCATAACTGCTTAAGCATAAGAGAGGGTAAAAAAACTTACCACACAAAAAATGTAGAGCACGTTGCAACACACAATTTATTATATACTTTTTTTTCAAGGAGTTGATCGTTTTGTAAGATATTCCTTGTTTTTGGTTTCAGCTTTTTCACATACAGGAATTTGTCAACTCCTGTCCACACAAACAAACAAACTTCAGTTGAATAACAACCACTTTTAACTATCACTTTAACCTATGGAAATCCCTTATTTCACTTCTACTTACAAGGAAACAAGTAATAAGACTATTTCTGCTATTTTTTTCTCGATTAGCATGAAGTAAATAGAAGCATAAGCTTTTTAACAATAATTTGTTGCAGAGATGTAGAGAAAGTCATGTGAATGGAACAATCAGATTTTTTTATAATGTTTATTTTACTACTTGTGTCACCACAAGTTCGTCTGCCTCGATGAAGGATAGTTTCAGTACTGCACACATATCATGTTACACCACTATTCGGATGTGCATAGATAATGAATTAGAGTATTATACCTGTTTCTGTGCCATAGTGTGGAACATTTTATTTTTTATTTTTTTTAGTGTTTAATACCCATTTTTACTACTTGTGACACCACAGGCAATTAGTGTGGAACAGAGGCAGCAAGTCTATTTGTAGATATATATTTTAATTGTCATATTGTAAATATCTTAAAGTATGGAATTGTAATTAAAATTGTTAAGACATTTTTTGAGAAAATTGAACATTTTTGTAAAATCTTGTTTCTAAAGAGTAGTTTGGCATGTGGATATTTTCTTGAAAATCTTTCAAAGATATTGAGCTTAAATATCAAGTTTGGTATCTAACCAATTTGTCATTTTTGGGTTATGCTGTTCAGATACGCACAAACACCACAGACCTTTTTAGAAAAATGATTTTCTGTTTTGTGTTCAGGGAGCCTCAAAGTGTGTTTTTTGGTGAAACTTCAAAATTGAATATTTGGAAGGAATGCAATACTCCTTCTACTTAGTATTGATAAGGAGTAGAGAAAATAAAAAGCTGCAAAATTAGATTGTTTTACAAATTATGAGATTTTGTAAGTAGTAACAGCTTTTAGAGCTTCTTTTGCAATCAAAATCTGAGTTTTGAGTGTTCAAGAAGTTACAAGCTATTGCACATGTACCTACCAACAATATAACTAGATTAAAAGCCCAGTTTTGCATAACAATCAAGCAAAACAGTTAGATATACAAATAAAAAAATCCTTAGAGAATTTCTGAATGAAACAAGTACCTTTAGATGGTCATATATCTTTTGCTCTTATTTAAAATACTGAGTAAAATATACAGAAAAGATGTTTAACAACTTTTATGCCAGAAACATGCTTGATTTCTCTTACACCTTTTTTAATAAACTTGAGCCCAAGTATAATAATGAGAAATTTTCTAATTTATGTCACTTCAAAATTTCCAGATTTTATGGGAATTAAGCTGTATAAAAATATAATGGACCTTAAATTAAAAATGGTGCCTGTGTTTTTATCTGTAGGGAGTAGGAGGAACTACTTCAGTCTGTATTTTATAAATATTTACATATAACTCAACCAAAAGATGAGTACCTAACTTTCAAGAATTTGAGATTCTGGCAGATAAATTTAAGAATTTATATAAAAGAAAGAAAAAAGGCCTTTATTTGTTGGGTTAGTCTTTCTTAAATGCACATTCTTAGTTTTTACCATGTTAACCTTTACTTCAGAATCACTTTTCATTTTGGGTAAAAGTCTGTAATTGTCATCCTATGATATGTAACAAAAAAAAAAAAAAAAAATGTAAAAGATATAGTCATATCTTGAAAGAAAAGATCATGATGTATATTTCATTATATACACATTCTCCTGTCACAATATTAAAATGCCAAGCCACACCACTGAAAATGGAAATTTTGCTGAACCATAAATAACTATAACTTTGAAGAATACATACATAGCAAGCATTTTTGCATGCTTCTGCATGTCTTCTCCAGTTACATTCTTGTCCATTTTCTAAGCACTGTGCAATATTATGTGAATTTTTCTCTCCTTCATGATATATGGTTGCAAAATGCAGTATTAGTAACTATACAGAATGTAATTTTGAAGTTTTTCTTTTTACATAAAGTATATTGTTTATACAAGAGGTACTTATAATATATAAAATAACATAAAAATGCTTACTCAAAAACTAGTTACTCTTAAATATTTTGTAACAGCATCATAATAATTAAGATGCAAATTCTACTGTATTTTACACATAATAGCATATTAATTAACAGAAAGCAGAGTTAGTGAACTGCATACCTTTAATACCATAGAACAGCAAAATCAGAAGCTGGGAAAAATATAAGGTGGAGCCACTGAAGTTTAAGGAATTAAACTTTACATATTAACATGCTCATTGAGACTGATCCAGAATGTAGGAGGGAAGAAGGAGACACAGATGTGCCCTGTAATTACTGATATTTTTTATCCTGAATAACTGAACTGTAACTATGTGTGTTGAATGGTAATATGAATACATAAAACTGCTTCCAAACACTAAGTAATGTTGCTTCTTAAAAAACATTTGTAGTTTCAAATGTAGCTCTCAGAAATATATTAAAAAGCAGATGTGTCAAAATGTCTAGTTATTGAAGGATATAATTTGTATTGGAAATAGTGTAGTAACATTGTTCTTAGACTTAATATTAATTTTATGAGATTTTTCTCTCTCTTTATTTTGGCAATGAAAAACTTCACAGTTTGTTGTTATTATTGTTGCATTAATGGAATCAAAGCATAGTATTATATGACTTTGCCACTTTGACACTCTTTGCTCCATAATAAACAAAATTGTGGTTTGTATGTTGCATTCTTTATACATTCCTGTGATATTTTCATTGTATTGTTAATTATTTTGCATACAGAAAGCAAGGAGGCTCCTATCAAAGTAATGATAAAATTTATTTTGTTTAGTGACAAAAAGAAATACAAAATGCAGAGTTTGCTAGACTGCTATGGCATTGCTTATTGGACAGTGGGATTCCCAAGTAAAAGTCACATATATATTTGTTCCAAAATGTTACTTTATTTCCTTAAAAACATCAATCATTGACATTCTACCCAATAAAAATGAGTAGTACCTCTGAGAAAGAGAAATTGAGGTGCCTGCATATGCCAATTTATTTAGTAACATAATACAAAAAAGATAAGTTATCAAAACTAACACAGCATAAGCTGTGCATGTGTTGTCATATTTCTTATCCATTATTCATTGAAGTTGGAAAAATGACCACACTCCTCCAGAGGTTTATATTCATAGCTGTGGCGCTAGCTTCAGATATCAAAGGCTTTCAAATTACTTAAGTCTTAATTATCAATAGCCTTTGGAACTTAAGATCTTAAATAGGTAAAAAAGGTTTGTATGTATAAAAATAAGACTTATTTATGTACTTATTTATTCATTAATTTCCTATTTTAATATTAGAACAGTTGGAACAAGTGTGGTGCCATGGTCAAGTGGGCAGACCACTCGCCTCTCACCAAGGCAGCCTGGGTTCACTCCCAAAGGCGTATATGGATTTGCGGTGGATAAAGTGGCATCTAGATGGTTCTCTAATTTCCCCCAACATTCGTTCCAACAATCACTCCATCATTCATTTCACCTTCATTGCATGTCATCTACTTCCTCACTCTTATGTCTGGCTATGAGCTGATCCTTCATTTGGGTTCTTCATTCTATGATTAAATGTTGTTGACTCCTTGACAAACTTCTGACCTTAGGGACCCGCATGTAAGTGTAGGGGATGTAAGTCCTCCATCCATGACAATGTTAACTTAAGCTTACAGCTCGAACAAAAGACTAACAAATGTCAATTCATATTTTCAAAATATTAACTGAATGTGTTACTAGTTGGTTACAGTTATTCAAATAGTACTAATACTACCAAATACAATCCTAAAAAGGTGAAGACACTTTTAAACGCTATCATTCCAAAATGTACTTCTAACCCATAAGTTATAACCAATGTTAGGTTTTTTTTTCTTTGAGAGCAAATTCACAGTTAAGAACAATGATCAAACTTTACTGCTCTAAGCTTTTTTTTTCACAGATTTTGTTTGTTTCCTAACAATATAAGTGTATTCATAAAAAACTAAAACATAATTTTAATATGGTTTACAAGTCACACAAGTCATGTGTAGGCCAGGAGTTGAACAGGTAGAGTCAGGCTAAACAATTTTCAAGCTCAATGGTGCAAATCCTGGCTATGGCATTTCAAATTCTTCAGTCTGACTCTAGCTAGCCAACATAAGTTTAATATTTTTTTATGAAAAAAGAAAGTTAAAATCAAATTTGTTAATATATTAGGTAAGAAAAAGGATAGATATGTCCTAAAGAAATATAACTTCTTAAAAAGAAAGTAATCATCTGTATCACATTTTAATATAATTTACACTAATTGCCTGTAATTGATAAAAGAATGCTATGCTACTAATTAAAATGTTGTCTTGGAAAACTGAAGATATTTTTAAAAAATTTAATTCCAAAATTTGTAGTTCCAATTCAGTGGTTCCCAAACTGGGGATAGGGGCTTATCAAGGGAGCCACAGAAAACTTACAAAAAAAATGTATCTTAAAAATTAGAGATGATGATAGAAATAATAGCTTTCACAATTGCTTTCTGATGCTGTTAACAAATAATTTATTTAAGATTACATCCAAATGTACATTAATTTCAATTTATATATATGATATACATACTTCACAAACACACACACATGCACACACACACACACACTCACACACACACACGCTCTCACACACACACACACACTCACACACACACATGCACACACACACACTCTCACACACATACACTCACACACACACACACATACACTCACACACACACATACACTCACACACACACTCACACTCACACACACACTCACACACACACTCACACACACACACATACACTCACACACATACACTCACACTCACACACACACTCACACACACATACACTCACATATGTTCACACACACACGCACAGATACACACACACGCACAGATACACACACAGACACACACTCACACACACACTCACACACACACACTCACGTATATGTGCACGCACACACACACACTCACGTATATGTGCACACACACTCACACACACATACACTCACATATGTGCACACACATGCACAGATACAGACACAGACACACACTCACACACACTCATGTATATGTCCACGCACACACACTCACACACACTCACACACACACACACTCACACACACTCACAGACACACACACTCACACATACACACACTCACAGACACACACACTGACATGTATGTGCACACACACACACACACTCACATATATGTGCGCACACACATATGCACACTCACATATATGTGCACACTCAGTATATGTGCACACACACTCACACACTCACTCACACACACACACTCACACACACTCACTCACACACACACTCACACACACACTCACTCACACACACACTCACACACACACACTCACACACACACTCACACACACACACTCACACACACACTGACATGTATTTGCACACACACACACACTCACACACTCACATATATGTGCGCACACACACACACACATGCACACACACAGGGGATGAACTGATTGGTGAATGTAATGATGTAACTTGGCAACATTTGGCCAAGTTAGAAGAATGCCAACTTAAAGGCATAAGCTCACTATTTACATGAGCAATCTTAAAATTAATTTATTTCTCTATGAGATATAAAGCCTTTGAAACAATTTGAATATTCTAATTCTATGTTATATCTTACAAAGTAAAGAGGTAGATTCATTTGAAATGTATGATGGATGTATTGAATTTAGAAATGGAAAACAGTTGAGGCAATAACAGCCATAATTTATATGTGCAACTTTGTATCCTATAACAAGAAATGATATGACATGGCATAATTTTAGTGCCTATGCTTGTGACATGTCATGCTGTGTATTATTAGTGAATCAATTCTACAGCTGGATCGCTGTGTGTTGCTACAAAATTTAAACTTAAAACAAGAAAGAAAGAAGAATGAAAAGAAATATGAAAATGACAGTGTGTATAGGTACATCTGACTAAACAGCACACAGTGCATTCAGGAGCATGAAGATGAGATTGTTTCTTCTTGTCATAATCATTGTAATTTTTGATGCTACAGACAAAATTGAGCGCTTAATATAAATTTCTTCTATAAAATGTTCTACATCCATACTTGATAAAAGCCTAAACTATAAAAATCTGATGTGTTCCATTCACATGAATTTCTCTACATCTCTGCATCAAATTATTGTTAAAAAGCTTATGCTTCTATTTACTTTATGCTAATCAAGAAAAAATTAGCAGAAATAGTCTTATTACGTGCTTCCTTGTAAGTAAAAGCGAAATAAGGAAGTACCATAGGTTAAAGTGATAGTCAAAAGCTGGTTGCTATGTGACTGAAGTTCCTTTGTTTGTATGGACAGGAGTTGACCAATTCCTGAATGAGAAAAGTTTTTCATAGCTGAAACCAAAAACAAGGAATATCTAAAAAACAATCAACTCCACGAAAAAAATATATATTACATAAATGTGTTTTAATGTGCTCTACATTTTTTGTGAAGTAACTTTTTATCTAAGTCTTATGGTTTAGCAGTTATTCAAAATTCCGTAAATTTCATCCAGAATAAAGTAGTCTTAGGTGGCTATTCCCAGAAAATTGAAGATATACATTTTATTGGTCAGGCAAATATCTTTAATATACAATATTTTAATCAAAATCACTAAAGCTATTTTTCAGAAAATTCAATTTTCGAAAAAAGTTCTATGTAAAGGGTAGTTTGGGGTGGGGGGATTTTTCTCAAAATCTTTGTGTCGCATCCCTGGAAGATACTTAATTTAAATATCAAGTTTGGTATTTTACCAACTTTTTGTTTTTGAGTTATCGATTCACAGACATACAGACACACGGACACACTGACACAAGGACACACACACACACACACACACACACACACACACACACACACACACACACACACACACACACACACACACACATGTACCTTTTTCTGAAAATGCTTACTTATACAGGGGACACTAAAACATATATTTCCAGTGAAATTCGGTATCAAATTTTTGGGTGCAGTGCAATACCTTCTCTATACACTATGTACATAGTACATGTAGAGAAAGTAAAAATCAGATAACTCACAATATATGAAAATACAAATCACACAGAAATATAAAAACTACAGTTTTGGATTTCAAAGCAGCACTGATACAATTGTCTCACCCAGAATACAGTACAACTGTCACATTGCATGGATTAAATGCTTCCATTTAACTCAGTGTACTTTTAGATTGCGTCAAACTTGAGGGACATAAAGCACACTCATAAAAAGGGCCTTAGAAACCATTAAAGTGCTATCTGCAGACTGTCTTGTCATGCCGGTGTTATGGCAGCAGCTTGGACTTCCGGAGATTTGTTAGTGGAGTTCAGTAAAAAATACTGAATTAATTTGCTATTTTTCCTTTGTGGGACAAACACACTTTTAGTAAGAGTTGGGACCAATGCTGCCAAACTGAATAATTATGCATTATGACAGGTTTTGAATAAAGACGTGTTGACAGGTTTTTGGAAACCTTAAAATTTTGTTTTGTAGCAGTACTGTTCACTGGTAACATCAGACCCTATCATCTGGATTACTGAGACCCACAAGAGAGAAAGGCCATAAAATGTTCTTCTAATGGTAAAGCACTATCCCTCAATTCTCAAATTCTGAGACCTGCTCCCAGAGGACACTGTGGGCACATGAGACCATTAACTCTAAACACTTTTTTGGCAGTTAAGAAGTACTTTCAGTTGTCAAAGTATCTTGTGATGTAATTTTGACACAAGTTTGTCTACCATTGGTTTAAAGAATGTCATTATTCAGAGCAATGTTGGGATTCAAGATTTACTTGACGGAACTTAAAAGATTTATGGGAAATCATTTTGAAAGTATAAAAGCATTTCCTGAAGCAATTGAGATCAACCAATGTTTTTACTATGATCGACGTAGTAGGCAACTAAATGTGGATGAAAATATGCTTGAAAAAGGACTTCATCTAAAAGATTCAGATAAATTAAAGTCTGCTGTAGTTTTTCTATGTTGTATTTTGTCATAACAGACTTCAAAACTAAATCAGGCATGTATGTTTTGTAGTGTTCAAACACGCAAGTTTCTGTTTTAATGCTCTTTGTGGAGTTAATGCTACCTAAACAGAGCGCTACAGGTGGCTTTGTAACTGTATGATTCCATGATTAAAGAAATATGGATAACTCTGTACAATCACTTATGGAAGTGCATTTTGTAAGGTTAGCTTATGAAAAATTAAAAATAATATTAAGCTCTTTGGGTATATCAACACCTGAATACTTAATATAAAAAGTGGAAACTAAAAAAAATAAAAACAATGTTTTTAAGACTCAGCTTAATCCTAAGGACATATACAAGGTATGTGATGAGGTTGTGAAGTTTTCAAGTCCTTTTTCTGCTATCCATGTGTTTTGTTTGCTCCTAAATATGCCAATTGTTTGTGGACAGTTAAAGAAGTGAATGCTATGAAATATTTTACAGAAAAAATTTTAAAAACATGATGATTCCACATTAAATAATAAAACAATACATTCAAGTGGGTAAAAATATATATATATATATATATATATATATATATATATATATATATTTTAAAAAGATTGATTTTATATGTTAAGTTTTATGCTGTGTTTGTAATGTCATTATGAATGCTCGTTATATCTTCGAATCCAGGGTATATAAATTTTCATTGATTATACAGCTGAACTGGATACATCAATGAAGGAATTTTTAGAACAGAAACAGTATTCAAAGGAACATTGAAAAGGTTTGAAATAATTGTTAGACGGTTTGTTGGATGTCTGCAGAGAGAAAGCAGAACAATGTTGTACACAAAAATATAGACAACTGAAAGATTGCTTCGAAATTATTGAATAGAGAGCTGCACAAATACCACCACAATATAGTAGAGCTCTTGGAGATCCAAAGTTTATTTTTTGGGTAACAGTTTTCCATAAAATCCTACCTCATGTAGACATTTTTTACCAGCAACTTCAAAAGAAGAGCAAAGACAGTGTGATGTTAAAGAGTGACATCCTTATGTTTAAGCAACAAATGGAAAAGGAAAGCTTGAACACTGACGAAGTACAAAAACAGTTAAGTGATGAAAAAAGAAAAGGTATGAAACATGCAAGGGTAGGAGGCACCTACCAAGAAGTGGGTGATGTTATCACAACTATTGTTACAGATAGAATAGCTTATAATGGGCATCTAGAAGCTGCATCTTTACTGTGTAACTGTAATTTAAGGATTTCTGTGGAAGTTTCCCCAAAAAAGTTTACACATGAGTAGTAATCTCCTATCCTCTTCTACTGCAGGTAAATTGTGTACAAAATTGGAGCTAGTTTTCAGATGGAATTACTATAATATTGAAACTATTCAGTGCATAAACAGAAATAACCTTTCATCAGTGTTCTGTGAAGTCACATAGCCAATGAAAACTGTGGGCCATGCCACCTCTCAAGAGTATGGCAACAAGAATCTTGTGTATCAAGAACTAGTGCTCACGAGCGAGGTGACTTGAGTAATTTTGTAACTACAGGCAAAGTAAGTTGACGTATGATCTGTAATATAAGCTGGTTGTATTAATATATCAATTTTTCTTCAATTCATTTGAATTACAATTTTTGTTTAACAATTTGTTTAGTTTTGTTTTGAGTTCATATGTGGGGTTAGCTAGGGAAAGAATTTATTACAGTTTTCATCTTGGCACAGATATTTTGTGTATGACATATATACCAATGACATCTTGCGATGCTGAAAAATCTTTTTCTGCCTATAGAAAAGATTAAAAAACAACAGAAAATTTGGAAATGTGACTGGTTGTGTACAGTCTATAATTTGCCTTACATTACAGTATCATGCTTCTGTGAAGTAAAATAACTTTCATATTTCTATCTGTGTTATGTCATCAACTTCCTTAAATAGGTAGGAAAATTAAAACCCTAAAAAATCTGATGTGTCCCATTCACATGACTTTCTCTACATTGCTGTAACAAATTATTGTTAAATAGCATATTCTTCTATTTTATGATAACCGAGATAAACATTGGCAGAAATTTTTGTAATTATTTGCTTTCTTTTAAGTAGAAGGAAAATAAGGGAATAGACTAGGCTAAAACAAATGTCAAATCTCTTAAAAGCTTATTGCCATGTGGTTGAAATCCTTTTCTATGCAGGGCAAAGAGTTCACATCTTTCCGTGTGAGAAAAGTTTAAGTATTTTAAATCTTAAATAAACAAGGAAATCTCAGAAATGGTCAACTCCATGCAAAAAAAAAAAAAACCTATATGACATAAACTGTGTGTTTTAACATGATCTACATTTTTTGTGTAATGAAAAAGCAGATTTTTGGCAAAGAAAGGAATCCAAATTAAACAGAGAATATATGATAAAATGTCCTTATCAATCAATCAATCAATCAATCAAATGCATTGTAGAAAAGAAAAATAGATACAAATTATATAATTAAAATGACAGAAGAAAATAAAAATTCAAAATGGCTATAAATTGTACAAAATCCTAATTTAATTCCAAAATTACCAAGAAAATCAGCTGTTGTCGACTTTAGTCTGATATTATTGCCTGAATAATCATGTCTATAGGTTCGCCTTTCAACCTCGCCAAACTGCCACTTATTACTAAAGAAGAAATTACGAATATGGAACACCTAGAATCATGCCAAGCTTTGAAGATGTATCCTAATATTGAGGCCAAATACTGGGAACCTAGAAGGAGAATGACTTCATTAACAATTCCTGTGTATTAATCGCAAACACATTTTTTGTGTAATAAATTTTTGTCTATCTCTTATGTTATGCAAAGTTCAGCAAAATTCATTCAGAATAAAGGTCTTTAGAGGCTACTCCCAGTAAATTCAACATATATATTTTATTTGCCATATAAATACCTTTAATATACAGTACTTTAATCAAAATTGTTAGAGCCATTTTTGAGAAATTAGAAATTTATGAAATTTTTTCCCTGTAAAGGGTAGTTTGGGGTTGGGGGGATTTTTCTCAAAATGTTATGTCACATCCCTGGAAGATACTAAATTTAAATACCAAGTTTGGTATTTTACAATTTTTGTTTTTGAGTTATTGTGTTCACAGACACAGGGACACACACACACATACACAGACACACACACACACACACACACACACATAGACCTTTTTCCAGAAATGCTTTTTTGGATACAGGAACCTTAAAATGTGTATTTCTGGTGAAATCTTGCTATCAAATTTTTGGTTGGAATGCAATACCTTCTCTATACACTATGTACCTAGTATGTGCACAGAAAGTAAAAAATGGCTAGGAATGTTGTTAAAAAGCTAGGAAAATTGTTTAAACACCTAAAGAGGCTAATAGAAGAAGGCTAAAACTGCATTTATAAAAAGCTAAAACTGGCTCTAGTAATAACTCAAGATGACTCATCATTTAACAATGCATGTATTCACACATGTATACAGTAAATGGTTTGAATCAGTGATATTAATCGTTAATGGCATACCTATACTTTGTGTTACTATGTATAGACATGTTCAGATTACAATCGAAAATTGAATTACTTCTGCAACATAAAGGTCTTAGAATAATAAAATATATACACACTTATTTGTAACAATATGGAAGCCACTATTTAAAATGGATAGTTATCTGCAGATTCATTTTTAACCCTTTCCCTAGTGTGGGTTATTTAAATATCATCCTTATCCTGGTAGACTATCTGAATTTTAAATCATTTAAACAGATGAAATAATATAACTTACAGGACTGATTATGTGAGTTTCTGTGCATTACACCACATCTTGCTATGAATCTTGCGAGTAATCGAGACTCTTGTACGCTCATTGGTCAAGCTCTCTCCCACCAGCTATGTGTTCAGCTGCATCTACTGGCTGTGAGATGCGCGCTTAGCAGGAGCAAGAAACAAGTAAGATTGAAAGCCAACTTGACCAGCTCTAGTAAAGACTTTCTTAAAAAGCACATGACAAACAACAAACTCAAAGCTTTAGCAATATTGTCAGTAAATAAGCATATTATCAGTAATTCAGAAATATTTTTATGAAAGACTGGTGGAAAGTTCTTTAATTAAAGAATAGAAGAATTCATGTTGTATATAAATAGGCCAAAAGTGTAATTTATGAAAAACTGAGAAATTGTAAAATATCCATATGTATACATATGTGATGTGCATGTATCTGTGAGAAAAAGCATTACATTGATGAGGTGGCAGCTTATTTGGCTAACATTACTTTTTGATTTGGGTGAGCTTGAATGATGCCTTAACATCATATTTTTTTTTTGTTGCATGCACATCAATCTAGCACTATTTGGGGCAAATAGTGTTTGGTTTCCTTTGTTAATTTTTGAGATCTGTGTTACAATATTGAGAACCACTATTTCAGTGAGTTATAGGTGTAGAAAATGAAAAAATGGATAATAAAATTCATAGTTATAATATTTTATTATTATCAATACTTGGGAAACAATATTGTTTTCATGCTCCCCAAAAAATTCAGCCACATACTGCCTGGGAGAGAAGCACAACTGGCCAAAACCACTTGAAAATTTGGCAATTTTAGCTGTAGAAAGCAAATTGACGAAAAAGGTCAACATTTCAGATGTTATCGACCACTTCAGCTAGAAAAAACCATGAAGGTGTATCATAGACTGATGTATTCAAAACAACTTAGCATGATCAGTTCAATTTTTTAGGCCTTCAACCTTCAACAGTTCAACTACAACTGTTACTAAAACTTTACATCACCTGTATTCAGTAACAAATTTTCATTTCTACACTAATGCTTTATTTTGAAAAGTTTTCTGGTTTTACCAGACCTAGGTAATTTAATTTAAAATAAAAAAGCACAAAAGCATTATTACGATTTTCAAAAGTTCTGTGGCTTTACAGAACAATGGGAGGACAACCAACCTCTTTATTTCTGTAAAAAAAAAAGTATAAAAAATTATGAAAAGAAGGGACTCACTTCAATTCTGGGTCTCAGGCCTGCAATTTCATGTGGGAGCCATGGCTTCAGTTTGTTGTTTTTGATAAAATTAGTTATTTTAAGCCTTTTCATTTATTCTACAAACAAATATTTATAATAACTGTAGGAGTGATATGAAAACTGCAGAGCTTATAGATGGGTGTCAGCTGTGATAGTTCGGGAACCACTGCTCTAGTCATTAAACATTAACTTCACTACAAGACACTTGAAATAAATAGTCATAAAAAACGTTTAGTTGTACTATAATTATGTTAATATTCTGATGTGCATTTTTACACAATCTGCATTTTGTGTTTTAACAATATAAATTTGTTCTGAAGTTTGGTAAAGTAATTTTAACATGCTTTTTTAACAAAAAGATTAAAGAAAACTCTTATTTTTATCAGATTTAAAATGTTTGCACCTTCTGAGAGCCAAATAGACATTAAACTTTGTATTCCCTTTGTATTCCAAAAATCATTCTATCACACCTATCTATTGCCCTTCTTTTCAGGGTTTCCATAATATCATTCCTCCATGTTATTGAAGTCACCCTCTTTTCATATTCTTGATTCAACCATTCAAAAGTAATATTTGGTAACCTATCTCTCTCCATACTCATCACATCCATACCATATTTGGTTTGTTTAAATATGTGTCTTCTTAATGTTCAAAATTTTAATTGCCATATTTCTGAACCATATAAAGTTGTACTTTAATAAAGTTAATTTTATGTAGGTATTTATTTATTTATTATTTTTTTTATTTTATGTATTTATCTTTAAATATCCATTCCAATGCGAGATAGCAGTTTTCCCTTTCCTCATTTACTATTTAAATACAGTACCACTTCTTGGTAATTTTAACATGAAAATAAACTGAATTCATAACATTGTTTAATAACTTCAGTTATCTTTATGTTTAAAATCATATTTCTATCCTCCTTTTATGATATTCTCTGATTTTTAAAACTTAATTATTAATCCCAATTTGTTTGTTATATTTTTAATTCATTTCCAGCACTTATATTCTGAATCATCATATTCTTGTGTTAATATACGATCATCCTGATATATGTAATGGTGCAGTTATATAAAAGTTGAATAATGGATTACAATACATTTTATTTATATGGATTATTATTGAAAATATAATTTGAAGGTGGATTTAATTGTAATTTTATAAAGATTGATAAAATGCCAATCATATGTAAAGTGTAATGAATATATAATGTTATTACCAATCATTATATCCATACACACATTTCTTTTTGCATTTATTAGTTCATGTTTTGAATAAAATGTTATTAATGATGACAATAAACAGCATCCCTCACATTATCCTTTAGTGGCAGGAAAATCTGTTGACAATCTTCTGTTTATTTTTATCTTTTATCTTTGTTATAAAATTTTTGTGTTTATTTTGAACTGTACTTATTAAGCTCATGAATATATTACCATGTCATGCACCTTTTCCAAATTGACAGGTAAAATGTGTAATTTGTATTGTGTTCTAAAGTTCTTTAAATTGTTTGATTGTAGATCTTCTTGCAAGAAGTCCAGATTGTTCTTCTACTTCTCTGGTGGTCTTATATTTATCTTCTAAAATTTCTTTCAAAATTCTTTGATATAACCTACTTAGGTATTCATGACATGGTGTAGTGGTCATACTTGTCTCTAGTATCCAGGGTCATGGGTTGCCGGGATTAAACCTGATAGAGGGTGATGGTTTTTTTTTTGGTTATTCTCAGCATGGGTTCCTTTGGAAGGTAGTAAAGATGTTGGTCCCATGTAATGCTCATTTGCATGTAAAAGAACTCCATTCTTGAAACAAAAGTCCCTGGACAGAATTCCACCATTTCATATCCACAAATTCATGATTTTGTCCTAAGGTATATATAGATGATGAGCTGATCCATTGTCACCATGTACACATAATGGTGGAATTGCAAAATAGAAACTCGGATTAATCAAGAAAATATTGCTAGATGGTCCAAATATCTAACTTGACGCAAGGAACTTGAAATGAATAATAAAAGCTCTTTATAATTTTAGAATCATTTCTTACACCCTTTTCATGTGTACTGGATATGTAACATACTCTCCACTCTACAAGTATGTATTCACCATTTAAACATTTTTCAAACAACTGTGTCAATAATTACTATAATAATTACTTAATATTTACTTTCAACTCGTGGCCGCCTGCTTCGCGGCCCACTGTTGCTGCAGGATGCACACTGCTATCAGCTGAGTTGAATATTCACAGACCCTGAATTGAAGGGCATAGTGTGCAGACAATTCAAGCACATAGATTTACATGTATACATGCATACAATAACCCCATACCTTCATCACAGTTGGTGTTGCAAATGTTATCCTTGTGCTGCCAGGCATCTTTCACACCTTTTATGAAAATTTCCATTAACACGTATAAATTCTTCTTCCTTATTTGCAGTAATTTTTGTTCTGATATTGTATTCAGTTCTTTTATTGTATAAAGCTTTTTAATTCTGCAGATATTCCTCCACTTTCCATGGCTTTGTTGTTTTTTAACAGCTTTGTTGTAGTTTCGACCATTTCATTATCCATGTATGCTTGTTAATTATTATTTGGTGGTGCATTAATCCATTTATATCTATATTACCTGGCCTATTTTCTGTTAATTATTGCTTCCCAAGTAATTTATTAATAGAAAATAGGCCAGGTTTAAATTAAAATGTGCTTTCCAAGTATCAAATGAAATAAAGTTTACATATTTACAATTTGTATAACTCATTGTACATTAATTTAGTATTCTCCAGACTTCAGTACCCTTTCTATCTTCAATGTAGCTGCCATCTTGTGTTAACCTGATAAGTTGTAAAAGTGGCACAACAGTCCACAAGGAATCTTAGCCTATCGCCCGGTCGCTGCATCCCCCATCTCGTCCCGATGGTGTCATGAAGGGGGTGCAGTGTTGGAGGGTGAGATTTAATCAGTGCCTTGAGAACCTCCCGGATGTTCTCAGTCTGGAGCTGCTACTTCTCAATCAAGTAGCTCCTCAGTTGACCCCCCCCCCTCCCCAGAGACCTCACAAGGTTGAGCACATCTTGAGCCTGGTCTTCCAGCAGGAGAAAATTCCCCATGCCAGTAGCGGGAATCGAACCCATGTCTCCTGCTTGGCAAGCAGCATACTACCTCCGTGCTAAGGAGATGACCTGATAAGTTGTATTAAATACAAATGAATGAAATGGTTAAATAATACTTAAATGAGCCTGAAATCCATAGAGCTTAAAGTTATCCAAAATTTGTCTTTTCAGGATAAGGGAAAACCTCAGAAAAACCTTATTCAAATCAAAATTATAACCTCTCAAATTTGAGACAGATATAGTACCCCATACACCATAGAAGCAGACTTAACCTAGCTTATGCACATTTATAATATACCTTATCCTCAATTTTTCTGGTACTAAACCATTTCATGTATTTATGGTTTTTATCTTCTAAATCCTTTTTAATTTCTTGACTTCAGTGCTGTAATCTTCTGAGATTTGTTTATCGTATTCTCCAAGTGTTTCCTTTTCTGACCGATTATTATCAACGTTACATATGAATGTAACTGTTCAACCATTTCAAATGTGATATCCTTAATTATTTCTTTTAATCTCTTTTTATAAAATATGTACTTTCAATATTCAACTTTTCAATTTTATACCAAATATCATTTTATTATCATCCCATTTTCATCTTTATATCTCGTGCCTTCTATTTGATTCTTCCTATAAGGGAAAATAATCTTGGATTTTACTAGGTAATGAATACTTTCAATAATTTGAATATTATTAATTTGTAGATATATTTTGATTTTGTTTAATAATGACATCATCTATGTATAATATATCTAATCTGTAATTTATCTGATGTCAGATAAACTTTAGAAAGTGTGGAAAATACACAACCCATACTTTAAACGAATATTGATCAAATAGTTCAATTAAACATTTCATTTGTTGTATTCTTGTCATGTGGGATCTGCTATATTATTCCTGCTTCCCCACCCCCAATTCTGGTATTAAAGTCTGTTAAACTTCCCTTGAATTGTATATATAATCTACAACTCATCTTTAAGACCTAATCTGCATTACTTCTTAATGCATAGACACCAATAACTATGATACAACTTCCAAAAATATTTTATTTAACTTGATAATGTTTCCATACTTTTCCAATACTAATTCTCCCCTCCTCCTCTTTCTTAAGTTTTATAACAATACTATAGAAATGTAGATATGAACCCTGATTTTCAACTGAACTTCCTTTTTTTGTTTGTACCTGTTGGAACTGTATTATCTAACTTTGTTTCTTCTAAAATGATCATTTTTAATCATTTTAGTTTATAATTCTCTAATTTTTGTATGGAATAAAATGATATAAAATAAAAAAAAGATTAAATTTCCAATAAAACTCATATTTGTTTTCTTGTAGCATATTGAGGATAAAATAATGCCTCCATCATTGTTAAACACTAAACATTTACATTCCTCTCCCTTATTCATACATTTTTAAAATAATTTTGTTTAGGCAATTTGTATCACTGTATACTCTGAAATATATTTTTGGTGAGCATTTTAGCTTTGCTCCTAGGTATATGAAGAAAAAAAATGCTTACTGATTTTTTTTTTTCTGATGAATGTAATCAATGAAATGATAATCAAATGATCTCGGGATCCATGGAGCTTACAGTTAATCAACATTTGTTGATAAGGGAAAAACCCTAAAAAGCTTAATCCAGGTAACTCACTCTAAGCAAGATTAAAACATGTGACCTCTTGAATGTGAGGCACACATGCTACACAAATACTGTAGCCAAAAACAAAGCACAAGTAAATTTTAGTTAGAATTGTTGGTGAAAGCATTGAACAAACTGGCTATATTTTTATTGTTTATTTCTTTGATTACTGCCCCTGAGACTAATTATGTCTTTAGAACATACAATAACAAGTATAAAAATCATTTGTTTTAAAATAGCAATAAAAAAAATTGCAATATATAAGAAAAGCAAAAATATATTATTCAGGAAACTAGGGTCACTAGGGTATACAAAATGGCATTTCATATACATATAATTCTCCCTGATAGTTTTAATAGTTTCTAATAGGTTAAGGTTGGTTTCCCACCCCTTGATGACCATATTGCATACTTATTCTTTGAATTCATCACTTTTTTGTTTCTTGCAACTTGCATTACTGTTATATAAGTAACAGGTGAACATTTAATTATCAGGTAAAAGCTACATCAAAGAATTAATACAAACTTAATATATATAAAGTAATGCCTACTAAAATTTAATGTGACCTTGTGTGTGTATGTGTGTGTGTGTGTGTGTGTGTGTGTGTGTGTGTGTGTGTGTGTGTGTGTGCATGTGCATGCTCTAATGGTTTTTTATTTCTTTTAGTTTCTCATTTTTTCACCCTTAGAACCATGGTTTAACCTCATATTAAACACAAACCCATAAGAAGTAAATAAAATGTAACTTAAATAGAAACTTAATATTCTTTTCAGAAATTTTATATACATACCTACTTAATATTTCAGAAGTAATATAAGCTGCTTTAAATAATGATGATAATGGCGGTGGTGACAGCAGTGGCAGTGGCGGTGGCGCTGGTAAATGTGAAGTTTTACTACACTTTTCATTCAGATACAACTGCATTGTATTAAGATGATTTGAAAACAAGTTGCTTATATGCCCTTTAATTTGAGTTTGTAATACTGTCTAAGCAGATTCTGTGTAATCAACTTGTAGTCTACAAGTTGAATGGAACTTCATGCCAGTTAGCATTTGGGAATAAAGAAATATAAGAGTTGACATTTTTTGTGGATGATCCAATGAAATATACACACAGGTATTGGATTAGTCTCTGTTTTCCTTTTCCTAAGTACAAATATGCAGTAATCATTTTAAGAGTAGTGCAGCTATTAAATGTTCTTTGCTATATGGGTAATACCTATATAGTTTCACTCTGTTCACATGAAACTGGCAAAGAAAGGTCTTAATTTTGATTCAGGTGTATGCCATATTTGAAAAATTAATGGAATTAGATTAAAAGCAGAAAAAGTTTTGTATCAGGTACTATACTGGGTGTACAGACGTTAGTAACTATGAGAGTATTTGAATTAGAAATCCTTCTGAATTGGAATTGATAACATGAGAACATCGCTTAAAGGTAATTTTACCTGCACATGTTTCAAGCTGGACGACTTCATTGTTAGCAATCTCCAATTACGACAGTATTTTTCTCAGTGGGCTTTGAGAGGTTGGATTTGACATGATTAGTGCCCTTGTTATGTACTTCCAAAGAATGCTTGTGGTAGAAAATCAAAATTCATTATGTTCTCTTGGTTCTTTATGATGTGGATTTTCTTCCAAATATCTAGTTCTGCTGCATATTTTTATAAGTATTATGCTTTGATTTATTTAATGGTTTGATGACCAGAAGTGGCAGGCAACTGCATACTTCCAGAAACCCACAAAATATGAAATACTATGAGATCAGTAGTTAACATAGATTCATACAAAATCTCAAAATGAGTATAAAAGTTTAGCACATCACCAAAATACCTCAGCTTAAGGATAAGCAATTCAGCAAACCTTATCAAGGAAATACAAAATGTAGAACTAAAACCAGAAGACACATTAATTTCAATCTATACCAGTTGCTTTGAAACTTCTGAATATTCAAACTAATTTAATCCAGTTCCTAGATTTCATAGAACAAACAGTTATAAAACTCACAAGATATGCAAGAAATTTAGATTTTTTGGAGAAAATCCATATAATCTTTATTATGATTAAATTGATTATTTACTAACATATGATTATGAATTTTGAATTGCTGCCATAAGTACATAAAAGTCATAACAAGAAAACCACAAATGCTAAAGCCAACCATTTCAAAAACCATTGAATAAAATGCTGCATCAGTTTGCAGATTGCTGCACATGGCTCAAAACTTGTCCGGGTAAAACTATTTTTAGGTGATATTCTAGTGTTAACAATTCCAACTCAGAAGGATTTCTAATTTTATTTTACTATAATAATAAAAAGCTATTTTTAAAATTCAGAGAGCAACATGTAGGCAAGTGGTGAAGTCATTATGAAAAGTGAACATAATGTGCAAACTGTTTAGCTAGTTATGTTATTGTTTAAAAATTTAGTTTACTAATTGAAGGGAACAAAAAAAAAATATCAATTGCAAAAATAAGGTCAATGTATATCATCAAAGACTTTGTCCCTAACAAGTGTAATGAAAACAGAATGTGTACTTCAAAACATATTTTGTGTACTGGTATGTAAGAAAACTACTTCATTTTGTACATGCATGAATTTCAAAGGTTACATGATTGCTTTGCTAATAAATATTAATTTTATGTACACATTTGTAGAACAATTTCACAAAGCCTTTGGAACCTACCACTTAAAAATACATACTCAGAATGCTCATACAAACATGTATGTAAATTCTGAATTTTCAGATTAAATCATACATTAATATCATAAAATGATGCTAAGTAATTCCATACACAAACAAATATTCATACAAAATGCCCCTCTGATAATCCATGCTATTGCATTCCATGAAACAGTATGAATAAATGTTCAGTGTTATAACTGGCTAAATCTACCTAAACTACATTTTGTGATTCAAATTTGTAGTTATTAGTTCCTAATATTAAATGCTCTCCCATACATCCTTATTTCAAGAGTTGTTTCCAGAAGCAGCTTTTCACTTATATTTGTGCTTAAAAATGTTAACATTTAATTTACTGATGCCATAATTCAGTGCTAAGTAATTTTAAAATGTTAATTAGAAAACAGTCTTCAAGGAATTATCAGTTACTATGATATAATTCCAAAAACACCGTACCTGTGACAGTTTCTGCTATGTTATATTTTAGATCAGAATGAAAACAAGGAGGAGCGAATACATCTTGTCACATGTGGATGCAACATGTGCACATAATTTTTGCAACACTAGCTCCAACTTCATAATGTAAATAAAAAAACTAAAGCACTACGACAACAACAAAGTACCAGAATTATTAAAAAGTAATTTCCCATTTTTACTTTCTCTACACTTACTACGTACATAGTACAGAGAAGGTATTGTATTGCACCCAAAAATTCAATACTGAGATTTCACCGGAAATACAAGTTTTGGGTCCCCTTGAATCCAAAAAAAGCATTTTCAAAAAAAGGTCTGTGTGTGTGTGCCTGTGGACAGCATAGCTCAAAAACGAAAAGACTGTTAAATACCAAACTTAGTATCTAAGATTGGATTCTTCTAAGGATGCAACAGAAAGATTTTCAAGAAAGTCCCCTCACTCCCAACTACCCTTTACATGGAACTTTTTTTGAAAATTTTGATTTTCTTAAAAATTGCTTACGATTTTGATTAAAATATCATATATAAAGATATTTACCTGACAAATAAAATGTATATCTTGAGTTTTCTGGGAATAGCCTCTGAAGACTACTTCATTCTGGATCAATTTTACGAAATTTTGCATAACTGCTAAACCATAAGAGATGGACAAAAACTTACCATACAAAAAATGTAGAGCCCTTTTAAACACACAATTTATGTTATATACAATTTTTTTTCCTGGAGTTGATCAATTTTTAGATACTCCTTGTTTTTGGTTTCAGCTTGAAAAAACATAATTTTCTCATAAAGGAATTTGTTAACACCTGTCCATACATACAAACAAAGGAACTTCAGTTACATAGCAACCAGTTTTTGCCTATCACTTTAACATATGGTACTCCCTTATTTCGCTTCTACTTACAAGGAAGCAAGTGATAAGACTATTTCTCCTAATTCTTTCTCGATTAGCATGAAGTAAATAGAAGCATAAGCTTTTTAACTATAATTTGTTGCAGAGACATAGAGAAAGTCATGTGAATAGAACATATCAGATTTTTTTCCTTGGAACATATTTATTCCTGTTGTTAAAATTTATTCAGAATATAAACACATGCTTCTTTTACACGTTGTTTTTCTAGAGAGTCAGAAAGAACATGTTTTTCCAGATTGATAGTCATTACCTTTAACATAACTGTGCTGTTGGCATCTTCAAACAATTGGATAGCATGCTCACCAACAGCCACTTAAAGCTTGCGTGACTGTACACAAGCCAATATTGTTTAATTCCCAGCCAGAAATTTAACTCTACATAATTTTGTTAAAATGCAAATATTTCTGTTATTTTTAAGATACTTTAATCAAACAAAAATACTTCTCTATTGAAATTGTAACCAATAAGAATAAACCTACTAAAGATAAGCATCAGTTGTGGATATATTTGATTTTAGCAAAATATTTTTATGTATTTATTACTTTCTCTATAGGTACTATGTATTGCATTCCACTCAAAAATTCAATACCAAGATTTAACTAGAAAATACACATTTTAGAGTCCAAAATAAACCTTTAGAAAAAGGTCTGTGTGTGTTCGTCTGTCTGTGAACACAAAATTCAAATATTAAAACATTAAAAGTCAGTAAAAATCCAAACTTGGTATTTAAGTTTAGTATCCTCTAGGGATGCACCATGAAGATTTGAGAAAAATCCCCCAAACCCTAACTACCCTTTACATTTAAATAAAAGTTAAAAAATGTTGATTTTCTTAAAAATGGCTCTAACAATTTTGATTAAAATGCTGTATATTAAAGATATTTATATTGCAAATAAAATGTATATCTTGAATTTTCTGGGAATGGCCTCTAAATACGTCTTTATTCAGAATAAATGTTACTGAATTTTGTGTAACTGGTAACCATAAGAGATGACAAAAACTTACTACACAAAAAAATGTAGATCACGTTAAAACACACAAAGTATATCATTTAGTTTGTTTTTTTTTCCCCCTGTAAAATGAACCATTTCTGATATATTTCTTGTTCTTTAAATACTTAAACTTTTCTCACATGGAAAGTTTTAAAACTGCTAGCCCTGCATAGAAACAAACAGATTTTAACTAAATGACAACCAGCTTTTAAAGGATTTGACTATCATTTTAACCTAGTGTAAGCCCGTATTTTCCCTCTACTAACAAGGAGGCAAGTAATCAAGACAATTTCTGCTAATGTTTATCTCGATTATCATAAAGTAGATAGAAGAATATGCTTTTTAACAATGATTTGTTACAGCAATGTAGAGAAAGTCATGTGAATGGACCACATCAGATTTTTTTTTTAATGATTTTAAAAATTTGTTAAACCTAGTTGGATAAGATAGGCAAAGAAGTTGTTAAAGACTTCACTTTTGCTTGGACTGAACTTTTTGCAAGTTATCTGAAGACACAAAGCCATTAGTTAGAGTCTAGTCAGAAATTCCTAATATTCATTATTCATCCTTGTTTATATCCTGTTGTATTAGACTGACAGACAGACAGATAGACAGTGTTTACTGCCAACAACTATTACAGTATAGCAACGTCATAAATTAAAAGTTACCAAGCTAAATTATAAACGTCATTCACAGAATACAATGGATTAGCCACCAATGTATGGCATATGGTCCTTTTAAAAGTTGAAATAGGGAGCTCTCTTAATCTTTGGGGTAAAATATTATAAAGTTTAATAGAGACAACTATAAAGCTGTTTTGAATTTTCGTATGTTTAAATGTGTTTATATATAAGTTCTGACAATTTCGTGTTGTATAATTATGCATATTGGAGCAAACTGTAAAACTGCTAAAATTTTCCTTAACATATAAAAGACAGTTCAGCACATACATTGATGGCAAAGTTAAGATATTTAAATCAATAAAAAGTGGTTTACAATGTTCTTTTGGATGAACTCCACAAATTAATCTAATAGCCCTTTTTTGTAATAAAAATATTTTCGTTGCCAAGTAGTGATTCCCCCAAAGAAGCAAACCATAATTAGCATGTGAATAAATATGAGCATAATACACCTTCATCAGCACATCCTTAGTGACACTATAGCTCAAGATTCTCAACAAAAAATTCCTGTTGTGATTTTTTTAAAAATATGATTAATCTGCGTTGATCATCCTAAGTCAGAATCAATATGAATACCTAAAAATTTTGATGAGCTTCCAAAACAACAGTGTTGAATTTATATTGAATATCAGTAATTTTTCCAGGGTTTACGCACAAATTATTGGCATTACACCAATTGTTAACAACTGATGTTACCATGTGTACTTTAGGTCTTAATATGTGTTCATCTTTGTCAGAGAAAGTAATTGCTAAATCATCTGCATAGAGATAAGGAGTAAACTTTTCATCACAGATTGAGGCAGGAAGATTGTTAATATAAATAATAAAAAATACAGGTCCCAAAATTGACCCTTGAGGAACTCCATAATTTACAGATTTAAATTCAGATAAACATCCATTAAAATAAGTTGCCTGATTCCTATTGCTAAAATAAGACCTTAAAAACTGAATGCTGCTATTCTGAAAACCATAAAATTTAAGTTTCTCTAAGAGAATATTAGGTGAAACATGTCAAAGGCTCTGGAAAGATCAAAAAGCCTGCTTGCTACATTATTATCATTATTAATATTTTCATAGCATTGTTGCAGAAAGTTTATAGCGGCCTTTATTGTACTCATGTCTTGTCTAAAACCGAATTGGTTTTATTAAAAGCAAGTTGGTTTTAAAATAAGTAACGATTTGTTTACATAATAGTCCTTCAAATACCTTGCCTATTATTGGAATTATACTGATTGGTCTATAGTTATTATAATAAGATTTATCCCCTTTCTTAAATACTGGTATCACTTTAGAAAATTTAAAAACATCCGGAAAAGAGTCAGCTTTAAGACAACTATTAAAAACATAAGTTAATGGCTCACACACATATATATGGAGCAGCTAATTTAAGAATTTTTGAATTGATTCCATATACATCCATACATATACTATTATTCATTCATAATACCAGAGTAAACATCTTCAACACTAAGTTCTAAAAAATTAAAATTACACTTAGGCTTGGGCAACTTGTTTTGAAAGGACATTGATTCATTAGTAATAGGTATACTGTTCACAATATCATTTACCTTATCAATAAAAAGAAATTAAATGCTTCAGAATTTAGATTAGTTTGGCAAATATCAGACTTAGAATTAGAATTTAAGTGCTCTGATATCACTAACCAGGAGGATATTTATATATTATTAGAGTTTTTAATGAAAGCAGAATAGTAGTTCATTGTTTTAAATTAAAGTTGGTTGCTATGTGATTGAAGTTAACTTTGTTGAATTATAAAGTATGCCTTACAACTAAATAAGAATGCAATGTACAAATGATCTTCATAACCTTAACAGTCACTCATGTAATTCAGAGGTGTATAACAGTGAGGTTCCATGTAAAACATATGTAACATTTATAAGTCAAAGTAAATCACATACAAACTATATTTATATACCTAGAAAAATGCAGGTCAGCTAGAGAATTTAATATCATGTGGCCCAAATTGACCCATTTTCAATGCCTCTTACAAAACTCAAGTGATTTTGAATCTATCTGGCACAAAGTGCCTGAAGTCTGTAATATGCCTGGCCCTAATAAAGGGCAGAGTAGATACTAAGGTTGTATCAATTTCTTATACAAGATTATTCTTAGAAATTATTGTGGTAATGAAGAGCAATATTGAATCCAAATTTGCAAACTTGGAAAAACTGAAATTCATTGGTATCTTAAACTCGAAGAATTTTCAAGAATTTGCAAAACAGTTTCCAGAAGAAGGCATATCTAAGTATTCCCTTTAACTTCCCTTGAACCGTGCCAGGTTTTACTGTTAGGATACAAGAGTTTTGCAATGTTTACACTATTTGGATGTATTCTTAAGTACGATATTCCCTTTGTTTTTTAATTTAGTTTAATTGTAAAAGTCTTTTATACATTATTTCTGTGTGACGAAACTTATTCCTGTACTTGAATCGCTATTCTGCGCTTATTTAAATGGTGTAATCTAGTTAAACGTCTTTTAGGGGGTACGGCGTAGATTTCCCATGTGACAGAGTTGTAGGGTTTAATTTATAATCTATAAATACGTAACAAGGATCCGTTGTCTTTGTATCGCTAGAATAATGGCTTTCACGAACCTTGAATTTTTACGCAAAGAAGAATTATTACTTACCTATTTTCCCTAAAATTTGAAACATTATCGACATAGTTAAAACTGCTAAAACCGGCTTTATATTCTAGTGGAGGGGGGGGGGGGGAATTGCGTGTTATTTATGACGCTCTTTAACTACTTTGGTTCTCAGCATCCCATTCTACATTGGGCGTGAAAGACCGCTTAATTTTGCTCAGAGCCTCTCTATCAGGCTCGAGGTTCTTTTACGTGCCGTAAATCTGTGACACGGGACCAACGACTATGCTTCCCTTCCGAAGGAATCCATGCAAAGGATTTTTACGCCCGAAAAAAATCCATCGTCCTCCGCCGGATTTGAACCCGCGGCCTTGGGTATATGAAGTTAGCGTGGAAACCATTACACCACGGAGGGTGACTTATATTCTAGAGGCGACTTTAATAGATTTACCCAACAATAATTAGTGGAATTATTACAGAATTCACAATTTCAGTTTAATTGCTAGCTATTCAAAGCTATTCAAAGCGGCGTAAGTTAGCCCCGGCAGCCATCCTACATCTTATTCGCAAAAAGAACAGTGTTCGTCGGCAATGGCAACAGGATAGATGCCCTCGGCTGCGTCGAAAACTTGAAGGACTAATACGTCTTGTAAAAGCTGAATTCGAACGACATCGCCTTGAGACCTACCAACGTTCAACTAGCAAGTATCTCACCCCATGGTCACATTTTTTGGAATGCTACGAGACGAGTTCTTCGTGAACCAGCTCTTGCTACCAGTGATGGTCTTGTCACAGAAGTTAAAGATGAATGTGACATTCTTGCTTTCCACTACGAACAGACATTCACTCCAAATCCGCCGTTCTGTAATGCTATTACCCAAAACGCTGAAAAAGAACTCCATGTTCTGCGACATCAACCCACTGCACCTCAGAGAATCTCCTTCACGACTCCCAGTGAACTGCGAAGTTTGATTAGATGACTTCCTCTTAAAAAAATTCCAGGATATGATCTGCTACCTAATGTAGCACTAAAAAGCGTGACAAGTAAAGCATTTATCTACCATCCATCCTGGATGCCTACCTCCGATTCGGTTTCTTTCCTCAGAATTGTAAGTTTGCTCACATCATAGTATAGTATATCAAATAAGCGTAAAAGTATTCCGAGTAGCTACCGTCCAAATAGTTTATTACCGACATTATCCAAAATCCTTGAAAAAATAATACTTCGAGTCTCCTTAAACATGTGTCTCAAAACAACATAATTCTAGACATCCAGTTCTGGTTTCGATTTAATCACTCTACTTCGCATCAACTGTTACGAATAATACAAGCAGTTGTAATAGATTTGAAAAGCGTCAGCACACAACGGCCCTATTCCTAGATGTAGCACAGGCCTTCGATAAAGTATGGCACGATGGCTTAGTACTCAAACTCTATCGCATCGGCTTTCCTCAATATCTGATCACTAAAATTTTCAGTTTTCTATCTTTCTTGTGCGTATTGGCGGTACTTTTCATTACGACGTATCACCAACCCCTCTGCCCTGAATGTGTATAATAAACAAATCATCTGATTACCTTCTACCACACCTGTCAAGTATCTTGAAGTAATGCTGGACACCAAACTCACTTGGCGTGCCCATATCGATCGCCTTATTTCATTGACAGCCGGAAGACTTTCTAAACTCTGTCCACTATTTCATAAACACACATCTTTGATCTTGAATGATCTTCTTCTTTATAAATCTTTTGTTCGACCTATCCTTACACATGCTTCTCAAGTCCGACGCACACTCACGCCGTTTACAGGTACCCCAAAAGAGATTCCTGAGAATCACTACCAAAGCTCCTTGGTTTATCAGGAACCAGCAATTACATCAAGAATTCGGTCTCCTTACAGTTCACAAGTTTATACGAAAGATCGCCTATCGCTTCTTCTCTCACTTGGCGGACGTCCCAGGAGCTGTGACGTACAACATCGGCGAACGCACCCACCAGCCTGAAGAGACAACTACCACAGGATCTGCTACTAAGTAACTCCGATAATTCCGATCACTAACTACACTTTACTCTCACAATATCAATTTTAATCACTATGCAGTTCTTTATCCATGTTCATAGTTAAAGGGAACCTCTTAGGTTTTCCTTAATTATGTATTTAATTTCAAAGATTCTTAAAGATCTGTAAAGCATGTAATGCTGATCGATCATTAATAAAATTAAAAAAAAAAAAATTGTAAAAAACTTAAACTTTTCTCGGACAGAGAGTGTCCGTTTTTCTTTTGTTCTACTCCTGGCCAAGCAAAGAAGCGATTTGCAATGACAATCGCACAACGACAGCTTTTTAAACATTTGACTATCACTTTAGCCTAGATGCATTCCCTTAGTTCCGTTCTACTTATACGGAAATAATAACATAAGAAAATATGCTGTTTATCTCGATTAGCATGGTGTTGAAAGAAGAATGTAAGAAGTTTGCTTGTGGAGTAGTTAGAAAGAGAGTCTTTCTTCGATACTTTCGCAACAATTATCCTTTGACATTCAACGGCTGAGGCTACTGTATGCTCCGGATTCCCGTCGAAACACTCAACTGCTGCACACGATGCACTCTCAGTTGAAACCAAACTGAACTATGGACAGAGCTCATTCTTTTTATACGTGTAGGTCACGTGGCAGGAAATTTTCAAAAGTAGTCGCACGTGGAAAGCACCGCTGTTGTCACAAACTCCCTCAAGTAACAATGCCGGACTTCCGACACCGACGTCAAGGAACTTTCCGACAGCACACGAGCACAGGTGTAATAGCAGCTTAGATGTCAAAAATGCACCTGCCAACGGCACACGTGTCCACTAACATAGGGTAACACGGATGGCAACAATCAACTCACTTACGAAGCAAGCCGTTTACGCACGTTCGGCGATTACTGCCGCAGGGTGTAGTCACAATAGCATCCACTGAATATAGATATTTGAGTGCAAATATAATGAAGAAAAAATGTATGTTTACTTAATAAACTGTGTACGAGGGGCGTTCAGTAAGTGCTTAGAAAAAGATAGAAAAACATTATTTTTGGTAATTTTTTTCAACATAATCTCCTTATACCTCGAACTACTTTTCCCAACGTTTCTCCAAGTGTCCTCCAAGTAGGATTTCGGAAGGTCCACAAAATAGGTATCTGCTTGGGAGAAGACCTCTTCATTCGACGTGAATCGTTTTCCGCCGAGCTACTTTTCCAAGTTTGGAAATAAAAAAGTCACTGGGGGCCAACTATGGTGAATACGGTGGATGTTGTAATTCGAACCTTAATTCTACAATTTTCGCCATCGAAACTGTGCAGGTGTGCATCCTTGCATTGTCTTTATGGAAGAAAATGCTTTTCTTTGCCAGATGATGGCGTTTTTCTAGGTTTCTCCGTTTAACCGGTGCAATAACAATGCATAATACTCTCCATTTGCGGTTCTTCCTTTCTGCAAGTAATCAATGTAGATGATTCCGCGTGCATCCCCCCAGCCAAAAAAAAAAAAAAAAAACGAGGTCATCGCATTGTCTACAGATTTCGCCACCTTTGCCTTCTTCGGAGCCGGTTCGTCTTTAAAACGCCATTATTTCGACCTTACTTTTGTATCTAGAATGTAGTGATGTATCCACGCAGAAACTCGCCAGGATTGCGACGGAAAAGCTCCAAATTGACTTCCGAATTGATCACACGATTACGTTTATTCTCCATTGGGAGCAAACGAGGCACCCATCTTGACGACATCTTTGTAAGACCTAATTTTTTGTGCAAAATTGAGAACACTATACCTTGTGATACACCTGTGACCTCTACTATTTCGCGAACTTTGATTCGTCGATCGCTCAAAACCGTACCTTGGATTTTGTCACCTCTACTGGACGTCCGGAACGATGTTTGTGGATGTACGGCCACCTTTAAATTCGTCTAACCAATTGCAAATTGTTGCAAACACAAGAGCAGATATGCCATGAATTTCATCCACCTCAGGGCTTTTAACTCTTCTAGTATTAAGCCATTTAAATAAAAGTGTTTAATCATTGCATGAAACTAGTTTTTCCATTTTCTAAATAAGCACAAGATTGTTGATTCATTCGCCTTGGCAACAAAACCACATGAGGGATATAGTTGAAACTTTAACTTCATCTAGGAACATATGATGGTTACTAAATACAAACTTTTTTCGATACTACGAGTGTAATTTCTTGGATTTTCTAAAGACTTGTTGAATGCCCCTGGTAAATTAGGCTTTCCAGGACCTATTAAATTAGGTACCAAATCCTTTAATGACTTCCACTCAAAAAATATTTAGTACAGTTTTACAACACTTCAAAAATGTAAAATGAAAATTTAGATAAATAATTAAGAGTACTTAGCTATTCAAAGTAACAACTAAAAAAATAATTAATCACACTGGTCAATTTTTAGGTGCTATTTGGAAACCATGGTATTCAAAGGTGATGGTAAACATTGACATTGGCTTCTTTGCTTGGTGAGGAGTAAAACAAAAAAAAATATAGGTGACTCTCTGTTTGAGAAAAGTACAAATATTTTAAAATTGAAACCAATAACAAGGAATGCTTCAGAAATGATTACCTCCACAACAGAAATGTAAAGGGAATAAAGTACCTATATGTTTTGACAAGATCTACATGTTTTGATTTTTACAGTTTACCAGTCATGCAAAAAATGTTTAGAATGAAGAGAACTTCAAAGGCTATTTCTAGGAAATTTGAGATATATGAGCACTTTATTTGTCATGTAAATATCTTTGTTGTACAATACTTTAATAAAATATTGTTGATAAAATAAATATTTTCAAACAGCTTTTCATATAAAGAGTAGTTTGGGGTGGGGAATTTCTTAAAAATCGTGTCACATCCTTAGGAAATACTGCACTTAAACAACAAGTTCGGTATTTCACCAACTTTTCGCACATACTTAATCTTTTTCTAAAAAAAAAATTTGTTTTAATTCAGGGAGTCTCAAAACATATATTTCCACTGAAATAGCGGGGTCAAATTTTTGGGTGGAATACAATACCCTCTCTATACACTATGTGCATAGTACATGTAGAGAAAGTAATTAAACTTCTATGTTTCTCACAGAATTGATAGAATCTTCAATCTGAATGAAGTTTGTGTAGAATTCTCATCAACTCAATGATGAAGCAAAGATGCTTTATTAGGTTTTACCCCTTTAGAATTGAAATAAAATTGCCACTCTCCACTGACACTCAGAAAATGAAATATTCAGAAAACTGATGGAAATTAAATGTTATAAACTGAAAAGAGGAATATTTAGTACTTATTAGACAGGTAAATCCCAAGTTGTACTGTGCTACCCACAACAGTAGCTTTGCTGATTCTTCTGGTGTTCTTTTAGGCAGCAGTTTTCATAGATTCCATTGTGCCTTGAAGAGATTAGTAAGCTTAGAAATAACAGCGCTACTCTAAAGTTAACATGCAATGTAACTTTGTTACTCAGAAGGATCTCAGAAGGTAGTGTATAACACCCGCTTTAACTACTTATGGCGGTGACACTGGTGATACATGAATGATGATGGAGCACTGGTGGAATGCGATGGTGGGGGAAACTGGAGTACCCGGAGAAAACCCGCCCCAGCGCTGCTTTGTCCACCACAAATCTCACATGCAGTCACTTGGGATCGAACCCAGCCATCTAGGTGAGAGGCGAGTAGTCTAACCACTCGGCCACAGCGCGGCTGCTGACATGAAGTGAAATGTTTTCTTTAGCATCACTTAAGCCAATAAAACCAAAATGCTTCCCTCCATTTAGAGTTAACAATTATTGAAAGCCTTCTGAGAAACAGGAGTTTTAGAGTAGCAGATATAATATATCTATGTGGCATCATTATGGAGCAAAAAGGAAAGTCATTTTATGCAAAGGGAATGTATTAGGCTGTTTAAAAACATTACTCCCCTCTATAAAAACATGGTAATAAGAGAGAGCCTTACCATTTATGGCACCGGTGGGGGGGGGGATATTTATATAAGTAGGGAAAAAATGCTATAAATATACCTATCCGTTCAAAGGCAAAAATTAGTGAAATATATGCATTTCCAATAATTGACTATAAAACTTCTCCATTCAATTCCTCATATTATGAAACACATTTGTCTCTCCAATCCAGAAATGTAATGTTTGAGGGGAAAAAAGCTTACAAATATACAAAAATGTGCCTTTAACTTATTATGCTAAAGAAACACATGGATACTGCCTGACTAAATATAACTATTGCATTTCTTCCCTGCTTGCCCATCTTCTGCTTAAAAAAAAAAAAATCTGTGTGCATTCACATGACTTTTTTTACTTCTCTACAATAAATTAGTTTTAAAAAGTTTATTCTTTATGCTAATTGAGAATAAATTAGCAAAATTGGCCTCATTACTTGCTTCCTTGTAAGTAGAAGGAAAATAAGGGAGTACCATAGGCTAAAGCAATAGTCAAATCTTATTAAAACTGATTGCTATGTGATTGAAGTTCCTTTGTATGGCCAGTAGTTGACAAATTCCCGTATGAGAAAAGTATAAATATTTTAAAACAGAAACAAATAACAAGGAATATCTCAAAAATAGTCAACTCCATGTAAAAATTTATATAACATAAATTGTGTATTTTAATAAGCTCTACATTTTTTTTAAGTGAGTTTTTGTCTCCTACGGTTCACCAGTTATGCAAAATTCATTCACAAAGGCTTTTCCAAAATATTTGAGATATACATTTATTTGTCATGTAAATATCTTTAATATGCAGTATTTTAATCAAAGTTAAATGTCATTTTTGAGAAAAACAAAATTTTTGAACATTTTTCCCGCACTTGCACACATACATGCACACACATTTTTCTAAAAATTATGTTTTTGGTTTCAGGGGGTCTCAAAACATATATTTGTGGTGAAATATCGGTATCAAATTTTTTGGTGCATTACAGTACCTTCTCTATATGCTATGTGCAGAGTACCTATAAAGAAATTAAAACTGAAATGTACCACGATGCTAAACAAAGGTTATTTTGTAGTGTCCCAGTGAGGCAAACTAATTGCACCAAAATGAAAGATGAGATACATCTTGCCCACAAAGTAGATATGCAGATGCACAAAGTAAGAAACAAAGCTATTGTAAAATCAGCATCTGATTTGCCTACTTTGCTTTGGTTTACTAGTTATGCCAAATTAAGCAAAATTCATCCAGAATAAATAGGTCTTTAGAAGCTATTCTCAGATAATTCAAGTTATACATTTTATTTGTGATAGAAATGTCTTTGATATGTTGTATTTTAATCAATACCGTTAGAGCCATTTTTAAGAAAAACAAAATTTTCGAAAATTTGTCCATGTATCATTTGGGATTTTCTTGAAAATCTTTGTGTAGCATCCTTGGAAGATACCAAATTTCAATACCAATTTTGGTATTTAACCATCTTTTTGTTTTTGAGCTACGCTGTCCACAGACATACACACACTGACCTGTTTCTGAAAATGCTTTTTTTTGGATTCAGGGGGCCCTAAAACATGTATTTCCGGTGAAATCTTGACATAAAATTTTTGGGTTGGAATACATCCCTATGTACATTGTACATATAGGACTAGAAAAAGTAAAGCTAACACAGAATTTCATTTACACAAATTCTGCACTTCATTACCTATGATATGCATGCCACTCACTGTTGCTCTATAAATGTATTTAATATTAGTTTATATACCCATACTAAACCTAAGGCTCACCTCAAGGGAAATCTAGAAAACAAGGATCTCTTGATTTCACTGTGACTCGGTTATTGTCAGTGACTATGGCCTCCACTTGCCTCCAACTCGTTCTAAAGCTAAAACTTTTTCATTTACATATATTCCATACTTCGTTATCCATAATATGCAAGTTTAACTGCCACTCTTCCAAAGCAATTGATCTTTATACTATTAAATGCAGTATACCACTCCAGTTTATATACCTCACTAAAACTAAGGCTCGCCTCCAGTTAAATCTAGAAAACTACTGGACACCTTGGTTTCAAGCAGCTTACTATGACCACTACTTGCCTCCTAGGGCAAGAAATAAGTGCCACTAGTTCCATAAACTTAAAAATCTACCAAAAGATAGGTACACAGTTGTTACAATACAACAGCAAGAAGCTTAAGGTAATCTAATGTTTCATTTTTAATCCCTAACAAGAATGGATCCCAAGATCATTTGAGCATCATTTCACCAATTTCATTCATCGTCTGATATAACCAACCAGGTTGAAGGACGTTAAACTACACAAAAAAAAAAAAAATTCTTAACCAAAGTATGTAGTATTCGTTTCATCAAACAGCTGTTATTTATGTGACATACACCTGCCGTTCGGTAGCACTGCATATAGCAAATATTTCATCTTGAACATCCTCCACCAACAATGTAACCCAGATTTTGGGTACTTAATATAAAACATTTTTTATATATGCAAATATACCACAAGAATCCTTTATTCATATCTATTCCTTCTAGATAGCATGCTTAATAAATATCTGTAAATAAGAGTTGCTACACTCATGCAATAAATAAGTGTCCAACTTTATCCTGGCGCTTTTCAAACAAAATTTATGAAAAACCAACTAGCATAAAACAATCTACAAATTTCTAACATACTTGCCACATATTACACTGGGGATGATTGAGACTTTAGTTATGCAGACCCCTCGGCTATGTCTTGCGTCTCTTCACTCCTCTCCTTCCAGAAAATCCTGCTCTGCTTTGCTGCTTATGCCCTATTAGGCTACAGTTAAGACTATATATTAACAAAATCTCATGTGTTCCATTCATATGGTCTTTCTCTACATCACTGTAACAAATTAATGTTAAAAAGCATATTCTTCAAGCATCTTCTTTAAGATAATCGAGATGAACATTAGCAGAAATTGTCTTAATTACTTGCTTCCTTGTAAGTAGAAGGAAAATAAGCGAATGCAATAGGTTAGTCATATTTTTAAAAAATGTTTGCCTTTTGGTTGAAATCCATTTCTATGCAGGGCCAGGAATTTACAACTTTCCACATGAAACAAACAAGGAATATCTCAGAAATGGACAATTCCACTAAAAAAACATATGACATAAATTGTATTTTAATGAGATCTACATTTTTTGTTTAGTAGTTTTTGTCTATCTCTTACGGTTTACTAATTATGCAAAATTTATTCAAAATAAAGATGCCTTTAGAGGCTATTTCCAGAAACTTCAAGATATGCATTTTATTTGCCATATAAATGTATGGTATTTTAGTAAAAATTGTTAGCCATTTTTGAGAAAATAAAAATATTCAACATTTTTCCATGTAAAGGGTAGTTTGGGGTGGGAGGATATTTCTCAAAATCTTTGTGTCGCATGCCTGGAAGATACTAAACTTCAACACTAAGTTTGGTATTTTACTGACTTTTCGAGTTAGTGAATCACACATACAGACCTTTTTCTAAAAATGCTTTGTTTGGATACAGGAGAGCCTAAAACATGTATTTCTAGTGAAATCTCGGTATCAAATTTTGGATGGAATGCAGTACCTTCTCTAAACACTATGCACATAGTAGGTGTAGAGAAACTAAAAATCTGATGCGTTTATTCACATGGCTTTGCTGCAGTCTGCCTCTACAACTCCGTCACAAATTATTCTTAAAAAGTTTATGCTTCTATCTTCTTCATGCTAATCGAGAAAAACATTCACAGAAATGCTTTCTAGTAAGTAGAAAGGTAATAATGGAATACACAGGCTAAGACGATAGTCAAATCTTCTAAAAGCTGGTTGAAACGGATGAAATCTGTTTCTTTGTACTGCCAAGTGTTCACAAATTCCTGTATGTGAACATTTTTAAGCATTTTAAAACTAAAACCAATAACTAGTAGTATCTCAAAAATGGTCAACTCCACAAAAAAATGTATGACAAATTTTGTGCTTTAACGAGATCTACATTTTTTTATTTAGTAAGTTTTCGTCTATCTCTTATTGTTTACTAATTATGCAATATCCAGCAAAGTTCATTCAGAATAAAGAAGTCTTCAGAGGCCATTCCCAGAAAATAGATACACATTTTATTTGGCATATAGATATCTTTAAGGTAACTTTAATTAACATCGTTAGAGCCATTTTTGAGAAAATCAAAGGGTAGTTTGGGGTGGGGGGATTTTCCTCAAAATCTTTGTGTTGCATCCTTGGAAGATACTAAACTTAATACCAAGTTTGGTACTTTACAGAATCTTCAAAAATCAATACTTTGCAAAAAAAAATGTAAACCTACTAGACAAAGAATAGATTTACACAAACCAAGTGCTAACTTTTAATCAAAAAGTAGTATGCTATGAATCTGTCGAATATTCAATGTCCTTTCTAATGACTTAAAATGATTATCTTCAAGCAAAATAGAAAGGTACAAGTTGGTTCTTAAAGCCTATTATTCAATAAAAGAGTTTATAATCAACAAAATGTCCTCTTGATATAAGGGAAGTGTAGTGTGTCATTGCATTCCTTTTAATGTTTTGCACATGTTGTTAGTTGGAATTCTTTAAATTATCTCAATACTTGTTTGGTGTTTTTGGCCAGTAGAATTTCTTCAGTTTCATCCTGAATGGTGTGTGATATTAAAAGCACTGTTAACTGTTTTCTTGAATAATAACAAAGAGTAATTGTATAATATGGCAATTGGAGTGAAAAAATGCATGCATTTGTAGTAGTTGAATGCTGTGGTGGCGGTGGTGGTGGTGTTGGTCGAAATGGTTATATGATATAAATTGATGAAGTTGTTTTTCTAAATGATGATGTGTTCTATGTCCCCAAGCCTTACTCAATGGTGGAACCAAATGAACAAATCAAAGTAAAGCGGGAAAGCTGAAGCAAGTATAGGAAAATACACCAATCTAAAGTCAAACCGCAAAGTCAGTCAATTTCAACACAGTTGAAATTCTATGGAAGAAAAAAGTACTTAAACCCCAGAATTATATGTAAGTGCACTCATTTATTAATTATAACCCAGCTTTGAGTAACACAAATGCTGGAAAGAAAAAAAATCCTAAAATTATTGGCAATTTATATTTTCAGTTCATATTATCTCTTATAAACTTCATACAGATACCAAAATGCATTTTTCACATGTCAATAAAGGAATTTCTGAACAAAAGGTACATTCCATTTAACCACTCAAAAAAAAAAGGTGAACACTATTAATCAGTAAGTTCATTTCTTCATTGGAGGTCCCATTGGCCCTCCAAGCAAAGGAGGCCCTCTCATAGGTCCCATTGGACCCATAGGGCCCATAGGCATCATTGGTCCCATCATGGGTGGTCGCATTCCCATCATTGGTGGCATTGGTCCATGTGGTCCCATCATCATGGGACCCATCGGTCCCTGAGGCATTGGCATTCCTGGTGGTCCCATCATTCCTGGTCCTGGTTGTGGTGGCCCATGCACCGGTCCTGGCGGTCTTGGTGGTCCTCCATGTGGCATATTCGCTGGTGGGGGGATGGCTGCACCTCCTTTATTTGCCGCAAATGGATTGGATGCTATTTTTCCTGCTTTGAATGCTGCAGTAGTTGCATCAATCAGATGCTGCGCCTGTTCTTCCATCCATTTCTGATAATAAAACTTAACATTATCTTTGTGTTTTCGGCCCTGGCAATGTGTCTTTCTTACCGAGGGAGAATCATGTGTCAGATAAGTATCGCAATAGTCACAGTAATATTTTGGCATTTTCAGGTTAGGTTGTAAATGTTGATGACTTAGTATGGACTACCATGGACATGTAAAGTAATTAATATTCATATAATAATCCAATTCCCGGGCAAAATTATCATCTGCTTCACTCTTTTCAAATTCTCCTGTACTTCACCTACAGTTTACTTGCTTTCTTCCATTAAACAAATTACGCGTCCTCAATGCCACAGAACAGACATGTAATCTATGACAAAAACTAATGTTAATAAACCAAGGTTGCGATATTACGTCAGTGAAATATCCCTTTCATATGCTTCAAAGTACCTTTCACTATTTCAAAATTCCCTACGTTCGTCTTCATGACGATTAGATTATCATTGTTAATAATACTTCGTGCACACATTGCCTACATCTCTATCAGTACATTTTTTGTAACGCACTCACATTAAACCCTTATCAGACAGAAAATAGTATCTTTGGCACAATATTTATTAACATTTATGCTATATTGTGTTTAGTTGTAAAAGTATGTATTTTGTTGCATATTATGATAGGTTTTTGTATTCAACCTATTCTCGTTTTTAAATTATTTTTGTTGGTAACTTATTCTTAGATATAAATTGTAATTATTATGATTGTCCCTTACTATGAGCCCAAGGGCTTCTTGAAATGTTGTTCAAATAAATAAAAATATTGTTAATGTAGTGGAGTCCGATGTAACTGTAACCCTTTGACCTGTAACTCAGATATTGATAAGTAAATAGTGCAAAAATGCGAACAGTTCCACTTTATAAAAATAACAGCGTAATTACAGCAGGGAATAATTTATTTACACACCTGTGCACTTTTCTACTTTATTACAATGATTGTAACCATAGATTAGTTGTGACTATACACACCGTAAAATTAATGTATTCTTAAAATCACTATCATAAATCACTATACTCTTTGCTTGATGAGGAAACATTTTATATGGATTTTAAATTCAGAAGGTTGGCAAGTGTGTGGATGTTTTGATGCGTAATGTCGTGACATTCTGTTGGTGGGAAACAAACAGAAAATAAAATGTTTTACGCGACTCAACATGATCAAGAAATGCAGATGACAATTATTATTTGATGCAATGGGGAACTGTTGCCATCATTGTGGAGTAGGAAGGAAAACTTCCAAAAGGTATTGCACGAGTAATGTTCATGAATCATAATAATCGGAATGAGGTTTAAAAGTCTGACCCTTATATTTGTCTCATATTTCTGTTATTCAGGAAAATTGTGCTTCTGCTGGTTGGCCTTGATAATGCAGGAAAGACAACTGCAGCGAAGTCTTTAATAGGAGGTGGGTGGTATAGTTATTAAAATGCATTTAATGTCAATGCAAATTAAGGGACGTTTCTTTGGTATCTATATTTTGTAAAGAGTACATAAAATATAGGTAAAGTGGTAGTGAAAGCAGCCAAGAATAGTTGAGTTTGTTTGCGCAGACCCCTCTGTTACGCTGTCGTTGCTTCGCAGCTTCTAAAAAAATCCTTCGGTTCAACACTGGGTACTCTTTGTGGCTTAGGACACTCAACACGTTTAATGGCTTTATTGGTTAGTCATTTGCATTTGTGAAAATCAGCGATAGCTAGGAAGTGCATCTTGTTTCGGTTCACAACTATAGGTATTGAAGAATGTCCCTGTAACATACTGCCCTGTACTATTTTAGCGAGTGCTTTTACTGTTTTCTATAACCTGACATCCAATATCTTGCATTAGGATAATTGATGCACAGATAGCACTTGGAAGCCAGTTCTGTGAAACAATATTAAACGTGAGTGAAGTTTTGTGTAACTTTTGCATTAATCACAACAGCAGTATGTAATAACATATGGCTCAGAAAACATATTATAAATATTATGCAACTTTTTATGTACACATTAGATTCCACAGTTAAAGTTTACTTTAACCACAGAATGAATTTGTGAATGTATCAAAGATAGGCTGTACATACCATTAATTTTAAGCCATAATTTATTTTGGATTACATTTCGGAAGTGTTTGGTTCTTCAATAATTGATGTTTAAAGTTTTTACTAATATCTCAAACTTGGAAAATTCTTGTGCCTTAGGAGGTAAACCTACGGTTTCAATGTTTCATTGGTTAATTGTTCTACCTAATAGTATGTGCCAATATTTGAGTATTTGATCACATGATATGGTCATTAAATATTTTGAGTTGGTTAACAACTGTTAATTGTAAAAGAAATCAGCATGTGCCATGATGCCGGTACATGGAAGTGAAGTGAGCTATTTTTAATGTATTCAGTTTTTCTCAGAGCAAATTGTTGAGATAATTAACTGTTTTTCCACACAACTCGTGTGTAGGACACAAATTAGTAAAGTAGCGTCAGTCCGAAAAAATTCAATGCTATAGCTGGGGTTTGAACCAAAGATCTTCTGGTCTCTAGCCAGTTGCTCTAACCACTGCGCTACCATGACAGCATGCCAGCACAGCATAAAATTTCTCAACTGACTCGCATGTTTAATGAATTTTTCAGTCTGATTCTACCTATCCAAATTGTTGAGTTATTTATTAAACACGGATATACAGGGTGGCCCATATAAAGCTTTACAGGTGTTAAAAAAACACAAAAAACCAAAAGTGAAAAATTCCAAACCTTATAACAGCATGAGGCCCACAATGCCCAACCCCAGAATTTTAAATTCACGCTCTCTCCCTCCCCGTGGTGTAATGGTTACCATGCTAACTTCATATACCCAAGGTCGTAGGTTAAAACTCAGCAGAGGACAATGGATTTTTTTGGGTGTAAAAATCCTTAGCATGGCTTCCTTTGGAAGGGAAGTAAAGCCGTTGATCCTGTGTGGTAGATTTATGGCACGTAAAAGAACCTCAAGCCTGATAGAGAGGCCTCTGAACAAAATTAAGCAGTCTTTCATGCCCAGTGTAGAATGGAATGCTGATAACCACAGCAGTTAAAGAGCATCCATAAATAAAACTCCATTTACATCTATCTATCTCTCTCTTTTGTGTGTGTGTCTCCTAGTTCCCCATGATTAACCAACTTTTTCTAAAACTTTTTTTTTTTCCCTTCCTCCTTGAGTATTGGATGATTTCTTTGAAGTACCTATAAATTAGGAGAAAATCATACTAAACAAATAAGTTAAATTATTCAGGTGTTTTCTTTATTAACATACAGGGACTAATAGTGTGACAAGCTTCCCATATTCAAACTTTTATATTCTCTATGGTTGTATGTACTTTCTGTTTGATGTATCATAAAAAGATGTGGTGTTAAGTCTGGTGAATGAGGAGGCCAGATGAAAGTTCAAGCATGTCAAATCTACCTCCAAATTTCTGATTTAGTGTTTGTCATGTGCATATTGTAAAATGTTGGTATCTAATGTTGAGCAGTTGGCAGTGAAGCCATTTGCTCTCTTGCATTCAAGTACTTTGATGTCATATTATTATGTCGACTCAAGGTTGGGCAGCGCAGTAGATGGTTTCCATCCATATTTCTTTAAGTGTACAGAAAGGAACAGAGAAGGTCTCACTATACCAATCCTGAAAAAATGTTTATTGAGACAGTCATGGCCTGTTAGGAATCTAAAAGTTGCTACAGAGGATTTTCTTGGTAATATAGTGATTCTGGTCGTGTTATTACATAAATTTTCCCATGGTTTTCCTTTTGTTTGTAATACATTATTTTCTTTAATTTTGTTATTATATGTTGATATAATGACTCTTTTAATAGAGTGATAACTTATTGGATCAGATGAATTTGATGTAATTTTATTACCTTTCTTGGCTAGAAAGTCAGCTGTTTCATTACCCTGTATTCTGCAATGTGCTGGTATCCATTGTATTAATCTTTTATTTAAATTCATTAGTTGCTTTATGATTTTGCGGCATTCAGCAATATTTAAGTTATTAGGTGTTACATCAGATGTTATGGATATAATACATGCTTTAGAGTCAGATAATAGTACAACTTTTTCAAATTTATTTATATGATAAAGTAGGTTTTGTATGCCCTGAAGCATAGCCGAATTCTCTCCATCAAAATTTGTAGTATTTAAACTTAATCTTTTGTAGAAAGAGAAGAGAGGGCATATTGCACCAGTACCACTGTTATTTGGTAAGCTAGAACCGTCAGTATAAACATGTAGCCATTCATTGGTAGGGTATCTTAAATTTATTATTTCTAGTGTCATTTGTTTCAGAACACACAAAGAGATTTCAGATTTTGTAAATTCTTCAGCTAAGTGTAGATAGTGTTCAATATCAAATAGTTCTAACAGGTTAATATTTGTTTGTATGTTTTCTTTTAAGTAGGGAAGTTTTAATCTATGTCTGACTTCTTTGACTTTATTAAGGAAACTTTGTTGAGTTTTTAGGTTTACCGGTGGTTTTCTTTTTTTCCTAGTCATTAAAAGGTAGTCTGATTAATTTTTCATGCTGTAAGATGGCTGCTTTTCCAATGTCAAGTTCCAGTCTTGGATTATTTGTTATAATTTGTAGAGCAAGTACTACTGGGGTAGTTTTAACAGCACTAGTTAATAGGTGAAGAATTTGATTTTGTAGAATATTAAGTTTTTCTATATTTAAGTGTTGGTTTAATATACATCTTGTAACATGTTTAAAGTTTGTGTAGTGCTTCCCTATTTCTTGCCTGCCAGTCTTTTTAATAGTGGTAATTTTTTCCTTTTTTTTTTATTATTATTATATTATCAATGTGTTTTTTTCCATGTTAATTTTGTAATAAAAAAATACCTAAATATTGTATCTAAATCTGAGTCAAGACATTAAAAATGCATTGAATAAAAGAGAAGACACTCTAGCAATATTTATTGACTTTCAAGGAGCATATGATTGTATTTGGAGGTACAAACTACTTGATAAACTTAAAATTCTAGGAATCCAAGGCAAAATGTTACATTGGATCAGGGAATTCATTATTCAACGCTTTATTGCTACCAAATATAATGATAAATTATCAAAATATCAACAGACACACCGTGGCATACCTCAAGGCAGTATCCTTAGTACAACACTCTTTAATATTTATATCAATGGTCTTCCATATCAATTACAAAAAAAGAAAATCAAATGTCTTAATGTTTGCAGATGATGTAGTCATATGTAATTCTAAACCTATAAATCAAATACAACAATTAATAAATATAGCACAACAATCCTTGATGAAATTACAGAATTGGACATCCATCTAATAATTTAATGAAAATTAATACACAGAAAACAAATTATCAACTATTTACACTAAGGAAGAAACCAATAAATATTTCCCTTCAACTAAATGGAGAAACTCTCACAGAAACTCATATTGTAAAATGTGGTGGTGCACCATCCTGAGGATACCATATTTCTGTCGCCATCTGTGGTGTAATGGTTACCAAGCTGACTTCATATACCTAAGGTTGTGGGTTCAAACCCTGTGGAGGACAATGGATTTTTTCGGGTGTAAAAATCCATAGCATGGCTTCCTTCAGAAGGGAAGTAAAGCTGTTGGTCCCGTGTCGTAGATTTAAAGCACGTAAAAGAACCTCAAGCCTGATAGAGAGGCCTCTTAGCAAAATTAAGCGGTCTTTTCTTTCACGTCCAATATAGAATGGGACGCTGAGAACCAGAGCAGTTAAAGAGCATCCATAAATAACACAACATTTACACTTTATACCACATTTCTTACTGAAGGACACATTTTCCAATAAGGAAGTAATTCATTGTTAAGAAAATGACATGATTCACCAATAATTATGCCTTCAAAGAAGTAGAGGCCGATGACAAGATGATCAAGGATCACCTAAACATTTAGCAATCCAATGATGCCGAAAATGTACAATTCTTATTCATTTGGGGTTTTCAGATGCCCAATAATCATAGTATGTCTATTAACTTGTCTAGTATTTGAGAATGTTGCTTCATTGGAAAAAATATGTTTGCAAAGAATGAACCGTTCTATGCAATATCGTTGAATAACCACTTGTAAAAAACAACTCAATGCTGAAAATCTCTTTGTGTGAGCTTGATGCAAACACATGACATAAGGATGGTATTTCTACTGCTTTAGTATCTGTTGTGCAGAAGTGCGGCTAATCCCACTGACTTTGGATAACTGACATTGACATATCTGTGGATTTACTTTTACACAGCAAAAATATTTATACTATTTTCATCATTTACTGTTGATTTCACCTTCAAGAGATTATTGTTCTGTACACTACTTATGTAGTCGTGTTTCCAGTCGTTTGAGTTTCATACACAACATTTGCAACCTGTATCTCCCATGAACACTGGCAATGCAGTTCGAAATTTCCCCTGCATTCACTTACTACTGCAATCATATCTACTTCTACATTTAAATCTGCCATTTTTTTACTTTCTCTACACATGCTATGTACATAGTGTATAGAGAGAGTAATGATACCCAGATTTTACTGGAAATATATCTTTTGAGACTTCCTCAATCCAAAAAAAGATTTTTGAGAAAATGTCTGTGTCTGTGAGTGTGTATGTGGGTGGGTGGGTGCGTGCGTGTGTGGCTCACAAAAAGTCTGTGAAATACTAAACTCAGTATTTAAGTTTATCTTCCAAGGATGCAACACAAAGATTTTCAAGAAAATCCCCCTACCCTTATCTACCCTTTACATGGAAAATTTATTATTTTCTCAAAAGTGGCTGTAATGATTTTGATTAAAGTATCACACATTAAAGATATTTACATGACAAATAAAATGTATATTTGGAATTTCCTGGGAATAGCCTCTGAAAACTTTATCCTAGATGAACTTTACAGAACTTTGCATAACTGGTAAACTGTAAGTGATAGACAAAAACTTACAGAACAAAAAATGTAGAACTTGTTAAAAAAAATGTAAATGGCATGTTATTGATGGATGCTCTTTAACTGCTGTGGTTCTCAGCGTCCCATTCTAAATAAGGTGTGAAAGACTGCTTAATGACATGTGGCTTGAAATTATAGCTTATTAGATCATGTAGGTGCATTTATGTACTTAGCTATATAATTCAGATTAACATGGTCACACTATGTAGTTAAGATTCTAAGCTTATGCTTGAGTGGAGTAATTCTCATAGTTATCAAAGAAAGACTAATAGGTGTTGTACACCGAAATGGAAGACTTTGACAGCAACATTGCCATAGACCTATTTATGTAGTTATTTTTAGGAGCAAATAAGAATTTCCTACTTCTGTGGAACCTAGTTATGGGTGATATAGTAATACTTATCCAGGATAAGCATGTTATTATTTAACAGCAATTTTAATGAAAGGGTGTTTTGAAACAGTGATACATATGAATAGAATATTTCTGAGTTGGGTTTGTAACACTTAAGTATCACTTACTATAGTTTTTCCAGACCGACTTCGAAGCCATATGGGCTTCATTGTCGACAGTTTCTAACTGAATTTCCACAGGGTGTTCTATGTTGAGGTGTGACGGTCTCTGGTGGCTGAATGACGAACCTCCACAATATATTTTGTGGCAGCAATTCAAAGTTGAATATGTGGCAAGGTTTTTTAACAATGTGGATTTTCTCCCAGATGTCAAGCTCTACTGCATATTTGGCAGTTTATAAGGTGTATGTTAGGTACTATTTTATGGTTAGTAGACCAAAAGTGGTGTGCAACGACTGATTTGTCAGCTTGTTTGTATTTTACTGCTCTCACGTGTTCTTTAAATCTTGTTTTAAGGTGTCTTTGTTTTACCAACGTAAAATTTATTGCAATCTGTTAAATTTATTCTGTAGATTTCGATTTTTAGTGTTCTGGGATTTTGTCTTTTAGGTTGTTGCAGAGCATTTTTTGCAGGCTGAACTTATTTTGGGGGGCATAAAGATTCAAAAAACATAAAGTCACACAAATATCTATCTATATTTACTCCATAGTTTCCTTTGATATTTCTGAAGATCTCTTCGATTAAGCAAATGAAGTTTGGGTGATATTATGTCTCCTTGCCTTACTGCCCTTTGTAATTTAAATTCTCTTCCTAATCTGTCCATCTGAATCCTTGCTAGGATTCTGATGTATTTTTCCTCTGCTTCCTGTTTCTTCAGGGTTGTTAGTAGTGGCTCTTGTTCTACCATGTTGAATGCTTTTTGGAGGTCAATGAAGGCCGGTAGGCTTATTATTAGACAGTAATAGAACCTACGCTTGCTGCAAGCCTTAATGGTAGCCAGAAGAACCTTTGGGATATCATGGTGACTCAAACCAAAGGTGATCCTTTGGCTATACAAAGCAGTCATGAGACCCATAATTACCTATAAGTGATTTATATGGTGTTTTCACAAATTAATATGCCAAGACAGACTACAGCAAAGTTTAACTACAAACATCTTTTGGTGCAACTGAAAATAGCTCTATCGGAGGTAACCTGGAATTTAATGAAACATTGCAAATTTATGAGTAAAAATATGTATTTAATTGTCGTTCTGTGTTGTTTTATATTATTTTACTGTAGTCAAAATTGTATGCAAAAGAAGTCAATACTGGTTATGTAAGAATCAGTACATCGTGATATACCGGCAATATGTAAATGAAAAAATAGTTATACCCACTGCAGGTCCTGCATGAATGTACCATTTACTGCACTCATTACCTGCTAATTTCTCCATCCACCAGTTTGTTTGAAACTATACAGAGTTTGTGACTTTACAGGTTACATGTCAAGTGATTAAGGGTGTGCTCATACCTGCTATAATTGCTTATAACATTATCTGGATTGTTTAAATACAGCACTATGAGTTGTGAAGTATATTTAGAATCAAATCGCGTTTTGATGCCAAATAAATATTGTAAACCTTTTGTATTTCATTAGTTTTACTCCTGGCCATGTAAAGAGAACCAAATTTAAATGACAACTGCATAGCAACAGCTTTTAAAACATTTCACTGTCACTCTAGCCTAGTGTATTCCGTTGGTTCCCTTCTACTTATAAGGAACTAAGTAATAAGACCATTTCTGGTATCGTTTATCTTGATTAGCATTGTGTAGATAAAAGAATACTAGACTACTTCAGTGGTATGGGAATGTGAGCAGAATGAAAGAAGAACTATGCTCAAGGATTATTTATATCATGGAATAGTCACTGTAGGGAAGAAGAAGTTTGATAGCCAAGAAAAGCTTGGAAAGTTGGTGTAAATCAAATGACGAGGAATCAACATATGCAGAAGAATGATTAGAGATACCAAGAAAGATGATTAAGGGGGTTAAGGACAACTGTTGAAAAGTGGAGAAGTCAAAAAAAAAAGAAGAAGAAGAAAAAAAAGATAACTAACCCATGCTGGAAAAAAGACATGTAATATGCTTTATAGATTCTAACCAGAGAAAACTAAAAGATGCAACAATGAATGCTGGTACGAATGCTGGAAAAAAAAGTTATTTAACATAAGTTTTATATTTCATAGAGCACTGCATTTTTTTTTTTTTTTATTAAGGTTATGTATTTCTTGAGTTTTACAAATCACAAAATCATACAAAACTAATTTAGAGTGAAGAGGATCCCATAGCCCGTCCACATTCAAAATATTCATTTCATTTTCTTTCTTCGTTTTTTTAAATTCACACTCTGCATCTTTCTTTTCTTGAATATCTTGGCCTGGTATGCTTAAACAGCCTACTGAAATTAGGTATTTATCCAATTTTTCTCTTTTTACTTAACATTGCTATCTCTTCCTGGCAAATTTGCATATGGATGTTTTTCCAGCAAGAGAAGTATATATCTGCTCTTACGAAAAACCTTTGCAACCAGCCAGTTACTGTTTATGTGAGTTTAAGAATGAACAAAATGTGTTCAGCAATTACACATTGTATTATCTCTTTTCATTCTTTACAGGGTATATTCCTTAACCTGTTCACCATCAGCCATTTAAAGTATGGCTGACCACTGTATATCAGCCAATATTGATTTAAATCCCAGATGGTAATTTAATACTTCCAAATTATTCCATCATTTTTTAAGATGTTTGAATGAAACAAATAATAAACTTACTTTTACTGAAATTGTAACCAATAAGGATAAATCTGCTAAAGGTAAGCTCGATTGTAGTTGTATTTGATATTTGCAAAACAGATTTTTTTTTTGTATATATACTTAAAGTAGTTAAATTGGACTTAATACACAGAGAGCTGTATATTTCACCTCTGTGTCTAGTATTTTAGTTCTTTTTGAAAGCTACTTAAGGCATAAAGCCAGCAGCTAGAGTGCAATGATCGGAACAGAGTACTAAGAATTTCCTGATGTTGCATCATTCATCTTTACTGACAACTGTGTAACTTCTTTTATTAACTCCATGAAAGAATGCACACAAATATAAATAAAGGTACGATTAATTATCTTTTTAAGCTTAGCACTTAGTAAGTACTCCATGATTCAGGGGTGAACAGCAGCTAAGTTCCATATTTGGTTAAGCCTACCTATATTTACAAGACAAAGAAATTCACAGACATCTTTATTTTAAAATATTCTATTGTGATACACTTAAAACAATGATATGAGGCACATAATCCAAACATTTATTTTAATGGAGTTTCGCCCTGCAATATATTACAATAAGCAACAGTGATATAATCACCAGTAACAATCCCAAATCACCTAGTTGTCAATGGGCCCTTAAATCCCACTCCATGAGTAATGATGCAATTAGTCGTAAAGTTACATAAAACATGTTAAGAAGGAAAAACTCATTTATGACATGCTTCAAAATAGAAATGATGTGTTATTTATGGACGCTCTTTAACTGCTGTGGTTCTCAGCGTCCCATTCTAAATTGGGCATGAAAGACCGCTTAATTTTGCTCAGAGGCCTCTCTATCAGGCTTGAGGTTCTTTTACGTGCCGCAAATCTACGACACGGGACCCACGGCTTAAGTTCCCTTCCGAAGGAAGCAATACTAAGGATTTTTACACCCGAAAAAGTCCATTGTCCTCTGCCGGGTTTGAACCCGCGACCTTGGGTATATGAAGTCAGCATGGTAACCATTACACCACGGAGGGCGACAGGCATGCTTCAATAGTTGTGTAATAAAGTTACTGTATGCAAATTAACCGCAACTGACATAGGTCTAATCCTTAAACAGAAGCTATTTATCCATAATGGGTGAAGAGCATTTGTGTGTGGTGGAACCACTGGCAAAGGAGTTAATCTTGTGTGACCAAGTGGAATAATTGATGGCTGCATGTCGAATCAGTAAACTGGTATAATATATTGGTAGAGATAAGGAAAACTGTATTATTTGGTTAAAAGGGGTATTATTTTTCCCCGTAATTGATGTTATTTTAATGCAATTTTAATAACTCTCAAGTTAAACAATAAATTCAAAGATAAACCATTATTAACCTATAGCAGCATACATTTTTAATCCGCACATACCTCACAATGGTGACTGAACGAACAACTTAAGGCAAGTGAGATGGTCTTAAAGCCTTTATGAATTAATCATGGACGGAAGAAAAGCAAGTTTATGAACCATTGAATGTAGGCTTGATAAAATTTGGAAAAGAGTTGCCCACGGGTTCATTCTGTGGACCTGGATTATGGAAGATTTTACACAGTCCTCTCCTGCAGCTAGAATACTCACAAAATATTGAGATAGTCTCATTCACTGACAGTTTGCTTGTTATGATGGGAGGTAGGGCTCTAATGGTGACTGAAAACTACACCAATCACAACATAATGAAAATTGAGGCTCAAGACACATTGAATTCAATATAAAAAAGTCAAAAGTGTTGGTCATTTATGAAAAGAAAAAAAGAAATATTGAGATCATAAATATCTACATCAACAAAAAATCAATAAAACAAGTAGAAGAATTGAAACATCTTGGAATTTATTTAGATATAAAATTTAATTTTAACAAACATATAAGTGTTTGTCATTTATAGATGACAAAGCATTACATACTATACACAGGGAGCAACCGAACATGACCTATGCAGTATGATTGTGGAATGAAGCTTTCAAGAGGTGACAGCAAATCAACATGTTCAAAGATTTTTAAATATTAAAATGACTAAAGTATACAGAACAGCTTCTTTTGACACTGGGAATGTGTATAAAGAAGCATAAGAAGGCAGGCATATCTGAGGTAGCTCTCGCAAGTGAGAGGAAGAAGGTAATAAGGAACATGGCAATGAACATAGTACTTAAAGAATTGCAAGAGTTGAAAAAAAATGAAGAGTATGGAAATGGAACAAGATAGAAAAGTAGAAGAGCTAAGCAGAAAATTTGGGGAAATCAAGGAGGAGGTGGCAAATATCAGAAGAAGAGTGGAGAATATGAAAGACGAGCAGAAGGCACAACTTAGCAATTTCAGGAATAGATGAAAGAACTGAAAGAGACACGAGAAGGAAGATACATGAATTGTTGGACAATACTAGGAATGGAAGTCAGTAATTATGCAATTTGTGAAGCTTTTATTCAGAAAAAGAAGAAGGAAAGGTAATATATGATAAAAATGCATAAGTACACAATTGGCTTATGATGTATTAAATCGGCCAAAAAATTTGAAAGGTACAGACATCTTCTATTTTAACAGGGACCTGAATGTTTGAAAAAGGGAGCTAATTAAAAGATTAATAGAACAAAGAAGGGTGGCACACAGTCAAGGAAAATTGGCATATATTGTAAGTGTTAAATTATAGATTGATGGTAAAGCAGCAGAAAGGAAACGTGAAAGAACAAAAGCAGTAAACTAAGAACTAGAACAAATGGCAGCAGAATCCCAGGGCAGTACAATGACATGTGAGGGTAATGGCCAAATGATGCAATTTCAGCAGTAGGTGTCCAGAACAGCAGTACAGAGGGGAAAGAGAGGAAAGAGAAGACCCCGGAGCAGACAGGAAGCAGAAGAAGGTTGAGGAAGGATATTACTTTAGAGTTGGGGGAGATAGAAGATGAGGAGGGGAAGAAAAAATCAGTGGAGGAGGTGATGGAGGAAAGGAGAAACAGGTCAGTAGGGTGGTGAGTGACCAGAGCAAGGGATCAATTTCAGAATCAAAAGGAATGATAGAAACAGGAAAATTTAGACTATACAGCAAAATCCCAAAAACTACCATCAATTAGGAAATAAAAAATCTGATGTGTTCCGTTCACATGACTTTCTTTACATCTCTACAACAAATTATTGTTAAAAAGTTTATGCTTCTATTTAACTCATGCTAATTGGGAAAACATTAGCAGAAATAAGTCTATTTATTTGCTTCTTTAAGTAGAAGCGAAATAAGGGAGTACCATAGGTTAAAGTTATAGTCAAAAGCTGGTTGCTATGTGACTGAGGTTCCTTTGTTTGTATGGACAGGAGCTCTATGAGAAAAGTATGTTTTTCAAAGCTGAAACTAAAAACAAGGAGTATCTTAACAATGATCAACTCTGCAAAAAAAATGTATATAACACAAATTGTGTGTTTTAATGTGCTGTATATTTTCTGTGTGGTAAGTTTTTGTCCATCTGATATGGTTTAGCAGTTTTGCAAAATTCCGTAACATTCATCCAGAATAAAGTAGTCTTCAGAGGCTATTCCCAGAAAATTCAAGATATACATTTTATTTGTCAAGTAAATATCTTAAAAATTTATGAAATTTTAATCAAAATCGTTAGAGCCATTTTTAAGAAAATCAAGATTTTCGAATTTTTTTTTTCACGTAAAGGGTAGTTTGGGGTGGGGGATTTTCTTGAAAATCTTTGTGTCGCATCCTTGGAAGATACCAAACTTAAATACCAAATGTGGTTTTTAACGGTCTTTTCATTTTTGAGCTATGCTGCGCGCACACACACACACACACACACACACATTTTTCTAAAGCTGCTTTTTTGGACTTAGAGGATCTCAAAGCATATATTCTGGTGAAATCTCGGTATCAATTTTTTGGGTGCAATACAATACCTTCTCTATACGCTATGTACATAGCACATATAGAGAAAGTAAAAATACAGAATTTGAGGAATGGCAGGCCAGATGGAACATGCCATAAAAGTTATTTTGGATAGCTCAGTTGATTAGGCGCTGACCTGATCCCAAGCTTATGGGTTCAAACCCATCCCAGACTGATGGTTTTTAAATGTGCTTAAAAGTGACAGCAGCTCCATGTCAGCAGATTTACTGGCATGCAAAAGATCTTCTGCAGGATGAAACTCTGAAACCAGGTGCTGATATGACCCTTGCAATTGGCAAAATACCTTTAGCCCCATAGAATGGAAAGAAACTGAGTCTTTCTTTCCCTCAATCAAAAAGCAAAACTTCCATTAACAGCAGAATTCACAGCTAAGATGACAAGTTACGGAAAAACTAAATTTTATCCTCGCTGATTTCAGATCATAATTATTGATCCGAACTGCACGTGTAACAGAGGACAAGTCAGTCATTTAAGACTGTACAAACCCAGAGTACCAAAGATCAATTGTTAAAGAAATAATACAAATTATAGATTCTTGGGTAGTGAATAACCAAGAACTTAATCCTGTTGTCCATGGAGTTTCAATAATATATAAAGTCCTTTAATATTTAAGATAGATAGAACATGCCAACAAATGGTCATACCACTTGCCTTTCACCTACGCAGGCCAGATTCGATCCCAAGGGAACGTTGGATTTGTGTGGACAAAGCGGCACAGTGGCAGATTTTCTCTGGTTTCTGCCACCATCACATTCCACCAGTGCTCCATCTTCATTTCATGTATCATCAGTGTCATCGCCTCCAATGCCATAAGTAGTAATAGCAGGCATTAAACACTATAAAAAACAAAAATATGTATGAGCTAATTACTTGATATGATGCAGATTTTGGGACAGTGATGTGTACTGTAAGTTAAGTATTGATTTGAGTTAATTATAACACTTTCCATCATATTGTTTTATTATTCAGGATGTGTTTTGGAAGTCCTGTTGCTCCCATTATCAACTTTTTACTTTCTCTATACGCACTATGTACATAGTGTATAGAGAAGATATTGCACTCCACCCAAAAATTTGATACCGAGATTTCACCAGAAATATATGTTTTAGGGTCCCCAATATCCTAAAAAAACATTTTCACAAAAAGGTCCGTGTGTGTATGTGAACACAATAACTCAAAAACCTAAAGTCGATAAAATACCAAGCTTGATATTTAAGTTCAGTATCTTCCAGGGATGCACCACGAAGATTTTGAGAAAAATCCCCCCGCCCCAACTATCCTTTACATGGAACTTTTTTTTCTAAAATTTTGATTTTCTCAAAAATGGCTCTAACGGTTTTTATTAAAATTTCGTATGTTAAACATATTTACCTGAAAAATAAAATGTATGTCTTGAATTTTTAGGAATAGCCTTTGAAGAGTGGTTTATTCTGGATGAATTTTACGGAATTTTGAATAACTGCTAAACTGTAAGAGATGGACAAAAACTTACTACACAAAAAATGTAGAGCACGTTAAAACACACAATCAATGTTATATACATTTTTTTCGTGGAGTTTGTCGTTTTTGAGACATTCCTTATTTTTGGTTTCTGCCATGAAAAACTTATATTTTTCTCATATAGGAACTTGTCAACTCCAATCCATATAAACAAAGGAACTTCATTGATATAGCAACCAGCTTTTGACTATCACTTTATTTTATTGTAGTCCCTTATTTCGCTTCTACTTACAAGGAAGCAAGTAATAAGACTATTTCTGCTAATTTTTTTCTGATTAGCATAAAGTAAATAGAAATATAAGCTTTTTAAGAATAATTTGTTGCAGGGATATAGAGAAAGTCATGTGAATGGTACACATCAGACTTTTTACCGCTGGTGTCGAGATTATCTGTTACAGTAGATGCCTTTGGTGGTGGATTTAGGATGTTAGGATGTTTCCAGGCAGGATTTCAAAATTCATCAATTTCTTTTGTTCTTTCATATGTGGATTCTCAAAAATGTCCAATTCCCAACTGCTTGCTGTGCCTTTTAATAAAATGTGGGTCTTCTTTATGTTGTGATGTTCTCTCCAAAAATGGCATGCCATGCTACCGCTGATTATAATTTCTTGTTCCTAGTTGCCGAATTTCTATGAGCTAATTAGAAAAAATATTATACATTCCATTCACATAACTTTCTCTACATCTCTGTAACAAATTATTGTTAATAAGCTTATTCTATCTACCTCTTGCTAATCGAGATAAGTATTGGCAGAAATGGTCTTATTACTTAGTTCCTTTAAGTAGAAGGGAAATAAGGGAATACACTAGGCTAAACTGACAGTCAAATGTTTTAAAATGTGGTTGCTATTGGCTTGAAATTTGATTCTTTGTGTGGCCAGGAGTCCCGTATAAGAAAGGTATTAAGCCTTTTAAAACTGGAACAAATAACAAAGAATATCCCAAAAACTGTCAACTCCACGAAAAAATGCATGTAACATAAACTATGTATTTTAATAAGAGCTGCATTTTTTGTGTAGTAAGCTTTAGTCTCATCTTTTACCGTTTACCAGTTATGTAAAATTCATAAAAATTCATCCAGAATAAGGTCTACAGAAGGTATTATCAGAAAATTCAATATATACATTTTATTTGTCATGTAAATATTTTAAATATACAAGATTTTAATCAAAATTGTTAGAGCTATTTTTGAGAAGCAAAAAATTTTTGAAAATTTTCCATGTAAAGGGTAATTAGGGGTGGGGGAATTTTCTTGAAAATCTGTGTGACCCATTCTTGCGAGATACTGAACTTAATATCAAGATTGGTATTTAACAAATTTTTCGTTTTTGATCTATGCTGCCCACAGACACACAGACATTTTTCTGAAAATGCTTTTTTTATTCAACAGGTCCCAAAATATGTATTTCCAGTGAAATCTTGGTATTAAATTTTTTGGGTGCAACATACATAGTACGTGTAGAGAAAGTGAAAATGTCTTATTGTAAATAATAGCTCTAATATGTAATGGGTTACTGTAGCTATAAGAAAACCTAGTTCTTAGAAAGTCAATTAACTCATAATGACATTGTATTGTAAAGGAAATCCAAGATAAAATTGTGGTTATAATAAACACCGAGTACAATCCATTGTAAAACTAAAGGATTATAATGTAATGTATGCATGTAATGACATGATGGTAATGAGACATTACATGCATTCAAAGAAAAAAAACACACACACACATTATTTTTATATTGATCTATATCAAATTCATTTGTGTCAGTCAGGTACACAATCTAATACATAAAGCAAAGAAGTAAAACACTGCAAACCTGGATATGACATTGATACACACAATTTAAATATACTTAGAAACTAACATCAAAAGTAAAATACTAGATCAGTGCACAGAATTGATCGACACACTTCAGTACTGAATACTATGTTGAACAAAATAAGCATTTACTACAGGTCTTAGGTTATTTAGCTTTCAGATGAAAAAAATAGCTATTGTATCCAAAGTTTCCTGAGTCAACATTTGAACATAGCCTCCATATTGCTTTAAGATGCTGATCTGTGGACAAAGGATTTGATAGGTTCACCACCTGAAGCTACATAGGTAATACTCTGTGACATTTGCCTGCAAAAGATTTCTTTCAACTCGCTAAAACCTGAAACTAATTTCTGAGTACCCCCATCTGTAGATCAGGAACTTTTTGAAGTTTTCGAAGCAGATCTGTGTTCATGTCTTTACAATAGTTAGTTGATCCAATCTGCGGCGGGTTTATTGTCCCACGCGATGGTTTTCAAAAGCGGACAAAATGCACTACGTTGTATATGCCAAGTATACAGTGTTATTTAAGATGCTGTTGCTGTTGCTCTTGCGTTGACGGGTGTCTCTAGACTCCCTCCACTACCAAAAGAGTAGATCTCCACATACCTTGTTCAGAAGATCCACTACCGGTGGTTTGCCTCTGGCGCAGCTCAGTATGCATGCAGATTTGACTCACTCGGGTGGAAGCAATGATGGTAGCTTGGGAGTGATGTTTATGAAATAGTTAACATGCACTTTTATTTTACTTATTTGTTTATTCCTGACTAGAAGACATGTCGACAAGCACTTTGCTTTACATTCTAACTGCAATTATTTCTAGGAGCTTTCCTTCTTTAACGATGTACATTAACTTCACTTATTAAGCTTATAACTTGTTCACTTATTGCTCTCAAACTGTATTAACAATCTTATTACAAGTATGCACCTTGAACTTAACGGTTACGCGTACATAGCGACTGAGCGTATTTGAATGCCTTGATGAGTATAACTGCGGGTGCCTTGATGTGCGTAACTGACTGCATGCCTAAATGTCCATAACTGAGTGCTCTGAGATCCTACCATCTCCTACTTATATAGTAGATTTACTCTCATGGCTGCATCTTTCTGATTGGTCAGAAATACCACCCATAATGCATCTTTTTCTACCCAGAATACATCATGACACCCTTGTGACCAACATCACACAGTGGAAAAAGACTCATTTCACTACAATTTGGGTCTTTACCATCACTTATTACTCTATTGCACGCAGATGTACCATGTACGTGACTAACAAAAGAGAAATTTCTCACAAAGAGCCTTCACCTTTCCAATAGCCAAGTGTGGGTAAACAACTCTGAGCTGTGCTTACTAGAAACCTCTTTACACTTCTAAATATATGAAATAATTGATTATTAACACTCTTAAATACATTAGCTAATTAACAATTGATGGAAATAACAATAATCATAGTAGCGAGGCCGACTAATGATCTCAAATCCATAGATTAAAGTACCATAAAAAAACACAAAACTCACAGTTATCAGTATGCCCAACAGTAGTGTAACAGAAGTTAGTGAAGTATTTGTTAAAGCTGCTTAAAAGTTGTCTGTCCATTATATTTAAGCTGTTTTAGCTGACCAGTTCGAGAAGTAATCAACATGTTTTCAAGGTTTTTGGGATTTATTTTGTTCAATAACTGTTATTTTGTCCCTTATCTGTATTGTTGTTGTTTTCTTTTTCCATGTTCTAATTATATTTAAAAATAGTTTCAATTGACTAATAAGGAAATGGAGAATTGTAAACAAAAGTGGATTTTCAAAGCAACTTCTTGACAGGACACTTGTCATCAGATAGGAAATATGACTTCAGTGGCAAATGCATATCTTAAATTCTCTCCACAACTGGCAGAGGTAATAACCGTCTAGTTTTTGTAGACCTAGTGCTCTTACATTTTATTTTTGTTGTTGGCTTTGTTATTACTATTTTGTGATTCTTTCTATCCATGTACAGTTTAAAACTGAAATGTATCTAAAAAAAAAATCTGTTATGAAATTTAGAAGAGCCAAAGCTCAAGAGAGTAGAGAAGCTCACCATTCTTCATCTTTTAATATCAAATACAAAAGAGAAGAATTATTCAGTTTGAGTAATTATACAAGGATATAATGAATGTTAATTCTTATTTTATGTTATTAAGTACTGCAGCAACAATAAGGATGACATTTAGGGAGCAGCAGGTAGACCACAGCCTAACCAAAATTGTTAACGAGAAAAAACAAAATTTATAACCAAAGCCTGTAACATAAAATTTGGATATTGGCAATATAACATAAAATAAAAACAAAATTTATTTTTGTACATAATTTATATGACAATACATATTCAGGCCAGTCTCTGTTGGTGTGGTGGTCAGCATGTGTACAGCCGCACTTACAGTGCAAGGTTTCAAACCATTCAAAACAACATAAATTTGAATATTTCATTTGGTTTCCTCAGTGGAGCTGAGTTTGAAACAATAAGTGGAGAAGAATTGAACCAGGCACATGAGTTAGGTAATACATTTAAAGAAGACTAGAAAAGAATGAGCTTGCAATAGAAGTGGAGAGATTTAAATAGCATGGCTTGGATTTAAGTCCTAATATGACATTAATATACAAGAACGAACTTGATGTTTAACCATAGCATTGAGATTTACCTCATACTAATCTCAGTTGCCTCAAATGAAAGCAGTTTCAGAAAACTAGTCTGTTAATTCATTCTACACATATACATCCCTATACAATTCAGTAAACATTTTCATTTGCAGTTGTTATCACAAGACTGAAATAATGGGTGGTATGAATAAAAGTGAGTATGTGCTTTTGCTCAACAAATTTGAAGTATATGCTACGAATGATATGAATAAAAGTTTAGAGTATAAATTTAGTTGAGAGTATAAACTTAACTTTGGAGTATATACTCAAGAGGGAGTATGAACTCAGAAAAGTGTATGATAAAAGAGAGTATATACTTTTGGTGATGAGTTTATACTTCTCTTAGGCTGAGCATGGTCAGTAGCAGACTCAATCTCACATTCACGTGTTTGCCATAATGGCTGAATTTATTTATAACATACACACTAGAAAAGTGTATTGAGTGTGTGGCAATGGAAATTATTGTAATTACAAGAGTTTGTACAAGTTTGAAAGAGAAAACATTAGGTGTCTAGCAGAATATTTTTTGGGTGAAAGCAAGTCATAGCATTAAATGTCATTAAAAAAATAATTCCTTACCTTTTACACGTGAGATTGTAGGATTAACTTCTCCTTGCAAATGGCCAAACAGCTTGGTGCCAATCATTTAACACAATCCTCCAGTTGCCAGTTTGTTTAACATCTGTCTTCTTCTTTAAATATGTTTTCATGTTGTTCATTTTTTTTATTCTCTGATTTTCAACCCTATTCTTTCCATGCTGCAACATCAATTCATGTTGAATACTGTTTAGTGCAGTTTTCTTTTCTTCCCATGCTGCTGGGTTTTGCAAGTTGGATACTTTTTAAGCACACTCACGAAAGCTGCATCAGTTAAATTAAGTTCTCTGATGTCCTCAATACTCATATCTGACATGTTAACACCGGTTGTTTGTTTACACTGTAGTAAACCAATATTACAAGAATAAATCCGCAGCGGTAACAAAGATTCACGACGGTGCATTTTCTAGTCAACAATGTGAGTTTAAACTATGTTGATTAGTTGATTACAGAGTATTTACTCGAAGCATGAGTTTATACTCAGGTAACTTTTATTCATATGTCTCTGAGTTTAAACTTAAATAAAATGCTCAGACTTAGAGTTTATACTCCCTAGTATAAACTGATTTTTATTCATACCACTAGCATGTTACTCTCAGGTTATTTGGCAGTCAAATACTAAATAGTTTGATGTTTCACTCGTACTAAAAATTAAATTATGTACTGCATTTTGAAATCAAGATTTTACAGTTGAAGACAAAATGTAATAGAATTAATGTGTGATGCCAATATCAGGTGTAATGAGGGAGCATTTTGTTTGGCCTTGTTGGATGGGTTGGGGTTGCTAAGGCGAGTTCTTGCCCCAGGCAACAACTAACTAGCCTAGGTATGTAACTGCTACCATTTAAGGCATTTTTAAAAGTGGCAGTTTCTAATCAAACTTCAAAGTCTTAATAACATTTTCTTTAATATAACTAACTATACTATGTAATGCTTTATAATTAGTTGTAAGTTTTAAATGAGTACAGCCCAAGAACAAGAAACTTATGTCACCAAAATTCACTTATAACTTTATTACCTGTAAAAAATTCTGAAGTACGTACCAAGCTGAATAAAGTTGCATATTTAAGCTAGTAAAATGGTGTTTAACCTTTAGTTAGTGTGACATTTTCATACCTGCTAATTGGTGACCGGTATTCTGTTGGAAGGTTTTTTGATGTCTCTAATCTTCTTGTTATGTGTGGTTTGACTAGAGAATCAACCAGTGAAGTCAAAACGACTCAACTTTCCATTGTTTTTATGACACTTATGTAGTATGTATGCTCTGCCTGCTTATATTCAATAGCATACAAAAGACAAATATGTATGGGCAATCTATTCGTACATCAATTTGAACTGTAGATGGAACATCTCTTATCTAGGCTGTCCACCCCTCCTTTTGTCAAATTATATAGATAAATTATTTCTGGTTTGTTTATTGCAGGATCTGTTTCAGTACTATGATACAGTGATAAGATGGCTAGAACTGCTTTGCCTTTCTTAGGGATATGTGAAAGCAAAGTGATGTCATTCTAAAAGCCACATATGTTGCTTTCTCTTGGTCTTCTTCTATTAGGCAAAAATGGATTCGGGATTTCTGATTTATTCTTTTTTAGTGTTCCTTTTTACTTTCTCTACACGTACTATGTACATAGTGTATAGTGAAGGTATTGCACTCCACCCAAAAATTTGATACCGAGATTTCACCGGAAATATACGTTTTAGGGTCCCCTTTAACCAAAAAAAAAAATTTTCAGAAAAAGGTCCATGTGTGTGTGTGCGTGTGTGTGATAACTCAAAAATGGAAAGTCATTAAAATACCAAAATTGGTATTTAAGTTTAGTATCTTCCAGGGATATGACACGAAGATTTTGAGAAAAATTCCTCCACCCCAAACTACCCTTTACATGGAACTTTTTTTGACATTTTTTTATTTTCTTAAAAATGGCTCTAACGATTTTATTAAAATGCCATATATTAAAAATATTTACCTGACAGATAAAATGTATATTTTTAATTTTCTGGGAATAGCCTCTGAAGACTACTTTATTGTGGAGAATTTTGCGGAATTTTGCATAACTGCTAAACCGTAAGAGATGAACAAAAACTTACCACTCAAAAAACATAGAACATGTTAAAACACACAATTTATATAATATACATTTTTTTTTTTTTTTTTTTTTTTTTTTTGTGGAGTTGGTAGATTTTGAGATACTCCTTGTTATTGGTTTCAGCTTTAAAAAACGTATACTTTTCTCATACAGGAATTTATCAACTCCTGTCTGTACAAATAAATAACTTCAGTCACATAGCAACCAGCTTTTGACTATCACTGTAACCTATGGTACTCCCTTATTTTGCTTCTACTTACAAGGAAGCAAGTAATAAGACTATTTCTGCTAATTTTTTTCTAGCTTAGCATGAAGTAAATAGAGACATAAGTTTTTTAACAATAATTTGTTGCAGAGAAGTAGAGAAAGTCATGTGAATGGAACACATCAGATTTTTTAGTGTTGTTTCTGTAGTTTTTGCAGTTGAATTGAGGAAAACCAGTTATCTGCTGTTATGTTTCTATTAGATTTTTTCAATTGGTTCAGTCAACCTAAGTACTGATTGAATGAGTATGGCCAGATTTTTCTCTTCCAAGCTAAGACCATCCCCATCTGAACCTCTTCCAGTGTATAAGTAGCCATTGTAAAAAATCTGATGTGTTCCATTCACATGACTTTCTCCACATCTCTACAAAAAATTATTGTTAAAAACTTATTGTTCTATATACTTAATGCTAATTAAAACAAATTAGCAGAAATAGTCTTATTACTTGCTTCCTTATAAGTAGAAGCGAAATAAGGGAGTACAATAGGTTAAAGTGATAGTTAAAAGCTGGTTTTCCTTTGTTTGTATGGACAGGAATTGACAAGGTCCTTAGTGAGAAAAGTATAATTTTTTAAAGCTGAAACCAAAAACAAGGAATATCTCAAAAACATAAATTGTGCATAAATTGCATATAACATAAATTGTGTGCTTTAAGGTGCTCTATATTTTTTGTGTGGTAAGGTTTTGTCCATCTCTTACGGTTTAGCAGTTATGTAAACTTCCGTAAAATTCATCCAGAATTAAGTAATCTTCAGAGGCTATTCCCAGAAAATTCAAGATATACATTTTAATTGTCAGGTAAATATCTTTAATATATGAAATTTTAATCAAAATCATTACAGCCATTTTTGAGAAAATAAAAATTTTTGAAAAAATGTCCATGTAAATGGTTGTTTGGTGTGGGGGGATTTTTATCAAAATCTTCTTGTTGAATCCCTGGAAGATACTAAACTTAAATACCAAATTTGGTATCTTACCAACTTTTCGTTTTTGAGTTATCATGTTTACACACACACGGACCTTTTTATGTAAATGCTTTTTTTTTTATATACAGGGGGACCCTAAAACATATATTTCCGGTGAAATCTTGGTATCAAATTTTTGGGTGAAGTGCAATACCTTCTCTATACACTATGTACATAGTATATGTAGAGAAAGTAAAATAGCTGATTCTAGTGTGTCATGCACATAACTTTCAGACCATAAATAGCTATTTTTTTGGCATATACATTCTAAATATGCATTGTCCATGGAAACATTTCGTCGAAGGTTACACAAGCACCTGGATTGTGCAATTGCTGACATTTTTCTACAAACACTGAAAATACTCCCAAAATTGCTGCCAATAGATCAGTCTTCAATCTTTCTTTTCTACTTTCTGTATTGTCAAATCGAATACAACTTAGATGGTAAGGAATCGTTTCATTGACATAGTAGCACAAAACATATCATGACCTTATCCATCTGTGGAAAACAAGCTTAGTATAGTTTCATGAGCAGACTTGAAAGTTGAAGTGTGAATTAGAACACCTAAAAATGCTTTCATTTCCATCTTATCCATACCCTTCCATTCTGCGCAGTTTACATCAATACCAACATGCGCTTTCTATCTTTCGATCAATCATTTCAAGTATTTCTCCTATAATTTCATCAGTAAATAGCAGTTCTCACACCTCAATGGGTTCTGCACTATCTCCAAGATTTTTTGCAGGACCACACAACATAGGCAACTTCACCAACAAATTGTGTCTCCTAGCTCTCACATTTTTAGGTGGTGGTTCTTTATGCCACAATGTTCACTATCAGAAGAGTGTCCTTCCTCTTCTCCTTCATCTGCAGCATCATCAAATTCCTGCTCCATATCAGAATTATGATTTGACTCCACATAATCTGAATCGTCCCCACGGGCTCCATTTCCTCATCCTCTATAAATTCTTCTAGACTATCGTCATGAATCATCATTGAATCATAAAGGGGTCTTCCCACCACCCTACAAAATCATGCTTTAATTATAAGTGCTGGAAATGATTGTTTAATAAAATCCTGTTATAAATGTGCATGAAGAAATACTTATGTAAATGGTGTTGGTGGTATGAGATACCGTGCAATGAAAAAAATTATTCCTTACACAATACTGAGCTACTGTCACATCTGTATCACCATCCACTACTAGATACAGATTGAATGAGAAGGTATACAGCTTACAGCAATAATGGAAGCTTTTACCCCCACACTGAATCCTTGCACTTGACAGTTCGGGTGGTTTTAGGTTGGCTATGCTGCCTTTGCGACGTTGCCAAAGTAACTAGTAAACCACACCAGCTGATTACAAATCTCTCTAGGCAAACATAAACAGTGTACATAGTAAATGAATGCCAATGAATAATGAAACTAATGTGTTATTATTGATGTTAATTGAAAATAACAGCGATACTATAACACATAACATACATTACGTATTTACGACAATATAGAACAAATTAATGCAAAATAACTTGTTACAATAAGAGAAAGATAACAAAGTGATTTTCACCAGTTTAGAATTTTAATGGCTCAATTCCATCCAAGTCTCAGTCGTCATCATTCTCGGAAGCATCATCCTCATTGTCACCAAGACTTATCATTAGTGGTTCACGTTCACAGATAACTCCATCTATTCCTGTGCTTTTTGTATTATTTTGCGCACATGATTCACTTTCTTCCTCCATCAAGCCGCGTCCACTCTCGCCACACCTTCCCGGTAAAGTCTATCCACTTCTATAATTGTGAAAGTCTCGTTATGTTCCCTCACGTACAAACACCAAAAACACTATCAACAATAATCATAATAAATATACATAACAAATAATAATACGTAGCTTGCACAGAACAGTTTAACACACGTGTTAGGAGTTCACAAACTTAGCATGTGGTTGGAAATAGCCAGTTATTGCAATGATGCGGCATCTAGATTCCATTGTCAGACTGGAATGCTGCGCTGTGATTGGTTCAGAAAGTCAAATGGGTAAAGCTTTTCAACTTTTTTGCTGGGGTACCAACTTAACTCCCAACTGTCAAGTGCAAGGATTCAGTGATTGAATTTGTCTGAGCGGTATGTCATACCGACCACACCAATTAAAAGTTAATCCAATGTGATATTATGATCTTGCTAACAATAAATTTTAATTATTACTTATAACAATTTTAAAAGTTATTTTTATCTGCATTTCAGAACCTCAAGATGGCATAGTTCCAACAGTTGGATTCTCTACAATTACTCTAAATTACAAACGCTGGTCTGTCACAATATATGATGTTGGAGGTGGGCAGCAGATTAGAGGCATATGGCCACAATATTTTGTGGATGTATGTGAATTTGTATTATGGTATTTTAGGTTTGAGTAAGGGGATAATAAAATGCACTAAATGTAACACATTTGCTACTCCTTAGCCTATGATAACAATACAGCTTCAGAAAAAGAAAAAAAAAAAAAAGCTGATACATTACAGCCATTAAAGAGGCATACCTTATGGCCTTCATTAACAAGAAAAGTGACTTTCTTCCAAGTTATGTAATTCACAATGCATAAGTAGCAAAAATTGGGTGGTTTTGAAAAATATTTTCTGGTGTGTTTAAACAGTTTTGAATCACAAGAGGCCATAGATGTCGCAGACTGAGCTGCAATTTTTACTTTTTCTACCAAGTACTATCTATGAACATAGTAGGTAGAGAAGGTATTGTATTCCACCCAAAAGTTTGATACAAAATTTTACCAGAAATGTTTTGAAGAACCCTTGAATAAAAAAGAAGAGCATTTTTGGATAAGGGTGTGTGTGCATGCACATGTGCATGACATAACTAAAAAACAAAAGATCTGTTAAAAACCAAACTTAGTATTTAAGTTGAGTAGCTTCCAAGGATGCAACACATTCTTTAGGAAAATCCCCCCATCCTAATTATCCTTTACATGGAAGATTTCTCAAAATCTTTATTAATATACCATATATTAAAGATATTTACATATATTGCAAATAAAATGTGTGTATATCTTGAATTTTTTGGGAATACCTCTGAATGACTTTTGCATAACTCGTAAACTGTAAGACATAGACAAAAATTTACTGCACAAAAAAATGTAGATCTCGTTAAAATACCCAATTTATGTCATATACACTCTTTTTGTAGAGTTAACCATTTTCAAGATATTCCTTGTTATTGGTTTTAAAATGTTCAATACTTAGATTTTTCTCAAATCAGAATTTGTTATCCCCCCCCCCACCATTCTGGCCATGCCAAGAGCAACTCGCTTTGATATGACTCTCGCTGTAGCCTTGTGCATTCCCTTGTAGAAACTAAGCAATACAATCATTTCTGGTAATGTAAGGTTTATCTTGATTAGCTTGAACTAGTGAAGAATAAGCTTTTGTAGGAATAGTTTGCTGCAGAATAGGTAGAGAAAGTCATGGGAATGGAACATAGACTTTTTTAGTGAAAATACAAAAAAAGATATTTATAAAAATTGAGTTTTTTAACGAGATCTACATTTTGGAAAAATGAGTCGAATTTACACTTCAATTGCTTCACTAAGTAATTAATTACCTGGACATGTTTTGAAGGCCTACATCATCAACAGATTTCGACTGGCCGGCCTGTTGTTGGTATTTTTTGTGGACTCCTCTCCTTTCTCTGGTGGCTGATAGATGAACTTGTAGAGCGGGTTGTCATCGGCGGGAATTCCAAAATTCATCAGGCTAGGTTTTTGCTTTAAAATAAAGATCTTCTCCCATATGTTTAATTCTACATTTGTTTGTGTAGTAAGTTTTTGTCTATCTTATACCGTTTCCAGTTATGCAAAACTCATCCAGAATGAAGAAGGCTTCAGAGCTATTACCAGAATGTTTAAACTATACATTTTATATTTTTAAAACTGTCTTAAACATATGGTATTTTAATAAAAGTCATTAGAGTCATTTTTGAGAAAATCAAAATTTTCAAAAATGTTTCCAAATAAAGATTAGTTAAATGTAAGGAGATTTTCTTTAAGGCAATACATTTGTGAAACTTTGCCCAAATGGGGTATTAATTAAATTGCTGTATGTTTAACTTTTATGTGGCAGTTTGAATTTTGTAAATCAAGCAATTTAAATGCTCCCATATAGAGGTTTTAAGGAACATATGCAAAAGGGCGCACAAATAGAAGCTTGGGTTTTACATGCTGACTTGATGTATTTGTAGAGATATTTGGTGGGTTATTGTGCATATTTTCCTACATTGGCAGTTGGCACCTGGGTGCAAGTTTCTGAAGGAAAAAGGTTTTGGTTTGTTTATGCACATTCATGTGCATCATTAGGTTTTATGAACAAATATTAGAAGTTTTTGGTTTTAGGTATTTATAAAAGTGTAAAATCAGCAAGTTTTGCTGTTAAAGATGTAAACAGTGCAGGTATCTCTCCATATTGAAGCTGTTTAATTTACCATTTATAATATGCAAAATAAGGTTAATAAACTGATGAACATTAGCTTTTAGTAACAGTATTACACAATAGTAAATGATTACTTAAGTTATAGAGGATGACACTGATTCCCATTCGGTCCGACCAGCACAGTCCTTGACTAAATGTTGGTATCTTAGATGCTCTCTAGACCAACAAATAAAAATTCTTTCATTAGTGGATTTGTATTTTTTGTAATAATTATACATTTTTTTCTTTGCATTTTTAAACAACTTTTGTTCTAAGCATATTTGGTCGCCAGCATAAAAAAATTGAGTCTCACAAAGAGAAAAATTTGTGATATTCTTGTGCTCCAGACTCCAAACTGCTCATTTATACCATTTGCAGCAATTTTTAAACAACTTTTGTTCTGTGATCTTTGCACGTCAGATGCCTAGAAGCATAAACAAATTTAGTTTCATGAAGCGAAAAAGTTATGTGATATTCTTTTGCTCCGGATTCCAAACTGCTCGTTTATACCATTTGCATCGATTTTTAAAAAACTTTTGTTCTGAGCATATTTGTTTGCCAGAAGCCCAGAAGCTTAAAAAAATTGAGATTCACGAAGCAAAAAATTTATGTGATATTCTTGTACTCCAAACTGCTTGTTTATCCCATTTGCATCAATTTTTAAAAATATTTTTGGTGTAATTTTAATATAATAGTTTTGGTTGGAATGCAACTATTTTCCTGTGTGTGCTGTGATGAAGTGAAAAAAATCTCATATGTTACAATCACAACTTTTTCTACTCAAATAATTTACTTTAATATTTATTCGTTGTTTATAAAAATAGCTTATTTTCCTACTTCTTGCTAATCATGATAGATGCATTCCAGATTGATTTTTCAATTTAATCAAAATGTATTTATCCATAATAACATTTATATGTGGGATGTTATTAGATTTAAAAATAGAAATTCACATTTATTTGACAAGTCGATTAATTACACTAAACAACACTTATTTGAGATTTTTGCCAGAACATGTTTCAGAGGACTAGTTCCCTTCATTTTTAACTCGACATCAACTAATTCCTTGCGGTGAAGCTGGCAATGTTGTAAGTGCTGACTCCTCTTGGGTGGTTCAATGAGCTTGATAAACAAATCCATCTACGGAACATCGAAATTGAAAACCCTATTTCTATTTTGCACAATGAAGATGTGTTCCATGTGGCCAGCTCTTGTTTTCCTGTTATGTGTTATAGAAATTTTGCTTCTGAATTTATATTGTGGTGTTTTGTCCAAAAGTGGGTGGCAGCTGCTGATTTTTCCAATTGTTTTTATTTATGTTTCTTTGGGTCTTGTTTCTAGATTTCTTTTGTTTTTCCAATATAAATCTGATTACAATCCTTGCATTCCATTTTGTATATGCCTGATTTTTTCTTTACTGGGATGACGTCCTTGGTATGTGAGCCTAATTCATTTTTTATGCTGTGATGGTTTACTGATGCTAGCTGAATGTTGTATTTTTTGAAAATGTTTTGAAACTTTTCAAATGCCTATGGGTAGTATGTGAATTTCTTGAAGCTCATCTTTTGTTCTATTGCTGAGAGAGTGGTTGTTTCTTTTAGGAATCTCTTCTTTTTGGCTAGTTTTATTTTTTTATCTACTAGAGTTCCTAGGAAACCATTTTTATTTGCAGTTTCTATTATTTTATTGAATTTTGCCTTGTATTCATTTATTAGAAGTGGCATGTGAACCAGTCTATGTGCTAGGCTATTGAAGATTGCCTGTTTATGTGCTCTTGGATTATAACTATTGGCTTTTATGTAATTGTCTATCTGAGTAGGTATCCTGTAAATACCAAAGGTTATTCTTTTTTCATATTTTACTATTTTCAGATCTAAAAATGGTTATCTTTTTTATTTCTACTGTGAATTTTATACTTTTTTCTTGGATGTTCAAAAGTTTTAAGACATCAATCACCATTGTGTCTTTTTGGCACTATGACAAAGATGTCATCGACATACTGCTGCCAGGTTTTTAACATCTAAGGGAAACCTCTTGTGATTCTGATTTCCAATGCGCTCATGAAAATATAGGTGAGAGTGGATTGCCCATTGCTAATCTTGATGTTTGGCAATAAAATCTTGTCTGGAACTGAAAAAAATTTTGTTTGGTGCATAATTTGGTAAGTTCTATATATTCTGAAATTTCTCGAGGTGCCATTCCAATTGATTTAAGCCAATATTCTATTAATGGAGTGAGTTTATTTAATAGTATGCTTGGAAATAGTAATTTGACATCAAACAAGACCAATGTGTCCCCCCTTCTTTTAATACTATGTACTGTATGTTTTCTATGAGTTCATAGGAGTTTTTGATGCTGAGGCTGTCAAATGTTGGAAAGGAATTGAACTTGTTCGTTAACCATTTTGCCAATTTGTAGGTTGGTGAATTATACTGCTAATTATGGGTCTCATAATGCAAGGTTTGTGAATTTTGGATAACCCATACATTCTGGGTAGGGTTGTGGATTGTCTGATATTATTATATATTTGTTTGGTATTATGCTGCAATTTTTTATGGCGTTTTCAAACATTTTCACCCAAGATTTTAGGGGGTTTTATTGACAGCTTCATCATATCCATTGTCATTTAGCATTTTCTTCATCTTGCTATCATAATCTGATTTTTCCATGATGACTATTTTGTTTCCCTTTTCTGCCTTAGTGTATATTACATCTTTTTGTCTCAGTGAATGGATGAAGTTGTGCTTGCGCAGTGAAAAATTGGTGTGAAAAAGTTTTAGAAGGGATCAAAACTAGACCAGTTGACAGAAGCAAACAAAACTCTTATAATTTTGATTACTGGGAGTAGTACACTGTGAAGCTAGCAATTAGTTTAAAATTTAATTGGAGTTGAGTATACACACACGTGCTTCACAAAAACTTACTACTTGCTTTATGAAGCACATGCGTGTGTATACTCGACTCCAATTAAATTAAAACTAAAACTCATAGTTTAGCAGTTATGCAAAAGTCATCCAAAATGAAGAGGGCTTCAGAGGCTATTCACAAAACATTGTGATGAAAATAGCTTAAACACACAATATTTTAAAGAAAATCGTAACCATCTTTGAGGTAATCAAAAGTTTCAAAAAAGTTTCTACATAAAGGATAGCTTGGGATGGGACAATTTTTCTTGAAAATTTTATCCCTGAAAGATGCTGAACTTGAATATCAAAGTTTGTATTTAACACACTTACTGTTTTTCAGCTGTTCTCTCTCTCTCTCTCTCTCTCTCTCTCTCTCTCTCCCTCTTTCCTAAAATTGCTGTTTTTGATTCAGGGGACCTCAAAACAAATTCCTGGTGAACCTTGACATCAAATTTTTGGGCAGAATACAAATCCTTCTCTGCCTGCTATGTACATAGTAATTTGTAGAGAAAGTAAAAAAGCAATCCATTTTTTATTACCATCCTGCTTACTATGGTATCAGCCCTGCAATACAAAATATCCATTTATGTACTGTGGTCTGGAAGACAGTATTCTGTTAGATATCTGCGACATTCATTGTTGGTCATGATATACATAATTTACGGATAATGCTGAGGTGGATGTGAGACTGGTTGGCTCTTTAAGTTATAGCTTTTATGACAAGTAGGTTTTTTAAGTCTATTATTTTTGCAGAGTTTATGTTTAAGTCTCCTAGTATTTTATTACTTTACTTTTGGAACTCTCGCTGGGGGATGCAGTAGTTCTTTTTCATCTTGGAGAGTGTCTTCCTGGGCAGGATAGAATGCCTTCATTACTGTGCCCACAGTAAAATTGCTGCCAAGTTGGGGAAATCCTAAGACAGGTGCACTAAGAGCACCTGAAATAGCTCTCAGCCTCTTCTAATCAATATAGGGCTCAGATGAGAGAGGAGTTTTGTGAGAAACCCTGATTAACCAGTGACAGTAGCTGTATAGGCCCAGGAAAGTTTGCAGATCTGTTAATTTTTCTGCCTTTTCGTTCTGACAATACAAACATTGTAGCAATAGCTTCACAACAATAGATGACAATTGGTGTGATTAATATAGTATTTCCGGCCAGTATTTCTTGTACCATTCTGTAGTAGTATTAGCAAAACAGGCTTTGTTTTCTGAATTATTCTTTAAGATTATTTCTTCTTCTATTAGGCAGCTACTTATAAGTAAAGATTCTGTGTATTTAAACAAATTTATTATGGACTAGCTTCCTTAACCAACTTTGCAGTTAATTAATTTCATATATCTTCCCTGTTTTTTATGAAATTATTGCACAATGATCTAGAGGGTTTTTATTATTTAAAATCCCCATTTACCCTTTATAACTGTAATTTCATCCAGTACTGACATCCTTAATGGATGAAAAATCCCTCAGTATTCATGTCAAAGGATTTTAAACATCAGCAAAACAGTTCCTTAAGGACGTAGGCTAAAAATGGCGATTTTTTTTCAAATTGTTTTTTTTTATTTCACTAATTAATTGCTAATACATTCAGCTTTCTGTTCCCAAAGTTTCATAACAATTTGATTTCTTTGTGGTTCAAATAAATTACAGAGGCCTTGTCATGCCATGCCCACTTTTTCTGCTCACTTGACTATGAGCTTTGATCCCTTGTTTCTCTACATTTCTAATAGGCAAACATAGTTATAAATTTATAAATGTAAAAACAAGCTAGTAACAGTGAAGTAATAACACAAATATTAATATAAAAATAAAGTTGCAACAAATCTTCACTTATCTTTTGGAATCCTTGCTTTGGACTAGTTTTGCAATAAATTTATTGCATTATCAACATAAATTTCCTTTTGGTCTCAGTTTTGGTCTGGTTTTTGATGTTGTTTATATACACTGTTATGGTTACTGCTACTAGGTGGATTGTGTACTAATGCATTGCTAACTACTGGAATCAAAACAAATTTGGTAAGAGTCAATTGGAGGTATATCAAAATTCATTGCATGATTTCTATACTTTAATATAAATATTTTCTCCCAAACCATTAAATCTATGGGCCCATTTAAGTGTTTTAATAATTTAACATCTGGATTTATTTCATGATTAAATTTCCAAAAATATTCTGCTACACTGATTTATCAATTTGTTTGTATTTAATACTCTTAAAGTGTTCTTTTACTCTGGTTTCCAAATGACGTTTAGTCTTACCAATATAAACAAGGTCACCACTTAAACAATTGAATTGATAAATGCCAGATTTTTTATTTTTTGAAATTTCATCCTTTTTAGAAAAGCGTAACAAATTTTTTACAAATATTTAGAAGGTATGTTTCTTTAGTTTCTAACCAGAAAGAAGAAGCTGACTACAGTTATGGTGGATTTTAGGCAGTATTTAAGTATGTAGATCACTCCCTAAATAAAAACAATCAAACAAAATTTTCTTTTCTCATTTTCTCACACTTATTTTTCACTTTTTCTTGGAAACTATTTGAGATATTGCAGTGAAATTTTGTACACACATATTTCAGTCCACAGTGAGTATTTTGGCGCAGCTAGTTTTCTTTTGATTTAGATTCTATAGGTATTGTGCTATGAAACACATAATAATTTGAAATAAAAAACTCACATACCTTGAAAAATACTTTAAAAAATCATTGAAGGGAGATAGAGAAAAAACTTCCATGCCAAAATATAGCACAATTCTAATACTTTATGTACACTTGTTTTCAAGCAACTTCACCAAAAATTACTAAGAAAAAGTACATAAGTTTTTTGATGTTTTGAAAATTACAATGTATTGTAATTTCTTTATTTGTTGACAAAATAGCTTATAAAATAGCATAGTCATAGAAGATATCAAAACAATTAACTGTGCAAAATTCCATTGTTTTAGGACAAAAACTATGGCCATGGTAGAGTTTTTGTTGTGTGGAGGTACGAGGGCCGTTCAGAAAGTAGCCTCCGGTTGATTGCAAGAAATTCACCAAGTTAAATAAAAATATTTTAATATATACATCTTACAACTACATCTTTGCACTATTTTTCTACATAGTTTCCATAACGATTGAGGCACTTATCGTATCTGTTCACAAGCTTTGAAATTCCTTCTGCATAAAAATCACCCGCTTGTGCCTGGAGCCAGCCTATGACCGCATCTTTGAGCTCTTCGTCGTCATCAAACCGCTGGGACCCGAGCCATTTCTTCATATGCATGAAGAGGTGATAATCGCTTGGCGCCAGATCTGGGCTGTAAGGTGGATGGTTGACAACGTCCCACTTGAAGGACTCAAGAAGGGCTGTTGTTCTGCGAGCAGAGTGAGGACGTGCGTTATCGTGCAAAAAAACGATACCGGAAGTCAGCATAGCACGGCGTTTGTTCTGTATAGCCCGTCGTAATTGTTTTAGTGTTTCACAGTACACGTCTTGATTAATGGTCGTCCCACGTTCCATGAATTCAACCAACAACACCCCTTTTGCATCCCAAAACACCGTTGCCATCAATTTTCGGGCAGAAAAATCTTGCCGGGCTTTTATTGGTTTGGTAGGGAATTTAAATGTGCCCACATCTTTGATTGTTCTTTTGCCTCAGGGTTCACGTACTTAATCCAGGTTTCGTCCCCGGTCACGATTCTGTTTAACAATGGTTCACCTTCGGCCTCATAACATGACAGAAAGTCTAATGCAGAGGCCATTCTTTGAGTTTTGTGGTGGTCGGTAAGAATTTTGGGCACCCATCGTGCACAGAACTTACGGTAACCCAATCTTGCTGTCACTATCTCGTACAAGAGTGTCTTAGAAATCTGTGGAAAGTCAGTAGACAACTCCGACATTGTGAAACGTCGGTTTTCACGAACTTTTGCATCAACTGTCTGAACGAGTTCGTCCGTGACCAATGATGGTCTACCACTCCTCTCTTCATCATGAACGTTTTCTCGTCCACTTTTAAATAAACGTACCCATTCACGGACCACTCCTTCACTCATAACTCTTGGTCCGTACACGGCACAAAGCTCATGATGAATAGCTGCTGCAGAATATCCTTTGGCTGTAAAAAACCTTATAACAGCACGCACTTCACATTTGGCGGGGTTTTCTATTGCAGTACACATTTCAAACGGCCACAAACACTAAACTAGCGCAGGTACGACTTTCACTCGACCACGGCTTGATGCCGACTGACCTGCTGAGTGCGTGAATGCACAGATGGCGTCGCTACTCCCCCCACTACCCGCACTGTGACCGATCGGAGGTTACTTTCTGAACGGCCCTCGTATTTTTGCCTACATCCCCCCTTAATCCCCCTCCCGAAAGTCTTCCAAATTCTAGAAATGCTGGATAGTGTTTAAATACCATTTGATGGTAAAAGCAACCTTTGTTTAAGATGGTTGAGTAATTTTTTACTTTCTTTACACGTACTATGTACGTAAAGTATTGTAATGCACCCAAAAATTTGATACCAAAATTTCACCAGAAATACATGTTTTGGGACCCCCTGAATAAAAAACATTTTTAGAAAAAAATATTTTGTGTGTGTGCATGTGCATGAGTGCAGGGCCAGTATAGCTCAAACTTGGTATGCAATAAATAAAAGCAATTTTGAATGATATTGTAGATAAACTAATACAAACACAGAAATTTTCAGAGAAATATGTTTAGTAGTTTTCTTATCAGGGAAAATTAGTTTTTGAAGGTGTTAAGCTTCGGTGCAGCAATGTTTTATATTTTGTGGAGTAACAAAAACTATTTTGAAGTAAGAGTTGAGATGTTCTTCACAAACATGTCATAGCTCCAATGTTTCCATATTCAAGCACAAAAGGTTTTGTAAATTATTTTTAACTTATGGGATGAATTTAAAGGTGCTCTATAACCCCATATCCATTAGAACAAATTGAGCTTTTCTGTGGTGAAAAAAAGTAGTTAATTGGTTTTTGAGTTTCACTGTAGTAGACATCATTGAGAAAAATGTTGTGATGCTACATGCTTGAATAATGTCCTTCTGACATAATATATAAATGAAAGAATACATATATAAACCAGATAGTCAATTAATTTGATACATCGTAGGAGCATGTGTTTGTCATAGGTCCATGGTATCATATTTGTGGTTGATGCAAGTGATGTATCCCGATTGGAAGAGGGTCAGAAAGTTCTGGAACAGTTACTTGGACATGAAAAGCTATCAGGGAAGCCAATGCTACTGTAAGTATTTTGTTACTGATTGCATTTACAGTAAAAGAATAATTTAAAAATTTAGACACTTTTTGCACAAATAATTTAGGAGTACTATAGTATCACAGCATTTTTTTTGTTTTTAAAAACACACAAGAATAATTTAATAATTTTCTTAGTTCCTTAATGTAATATAAGGCTGCCATATTCCAAGAACCAAAAGCAGTGTGTAAAGTCAATTGACATGAAAAGCAGTCATTAATTAAGAAAATTAATTTTAGTTCCCACTAACTTAACTTTTAATAAAGCGGTGAATATATCACTTTTCTTTTTGTGGAAGTTTGTAAACAGTGTTGTTATATTCATTTATTTGAGAAGTCAATTAATTACACCAGCAAAAATCCCAAGTAAGTGCTGTTTAGTGTAATTAATCGACTTGTCAAATACAGTGAATATATATATTATTCAAAAGCATTAGTACAGTTGAATTTCATGTTGCACTAAACTTTGTTCTAATTATATTTCTCTGAGATTTGCACCAAAGTAACTGTAAAATCCTCTGAGTCAGAATCAAAGCTTGTCTTTTTTATGCACAAAAAGTGATTATACAGCCGTTATTTAAATAGAGTTTAACAACAAATTTTCTTAATTTAACACTTAGTAGGAAAACCATTTGCCTTGATTATTGCCTCTAGTCTCCGGGGCATGGATTCTACCAGATCTATTGTAGTTAGGGTCAATTGAACTCTATTCTGTTGAGCTTGTTTTAAATATGCTTTAGTAGAAAAGTTATGTATTCTGAACTTTTCTTCCAGAGTGAACCACATATGCTCTATAGGATTGGTGTCACAGGAGTGTATTAGATTGTTTTGGTGTATTGTAGAACAATCATAATCGAATATTTATAGTAGTATGTTTGGGATTGTTGTGCTGAAACATAAAAGAATTTTCCAGCCCCATATTTTGAGCACTAACATGATGATTTTCTGTTAAAATGTTCATACACATTTTGTGGTCCATATTTCCATCCAGGTGAACCAACTCCAAAATAGGCAAAGTCAGTTTTGTCAGCTAGCAAGCTTATTGCAACTGTTTTCTGGGATGCACAGGGAATTATTTTTATTGATTACTTGAAAAAGGGTAAAAGTATCACTGGTCAAAACCACCGTGAACTGCCACACCATACTATTAGGGCGCTGCGTGTTATCTCTTAACTCCGTGACCTTCACATTTGTCAGCATTTCCTTTGCATTTGCATCAACTTTATTTTAGCCTCTGCTTAATCATAACCATCCAACTCTTAATTACAAAGAAACTAACAATCAGCATAACCAACTCCAACAATTCCAACCCCTCTCTGACATACACTCGTGGAGGAACTTTTTGTCACTATGGGTGAACTACATAGTCATCAGGGCACCAACTTTGAGTCCAACCTTGTGAGGGAGACACTGGAGCTACTTAGAGTGCACAAGACACACACGACTCCTCTTCAAACTAAGTTAGATGGCATGGTTGAGCAGTACATCAAGACCCTAGAAGAATATTTGAGTCTGGGATATAAGGGTTGACCCAGAATTTAAGTTTGAAGCAATTTGGGCAACTAAAAATTATAAAATATTATTTGGCACATGAAAGCAAAGAAATGTATGTGAAGAAATTAAAATGTGACATCATTGCCTCATGAAACGCACAAAATACTCCTTAAAATGGCATGTCTAACGAACATAGCATTGCAAAGATATTGTAATAAATATAACTTGTCATTATTATATAAAAAATATCTAAAAATTGGTTTTCATGAAAGCCTATTAAAGCAAATAAAACCTAAATAAAAATGTAATAAGCAAATGAAACCTAAATACACATGTAATATGGGAGGAGAAGGAGAGCAAGAGAGATTACAATATATAAGATGCTGTAATTTGTTGAAGAAGGTGACAAAGGAGGAGCACTAAAGTTAACAAATAGCTAATTTAGAAGAGATCATGATTGTATGAACATTTTTTGGTAGATTAATGCCCTTTAACCTGGTTGGTCATATCAGACAATGAATGAATGGTGAAAAATGCTGCTCAAATGATCTCGGGTTCCATGGAGCTTCAAGCTACTCAACATTCGTCTTTTCAGGATAAGGGAAAACCCCGAAAACAAACCTTACCCGGGTAATTCACCCTAAGGGAGATTTGAACTCACAACCTTTTCAATGTGAGGCAGACACGCTACCACCACACTACCCAGGTGGGCTTTGTATGAACATTATTATGTGTATTATTTAAATTCATTAATTTTAATTACTATGAGCATATAAAAATGCATATTGTATATGTATTTTACAAAAAGTGAGAACAAGAAAAATCTGTCGTCCGCATATTGAAATGCAGATTATAATGCTTAAAAACAATGATTTTCAACTTTACAATATGGGTAAACATTTTTATAGAGCTCTGGTGTATGGCATTTGTGAAGTGAATATTAGCAAAAGATGCTGTAAGCTAATCTCGAAAATCAAGATTAAAATTATGATAAATGTGCATAAAATCTTGTACTGTAATAATTTTCAACAATAATTTCTGTAAGTATTTACTATAAGCTAATTGCTAAGCACAATTTTAGTAAAGAAGAGCAGTTATAAGCTATGCATCTTGGTAGACCTTGATGTTACAAAACTTTCCATGAATAAAAGTTTTAATGTTGCTAAATCTACCAAATTAATATGAACTTCACTTTCACCTGTAACATCCTACCAACCAAGCTTGGGGACCGACAATGCAGTTAGTATTTACTTGAAGTAAGCATGGACAATAATATATTATTGGATTCTATAGCAGAGAATAATGACTACAATTGCCTTAACTGTCGTCTGGTTCTGCCAACAGTAAGTGTGGCCAATGTAACAGTTCCAGCAGCAAATTCAAATCTACCAAACCTGCTTTCAACACAGCTACCACACCGAGAGTCCAGGACAAGGAGGGGTGGAGCTCCAGAGACATACAGTAGCCCAGCCAACTCCAAGGCTACATGAGTACCAGCCAATCTTGAATTTCTGCAGCTTCCAACAACTAAGAATTTTCCGTTCCAAGGTGCCACTTTCTGTTTGGCCTACTGCTCTGCAACCCATGACACTACTAATTTGACACTGGCCAGTTTGGTCTTCAACAGAGAGCTGCAACTACTATGCAACCTGTCCTCCTGGAACAGAACAGCTGGCAGTTGACTATGTGGAGCACCTTGTAGACCGACTTAATGGCATGCCTAAAATGGTCCACCAAAACATCCAGGTAGCAAGCGATTGGATGATGACCCATTACAACCGGCAGGCCAACAGTTGAGATTTCCAGCAAGGCGGTCTGGTGTGGCTGTATCACCCTGCCGGAACCAGGGGACACTGCCCCAAACTTAAACAATCATGGCAAGGGCCACGCCTTGTAGTAAAGAGGATAAATGACATCGTCCACAGCATCAAGAGGATACACTGAGCAGAGAAACTGGTAGTACATTGGATTGTCTAGCCCACTACAATAGTGCTGGTTGGGACGACCAGCCTTAAGGATATTCGCTCTGGTATGTGGCAGGGGCTGGAATGTGCGACATCACAGTTTGATGGTAAACATTGGTGCGTGGCAACAGGATCCTCGGAACACAAGACTCTTCGCTTCTCAGAACATCATGATTGTTCCCAACATTCGAGATGTTTCTCCCAGCTTTGATTTCTAGTACCTTCGAGAAGTTTCCAGGAAGTTTGTGACATCATTTCTCGCTATAAAAAGGAGGAAGATTTGCAGTGAGTTGTGTGTTGTGAATTGTACTGAGTTGTGAGTGACTGGAGTGTTAGCACGCAGTGATACAATGGTGATAGCAATATAAATGGTAATTTTGTTAAAAATATTTATTGATCAAATATATACACATGAGACTTCAGCAGCATTTCTCAACATAGTCTCCTTCACACTCTACATTTTGTTGCCAACGTTTTGGAAGCTTGAAAATTCCTTCGTCAAAAAAAGTTTGAGGGCATGTCGCCAACTAATTGCACACATGCTCCTCGATGTCCTCGTTGTTTTTTAAATGTTTCCCTCCAAGTGATTCTTTCATGGGTGCAAACAAAAAATAGTCTGGGGGGGGGGGGACAAGTCTGGACTATAGGGAGGGTGTTCAAGGGTTTCCCAGTGCATGTACGCCATTGAGTCCATTATCAAATTGGCTGTGTCAGGCGTAGCGTTGTCTTGGAGAAGGATGACATCTCTGATGGGCATACGTCTTTTGCTTCAGTAGGCAGCTTTTACAGACCGTAACAATTGGCAACAGTAAGCTTCCGATGAGATTTCTTTGACAGTGGAGCAGCAATCACCTTCATCCATATGCTCTCGAATGGCACGGATGTTGTCATCTGTGAGACTTGACTTTGGGCATCAAACATGACCTTCGTTTTCCACAAATTCTCAACTGCCCTTAAAGTGTCTGGCCCAAGCAAACACTCGATTCTGCAACAGTGTAGTGTCTCAAACTGTGCCCCTAAACGAGTTAAAACCTCCAAAGGTTTAACCCCTTCCTTGGTTAAAAACTTGATAATAATGCATTGCGCAACAGACAAAGGGACTTCTTGCTCACTCATGACTGCACTGATGCCAGAACCTAGCGAAGCAGCTAACAAAGCTAGGTCCCCCTCCCTAACACACCGACCTTCAACCTCCCGCTCTGAACTGCTTCCTCCGTGATATGCAACAATTACCATTTATATGGTATGACCCATTGATGGCATGCAGCCATAAGCTGTCTGTGCATCCAAACATTGAGTGAATTATTTGAAGCAGTAAATCAAAGACTGTATTTGTAACTAATAATTGAGTCAATAAACACATGTGTTATAATACAAAAAGTTACAAACACATTTTGCATTCACTGTATACGAACTAGGCTATCTGCTCTTACTACAGACTTGTTCAATATGTTTTCAAGTTTTCTGAATATATTGTTTTCCCCTTTTCTTCCATCTCTGAAGTTTGTATTCATATGATCCCCTCCAAATGCACAAATTACGTCAGTGAGACTATAATCTGAAATTACTTTATATATGATCAGACACAGTTTCACTGTCACACTCATTCGTATCTGATAAATAACCTACTCTGAACATCTTTGACATCAACATTGAACCAAAACAGGAAATATTTTAATATGCTTTTGATTAGTGGATCCGTATTGATCCCGACATAATTTACATTTGAGAGGCTATTTCTTGTATTGTCTTTTATGAAAGTTGATATCACATTCTTAACAAATGACTTAGTTTTGATTTTTCCACTTGAAAAATTAACAGCTACTTTTGAATCACTGAAAATCTCAGGTATAACTTTTGATATGCATGAGGAAGAGTTGTAGGAATGATGGTATTTCACAGTATGAAAAATAAATGTGGTTTCTACTGCAGCAACTTTATTTGCTTTGCTATGGTTGTTGGTCAGCTCTTCGGAAGATGAGGCAGGTTCACCACTCTTGTATGCTTTTTATTTTTGATATGGCAATTGAAATATAATATTTGTAAAGCTATAATTCTGAATAAATAGGCGGTTAACTCCTTTAGTTTCATAATCATGGCAGGTAATGATTTTAGTCCACACTCATGCAATGTTCGTTCATTGTTAGGTTATGTATACTGCTAGTTTATACCAGGACTGTGCATATATTTAGATGTGGTAGCATACAATATTAAAGTAATGCTGTGCCATGGGTCTAATAATTCTGGCGAGTGCTGAATGAAGTACCAACTGAAGATGAGAGTGACGTTAGCTCTTGAAACCTTGGAAATTATTCCAGAATTCACCTGGCTGATAGCCCGAGAAAAGTTATTTTCAACTTAAAATAGTTTATTCACTGGACACTGGAGGGTGTGTGTGGGGGGGGGGGGGGGGGTGTGTGCGTGTGTGTGTGTGTGTGTTTTAACTGTATGTAATTTTTTTTCATTTGAAATGAAAAGAGCATTGCAAATACAAACACAGCAAATCTAGGTGAATAGCCAAGGAGTACTGTTAATTAGCAGCAAATGATAGAATTAAGGAGTACAAGAATGTAGTCTTAGGTTCTAAGAAAGCAATTTTGGGGCCTTTTCTTAATGTTATTGCTTTGCTGCACATATGGCTGTTTAGACATTGCATTTTCCTGCAATTTTCATATAACATCATTTAAGGCCCCATCCGTATTAAGATTATACTTTTAAAATTGGTGAAATGTGTTTTAGTAGTTTCTTCAAAGCCACCTTTATGTTAGTATAGTGCTGATAATTAATAACAATAGTGCATAACAATCCCAGGCTACTGAACATTATATTTTGCTTTCTGTTCCAAGAACTCAACGGCAAAGCTTACTTGATTGGATTACGAAAGTTTGTAACTTACAATTATACACATCAAGTATTTGCTCACAAATATTAAAAACTCTTGTGTGTCCCATTCACATGACTTTCTCTACATCTCAGCAACAAATTATTGTTAAAAAGCTTATGCTTCTATTTACTTTGTGCTAACGAGAAAAAATTAGCAGAAATAGTCTTATTACTTGCTTCCTTGTGATTAGAAGCGAAATAAGAGAGTACAATAGGTTAAAGTGATAGTCAAACACTTGTTGCTATGTGACTGAAGTTCCTTTGTTTGTATGGACAGCAGTTGACAAATTCCTGTATGAGAAAAGTGTAAGTTTTTTAAAGTTGAAACCAATAAAAAGGAATATCTCTAAAACGACCAAGTCCACGAAAAAAATGTATATGATATATTGTGCGTTTTATTGTGATCTATATTTTTTGTGTAATAAGTTTTTGTCTATCTCTTATGGTTTACCAATTATACAAAATTCAATAAAAATCATCCAGCATAAAGAGGTCTTTAGAGGCTATTCCCAGAAAATTCAAGATATATGTCTTATTTGGCAAATAAATATCTTAAATATAAGAGATTTTAATCAAAACGTTAGAGCCATTTTTAAGAAAATCAAAATTTTCGAAATTTTTTTTATGTAAAGGGTAGTTAGGGATGGGAGGATTATCTTGAAAATCTTCGTATCGCATCCTAGGAAGATACCAAACTTAAGTACCAAGTTTGGTTTTTAACGGTCATTTTGTTTTTGAACTATGCTGCCCACAGACAGACAGCACACTCACGGACATTTTTTCTAAAAATGCTTTTTTTGGATTCAGGAGGTCTCAAAACATATATTTCTGGTGTAATCTCGGTATCAAATTTTTGGGTGCAATACAATACCTTCTCTATACACTATGTACCTAATACATATAGGGAAAGTAAAAATATATCTTTCAATAAACTATAAATTAAATATAGCATTTTAAAAACTGAAGATTTAAGAATTGTCTTTTTGAATTAAATCACCTGTTGCAATTACTTTTAGGGATGCTATGAATATTTTAAACACAATACACAGGAACTAATTTTATTTACTGCACTATTGGTAATACATGGGCGAGTTAAAAAATCTTCATAAAGTTAACAGTTTTCCTTTCAATTAAAATATTTTATGAGGCTGCAGCCATTTTATAGAAATGTGTTTGCTTTGCTACAGTGCCACATCAAAAGTTGAAAGTGCTGTTTACTTAAAAAGAAAAGACTATACTATTGGAAACATGCCTTGGTGTTCATTCTGCAAACAAAAATTTTCCTAGGTAGTCACGTGTAATGAGTCCTCACTACAATGACCCCAGAGAAGGTTTATTGTTTTTATCTTAGATGACATTTCCAATAAGGGTTTAGGTTTTATTTATTTTATCCAGACAGTTTTAATGGAGCGACAGTTCCTGCACTTTACAGGTGTATATAAATGAATATCAGGGTTTTAACTCTTTATATATATTACATTCAACTTACAGTTATGAATGATATGTCAAATGAAAAAGCAACTCAAACAATTTTAAAAGAAGCTTATAAATGTTCAATGTGACTACCCTTTGTCACACAGCACACATCAAGTCTATAGCCGAGTTCTTCCCAAACGTTGATAAGTGTGTATTCAGTAATTGTAGCAACAGCTGCTTCAATCCGGTTTCTTAATTCAGGGAGGTCAGCTGGAAGCGGAGGCACGTACACACGATCCTTGATGAAGCCCCAAAGGTAAAAATCGCATGGCATTAGATCAGGAGAACGTGGAGGCCATGCATAGCAAGCCCTGTCATTGGTGCCCTTGCGGCCTATCCAGCCCTCGGGTACAGTGACGTTCAACCAATCGCGTACTTCGTTATGCCAGTGAGGTGGCACACCATACTGCTGGAAAATGAAGTTCTCTGGCTCATTTTCTTCCAACTGAGGGAAGAGCATTGCTCTAGTGTATCAAGGTAAGAAGTGCCAGTTACAGTAGGTTCACCAAAAACAAAAGGCCTATAAACTTTTCGCCGGGATACGGCACAAAAAACATTCACTTTAGGGGAATCTCGTTGCATTTGTACCATCTCGTGAGGATTTTCTGACCCCTAGATGCGCACATTATGAGTGTTAGCATTCCACTAAGGTGAAAGGTCGATTCATCACTGAAGACAACACGATCCACAAAATTGTCGTGAAACAACATGTCGTTTGCGAATTTGGCACATAATCCGTGGTCTGTCGGCTTTAGAGCCTGTAATAACTGTAAACAGTAAGGACGTAGCTGTAAGCATTATCTTACAACTTTCCAAACAGTCGACACAGGAACTTGTAATTCACGACTAGCCTTCCGGACTGATTTCTTTGGGCTACGAGCGAACGACTCTCTCACTCGCTCAACAGTCTCTTCACTTACTCCTGGTCATCCCGTGCTCTTCCCTTTACAAAGGCAGCCGGTATCTTCAAACTGATTATACCATGTATGAATGTTTTTATCACTAGGAGGATCACAACCAAACTTACTACGGAACGCTCATTGCACAATAGAAACCTTGCATGCACATGCGCACTTGTGCCAACAAACAAAACTGTTTGAGTTGCTTTTTCATTTGACATATCATTTATAACTTTAAGTTGAATGTAATAAATATTATAAAGAGGTAAAACCCCGATATTCATTTATGTACACCCTGTATTTCTTACTAACTACTTTTAATCAAGGGGCTGGTTTTAGTCACCTGTTTTTGTCCCATTTGGCTGTTTTAACAAAACTTTTTTGAATTCATTTGTGGCCTTTACCATGAGTACTTTTATCTGGATTTTATACCCAACCCGCCTTTTTAGTTTGTTTTGGTTTTTACATTGTCTTTTACCTCTGGTGTTTTAATTGGAACTTGTTTTTATAAGGGCGCTAATGGCCATAGTAGTCGAGGGCCCCTAAGCACCAACCATCATCATCATCATCATCATCATCATCCTCACTACAATCCTCGCAGAATATATTTATCATGCTGTTTCTGATTGAGACACATACACATTTGCACACTCACTCGCTCTCTCACTTACACAATTGTAGTGGTATTAGTTCTTAATAACCTATTGTGTAAGAATGTAAATGAAACTGAAAATCTTCTCTTTGGAAAGGGTAAAATTAATGCTTTAAGACAATTTTTGGCTCAGTTTAAACATTCATAGTGTCATTCAAGGTTTAAGCTGTGTCGATCTTTTCAGTAAAAAAAATTGCAATTCTTATTTTTATATATATTTATAGTGCTAAATGTATACTGACCTTAACCCTAGAACTGAATTATAATTTTGAATTGGTAGCTACACTAGTACACATTTACTTATAACAATTGAACATTTTTCAAGCGCATGTTGCTTTCATCATCCTTATTTTGACTGCTGACATCAACTGTTGTTGCAGATAAAGGTCCTTCTGGTGGTGGGTCTGTGAATTTTTGGAGAAGGATATTGCAGACGATTTTTAAAATTTCATGAGACCTATGTTTTTTTCAGTGTGTATGCTCTCTCAGGATTCCAGATTTGTATTTTTGCACTGCTTGGAGTTTTTCAATGCTGTGGTAGTCCTTCCAGAAATGGAATGCTACTACTGACATCTTCCTGTTCGTATTTTATATTTCTGAAGTGCCCTTTGGGTCTAGTTTCCAAGTTTATTTGGCTTTTCCTATGTAAATCTTGTTGCTCAGGCAGTTTATTTAATAAAATCCTTATCTGTTTCTAGTGCAGTTGTGTCCTGAAGGAATTTAACAGGTTGTTTATTGAGGAAATGTTTGTTGGTGACAGGATAATATTGTGATTTCTGATTTTTTTTGGTGTGTGTGTGTGTGTGTGTGTGTGTGTGTAACTTATATATTGTTCAAGAGAGGTACATTAAGTTTTTGAATGTGATATTTTCCTTTTTTGTTTAATGAGAATGCTAGTATCTCTCCGACCAGATCTGCAACACTGGCTTTTCCCACCCCGTACCTACATCCCTTCAGTTCCCCCCGCAAGCGGCTGGCCAAGGTAAGCAGCATCGGGCCTGGTCCCTCTCTGGGTGGGTGACCACTCAGGTAGGTAAGCCAGCCCGCGCCGGCTGCACAGAGGGAAACACCCTGCCCACATTACTTCGACACAGACATAAACGCTTGCACAAGACTACATCTTTTCAAGAAAAGCGGATAGGTACTGTGGTGATTTGCCCCCGCCCGAGTACACTCGGGCGACTAGTTCCTGCTCCTGGCTCCTCTAATTTTCTTCTAGGTTTTGGCCTTGTTTATTTTCTTGTGCATAAGTTTCTATTGAATCTATTTTCTTTTGCTGTCAATGAGGGTTTTAAGTTCTGTGTTGTATTCTTCTTTGCTTATGGATATGTTTACCCAAAGTGTTGTGCTATTTATTATTGCATGTTGATGGGATTTCAGTTTAACTTATATGTTTGATATATTATCAGAGGGTATAGGTTTTCTGTGGATGCCAAAATTTAGTGTGTTTTTCAGTTTATCAGAGTTACTCTTGAGTTTTCTTTCTTTGGTAAATTTAAAATGACTAGAGACCACATATTAAACATTACAGAGTTTTAATGTTTGATGCTTGCAGCCTTGCCAACAAGCAAGACTGTAAAGAAGCACTGGATGAGCTGGACATAGTTGAGCAACTAAATGTTGAAGCCTTGGTGAATTTTCATCGCTGCCCCACATTGGTTGAGACATGTTCTGCTCTGAGAGACAAGTCTTCTCAGAAAAAGGTTGATCCTGCCATACATAATGGATTTAAGTAAGTTTTTTGTGTTTAACTAATAGGAGGTGGGGTTTTGAGATGTTTCTCTAGATTTAAATCAGCGAGTTATTTGCATAATTTATGATTGGCACTTAATGAAATGAGGATAAGTTGCAAGAATTGGGACCCAAAGACTTTTGGCATAATATAGAAAGAAGCCATTGAACTAGCATGGTATTCATAGTTTACTATGTTGGAGGATTATGTAAGAAAGCACCAGCAACATAATATGCAATATGACCAACACCAAGCACTCCTGTCTGTACAAACATATAGTATTGTTTCTCAGTTGGAATTTGTAAAACTGAAAACTTCACATAAAAGTGCCGGCAGTTGCAAAGATAAGAGTATGTTCTTAACTCTGTCATGGTAAAAAGGCAATTGTAATATTCAAGGTTTCCAGAACAAAACGAAAAGCCATGAGAGCACCCCCCCCCATTGGTTACATTCAACATTCCATGCATATCTTATGATAATGACAAACATGTTTGTTGGGTAGGTAGAGTCAGACTGAAAAATCCAATGCCATGGCCGGGATTTGAACCATGGATCTCCCAGTCTCTAGCCAGCTGCTCTTCCATTGAGCTACCATGGCAACATGCTGGCATAGCATTGAATTTCTCAACTGACTCGCATGTTTCCCGGTAAACCACAAGGTGCTCTCAAATTATTTTGAGACGACAACCCCATGGCGACTTACAATGTTGTAAGTACTTAAGACCCAGGATTCATAGTACAGCCAACTATTATGGTCAATTGGTATTGGTTTAATTTTTGAGAGCACCTTGTGGTTTACCAGGAAACATGTCTGACTCCACCTAACCATCAATTAAGCCAAACATATTTGCTGTTTTGAATTTTTTGTCTACACCAATGGATCTAAGTGAACCAATGCTATTGGATGTGTTTATATTTACGGAACTGAACCACATACATTAGGTTTTCATAGTAGCCTTTCCTTGGTGCAGAGCTAGGTTGACCACTTCTGTAGCAGTAGGATGAAGAATAAGATTGCTAAAAAAGAGGGACATTTCAAAATTTTGAGGGACACAGCATGAAATTAAATCTGTAGTTATGTTGTCTTCTTTCTCTTATTTATAAAAAAGTTGTTTCCACAAATAGAAGTTAACGTTACCTGACAAAAATTAGTATTTAAATTGCTTTTCTTTTTTTTTTTTTTTTTTTTTTTTTTTTTTTTAAATTGTATTTCTTACATGTGTTACATAGAAATCATACAATCTGTCAAAACTAGTTTTATGCTTAATGTAACTATTGTGTGATTTATAGGGCATCCTATATGTAGGATGTCAATCATATAAGTAGTAAAGTTCATCACTTATTATGATTATGTTATTTATGACATACACACACAGTGAAATTTATACATTTCAAAGTTAATTATTGTTAATAATAATCAATGATAATTATGATCCAACACATTTTTAACCATCAGTTTGTATAATGTGTCATGAAACATTTTACATGCAAACCAACATCATCACCACATTTCACACATCTTGTGGTTTTTGTATGGTAGAGCCTGCAGTGAGTTTGTTTGCCTTGGCCAATCACCCAATGATCTACTCTTGTCATTACTGGAATCTTGATTCTCTGTCTTTGATGACCTCCCTTTAGACTTGCATACTTGAGCATTTGTTTCCAGGATGGAAATTATAATATGACAACAAAATTCAAGATGATCCAGTTTCTCATTATCTTCAAACTTATGTAATTGCCAAACATTTTCTTCAGCTACATCTATGCAATGAGCTATCAAACTGAAGTACAATTTTTTCCCACTGATGGATATCCTGTAAAGGCTTATGTTTAAAGATAAATCATTTGAGATTGTTTGATAGCTCTGTTTTTCTTTTCACTGTGTGAAAATCTTTTTACTATGTGTAGGGACTTTACTGGTGCACAGTTGAAAGCTATTGTGACCACATTATTGTCATTCCATCTTGCTTCTACTATATTGCTAGACTTGTCACTTCTGAAATCAAAGCTTCCTCAAAGGGATTTTTTCAACTGCTTACTGTCCAGTAGGGGACATTTTGAAATTTGGATTTCTCTAATTGTCTCTGTACCTTGGATTTTTTTAACGTAATTCAGTAAAAGAGGGGAAATGATTTAAAATAATTGTAAAAAAAAAACAGGTGATAAATGTATTTCCCCACACTCGATAGCACATCAGCATATTGAAGAGCGACATTTGCTCCTAAGCCCAAGTGTTTGTAGTTCTCCAATAGTGTAGTGCTCAAACCTTGATAAGAATCATCCTTTCAATGTATCCAGTTCTAGTAGCTCCAGTCCAAATTTTGTAGCCATACCGTATTGGTTTTCCTCTAATGATGCTTATACCCATGTTTACTACAGTAAGGCACCATTGCCTCATCAACACTGCTTTTCTTCATGGGGTGCATTTTCCTGAAATCATGTGTTGAGCATGTCGAATAACTGCCTCACCTTAGATATCTATCTGACTTATTTGGATTGTCATTGTCACATAAGTGTAAGTTTACCATTAAGGATTTGAATCTATCGCACGAAAGAGCCCCTGCAGCAAGATTATTATGGGAGTCTCATCTTGTTTCTCAATACATATTCTGCCTCGGTACTTCAATAAGTTTTGCTATAAATAATCTCATTTCATTTGAAGTCACATCACCCAGTCGATTATGCTTAGTAGCATATTGCTTTGTGAATGTAACAATGGTGTCAGAAACAACCTTGTCAAAAATGACCAAAATATCTGCGAAGGACTTCGATTGTTGGTAACAGAATAGTGTTGATACCATTCATTATTGAACTCTGTAAGACCAAATTTATCTCAGTGATATATCTTTTTCCTCTTCGTATCACCATTTTCATTCTGACTGCCTTCCCCTGCCCCTAGTGCTACCTTTTCTCCCCTTGCTGATACACTTTCAGTATGCTCACTTGCAGCAACTACTTCTACTTTAGTTCTCAACTGTCCACCTGGCAAACTGTCTAAATTTACAATATTTTCATTGCCCGAATCCTTGTCAGCTACATCACAAGCATTAGTGAGGGGGAGGGCTGTTAATGAAATGTTACTTTGTTTTTAAGTATTCTCATAGCTTGATCAAGGCTGAAACCCTTATATAAAAGAAATATAGTAAATTAATATTTGTTATAAATTAACTCGTTTTGTGGCTGATACACTCTATGTAGTACGGAAATATATAACAATGAATACTGCAGATCATTATTGATATTATACTAGTTTTACACTATAATATAATAAATTGTCTGGTTTTCAAGCTGTGGGTATAAAACTAACAGCTCCAAATAAATAGTATACATAATACACAAACCTTTCAAACACAATGTGATAGCGTTCAGCCATTTTGCCAGGCACAGGACCATTAACACAACTTTCCAACCACAAATACAAATCACTACTGCAAGATTCTGATTGTTGCCTCCAATTCAAACTTCTAACAATGGCTTACAGTGTACCAACTGCTGATCACATAATCATATCATATAGCAGGCTTCTAAAAATTAGGCATAGCATCCTATATATAGGACGTCAGTCTATCTGGGTTAATTTGATCAAAAATAGCCTGTGCAGACTCATGACTTGTTACTGTAATATTCTAACAGTGCATGTACTACACCTTTATTACAATTGAAATACCTAATGATAACTGGAAACATTTTAGTGTATCTGCAATTAGAGGCTATTGCTATTGGATAAAATATATATCTATTGAAAAGGGCACAAGCACATTGCTAACTATCAATTGAAGTTAATTAGTGAGTCGATTTTGTAACCTTTTCTGTAGCTATGGATTCCGGGCAGAAATGGTATACAGAAAAGTTAACTGGGCCAAAAATAGGAAGAGAATAAAAGAAGTCAGCAAACTCACTCCAAACGAGAAAGAAAATAACATTTACAAGAACTTTACATACCATCCTACAAATTTCTGCAAATTCCAGAGGATCTTCAAATCAAACATCATTATTCTGGCACCAAAAAACAATTACTTCATAAAAAACATTAAACTCTGAATTAAAAGATGATATTGCACAAGAAAACAAACCAGGAATATATCAGTTCAGCTGCAACAACTGTGAAAAAATCTACATTGGCCAAACGAAAAGAAGCATAAAAACAAGAACGAAAGAACACCACGGAAATATCAAACTTAAATAAATCTGCAGTAGCTTATCATTTTTGGAAAGAGCAACACATCATAAATAGAGGTCCAAACATACTCAAAAATATCACAAGGGAAGACAGAATTAAAAGTTTGGGAAAACATATATATTTGGAAAAACAAGAACCACGCTTTCAATGTTGAAATCCCACCAGATAAGCTACTGATGCAGAAGTTCATCAAACTACCACTAGGGATAATGACAACTCCACAGCAAGCAGTGCCAGCAGTCGACTAAAGGAATTGACAATGGAAGCATATGGCTTCTGAAACATGTTTTCCTATAATATTATAAGTAAGTGATCTAATATCACAAAATTGACTCACCAATTAATAGAACACGTCACTGTCAGAAAGTCCACCATATATCAGTAATAACATTGCTACTTTGCGTCAGAATCATAACAGTAAGTCACATTGTCTAATTTTATCCTGATGCAAGCTGTTTTCAGAATTTGACCCAAAAATGAAGTTCTTGTCTTGTGTTCTTACCTATTCACATGTTTCATAATGTCATTAAAGCCTCCATGATCATCACTAAATGTCTTATTACACTTACAACCACAGATTAAGTTAATATGTGTAATGTAGCCTACAAATACAAGAGCTCAACCAATACGGGAAATAACAGGAGCAGAAAATAGCAGAACGGAAATAATTTTTTCAATATAAATCCACATAAATGGCACCACTAGCAACACAGCCAAAGTACCAAAAATACAGATTTGCAAAACAATTGAAAAGCTGACATAACTAACATAAGACAATCGGCTATTTGAAATTTGAATATATGTGCAAAAAAAATGGGGGAAAAAATCTAAAACTCATTTTGTGGGCCATAACTTAGGACAATTTAAAGTGTATCAAAATGTGGGACTGTCCCACAAAATTTGGGATGGATGATCACCCTATGCAGAGCTGAAGGCAATATACCAGGGCCTCTCAAATCCAAAAAAATGTATTGACTACAAAGCAGTGGTTTTGTGCCCTGTGCAAGGTCTGACTTTCTCAACTGAAGAAAATTTGTAGTGAGGAAGAACAGGGGGAGATGGAGGGAGCTAGCATGACAAGCATAAGGAAAGAGTACAGTGCTGCTGCTACAAATCAAAAAGTTGAAGTTAGCGCTTGCACAGTGCACCACATTTTGCATGCTGCACCTGGAATAAACTGGTGCATGCATCCTGAGCCTACTGTATCAATTGAAATCAGCTGGCATCTCTAGTCCATTCAAAGTCAAATGAAATAAAATTAGTCACAGAATGTATCCTAATTCTAAATAAATAGACTAATTTTCTTTAAATTAATGGAACACTACATTTATATTATGAAGTTATTCAGAATTGGTGATGTTTAAGACTACCATTACTGCACAGTTCTGATTCTCTCTGTAGATTCTCTATTTCATGTCTTTATAAATGTGCTTTCTAAAAATTTGAAGTGTACTGTTTTAGACTCTGAGAAATGTGATCACCCTGACTTTTAACTTAATGTTATAACACATTCTGGTAGTATCTTTATTGGTTACCAAGTTAAAGGGAACATGCTATACCATCCACAAGATTTGAAAGATCTGAATAATAAAATGGTGAAAAGCTTCTGAGGGTATTCTTAGTTTGATAGCATTGACAATCCTGATATCAGCCAGATGATTAGCTAATATGGTAAGTAGATTAGATAATGTTAAAGTAATAGAAATACTAGTCAAGAAGGTGATGACAATTCTTTAAGTTCATATTGTATTCTTCTACAAATAACAGTGATTAAAATTCACCAAGTTACACAACACACAAAGAGAAGCAGAACAAGGAGGTGTAAGATTTGCTGAAAAAATGTGGGAAAATTGTACTATTGTAAGGAAACAAAGAAGATATCATTCCCAGACAAGTAGAAAAGATATTAAAGAATAAGTAGCAACAAGCAAAATTGCATACTTCTACAACAAATGAACTTCCTGCAAAATGCACGAAAGAGAACGCTTGCTGTAAACTTAACAAAACTGTAGCGTTAATTTCAATGAATATGATAAGAGACAACATTCATCATACATTTTGGGAACTTGGATCTCTGAATTACAAAGATTTTATCCTATCCCTCTAGTAGAAGAGCCAAAGGACAAAAGTGAGTACATCACAGAGAATAAGAGCAAGAGGTTTCTTTTAATTAAAGAAATTGAAGAAATTCAAGTGTATATGGAGTTCTTTCAGAAGACATTGTGTATTTCAAATAACTTTTATGTAATTAGCTGTACAAAAAAAAAATGAATCCAGTAAAAATAGATCCAGAATATACAACAGAAATCATATCAAATGTTTTCTCTCTCTCCTCATACTACAAAAGAAAGCAACATATGTGATTACTTACCTGCCTATTTGAATTTGATAATGTATGATTTGCACAAGCAGCAGGTTGCATTCATTCAAAAGTTTACGCTCTTCATACTACAAAAGAAAGCAACATACTATTTCAATTTGATAATGTATGATGTATACAAGCAGCAGGGTAAAGAAAGAACATCTGAGAAGTTTTGGTTATCTGAGACATTTATTATGGAGCTCATTACTTCTAATTTACTATGGAGTTTAATATTAGTTTACATAAACCGGGAAAAAATATGAGAGACAAATGCTTCAAATTTTCACATCTTTTGGGACAAGAATAGGACAAAACTTTGAAGCTTGATAATGAATTGGTCACTAAGAAAAGAAATGGCTGGAGACTTTCAAGAATGCAGAAAAAGGTTAGAAAGCAATTAACTGTGAAAGCATGCCTTCGGAGTTTGATTTACAGGTTTTTCTCAGATGTCTGAAAACCAATTCCATGGCAATTTTATATAAAAAAACCTGTGAGTGTGCACCTTAATGTTTGCATGGTAAGTTCTCAAAAAGTTGATTGCTTTATTGGGATGAGTTAAATGGGAAAAGAGATTCAATAGAAATTTCATTCTGTGTTTGGATCTTTCTTCAGAAGCACGTAAATGCCACATATTAAAGTGAGAATCAAAAGTTTAATATGAGAACCATGAGTCTTCATACTTAATATCTTAGACATACAATATATTAACTAGTACTTCTTTGAGTCTGGTCATTCTCAAATGGAGGTGCATTTTCATACTGTAATAGAAAGAAAAAGAATGTTAGCATTTTTGATCCAACTAGATAGTATGCAGCTATGTATCAGCTGTACACATCACCAGTTTGGGTTTTGTATGTCTCTTAGCAGCTAGACCATCACTGTAATCCCCTTCCCCTTCCTGTGCCACTTCACAGCACTGCTTGTGATTTCCCTTCACTGCTTGCTTACTTTCTCTGATTTTTCTTCTGAGTCTGCACCTGATTCCAAGTTGAGTATCTGAACCTGTGATTATATGCATACTAATCAGTGTTGCCAGATTGGGCAAAAAGTCGCGGTTTGGGCTACTAAATGATCAATTTTCCAAGCGATTTTTAATTGAGGCGATTTGCGAATTTTTGGGCTACTTCTGAAATCAGCATTCCTTAAAAAGTATATTGTACATTGTTTCACAAATTAATATTATGAGTAGAGTGATGGTATGTTCGTTCAGTCACTACTGCTATGAAAATAGTGTAAACTACCTGCAAGCAGTATTCATAGACAAGAAATTAGCTGCTATTCTATTTTCCTTTTTACCTTTTCATTGATACATTGCTATTAATACAGTCGTACCGAGTTCAAGAGAACTGTTTTAATCAAATACACCAGTTGAATACACATATGTCTGAAATACTATGCACGATATTAGTTTTTGAATAATACATTGATTTTGTATCTGCAGTTTAAATGCTATATATAGAGTAATTTGAATAAATAAAGTATTAGTAATAGGTAAGTGCGGAAAATGTTGTAAACCTTTAACAGAGTTGCCTTTCTGCTTTGCAAAGGGTCCCGGTTTCGATTCCCGACTGGGGGTGGGCCATTTTCTCTGGCCGATTATTCCCTATCTCCCCCCCCCCCCCCAAAGTTTGGAAATGTTGATGAGAGTGTGTGTAATCTAATGACTAAAATCCAAAGAGAAACAGAAACCAACTTGACACTACACAAGTAACATCATTGCAGATAAGCAGTTTGTTCCAAAGAAAAATCTGCAGATATAATTTTGCAGTTGTGAACCTGAAATAAATAATTAGCCTTAGTAGGTTTCTTGTGATATAACTTTTATTTTTTATTGTAAAGTTTGCAACTAAGAGTGCAATGATCTGATAGTAAGCAACATGCAGTAAAAAATACAGACAAAATTCTAAACCAAATTTAGAGACATTTTTCAAGCCCCTTAAGAAAATGTTAATGTGAAATTGGGTGATTTCAATATGAATTTTGCGATTTTTAAAATAATTCTGGCAGTATTTTGTGAATCGAATATGGCAACCCTGATACCAATGGCCAAAAAATATTTTCAAACAAGCAGAATTCATTATTAGTAGCTATATATAGGTACATTGTTGCTGTGTGCATATTTACAGTGTTTTATGAACATTTTACATTTCTTGGGCTTTCAGCAAGGAATAGAGTTGGCTAGAAACCAACATTGTTGCCATCTTCATTCCTATTTTGAATATTTCAGTTAAACTGAAGATGCAAACGATGTATGATCCTGAAGCATTGGTTACTAATAATCAATTCTACACCTGGCTAGAAGCATGAGAAAACTAGGAAAGCTTCAACTTGCATTTCATTTTATACTCATGAATATAATAGCATGCATGTATCATGTACATAGTAGATAGAGAAGGTATTGTACTCCACCCAAAAATTTTATACCCAAGATTCCACCACTTTATGCTGCATGTAAATCAAAAAGAAAGTATTTTTTGGAAAAGGTCCATGTGTCTCTGTGGACACCATACGAAAAGTTGCTTAAATACAAATTTGTTATTTTAAGTTCAGTATCTTCCAAGGATATGACACAAAGATTTTCAGGAAAAAACCCCCATCCCCAACTACCCTTTACATAAATCAGTTTTTAAAATTGTTTATATATATATAATTTTCTGGAAATAACCTGTGAAGACCTCTTCATTCTGGAAGACTTGTGTAACTGGTTAAACTGTAATAATAAATTTTTAACACATAAAATAATTTAGATCTAGTTGAAATGCAGTTTCCCATATACATTTGTTTTGTAGAATTAACCATTTCCGAGATATTCCTTGTATTGGTTTCAGTTTTAAACTACTTATACTTTCTTCAAACAGGAAGTCATCTTTCGTTTCAAATATATTTTGTTTTACTCCTGACCATACAAAGAGAATAAAATTTCAATTTATTCACTTAGCAACTAGCTTTTAAAAGTGGACTATTACTTTAGACAAGTGTATTCCCTTATTTCGCTTCTACTTACAAGCAATTAAATTATAGACCATTTCTACTAATGTTTATTTCAATTAGCATTATGTAGGTAAAAGAATAATCTCTTGTAAGAATAATTTGTATGCAGAAGAGATGAATGAAACTTATCATATTGTTTAAACTTGTAAAGGTAAGCAAGTCAGCATTTTACATATGATAGGGATATGGATGTTGAACTCGTAAGTCTCAGACAGACAATGTAGTACAGAATGTGACTGAATTGCAGAAAATATTTTAACCATTTGCAGTCAGGATGCAGTTATATTCGCATGACTAAAGGCAAGTTGCCTACCAACTGAGCAGCCATGGTTGCTTTCCAAAATCATTGAGAGTTGTACACTATGCAGGGATGTTGTTTATTACCGCCGAAGTGGAATCATTATTGTATATTGATAAGGAATTGAGTCATAAAACTGCATTTGGAAACAGCTAAATAATAAATATAAAACATATAAAGAATAAAAGAATATTAAACTCTTAACAAGGAACAAGTTCGTACCAGACACATGATACAAGAGAACCAACTGTGAGAAAATCAAAGGTATGGTATGTCCAACCTTAGGCCTGTACATCACAGAATACGTTTTTTACATAATAAAAAATAAATTATGTGAAATTTGTTGTAATGTTGCATAGGGACCATTTACCATTGTTGAGGAATACTAACAATCTCATTGTGATATTTAATCCAGCAATGGTTTTAACTAGCACAGAAAGTTCTAGTGAGTCCAATGGACACACCTAAGTCTTTCTTGTGTTAAAGACTTTAACATAAAACTGGCTCCTCAAAATAGATATAATATCTGAAACTTGTTAAATCATCCTTTGATACATAGCACACCAAAAACTAAGCAATAAAGGATTTATAAAATGAGTTGCTAAGACTGCAACAAGATTTATATTGGAATGACACAGAGAAATTTGGAAACCAGGATAGAAAACACTTGAGAAGCATTACATACAAGTCCGCAATAGCACATCAAATCATAGCATACAGAAAGAAATAAGAGTTGATAAGATATGCAAAGAAACCTTTGACACTGCAAATTTAGGAAAACATCTTCATCATTAAGGAAGTCTCTTAATTTTGAAGTTACTGCTGTGGATGACATTACCCTATTGACATGAACAGCAGAGGGCAGCATAACACTGAGCTGGACACAACCACCTGTTGTAAATGTAAATGGCATGTTATTTATGGAGATGCTCTGTAACTACTGTGGTTCTCAGCATCCCATTATAAAATTAGGCGTCAAAGACCGCTTAATTTTGCTCAGAGGCCTCTCTGTCAGGCTTGAGGTTTCTTTTACATGCTGTAAATCTATGACACGGTACCAACGACTTTACTTCCCTTCCGAAGGAAGCCATGCTAAGGATTTTTACACCTGAAAAAAATCCATCATCCCCGCCAGGTTTGAACCTGTGACCTTGGGTATATAAAGTTAGCATGGTAACCTTACACCATGGAGGGTGACTCAGCTGTTGTATGTAGTATTAGTCAACCTCAGAACTGAAGATATGGTTAAGCTACCCTGAAATTAGTCTTCCCAAACTAAGGGGAAGTGGAGCAAAAAGTGTGAAAAAGATGACTCAATATAATTTATGTTTTTTCTTTACTCTTTGGATTTTTAAGCGGGTTACTGCAGGTTTTCATTCTTTTTATTATTTTCACATGCACATTTAGTCTCCTATCTATATTTCCAGACTCTATAGAGGGTTAGGAAAATCCTAATTGCATCCTTGAAAGAGACTAAACTGAAATAGAAAGTTTGGTGTTTGGCTTTTCAGTTTTATGTTATAGTTCTCTCTCCCTCCCTCTCAAATATCTTATATTCAGGGCATTCCAAGATATGCATTTTCTATGAAACCTTGATATCATAAGTTTTTAATTCCTTACTACCCACAATAAGTAGATGCTATAATAAGTAAAAATCTGATGTGTTCCATTCACATGACTTTCTCTACATCTCTGTAACAAATAATTATTGTTAAAAGCTCTTACTTCTATTTACTTCATGCTAATCGAGAAAAAATTACTTGATTCCTAGTAAGCAGAAGCGAAATAAGGGAGTACCATAGGTTAAAGTGATATCAAAAGCTGGTTGCAATGTGACTGAAGTTCCTTTGTTTGTATGGACAGGAATTGACACATCCCTGTATGAGAAAAGTATAAGTTTCTCATAACTGAAAACAAAAACAAGGGATATCTTAAAAACGATCAACTCCACGAAAAAAATGCATATAACATAAATTATGTGTTTTTATGTGCTCTACATTTTCTGTGTGGTAAGTTTTTGCCCATCTCTTATGGTTTAGCAAGTATGCAAAAATCCATAAAATTCATCCAGTATAAAGTCTTCAGAGGCTATTCCCAGAAAATTCAAAATATACATTTTATTTGTCAAGTAAATATTTTAAATTTTACAACATTTTAATCAAAATCGTTAGAGCCATTTTTAAGGAATTCAAAATTTGTGAATTTTTTTCCATGTAAAGGGTAGTTTGGGTTGGGGGGATTTTCTTGAAAATCTTTGTGTCGCATCCTTGAAAGATACCAAACTTAAATACCAAGTTTGGGTTTTAACGGTCTTTTCATTTTTGAGCTATGCTGCCCACACACACAGACACACAGATATGTTTCTAAAAATGCTTTTTTTGGAGTCAGAGGGTCTCAAAATATATATTTCCAGTGAAATTTCGGTATGGAATTTTTGGGTGCATTACAATACCTTTTCTATACACTTTGTACATAGTATGTATAGAGAAAGTAAAAATAGATCTCATCTTGTTAATCCTGGGCTTGAATCCATGGTTGCCAGGGAAATTAATGCCTTGATACAGGATGCTTCTTTGATACTTTTGCTGCTTACTATAAGAACACAATGACAGGTATGGTCCTCTTTTAATTTCCAAAGCATGTTTTACATGAACAGCAAATGCTAAACACATCTAAGGTTTCATCAATAATACAAATTTTAATTATTATTCATTTATTATAGTTCAGTTATATTGAATGTTTTGCGACAGGTGGCTGATAAACTGTGTCAATAAGGATTATGAACGACTTAATAAGCGTGTTGAAATTGACATGAAAGAGCAGAGAATACAAGAAGAACAGAAAAGAAGAGAGCGATTGGACAGAATACGTAAGGTTCGTGAAGAAAGGGGAGAGGAAGCAGTGCCTTACCAAGCAAATGCTGAGGAAGACAGTGATAGTGGCGATGTTGTTACTTCAGATCCTTTTAGACCAATTAGTGAAATAATGGTATGTATGAAATGTATCTTCAAATCAATTGCTACCTAAAAATTTAACTGAAGCACTACATCATTGTAAGAATTTGGGAAAATTCAACCAAGATAGAATTTTTCAAATCTTGCCATTCTATTAACTCATACTGCTTTCTGCCTGTATGTAGTGTGTGAAATCCCAGGGGCGAGGGGGATTAGTGATTTTATATCAAGAATTTTCCCCCATTAAAATATCATGGGGTTGGTTTATTATAACAAGACAAACAGCAAAACAAACACTACTAAAATAAGTTCATTTCAAGACTAATTTTTAAACAGATGACTAAAAATAAGGCATTAAACTTTATGAATACAAATTAAAATCAATATAATCAAATAAAAGCAATAATCAATTGGAAGTATAGAATTCATGTTTCATTATCTTTAACAAAGGAAAGCACCTGGGCTGGAAAGACTGCAGTAAAAGAAATCAGGGTTGCCATGCATACATACTAGAATTCTCGTACGCATATGAGAACTCAGCTTTTTCTAAGATGTATGAGCAAAACCTCCACTCGTATGTAAAATGTATGAGAATTTCAATATTTCATATTTTTTCACCAATATTTAAAAATAAAACACTAACAATTTCCAGTATTTTGTTTGTTTTTAACACTGCTTGTTAGACTTTATCGACAGATTGGTCTCTTTATCAGTTGCATAATTACAGAGAACTACTTCACCTAATTCATCTTGCGAATCACAACTGCTTTTATTTAGCTTATTTTAACATGTACTTTTCTTTTAAAATATCCCCCCCCCCAAACCCACCTTTTTAATGATTTCGCACCCTGCTGTCATGGATGAAATGTTCTGTAAAATTTTATACATGATTTGTTCCATTATTTCTGTATTTAGTTTATATATAAATAACCGGCATGGTCAAATCATTATAGTGTACATAACAAATTACATCTTTCATTAATTAGTATATTTTAGAATAGAACATACTCAATTAGGTGCTTAATTTTTGACAACTTTGGATAACATAAATGCAGATTCAACATGAAAAATAGCTTTTTAATGAAGGATATCTTATAAATTTTCAAATATAATTTCCCAAATTTTTGCATAATTCTTTTATCATAACCTTAATGGCCAGCCAAAATTAGTACACTAATGTAGAGAAAGTCATGTGAATATTTTAAATGTTTATTATATTTGCTCACTACAATTATAACCATCATAGCATGTCTATAATACTACTGGATCTTAATTTCAAGAAATTCCTAAAAATTGAATTTCTGCATGCATTGCTGTTATTAAAACACATTTTCCAAAGATACAGTGCACCTTAGTAATTTTATAAAATATATACTAAAATATTAAAAACTGTTACTAGTCTAAAAGCAGCATATGCTAAACACTAAGGGTTCATAATATTTTAATCCTTTTTGGTACAATTTTAGCCATAATAATTAATAAGATACAGTTGAAATTCGCTTATACGTTATTCACTTCAACATTTTTCGCACCTTTTACATTAAAATTTTAGGGACCAGTCGTTCTCTAAAATGTTGCTCAGTTATACATTTTGGTTGTATGTTTTCTTGGTAATGCGACACTTTTTCTGATCCCCCATATACAAAATGTAACCATTTATATGTTTTTAAAAAAATGTATGGTAGTATGTTTGCTGTGTATAGCCTTGGAATTGAGGTTTGCATTGACGCTTATTATTTCATTGTCGTCGTATTGTTCCAACAATCTATTAACATTGGTTCCAACAGTCACTTCCCTGCTTTAAGTCGAGTACTGCTAGTGTGCTGTTTTCATTGTCATTTATCCTTTCATTGCCGTCATATCGTTCGAACAGTCACTTATCTATTTTATGTGGAGTTTTGAGTTACAAACAGGAGAAGAAACATGTGTGAATATCAACCAGCAAGGAAGAAAACAAGAAAATCCTTAACTCTTGGTGAAAAATTAAAAATTCTGGATGAGGTCCATACCAGAAGAGAAAATCAGTTACACGTTTTGTCATTTATACAGTATTTTAGTAGTCTCCCTTAAAAAATGTATAAGTGAGGTTCAACTGTAGTTGATGACTCTCCCCATGCCACTGTGCACTAACATTCCAGTCAAAGGCTGACTAATTTGGCTTGAAACTCTTTCTTATTTTGCTGTAAATGATGTCACAGAAGTGTCTGGGAGGTGGTGGAAGATTCTGGCATATGCTAGTTGTGTCAATGAGTCAGATTCTAAGGCTTCTTATTACCCCTGTTATACTTCCTGAGTTTACTGCATTCCAAGGCTTCTGCAAATGTAAGAGCAGCCACAAACATGTATAGTGTTCATGACCAGGCAAGGCAGTAACAGTGCTGCTTCCTCAGGGCTGATCATCTTGACCAGCATGATCGTACGAGTTTAGACAATCCAATTGTACTACCAGCCCCTTCTTTCAAGGCAGCCTGAATGCTTTAGACAACACCATTTATCCTCTTCATCACAAGGTATGGTTCTTGGGGCAGCATTCCTTGGTCCAGATAGGGTACTATACCAAATCACTTTGCTGGAAACCTCACCTATTTGCCTGCCAGTCTTAATGGATCTTCATCTGGTCACTCACTACCTGGATATTTTGACTTTGACAGACCATTTCATACATGTCACAAGGTCATTTCTATGAGATGCTGCATGTAGTCCACTGCTGGTAGTTCTACCCCAGGAGGACTCCTGAACATCAGATTGCATGGTAGATGCAGCTCTCTGCCAAAGACCAAACTGGCTAGTGTCAACCCATTGATGTCCTGGGTTGAAGAACAGGATACTAGCAAGAAATTGACACCCTGACATCCCAGTCTCTGTACTGATTGACCACAACCTTCTTCAAATGTTCCTATCGAGTCTTGATGTACTACTCAATCTTGCCATCTTATTGTGGGTGAAGAGGTATTATGAGTATCTTATGCACTTCTAGTCTTTCCAGTGTTTCTCTCATCAGAATGGACCCAACGTTGATAGCCCTGATCACTGTGTAGCTCCATTGATGCCCCATAGCAACAAAACAGCTCTACTGATAGGAGGCGGTGAGCACGGCTTTTAATAGTGTTATTTCTGTGTTATTAAAAAGTGCAATATTTCACAACCAGCTAAACCTGTAAGTAATTTCGCTTATAGAAGTTTTCCCCAAACCTTTAACAAGCAGTGTAAATGTTAGGAATTCCATGCGTTGTACATAACGCATTATTTATTATATATTTAATTTCATTTGGTTAGCTCTCTTCAGAATTGCCTTTTGTTAAAGAAGCAGATCATCAGTTGTCTGCAAAGCAGATCGTCATTTGTCTGTAAAGCAGATCGTCTTTTGTCTGGTTGCCAACACCATGCAATCTGATCAACAAGAACAAACATTCTCAGATTCACATTCTATTAATCCTGTGGAAATTTCTACTACATCTCGTTCAATCTTACAAACACCCAAGTTAGTTCATAAACGCCCGCTTGAAGATCTCAATCAAGGTAATGCCTCCATGTCAAGTGACAGGTTTTTCATTCCTAACAAAAAGCATATAACTTCAGCCTTAGCTGTAAACTCTAAATATATTGTGGACTTAACCTCCATACACAATAAATTTTCCCCTTTGGAAACAATGGAGGAAGCTAACGACACAGTCGCTGAAGTAAATTTTACTAAAGCCTCTAAAACCAGGATCCCACCCATTTTTCTCCATGAAGTGAACAACTACCAGCAGATTATCCGCGACATAGGTACTATTGTAAAAGATGACTACTCAACACAACAGCAAAATAAAGTCCTTAAAATAAATACAACTTCAGTCAATGACTTCCGAGCCCTTACAAAATTCCTGGAAGAATCAAAGCTCCCTTTTCACACCTTCCGTGATCCAAATTTCAAAAGACTTGAAGTTATCTTGAGAAATGTTCCCTACTCTCTTATAAACGACAACATAACCACAGAATTAACCACTCTGAAGTTACCAGTGATAAAAGTTACAAGACTCTTTTACAAAGATCGTCAACCTATGCTGCTATGCGCTGTTGAATTAGAAAACAATGAACAAGGAAAGAAGATCTTTGAAGTCAAACACATTCACCATGCTTTAATAAAAGTTGAATACCATAAGAAACCCACAAGCATCCCACAATGCACACGATGCCAGCGCTATGGGCATACTAAAAACTTCTGTCGACTTGCACCTCGATGTGTAAAGTGTCCCTCTAACCATCATTTCTCTGAATGCCCAAAACACAAAGATACTCAGCCCTCCTGCGTGAACTGCGGAGAAGCTCATCCGGCAAATTTTATAGGTTGTCGTATTTACTTGGAATTAAAAAATAAATCCAATGCAACTGTAACCGAACCCATAAAAACACCTACACCACCAAAGCTAAACCTGGAGAATTTTACAAAGCTGACACCAACTTCTTCTTGTTCTGCTCCTGAAACTCCGCAGTGGCCACACTCAGTTCCTCCAGAAGATAAAAGTTACCGACATTCCACTCAGCAAGCATTTGCACAAAATTCTTCTTCTGCTTCTTCCTCCGATGACACTGGAAACCTTATTCAGCTAGCTATTAATTTTCTAGCACCATATCTACCAAAAATCAAATCCTTTTTATTACAGCTTTTTGCAAGTTTGTTTGCTAATGGCCACTAAAAATCAAGTATATACATTCTCTCAACTAACTATACTAAACTGGAACGCTAACGGAATCAAAGCCAAGCGGGAAATCTTTCTGGAATTCATTTCAAGGCACTACGTCGCAGTAGCTTGCATCACTGAGACTCATCTAGCACCACAGGAAAAGTTTTCAGTACCTGGTTATGCAGCGTATAGGTCCGATCGCGAAGCTCTCGTCGCCTCGGGTGGAGTGGCCATCTTCATTCGAAAGGAAATACACCACTACTCGGTCCTACTACCCCAACTAACTAGCCTCGAAACTTGCGCAGTTCAAATATCCATGCAAAACTCCACTAAAACGACAATAATCTCAGCTTACAAGCCACCAGGACTCTGCCTCAATGACCAGGATATTACTACTATATTCTCTGACACAGTGCCAACCCTTCTCGTGGGAGATCTAAATAGTAAGCATGAAACATGGGGATGCCGTGTGACAACTCCAAATGGAAGACGACTATTAACAGCAGCTGAATGCAATGCAGTTAACATCTTAGCCCCACCTGGTCCTACTTTCTTTAGGCAAAATGTAGCACCTGACATACTAGACATAGTACTTTGCAAAAATGTATTAGGCTTTCCCACCGTGGCTGTTCTACCTGAAATGGACTCCGACCACTCCCCAGTCTTGATATCATTTGACAACAATCTGATTTTACGTCCACAGTCCACTAGGAGACTCAGCAGAGGTTTCATACATTGGGAAACCTTCCAACATGTAATTGATAACGAGCTAAAACCTGCATGCAACCTGAAAAGTCCCAGTGATGCAGAAGCAGCAATTCTTGAGTTCACAAAAGTCATTACTTCAGCCATAGACAAATCCACAGCTCCAGCTGGACCTCAGCAACAAAGAAAACCCTATCACGAAACTTTGCCCTCTAACATCAGATCTCTCTTGAAAGAAAAACACAAAATGTGCCGGCTTTGGCAGAAGTACAGAGAAACCTGGCAACTTCATCGCTTGAACCAACTCACAAGAAAGGTAAAAAAACAAATGGATGAGTACCGGTACTCGACTTACCAACGGCACCTCTCCAGCATTTCACCAGAAGATTCATCCTTGTGGAAAGAAACCAAAAGAATATTAAAAGAACCGACGCTTATTCCACGCTTAATACAAGATGGAAAACACTACATAACCGACTTTGAGAAGTCGGAACTATTCGCAAATACTCTACAATGTATCTTCAGCCCAAACCCAGTGATAAAGAAGAATTCAACCACGAAATTGAACGTTTTCCTGGTTCTTATACCACTGCTCCACTTCCCATTGACTTCACTTCGCCAAAAGAAATCTTGTTCATAATCCAGCAACTACCAGCAAGAAAATCGCCTGGTCATGACCTAATACCAAATTTTGTATTAAAACATCTGAGTCGCAAAGCACTTGCTATTCTAGCCTCACTCTTCAATAGTTTGATACGTATGGGCTACTTCCCCAGAATCTGGAAACACGCTATAATTATTGTTATTCATAAACCTGGGAAAAGCTCCTCAGACCCAAACAATTATCGTTCTATAAGTCTGCTACCAACTCTGTCCAAAGTGTATGAAAAGATTATACTGAAGCGTTTAACAAAATTTCTCAATGAAGCATCAGTATTACCTCCCTTTCAATTCGGTTTTCGTCGTAAACCTTCAACCACCCATCAAATTCTCCGGATTACAGAGCAAGTGGCACAAGGCTTCGAGAAGAAAGAACACGGAACTGCAGCTTTCCTTGACTTCACTCAGGCATTCGACAGGGTTTGGCATCAGGGTCTTCTATACAAACTGTTCATCAACGGCATTCCAGACTACCTCTATAAAATAATTTCCTCCTTTCTGTCACAACGAACATTCTCAGTCCGCATAGGTAGTTGTCACTCTTCTACAAAACCTATAACAGCCGAGTTCCTCAAGGACCTATCCTGGGACCAGTTCTGTTCAACCTGTACACCTCTGATATGCTAGCAACGCTTACAGCTCAAATTGCTATGTATGCGGACGATACTGCAATCTTCTCAACACATTGCAATATCCACACCGCCAGAAATCACCTTCAAGAGGCCTTAAACTTAATTATACCCTGGCTAGACAACTGGCGTATTTCGCTCAACCAGCAAAAATGTGAAGCAATGGTCTTTACACTATGCAGACAAAACTATCCACCACCAGTAATGCTCCCAGCGAAACAGATACCCTGGAAAACTAATACAGAAACAGTGAAATATCTCGGTGTACTCCTGGATCGACGACTCACATGGAAACCACATATAAGCAGCAAACTTAAACTAGCCCGAGCAAGACTGGCAAAACTCTACCCCCTCCTCAACAAAAGATCTTCACTCAAACTAAAAAACTGCACACTACTTTACACGACTCTATTAAGACCACTGCTACTATACGCTTGTCCAGTTTGGGGAGGAACTAGTCCTTCTGAAATCAAACGTATCCAAACATTTCAATACAAAATATTGCGAATCTCAACGAATGCACCATGGTTTGTCAGAAATAGTCAACTACATAGAGAAACTGGAATCAGCATCATTCAACAGTCAATTTCTTCACAAGCCGAACAGTTTTACAGCAAGCTAAAAGATGTCTCAGGAGCCATTCACTATTCTCTTGGCAGAAAATCTAGCTATCCAATTCGCATCAAGAGTCGCCTACCACTGGACCAGCTCTCACAGCAAGACTTTCTGTAAAATAAAAACAAAAAATGAGGGGCCCAATGGGGCTTACCTCATTTCAATGTTATTCAGTATCATGCATGTAAATAATGTCTAAAATCAATGATCTGTAGAGCGCACATGCGCTGATCGATCAATAAATCATTAAAAAAAAACAAAACAAAAAAAAAAAAACAGCTCTACAAGACAGTTCGCATGCAACCCTGGCTGTTGATTGGTAGTCTGCAACTTGATGGCAGGACCTCTCAGCACTGTCCATAGTTGAGGCCAGCAGCATCATAGTGCTGTTGGGTCCCAAATGCCCTCCCAAAGTTCCTTCGTACTTATTCCAAGGGAGGATCAGCTGCTCTCTCTGGATCTTCCCATTAGACTCCCATACTCTGAATAGTATTCTTTCCTTGTTCTTCAATGAGTCTCATTGGGCCAGTAGGACCTGTACACACTACTCCTGTGTGCAATGTCCTCCCAGCTCAGTCTAGTCTCTTCACCCAGGTGTGGCCACAAGTCAGTGTGAACCAACTGCTACTTCCTCAGGGCTGCGCTATCCCAACCAGCTGTAGACATAACCAAAATAACCGGACAGCTGCTGCAGGCTCCTTCTCTACCTGGTGCAATGATTGCACTCCTCTAGACAGAATCGTCTGGAAATGGCATCTGCATTGGAGCAACCATCCTTTCTGATGTTAAGTTGCACTCTTGCAGCCTCTGGACCCAACTTGCTGTCTGGCCCTCCTTGAAGCTTAACAGTTAGGTGAGGGCAGGGAGTCCTTGGGTAGAATGCCTGACCATACAGGGTTTTGTAGAAGTGCTCCAGCGCCTTTACTAGGAGCTCTCGCTGGGTAACACAGTAGTTCTTTTCTGCTTTGGAGAGGGTCTTGCTGTAGTAGGCAATTACCTACTACTAGCAATCCTGGACCTGGGATAGAGTGCTGCCAATGCTGGTGTCACTGTCATTAGTGCCCACAATAAAGTTGCCAACAGGGCATAGAAATCCTAAAATAGGATCACTGCAGAGTGCTGACTCTGCCTCTTCTGACCAAAAGAAAGCCTGGTACTCTTCTGTCAGACAAATGAGGGGATCTGCAATGTTAGAGATGGACTGGCATAGGCCCAGGAAACTTTGCAGCTCTCATTTGCCTTTCAGTCAAGGCCAATCTCTCACTGTTTGAGCCTCCTCCAGGTCCATGGCCACCCTCAGATGGTGAAACTATGTAACCCAACTAGTTCACCTCCTTGCAGAAAAGTTCGCATTTCTTTGTGTTCAACTTCAGGTTAGCTGCCTGCACCCTTTATAGTATATTCTTCAGTTTCTTGAGATGGTCTTTGTGAGTTGTGGCCTACTACAATGATATCATCCAGATCTAACAGGCAGGCATTGTTAAGTGAAACCTCTCATCACTGATTCCATGAGGCACTGGAAGGTGATCAGTGCATTGCAAAGGTCAAAGGGCACATTCGAAAATTGCCAAAGAAGTCTTGACTAGTACAGAATTCTGTTTTCTCTTTGTCTCTGGTATCTAAGGCTACTTGCCAGTATTCCAATTTCAAGTCCAAAGTTGAGAACCACTGGGCAGCAGAATTGTGTAGCCAGAACAGTGTCAATCTGGGGTAACAATCACCATTTGTCTTCACCAAGACTGCAGAGACTAAGGGCTGTCGGAATCTTGGTTGTTGGCCCTCCCAGTGTGCATTCAGCACCATCTTACTTAATGCAGGCACAACTGCATCATCCCTCAGGATCACTCTGCAGATCCCTGGGTGTTCTTGGGGATGGAGCAACACCTCATCTCAAGATCTTCCGGCCAACGTTGACTATTGCCTTGTGGCTTCTAAGTACATCCACTCCCAGTGCCACATCTTCGGCCACTCTCACTAATAACATGCATAGGTTCACAGTACTGTATCCCCAACGTCAGCTCCAGTTGGCCCTCCTCCTCCACAGGCAAGATGTCTCCTAATGTCATTACTATTGGATCTGATTACAGTCATGACTGCACCTGTGTTTACTAGTATCCGGCCCAGCTTCCCTCTGTGATGAGGCTGTCGTCCACTCTTGCATGTAGTGTCACTTAAGGTGTTAGGATGATGGCCCTGACATGCCCCTACATTTTAGTATGCCTTTTGGTTGGCTTTGTCGTGGACAGTCTCTTGCTAGGTGTCCTGGGTGACTACACCCGCAGTACACACCTCTTGAGAGTTGTCTCTCTTGTCCTGTCATGTAAATAGTCTTTGTCTTCAAGGTCAGTGCAGCTGTTGTCTTGGCTGCCTCCATCACTATGTGCTGCCATTAACACCTCATGGATTGTCTTGTGGTTGCCAAGCATAAGGCACTGTCGTATCTCAACGTCACACACCCCATCGACAAAGGAGTAGGCAGCTTCCTGGTACATGTAACTAGGTGATAGGTTCTCCAGAGTTTTGTTCACCACCTGTTCAATTGCTTCCCTGGCTGTTGCAGCCTCATTTTAAAGTGACTGCGATAGGCTGAAGCCAGGTGATAGTTCGCAAATGGTTCTTGACAGCCTCCGAAGTCTCTACAGACATCGCCATTGTCAGAATCGCATTCAGTACTTCTATTACTCATCCCTGAGAATTATTTTGGGTGGCAACAACAGTAAGCTGTAGGTGGATGTTCCATCAAACTTAGGTGGGTTGACATGTGCAGAAGTTTCATGTCCTGTCATCTTGTCCTTCAAGTCTTTCGGTCTTCCATCTGGCATCTTTTTCATCATCATGTTCAGTTGTTTTACTCTTCCATTGACTTTTTCTTCCAGGCATTAAGTCATTCCCTCAGATCTTCAGGGCATCAACATGTTGGTCAAGTTTCTTCATCCTTCTGCCGAGTTCTACTACATACTTCTCCATGCTGGCCAGTCATTTGCTATCTTCTTCAGGTTCTCAATTCTGCACTTCATTTTCCCTTCCATCTTGTCCAGGTTAAATTCTATTTTTCCTCCATCTTCTCCATTGTGCAATTCAGCCGTTATCTCGGTTCTCATCTTCTCCATTTTTGCTGTGTAGATTTCAATCCTATTTTTATTTTATCCATTCCTAGTTTCATTTTTTCTGTTCTGGATTTCATTCCATCTCCACTTCATCCATTCCAAGTTGCATATCCATGTCTGACTTCTTAATTTTGGCTAATAGTGTTTGCATCATGTTCTCCATCGTGACAGTAATTCCTACTCCTGACAAAAACTCTCTTTTTTCTAACAGCTCATTACTTCTCCCACAAACTGGTTACAATCAGAAGCTGCTCACAAATCTCTGTCTTTCTTCAATGCTTTCATAACAACTCTACCATATAGTTTCCTTTTACGTTTGCTGTGACAACTACTGCTACTTGCTATAAATTTCCCATAAAAACTCACTCAACTCTATGCTAATTATTCCCATTTGAAACTGAAATGTGGGCACACTTTGTTCCCCTTTTTATATTTGTCAGTCACATGGCAGCAAATTTCCAGAAGCTGTCACATACAAAACACTGCAGGTGTCACAAACTGACTCAGGTGTAACAGTGCAGGCTTTGATTTCAAAGGACCTTCCGACAGCACATGTGTCCACTAATGCAAGGTAACAATGGATGCCAACAATCAGCCACAACCCACGAAGATAGCCTGTCACACACGCTAGGCAATTATGGCCATAGGGCATAGTCACAATAGTAATATATTGTCTAACTCGTATGGTTTACCACTTATGCAAAAATTATCCAAACTTGAGAGGACTTCAATGGCTATTACCAGAAAATTTAAAGATATGTATGCATTTTAAATGTATACTGAAATATATAATGATGTAAACAGCTCTAATATATGGCATTTTAACCAAACTGGTTAGAACCATATTTAGAGGGGGAGTGCTAAGCCAGCAGTGATAGAGGAAGGTTGTGTTTTGAGAGGTGCTCCTGCGGTGAAGGAAGAAGGATCTAAGTCACGATGGGAGTGGACATTACAGTGTATAGAGCAAGAATTGGACAGTTTAGAAAAGTAAAATTGGTGAATAGTAAACACAGTTTTGGAGAGAAGATGACAAACATATTGGTTTTAGCAAGTGTTATAACTTTGTTGCTAGTAATTGGAGGAATTGAGGTAAACCCCGGCCCTGCAGATATAATAACAATGCTGGAAAACCTGACTGAGAAAATGAACAAAATAGAAGGTATGGAACAACGAATAGGTAAACAATTGGAAAAGATGGCAACAGATATCAAAGAAGATGTTAAGAGTTGAGGTGCAGGAAGCAAGAAGGGAAGTTGAAATGGTTAAGGAAAGAATGGAAAGATTGGAAGAAAGGGAGAGAAGATTTAATTTAGTGTTCATAGGAGTTAAGGAAAGGAAAGAAGGTATAAATGGCCAGCAGAAGAAATATTAGAAATAACGAAGGAAAAGCTGAATTTGGAATTGTATAGATGGGAAATTATTGAAGCTTATCGAGTTGGAAGACAACTTGGCAAGAGAACAATTATAGTGAAATTTGCAACAGCCCAATTAGTACATGAAGTACTTAAAAGAGCCAAGAAATTAAAAGGAACAGACATTTTTATTAATAAAGATTTATCACCTAAGAAGAGAGCTCTGCAAAGAAATTTGGTACAAAAAATGAAAGAAGCAAGAGCCCAGGGAAGAAGAGCTTATATTAGAAATTTCCAATTGTGGATTGACGGAGAAAAGACATCGCATCTGGACAAGAAGGAGCTAAGAGAACCCCAATCAGGCACAGAGGAAATTACTCAGCAAATGTCAACGCCAACTTTAGGAAGCACAACAGGAAGATCAAAGTCCAAGCAAAAAGGAATGGATGTGGGTGAAGACAGGGAAAGTGTGTGTTTGAACCGAAATCTGCCTGTCAGCATGGATATGAGAACGGCATATGTAGATAGGACGTCATCCAACTTCCTTACGAGAGAAGTAACAGCTGACGAAGAAATGACGTCAACAGAGGAAGCAACAGGAGGAGGAGCCACCAGAGTGACGTCACCCAAGAAAATAGTGTCACCGAGAAGAGGGGAAGTAATAGCAGCACGTAATTTGGCTTCGAAGGGAAAGAAGGCGTGGCAACAGAGTAGCGGGAAGAATACAGAAGGGGAAGAAGACAGCATTATATCATCTGAACATGGCAGCATTCTAGTTTTAGACAGAAATAAAACTATTCCTTCCGGAGAAGGGATACAATTAAGGAGTAAAAGAACACTAGAAACATTTAGATTTAGATCAGGCTCACAATAGGGAAGGGAGAATATAAGGAGGCTTGGATTCTGGAATTGTGAGGGAGTTAAAAACAAAATATATGCGGGGAGTTTAAATCAATTATTGACAAAACTTGATTATCTCGCGGTAGCTGAAACATGGCTAAAAGAGGACCAGGTTTACGTAAAGGATTTTGATTTTGTAGGGATAAAAGGAGATAAGGTAGCAAGAAAGGGGAGGGCATCTGGAGGCATAGGCTTTTTTGTAAAGAAGACGTTAAGTAAAGGAGTTAAAGAAACTTGGTCAAGGAGAAAAGAAATACTATGGATTGTATTAGAGGAGAAACAAATAGTTGAAAATGTTATATGTATAGGCATAGTATACAATCCTCCTCTTCCTTCGCGCTTTCATAATCCGGACCTCCTTAAACACCTAGAGATAGAAATAGAACATTTAAAGGAGAGATATGGTAATTCTGAGATTATATTAATGGGAGACTTTAACATTAGGCTGGGCGAAAATGATGTTATTGGAGGGAATAGGTGGATGAGTAATGATACATTAGAGAAACCTGAGAAAATTAGATACAGCAAAGATAAGATAGTTGACAAAGGCTATATGAAATTTATAGAATTCTGTGAATTGAATGCCTTTGATATTTTGAATGGGAAATATGGAGAAGATGTGAATGGAGAATATACGTATGTTAGTAATAATGGTCAAAGTGTGATTGATTATGTATTATGGCCAATTAATATGGGGTATATTTTAAGTAATTTTAAGATACTAAATTTAAGTTCCAACAGTGGGCATTTTCCATTGATAGTAGACATAAAAACATGCACAGAGCAAATAGTCTATAATTTAAGGGAGGAAAAGTGCAACATAGAAGAGTACAGTAGATACAAATGGAAGGAAGAGTATTGCAATAAATTTAGGCAGACACTAAACTCTAATTATGGCCAGATATGTCAGTGTGGAATAAGTTTTATGATAAAGGAACAAGAAATTGAAAGTGCTATGGATATCTTAAATATCATTATGCTAAGGGCTGGGGAGGAAATGAAAATGAGAAAGAAGGTTTACAAAAGAGATGAGGGCTGGTTTGATGAAGAATGTAGAGTAACTAAAAGACAAGTCAAACAGCTGCTCATAAAGTGGAGGGAATTAGGAAACATAGAATTAAAGAAAGAGTATATGCAAGGGAGGGATTTATATAATTCATTACTGGAACAAAAGAAAACAAGCTGGATGAAAAAATATGAAAGTAATTTGATACGAATTCTAAATGAAAATAATGCAAATGAGATATGGAAGGTTATGAAATCAATGTATAATAAATATGTAACAAAACCAAGTATAAAACCAGGAGAATGGATGGAATATTTTAAAAACTTGTATGGGGAAAAAAAGAGTAAAAATGAGATAGGAAATTGGGAAATAGGTAATAACTATGTAGATATACTCGATGATATAATAAGAAGTGAAGAAATAATCCAACAGGTGAAAATAATGAAGAGAAATAAAGCAACGGGAATAGATGGAATTCCTTCAGAGTTCCTTAAGGAATGGTGCACTGAAATAAACAGAGTTAAGGTTTTAGTAGACTTATTTAACACAATTAAGGTGAAGGGTTATATACCAGATAAGTGGAGGAAAGCAATCATACATCCAATATACAAAGGCAAGGGTATTGTTGACAAACCAAACAACTATAGAGGTATTGCATTATTATCAAATGTAGGAAAAATTTTTACTGGTATTATGGCAAGCAGGATACAAACATGGGTTGAAGAATATGATATCCTCTCGGAACTTCAGATGGGCTTTAGAAAAGGGAGGAGGACAGTTGATAACTTATTTATTATAAAAACACTGGTAGATAAATACTTGAAAGACAAAAGAGGAAAGTTATATATGGCTTTTGTGGATTTAGAGAAAGCATACGATAGGATAGAGCTTCAATTGCTGTGGCATAAGTTGTTGACTAAAGGAGTGAGTAAACAAATGGTGGACACCCTTAGAGCATTATATAAGGAAAATACTTTTTGTATAAGAGTGGAGGAAGGGGTTGTAACAAGAGAAATCCAACAAGAGAAAGGCCTTAGACAGGGATGTAAGTTAAGTCCAGTCCTATTCAATTTATATATAGATGATGTATTAACAGAAATTGGGAGAAATAATAACTCGATGCCAGTAATTAATAATATTCAGATTCCAGGATTACTGTTTGCAGATGATCTAGTTATAGGTGCAATTACAGTGAATGGCTTGAAACAATCCTTGCAAACATTAAATAATTACTGTAAAGAGTGGAGTTTAAAAGTGAACCAGGACAAGACGCAGATTGTAGTGTTCAAAAAAGGGGGAAAATTGAGCAAATATGAAAAATGGAAGAATGAGAATGAAAAGGAGTACAGGGTAGTGAGAGAATGTATTTATCTAGGAGTTAAAATTGATAGTGGTGGCAATTGGGAAAAGCAAAAGAAATTTGCATTGGCAAAAGGAAAAGGAGCTTTATCAGCTATTAGAAGTTGCAAATACAAAGCACCTAATATAAATATTAGATGGTTAGAAAAAGTGTACAATATGGTGGTTGAGGCAAAAATGCTATATGGGATAGAAGTATGGGGATTAGAAGGAGGATGGGAAGGCATAGATGAGGTGCATAGGAAATTTTGCAAAGAAATACTGGGGTTACCAAATGCAACTGTTAGGCAGGTAGCACAAATAGAGCTGGGTAGAGTGGCAAGTAAGGGAAAGATTATGGAAAGGGCATTGAAATTTTGGCATAGGATATTGAAATTGGAAGAAAGGAATTTGTTAAAACAGTGTTTAGTATATCAAGAGAAAAGTTTAAAGAACAAGGGATGGGTAGACTGTCTTCGAAATAACCTGGAAAGTAGTGGGTTAGGGGAAATGTGGAGAAGAAGAGAAAATAATGTGAATAACTTCTGGAAGTTGGCAAGGAAAAGATTTGAGGATATAGAAATACAAAAAATATTTAGTGAAATAACTGAAAAGAGATCTTTAGTTTTCTATATACCAATGAAAATCTCATGGGGAAGGGAAAAGTACATTGATGTGACAAATAAAGAGGAGCGAGAAGGTATTGCATGGCTGAAAGCAGGAGTATGGAGATTAAAAGGTTTAAGGAAAGGTATTCCACAAAATCAATGTCCTATATGTGGCGGAAATGAAGATATAGAACACATTTTATTTAAATGTAAAGGAACTGAAATTTGGAGAAAAAAGTATATTAATAAGAAATGGTTTAAAATAGATAGAAATGTAGTAGTAGTTGAAATGTTTCAAAAAGATAGTAAGAAGATTGGACAATTCTTATGCAAAGTGAAAAATAAATGGATATGGACAGTAAATAGACAAAATGGTGTAATAAACTAGAATTAATAAACTATTGTAAAATATGAGTATGACCGGTAAAGAGCCAGGGCTGAACACCGGTCATATTCACCTGTATAAAGCTTAGCATAAATAAATAAATAAAATAAATATTTAGAGAATAAAACATTTCTAAAAATCTTCCACCCCAAAGTGTGGGGATCTCAAATTATTTTAGATTGCATACTCCAATGGCATCTTACAATGTTGAAAGTACTTTAAGTCCTGTGCTTCAAAGTTTAATTTGAGAGCTGCTTGTGGTTTATCAGAAAAAATGCTAGTCAGTTGGGGAATTTAATGCTATGTTACCCTGATAGCTCAGTGTTAGAGCAACTGGATGGAAACCAGGAAATCCATGGTTCAAACCTGAGCTATGGCATTGAATTTTTCAGTCTGACTATGCCTTTCCAAGATGTTGTTTATCTTTACGTTTACCAATTTACAAAAGACTTGATGGTACATTAACATTTAAAGTCTTCCGCCGGCAGTTCACTGCTTCCTCAACAGAAGAGGAAGCAGCACAGCTGATATGTAGTCTTCAGGGATGGACAGACAAACTCTTGAATAGGATTCCATCTAATTCCAATGAAAAAAATAAATAAAATACTCTGTTAACGACACTGTCAATTCCAGGATCAAATCAGCACCACCAATGTGCTGGAATTACATCCTGCAGGAGTGTTTTATATGGCAGAAAATCTATGAGAAGTCATTAGTATGACCTGTTTGGAATCAGAAGGCCAGTGCTTGACCAACTGAGCCATCAGATCTGACAGTGCAGAGGAAAGCATAGCATACTGTTATTAAACATCAAAGGCATCATTTATAAGTCTATGAAAGGCACAAAATGATGTTCAAATTTTTTCATTGTCTTCATTGAAGTTAACTCTGTTCTAAAGAACGAAGACCTCTATCCACTTGGTAAAATCAGTTATTCAACTAATTACATACTTCTGCAGATGTTTGAAACAAAATGCAAACTGCAAACAATTATAAATATAAGTTATGAAATAATATTACAGCAGTATAACTAATAGTCTGTCAGAGTCATGTGATTTGCAAACATTTAGCCCCTTGAAAAGCATCTGCTGACTTGAGATTAAATTAGTGCCACTAGTAATTTTTATTTCTGCTTGGCATTCTCTAAAATAGAACTGAGTTTTACTCTTTAACTGCTGCGGTTCTTAGCACCCCATTCTATATTGGGTGTGAAAGACTACTTAATTTTGCCTCTTCTTCAGCTTGAGGTTCTTTTACGTGCCATAACTCAATGACACAACAGCTTTACTTCCCTTCAGAAGGAAGCCATGCTAAGGATTTTTATGCCCAAAAAAATCCAACACCCCCTGCCAGGTTTGAGCCTGCGATGTTGGTAACCCGAAGCTACCCATGTTACCCCCAGACTATGCAAGACAACAGTATTCTCATATTTTCCATAAAAGGATAAATTTATGTGTTAATTCTAGTCCTAAAATTTCAATTCTTTTTCATATGAATTTTTCCCCACAGATGGATCTTTAAGCATAACAATATTTGATGTTAAGCTTTCATTTTGTGAAACACTGGAAGGAATTATATGGGACAATATTTTTCATAATTATCATCCCTGAGATATAATGTGAAAGCATAGAGCTGGAATGTTAACTAGACATATCTTTATGGTTAAATGTAGAAAGTGCTGCTGACAGCATCATAGATAAAACAGCAGAAAGTATACTTACTTGAATATTTCTTATACAGCATGACATGGATGGTACTAGAAAAGCAATGGTGGAACCAGCACGGAGTGAAAGCAGAATAATTTTGGTGAAGGAATCTCCAGTAGAAGATGCAGAGAAAAATGAATCACCTACACTACAGGAGCGGGTTTCTTCTGTTGTACCAAAACATGGTGGAAGTGGGGATTTCACAACAGAAAATGTCACACAAATGGTTAAAGGTTTGTCATAAATAAATTTCTCAATTTTATTTAATTTTAATTGAAATTTATTTTAACAAAAATCACAATGAATAAAGCTTTGCATACCTGTATATAGTTAGTCTGATCTTAAATTCACACAACAAAAGCATTCCCTTGGCTTTTCCATGGTATCATGTACACTGTAATTCAATCACCAGATTCCAAAACCACCTTAAATAATCAAATATTAACCAAAGATACAAACATTTCAAATTTCATTAAAGGGTTGGCATGTAGCTGGTAGGTTAGCATGTATACTGTATAAAATGCAAGTTATTAAAGTTCTCACATTAAAAATAATAGTAAATGTTTTAAACTGCCAACTGCATTAAAACTTAGGATAGATATTGAATATTAAAAATTATATCGCTTGGCTTTTACGGCCTGTCACTATACAGTGCTTACACCCTTAAATACAGAGATGTTCAAATTTAATGTTAAGATCTACATTCTGTAAATATTAAAAATATTCATCGAAATTTGTCAATGCCATTTCTAAATTGTTAGTTATTACTCTCAAAACTATATTACAAAGTATATATTTCAAATTATAGTACTGAAATACATACATGCAATAAATATTTATTTTTGATTATACTGCTGCATGCAACTCTTGCTCCTGGTCTTTTTTTTTCCCCTGATAGTGTTTAATGCCCACTTTTACATTTGGCACTGCAGGTGATGGAATGTGATGGTGGAGGAAACTGGAGAACTCGGAAAATACCTGCCCCTGCACTGCTTTGTCCATCGCAAATCCCATGTGCAGTCGCTTGGGATCGAACCCAGGCTGCCTAGGTAAGAGAAGAGTGGTCTATCCACTTGGACTCAGCATGGCTGGGCTCCTGGTCTTGCCACATACACACATGATATTGGCAGCACCTCTCAATGTCAGCCCATTCTCTCAGCCAGTAGTACCGTTATTGGAGTTTGTCGATGGATCGGTTGGATCCCAAAGTCCTCTGCAAGCTTGCACTTCCTTCAGTACTTCTGCAATCTTACTTTGAGGGAGGATCAGCTGCTCTCTCGGGTCTTCCCATCAGGTTACACCCATAATCTCGACAGTACTGTTTCCTTGGTCTTCAATGAATCCCATTGGGCCCAATAGGACTTGCATACAACTCCTGGCCACTCTCGAGATATATGGAGACAGGGACTAGACTGAGCTGGGAAGACATTGCACCCAGGAGTTATGTGGAATGTCTTCCCAGCTCGGTCTAGTCCCTGCCTCCATTTATCTCGAGGGTGGCCCCAAGTCAGCATCCCTCCTCAGAACTACTAAACCATTCCAGTACAAGCGCTGCCAAAATTACACGAAATTATGCAGCAGGTTCTTTTCTAACTGTGACTCAGCTTGAATATTGTGATTGGTGACCATGGGATACATGTCTCATGGATATTCCTCTTAACATGGCAATGCATAATCTGTTGAATAATGTCTTCTGGTCCAACACCAGGTTCTTTGATGTTAAGCCTCCAGATACACCTTTACTACCACCTCATTCTAGTGGTCACAAACTCATCATCCCTCAGGATCACCTTCCAGATCCTCGATGTTTGTGGGGCATTCCAGAGCAACACCTTATCTTGACTGAGTCACTAAATATTTCAGCCAATATCCACCATCACCTCATGTTTCTTAGGCTATCCAATCTAATATTGCATCCAGTAGCGGCTCATGGTCAAATTATCTGGTGGGGCACAATTTAAGGTTTTGCTAAAATGAGTTCATACTATAAACTGTCTGTGGTAAAATGCAATGCTGACTGTATAAATACACTAACCTTTGTATTTGTAGGTGAATTCCATCCTTCGATCCTTTGCTTGAGAAAAAACATCAATAACTCGCTGGTTGAAGTCGGGAATCAAACGCACCATTTTACTTTCAGTGGAAAGCATAGGCAAGGCTGTTAGTCTATCCTGGCTCATTGTATTCCTCAGGAATGTTTTTATGTGGTTTAAAGTAGAGAAGCACCTTTCACTGTCTACTGTCGACATTGGAATTGTAACAATAATGCTTAATAGATACACGCATTCATGGAATGTTTCTTGCATATTGTTATGCAGAAAAAGTTGCAAAAGCGCTGCAGCTCCATCTGCCACACGCAAGTCTACTCTTGAATATAGCACTTCAAGCTCAGTTTTGAGTATGGCTTTATTCACTTTCGGGAATGTTTTTACAGTTGCCGCAGAATCCTTAACCGGAAACTGACTGCAAAATCCTTGAAAATTTGATACCTGGAACAGTTTGGCAGCTGCTAAATGACCCATGAAACGAAATTTTTCTTCTGCATTACATACAATAGTGTCACATGTCTCTAACGCAGCAATTCGTTTTCGTTGCTCAATAGTTCGCTGCCGCTTGGCAGGAACTGGAGTTTCGTCATCAGTTTCCCCTAAATCTGATCGAATACTTTTAATGTTGTGAACAAAGTTTGATAAGAATTCAGACACTAGCACAGGGTCAATATTGCGTGTTTGGATTTGGGAGAACAGAATATCCACGTGCGGCATTCTTTGTGGAAGAAGTTCAGCCAGTACACAAAGGTAGCATCGTTGAGCAATCTGATGAAACTAGAAGCCTGTCTTGCAGTGTCTTTTGGTCGTTTTCTGTTTCGCAGATTGTTTGGAAGCATTCGATAAGAACATCTCTATTTTCAAACACTGTATTAACTATGCGTGCCTGAAAATTCGAACGCGTTTGAGCTGCTTTTGGTAAACATTGCTTAACAACTCTATCTAGCATTTCTGTGCATTTACTAGAACGGCTAAAAAATGAAGAAATGCTTTGAATATCACTAAAGAATATCTTCACTTCTGTTATGTGCGATGTAGCTTTCTGCATGATCAAGTTTCCAACATGCGCATAACAGTGAACAAAATTAGCTTGAGTGTATATTTCTTTTATGCACGCTTGTACACCAGTTTGTGAACTATTCATTACGCTTGCACCATCAAATGTTTGACAAATTAGTTCTTCAGGAGTTTTATCAATTCCTAACTTAGTTCACTCAAAATTACAGAGCTTATACATTCGGCCGTATGACTGAGCACTTGAAAGAAACCCCAAAATCGCTCTTGTATTTCGCCATCAATATGATAGCAAAATATAAGCACCACCTGCAGTTTTGTTGCATTGTCTGTTGTCTCATCTGCTTGGATGGCTAATGAAACTTTGACACACTGCGAGCATAGCACCAAGTATATCGTTTTGGATGGTCTTCGACGTACCCTTAAAAACAGTTACAGTTTCTAAATGTTCTTTCATCGCAATATCCAAACTGGCTACGAAATCGACTAAACCGCAAAATATCCCAGCATTGTCTGATTCGACGGATTCGTGGCCGCAGAGCAGAAGTTCAAACACACCACAGAACTTCACGCAATCTATCAGACGAGATAAAATATATCTATTTTTGTCAACCTGTTCATGCTGTTTACGAACTGAAGCTCTGTAGCCATTGTCTAATTGTATCCTTATATCCTCACCTAGAAGCGTGAGATCCATTTCATTATTTAGGTGTTTCTTGGATTCACTGTGTTTTTTTAGTTTCTCATTCAAGTGCTTTAAGTATTTTACACCCGTTGTGCTCCATGCATCATCACCACCAAAAAGAATGCAAGAAAAGCAAAAAAATGCATCTCTCTCTTCGCATCTGCAAAGCCATTTTGCTTTATCATACATGCCACTATTAAATTTTCTGATAAAATTTCTAATTTTTCCTTCCGTCTGTTGCACAATAATCATATCCGGCCGCGGCGGAAATAAAGCTTTGGCACCAACTCTAGTCTCGAAATTCAATTGTTTTCCAATCAATTCACTGACTTTATTCATATTGAGCTAATATTCTTCACACGAATAGAGCTAAACTCTAGAGAAATTATACTGTAATTCACTTTGAACGCAGTTGGGACCAATAGTGCAACACTCGCTAATAAAGATGCCAAAACACGTGTAACGGTTTAATGATGTTATCAGAGGACCATGGTTTTCCCGTAACTATTTTAAAGAAACACTTTTGCATATGCAAGCACCATTAATGTATTAATCTGCGCAGTATGCGGAGAACCGTAAGTGATTTCGCATAATTAGTAACAAGAGACATTTTTCGTTCATATTTAATGCGAGATCACATTATCAATATCTGCTGAAATAGTATACTTTTAAAGGAGCAATTTGAATGTTCCTGCCTATATATTTATTTATTTAGAGGGATTTTAGGGACTGAAATTCTTCTTCCCTTTGCTAAAATTTTTAAAAAGTAATAGCAATTCCTAATTTTAACTCCAATCACTGCGCCTTAATATGTAAATATAGAATCAAGTGTTTTTAAAATATTTCAACACAGGACTAATTTATATTTATTATTTGATTTTTTTTCAAATTGTTTTAAAAAGTAAGTCCCTATGGACATGTCCTCCCTGAAGATGATGCATCTGTGAACTATCACCAAAAATGTTGAAAATTTTAAAAATTACTTTGTCTCATTATAAAATGATATGAATTCTAAACTTAAAGAAAATGTTTTTTTCCTACTTGTTGAACTTTATATAACTAACAGAAGCTATAGACACGCAGACACATGCTTATTAACAGGCACTCCCAACTTTAAACCGTATTTTAAACTCGTAGTTTTTTCCCCACACTTTTCCATGCTCAAAATGTTTCACACATTGCAATTTTTCACTAATTTGATTAAAAATATTTACACTTTCAACCAATACCCATTAAAGAATGGTCATATTACTTTTTTCAAAATAATGCTCTGATTTTTATGAATAAATTATTAAGTTTTGAAAACTGAAGAGTTTTGGAGAGTACGAAAAGTAATAATTTTTCTGCACTAACTAGGGCTAATATAAAAAAGGTAACATGACAAATCTACTTCTATATTCATCTACTGTAAAACTAGATTTTTGCATAAAGATTTGGCTCATTTTTATTAGAACAATGAATTTAGGCAGTAAAAAATTATTATTTAAATCACCTTGCAAGCTAGAATTAAGATATGTGACGAAAATATTTAATATTATTACGCTTAATAACTGATATAAATTTCAATAACGTATCTTATATTTTGTGCATTTCCGTCATCATCACTGCAGTTAATGCAGAACTCCCAACAACTTAGCTGACTTGACTCTAAAGTCTCATATGTTTATCGTATAAAAGTATCAACAACGTTATCAGCGAGGTGGTTATTGCAGAGCTGTGTTTAATAGTTGATAGCAGCTTCAGTTTGAAAGATTCATTATGAGCAACCTAGCTGTCAAAACTATTCCACACAATCTAAATAGTTTGTGCATGTGTTACAACGTTCATGCTGTTTCTTTTCCTAAACGAAGCTCCCATTTCTCTCAATAAATAAATTATCGAAACTACCCATAGGCTTAACTAAGGTAAACTGCGATCAGCATTAACTATCTTAAGCATTTCTTTTTTGCTAGTACCAATCCTACACTTTACAAAGCCGCCTATCTTTCCAAACACAATTTAGGATTTTCCCTCCTATGGCGAATTTTAACACTACCAATTTGTTTCTACGGGTTGCGATCTGCGGACATGTTCAACGCTAGCTACTGAAACACCTTTATACCCTGCAGTCAATTCCACTAAATTATTCACCAGCACAATCGGATTATTTTCATGAACTTATAAAATAGATTTAAAATATTTTAATCACAGCTTCTTATCCATTTGCTCTTGGCTTCGTTGTTCTGAAACTCATAGCAGTCAACACTCTATTTCACTCCTTGTCACTTTTCACAAGTAAAATAGCCATATTTGTTAATGGCAGCTGCCATGGCACGCTTACATGCCAACAATAATTTCAATACATATACCCTACCTAATTACTTAATCATTGTTAGTTGAGCTTTCCCTCTTCTCAAATGAAACTTAAAATGCAGAACGTTAGGAAATCAACATTAATGTTAACTCTAACGGATAGAAGAAATATTGAAACATTGTGGATCTATTTCGTCTATCAGCTTTACGGAGATACAAAACATGTGAGTGAACCGCACTGATTGCAGTTGCTGTGATGCATGTTTCTCTTCTGCTGGATTTACCGAATACCAACATTGTAAATTTTCACTGCATAACATTTTCTTATGTAATTAATTCGGGAGGTTTAGATATCAAATTCTTTTTCAAATAAAGAAGCCATTAAAACTATAGGTTCGTTTCTTATTTTTAATCTTATATATAAAGATATCCTTTGCTAAATATTTTGTCACATACTTGGCTCAAACTTTAATTTTTGCTTGTTGTTGGTTCTTGTTTGCTCTTTGTGCATGTGCAGCAAATGACCACGCAGGACCAAGTGCCCGAAGAGTATGTTCACCTCTCAGCCTCCTGCACCCTTCACCGACAAACTAACTACATTTAAAAACAGTGTGTTCTTCTGTGTCTGCGCATAGAATGACCACAAAATCCTGTGTGTCCAAATAATGGAGCTGGTTAATATCACCGGCAGCCACTTTCACTACAACTGTGCACTGCTCAAAGTCTTTACAGAAGGTTTACATTTGTACAAAAAATGGTTACATTTTGCTGAAAACATTATGAAGAAATTATTTTTTAAAATTTTTGTAGGGAGGGCATGTGCTCCTGTGCCCCTTATGACCGACCGCCACTGATCGCATCCTCAGCCACCCTTGCAACAAATGCCAAGACTCATAATGCTTCATCCCAGTGTCAACTTCAGCAGGGCCTCCTTTTCAAAAAGTAAGATGACACCTTACACCATCACTATTTGAAAGGGCCAACTACCAACTGTTTGTGTTGGCCAACCCTTCCTCATGTCAGGTCAGATTAATCATGGCTGCACCTGTGTCTACAAGGGTCCAACACAGCTAGCCTTATATATAGCCATCTGTGAAGATGCTGTCACCCACTCTTCTGCACAAGGCATAAAGTGTCATTCAAGGTGGAGGTGAAGACAGCAACAATGTGTCCCTCACCATGCTAGTCCTTACTTGTTTTCTTCCTGATGTTTGGCTTGATGTGCATAGCCCTTCACTAGGTGACCTGACTTGCGACACCCCCAAATCCATTGAAAGGTCATAGTTTTCTCTGGGTTGTCTCTCTGTCCCTGATGCAACAAATATTCCTTGTCTTATAAATGTAAAAAGAAGCTAGTAACAGTGAAGTAACACAAATTAATAGTTGCAACAAATCTTCACTTATCTTTAGGAATCCTTGGACTAGTTTCGCAATAAATCTATTGCATTCTCAACCTAAATTTCCTTAAGGTCAAACAACATCAAAAACCAGACCAAAACTGAGACCAAAAGGAAATTTATGTTGAGAATGCAATAGATTTATTGCAAAACTAGTCCAAGGATTCCAAAAGATAAGTGAAGATTTGTTGCATCTATTAATTGTTATATTAATATTCCTTGTCTTTCAGGTGAGTGAGGCTCTTATCTTGGCCGTTTTTATCCTTAGTGCTGCCATAGCACCTTGTGGATTGTCTTGCAGTCACCAAGCATCAGGCGCTATCATATCTAAGTGTCACGTACCCCATAGACGAAGGATTAGGCAGTTTCCTGGGACACATAACTAGGTGATAGGCTCATCAGGGCTTTGTTTGCCAGCTGTTCAATTGCTAAGGTAAATTTCTGCATCATCTCCCCTAGCTGTTGCAACCTATATTTAAGCTGGCTGCAGTAGGCTTCAGCCAAGCGATGGTTCCTGAAACAATTCTCAGGTGCCTCCCAAATGTCTCCAGACATTGCCTATGTCAGTATCGCATTCAGTACTTCTGCCATCCATCTCTAGAGGCATGTTATCAGTTGTGCAGCTTTGTCCTTTACTGACCATCTGCTGTGGTGAAGTACCACCAAGCTCTTCCACCTTTCCACCAAGTTCTTCTATGTCCTTCTTCATGCCAGCCAATTGTTTGTCAATATTGTATGATACTTTGTTCATCTTCTCTATTGTGCAATTCACTGTCATTATTTGATTAGTCATCTTCTATATACTGGATTCCACTGCATGTGTTTCTGCCAGTAAGGTTTGCATCATCCCCATCTTGGTGTCAAATTTCACTCCTTACATCAGTATAACAAATCCTGCTTTTTATTTCTCCCAATTGATTACAACAAAAAAATCTCCCTCCCTCATATTTTATTAAAAGCCACAAAAACAATTGGGAATTAAGAGAGTATCCACATAAGATATTTGATGAATTGTGAAATCCCACCTGTGTACATCCATGTCCAGAAGTTCCTAAATCCACCACTACACCTAATAATCATGGCACTGGCTGTCATAAAGTTGATAATGGAAGTTATGGTACTTTAGAAATATATTGCAGAATTATTTATTTAAAAATTTTACCAAAACCAATACCTAATGTCTATACCATGTTGCAACATGGATGGTAAAAGTATAAAAAGTGCTCAAAATTACATTATAAGATGTTAGAATTTAACAATCTCCATATTATGATGTGGGGACATAGCTCACATTGAAATATATAAAGGCCCTAACTGGAAGTGACTAGGAAGAAGTGTACTACATTAAGAAGACTTAGTTTTCATTCTTTAACTACTTTATTTTAATATGTAATACAAATTTACCTTGACAGTAGGAGAGGTGCCTATGCTTCTCCACTCCATACTTGTCACGTGCATCCATTTCCAAATGAGACTGAAATCCCATATTCTATGTAATTTCTGTATAATATCAATTAATCATATTTACTTTCTGTTGTATACATATATATTATGTTCATATCCGTATATAGTTAAGCTTGAGTTGATTTGGAAAAGGGTAATATGGGTGTTGTTAAGGAGAATATTTTATTTCACTATCATATGTTTGTAAATTGTATTGTAACAACATGGCTGACCATTGGAAAGGCGGAAGGACGCTTGTGCCTAGTAAAACGTTCATGTGGCTGAAATCAAAGCCGAAGCCATGCTATTTTAGATTTAGCATAAGTGATGCTAAGGGGGTGTGTGCACATGGCATTATGGCAGCTTTGCCAATAGGGAGTGGCCACCAGTGACTGTTGCTCTGTCGACTAGCCAGGTACTGATACGTCATCAAAGTTAACTTAGGTAGTAGGAGTTTTTTTTTTTAACCTGGAGGAGATAGGGCTGAAAAAGATTTGGCTCTCCGAGTAAGAATGGAAAAGTGAGCAGATGTGTTTTTAAGAAGTAGGCGCTAAGCCAGGAGAAGAGTGGCGTGTGAAATGGGGATTAGGAATACAGAGTAACTCTTGATTATATTTGATATCATTATTATTGGAGCACTGTAAATAACTGTCTTTGACCATTAGTAGAAAAGTGAACTTTTATGCAGCACAAGCATCAACTGTCAGAGTATTAGTAAATGAGAATCCACCAAAGTCAATGGTTCAGGATTTATTTGATTTTACAGCTCCTCAATTGCTGGAACTGTTGTTTTATTCCCAACCCTGAGATCAATATAACTTTAATTTGACAACCCAAAACTGTTAGCCCGGGATGTGGGGTTAGGGACAGTTAGGTGGTGTACAACTAAAACCACCTCGAGGAAGCCCAACAGCACAAGGCATCCTCCTTGTAAAGCAGCTGAGGATGGCACATCATCACCGAGGAACAACCACACATTATAGAAGAAGTAACAGCTTTACACCTCCCAAAGTGTACTGAGGATATCCCCCTTATTACCACTATCCTGATGCTACTTCCAGCCTATTGCCACCTTAACAAAATAAATCTAACTATTCTCTGTGGTCACCACAAAATATATATAATATATATATATATATATATATATATATATATATATATATATTTCTTTTTACGTTTGCTTTAAATCATTTTATTTTACTGAAACATGCACACATTCACTTTCACATACATACTTCCAGACTCTGTGGGGGATAGGGAATAATTCTGGCTAAGAAAAATTCTCCACCCCAGCTGGGAATCAAACTCGGGACCTCCGAGTGAGAAGTCAGCTTGCTGACCACTCGACCACGGAAGCAGTCTTACCACAATATTGTTTCCCCTTTAACACTTGAATTTCACTCCTCCCCTCCTCAATTTCTTTTCTGATGCAGCTCTGCTATTCTCCACCTGTCCTCTTGTCTCCATCCCTCTTCTTTCTGTTGATGTTCCCTCATACACCTAGTTTGTCAATGCTGACTTCTTTCCCCACTTGAGCCACTATCTTTTCCTCTCAGCTTCTCCTAGGTGTTCTTGAACTAATCTGGGCATCCTCTCATTTGCCCTATCTGTTCCAATTGTGAGTACCTCATTTTGCTTGGTTTGTTTGCCTACTTTTCTTCTGCCTGTATGTTTTCTTGCTAACACCCTTGTATTAGATTTGTGTTGTTGTCTTGTGTAGTCCTGTTCAATAAAAATTGTTGTGACTTTAAATATTCCTGCATTTCTTAGTATTTGCCATTTTTTCCACATTGCATTACTTTTATAATTATTAACTTTGACTTCTTTCTTTTTCCACCCTGAAGGCATCCCCTACTCCATATTTTCCTATTCCAAGCTCCTCTTCTAAAATGGTGTATATTATTTCATCCAAACTTCTATTTTCTTCTTTCACACTAAAAATTGCATAAATTTTCTTCTACTGTCCAGTTTTGTACCTTTGCCTAACATTTCAATTCTTCTTCTACAATCTTATATCTATTAGTCCAATTCCTCTCTTTGCTGTCTTATTGCATTCCTCTGCAGTTTTGTGTTATCCATATTTTCACCTTTTTCCTTTCCTATCTTTGTTATTTCATTAGCATGTTCAGTTCTGCTGGTCGAGGCATAGGGGATCATTTCATTTTCTTTCCTGTCTTTTCTACCTTTCTTTTCTTAGGTGATGTAACTCCCCCATTTATGGTGCCTAATTTTAAATGATTACAAAAAGTTGAATAAAAATATTCTAGATATTCTCATATATAAGAGCTATATTTCATTTATACCTAACAGAAATTGACACTGACTTTTCTTGACGCTTCAAGAGCACTGAAGTAAATGACAAATATTTATTGTCATTCATTTTAAATGAAAAGTTGAACATAGTTCCTTAAAATACAAATGCTTTAATGCATTTTTCTGAGGAAAGAGCTCAATTTTAGCACTTAGCACCTTTTGAGTGTTACCAAAGAAAATGCATCCAGGCAGTATAATAGAGGAATGTTAAAAGTTATTTTATCAAGTAAAATTTCATACATCTTTATTTGTTTTCAGACCAGTTGCAGTTAGATGCACTACCACACAAAAAGCATATTTCTTTGCTGCCACATCGCAATAATCGCACCGCTCCTGCACCTGTTTTTGAAAATGTTCAATTGAAAGATATTGCAGCAATAGAAGCTATGTTTGAAATAAACAAAGAAGATGGCATTGTACATAGAAAAGAAGCCTTTGTTGAAGAAAAATGCAGTGCAAAAAAAACAAATTTGGAAAGCGAACATTCTGTTAGTGAAGCAAATACAGTGGAACAGAATGCAGATAGAAATCATTCAAGTGCCCTTTTAAGAGAACTTCATCCGTCCACAAATAATACCACAGTAAATAAAAGTAAAGGTCTTTGTCGACCATTGGACACATCAGTTGTTGATGAAAGTAAAAACAACATGGAAGCTATTAAACATGAATGTATTAGCCTTCCAGTTAGTAGAAAGGGAGAAAAAGAGGGTAGCTCAAGAAGAGTAGTCAGTGCTGAAGTGCCTCATTGTAATGAGCTGGAAAGAAGTAAAGTAATTTTTAGTGCAAAATCTTCCTTGGATGAATCAAGTTTGTCAAGTGAGAGTAAAAGCATTTTCAATGACTCTGGATTTGCTAGTCCATGGAAAATTTTACCCCCACTACGACCTCCAAGCTCTGGAGATAAACCACGATGGATCTGTCCAACATTATCTTCAATACCACAGAGGCCTTCTAGTCCAGGTAAGTACTGGGCATGATAAGGTTTACTGATTCTTGTTCGTTTCTGATAGAATGAAGTAGGATTGGTTTATATTAAAAATTAAAATCCAGACTCCTTACACTTTTAAAAACCTTAAAATAGGAAAATGAAAACCCTTATGTGCTGCAAATAACCTGAAAAAACAAATATTAAAAATTAAACAGAACTTTTGATATACTAGATAATAATAACCCCATGGTGCTAGAGTCGAAAAGGGCCTACCAACATAATTCAATTCAATTCAATTTTATTGCATCTAATAGACTATTACAAATAGTATCTGGCATTGCTTATATTTAAATCATATAATAAATAGGAGTTGTATACATACAAATAAAAACAAAAATTTATTCTTAATCTTTACAATAAAAATACTTAATCTTTACATCTGTGTTCCTCATCACAGAAGATAATTAGCACATATATGCAATAGTAAACTGCTGTATTGCTAGACATAGAATTAATTATGTACTTATTCCTTTGCAAGTGGGTATTACCCAGTGGCAGAGTTAAATATAATGATGTATAAAATATCCATTACAGGTCCTCTCCAAAATGCAGTGCTAATCTCCAAGCAGTTACTGTGATGGCCGTGAGAGGCACATTAGTTTCATCAATTGCTCACACTTTCGAGAGTTATTGTTGTGGGTTGCCGACACTGTGGCAGTGAGGCCTGCCCACTCCCCAATCACCCCCTTGCGGGAGTATATATTGGCCTGCATTGGACAGGAAGAGAGTAGTCTTCAACAAGCAGCAGCTTAGGAAAATGAAATGTAGTTTTATTTATGTATGCTCTTTACTGTGGTTCTCAACATTCTCCCATTCTATATTGGGCATGAAAGACTAATTAATTTTGCTCAGATGCCTCTTGATTAGGCTTGAGACTCTCTAACATGCCTTAAATCTACAACATTGTACCAACAGCTTTACTTCCCTTCCAAAGGAAGCCATGGTAAGAATTTTTATGCCTGAAAAATGTTGGCCTCTGACAGGTTTGAACCTGCAACCTTGATACCCATTATACCACGGAGGGCTGGAGTAATATCCATATTCTGTGGGAAGTTTTCGGCGAACATCAGAAGTCTCTGGGAAGTATCCGAATCTAAAGTGTACAGGAACAAAAAGCAATGTTGGAGTAAATGGCGACTAAATATTCTATTGGAATATGCTGGAAGCTATGCCAGAACACTGGATTTATACTTCAAATCCAGGCAGCATAAACCTCTGGGCACATGAATGTATTTTACAGGGTTAAAGTTAATTTCCATTTTACGATGATCTTCCTAGTTCACCTGTAGGTTTTAAATGTATTGTAAGTCAGTGGCAAGGCCAGTATAGCCGGCATAGGAGTGTAAGTGAAAGTGAGCCAAAGACAGAGTAGCTTTTGCGTGTTGTTAGCAAGGAAGTCAATGGAAGTTCTCTGGCCAGCAGCTGTTAAATGCGTTCATGCCCAGAAATTAAATATGCCTATAGTTGCCATGTGAATTTGGCTTATAAAGCCTTTATTGAGCTTTTACGTCATTTCATCACCAGTATTCTGTGCTCATTTAGTAAACATATTTCTATTGGATTAATTGTTTTTTCACACAAGCTGTGTGTAGGACAGGAGTTGGATAGGTGGAGTCAGACTAAAAAATTCAATGCCATTGGTTCAAATCCCAGCTATGGAATTGAATTTTTCAGTCTGACTCTACCTATCCAACATATTTCTAATTTCTTAAAGCTCTTAGTTAAAGTCTTACTGGCAATTTATTAGTTTGGATGTGAGCTAAGATTGTTCAAGAATCAGCCACCTATTGTATTGTTCTTTTCTTCACAAATTTTGTTAATTTCTTAAAATTTACTTGTAATATTTATGAGCTATAAATGTTGTTAATGTTTTACATTTTGTGGATTTATATTATTTTCGAGATAATATACTTTCAGTGTATTGGCTCATATTTTCCTGCTTAGTGCATGCCAATATATACTCCCACAAAGGGTTGAAGCGGGGAGTGAGTAGGCCTTGTCTCCTCACATTGTGGGAAACTCTCAAAAGAGTGAGCAGTTGATGCAACTAGTGTGCCTCTCACAGTAACTGCTTGGAGACTGGAGCTCTTGGATCACTGGAGAGGACCCTTAACAGATATACCATTGAATAAGGTCACAAATGCAATGAAGAATAAATAAGTATATGAACAAAACAGCCCAACTATGAATCTAATTACATTAAGCTTATAAATAATAAAAATCATATGAATTAGTAGTTTTGAAATAGATTATTGGCTTTGTACAGCTAGAAATTCTTACTGAGGCAGCAATTGTACTTTTATAGATATAGTAACAATACAAAACAAGTTGACAACCAAGAAGCAGTTTTTAGACTATTGACAGACCATGACTGCCTTAACAGACATCTACATAGAATTGGCATAGCAGTATCTTATCAATGCCCTTTCTGTGAACTTAAAGAAGATGCATCTACTCACTGCCTAGCTTTCAATCAATTCCAACATTGCATCAAAATACTGGAATGCAATGGAGCAAAGGACTTCATTGCCAACTGCCAATCGATCAACCAACATTCACTCTAAATTCAGCAGTCCATTTTCTAATCTTAAGAGAAAAAAAAAAAAAGCAAGAAAGGCTTAAAAACTCCATCATATTTTGCTTTAACGCTAATATAATTTATCACTATTGGTATTCAGTAATTTGAATATATCTATGAAATTCTGCACCAAATTAAAAAATGGAAATGGCCTGTTATTTATGGATGCTCTTTAACGGCTTTGGTTCTCAGCGTCCCATTCTATACTGGGCGTGAAAGATCGCTTAATTTTGCTCAGAGGCCTCTCTTATCAGGCTTGAGGTTCTTTTACGTGCCGTAAATCTACGACACGTGACCCACAGCTTTACTTCCCTTCCGAGGGAAGCCATGCTAAGGATTTTTACGCCCAAAAAAATCCATCGTCCTCCGCCGGGTTTGAACCCGCGACCTTGGGTATATGAAGTTAGCACGGTAACCATTACACCACGGAGGGCGACTACCAAATTCAAGTTGAAAGCATTTGTCACAGTTTAGTGACAGCCCTTAGAATTTGTGCTTATGTCTGAATGACTTAAAGAGTATGTATGACTGAAATTTCATGAAAAATCACAAAAAAGTTTTTTATTTTAATTTCACAAAATAATTTAAACATTTTTGAATACAAGAAACTATAATTGGCCACCATGCGTCATGTTTAAATGCCTTAAGTCACTGGAGCTACAGCAAAGCTTTAGAGTGAAACTGTACTGGACTGGACAAGAACAACTTCAGTTTGAGATCTCATTCGCATCATGGAAAGTAAAAACAAAGTTGTGCAGAAGAAAATCACAAAACAGAGGAAAAGGAAAGCTGAGGGTCCAACCTACCAAATTTTAGTATGAGCCATGCATTCAAATCTTTTCTTGTTTTCTGGCTATTGATATTTTCAGCATTTTTCTTCCTGTAAAATGGTCATTGTGGAGTGGTTTTTGTTACAGGAACAAAATTTGCTGTACATGTTCACAGAGGTACAATGAATAACAAGTGCCCTATCAGATCTGTTTAAGCAAATATCTTTATTTTTAAGAGGCACATTCATAAGGAAACTAAATCAAAGAAGACTATGGGGTTTAAGTATTAGAGCAAAATTATATTTTTTTTTGTTATTAGGGACTTTTTTAGTAATGATAAAAACAATAAATTTGACCTAACTTCCAAACCATTGGAGCAAAATAGATGAAATTTGGACTGTAACTTATTTGCATTATATTACATATGTGTTATAAATTTAAAAAAAGCTAGTATTATTAGTTTGGAATTTCAAACTTCCTGTCATAGATGTCCTTAAGAATACCTTAAAGCAAAATGTAATATGGGGCAGGGCACTTAAAATAGATCATGTGAACGACATTGCCTTTTTAGCAAATAAACTATAATGCCTGCATATATTAAAAATAGCTACTTATTCAGGAGGCCTGATGTAAGTCCCCACTTTGTATAAATAAAAAATAAGCAATTAAATGACAAAATAATAAAATGTGCCGTAGATCAATTTCATAAATGTTGCCTAAACATTCTGAAATCCTATATTGTCCAAACATAACATTATTTCATGTTAGCATATAATTAGAATACTATATTTACATGTAAAAAGCTGTTGCAAGTTGGATTGGTGTATTACAATAAGTAAGCAAGCATTACTTTTCTGTTTAGGTTCTGAAGTGGTGCCAGAAAGGGGAGACCACATTTCCTCACTGGATAAGAGCCTCAACGCAACAAAAAATTCTGATGTTTTCACCTAAGAGTATATATGGATGTTGGTGGCATTTACATATCACTATGTTATTCTAGTCATTTTATGAAACAAAAATGTTTTATATATAAATTAAATAAACCTATGTTTTTAATACTTTTTTTTTTAATGTGTGTATATCATTGGAAATACTAGAGCAACCCTTTTCCCATCCTGACAACAGAAGTTTCAGTCTTTCTTATTTTAAGTCCATGAAACTCCTGTTAAAGAAGCCAATGGTTTAAGACTATAGCCAAAATAATTATGTCATTCAGCTGCAAGCTCTTAAAATTGAAGCTGCATTCTTGCAACTGCAATGCAGCATGTGATACAGTTGGACATCCAGCTTAAAGTGGAGCATAGTGAATGTGTATTATCACAAGAATTGCTTCCTTCTCAACATCAATGGACCTTCAAACACTCAGAGTTGTCCATTCCACTCACTTGGTGCAAGTATTGCTTCCATATGGTTTGGCGCTTAATTTTAGAATTCTGCAGTTAAACCGGGAAGCTATATTTATCCATCTAGAACTTTTACAACAGATTTAATTTGTAATGAAATTTCAAGGTAGATTAGAGCTTAGAGAGTTTGATAATGCCCTAATGAGATGATGTAATCGTACTAACTAAACTCTTAAATGGGGAGTAAAAGAAGGAATAATGAAAGAAAACAAACTATAGATTTGTGTTAGGAAAGTAATGCATTTCCATAATTTGAGCACAAATTAAAAATGAACGCATGTGAAAATGAATGTACGAGGGGCATACTGAAAGTCATGAGCAACACTGTTTTACAATCTTAATATTTATTTTTAAGCCAAACCAAATACATCATCATAATCTACAGACATTCTTTCACTTTTCGACATAGTCTCCATTGTTTTGCACACATTTTTCCGATCGTTCTACAAGTTTGAAAATGCCCTTGTGATAGAACTCCGTTCCAGCTGCCCGCAGACCCTGACGCACTGCTTTCCGAATATCCTCCAGCGTCTCGTAGCGTTGGCCACGCATTTGCTCCTTCACAGAACCGAAAAGATGGTAGTCAGAGGGTGCCAAGTCGGGACTGTAGGGAGGATGTGGAAGAATTTCCCACCCGAATGCCCTGATCTTCTCCATAGTGGCACGGGCAGTATGCGGACGCGCATTATCCTGTTGAAGGATGATCCTCTTTCCAGGGCGTTTATCACGCAAAGCCCGACGGAGCTTCAGAAGTGTCTTGATGTAGCGGGCAGAATTTATGGTTTGTCCAGGTTCAAGAAAGTCAACCAGAATGCAACCTTGCATCCCAAAAGACACTTCCCTTAACTTTTCCTACATACTGCACTGTCTTCGCTTTCTTCTTCGATGGTGAGTTCAAGTGGTGCCATTCCATACTCTGACGTTTCGTTTCGGGCTTATAGTGATGGAACCAGCTCTCATCTCCAGTCACAATACACGTCAAAAATTCATCACCTTCATTATGAAATCTCTGAAGAAGGTTTTGTGCAATGGTTCTTCTCTGAAGTTTGTGGTCTTCAGTCAATAAACGGGGGACCCAACGGGCACAGACCTTTCGATAACCCAAGCTGTGGATCATTTCTTGCACTGCACTATGTCCTATTCTAAGTTGCGCAGCAATTTCATTCACAGTGAAACGCCTATCTCCTGTAATGAGCTCATCAACTCTTTCCTTGTTGCGTTCTGTAGAGGCAGTTCGAGGACGCCCGCTACGAGGCGCATTTTGCAGACTCGTGTTTCCATCTTTGAAATGTTTCACCCATCTTCTAACACTGCTGGCACCCATGCAGACACCTCCATACGCACGTTGAAGTCTGAGATGAATTTCAGGAGCAGATTTTCCTTCTTTCACAAGGAATTCAATGACAGCGCGCTGTCGAAACGAAACATCAATGTCAGCCATTTTTCAAACACTGTCTGTGGTCACGTGATAGAAGCTAATGACGTCACAATATGTCAACATATGGCTTAAAGTCTGTAGATTACGATCCTGCAATTCGTTTCTTTACATTGTTGAAAATTAAATTTTTACAATGGGTTGCTCGTGACTTTCAGTATGCCCCTCGTATACCATAACAACAGAGAGATTTTTACTTTCTCTACTTCATACATAGTATATAGGTAGAGAAGGTATTGTATTCCATCTAAAAATTGTGATATCGAATAGGGTCTCCTGTACAAAATACATTTTAAGAAAAAGGCTTGTATGTCTGTGAATATGATAACTCAAAAGCTAAAACTGAATAAATACTGGAGTTGATATAAGTTCAGCATCTTGCAAAGATGCAACATGAAAATTTCAAGAAAATCCCCCTACCCCAAACTACCTTTTACATGTAAAAAAAATGTTGATTTCATAAAAATCGCTCTAAAAGATTTTGATTAAAATACTATTTTAAACATACTTACATGAAAAATAAAATATATATCTTGAATTTTTTGGGAACAGCCTCTGAAGTCCTCTTCATTCTGAATGACTTTTGCATAAGAAACAGGCAAACACTTACTGCACAAAAATGTAGAGCTTGTTTAAAACACACAATTTATGGCATATACACACGTGTTTCTAGAGTTAACAACATTTAAAATATTCCTTGTTATTGGTTTCTAATTTAAAGTATTTATGCAATTCTCAAAAGTGGAAGTTGTCATTTGTTTCACATCTGTCTTTTTTTTTTTTTACTCCTGGGCATGGAAAGAAAAAAGATGTTTTGACTCTCCCTTTAGCCTAGTGTGTTCCCTTACATCACTCATATATTGTAATGAACTCAGTATTAAGGCCATTTGGACCATTTAAGTCCATCTCAGCATAATGTAGATAAAATATACTTTTTTGTTAGAATAGATTGCATGTAGTAAATTTTGAGTCTGTAACTACATTTATTAAAAAAATATTAAATTTTAACCAAAATATTAAATATGGTAGCCAAAGAAAACACTATGTGATAGGAAATTTCTGACTTCAAATTCGAATTTAGGAGATCCGAATTAATAAGTTACACATTTTCATTTAATGCCATGAAAACATTTAAAATTTTGTGTACAGTGTAATTTTTCAGGGAAAAATACATTAAATTCAAAATTTAAAGATGAATTCCCAACAGAAAGTAGAGCAGGAGATACCATAATTTGCTCAGATTGTAAAAAATTTCACATAGGAAAAAAAAAAAAAAAAAAGAAATTTGGGAACAAGGAACATGGAATTAAAACAGGAAGACAAATCAGCAGTGGCATGGCATGTTTGGAGATAATATCCACATCTGGAAGAACAAGTAACAGTTCAATTTTGAAATCTTGCCTAAGGAAATCCTTATCCAGGAGTTTCTAAATCCACCACCAGAGGCATCTACCGTAAAGCCAGATAATCACAGCACTGGTAGTTGAAAAGTTGATAATGGACACAACAGTACTTCTGAAACATGTCCTTAATAATAAAATGTAAGTGATGTAACAATAATCAAACTTATAGTATACATCACTGTCCCAAAATCTTCATCACTTCTAGTAGGCATATGTTTATACAAACCCATTTATTACTTTCAAGTGGCCAAAAAGAGGAATCCCCAACTTCATCTGGGAGAACAAGGAAAAGTTTTCAATGGGCTCACGATGGTTGTTGAATACTCTCTCAGGGCATTATAAGATTCACAGGTTGCCAAAAATGTAAAAATGAATGCAATCTACTTCCAAAGGAATTTCATGTACCCAGTTTTGGATGAAGAGATTTCCCAGTTGTGTGTTGAGAATGACATAATGTTTGGATCCACATGGATAAAAGATCCAGCCACATTACACATCTTCCCAGGTTTGCTACCACCAGAAAGCTGAGGAAACGGATGTAAACATGATACCATTTAAAAGAATTCCTGTGAAGTCACTAGCAGCCTCACCAGTAGTTTTACAGTGCCTTGCTTCTCGATGCCCCACCACAACTAAGGGTCTTTGGAAGGTCTGTCAAGAGCAGTAGGATAGCATCCCCCTTCCTTGTTTTTATTTTGCAAATATGCAAAGAAGCTTGAGACAGTGATGTGATTAATATTAAATGAATTATGTTCATTTACTGTTCTATGACAGAGTCTTCTCCAGTGGAAAATGCACTGCAAAACCATACTTTGAATACTCAACACAGTACTCTGCACAGAGTATGTGGTGTCAAAAGGAATATCACCATGAAAAAAATATAAGTAAAAACACCCAAGCTTAATGAGGCAACCCACAATATTCAATAGTTACTATCAATTGCTTAGTAATTATTTATTTACTAAATGGGGAATGTCAAAAATTATATGCAAGGAAGTCTGTTGACCAATTGCATATTTAAATGTCTTAAGTGTGACATGTTTGAAATACATGAACATGACAACCATGTTCCTGCATTTAGCAATTTTGAGCTTTACATGCAATATTGACTTTTATAGGGTAGGATGACATCTATTTAATTTATGTATATAATCATATAGGATGTTAGGGGATATCCAAACATGATTAATAAAGTGCAATAACAATCTTGAGATAATTGAACATTATTGAATACATTATCTGCACAGTCTGGCAACAGAGTGGACTTAAGAGCCAGATGTTATGTGTTTCGGTTTGTGCTTTGAATCTGGTACCATGTGCCTGTATGTTTATTATCAGCTACTGCCACTAATGAGGTGTGGGGTGGTTTCTTTCAAGCCATCCGATCGTAATCACGAGACCTGAACTAAATACTGCATAATGTGCTATGCATAAGATTTGGTCTGATAGGGATAAAGCAAATTCAAATGCGAATTATGGAAATACCTCATTCATGTTTATCATGGAATAATTAAAGCAAAGCCATATTTTTGCTAAACAGTAAATTTATTAATGGTGAATAACTTCAACATCAACAATATGATATGTTCAAAATGTGCTCCATTAGAATCTATTCAGGCATTGTATCTTCTTAGCCAATTTTGCCATGCCCTCGTTAAAGCTGCATTCTGCCCAATCTCTGATTGCTTCAAACACACCTGTGAGAAGATCCTCAATGGTAGCAATCTTGTCATGGTACATTTTACTCTTCAAAAGACCCCAGAAATAATAATCTAAAGGACTGAGCCTTGCCATAAGCAGAAGCATATCTAGATACTCTTCATTTATAAAGACTGCCATAGTTGTGAATGCATTTAGTGCATCTGAAACACTGACAGAACCAGCTGTTGTGCAAGGTATCAAGGCACAACATTACTGTCAACGTTCCTGACCTGTTTTCATAGTTGCCAAATGTGTATGACCATGATTTTATTCCAGTAGACATGCTGAATTCTAATTCTTTTATATCATTTTGTGGCTAAACCACTCATAGTAGCAACAAATGGTAAAGACATGAATAATTCATTTTTTGCAGCTCCACCTCATATTCTAATTGCAGAAATAAACGATAAAGGAGTGGTGATAGATTTGCAATCAAACATTTTACCAAATTTATTTTTTATTTATCCAAACTTTAGCACTTCAGAGGAAAATGGTTCAGGAACTTGCAGCTTAATGTGAGGAAGTTATTGAGGTCTGCACATTCATACCCATAACACCTTGTGTGTGTGTGTGTGTGTGTGTGTGTGTGTGTACCTAGATATAATGTTTCTAGAGAGGGGGAAGAAACTATTGTGAAGAAGCTTTTAACATCCCCCCCCCCACAAACAAAAATTGTAGTTGCACCTCTACATGTTATGTTCATAACATCTTGACCAAATTAACATGGAAACTACATACATTTTTAATTTCTGAACATTTAACAGCTGCTGCCAGAGCTGTCTTCCTTGACAGCATGGTTCAAATCTTATTTATCTGGCAAATGGTTGTAGGTGTAATTAGATCAAACCGACTTCATTGGAAGGTTCCGTGCTTGGGCCCTTGTTTGCTATTTACATAAATGACATTACAAAAAGTATAAGACATTGTAAACATATTTTCACTGACGACTTGCAAACTGCACTTGCACACAGACCCTAGTGATTTAGACAACTCAATTAAGACTATAAATGATGACTTTAATTTACTATTGACTTGGTCATTAAAACATGGACTACATCTGAATCCAGAAAGTCACAGGCAATCATTATGTGACACAAGTGGTTGTTGGGAACTCTAAATTTGGATAATATACAACACATTAGATTAAATAATTCTGAAATACCATTTTGTAACACAGAAAGAATCTTGGAGTTTATATGGATCAAATTTAAACTGAAAGACGCAAATTACACAAGTATTCTCAATATCTATCCTTTGAAACGTATAATTGACTTTTGACTATTGTGGCTCTCTTTTTACTAACCTCAGTGAAAATTTGACTTTTTTAAGACTTCAATGGGCTCAGAATACGTGTGTACGCTTTGTATGTATACTAATACTCAAAACACTTAAATGGCTCCAGCTTAGGGATAGGAGAAAATTTCATTCTTTATCATTTCTCTATCAACTCCTTCATTCTCACATTCCAAACTATCTAGATGTTTGCTTCAAATATCTTTCTGACTGTCATAATCGAGAAACTCACTCACAACACTTTCCTTCTAGCTATACCTGCTCATCATACAACCTTCTTTTATCATCATTTATAATAGTTTTAGTTCGTCTTTGGAATTTTCTACCTGAAGACGGGACTGCCAGAACATTATACTGTTCAAGCAGAAAATTAGGACATACATTTGTAATCAAACCCAATCTGCTGCTGCATTAGTGCGATAAATACATCACTACTTTCATTTATTGTTATTAATATTTTATGTGCTGGCAAGTAATATGCATTTCAATTGTAAAAATGACTAATGTGCATTTCAACCTACATGAATATTTCACTTAAAATTATTCTGTTCACTTTTTTTTTTTTTTTTTTTTTGTCAGTATACTTGTTGCACCTTTTTATGTAGTGTTTTTTATTAAGATGTATAGAATTGTATTTTTATTCTTTATTCCTTTGTTCATTGTATCATTGCTTATTGAATTTAATGTATTGCCTGGTAGAGTGGAAGAGAAGGCCTTAGGGTCTTAACTCCAACCAGGATAAATAAACAACACACAAAAGCTACTCTGCCTTTGGCTCACTTTCACTTACACTTCAAGGTTAGCTACACTGGCCTTACCACTGATTTACTCTTTACAATACATGTAAAATCTACAGATGAACTAGGATGATCATCATGAAATGGAGATTAACTTTAAAGTGTGCAATTTTAACTTAACACAAGGAGCACCTTCAGCCAATACTTAACCCTATAAAATACACTGATGGTTTATGTTGCTTGGATTTGAAGTATAAATCCATTATTCTGGCATAGCTTCCAGCACATTCCAACAGAAGTTTTAGTCATCATTTACTCCAACATTGCTTCTTGTGTTCCCATACACTTTAGATTCGGATACTTCCCATAGACTTCTGATGTTAGGTCAGCTGCTGTGGTTACCCTCCGTGAAGTAATGGGTACCATTCATATACCCAAGGTCACAGTTTCAAACATGACAGAGGACAAATTTTTTCAGGCGTAAAAATCCTTAGCATGGCTTCCTTTGAAGGGGAAGTAAAGCCGTTAGTACCATTTTATAGATTTACAGTACGTAAAAGAACCTTAAGCCTGATAAATGGGCCTCTGAGCAAAATTAATCAGTCTTCACAGAGTTCTTTGAAAAATGCAGAGGTTTTACTGGATGGGATGGTTGGTGTGAATATTCCATTGAAAAAATAGAGAGATATACTGACCATAGCATTCCAGATGAAGACACAATGTTAAGAATAAGGAATAATATTGGTGGTAAGCCAGTATTTGTTTTGATCAATGAAACTACAGATGCCAAAGGTCGCTATGTTGCAAATGTTATTGTGGGTACACTCGAGATTGATGGTCCTGGAAAAATGCAGACTAGGAGAAGAGCTACCTCTCAACAATTTGTAAATTGTTTGACCAAGCCATGCATTTGTTATGCCTCCAATGTTTCCAGCATGACAATATTCTGCTTTTTGTTATGGATGCCGCACCTTATATGGTGAAGGTAGCAAAAGCAGTATTGGCATTTTACACCAAAATGGTACACATTACATGTATGGGTTACGCCTTACACATAGTATCAGAAGAAGTGAGGAAACATTTCCCTTAAATGGATAAATTTGTTTTGAATACAAAGAAAGTGTTTCTCAAAGCTCCTTCAAGAGTTCAACATTTTTGACAGAAGCTCCGGACCTATTCTTGCCACCTCAGCTGTATTAACAAGATGGAGAACACTGAAAATGCAGGAATCTATTACTGTTACAACTTCAACAGGGTCAAGGCCATAATCGACCAATTTGAAGAAGGTGCAGCTGCAATAAAAATCTGTCGGTATGTACTGGGAAACCCAATTTACAATGGTGCCTAGCATACATCAAAAGTAGTTTTGTAACAATGAATTATATAGAAAAACAAGGAGAGTCTATGGTGTCTGTTATTGACAAAGTGCAGTGGCGAATTCTCCTATATACTGCATACACCACCGGTGTACTAAACTTGAGAGTGTTCGAAATGACTCTTAATAAACATGCAAAATAAACAGAATGTTTTGTATGTCATTTCAACTAAATACGAAATAATCACACATTTGTGTGGTTAAATTTTCCTTTTTTATACACATAGTGCGCGTGTAAATCTACCTCACCGCAAGTTAAAACGATAACCATGCTCTCAGCATTCACTGCTAGCTAGGCAAAGCCAACGCTGGTGTGCACGCACATCTAGTCCATCGCAAGTTGAAGCGATAGCCACTCACTCTCACTTCTCCACTAGAGAGGCGGGGGGAAGGAAGCTTAAATGCTGTTAGCTGTCGAAATGCACCACTAAATTTTGCGATTGACAATCGTTTTTAGTCTGTATTAGTGTTGTTTTGCTTGTAAGTTTTTATGAAAATGACCGATGTGTTACTGAAGCTAGTGGTCCTTGTGACTGTGCAGTAGAACATGTGTTAAAGACTAGATTTCGGGATTTTGAATTTTCTGAAAAACTTACAATAAAAAACAACACCCACTCCTGAAATAAAATGTAAAATGTCAAGACTGAAAAGGAGAGTATAACAGACATTTCTGCATTAGCAATTGTTATAGATACAAATGGTTAACTGCCCCAAATTATGCAAACTCTATTGTTGGCCATCTTCTGTTTATTAATGACCAAAGCAGTACCACATGGTCTCAAGTAGAATTTGACAATATAGTTTCTCTAACAGGTTTATTAACTATGCATGAAAAAACAAAAAATTACATATTTTGTGCATTCACTCTTTGTAATTTTGGCAATACGCAAGTAGACCTGCAGCTAAATGCTCAGAAATCAATACAAATTTCAAGCATAATGAAATGGTAACAAAGAAATGAGAAATATTGAATAGACTCATTGATGTTTGTCACTTAGGGAACCAGGAATTAGCTTTTAATGGACACGAAGAGTCAGAAAGTTTCTTTAGTAGAGGCAATTACACAGAAACACTGGATTTACTCAGTACGTATGATCAAGTTTTAAATGCTACCATTTTCTGGGGTACTTCGTCATCCATTCATAATATTTAATCGAAGCTGATAGAGGTGTTTTGATTAACTGTATAACAAAAGAACTTGCATCCGCTAATTTTTTGGCTATTCTTCTAGATGTGTGCTCAGACATAGTGAACAAATCCCAATTCTCTAACATTTTATTCTATGTGGACAGTCGGGGAAAGTTAAAGAGAGGTTCATGGGCTTTACAGATGTCAGTGCAGACAGATCTGCTGAGGCACTTTACAACTATGTACTTACAACAGTTTAAGAATTTAATTTTTGTAAGAAACTTTTGCTCAGACATATGTGATGCAGCCATAATGTCTGGTCAAGTAGGTGATCTGCATCTAAAGTAAAAGTGGCATTTCCTCAGGCACATTATTTGTTCGCTGTTACGTCATATCCTGAATTTGGTTCTGCAACAGGCAGAATGTATTGCAATATGTTGTTATTTTTTTGTTTTTTTTTAAATTTTATCAAGGCATACTAATTTCTTTTCTCATTCCACTAAAAACTTTGCCTGCTTTCATGAATAAAAAGTTACCAAAAGCAGCTCCAACATGCTGGAGCTTCAATTCACGCCTTGTCAACACTACATGAGCAATGAGATAACCTGATTTTATTCTTTGAATTCATAACAGAGCCTAAAACAATGTTGATTGGGAACCTAATGCATTGGTTAATGCACAAGGTTTTCTTTATTTTTTTGGTGATTAAGATACTCTCTTCCTCCTCAAAACGTTTTTGGCAATATTTGCTCATACCAACATTTTCTTCAACATATTACAAGATAAGTCTATGGATCCTCGTAATGAGGATTTTAAAATGCAGCAATGGAAAACCGCGAAATTTGGCATACACTTCTTTAGTTCGACCAATATTAGAATATAGTGCTGCATGCTGGGATCCGTATCGGGTGGGGCAAAAACTGGCACTAGAGAGAGTTCAAAAAAGAGCAGCTAAATTTGTAGACAGAAGTAAACAATTCGAAAATCATACCAGCACTGCTACTTCCTGGGAAACACTAGAAAAACGAAGGAGACAAGCAAGGCTATGTGCAATTTTTAGAGCCTATAAGGGGGAACCTGCATGGAAAGACATATCCAAACGATTATTAAAGCCATTATACTGTGGGAGGAATGATCACTTGGAAAAAATAAGAAATAGGGAACAGAAAACAGACATAGGTAAATTTTCTTTCGCAAATAGAACAATAAATGAATGGAACAAAATACCTGCAGATTTACTGGAGACTTTGCCTCAAAGTGTAAATGGTTTTAAAAAGAGACTAAAGAAGAGTGATTTATAGTCAGGATAGTAAATAAAAATATTGTGTTATTATTACTGTTACAATTATGTATGTATTAGTATACTATGATGTCATTGGCATTTTAACAGGGTATTACTCACATTATTGTTTATTTAACTCATTGTATTGTACATCGTATTATTACATTGACAGCACTGCCACCGGGCCACGCCCTAAGCAGTGAAATAAAGTATCTATCTCTATATATTGCATACTGCCATGCAAAGGTAATCCAGATAAAAACACTTTAGAAGAGCTAAGAAGAGAAGGGTTCCAAAATATTTGGCAAAGCATTTCTACTGAAGTGATAAATGAACATGCAAAAGAAAAGGAAGAACAATGAACCAAGTGAAGTTACTGAAGTTATGTTCAGAAGCACATTCTATCAAATACAAAATAGGTTTTCCGACTACAAAAGTTTTCATTTCTTTGCTCTCCCTGATTCCTCAAAATTCAAAAATTACAGAACGTCTTTTCCTGATTACTATTGCTATTTCTGTTGCTCAAATTTTGATTTGGTACGTTGGAAAAATGAACTTAGTGTTGTATACTCTTCTGAAGATTTTGAAGGAAGTCAGGTGAAATAGTGAAAATGACAAACGAAAGAGATCTGGTGTGTACTATGCCTGAAGTTTACAAATTAGCTTGTCTGATTCTAACTGCAGCTTCTGTTGAACAGTCATTTTCCACTTTAAATTGAGTAAAATTTCACTGTAGATCTACAGTGGGCCAAGAAAGATTATACTCTCTGTCAATAATGTCCATAGAAAAGCAGTTACTTTATATATTTCTACAGCATGTTGATGAAAATTTCACGCAAGCTGTTATGGAACTATTTCTGAAGAAATCTCATCGGTTGGAGCTAACATTCCAGTAAACTTGCAAGTACTACCACTAGAATAAACAATAATTTACGTGTACAGGTGTCCCTGGCATTACACAAATAATTGGTTCTCATGAATTATCACGTAACACAAAAAACACGTGAAGTGAATGCGATAATCATATTAGCTATTTCAAGGTAAACATGAAAAAATGAATAGTTTTCAACAGATGCAGCTGTTTATGTCATTTGTACAGTGTTAAAATCAGCATTTTTTAAAAATCGTGTTAAGCGAAAACATTAAGTGAGATCGCGTGTAACGAACTTGACTAGACTAAAAAAAACGATGTCAAAGGGAGTGGTGTACCTAAATTACTGACCACAAATTGCCACTGAACAAATGGAGCAACAACTGAAAAACTGTAGGACAAGTAGGCAAAGCAGTGTGCAACAAACTGAAACTGGTCCTAGAAAAAATCGAAGGCTATGATACCATGTGCAAATTTTCCAGGATTTTATGAGGTGAACAATTTTATACAAGTGTATGTGAACAACAATTTTCACCAAGTGATATTGTGAATTTCAAGTTTGCACCTGTCACATCAGTAGATGTAGAACAAAGTTATTTTATGTACAGGACATATAATCGCAGGAACTTCACAAAAGAAAATCTGCGAATGACCATGGTTGTTTAGTGCAGTGTAGAATAAGGTAAGCCTTTAAATCATAGTATAATTACATTTTCTTTTATATTGACATATTAGCAAATTAACACAAATGTATTGTTTATCACTTTTTCAGATCCTGAAAAACAAAACATAAAATGATGCATTAAAAATTCTCAACCACTAACTGAATGATCCTAGTGTGCAATATTATAAAGAGCCCCACAGTATAAAATTAGGTACTTACAAATTGTGGTACTCATGTTTGATTCTGAACTTTTTGTTTTGGAACACTTATGGTATAATTTGTGTTTATAAAATTGCAATTTCAAAACTATTTTTAAAAATAAAATGAAGATGTCAAATAAAAAAATTCACTCTTTTTATGATACATTTTAACATCATTTTTTATACATTTTAGGTAATTTTCCTATAAAAATAAGAGCCTTTTATTGATCATTTTTAAGTGATTTTAGGCCATCTGCTCCCTATTTATTATTCATATCATAAAAGGGCCACAATTGCAACTTTTAAATCTAATATAATACCTTGAAACAAGACAGAGAAATATGAAATTTCTAAAACATCAGTAGAACACATCTAGCATTTTTGTCTTGTCCCAAGCACCATTAACAACCTTCTTTCATATAAATTAAAATTTGAAAAAAATGAGAGCCACAACCATGTTGTCAGCGACTATTCAGTTCTTCAGTAATTCAAGAAAACATTTTAAAAATTCATTTAGTTGGTCATATATTCATTAAGGGAAATTTCATTGTACTGAAATATTCAGTCAATTGTCATTCATTAAACAGTATTAAATTGAATTTGGCTACACCTTCCTGATGGCACGCTTGGATGTCAAATTATAATTAGCTGTACCAGAATATGGTTGTTTAAGCAGAATAGCCATGGTGATACTACAGAAGCGTTATGTTAAAACTTAAAAGGCAATAAACATTTTCATTTTCTAGGTATGATCTATGCTCTACAGAAAAATCTGCACCTGCCATTAAGCTCAGAATAAGTGGGTTTGCATTATTTCCCATTTGTCTTTCAGTAATCCCAAATATTATTATATCTTTATAAAATGGGATTTTCTGCCCCTCTGGTCCTAAATTAATAAATGTAAATAAATTACAACCTAAGAAAATTCCAACTTAACTACAATGTGAAATATGCAAAATATAAATTTAATTAATAATTTAATACAGGATGAAGATTAAATAAATTAATGACTTTGTTCCCCTTGCCCTATGAATTTCCTTTGTGCTTTGTCTGGTAGCAACACTTTGCAGTGTTGCCAACTCAATTCAGTAGACTTATGCAACAAAGCTCTAAAAATTGTGTAATTTTTCTGAAAATTATTCTACAATCACTGAATTGCCAATTATATGTATTTTAGACATTCTTTGTATGTGTGCATGCCTTTTAAATGAAGCATATAAAATTATTACATTTGAATTGTTTATTTTAGCCATCATTTTACTGTGGATTAATGCACACAAACACAGGGCACCAGGGTTTGATTGTTGGAAGCATGTGTCTGGGTGTAGTGTCTTCAACTCCATCCCAAAAAAACATTGGGAAACCATTGACTAATTCCATGGTTGGGATGAAGTCTCTCTCTCATGATTTTGTCCTGGGTCTAACCAACCTTCAGGTTGATCACCCCTTCTTCTATATCATCATCATCATCATCATCATCATCATCATCATCATCATCATCATCATCAGTGCATACAAAAATATTTTAAATATAAAGCACTATTTTATTTATCATTCCTATTATCATTGTAAAATCATTCAAGCTGAAATGAACACGAGCCTTACAGCCTATGTTCCATTACTGCTAATACAAAAATATGTAATGAATTGCACTCACATGACTTTCTGGACTCACTCTTCTACAACTTATTCTTACAAGAGTTTATTCTTCTAATGTCTGTTGCTAATCGAGATAAACCTTCATTACACATTTAAATAATATTTGTTAGGGAAAGAAAGATGCAATAGCTTAAAGTGATAGATATTGTTTTAAAAAGTGAACTGCAGTGTAATGGATTTAACAGTCATTTTAGAATCTGTACTACTCCTTATTTATTTACAAAGGCGTTTTCAAAGAATTATTTTACACAAAATTAAATTGCATATGTTGTTTAATTAATCAAAAACTACTTATAAAAGGGGTTCAATATTCATAAAAGGGTTATTTGTGTAGTTTGAACCATATGCTCAAATTTTCAGAAGTACTAACAGACATTTTGTTGTCTTAACTCATGACACTTTTACAGTATGTACAGGCAGGTCACTAGCCAATACTCATCTTAAAGTAGTTTTGTGTTTTCTCCTGTTCTGTGAACAAAAAATCTTATGTGTATCATTCACATGACTTTCTCTATATCTCTGCAACAAATTATTCTTAAAAAGCTTATACTACTATTTACTTCATGCTAATCAGAAAAAAATTAAAAGAAATAGTCTTATTACTTGCTTCCTTGTAAATAGAAGCGAAATAAGAAAGTACCATAGATTAAAGTAATAGTCAAGTGCTGGTTGCTATGTCACTGAAGTTCCTTTATTTGTATGGACAGCAGCTGACAAATTCCTGTATGAGAAAAGTATGTTTTTCAAAGCAGAAACCAAAAAAAAGGAATGTCTCAAAAACAATGAACTCCACGAAAAAACGTGCTCTACATTTTTCATGTATCAAGTTTTTGTCCATGTCTTACAGTTTAGCAGTTATTCAAAATTCCATAAAATTAATCCAGAATAAAGTACTCTTCAGAGACTATTCCCAGAAATTTCAAAATATACATTTTATTTATCAGGTAAATATCTTTAATATGCAAAATTTTAATCAAAATCATTACAGCCATTTATGAGAAAATTAAAATTTTTGAAAAATGTTCCATGTAAAGGGTAGTTGGTGGAGGGGGGATTTTTCTAAAAATCTTCGTGTCACATCCTTGGAAGATACTAAACTTAAATGCCAAGTTTGATATTTTACGGACTAAGTTTTTGAGTTATCATGTTCACAGGCACAAGGACACACCCATGGACCTTTTTCCGAAAATGCTTTTTTTAGATAAAGGGTATCTCGGTATCGATTTTTTGGGTCGAGTGCAATACCTTCTCTATACACTATGTATATAGTGTGTATAGAGAAAGTAAAAAGATACTGCTAACCACAAGAGACCCATCTCTTTAATAGACTTGACAGGTTTTTATAATCTTCTTTAGAATAATGCAAAAAATTTTTGACCAATGTAATGAAAAGTAGCAAGTATGAAATATGAAAGTTTGTCAACATATAGTAGAGGTAATTTTCTAATGGAAATAATAAATTTAGTGTAAAGGCATTGTTTTAATGCATATTTATTGAGGCCAAATCACTCTGAGCATTCTTTTGAAATTCTAACACAGACTATAAAATATAGATGTTTAATAGATGAAAATATGCATAATTTTTTGCAAGTCAATATTTACAGTCAACTGCCACTTGCCTTCAAAATCTGAGGAGGGGGGGACAAGTGTTCCTTTTTGTTATTTTAAAAATCTGGCAAATCACTTTTTAGGCCTGTAAAAATCCTAATCACGAAAATATACTGTTTGGAAAGGATTTGCTATTGTCAATACCCTTGCTCTTTATCATTTCTTTAAAGGGAATGAGAGGCAGACAAAACAATTGCTGCTTGCAGGTAAGGTTAGCCTTCAGCTAACGCACTTGCTAGCGATAATATTTTTATTTCCTATTATGGAAAAGAAAATTTGAAGTTAAATCACAAAATTGGCTTACTTTTGCATAGCATAATATAAATGTTACAATACATGCTACCCCGAACGAAATTATGGTGTATGTAGCATAATTAAGCTAGATTGGCAACACTGGTACTTTGTGGCTGTGCTCTCCATATGCAAAGGTCGCCAACATGCAAACGAAAAATACAGCGCCGCCCTAAGCCGCAAAGTGTAGTCTAGTGTCAAAACTAGCCCCTAATCCTGATATGAATATTGTTAGATCACAATAAACAATTAATAACAATTTTAATACTTCTAAAAATCAAATTTTCGGCAAATTTGATTATTTTGGGAGCATGGATTTTTTTTAACTTAAAACACTCCTCACATACTGATCCAACACATCCCTAGCCGCAAAGCGTAATCGATGGATGAGTGTATAATTAGATCGGTTGCTGCTACGGAACGACGGGGAAGGTAGGCGAGGGGCCTGAGTCTCAACCCCATGTTTCTAAGAAGTTAAAACCTCGGCTATTTAGCGGATTTCTCTCCCTCCATTAAGTTGTCATTCGCCAGTATGAATGTACAATAGGCGCAAGATTACGAGGTTTAACATTAAGCCAAATTTCCCAATAAACAAAGCGTCCTAAAAAGGGTGGCTCGTATTTCCCAGTTTTCGGAATCGTTCACAGTCCTTATAACAGTACGTATTTTCTTACTTCCGGATTTTTCATTCGGGGGTATTTATGGTACCGTTACCTAAATTAATATTACGAAATGTTGATTATTCAGTCGCCCCGAACATCTTTAACCAAAGAGAAGGTGGAAATCTACAAAATATATATATATATATTCATCTGATTCACCGATGCGCCAGTCAAGTCACCCGCGAGCCTGTTACTGGGAACTGCCGGTGTGTAATTTAAGCATTCACTGCATGTTTAAGTATTTGGAGGGAGATCAATTACTAGTTCAGTACTGTATGGCAAGCGTTTAGCGTTACATATTATGTTAACTCTCCCAAGTAAAATGCAAGCAACTACTTTACTTTCAAAATTGCGTGCTTCATTTCCCCTCTCCCCCCACCCCCCTACTTACCTACTGAATGCATTTGCGTGGACCTCTTGTCTGCTCCCATGCTCCAGTCCAGTCCCGTCCCCAGTTCACGTAAAGAGTTGCCACAGCCCAGGTAGCAGCGAGACTGGGCGCAGCAAAGGAAACATGTTGGCCTTACTGTTGCCAAACAGATGGTACGCAAAGTTTCTGTAAATACGGTTTACATAATTTTTGTAAATATTCCGAAAACTGTGACTTGTTGCATGGTTGCATTTTCCGAAGGTCACTGCTCAGTAGGGAAAGAGTAGGAAAAAGAAAGGAAATAAAAAGGTGAATATGGTGGAGTTGTTTTACTTGAGATGACAACTCTGTGAACTTATGATTTGTGGAGGTTAATGTGTGTTGTGTGTGTGAAGTGATAAAAACGTGAAAATGACATCAACCGGTATTATTCCAACGTATCAAAGGTTTGTAAATGGTGTTCCTGTGCCGTCATTTTCACGTCGTTCATTTCGACCGAGAGAAAAGTATTTAATTCTGCTTGTGTTCTTAACGTTTGGGGTTGTGTGTTTCGGGGCTTTCTTTTTTCTACCCGAATTCAGGGGTGGTTCGAACACAGTGAACAGTGTTTATAATGTATACAAACACATGCAAAAAGCAGGTCCCGAGTTATTAATACCTGCACCTCCTCATGGAGACGATTTTAGTGAAATTCCTGGAGGGGGTAAATTAATTAGACATGACAACTTTGAACATCCAGATCCCCATAAAATAGAAGATAGGGCCAAACTCCTCGCGAAAATTGAAGAGGACGAAGAAAGAGATAAAATGAGAAATCAAAAAGTTCTTGAAAGACCTGACATAATTGAACAACCTAACCTCCCAAGTGCAAGTTCTTCCCATAAGTCCAGTTGGATGGTTTCTCCGAAACAATCCGAATTAGTTATGGAGGAAATAATGACACAACCTCAAAATAAAATTATTACTATTCCACCTGCTCCTAGTGACCACTATCCGGATGTAAATGGAGGAGAAGATTCTGATCCTGTTACAAGAGAGAGGAGGAATAAAGTCCGAGAGGTTTGTGTTTGTTTCTATTAAGTAGTTTATAAAATTATTAGGAAACTAATGCTGCATGCAACTTACAAATAATTTAGAGGGAGGTATAAAACCCACATTGATTCCCATTACATAAATTAGAGCAATTTGACAGACAATATGCGATCACTGTGAAACTGGTATTTCAGTCATTATATATTAAAAGCTTTATATCTCTAGTTTGTGATTTGTGTTCTGTAATAAGGAAAAATTTGACAGACTTCCTTATTCAGCTCTTCTGGTTAGTTTATGCTACTAACAGCAGTTACTAAGTGCCAAAGTACATAAGCATATTAGCCTTCTCATTTTTGTGCACAATTTCATTTTTATCCACCTACATTAAAAGTGACTGGTTTATTTACTAAATTGATTTAAAAACGGTTATACTTCAAATATGAAAATTGGGAGTAGGTACATAGTATTGGTATTTAAACTAAAAGAACTAATGGTAAACACTAGTTTTAGAATTTTGAATGTTTCCTAATTACAAGTTTATCTGCATTTTGCTTTGCTCAGAAGAATATAAAAGCATCTCCAAAATTTAATGTTAGTAATTTATTAGTTCTTCTCAAGTATTATGACCCATAGCGTACTGAGCATTTAATGCAATATTTAAAAGTAATTTATAGTCTGTCAAGCTTCAACAAATTGTAAATTAATCATTAAAATTAAGAAGCTCAAAATTAACTAAATTAGAAGATTAATATGTGCAGGCAATCAGTAAAATAGGGGACGAAATTGCACCAAATATTTCAGAATTGCTTGGGTAATAGTGGAAGAGGTGAGTACACAAATTTATTACACCAAAGTGTTTTGTATGTATACATTACATATATGTTAAGTAATTGAACCAGGGGCTGGATTTAATGTTTATCCTGTCAAAATTGACCTATACATGGCATTGTTAAGAGTGATTTGGTGTGGTCTTAAATCTTTTTAATAATCTTTGAAGGATTGTGTAGGAGGAAGCATAATTTGAGTAAAGTAAATGAAAATAAGCACGGGAACATTGAGATATTTAAATCAGAATTGTAATTTAGCAGGAATTATAATAGTTTTAAGAAAAATGCAGTTTCTTTAATTAAGGCAGGTAGATGTTTGTTTTAGTAAAGTATAATAGGTTTCATTTTGGATGTAGGTAATTGAAAACTTGCTTATTATCAACCAAGGTGAATAACTAATAGTAAGTTCTGTAATGACTGCATATGAAGATAACTGACCCAGTGGTCAATTGTGGAGTTACATGTTATTTGTTTCAGCTGTTGCTTTTAAAAGTTATTTTTTTTACATTATTTGGAATCTAGAACAGCAGTTGTTATGTGTCCAATGATCATTGATTATCAAGCCATTATACATGTGGACAGGTGTGCTCCCCTCCCCTACAACTCACCGTAGCAGATTTCATCCAGGCCCCCATTTGTGTGTCACATAGTCCCACAAAATCTCTGCAACATGGGTAGGAGAGCAAACACAAAGTGATCCATTAATCTGACATTGTTTTGCTTTGGAATTTGAAGAACAGTATTTGTTTATAATATGTTTGTGATTCCCATAAAGCTTCCTCCTGCAATATTCTAACATGTCTAATAAAGTTCTCACTATACTCTCATTGTGTTATGAAGGTCTTCTCACATACAAAATGTCCCAAATTTGGATCTCAGTTCAAGTGCATTACATAGATAAGGTTTCTATCAGTGTGTTCACTGTTGCCCTGTGGCAAAACATATATTACTAATAATGAACTTGAGACAATTAAGAAACCAACTGTCCAACTCTTTATAGCTGTTTCCATCATCATGCATATTTTGTCTATAAATTTAAAATTAAAATGCATAAAATATTTTATAGAATGAACTTAAGAATTGTTAGTGCAGCCAGAAAATGATATAATGTACTTGGACAAAGGATGCTTCAAAAAATAAATTGTTATTCATCTTAAGGAAATAATTTTTCCTATCTTCATATTTTTTTTTTTTTTTTTATTTATTCATTTATTTTTTTGTATCATTGGTTCAAGTTCCAGCTCTTGCTTGAATGTACAACCAAAGTTTAATATAGTAAGTGCAACAATATATTTTCCCTGAATAAAATGACTAAAATAGTGGAAATGAAAATGAATGCTGATCCTTTATTAATTATTTATTTATCCTGGTTGGAGTTATCGGCCATAAGGCCCTCTGTTCCACTCTACCAGGCAATACATTAAATTCAATACAGCAATGATACAATGAATAAAGGAATAAAGAACAAAAATACAATTGTGTACAACTTAATAAAATCAGATACAAAAAAGGTACGACAAGCATACTGAAATGAAAAGAAAAAAAACTGTAAACAAAAATATTTGAAGTGAAATATTCATAGAGGTTGAAATGCACATTAGTCATATTTGCAATTGAAATGCATATGACTTGTCAGCACATAAAATATTAACAATAAATGAAAGAAATGATGTATTTATCACATTTATACAGCAGCAGATTAGGTTTGATTACAAATGTATGCCGTAATTTTCTGCTTGAATAGCAATGGGGATATTCAAGCGCAAAGTGACACCATCCGTGACATATGCCTTTGAATACATGTGGAGCCATCTGAAGGCAATAGAAAGTATCAATTAAGCTAGCTAGACATGAAAAAAAAATAATGGAAATTTCTTAGTTCACCCCTGATTCCTTTTAACGTTACTATCCAAGAAAGAATATTTTGTACTAGAATTTGTGTTCAGCAGTTACTTCATTCTACAGAGATCTACAATGCACTAATACTCAAGCTGTAGCAAAAGAGGTCAACAAGATGATTTTGTATGAGGAATGCATTGTTACGAGTGAATGGGTGGATTCAAATAATGAACTTACACAGTCAACCTTTAACCTTCTTTGCTGCTTATTTACTCTATATGGATAGGATATTCAATTACTTCCAAAATTTAACTTTTATTTTACGAAAAAAATGAAAAGCACATACCTAAAAAGGCGCAGCTTTATAAACATTTTAATAATTGTTTGTCAATGTGTGTGTGTGTGTATATACATATATATATATATATATATATATATATATATATATATATATATATATATATATATATATATATTTAGAGAGGGGAGGGAGAAAGAGATAGAACAGTACAATTGAGAAGGAAAATTGGGTAAATACCAATTTTTGTTATCCTGCTATATGATGGACTTTGAGACAGTGATGTGTTTTAACAATTAAAATTTAGTTGAGTTGATTTTGTAACACTACATCACTTACTTTTTTATTTCGGAAAACCAAAGGAATTGACAATGGAAGCACATGGCTTCTGAAACATGTTTTCCGAAATAAAAAAGTAAGTGATGTAGTGTTACAAAATCGACTCAACTAAATTTTAACCAATTTTTGTATTTAAGGCCAGCACCTCTGTCCATCGCTCCAACTTTTATTATATGTGAGAGGGTTCTACTATTTTCTATAGTAACTCTAATGATTTTGACAGAATACCATAATATGTTTTAAGATGTTGACTGACCAAAGGATGTAAATATATCTTTAATTTGCAGCTAATAGTACACATGAAGCCCTTGTTGCTTCATTGAAATTTTATAAAAATACACTACAGAAAAAATGTATAACACTTTAGAATGTGTCATTTAAGTCACATTGCAAATATTCAAGTCTTCTTATTTCCTGCCCTCTTATTAACAATACAAGGATCAGTTTCTGGTGATTACCAAGAAAATCCTTTGTAGCAACTTTCAGACTCCTAACAGGCCATGACTGCCTCAATAAACATTTATTCAGGATTGGTATAGTGAGATCTTCTCTGTGTCATTCCTGTACACTTAAAGTAGATATGGATGGAAACCATCTACTGCACTGCCCAAATCATCCTCCGTGGTGTAATGGTTACCATGCCAGCTTCATATACCCAAGGTCGCGGGTTCAAACCCGGCGGAGGACGATGGATTTTTTCGGGTGTAAAAATCCTTAGCATGGTTTCCTTCGAAAGGGAAGTAAAGCCGTTGGTCCCGTGTCGTAGATTTACGGCACGTAAAAGAACCTCAAGCCTGATAAGAGAGGCCTCTGAGCAAAATTAAGCGGTCTTTCACGCACAGCATAGAATGGGACGCTGAAAACCACAGCAGTTAAAGAGCGTCCATAAATAACACGCCATTTCCTTTTGCACTGCCCAACCTTTAGTCAATATGATAATATGACATCAAAATACTGGAATGCAAGAGAACGAATTGCTTCACTGCCAACTGCTCAACATTACATACCAACCAAGCAGTTTCTGGTGTAAGCAACTCAATATTGTTGCATGTAACAAGTTCTTATCAGAATAAAATCATTTATATGAAAAAGATTGGCCTTTTTTTGATACTGTAGCTCCTTAGAAAGTCTATTGAAATATGGTGGAAGGAGGTGAAACTACTGTCTTTTTAAAAGCAACGTGAACACTATGGCATTCTTTAACTCGCCCAGCTGCACATTTCTTGACATTTTCTGTTATTGTGAAAATACTGCATGAATGACAACAAAGCATACCATGTTGATGTTATTGCCCATTTGTTAACAGTGTTGTCAATTATCAAGATCATATCAGCATTGTTGCTGTGGCAAAGATCCGTCCTGCAGAAGTTAAGTTAAGGGTATATATTTTAAACTCGCTTAAAAACCATCTGTCTGGCCTGGGATTGAACCTGTGACCTTTGGATCAGAAAGCCAGCACCTAACTAAGCCACCAAAGCCAACATGATAGACTTAGGGAAAATTGCCAGGGATAATTATGGTGTACTTGCATCGGCCCCTCGGCTACCCTTTGTTGCCCTGCAGTTTATGGCCTTTACATTTAAAAATCTTCCCACAGCTGGGCTTTGCGACTTAGGCTCCTCAACATTTGTCTACTGCTTGCTTAGGGTCATTTGTTAGTTTTATGTTGGCAGCTCTGCATTTGTAAATGACAACAGAGAAAGCTAGGAAGCATATCTGCAGGGAATATCGGGCAAACTGTTTCAGCTTGTTACTATAGGTATCAAAGCATGATCTAAATTTTACCATCAATAATGGAAAGTGTATGAATAATATATGTATAAGGGATGCAAGCAATACAAAAATGTTTGTATTACTATTATTATGATTATAATATGAATTCTATTTTCAATAAAATATGTACCAAAAAAGTTTATGTTTTACACTTATACAATTTCTCTTTTATTCTCATTATTTTAATTCAGACCTGTTCTTAGTATAGCAAATTGGAGTTTGGTGTTCTAGTACCTTGTCACTAATGTAGCAAATCTGGTGGTTTCATATGAGATTATTGTAAATCACTCAGCGTTAAGATGGTTATTAAAAGCTATGACAGCAATCTAAAGTTCCAGTATTTTCCTTCTGGGGAAAATGTTTTGTCAACCACACAATCTCGTCACCTTAGCACCAACTATACATATATGTATAATTTAGGGGAGAGAGAGAGGGGGGGGGTGTTGCAATAAAGTCAGGTATGAATAAAATATTTTATGAAATAATGAGGCAAAAGGTGTTTAATAGGTATATAGAGATGTTTGCCTTCAGTTAGCTGAAAATTAAATAAATGATCATTAATCTAAAGTTTGAAGACAAATAATGTTAGAATTGTTAGTCCTAACTTACCATTTTCCAGCAAAAGTGTTGTGTGTCTTAGTTCATTCCCATCATGCCGACCCAGGTGGCCAAGATTATTTAAGTATGGACTTTCCTCAGTCTTAATAACTGGCAAATGCTGGGCAAGGTACTCTGATCATATGCCTGGAAAGTTTTCTTTCCCAAAAATATTCATTTCATGTTTCACCAGTGTCCGCTTTTTGTGGTGTTGTATGCAGTAAGAACAGGCGTTAAGCAAAACAAAACAAAAAGTTCTTTCCTACTTTATAAACTTGTCTGCTGCTGAATTATTGAAGTTCATGGCTTCTTCGTGATGACTAAGGCCAGAAGGGGGAAAGTACTAGCAAAATCTAATTTTGTACAATTGCTACACTTTATGAATATGTAATCATTTTGTAGCACTACATTTCAGAATTAATTCATATTTGTCATTTGATTTTATACAACTTGTTTAAAGAAATAGTTCCCTATTTTCTACTTAGAACTAGGTATGCCCTGCAATTAACTCGGGCTACAGGTAAACAAAGGATAGTACAGTGTGTTCTCATGTATCTCTGTGTCAAAGATTTGTTGACACTGAATACAAGCTCCAAATTCCGAATCTTGATGATAACCATGGAGGATAACAATGTTGTTCAGGCAAATACAAGGAATTGCAACCTGCAGCCACACCAATGACTTCCAGACTTCCCCAGAGAATGAGAATGATAATGTGACCTATGGAGAGAAAAAAAAAATAGAAAACTAACAACCAAGAGTACATGAGTCAACACAATTGCCAATAGGCAATATGCCACATGGAAATGTCGCCAATAGGACCATGCGATTAAAGGCGAGGTATAAATGGAACCAAAAAGAAGGGGGGGGGGGTTAAACTTTTCTTCCAGATCCTGCGGTAATATCACATTACTATGTTTTCTTCTTCTTCTTCTAATAAGCCGGTGGGTTTCCGGTAATACTGCATAACAGACTGGCATTCCATGCTCTGTTACTTTGTATTGCTCTCAGTCGATATACGTATCTTGGCGAGTGCAACTTTTAGAAGATGGCAGAAAGAACATAAATATAGACAGCGTCTAAGAGATCAAGATCTCAATGGAAAATGTAAAAATGAAGAAAACGATACCAAGAAATGTAAACTGGGCAAGTCTAATAGGAGAATTTACAAGCAGATGGAGCGAAAGCAGGGATCGAGATGTTGCCATTATTACGACACCTGTAACAGCATTTAGATCGAGGTAGCATTTTGGAAAGTGCAGAAAAACGCGTTGCGAAAGCACTTTCCAAACAACCACGGCAGAGGTTAAAACAACCAGCAATAAGAGGATTAACTACTGGCAAGCCAGGAAAATAGCATCAAAGCATAAACGTTCAAAGATAACTTGAATACTATCACGGTTTAGGATGCAATTGGAAAGCAACTATAAAGGGCGGCATGCTGGCTGTTTCCTCTGGAATTAAGAATGAAAAAATGCAGAAGAGTTAATTCGTATTGTATGCAATAAAATCAAATATGTTAGTATTGTAACAAGCGCAAGGCGTAGTCACACTGATTCCTCCTCAGGGCTGGTCTCTCCTACGGGCTAGACGATCCAGGTGAACTACCAGCCTCTTCCCTCGTGGCAGCCTCTCGTAGCTCTGTGGACTTCATTTATCCTCTTCACCACAATCATGTCGTGTTTGTTGAAGCTTACTGCAGCGTCCCTTGGTTCAGGTAGGGCGAAAAATGGAAATGGCGTTTTAGTTATGGACGCTCTTTAATTACTGTGGTTCTCAGCGTCCCATTCTGTATTGGGCGTGAAAGACCGCTAAATTTTGCTCAGAGGTCTCTCTATCAGGCTTGAGGTTCTTTTACATGCAGTAAATCTACGAATCGGGACCAACGGCTTTACTTCCCTTCCGAAGGAAGCCGTGCTGAGGATTCTTACGCCCGAAAAATTCCATCGTCCTCTGCCGGGTTTTAAACCGCGACCTTGGGTATGTGAAGTTAGCATGGTAACCATTACACCACGGAGGGCGATATCGCCTCACTAAATCACCCTGCTGGAAACCTCGGCTGTTGGCCTGCCAGTTGTTAAGACCGGTCTTCATCTGGTCGCATTATATCTGGATGTGTTGACACACCATCTCATGCATTTCGTGAAGCCGGTCTACAGATTCTCCTTGTAATCGATTGCTACTGTCCTGCGCAGGAAGACTCCCAAACATCAGGTCGCATGATAGCTGCAGTTCCCTGCCAAATACCGAACTACTTCTGTCAATCCGAAGATGTCGTGGGTTGAAGAGCGGTAGGGTAGTAGAAAAGTGACATCCTCACATCCGAGTCTCCCTGGTGATTGACCACAACCTTCCTTAAATGTTCTAGAGTCTTGATGCTGCGCTCAACCATGCCATCTGATTGTGGGAGGAGAGGTTTGTGCACTCCGAGTCGAGTTTCATCAGGTTGGACTCGAGTTGGTGACCTGAGCACTGCAGCTCCAAAGGTGCCCCATAGCGACAAAAGTTATTCTACGAGGAAGGTCATGATGATCTTGGCCTTCTCGTTAGGGATGGCGTACACCTGCGGTCAATTGGTGAAGTAATCCATTTTGCCATACTTATTGCCCCTATGTGACACAGGGAATGGCACATCTACATCAATGGCTATGCGTTCGAAACGTGCTCCTATCTTATGCTGCTGCATACAACACCAGGTGCTGGTCTGTGGGCCGCGACAAATGTCCTCTTATGTACTAACTCCAGGACTTCTCTCTGAGTCCTCTCATCAGGTGACTCCCATATTCTAAATAGTATCCCTTCCTTGATCTTCAATAAGCCCCACTGGGCCCAGTATGGCTCGTACACACTGCTCTTGGGTGCGATGTTCTCAGCTCAGTCGAGTCCCTACCCCCACCTCCACTTCTGTCAGGAGGGTCCCAAGTCGGCGTCCAACAGCTGCTCCCTCCTCAGGCCTACGCTATCCCATACAGCAGTAGGTAGCACCGAAGTGACTCGGAACAGCTGTGGTGCGCCGTTTCATCTCAATCTTGGTGCAATGGCCGCACTCCACTGAATAGGATCGTCGTGACAGTGGAGTGGCTCCTTGTTTTCCGATGTTCTGATATAAAGTTGTGGCCCACGACGATAATTTATCCAGATATAGCAGGTAGACATCGTAAGTCAACCCTCTCATCATGGTACCATGAAGTGCGGGAAGGTGGCTGGTGCATTGCAGATGCCAAATGGCATAACTGTAAATTGCTAAAGCCCTTGGCCAGACGAGAACACGGCATTTTCCTTATCTCTGGGACTAGGGCCACTTGCCAGTATCCCGATTTCAAGTCCAAAGTCGAGAACGACTTGGCAAATGGGCACCCGTAAGTGTGTTCAAGGTGCGTCAATTCCATGATAAAAAGAAACGATTCTTTTTGGAACTGCATTTATTTTCGTTTAATGCAAGCAGAAGCGCAGCTCGTCGTCCTTCAAGGCTACAGGGAAAGACCAAAGGCTGTCGGACTCTTCAATGATTCCCTTAGATCTCATGTCCTCCGCCTGTTTTCCCAGAGTAGCACGTGGTGGCTGCCGGATGGTCGTGTGTCTCCGGTGTCGATGTTGTAGTGTACGACGGCCACGATCACCGTTTCCTTGGCTAAAGTCAGACTGGACTCGGCTAAATAGACGCCGGGCCCTCTCCAGTTGTGAAACAGTCCGATGATTCATTTTTTGTTGTAGTAACGCCCGCTTTCACAATTTATGGCGCCGCAGGCGATGACACTGGTGATACATGAAATGAAGATGGAGCACCGGTGGAATGCGATGACGGGGGGAAACCGGAGCACCCAGAGAAAACCCGCCCCTGCGCCGCTTTGTCCACCACAAATCTCACATGCGGTCGCTTGGGACCGAACCCGGGTCGTCTAGGTGAGAGACGAATGGTCTAACCACTTGGCCATGGCGCGGCCGCAGTCCGATGATGGGCCGCTTTCTTCAGCAAGTCTTTAGCTGGGGGCCCAGGTTCTGCGAAATTTTTGGTTCTGCTCCGCACGGCGATACATTCGCTGGTGGCTCGCACTTCCCAGCCTGGGTTTCTAGTGTCCAATGGGTTCAGCAACCTCACGGGCACTTCCTCTCAACAATGCTTAATCCGTTCATAGTGTTTGCCGGTTCAATGTAAGGTTTCTCCAGGCGCTTACCACCACCTCGCTTCTTTGAGCACAAGATAATCTTGCAGATCCCTAGATGTTCGTGGGGGCTCCAGAGGGGGAGCTCGGTCGAGTCGCTCTTAAGGGTATTCAGTACCATTATCACATCCTCGTCCACCCATGCGATGGATACCCAAGGGCTTACAGTGCTCCGCCCCAATGTCAATTCCAGTAGTGCCTCCTTTCCGAAGGTAAGATGTCGCCGACGTTATCTCTAGTCCGACTAGTAGTTCGTGTTGGCAAACTTCTCGCCATGTCATCTGATTACAGGCCGCGCAGTGGTCGAGTGGTTAGACACTCGTCTCTCGCCAAGGCGGGCCTGGGTTCAATTCCAGGCGATCACATGTGGGATTTGTGGTGGATAAAGCGCCGCAGGAGAATTTTTTCTCCGATTTTCCCCGCTATTGCATTCTACCGGTGCTTCATCTTCATCCCATGTAATACCAGCATAATCGCTTGCAGTATGGTAAAAGTAGTAAAAGCGGGCGATAAACACTAAAAAAAAAAGGCACCTGTGGCTGCTGGTATCCGGCACAGTTTCTATTGAACCCAGCCGTCTGCGATGGGGCTGTCGTGTGCTCTTCTCCCAAGTCTGGTGCGTCACTCGAAGTGTCGGCGATGATGGCTCCGACATGCCCCTCCATTGGCTTCCGCATTCTGGTCGACTTCGTGCTCTGTTGACCAGCGGCTGTGTAAGGCGACGGTGACAAACAGTCGAAGGTGCATGTTACGTCTAACTTGGGTGGCTTGACGCGTGCAGAAATGCTTCGCGTCCTATCGTTACGACTATCATGTCATTCATCCTTCCGTCAAGCATCGTTTGCACTATGGCATTCAGTTCTCTGGTACTGCCCTCTGCTCATTCTTCCAGGGCACTAGGGCGTTTCCTGTTGTTCTCCAGCCGCTGGTTATGGTTTTTCACCGTTCCACCAAGCTCTCACATTTTCTCACGCTAGCCAGTTGTTTCGTCGATTTTCTTCGATATCTTGTTTTTAATTTTTCCATGCCGAAGTCCATTTTCCCCCACTTTTTTAATCGCGTAATTTACAGTCGCTATCTCTATTCTCAATTCCGGAATCCATCTTTTCCATTCCTGTTTTCATTTCCATGTCTATCTTAATTGCGGCTAATAGTGTTTGCGTCATCTTCATCGTCACGTTAATCCCCCGCTCCTGACTGCAGTATTTAGGAGATTATGGATATCTCGGTGTTCCGTTGAGTGATGTTATTTATAAAAGAATGTCCACATCTTTCGCCTATTCCGGCCACTCATAAGGACCATTGTAGTATGAATGTCATGGAGTATCAGGATCAAAGCAATAGTAGAATCTAATGTACAAGTCTACAGTCTGTGTGTTCAGTGGTTTAGTGAAGCCCCCGAGAAAAAAGTTGCGATTTATAATTTACATGATCATTCTTTCTCGTATTATTTCATTTTATTTGCATGTTCAAACTACTCTTATCAGTAAAAACCCTTCAAGTCTTTGAGATAGCGCGCATACGTTCCATGCAGGTAGAGGTAACGTCACTAACAGTAAGTACATGGATTTGAGCTGGAGTGATGACCAGCTCTGTTGCGTGTCGGCTCTGGCAGAAACGCACGAATTAATCCGAAATGAAAAGGCCAAAGGACCGGAACAAATAGTAATGTGTTTTCATTGTAATAGAATGATTTTCTTACTATACAATTGTCAAACCATTGTATACTGAATAATATACGAGGGCCGTTCAGAAAGTAACCTCCGATCGGTCACAGTGCGGGTAGTGGGGGGAGTAGCGACGCCATCTGTGCATTCACGCACTCAGCAGGTCAGTCGGCATCAAGCCGTGGTCGAGTGAAAGTCGTACCTGCTCTAGTTTAGTGTTTGTGGCCGTTTGAAATGTGTACTGCAATAGAACACCCCGCCAAATGTGAAGTGCGTGCTGTTATAAGGTTTTTTACAGCCAAAGGATATTCTGCAGCAGCTATTCATCGTGAGCTTTGTGCCGTTTACGGACCAAGAGTTATGAGTGAAGGAGTGGTCCGTGAATGGGTACGTTTATTTAAAAGTGGACGAGAAAACGTTCATGATGAAGAGAGGAGTGGTAGACCATCATTGGTCACGGACGAGCTCGTTCAGACAGTTGATGCAAAAGTTCGTGAAAACCGACGTTTCACAATGTCGGAGTTGTCTACTGATTTTCCACAGATTTCTAAGACTCTCTTGTACGAGATAGTGACAGCAAGATTGGGTTACCGTAAGTTCTGTGCACGATGGGTGCCCAAAATTCTTACCGACCACCACAAAACTCAAAGAATGGCCTCTGCATTAGACTTTCTGTCACGTTATGAGGCCGAAGGTGAACCATTGTTAAACAGAATCGTGACCGGGGACGAAACCTGGATTAAGTACGTGAACCCTGAGGCAAAAGAACAATCAAAGATGTGGGCACATTCAAATTCGCCTACCAAACCAATAAAAGCCCGGCAAGATTTTTCTGCCCGAAAATTGATGGCAACGGTGTTTTGGGATGCAAAAGGGGTGTTGTTGGTTGAATTCATGGAACGTGGGACGACCATTAATCAAGACGTGTACTGTGAAACACTAAAACAATAACGACGGGCTATACAGAACAAACGCCGTGGTATGCTGACTTCCGGTATCGTTTTTTTGCACGATAACGCCCGTCCTCACTCTGCTCGCAGAACAACAGCCCTTCTTGAGTCCTTCAAGTGGGACGTTGTCAACCATCCACCTTACAGCCCAGATCTGGCGCCAAGCGATTATCACCTCTTCATGCATATGAAGAAATGGCTCGAGTCCCAGCGGTTTGATGACGACGAAGAGCTCAAAGATGCGGTCACAGGCTGGCTCCAGGCACAAGCGGGTGATTTTTATGCAGAAGGAATTACAAAGCTTGTGAACAGATACGATAAGTGCCTTAATCGTTATGGAAACTATGTAGAAAAATAGTGCAAAGATGTAGTTGTAAGATGTATATATTAAAATATTTTTATTTAACTTGGTGAATTTCTTGCAATCAACCGGAGGCTACTTTCTGAACGGCCCTCGTATATGTAACAGTGTATTCGGTTATATATTTGTGTTTTGGTGTTCATATGCATATTCATCTGCTCGAGTTTGTTTTCAAAGAAGAATGCGTTCAATATCTTTTAAAAACAAACTTCACAGCTTTAAGCTTGGAAGAGAAGTGTAAAGTTAAAAAGCTTGGCAGGCGAGTACCTCAGCTCGAATTAATACAAGCGCAAACAAGCCGAGGTAAGGCAATTTGCAGGCCTTTCAATGTAAATATATACAAAAGAAATAGTTGGATTTGCGGTTGCATTACTACAAATAAGCTATTTTGTTTTCCTGTTTACTGTTAAGAGTAAACTGGACATGCAATGGCGTGTCAGATCTAAGTCGTCTAACACAGAAAATTAAAAAGCACGAGAAATCAATTGCGCATAAGAATACTTATTTACATTTTTCAGTGTTCGGAAAAACGGAAATTTGGCGACAACTTAGCTCAGCTTTCACACAAAAAGATAGAAAGGCGACAACGTAAGGAAAAATGCTATGCTCTTTTCAAAATAATTGGTTGTATTAAGTTCTGCGGTGAGTTTGAACTTGCCTTACGTGGACATGTTGAAACAGCAGAATCTAACGCTCCTGGAATATTCAGAGGGCTAATAAATTTCACTTCAGCTTTAGATGCATTGTAAAAGAGCATATGAACAATGCTATAATCTTTTAAGGACACATCTAAGGATATAACAATGATTTACTAGATAGCATGTTACATGTGTGCCACGAGGAAATTAATGCTGAAATAGCAAATTTCAATTGTTTATAGTATTTCGTTATCTACTGCAGAACCTGTTGAAAGATTTTGAACATTTTTAAATCCACCTGGTAATGACGCTTCCTCCTTAGTACCTTTCATTAAAATTGTCCTCGCGGATGTACAAGAACAGAAAGAAAAAGTAATATACCAAAGTTATGATAGTCATTCGGTCAACATGCAGGGATGCAAACAATCGTAATAGAAGAGTATCATTTCGCGTATTATGTGCATTGTTGTACTCACCAATTGAACTTAATTCTTGCCCAAGCTACCAATCAATTTAAACATATAAAACTGTTTTTCAATACTATTGTAGAAGTGCCAACATTCTTCTTTCATTCACCTCAAAGACTGGCTGTTCTAGATGCAATTGTGAAGCGAAGAGTCTCTCAGGGATCAGCCACAAGATGGAACTTCAAATCTAGAACAGTTCTTACAATTCATGAAAATAAAGAGAACATTCTGGAATGTTTCCAACAAATTGAAGACACCAGCAACCACACGACAACTGTGAATCAAGCCTATGTTTTAAGGTTGAAATTGCAACAGCCAAAATGTTCCTTTTGGTTAGAGATATTTTATAAAATAATGCCCAACGTGGATATCTTGTACAGCCAATTACAAAAGCGCACCACTGATCCTGTATCAATAAAGAAAACAATAGCAGCATTCAAATATGAAATTTTAAAAGTTAGAGACAATGTGGATAAAATCATAATCAAGGAAGAACCAAATGAAGCAAAAGAAAGATGCGAGGACGTGCACATAACAAGGAATATAGCAGCAAGGGAAGAATGCGACATAATAATTCAGCAGAGCCAAAAAGATTTTAATTCTCCAGCCACTTATTGGCCTCTAATTTACTTGACCAGCACTTTTTCCCTTCACTGAAGAATAAATTTCCTGAAAAAAATGATTTCTGCTGTTTTGCAGTCTTATTCATTTTTAAATAAACCTGAGTTAAAAACAGAACTTTAGGTCAGTTATTCTCGAGGTGATTTTCAGGAAATGAAAAGTTCATTAGCACTTCAGAAGTTTTTAATTGAAAACAGCCTTCAAGAGCCCTTTGGAGATGTTATGAAATTGCTGAATTGGTGTATACTGTGCCAATGACACTGAAGCAGAGAGGTGTTTCTCCTCTTTGAAGCGGATCAAAATGTTTCTTAGAAGTGCCATGGATGTCTGCTCTTGCCATGTTATCCATTGAAAAGGAAATAATCCACAAGCTTTCAGATTTGAACGCGAGAGTCATAGACAGATTCACCACGAAAAAGGAAAGGAGGATGGCCTTTCTGTATAAATATACCTCTACAGGAGATTAAAATCCATACGTCTTCAGAATCATTTTAAGGTAAATTTAGAACTATAGATATATTTTAAATAATTTAGGAACTCAAATTATTTGGAAAGGTAAAGCTCATGATACAGTAAAGGTGGTGAACATCCTGCCACTGCAAGTCTGCTACATTTAGTGATCAGTACAACTTTGATTTAGGAACTGTGACACAAACTCTGCGATTCAGTTTTAGTGTATTTATCTGAAACTTGATTCGCAGAGTTCATAATGTGAGTCATCAAAACATACTTCGTTAAAAATAAAAACTAAAACCAGCGTTTCAAAATCTCTCTCTCCCTCCCTCCGACATTTTTGACTTGAAAGTGCCATATAAAGAAGCTTTTAATGAATATTTAGTATAAATAACTCCGTACTTTAAACTGTCTGAAATCCCAGTGTACTAAAATTAATGAAAGTGGAAATGTGGACCTTCACTTTTTGTTTATGAATATTTGCTGATTGAATTGAGATAAGTTCCATAATTTATGCAATGTAAACTAATTAATGTATATTTGTAATTCGTAAATACGTGGATGGACAGCAATGTTTCGAATATATACATCTTTTTCGTCCTCTTGTTAAACTGATTAAATGAAAGTCAGCAATCGGTATTTATAGTGCCGGAATAAAGCTTGCATCTGATTGGTTCGCAGTTGTACTTTTTAGGTGTGAAGGCTTTTTTGTTTGTTTACTATGGAGGAAATAATACATTCCTTCATTCGACCGTCAGCGGATGTGCAGTGGCTGGGATGACGCGGCATATCCACTAAATAAGAAACCCTCCGCGACTTAAGGTGCCATGTTCTGTGAATCGTGCAGCAATCATTATTTATTGAATCTCCATTTATTTAACCCTATTCTATAAAAGTATGTTAGGGTTATATTCATTAGTCAGGTCCGTTAGTATGTGAAAGCTCGTCTGTGACAATTGGGATGCCCATGAAATCTGAGCAATATCAGTGGAAGTGCATGTGTCGCCATTTAGAAGAGATTTTATTCGCTTTGCTAATTGAGTTATGCTGCATTCACAATGACATGCAAGCGCAGACGTAACATAGCGTAAGCGCAGACGCAAGAAGTTGTCATGGGTTTCTAGATCCGCAAGTTACAAACTGAATAACACAACCAACAATACCACATAAGAAAATTCACTCGATATTTTACAAAATATATACAGTACATACTAACAACTGACGCTCGTGGCAGTGACTTCACAATAATTGCTCATTCAAAATTATTGAAATAGTACAAGCATAGAGACTGCAGAAAGTGATAAAGCTACACATTTAATGAAATAAGAATTATCTCTCTGCGTCTTCGATTTATGATAACTAATAAATCTGGATGTGATAGTTACATCCATTAAATCAAAGAAGGATTCACAAGGAGACTGTCATAACCTCTTGAGGGAGATTAGAGATGGCGCGGCACGGCTAAATAGAAGAGCATGCATGTACAGCAGTCCTGCAAAATCTTGCAGTGCGATCGTTTGTTATTGAATTCATTGGCAATGCATAGAAAAAAGAAGCAAAATTCTTCCTCTTTGCATGCAACGCAAGGATAAAGTTACGAGTTTGCAAACTCTTGCGTTGCATTGCGTCTTGCGTGTTTCTATGCGAATGTTTACGTTAAATTATTTGAGCCCTAACTCTTGCGCTTACATTGCGTCTGCGCTTGCATTTCATTGTAGCATTAGTTTTATGCTTGTCATATGTTTTATGAGTAACTTATGTTCTATTAATTTGCTGCTAATCTACATATACAATGCTATAGTATGCATGCTTAAGAAGAATTTAAGTGATTTGTGTTAATCCTGTGCTGCTCTTTGCGGGCGAGTCCCGCTCGTCGATAGTTGCATAGGTGCCCGTCTCTTATTGGCTGAGGCTCTTGGTTTTTCGTCTGGTTCTTATCCATGTCGTAGCCAGCCGTCACCGGTGTGACCGACTTCATATGTAGCGCCCCGAAGTTCGCTGCCACGCCGATCACGTCCAACAAAGTCCCCGCCCCAACTACTCTTTACATGGATTTTTTTTCTCGAAAATTTTGATTTTCTCAAAAATGGCTAACGATTTTGATTAAAATGCCTTATGTTTAAAATATTTTTATGACAAACGAAATGTGCATTTTGGATTTTCTGGGAATAACCTCTGAAGATCTCTTCATTCCGGATGACTTTTGTATAACTGGCAAACCGTAAGAAGTATATAAAAACTTACTACACACAAAATGGAGATGTCTTTAAAGCACACAGTTTGTTTGTTTGTTTATTTGTTTTTTTTTGTTTTTTTGTTTTTTGTTTGTTTTTTTTTTTTTTTTTAGTTAAGCCTTTTCGAGATATTTCGGATTATTGGTTTAAATTTTAGCCACTTAAACTTTTCTTAAACGGGAAGACATCTTTCTTCTTGTTTCTCGTTTGTTTACTCCTGACAATCAAAGATATTAGAATTTCAAGTGTTTCGCGCAGCAACCGTCTTTTACAGGACGGTACTATGGCTTTAGCCTGTGCTTTCTTGGATTTTCTGGGAATAGCCTCTGAAGATCTCTTCATTCCGGATGACTTTTGTATAACTGGCAAACCGTAAGAAGTATATAAAAACATACTGCACACAAAATGGAGATCTCATTAAAGCACACAGTTTGTTACCTATATAGGTATTTTTTTTTTTTTATTAAGCATTTTCGAGGTATTTCGGATTATCGGTTTAAATTTTAGCCACTTAAACTTTTCTTAAACTTCTCGTCTGTTTACTCCTAGCAATCAAAGATATTAGAATTTCAAGTGTTTCACACAGCGACCGTCTTTTATAGGACGATACTATCGCTTTAGCCTGTGCATTTTCTTATTCCCCTTCTACTTACAAGGAAGCTATAAGAATAATTCGGCTTATGTTTATTCCTGATTAGCATGATGTAGGTAACAAATTAATCTTTCGAATAAAAGGTTTGTTTGCCGAACAGCTTGAGGATAGAATGTAAATGGAACACATTAGATTTTTTCCCTTCTACTTATTAGGGACCAAGTAATAAGACAATTTCTGCTAATGTGTCAGATAAATTTAGAATAAATTGCGCTATTTGACCTGTAAAAGGGTTAACAAAATTGTCAACGTGTTAACGAAATATTTATCAAAAACTATTTCTTATAAATTCGATTTTAATCCTATTTTTTGTGATCATTTTAATCCTCAGTGCTTTTTCTATCGGGTCAAAAAGCATATTTGAAACATGTCATGTGATACTTCAGTTTATTTAGAAAAAAAATGTATTGTGAATTTAAGTCTGTTGCACGTAGAATTGCTCAATATTCAATGATTACAAAAATAAATAAATACATAAAATTGTATTTGATTGTGTGACTTATTGCATTTGTAAATATTGGTTGCCTTCTAATTTATATCAGTAGCAAATCCAGAAATACGTTTAAAGTTTTGACTCTGACTAAGATTAAAATTAAGTCATGTGAAACCAGACATTAAGGAACTGTAATACCGTACATATTAAGAGTATAATTATATTTATGGAAGTTTGTTTAGGATTCATTTCTTATATTTTAACTTTAATAAAATGAGTTTTTAAGACATTTCATAGAACATCATAATAGGAATAGATTTATTATATTTTTCTCAAATAAATATCCAATTCCAAATACATCAAACAATAATTAAATCACTACTATTGTAAATGTAGAGACTCTTAGTTTGACCCTTATATCACAATGTAGGAATTTTTGGAATAAAATTTGCTTTTGGAAAATCTAATGTCCTGCATTGATTGTAATAGTATGTCGCAAGAATCGTTTTGCATATAAGGTCACTTTTGATTATTCTAAAATATTATTTGTACAGTCTGTTATGAGTAGTTAAGAAATTGGTGTGAGTATATAGTTAAGGAAAACCTGAAAACATGATTTCCCATTGCTAAGAGAGAATGCACACATTCTAATGGACTTGCCTCTTTGCACACTTAATTCGCTAATGTATGCATACAACAATGCAGAATAAATTATCTTTTGCATTTTGCATTACTCGAGTGATTCACCTGTCCCTTATTCTCAGGTTTTATGCAAAAATGGAAATGGACGTTCTTTAACTGCTTTGGTTCTCAGCGTCCCATTCTATATTGGGCGTGAAAGATCGCTTAATTTTGCTCAGAGGCTTATCAGGCTTGAGATTCTTTTACGTGCCGTAAATCTACGACCCGGGACCCACGGCTTTTTTATATCCCTTCCGAAGGAAGCCATGCTAAGGATTTTTACGCCCGAAAAAATCCATCGTCCTCCGCCGGGTTTGAACCCGCGACCTTAGGTATATGAAGGTTTTATGCAACCCTTAGATTACAGTCAAATCTGAAAGCATCGTTCCCGAGACCCATCTTGTGCATAGTAACATTATAGACTTTGGGACTGCAAGTTACAATCAAACAGTAGCGCATATGGTTAACGCGCGGTGTTAGCTTCAGTTCCAAAATGCTCAATATAGGTTAGAATCTTACCAAAACGTTGACAATTTTTTTCCCTCGCTTTCTTTCTTCCTTATTTAGCACAAAACTAGATGGGATATTAGAACATTTGTTATACCGCTTATTTGTTTCCTTCGTTGCTCTTTTTATTTATGTTTATTCTGGCTTTATCAGTCCAGTATTTAAAGTCTTAGTGAAGTTACTTTTTCAAAACAATTAGAATGAAAATTAATGATCGAAAACTGAAGAACACGTAAAATGAACTGACTTTTGTTCTTAATTCGTATACCTTTTAGTTTACTCCTATATTTATTGTGACAAACACTGAACTAACGTCGCACCTTGATGGATAATACGTGAAGAAGAAAAAAAAATGCACGCAGACTGTGGGACTCGAACCGCTGACACGCTTTAGGTAAGGAGGGAACATGAAATTAACCAGTCGTTATGCCCACTTTTTCCGTCAAAACTTGTAGGTATAGTGTCCCACATGTCTCCCTCTCCGCTACTCATCTCTTTATAACTGTTGTGTGACTCCTTGTTGTAGCTTAACCCGTTCGTTTAACCATCATACATTATAATTTACGTTACAGAACATATGACAGCGATCCTATTGATATAACATATACTATAACAGGAGTTTTTAAGCAAATGCTTTTGGAATGAACGTAACTATTGCTACTAAGGTCTATTTTTCTATGAAAAGCAGGCTAGATTTGCATGGTTACCAAATGGTCAACGAGCACGGCAATTTCGACCTTATTGCTTTCAGAGTATGACGTGTTGCAAATCTCCTAAAATAATAAGGGACAGGTGAACCACCTGGTATGCTGAAGTAAGCACGGAATTATAATACCAAACGCTGTTAAAATATACGATATAATGCAATGAATGAAGGATGTTTATTGTTATTATTATTACCATCATCATTATCAAGTAAGGTTTTCCAAGCTCTCCCAAGAACCATTTTGAAAATGACCTCTCTTGATTGTATTCTAATACCCTTATAAAATTCACAACTATTCTTATATTGCTCATAGTCTTGGTCATTGGTGCTAATCGCGCATACCTTGAATATTGCGATATCACCTTGTCCACAAAAGCGTGTGTAAAGGGTCCATAGCCTGCCACGTTTCATGTTGACATAGGGCGTGTAGCTCCACAGGGTGCATCTCGTCTGCAGCGTTACGTAACAGTCCAAGTGTGCAATGGGCTAGCCTGGTTACCTTAAAGCGTAGTCTACCACTATTGTCACACTGCGGAAGAGTTATCATAGAGAGAGAGAGGTAGAGAGTTTTGTTCTATTTACTCCTTCCAGAGCTTGCGGATTCACGCATCACCGAACCGATGGAATTTTCTTACAGACACTCAGAAGACTGTTGCTCCGAAATCTACAATGCAGACAGCTTTGTGATAGGGAGGTTTGCTCATTTTGAGATTCGCTAATCGTAGAAGCTTTGTTATGATAAGTTCGTAACCGAACTTCGTCGTGACATTTCATGAAAAGTATACAAGTTTAGCATGCAATGCCTGCACAACATTTGAAACCTTTAGTTTATACAATATTACCCATTTTTATTACTTTTGATTTTAAAAAAATGTGCTACATTCACATGACTTCCTCTCCCTATCTTGTAACAAACTAATCTTACAAAAGCGCATTCTTTTGTCTACGCAAATCGACATAAAATTAACAGAATTTGTCTTAATATGTTTTTTTTTTTTTTTTTTTTTTTTTTTTTATAAATACACTAGGCTAAAGCGAGATGTACATTTTTTCAAAGCTGGTCACTATGTGATTGTATTGAAAACCCATTCTCTTTGATTAACAGAAAGAAAAAACAAATAAGGACCACTAGAGGAAAGTATAGGTAAACTAAGTATTGTGAATTTTAAACCAATAACAAGGAATATCTCAGAAATAGTAACTTAAAAAAACTGAATTTTAAGATTTACATTCTTTGTCTAGAGCTTGATTGATTCGACGGACGTATATTTTTTTACTGGATATTACGTCACAAGCTTGTCGCTGACAATGAGCCGTACAATGATCACCGAAAACATTTTTTTTTTTCGTCTGGATTCCTGTAGGTAAAATATTCCATTTGATCCATTCAAAATACTTGGCAAGTTAACGGAAGTCTCTTTAAGTGGGGGGGGGGGATACGCTTGCAGCAGTGTTCCCCAAAGTAACATGTGAATTTGGAATGAACAAGTTTTTAAGTTGTCCTGAAGCACCAGTTAATTTGTTCATATTTCGATGAAAATCGAAGGAATGTTTTCCTTAATCTGCAGATAAGGGGAAAGTCGGCAAAAAGCTGGTGTAATTATAAGTGGGGATAGCATTGCATGCTAATGACGTTAATTGACAGAAACATATCAGCGCCGCCGTTGTGCCGGAATTTCGTCTCGCAGGAGTTATTTTAATGTCAGTAATCTTGACAAGGGGCTGAGGCTTTTAAGAACACTTTCGTGTGGGCTGGGTTTCAACCCACGACTTTTAGGATTAGAAGGCCAACGCTTAATCAACTGAGGCATCCAGATCGACAGCGGGAACCAGGTGAATGTTGTGAAGTCGGAGTTTATGTGCGCTGACGTTTATTATGTTGGGAGTAGGAGAAGAGGGTGGGCTGTATCATCTGAGACGCATTGCCAAAATGGGTAGTACCCATGCAAGTAGAGAGAGCGGTGTAAACATGTTGCACAGTAGCATGGTCTGATTGCTGCAGTTGGCTGACAGCAGAAATCTTCGTGTGTTTACATACCTGCAGTTGGCCGACAGCCGATATCTTCGTGCGTTTACATACCTGCAGTTGGCCGACAGCCGATATCTTCGTGTGTTTACATATCTGCAGTTGGCCATCAGCCGATATCTTCGTGCGTTTACATACCTGCAGTTGGCCATCAGCCGATATCTTCGTGCGTTTACATACCTGCAGTTGGCCATCAGCCGATATCTTCGTGCGTTTACATACCTGCAGTTGGCCATCAGCCGATATCTTCGTGCGTTTACATACCTGCAGTTGGCCATCAGCCGATATCTTCGTGTGTTTACATACCTGCAGTTGGCCATCAGCCGATATCTTCGTGCGTTTACATACCTGCAGTTGGCCATCAGCCGATATCTTCGTGCGTTTACATACCTGCAGTTGGCCATCAGCCGATATCTTCGTGCGTTTACATACCTGCAGTTGGCCATCAGCCGATATCTTCGTGCGTTTACATATCTGCAGTTGGTCATCAGCCTATATCTTCGTGTGTTTACATATCTGCAGTTGGCCATCAGCCGATATCTTCGTGCGTTTACATATCTTATTTCGCTTCTACTTACAAGGAAGCAAGTAATAAGATTATTTCTGCTAGTATTTTCTCAATTAGCAGGGAGTAAATAGAAGCCCAAGCTTTTAATAATAATTTCTTGCAAAGATGTAGAGAAAGTCATGTGAATGGAACACATCAGATTTTTACTTTCTCTATACGTACTAAAATTTTTGGAAAACGGTCCGTGTGTGTGTCTGTCTGTGGACAGCATAGCTCAAATGCGAAAAAACCGTTAAATACCAAACTTTGTATCTTCCAAGGATGCGACACGAAGATTTTCAAGAAAATCCTCCCACTCCCAACTACCCTTTACATGGTACTTTTTTCGAAAATGTTTATTTTCTCAAAAATGACTAACGATTTTGATTAAAATCTCTTATATTTGAGATATTTACATGCCAACTAAAATATGTATCTTGAATTTTCCGGGAATAGCCTCTGAAGACGACTTTATTCTGGATGAATTTTGCGGAATTTTGCATAACTGCTAAACCGTAAGAGATGGACAAAAACTTGCCACGCCAAAATTGTAGAGCACGTTAAAATACACAATTTGTGTCAGATACATTGTTTTCGTGCAGTTGATCGTTTTTGAGATATTCCTTATTTTTGGTTTCAGCTTTGAAGACCATTACTGCTAATTTTTTCTCAATTAGCATGAAGTAAATAGAAGTATATGCTTTTTAACAGTAATTTGTTGCAGAGATATAGAGAAAGTCATGTGAATGGAGCACATCAGGTTGTTTTTTTTGTACTAGAGAGAATACCAAATTAATTAATGGATAAAGGTGGAGTTAGGAAGAATGAAAGAACTCCTAATTTTTACTGTAAAAATAATGCTTCTCTTTACTGTAGATATTGTTCTGTGTGTTCATGCGAAAAGGCATATGTTACATGCTTGTAAACTTACAAATACACATTTCATATATGTTACACAAGGAAACACAACTATTTACACAACGCAATATCATGCTTTCTTAAAGTTTGCAACTTTAAAACAGAAACTCCGGAAAGACAGTTTCGTGACCTTGTAAGTTATATAAATATCACTTGAAGTTGCAAACTCCTTATGTAATTTGTCAGAAGCCAAATTGGTAAACAGTACTTGGAAATCCCGCCATGGACGAAAGTATGGACACGTCAGTACATTAAGTTATGTATTTCAAAGAAGTGTAAACTCATAAATCACTTTTTTTTTATTTTCTCTATACGTGCTTTGTACATAGTGTATAGAGAAGATATTGCATTCCATCCAAAAATTCGATACCGAGATTTCACGGGAAATACATGTTTTGAGACCACCTGAATGCAAAAAAAAAAGCATTTTTAGAAAAATTTCCGTGTGTATGTGTGTGTGTCTGTGGGCAGCATAGCTCAAAAACGAAAAGACCGTTAGATACTAAACTTGGTATTTAATTTCAGTATCTTCCAAGGATGCGACACGAATATTTTCAAGAAAATCCCCCCACTCCCAACTACCCTTCACATGGAAAGATTTTCGAAAATTTTCATTTTCTAAAAAATGGCTCTAACAATTTTGATTAAATATTGTATATTAAAGATATATACCTGACAAATAATATGTATATCTTGAATTTTCTGGGAATAGCCTTTGAAGACTACTTTATTCTGGATGAATTTTACGGAATTGTGAAATTGGTAAACCGTAAGAGATAGACAAAAACTTATCAAACAAAAATATAGAGGACATTAAAACACACAGTTTATATTATATACATTTTTTTTTCGTAAAGCTGATCGTTTTTTAGATATTCCTTGTTTTTGGTTTCAGCCTTGAAAAAACTTATATTTTTCTCATACAGGAATTTGTCAACTCCTGTAAATACAAAGAACTTCAGTCACATAGCAACCAGTTTTTGACTATCACTTTAACCTATGGTACTGCCTTTTTACTTTCTCTAGCCCCGCATGTACAATGTACATAGGGATAGAGAAGTATTGTATTCCACCCAAAAATTCGATACCGAGATTTCACCGGAAGCATATGTTTTAGGACCTCCTGAATCCAAAAAAAACATTTTCAGAAAAAGGTCCGTGTGTCTGTGAACACGATAATTCAAAAACGAAAAGTAGCTAAAATACCAAACTTGCTATTTAAGTTTCGTATCTTCCAGGAATGCGACACGAAGATTTTGAGAAAAAAAAAAACCCATCCCAAACTACCCTTTACATGAAACTTTTTAAATTTTGATTTTCTTAAAAATGGCTCTAACGATTTTGTTTAAAATATTGTATATTAAAGATATTTGCCTGACAAATAAAATGTATATCTTGAATTTTGTGGGAATAGCCTCTAAAGACCTGTTTATTCTGGATGAATTTTGCTTAATTTGGCATAACTAGTAAACCGTAAGAGATAGACAAAAACTTACTATACAAAAAATGTAGGTCTTGTTAAAATACACAAGTTATGTCATATACATTTTTCTCATGGAGCTTACCGTTTTCGTGGTATTCATTGGTATTAGTTTCAGTTGTGAAGTACTTATTTTCTCAGACGGAAAGAAGCTATTTGTAATGACAATCGCATAACGACAGCTTTTAAAACATTTGACTATGGGTTTAGCCTAGTGTATTCCCTTATTTTCTTCCTACCTATACGGAACTAAGTAATAAGAACATCGTACTAATAAGTACCTCGATTAGCAAGGTGGAGAAAGAAGACTAATCTTATGTAAGAAGTTTGTAGAATATCTAGAGAAAGTCATGTGAGTGTAACACATTAGATTTTTTGGCTTCTACTTACAGGGAAGCAAGTAATAAGTCTATTTCTGCTATTTTTTCTCACTTAGCATTAAGTAAATAGATGCATAAGCTATTTAGCATTAGTTTGTTGCAGAGGTGTAGAATGGAACACAGATTTTTTTCTATTAAAGATGTTAATGATGTTGGTATGAAACACTGGTGTGAGACACGTGAACTAATTTGAAATTAAAATGGGGCTATATGACAGTGATTACTCCTCTTGCATCGGAATATTATCGCAGAGTATTTACATGTGTAGCATATTAGTAACACCGTGGAGATTTTGCAATCAGTGTGTAATCCTTGTGTGTTATTTTATATCAATATAAGAAGCAGAAGTAGTAGTGGTATTTTGTCTGGTTTGATGCTGTTGCTGTTTTTACAGTTAACATTTCAACCATGCGATTATAGCGCCTTTGCATTTGTGCAAGCATAATTACTGTCATAACTATTTATTTGACTGTGTTATTGTTTACTACTCCATGATCAGTGTCAGAATAATATGCGAACCCGTTGTGCCTTTGTTATTTTATGAAGCTGTGAAAGTCTAACTAATTAGTTTTTTTTTATATTGGCACTGTGAAAAGAGACGGAACCTTGAATTGTATGCTAGACCGTAATATTTCACCTTTCAAAGGTTATGTGTTAGGTCGAAATCGGTGCCACGGTGTAATAGTATATAGGACCCAAACATGAATATATCGGAGATTGGGGAAAGACGTAAGCTTCGTTATATTTTGTTCATTTGAAACTATACCCCCGCCAGTGAATCCTTGCACTTGACAGTTCGGGTGGTTTCGCGTAAATTTGACTATGCTGCCTTTGCGGCGTTGCCAGAGTAACTAGTAAACAACAACAGCTAATTACAAATGTCTCTATGGTGTGTAATGAAATATAAACAGTGCACATAGTAAATGAATGCCGATGAATAATGAAACTAATTCGTTATTATTATTAACTGAAAATAACAGGGATACTATAACGCTTGTAGCATACATTAGGTATTTACGACAATATAGAACAGATTAATGCAAAATAGCTGGTTACAATGAGAGAAAGTTATAACAAAATGATTTTCACCAGTTTAGAATTTTAATGACTCAATTGCATCCAAGTCTCCGTCGTCATCATTCTGGAAAGGATCATAGTCATTGTCATCATCAACATCGTCGTCGTCACCAAGAATATCATTAGTGGTTCACATTCACTGATGACTCCGTCTAATTCCAGTGCTTTTCGTATTATTTTGTGAACATGATTCACTTTCTTCTTCCATGTAGCCGCGTCCACTCTCGCCACACCTTCCCGCAAAAGTCTATTCACCTCTATAATTGTGAGTCTTGTCATGTTCCCTCACGTACAAACAAACACCAAAACACTATCAACAAATATAAATAACAACGAATAATACGTATCTTGCACAGAACAGCTCAACGCACGTGTTAGGAGTATACAAACTGAGCACGTGGTTGGAAAATAGCCAGATATTGCAACGGTGAGGCATCTAGATGCGTTTCCGTTGTCTGACCGACCAACCGGAATGCTTCTTTGTGATTGATTCAGAAAGTCAAACGGATAAAGCATTTGTTTTCTGTGGATGTACCAACTTAACTCCTGTCAAGTGCAAGGATTCAGCGGCGGGGGTATAGATTGCAATACTTCCCACAGCTCAGCGCCGAGGCATCCAGTTAGAACTATGCTGTAGTATTCTTCCACTTTATGTGTCGGTATGGGCAAATCAGTTGGTTAGGTACTACCTTTCTGGCATTAAGATCGCGGGTTCACATCAATGGTTTTTAAGTGTGCTTAAAAGCGACAGCCTCGTGTCAGCAGATTTACAGGCCTGTAAAAGAACTCCCAGTAGGACAAAATTACGGCACACCGGCTGTGCTGATATCCTGACTTTGTGAGCACGTGGTAACTCGGACCAATAGGGCGGGTTACGTACAGCAAAAATAAACGTTATTCTCCTCTTAGCATTGGGGGAAAATGAAAGTCCTTAAAGAATAGTTAGTATACATTTCACAAATTAGTGTTTAAATAATTAAAACAGACATACAAAACACTTGTTAAATACATTATTTTAATACAGAGTAAAACCTGGTTTGTACTGCAACTATTTCTTATGACATTTTGTAAAATAATTAAAATTCTTATAAAATAATATTATTTATTTACTTATTGAAACGGTAGATTGCAACCCTCAGCAAATTCGAGAGCACTGTAATTTCTGATAATGGCAAAAAAGGCTTCGAAAAAATGTAGCCCTTGAGCCTATTGCACCGTTGGCAGTTTCCTGAAGAAGACACAATGGTGTTGCTACTTCGTTTGAAGAAATAGCCCAATACCGAACATTATGAAACCGAAACCAACAGCAATCGGCTGAAATATTGACAACAGAAGACAAAAGAGGGGGGGGGGGCAGAAGAGAAAAAGCAGAGTGAATTCCTCGTCATCCAGCCCAGTTCAGAACATAGTGATGACAATGCCATTGAAGATCACAACAATTTTTACGCTCAATGTAATGTATACTATTTCGATAAGTAGGGACCAAAATGTGATTGCATTTATTGCGTTAAACGAAAGAAATACACGAAATATGCAGCACATATAATACGAGGGGCGTTTAATAAACCCTTAAAAAATCCAGGATATTACATTCCTAGCATCGAAAAAAAGTTTATATTTAGTAAACGTCGTCTCTTACTAGATTACAGTTAAAGTTCCAGCTATAACCATCATGTGATTTCATTGCCACAGGCGATTCAATCAAATATCTTGTGCTTATTTAGAAAGGGGAAAAAAACGAGTTGTGTACGTAATTAAACACTTCTATTTAAAAGGCTTAACACCGAAATAGATAAAAGCCGAGATTAATGAAGTTCATGGCACATCTGCTCTTAATTTGCAGCAATTTACAATTGGATGAAAGAATTGAAACGTGGCCATACATTCACGATGATGAATATCGTTCCTGACGTCCAGTAAGAGTGACTTCCTCCAAAATGATTTTCAAAATCCAGATAGGACTTTGACGATCTACGAATCAAAGTTCGCGAAATAATAGAGGTCACAGGCATATCACAAGGTACAGTGTTCTCAATTTTTACACCAAAATAGGTCTGACAAAAGTCTCGGCATGATGGGTGCCGCGTTTGCTCTCTATGGAGAATATACACAATCGTGTGATCGATTCGGAAGCTTGTTTGGCACGTTTCCATCGTAATCCTGACGAGTTTCTGGTCGATACATAACTGTGGATGTACTACACACTCCAGAAACAAAGATACAGTCGAAATAGTGGGTTTCTAAAGGCGAACCGGTTCCGAAGAAGGCAAAGGTGGTGAAATCTGTAGACAATGTAATGGTTTCGATTTTCTGGGAGATGCACGCGGAATCGAATACATTGACTATTTGCAGAAAGGAAGAACGATAAATGGAAAGTATCATGCACCGGTTGAACGGAGAAATCAAGAAAAAAAAATCCCTCATCTGGTTAAGAAAAAATTCTCTTCCATCAAGTCAATGCAAGGGTACACAACTGCGCAGTCTCGATGCCGAAAATGTAAAATTAAGGCTCAAATTACTACAGCATCCATCGTATTCTTCAGATTTGGCCTCCAGTGTTTTTTTTTTGTTTGTTTGTTTGTTATTTCCAAACTTGAACAAGTGGCTCAGCGGAAAACGATTCACGTCTAACGAAAAGGTCATCTCCCAAACAGGTGTTTGTTTTGGGGACCTTCCGAAATCCTACTCTATGGAAGGCTTAAAACAGTCGGAGAAACGCTGGGAAAAGTGTTTCGAGCTAAATCATTATGTTGAAAAATAAAAATGTACCAAAATAATTTGTTTTTCCATCTTTTTCTAATGACTTGTGGAACAACACGAAGTTTACAATTAAAACTATATATGTATTGTAAACTTCGGGTTGTTCCATGTTTTTCATTGTTAAACCCACATTCCTTTATTGATGTCAGTTTTAGGGCAATTAATTTAATTGTACTTTTTATCTTTTTACATTTAAAGAAACTGATTACTATTACTCCAGGTATCAATTAAATATACAAGTAATATATTGAGATACTTTTTATATTTTTCTCCATTCCCATTTTCATTAAATACAGACAGAACTATTAAATATGGCTTACCTTATATTTAAGGGCGATCAACTACAAGAGCATTAACGCCCTTATAAAACTACTCTGATTTAAAAAAAAAAAAAAAAAAAAGACGTGCATTTTCCAGATCAGTGTTTACTCTGAGGATTGAACCTACTGAACAAGCATTAGCTGGTTAGCTGAATTTACCTTCACGGTAAAACACCGTAGACAGTTATGAATCAATGAATAAATGGCTTGCCTTGCCTCTGGTATCCAGCAGCTTCTCTTGAGGGAGCTTAAAATTCATTACGAGGTACTTGCTTGCTACTTGTGCATATATTCTGCCATGATGACTGATTATAGGAATTTTACTTTCATGATCTAAATAGAAGTTTTGCAATCGTAGAGTACAATGAAAGCCTTTGTTGTTTATAATATTCTTCCTGTGTTAGCCTTGCACAAAGGATAATACAGATTGTGAAACAATCCGCAAGCGGACAATACTTTATGATGCGTTGCGCCACACCACACAATTCTAATGGATATAATGAAATAACACTCTGGGCCAAGAGCAGATTATTTTACAGCGAGAGTTCCCTTCTTGTTTACCGAAAATGAAGGTAAATGCATATCCCATAGGCCTTCTCTGAAACGTCGGAGAAGTCGTGCAATTTTAGTAGCTTGTGAAATAAGATATTTCTAGCTAAATGAAACAACAAATGGACAACTGTCTTTGCATAAATACTTAATGTTGTAGCAATTCAACATATGATTCTTGCTGAAACATTTTGTACGAGTACGCCTGGAAGATTAAATAACTGGATATCTAAACGAAAATTACATATCTTGGTGTATCTGTTGCTACAAATACCAGTTATTGGAGGAATATAATATGTAAATATTTCAGATTGATCACAAATTCCGTGCCAAATAAGCCCGAGTGTTTCTTTTGCTTAACGTCCTTTAACCTGGTTGGTCAGTCGTATCGAACCGTAAATGATCTCGGGGCACCTACAGCTTAAAGCTACTCGACATTCATCTTCTCATGATAAGAGACGGTCCCCCCCCCCGGGCAATTCACCCTAAACGAGATTTGCACTTGAAATGAAATTCGTTTTATTTATGGACGCTCTTTAACTGCTGTCATGGCCAATCTATGCTAGGCATGAAAGACCGTTTAATTTTGCTCAGAGGCTTGAGGTTCTTTTACGTACCGTAAATCTACGACACGAAATCAACGGCTTTACTTCCCTTCCGAAGGAAGCCATGCTAAGGATTTTTACGCCCGAAAAAATCCATCGTCCTCCGGCGGGTTTGAACATGGTGACCATTACACCACACACACTACCGAGGCGACCTCCTAGTGTCTTAATGTGGATAACAAACCTCGTTGGAAGCTGCAGTTCTCGGGAATTCTCGGATACTGTCTCAGCAGTTCTGGTTTGTTTGTGTACCATTTTCCTAATGAAAAGACATGCCCCTTTAACAAAGTTTACTCTTGATTTGAAGATAACTGCTTCCAGGTATGCTAGCTCCTGACATGTAATCAACTATGTGAAGTAGAAAATCTGATGTGTTCCATTCACATGACTTTCTCTACATCCCTTTAACAAATTATTGTTAAAATGATAATGTTTATCTCAACATTAGCAGAAATTGTCCTTATTACTCGGTTCCTTGTAAGTAGAAGGGGGAAGTCTAATGTGTTCCATTCACATGATGTCCTCTAGCTGTTCGGTAAAGAAACCTTTTATTCGAAACATTAATCTGTTATCTACTACTTCATGCTAATCAAGATAAACATACGCAGAATTAGCCTTATTGTAAACTTCTTTGTAAGTAGAAGGGAAATAGAAAATACACAGAATAGAGCTTTAAAAGCCGGTCACTATGTGAAACAATTCAAATTGCAATCTCTTTGTTTTTCAGGAGTAAGCAAATGAGAAGAAAGATGTCTTCCCGCTCGAGGAAGGTTTAAGTGACTTAAAACTGAAACCAATAATCCGGAATATCTCGAATATGGCTAACTCTGCAACAAAAATGTGTATGACATAAATTGTGTTTTAATGAGATAAGTTTTTGTATATCTCTTACGGTTTACCAGTTATATAACAGTCATCCAAAATGAAGAGGTCTTCAGAGACTGTTTCAAGGAACTCCAAGATATGCATTTCGTTTGTCATAAAAATATCTTATAAATAAGGTGCCTATTTTAATCAAAATCGTTAGCCATTATTGAAAAAATCAAAATTTTCGAAAAGCGTTCCACGTAAAGGGTAGTTGGAGGTGTGGGGATCTTTTTGAAAATCTTCGTGTCGCAGCCCTGAAAGATACCAAACATAAACACCAAATTTGGTATTTAACGGTCTTTCGTTTTTGAGCTATGCTGCCCACAGACCCACACGCGGACATTTTTCTAAAATGCTTATTTTGGATTCAGGGTGTCTCAAAACACGTTATCAAATTTTGGCTACATAGTACGCGTAGAGGAAGTAATAAAGATCACACCTTGCTATTTCTGCAGCTCTTCTGTACAGCCACACTATTTAAAATGGAGTGCCGTAATGTTTAGAAACACCACTACCGTTCCGCAGAGACACGCGAGGGCGCAATTGCGAACTAGAGCATAAACGCACCCCGATAGCTCCATTTTCATACTTTTGAGGAGTTAAAAATAACCTACCAATGTGTTTTTCACTATTCATCCGAAAGTGATCATCTTAGCGAGCGTTCAAATAAAGGCAAAGACATACATTCGGTAAACTGTATTACTCATGGATAGTTTTGTCTCTGATAACTCTGTGCTTAGAGTTAAGATGTGAAGAACAGGTTTCTTGGTATCTAAAGCCATTGTTATTCGTTATTGGAATATGCGAGGAAAGGAAAACTATATCACGTCTCTTTTACTACTATATGCAGAACGTATATGATTAAATAGCATAGTCATGATGGAGGATAATCCTGGTAGTGTGTGTGTGTAACATGCTTGACACACGCGTTTAAATCCCGGGTGTAAAAACTCTAGTTAGTTATTCATGTCCTTTGTAGTCTCTTGAGATTTCCTGTATGCGTAACACTGGATTGAAAATCTAAAATTGCATTTCGAAGGGCAACCTATTAAATATTATTATTATTATAGCATAGCTTTTGTCTTGACTTAGGACGCATAACTATTCGTATTTAAAGTTAAATATCATTACAAATATGAGAATAGTGTTACTGATTGTTCCCATTGGTTTGAAACATAACCTGTTTAACCTGTGGCATGCGTTCTGATCTCCCATTTCAAACGTTATTATCGATTACAAATATATTTAACAGCAATTACAGTAACGTTTTACCACAGAAAGGGGGGGGGGATGAAGAAAAATAATTTTGTATCACATATTTACCTATAATGTTAACACGTATTGATTCTCACTAAGGTAAAATATTGATGAATCAATGACTTGCTATCCGGCTATCGTCCATTAAGAGTTCTACACAGTCAATTAAAATTAAAATTGTTACTTTGATGATTAGATGAACGTACGGAACACGGCAGTATGCATTATTTATTGTTACCATTAGTAAATTGGTATTCATTAATGAAATGTTAAATTTGCGTCCGTGCCGTGGAGGAAATTCTGTGAATATCGTGTTTGGGATATTTGGTATTATTTACACTAGCCGATCATTACAGTAAATTAATAGGTAAGCGATAGGAATCATCGACAAGACTGGCTGTATTTTGTCCAATAATGGCTAACACGGAAACGAAAAACCTGGCAACAAGAGTTATTTGTTCAGCAGCAATGCTGTATTGTTTCCACATATATGCGACATCCACCAGATTTATATGTACTAATTATCCCAGTTCTAACGGCACCCGAACTTTTCCTCCGTGGAAGCAAGGGAATTAAACCCCCGCCGCTGAATCCTTGCACTTGACAGGAGTTAAGTTGGTACATCCACAGAAAAGCTTTACCCGTTTGACTTTCCGGTCGGTCGGTCAGACAACGGAAACGTATCTAGATGCCGCACCGTTGCAATATCTGGCTATTTCCAACCACGTGCTCAGTTTGTGAACTCCTAACACGTGCTGTTCTGTACAAGATACGTATTATTCGTTGTTATTTATATTTGTCGATAGTGTTTGTAGTGAGGGAACATAGCAAGACTTTCACAATTATAGAGGTAGATAGACTTTTGCGGGAAGGTGTGGCGAGAGTGGGCGCGGCCACATGGAAGAAGAAAGTGAATCATGCTCACAAAATAATACGAAAAGCACAGGAATTAGACGGATTCAACAGTGAATGTGAACCACTAATGATATTCTTGGTGACGACGACGATGTTGATGATGACAATGACTATGATCCTTTCCAGAATGATGACGACGGAGACTTGGATGCAATTGAGGAGCTATTAAAATTCTAAACTGGTGAAAATCATTTTGTTATACCTTCTTCTCATTGTAACGAGCTATTTTGCTTTAATGTATTCTATATTGTGGTAAATACCTAATATCAGTTTCATTATTCATCGGCATTCATTTACTGCTTACACTGTTTATATTCGTCGTTACACACGATACCTAGAGACATTTGTAATCAGCTGTTGTTTACTAATTGCTCTGGCAACGCCGCAAAGGCAGCATAGTCAACCTTATGCGGAACCACCCGAACTGTCAAGTGTAAGGATTCAGCGGCGGGGGTATAAGCACTAAGCCGCCTTTGCACAACATGCAAACCATAGGTGTTGTACTGTATGGTGACTTTGGAATCTTATATTAAAGCTTAGTCTGTACTCTTTCCTTGGTGCGAGCAATCCGAGAGCGTTTTAACTGCTGTGAAGCTTGATATCTACATTCTAAAACTTGTTCTAAATCTCTTAAGGTTGGAGTCTCTTTACATTTAGTGAGGTTTTCCAACCCTTTCTTACCGTTTTATTTAAAACTAGTTGATCAATTAGTAATTAAAATAATTGAATGTATTGCATTGATAATACTTTTGTGTGTACAATCTCACTGATTAATGGGCTGAGTTCTGTTGAAGTGCCCTAAAATGCAGTTGGTAAATATAATAATAAATTTACATTACGAACTGCGTTAAGTTTTGGATTATTGTAAACGCTCTGTTATTATTTGCCATGCTGTTGCAAAGTAAGCATTCACCTTAGTTGGAAGTTTTTAATAATGTTCTTATCAAATCTGCAAGCCCTATGAAAAGTACAGCAAAATTACGCCCATTTTCTATAGTCACCTGAAAATGCCAAATTAATTTTAGTACTTAATTTAATTCTTGGCTCTGAGTGTGAGGAATGTTTACTAAGTGAATTTATTTCATCTAGCTCCTTTACGTTTGTTGCTGTTGCACACAAAAATGTTTTGCTAAGCCTCCGCCTAAAAAACAAGTTTTCACCATCAGATTCACAACTACCATCCTCATTCCCAGTTTCTAGCTTGTGCTGTAACGTATTTATTATTTCCATATTTCGCTAATTTATCTTTTCTGTCACTTCAAATAGATTTAGTCCGTTGTCGTATTAGACTCTGCTTTATTACTCCTGTAGCTGCATGAACGATCGTCTTTGCTCTTCTGACATGCCCTGTAGCTGCTAATTTATTGAATGCAAAATTGCTTCCTGGCTTCTAAGTGCAGTGGATATTCGTTAACCAGTAATATCCGGTTTTGGAGCACCAAAAATGTCGAGGAAATGCATTATTTGTGATAAGGTTTGAGAGAAGATTGTTATTGACAAGAAATATTTCTCCCTGTGATACATAAAAAATCTAATGTGTTCCATTCACATGACTTTCTCAATATCTCTGCAATAAATTATTTTTAAACAGCTTATGCTTCTACTTACTTCCTGCTAATTGAGAAAAAATTAGCAGAAATAGTCTTATTTCTTGCTTCCTTGTAAGTAGAAGCGAAATAAGGGAGTACCATAGGTTAAAGTGATAGTCAAAAGCTGGTTGCTATGTGACTGAAGTTCCTTTGTTTGTATGGACACGAGTTCACAAAGTCCTGTATGAAAAAAATATAAGTTTTTATAGCTTAAACCAAAAACAAGGAATATCTCAAAAACAATCAACTCCACGAAAAAAATGTATACAACATAAATTGTCTGTTTTAATGTGCTCTACATTTTTTGTGTGATACGTTTTTTTCTCTCTCTTACGGTTTAGCACTTATGCAAAATTCCATAAAATTCACTCAGAATAAAGTACTCTTCTGATGCTATTCCCAGAAAATTCAAAATATACATTTTATTTGTCACAGACACATGGACACACATACGCACCTTTTTCTGAAAATACTCTTTTTGGATACAGGGTACCCTAAAACATATATTTCCGGTGAAATCTCGGTATCGAATTTTTTGGTGGAGTGCAATACCTTCTCTATACACTATGTATATAGTGCGTATAGAGAAAGTAAAAAGGTGAATATAGGAACCATCATTAATAGAATTGTTGCCAATGCAAATTGCAGCATAACATTCTTAATGTTGAGCCCCCCTCCTAATACAACTTTCTGTTAATACCATTGTAGCATAACACACTTAACAAAATGCTGACCGCCGCTATGGTGTGATGGTAGTGTGGCTGCATCATGTTCAAGAGGTTCAGAGTTGGATTATGTATCGGTTAGAATGACCCATTCGGAATACGAGTTTTTTCCTGGTGTTTTAGAGAAGAATATCGGAACGCTTTAAGCTCTATCGATCCCGAGCGCACTTGAGCATTATTTCACACGTTTCATTCATACGTCGTCGAATGACCTAACAGGATGTTGCTTCAATTATTTTGTTGTGACATTTACCATTTCCGAGATGTTCTTTTGTATTGATTTGAATCTTATAGTTTTTCTTTCTCTACCACCTATCTATAAGAGGAAGTCCTAATGTGTTCCATCTAAAAATTCTATATCGAGATTTCATGTTTTGGGATCCCTTCAAAGCTAGGCGAAAGTTTCTCATTAAAATACACAATGTCAGTGGGGTGCACTCAGGGGAAGCAACTAAAGTACTGCTTCGGTAACAGCTACAATACGTGTGAGAATTGAACTGGGAACTTCTGTCTGAAGGTTAGTATACTAACAACATCCAGGTTTATTAATATTTCATGATAATCACATAGTTATTGAATAATATCTAGATAAATCTCCCACGTATATCTAATACGTTACGTTACCGACAAGGATTGTGATCCAGCCAAAGTAATTTCTGACAGCTTAAACCGAGCAGCGAGAGACTTGCGTGGGCACTTCTGAAGGTCACGGGCCATATGCGTGTTTCACTGCTGCAACGAAGAGGAGTTAACAGTAAATAGCAGTATAATGTAGAGTATAACTGGCGCAACAGACCTGAACATGCCAAAATCTCAATGAGAGCTAGGAAGCGAGTTGTACTTTCAGATAATCAGTTCACTAGTCGATTCATGTCTGTCACATTGAACGTCAAATATCTGTCACCTGCACTATACGGTGCTGCACTGATAAACATGTACATTCATATCTACAAAACATCTATACAAATGCCCTACTATATAAACAATGTCAATCGTCTGCCTCCAATTCCTCCACACCTGACAGTCCTTCGTCTTCGCTCACGTCATTGTCATCATCAACGCTATCGCTACTTTCTGCACAATTATCCTGGATTAGAATTCTTTCTATTTGATTTTCTACAATTCTTTCTAATGAGTTTCAATGTTCTCAGCATGACGACTTACATTTTCTCATTGTGGCCTGCCAATTTCTGCAATTCGCTGGCGACACAACTGTTCCACATCTTTTAATTTAAAGGTGATATATTAAGTTTTATTTGTCTTTCTTTCTTATCTTTGAGAACCCTGGAAATGGAACTAAGTGAAACATCAATTGCCTTGGCTACTCTTTCATTCATTTTCTACAGGCTTTTGAAGAACTCGGGGAACATACATTTTCTTCCTTCATCTCTGCCTCTTACTTCATGAAGTCAAGAGCATTTGCAATTATTTCTCTGCTCTGACTAAGTAATGCCTTGCCACTTAACTTTGAAAACGTAGGAGCCATGGTTAAAAAAATAAAATGAACACCATTTACTGCCCACTTTGAATACAAAATGCGGAACACTTTCGATATAGACTGTACAAAGTTTGCTCTCTGTGACTTTAAGTAAGCAAAGTATCATAAGCTAGGCTCGGTAGCTGGGTTGGCGGTCAGGGTTACGATTCCAGAAGTTTAGCGCCGGCAATATCAGTCTAGGTAAACGCATTCAAGAAATTCGGTATTCAGCAGTCGAGTACGGACTGTCGATTAATCATCTAAAGATCGTCTGTACCTATTGTTGCTTTTACAGTAAGTAGAATAGAAAATGCGCTTGATGAGCAGCTTAAAATGAATTAATATACAGAATCAAAAAAGCGGAAACAGGTTTATCTCTAAAAGGCTTATTAATGCAGTAGGTTTTCTGAAAAAACAAGAATTGACCTTTGAGGACATGGTCAAGCAACAAATTCTATTAGGGCAATTTTGTGGAACTGATGAAGTACACTGCAGTGTATGATCCTCTTTTAGCGCAGTATCTACTTAGAAACCTCCACTGTGTTTAAAATAATTTATAATTGAATGACACATTACAAGCCTAGTTTCGACAGTTTTGCCAATTATAAAACATGACATTGTGGATATTCCTTTTGTCCAATGCAATGGAATTACTTGTCAAGGTTGATAACACCGTGAGCAGGAAAATCACTCAGGTATGTAACGTGTTTAGTGCTATGGTTACAACACCCACAAGAAATTTATTCAAATATTTTAGTACCAGTGGTAGCTTTCAAATTGGTTTTCTCTTTCAAATTTACTTTTCAGTTATACATGTTCAATAAAATATTAATTTTCATCGGTGTTGTGTAACATACTTAAAAACAAATGTCAATAGGACATCCAAAAATTCGTCGCTGAATAGCCGCATTACATGACTGAACAAATTTTTCAGTAAACCTTGTCTCAAAAAGAGTCTTCGAAAAGGAAAATAGCGCATATAAACATCTCTATTCTGAAGTGTTTGATAACGTTCATACTATTTGGACGTAGGATTTTAACATGATTCTAAATTGAGAATTTTCAACGTATCACATGAAAAACTATGCACCAGTTCCCCAAAACCAGCTTTCAAAGTTTCTTATATACTTATGGGAAGTACTTCGGCGTCATTCGAATGGGAAGAAAATTGACTGCAGTGTATAGGTATAAGAATTAAATAAAAATAAAACCAGAATGAACTTGAACTACTGCTAAAATAAACTTTCGCAGTTTAAATACAGTTTTATATACAATTAGTGAGAGTTCTTTTTCAACGCTGATGAGAATCAAGTTGCTGGGAATTCTACTGAAGAAGAGAGAGGCTTTCTCATTTTGTAACATTTCAACTGAAGTTCCCTTACTAAGAGAAATAAGAAAAAGGAACAGTTGAAAAGAAACAGAAAATAACACATTTGTTTTCCAGGAGAGGAGGATGGGTTTCTAATTCCGCTAATCTTACAGAGGTGACTACCAAAGTGGCAAAAGTGAATTTAGATCCGGAAATTAGTTCTTTTCTATTACATTTTACTTAAGGCAACTATTAAATATAGGATTTCAGTAAATATTTTTAGTTTCTTTATATGTACTATGTACATAGTGTAAAGAGAAAGTATTGTATTACACCCAAAAATTCGATACCGAAATTTCACCGGAAATATGTTTTGAGACCCCTTTGTTCCAAAAAAAAAAAGAAAAAAAAAAGGCAGTTTTAGAAAAATGTCCTTTGTGTCTGTGTCTGTGGGCAGCATAGCTCAAAAACGAAAGGAGCGTTAAAAACCAAACTTGGTATTTAAGTTTGGTATCTTCCAAGGATGCGACACGAAGATTTTTAAGAAAATCCCCCCACCCTAAACTACTCTTTATATGGAACTTTTTTCAAAATTTATTTTCTTAAAAATGGCTCTAACGATTTTGATTAAAATATCGTATATTAAAGATATTTACCTGACAAATAATATGTATATCTTGAATTTTTTGGGAAGAGCCTCTGAAGACTACTTTATTCTGGATGAATTTCACGGAATTTTGCATAACTGCTAAACCGTAAGTGATGGGCAAAAACTTAACACACAAAAATGTAGAGCACATTAAAACATACAATTTACGTTATATACATTTTTTTCGTGGAGTTGATCGTTTTTGACATATTCCTTATTTTTGGTTTCAGCTATGAAAAACTTATACTTTTCTCATACAGGAATTTGTCAACTCCAGTCCATACAAACAAAGGAACTTCAGTCACATAGCACCAGCGTTTGATTATTAGTTTAGCCTATAGTACTCCCTTATTTCCCTTCTGCTTACAAGGAAGCAAGTAATAAGACTATTTCTGCTCATTTTTTCTCGATTAACATGAAGTAAATAGAAGCATAAACTTTTTTAACAATAATTTGTTGCAGAGATGTAGAGAAAGTCATGTGAATGGAACACATCAGATTTTTTTTCAATTTGAACCATTCCAGTTGTGATTTTTGTCTTTAATATGTATACGAGTACCTTCAATTTAAACCACTACTAGTGGTACTTTTTATCTTTAGTGTTTATTCCTTTGATTTATGCTATTGCTGGTTGTGATTTTTATAAAGCAGATCCTGTTCCTTGATTTATTATTGCTTATTTAAAAGCTATAATACTCGGTGCTTCGGTTATCTGATACACCACTGCAATTTGTATCAATGTTTGCTTAGTACGAACCGGTTTCCAAATATTCCATTTCGTAATGTCTTTGCAAAGCGTCATCTAACGGTTTGCGATTTATTCCACTTTTTTCTTTCTTTCCAAGTGTCTCAGATCACAATAGGTGAAAAAATATATTATCACAATAACAGTTAGGACGCCTTGCTTTCTCTATTAGTACATAGTGCCTAGGTAAAGTAGGTTCTACGCTCCACCTAAAAATTCGATACCAAAATTTCGCTGGAAATACACGTTTTAGGATTCCCAGTATAACAAAAATATGTTTCGAAAAAGTTCCGTGTGTCTGTGAACACGATAACTTAAACACGAAAAGTAGGTAAAATACCAAACTTGGTATTTAAATATTCTAATTTCCTCGAAAATGGCTCGTAACGATTTTGATTAAAATACTGTTGTATTAACGATAGTTACAAGACAAAATGTATATTTTGAATTTTCTGGCAATTGTCTCTTCATTCTGGATGACTTTTGCATAAGGGTAAACCGTAAGAGATAAACAAAAACTTACATAAATATGTAGAGATCGTTAAAAACACATCATTTATGTCATGTAGGTAGAGTTGACCATTTCCAAGTTATTCTTTGTATAGTTTTAAAATACTTAAACTTTTCTTATAACGAAATTTTTCAAATCCTGGGCAGGCAAAGAAATGCATTTCAATAACATTCCAACTAGTTTTTAAGATTTGACTATCGGTTTAGCCTGGACGTAGTGTAAATACCTTGTTACATTTCCACTTGTAAAGAACTAAGTAACAAGCCCATTTCTGATCATGTATATCTCGGTTAGAATGAAGTAGATAAAAGAATAAGCTTTTTAACAATAATTTGTTACAGAGTGTAGAGAAAGCTATGTGAATGGAACACATAAGATTTTTTTCTGCCAACACATGACAACCCGTATTTTATCCGTTTGACTATTTTCGTAGTCATTTGTACCTACAGTGGAATCTATACTACTAATATTATGAGAGAAAAAGTGAATGCGTGCATGCTTACGTGCGTAGTTTCAAAAACATCAAATGTGGTTCATAATGCTTTCAAATGTAAAAAGCTCTTTTCTTTTTGCCCAATATATTCGATGATCATGGGCTATAAAACATTTAATTTAGTTTACTAATTACTAAAAGAGTAAAAAGGCGTTTAGAGAATCTGTAGGTATTATAATATGAACGAACATATTGGCGTTTTAAGAAGGTTTTGACTTTTTCTTGAGATTGCCATGGAGTAGAGAACAGTACTCCACAGAAAATGAAAAAATACCCAGTTCAATAATGAGTTGTCTACATGGGGTTGTATAGCAACATTTTTTAACTCTCCTTATAATGATATTTTGAAAAGAAAATTTTTATACATCTTATTAGTGGATTACGGATTAAACCATATCTTATAATTTATTCAAAAACTGAAAAATACATACCTCTGGCATATTCGGGAGGACTGCACTCTGTCCGGTTTCTGATAAAAATATTATATACCGGACAGTCTTTTTCAGATATCAATATGAGAAGTCCATGTTAGTTGGTTATCAATATGAACTCCTAGAAATTTAATATTAGTCTGGTAGTTTTAAAGTAAAAAGAACAGTAGCAGTTTTATCTTTAGCATACTGTTATCTTCGAACCATTCAGATGCTTAATCATGGTAGCTTCATATTGTTTATTCAGAATATTTAGGTCCTTTCTAGTAGTTACAAAAGTTGTATCAGCAAGCGCTATAGTGCGAGTAGGAATATCGGGGCAAATCATTTAGTGCAATTACAAATAAGAGTGGACCCAAGACTGAACTTTAAACATATAGCATTTTAATCAAAATCGTTGAGACATTTTTGAGAAAATAAAATTTTTCGAAAAGTTTTCTATATAAAGAGTAGTTTGTGGTGAGCGATTTTCTTGAAAATTTTCGTGTCGCATTCTTGGAAGATGCTGAACTTAAATATCAAGTTTGATGTTAAACCGACTTTTAGTTTTTGCCCACAGACGCGCGCGCGGAAAAAAATTGAATCTATGAGTATAAAAATATTACTAGAAGTATCGTTAATGAACCAATTGGTTCAATTTTGATTGTTTTTTAAAAGTTTGAATTTTAATATTAATAAAAAAAGCTAATGAAACATAAAGATAAATATATCATAACCTAAGATAACTTTTTTTTTATAAAATGCCTTTTTTATTCAGGAGGCCTCAAAACATGTGCTTTCGTTGAAACCTCGGTAATGAATTTTTGGGTGGAATACATTACCTTCTCTATCCAATATGTACAATGTACGTAAGATAGCAACAGAAATAAAAAGTCCATCATGTAAGTTAGTTAAAGAGCAATAGATAGAACAAATTATGCTTAGTTACTTTTATACGACTAGGAAACTTCGCAGAAACACCCCAAGTAGATTAAGAAGAAATCTGAAAAGAGTTATAGAGCATAAAAATAAATTAAACTGTAATAAAACTGGAATAAGTGGCGGAACACAGACCGACAAAATAGGATGTCATGAACCTTTGTGATTTAGAAATACAAAGGACCACACATATAAGCCAGCGTTACCCTCAAAACTTAGAATTAATAAAATTAACACGCAAATGGTGATTAAAAATAAAAAATAAATCTGATTGCTCCATTCACATGGATTTCTCTACATCTCAGCAACAAATTATTGTTAAAAAGCTTATGCCACTATTTGCTTCCTGCTAAGCGAGAAAAGAACGAGCAGAAATAGTCTTATTACTTGCTTCCTTATAATTAGAAGCGAAATATGGGGGTACCATAGGTTAAAGTGATAGTCGAAAGCTGGTTGCCATTTGACTGAAGTTCCTTTGTTTGTATGGACAGGAGTTGACAAATTCCTGCATGAGAAAAGTATATTTTTCAAAGTTTCAACCAAAAACAAGAAATATCTTAAAAACGATCAACTCCACGAAATAATATATATAACATAAATTGTGGGTTTTAATGTGCTCTGCATTTTCTGTGCAGTAACTTTTTGTCCATCACTTACGGTTTAGCAGTTATGCAAAATTCCGTAAAATTCATCCAGAATAAAGTAGTCTTCAGAGGCTATTCCCAGAAAATTCAAGATATACATTTTATTTGTCTTTAATATACGATATTTTAATCAAAATCGTGCCATTTTTGTAGAAAATCAAAATTTTCGACACAAGTTCCATGTAAAGGGTAGTTGGGAGTGGGGGGGTTTCTTGAAAATCTTCGTGTCGCATCCTTGGAAGATACCAAACGGAAATACCAAGTTTGGTCTTTAACGGTCTTTTCGTTTTTGAGCTATGCTGCCCACAGACACACACGACATTTAAAAAAAAAAAAAAAAAATGGATTCAGGGGGTCTCAAAATCATGTATTTCCGGTGAAATCTCGGTATCGAATTTTTGGGTGCATTACAATACCTTCTCTATGCACTATGTACATAGTACGTGTAGAGAAAGTAATAATACAGGTAGATTATAATTCAATAATAGAAACAGTTAATTCAGAGGAAGAAGATAAAGTAGAATACAGTTTTAACGGTACAACCAATGAAGAGGAGCAGATTTGTGTAAAATGCAAACATGATATTGGCAGTTTTTTAAAGAATTTTTGGGAGTTTAGGAAAATAAGACAACTTAACTGTTCATCACCAACTACAAGCCACACCATAGAAAATGACATTGAAAATATAGCTTCGAGTCAACATTTAGAAGTTATAAATGAAATAAACACCACGAAGGCAAATGACAGAGAATCCCTTTGTTTGCAAGAGGTTGACCAGCTGTGTAGAAAGATACCGTCTCTGAGGAACCAGCAAAAGTCACCTCTATTTATCCTAACTTTGATACCAAATAACGCATAACTCGTTTGGAAGACAACTGCACGCTTGTTGCAGCCCTGAGACATATAATAAGGGAACTTAATAAGAACGGAGAATCAATTATGTTTCCTCCGCCCGACGTGATCAATAGAATTGAACTGAAAACTCAAAACATACCCACAAACCCGCACGAGTTAATTTAATTAAGGAAGTGTTCAGCAGGAGAGATGAAATTTTGGTTTTGGAAGAAAAATACAACCATTTTGTTCTCTGCTACAGTAAAATAGGTTTTGACGGGTCACAGAAATGGCCGCACAAATTCGACAAGGTTCATTAATGACCCCAATTTTTACTCTCAAAATACGTGCATATCCCCAAGTTTTCCAAAAGTTTACCATTACACCAAACCCAGTCCGCTTAAACATAAAACAAATGACACCAAACAAGCTACCCATAAACTCCCGAGTAATCAAAACTACTCGAACCCAATAGCAAACCTAACAAAGAGAAGTCCATCTAATACAAAACCTAAACACAAACCAAATACCATAAACAAAAACATTTGAGGTTTTTCTTGACAAATGAAATGTATATTTGAATTTTCTGGGAATAATCCCTGAAATCCTCATCATTCTGGATGCATAAGTTTAACCGTAGCAGACAAAGTTTTGCTACTGAAAATTGTGGATCCCACCAGCTGTTAAAAGGTTTCATTATCGATTTAATCCAGTGTATTGTGTTATTCCTTTGTATATACAAAGAATGTGAAGCATTTCTGCTACTGTTTACCTCGATTAGCATGAAGTAATAGGAGAATAAATTTTTGTAAGAATAGTTTCGTAAAGAAAGTCTTGTGAATGAAGCATCAGATTTGTTAGTGTAGCTTCACTATTAGTATACTATATATATATATAAAATATTGCAATATAAGCAGTGCAGTAGCGCCCACTATTTTAATGATGAAAAGAGAGCAAAGAGTATTATAATACAGGTCGTGTATAATACAGTTCTTGACGAATGCCCCACCTCACGTTATCAGTTGCGAACGTTCGCCTAGGAGTCAGAAACCTATCGGGGACTCAACCACAGAATGAAGAACCTGTAACGAGTGCTTGGCCCGTAGCATGAAGAAGTGGATGACATGAAATGGAAGCGAAATGAATGATAGGAAAGATGATAGGACAATTGGTGGAATGAATGGCGGTGAAAAACGAAAGACCCAGACGCCATTTCGTCCACCACAAATCCCACTTGCGGGCGCTGGAGCGGAAATGCTAGCGATTTGCTAAAGCACGTTTTGTGCCCAGCCGCCATCTTGTGGCACAACACATCATGGACACCATACGCAACATGTCAAATTAATTGTTTTTGCAAGTTTTTGAAGAAAAAACAAAGGACAATATAAGGGGAGAGATCTCTAGATGAAGGTATATTTAATGCAATCACATTTTTGACGTGTCAGAAGTTATTATTGGTGATTTAATATGATTACAGTAAACATCGCGGCAAGGTCATAACTTAATTTTGTTAATGTAACAAAAGGCTGTGCCATATATTACAGCTTTAGTAGAATGTGTGATACTAATAAAAATTTCGGTCCAGGAGTATTACGATAGTTACCATTGCATTCCGAGTCCGAGGTACACGCCCGCTATTCTCACGCTTCTGGTATCATAAGCACATAGTCTGGTAGTAAATATTATTTCCTGCAATAGCTGCTAAATTGGCGAATTAGCAAAAGATTCAAACAATACAGAATCGTTCTGTTGATAATGTATAACATATTTCGCTAAGTATACCACCGAAAAATCACTTAAGACCAACGTATTGAAACACATTTCCCTCTCCTTGTTTTTGCTTCTACTATTCGAGAAACTACAACCGAACACCTCACAAGTATTCACCATTATACTGGTTTGAAACTTACACTCTAAATTTACTGCCTAATTGAACATTTAACACCACAAAATCACTTAAATAATAGGCGTCGCCTATAAAGTATCAGCAAGACGCAGAAACTTTAGAGCGAGGAAATCGAACAGCTTGAAAAAGAATGCAAGCATGTCATTGTTATATGCGAGTACAAACCACCTTAGTTTAAAATTAATATAGGCACCTGTATGTGTGGAACTGGTTTCACCTCTGCCTCCAAACATCCATTTTAATAACATCAAATGAGATGGGAAAACATATGACATAGGAGTTGCAACAGATCCGCTGTTGTGTTTAATTAACGCTAATGTTAGCATATATACCACCCCTCAAAATCCCCTCTTCGCTCAGGAAACGCGGCTGTGGAAAAATCTTATCAGTTTAGCGTAATATATTCTTCTTGTATCTACAACGAAATGTGTAAATGAAATAATGAAGGTTTATGTTTATCAATAAGTAGATAGCAGAATAAGCTTCTGTAAGAGAGATTTGTGGAAGGGTTAGTGGAGACAGCCATGTGAATGTAACATCCTGTTTTTTCTCTCTCTATCTGGATTACTTGTATTTCTCTTTTAATATGAAGACATTATTCCTTGGATTTTGTAAGTATTTAAATATTGGTAACAAATACTTGCTGCTAAGGAATGATACGAAAGAAAGAAAAGTGTAAATTCTAAAAATTTGGAATATTTTGACATTGGGTGTACAAAGCATCAAGATGCTAATGCAAGTACAACTGGGAAAAATCTGATGTGTTCCATTCACATGCCTTTCTCTATATCTCTGCAATAACTTATTTTTAAAAAACGTATGCTTCTATTTACTACCTGCTAATAGGGAAAAAATGAGCAGAAATAGTTTTATTTCTTGCTTCCTTGTAAGTAGAAGCGAAATAAGGGAGTACCATAGGTTAAAGTGATAAGCAAAAGCTGGTTGCTATGTGACTGAAGTTCCTTTGTTTGTATGGACAGCAGTTGACAAATTCCTGTACGAGAAAAGTATAAGTTTTTCATAGCAGAAGCCAAAAATAAGGAATGTTTCGAAAACGATAAACTCCACGAAAAAAATGTATATAACATAAATCGTCTGTTTTAACGTGCTCTGCATTTTTGTGTAGTAAGTTTTTGTCCATCTCTTACGGTTTAGCAGTTATTCAAAATTCAGTAAAATTCATCCAAAATAAACTACTCTTCAGAGACTATTCCCAGAAAATTCAAGATATACATTTCATTTGTCAGGTAAATATCTTTAATATACGAAATTTTAATCAAAATCGTTACAGCCATTTTTGAGAAAATCAAAATGTTCGAAAAAAGTTCCATGTAAAGGGTAGTTGAGGCTGCGGGGATTTTTCTTAAAATCTTCGTGTTGCATCCCTGGAAGATACTAAACTTAAATATCAAGTTTGGTATTTTACTTACTTTTCGTTTTTGAGTTATCGTGTTCACAGACACATGGATACACACACAAACACACATTCGCGGACCTTTTTCCGAAAATGCTTTTTTTTAGATAAAGGGGACCCTAAAACATATTTCCGGTGAAATATCGGTATCGAATTTTTGGTGCAGTGCAATACCTTCTCTATACACTATGTCCATAGTACAAGTACACTTTGTACATAGTACGTATAGAGAAAGTAAAAAGATAATTTTTAGAAAAAGACCCTACTGTATGGTGTTTGTATGCGTGCGTGTGTGTGTGTGTGTGTGTGTGGGTGGGTGGACAGCATAACTCAAAAAAATCTGATGTGTACCATTCACATGACTTTCTCTATATCTCTGCACCAAATTATTCTTAAAAAGCCTTCTATTAACTTCATGCTAATCAGTAAAACATTAGCAGAAATAGCCATATTACTTGCTTACTTGTAAGTAGAGGTGAAATAAGGGAATACCATAGGTTAAAGTGATAATCAAAAGCTGGTTGCTATGTCACTGACGTTCCTTTGTTTGTATGGACAGCAGTTGACAAATTCCTGTATGAGAAATGTACAAGTTTTTCATAGCAGAAACCAAAAATAAGGAATGTCACAAAAACGACGAACTCCACGAAAAAAATGTATATAACATAAATTGTGTGTTTTAACGTGCTCTACATTTTTTGTGTAGTAAGCTTTTGTCCATCTCTTACGGTTTAGCAGTTATTCAAAACTTAGTAAAATTCATCCAGAATAAACTACTATTCAGAGGCTATTCCCAGAAAATTCAAGATATACATTTTATTTGTCAGGTAAATTCCTTTAATATGCGAAATTTCAATCAAAATCGTTAGAGCCATTTTTGAGAAAATCAAAATTTTCGAAAAAAGTTCCATGTAAAGGGTATTTGGGGGTGGGGGTATTTTTCTTAAAATCTTCGTGTCGCATCCCTGGAAGATACTAAACTTAAATACCAAGTTTGGTATTTTACCTACTTTTCGTTTTTGAGTTATCGTGTTCACAGACACACGGACACACACACATACGCGGACCTTTTTCCGAAAATGCCTTTTTTAGATGAAGGGGACCCTAAAACATATATTTGCGGTGAAATCTCGGTATCGAATTTTTGGGTGGAGTGCAATACCTTCTCTATACACTATGTACATAGTGCGGATAGAGAAAGTAAAAAGCAGAGACTTTGTTTTACTCGACTGAGTGACTTTACAAATAAGCTGATTTATACGTGGTAATACATGTCATGTTATTTGTAATACCAATCCCAATTGAGGTTAGATTGATAGTTCTGATACTCCTCTTGTTCTATCAATATTAATATTCTGCAGTGGTAACTGCGAGGAAAGTGTAAACTGGTTTTGTTCTTTCTCCTATGTTTTACTAGCAACAAGGAAAATGTTCACCATAGCCAGTATTAATGTAACATTTACTGTCCTTCACATTGTTGCCACAATATCAGCTACGAGTAATTACTTTAGCTCATCAGAATAATATTTGTGATACATACTTTATAAAAGCTGTGGCTATAATACCGTCATTTCAAGCAGTTGAGTGTTGCATCAGCCCCCTGTGTGTTTTGTGTTTTAAACAAAATGAATTGCTGAAAAGCTTGTATCGAATATTTGTATGATTGAGAGCAAGTACATAGAAATATAAACTTTGTGAGAATCATTTGTAGAATACCTAATATAAAATAATGTAGAGAAAAGCATGTGATTGTAATACATTAGATAGGTATTTAAATAGTGTCGTTATACTGCCTGTATTTTCGTGATTTATAACTTTTAACTTTCTCTACACGTATTACGTACATAGTGTATAGAGAAGGTATTGCACTCCACCCAAAAATTCGATACCGAGATTTCACCGGAAATATATGTTTTAGGGTCCCCTGTATCTAAAAAAAGCATTTTCAGACAAAGGTCCGTGTGTGTCTGTGTGTCAGTGAAATCGATAACTCAAAAACCAAAAGTCGGTAAAATACCAAACTTGGTATTTAAGTTTCGCATCTTTCTTGGGATTCTCTTTGCTGACATGTTGTCGCCATTAATTTCTATAATTTGTAATTTTTTCTACTTCTCTGATTTTTACCTTCTCTACACGTACTATGTATCTATATAGTGTATAGAGAAGGTATTGCACTCCACCCAAAAATTCGATACCGAGATTTCACCGGAAATATATGTTTTAGGGTCCCCTGTAGCCTAAAAAAGCATTTTCAGAAAAAAGGTCCGTGTGTGCCCGTGCATCTGTGAACACGTTAACTCAAAAACGAAGAGTCGGTAAAATACCAAACTTGGAGTTTAAGTTTAGTATCTTCCAGGGATGCGACATGAAGATTTTGAGAAAATCCCCTATCCCAAACTACTCTTTACATGGAACTTTTTTCGAATTTTTTTATTTTTTTAAAAAGGGTTCTAACGATTTTGATTAAAATACCGTATATTAAAGATATTTACCTGAAAAATAAAATGTATATCTTGAATTTTCTAGGAATAGTCTCCGAAGTCTACTTTATTCTGGATGAATTTTACGGAATTTTGCATAACTGCTAAACCGTAAGAGATGGACAAAAACTTACCACACAAAAATGTAGAGCTCGTTAAAACACACAATTTATGTTATATACATTTTTTCGTGGAGTTGGTAGTTTTTGAGATATTCCTTGTTGTTGGTTTCAGCTTTAAAAAACATATACTTTTCTCATACAAGAATTTGTCAACTGCTGTCCATTCAAACAAAGGAATTTCAGTCACATAGCAACCTGCTTTTGACTATCCGTTTAATCTATGGTACTCCCTTATTTCGTTTCTAATTATAAGGAAGAAAGAAATAAGACTATTTCTGCTAGTTTTCTCTCTCTCTCTCTCTCTCTCTCTCTCTCTCTCTCTCTCTCTCTCTCTCTCTCTCTCTCTCGCTTAGCATGAAGTAAATAGAGGCATAGCTTTTTAAAGAGTAATTTGTTGCAGAGATGTAGAGAAAGTCATGTGAATGGAACACATCAAATTTTTTCATTTGAGATTTTATCTAGGAGAGTACATCCTTTTACTGTTCTTAGGAATTTTATCTCGCAGCTTGTATTTTCCTTTTGTCAGCTTTTATTAATGTCGATGTTTCGGATTCAGAAATGAAGGCAGCTACTGCCATTACATAATAAAAATTCGATTGTGTTTTAGGTTTTAGGCTTCTGTTTATTGCGCCACACATTTGCTGAAACACAGAGTCGTTTTCATATTATAACTTATATGTGTTCCTAAATACTTAAAACGCGTGACTTGCTCTAATGTAATGTCATTCATTACTATTTTGGTTGTAACAGTGTGTTTACGTTGGAAGGCCATTGTTTTTGTTTTATTTGTCGATATTTTAAAAGTATAATTCTCACATAACCTCTCCAATGTATATACTGCTTTTTGCAGCTCGTCTCTCGTACTTATAATTATTTGATCATCCGCAAATAGCATCGTCTTAAATATAAAATATTGTGCAATACAAATGGCTCCATTGGTTTTATACGTCCATTCTCTGATCAGATTGTCATATAAATTAAAAATCTGGTGTGTTCCATTCATATGACTTTCTCTACCTCTCTGCAACAAATTATTCTATTTATATCATATAATCGAGAAAAAATTAGCAGAAGTAGTCTTATTGCTTACTTCCTTGTTAGTAGAAGTGAAATAAAGGGGTACCATAGGTTAAAGTGATAGTCAAAAGCTGGTTGCTATGTGACTGAAGTTCCTTTGTATGGGCAGGAGTTGACAAATTCTTATATGAGTAAAGTACGTTTTTCAAAGCTGAAACCAAAAACAAGGAATGTCTCAAATATGATCAACTCCACGAAAAAAATGCATATAACTTAAATTGTGTGTTTTAATGAGATGTACATTTTTTGTGTGGTAAGTTTTTGTCCATCTCTTACGGTTTAGCAGTTATGCAAACTTTCGTAAAATTCATCCAGAATAAAGTAGTCTTCAGAGGCTATTCCCAGAAAATTCAAGATATACATTTCATTTGTCAGGTATATATCTTTAATATAATATTTTAATCAAAATCGTTAGAGCCATTTTTAAGAAAATAAAAATGTTCGAACAAAGTTCCATATGAAGGGTAGTTTGGGGTGGGGGGATTTTTCTCAAAATCTTCGTGTCGCATCCCTGGAAGATACTAAACTTATACCAAGTTTTGTATTTTACCGACTTTTCGTTTTTGCATTATCGTATTCACAGACACATGGTCACACGGACACACACACACACACACACACGGATCTTTTTCTAAAGATGCTTTTTTTTTTTTTTTTTTTTGGATACGGGGGCCCTAAAACATATATTTGCGGTGAAATCTCAGTATTGAATTTTTTGGTAGAGTGCATTAGCTCTCTTTACACTATGTACATAGCACGTGTAGAGAAAGTAAAAATAAAATGGGAGATAAATATGCAACCCAGCTTTACACCTTCATTTATATTTATTTGTTCAGTATATCTTGTGTTTCCAGCATTTATTCTGATTTATTGTCCTTATAAATGCATTTTTAATACTTTGATTAAATGATTTGGATATTCTCTTCGAAATTTGACTTCCCAAAGTTGTTTCGTGCATAAACGAGTAAATGCTTTTTCATAGTCAGTGAAGACTATATGGGTTTCGAGGTTGAATTCCCTTCTTGTTACTTTCTCTACACGTGTATAGAGAAGGTATTGCATTCCAACCAAAAAATTCGATATCGGAAATACATGTTTTGGGCCTCCCTGAATCTAAAAAAAAGCATTTTTAGAAACAGGTCCGTGTGTGCATGTCTGTGGCCACCATAGCTCAAAAACGAAAAGACCATTGAATACCAAACTTGGTATTTAAGTTTGTTATCTTCCAAGGATACAACGCGAAGATTTTCAAGAAAATTCCCCCCACCTCCAACTACCCTTTACATGGAAATGTTTTCAAAAATGTTGATTTTATCAAAAATGTCTCTAATGATTTTGATTAAAATATCGTATATTGTAGATATTTACCTGACAAATGAAATGTATATCTTGAATTTTCTGGGAATAGCCTCTGAAGACTACTTTATTCTGGATGAATTTTACGGAATTTTGTATAATTGGCAAACCGTAAGAGAGAGAGAGGGAGAGAGAAAATTAACAGAAAATGTAGAGCTCTATAAAACACACACAATTTATGTGGAGTGGATCGTTTTTTTAGATAACCCGTGTTAATGATTTCAGCTTTAAAAAGTAATTTTCTCATAGGGGTATTTGTCAACTCCTGTCCTTAGAAACAAAGAAACATCAGTCACACAGCAACCAGTTTTTGACTAATACTTTAGCCTCTGCTATTCCCTTATTTCCCGTCTACTTGCATGGAAGTAAGTAATAAGACTATTTTTGCTAATTTTTTCTCGATTAGCATGAAGTAAAAAGAAGCATAACTTTTTTAACAATAATTTTTTGCAGTGATGTAGAGAAAATCACGTGAATGAAGCATATCAGATTTTTTCTATTAATTGCTCAAGTGTAAAAGTAACATCCGCACAGGATCGTCCTTTTCTAAAACTATTTTGTTAGTTACGACCACACTATCAGACTGCTTGCATACTTGCAACTCTTATCATTCATTACTAAAAAGCTTCAAGAAAATGAGCCGGATGGGTTAAAAACACAAATTAAGATGCTGATGATAATATTTATTACCATCACTATTAATAAATAACAGAAAGCTCAAATTAATTGAACAGAATAAAGTACTAAACTAATCCTATTTATATTCCAAGTTATGTTGTTGGTTGTAATAATCAGAACTGCCAGATAAAACAAATTATTCTTTTCACATTTGTTACAAAAATATACAAAGGAATATTAAAGCACTATGAGTTCTATTGAATGGCGGTAAAGAATAAAACGTGCAAAAATTTCATGAGTTTTCTCGTAATTCGTTATATGCTATATTTTGCATCTAGCCCTCATGGAGAAAATTGGTATATAAATAGTTGTATTAGTTGTGTGTTATAAGTTATTAACTAAATATAAAATCTTATGTGTTCCACTCACATGACTTTCTCTACATTTCTGTAACAAATTAATGTTAAAAAGCTTATTCTTCCATCTACTTCATGCTAATCGAGATAGGCATTAACAGAAATGGTAGGGTAAACCATAGTCAAATATTTTAAAAGCTGGTTGCTATGTAATAGAAATTCGTTTATTTCCACGTCTAGGGGTTGACAGATTGCCGTATCAGAAAAGTTTAAGTATTTTAAAATTGAAACCAATAATAAGGAATATGTCAGAAAAGGTCATCTCCACGAAAAAATGTGTATGACATAAATTGTGTGTTTTAACGAGATTTACATGTTTTGTATTAGAAGTTTTGACTGTCTCTTACGGTTTACAAGTTATGCAAAAGTCATCCATACTGAAGATGTCTTCGGAGGATATGCCCAGAAAATTCAAGACATACCGCTTTTTTGTCATGTAAACATCTTTAATATGTGATACTTTAATAATGATCGTTAGAGCCATTTTTGAGAAAATTAAAATTTTGGAAATTATTTCCATGTAAGGGTAGTTTAGGTTGGGGGCATTTTGTTCAAAAATTTCATATGGCATCCTTGAAAGAAATTAAACTTAAATACCAAGTTTCATATTTTACCGGTTTTTCTTTTCAGGTTATCGTGTTCACAGATACACTGACACACAGATACACACACGGTTCTTTTTCTATTTTTTTTATAACAGGGGTCCCTAAAACGTGTATTTCCAGTGAAATCTCGGTATCGAATTTTTGGGTGGAGTGCAGTACCCCCTCTACCTATGTACGAAGTTGAGAAAGTAAAAACTACATTTTGGAAGTTATTATTTTATTCCAGAAAGGTATATCATCTAAATTATTTATTACAAAGAATGTTTCTAGAAAAAGTTACCTTTTTATTCTATCAGTTTTTCTCTTTTAAATTGTATTTAACGGTTTATAATTAAGTTCCTCAACAGAAAGCATATTCCGACAACCATCTACCGCTATTAGGGCCAAAAATGGTGGTGAGGGGAAGAAATATATTTACTTGAGGCGTGACTAGCTGAAAACCGAACTAATCATAAATAACTAAAGTAGATAATTATAAGAAAAGGACGGTCTCACGGAAATGTCTTTAGCGCAAGTCACGCATCACAAAGGCATGTCTATTCTGGAACAGTGGATACCAGAAGATTGAAAAAAATAAATAAATAGAAAGAAAGCTGACAGACCACTATTTTGGCAGATCTCAAGAAAAGATACTTTGAAACTAAAAATGCATATTTTTTAATAGAAGAGTATATGAGAGAAACATAAAAATTTCTAGTGCACCCAATTTAGAGAAAGATTCAGAGTCTTAGGATATCAAATCATAGATCGATTCCTAGTAATGAGAACACTGGCCACCATTTCTTGGAATCTGAATGAATGTCCCAGTAGCCTTCTAGGTTCTACAATGTGGCCAAAGTATTTGTTGACCATTGCTCACCGTTTTAGCACCTGCTTTCCCACGACGGTTTGAGAAACACAAAGAAATTCCTGGAAGGGATGCTTGGAGAAGAATGCCTATGAACAAGTAACGGGAAAGGGGCGGCTGAGGGGCGCAACACAGATACGAGGGCGGATCGAAAAGTAACACACAATTTTTTTCTGCCTTGGTATTACAGCTGAAATGTTACAATTTCATACAGATATAGTTTGAAATGTTTACTGCAGAGGGTATTTTTTGTTTCTCTTTAACGAGAGAAGCGTGAACTACACATGCTACTTTCGACCACGAGTGAAGAGCAGTCAATGTCAATGCCGTGTTATTTATGAACGCTCTTAACTTCTTAACTGCTGTGGTTCTCAACGTCCCATTCTAAATTGGGCGTAAAAGATCGCTTAATTTTGCTCAGAGGCTCCTCTATCAGGCGAGGTTCTTTTACGTGCCGTAAATCTACGACATGGGATCAACGGATTTACTTCCCTTCCGAAGGAAGTCATGCTAAGGATTTTTACATCCAAGAAAATCCATCGTCCTCCATCGTTTTTAAACCCGCGACCTTGGGTATGTGAAGTTAGCATGGTAACTATTACACCACGGAGGGCGACGTGAAGAGCAGAGAGTGTTGTTCGATATCTGTGGGCCAAAGAGCATAAACCAAATGAAATTCATAGGGGTGTGCGTGGCGTGAATGGGGATGATTGTATGGACCGTAGTAATGTCTCCAGGTGATTCTTCCATGAGGGCCGGGTGAACCTTAGTGATTTGCCTCGGTCTTGGAGGCCGGTAACAGCTGCAACCCTGCAGAATATCAGAGGCGTTGAGACGGCAATTTTGAACCACAGGCGTGTGCAACTGTGAACCTTATCGCAAAGTTCAACATTTCCTCTGGTGTAGTGTACGATATTGTTCACTACCCGTTGAAATTTCGTAATATTAGTGCTCGCTGGGTGCCTAAGAATCTGACAGACAACCTCAAGAGCCAGCGAATGATGATAAGTTTGTATCACTTATCGCAAATCACCGCAGAAGGCATGACACTACACGCCCGAAACAAAGCAGGCAAGTATAGAGTGGAAAAAATTCAAAGTGACTCAGTCTGCTAGGAATGTGCTTGTGACAGTGTTCTGGAATAAGCAAGGTGTTTTAATTGTGGACTTTGCTGAACATGGGACCACAGTGAATGCTGCAGCCTACATTAAAACTTTGGTGAAGTTGTGTACGTCACAACATTAATGCTGACGATGTCAAACTTCTTCATGACAATACTCGCCCCCCATATTGCTGCTACTGTTCGCCAGAAAATCACCAAATTGGGTTAGGAAGTGCTTCAACAATCATCATACAGTCCGGACCTTGCACCATCGGACTTTCATTTGTTTGGTCCCATGAAGAAATTTCTGGCCGGCCAACGCTTTGCGACAGATGCGCAAGTGAAATCAGCAGTCCGCAGATGGATATACTCCAGGGAAACGGACCTCTAAGAACCGGGCATATTGAAACTTACCACAATGGGACAAATGTGTTGAGAAAGTTGGTCACTATGTCGAAAAGGAGGTAAAAGGTGTGGGTTCATTTGTGATTTTTTTGTTTTTTTAGCTATATATTAAACTTTTTACTTTCTGTACACGCACTATGTACAGTGTATAGAGAAGGTATTGCATTCCACCCAAAAATTCGATACCGAGATTTCACCGGAAATACATGTTTTGGATCCCCCTGAATCCAAAAAAAGCATTTTCAGAAAAAGGTCCGTTTATGTCTGTGGACAGCATATCTCAAAAACGAAAAGTCCGTTGAATACCAAACTTGGTATTTAAGTTCGGTATCTTGAAAAACTTACACTTTTCTCATACAGGAATTTGTCAGCTCCTGTCCATACAAACAAAGGAACTTCGTCACATAGCAACCAGCTTTTTAACAATAATTTGTTGCAGAGATGTAGAGAAAGTCATGTGAATGGAACACATGAGATTTTTTATTAAAAGTTATTGTGCGTCATTTTTCGATCCGCCCTCGTACTAATAGCAGGCCCACGCGGCTTATAGTGCTTCTCACGTATTATGCTAGTGACTTTTAAGCAGCATGAACTGATTGTCCGCTGCATTCAGTATTACCAAAGGTGTAATTTTGTTTTCAATAAAATACTGAAGTACGATTGAGTAGGTTTCTGCAGGTATGTGATTTTCTAGCGGCTAAATGGAAGAACGATAACGTCCCACTTTGGGTGCAAGATGTTCTTGTTTAGAAAAATATCCCTCTAAGTATCTTTTCTGCAATATTCACCTCAAATTCCAAGACAGTAAAAATCCTCTGTGTTCAAGTCTTTCTGTCTCGCCTACAAACCATTCTTTAAATTCCATATACTTTAAGTTAATCGAGATATACGTTTGCACAAATAGCTTCATTACACAATACATTTTAGAATTATAATGCAAGAAATTGAGGCAATAGTCTGACATATAAAAGCGGGTCTCTAGCCTTCAAATTCCACATATTTTCATGATATCGCGAGAAAAGTGAATATGAAGCACTTGAAAAAATGTGGTGTTATATTCACTGTACTTTTTCTACACTCTGTTGTTCATTAGTGACTATAAACTTTTCTTATACACGAAAGATTAGAAATCATTTAGCGTACGCCTTTGTAAAAATTTGATTATCGCTTTAGGTTACAGTATTATGCTTATACTTATAAGGAAATCTTTAAATGAGTAATGATTATCTGTATTAAAACAAGAAGTAGATAAGCCTGCACCCGTAGGTCAGTCAATAGAGCACCTGACTACTGTGCGAGGGGTCTCGGGTTCGACTCTCAGCTGGAAGGGGATAGGGATTTTTGTCTAGCCCATATCAATCCGATTCTTCCCAGACTGGAAGTATAAATGTAGTGTGAATGAGAGAGATATCTAATGATAAAATGAAAGAATAGAAATCCAACTACGTCAGTACACGAGTTAACATCTTTTCAAGAGGCATGTTCTAAAGGAAAATGCCTCTGATAGTAATATGTCGTTAAAGGCGAAGTATTGGTGGAACAAAAAAGGAGAATAATAAGCCTTTGTAAGAATAGTACGTAGGAGAGTGAGTAGAAAAGGTCATGTGAATAGAACATAGGTATATTTTTAAGCCGAGGTCGATGTGTAGAGCTTTTTAAATGCAAGTTCTTAAACTGCATTCTCCAGATCACTGTAACATCAAAGGAAACCTCTTATAAACAGCTGTAAAAAAAATCACAGATTCCTACATATTAGCTCTGAATTATTTTAGTGGGTGCAAACTTAAAGTTCAGATAACACCAAAGTTCTGAATATAAAATTGCTTTTGAACATACTGCTGGTTTTGTTTTTCCCTAGAAATCCAATTTACTGTTTGTATCCATATAGTTTGTTTTCTAAATTTCACAAGATAATCTTGAAATTTTCACGTGAAAGAAAGAAAGGCAACAATAAAAGCAATCTACAACATCCAACAGCCCCAAAAACTTTCCATAAAGACGGCAATTATACTATTTAAAACGGCCATACCTCCAATAGCAACATAATCTGGGAGAAGTCAAAGCTCGCTACATGAAACGAATCCTGGGAATCGGGAAGACAGCGCTATCAAGATTGGCCTAAGTGCTAACAAAAGAAACTTTCTTCATAAAAGACATCAGAATACAGATACTCCTGCCAAATACCACGGTCTACGAGAACACACGCCAAATGCTTCTGGAAAAAAAGAACATTTATCTGGAGCGACTTCTACTTAACCGACGCCATGGCAATGGAAGAATGGAAGGAGACAAACTACGAGCTTCGACATATATAAACGCAATATGTAGCACACGGCTTCCACCACAAGTTGTGCCAAAAGAAGAGATTTTTCACCAATCGGATGAAGACTATCTGTGAACTGGGCAACAAACACTGTGAAAGATATGCAGAAGACTGCAAAAAAGAAAGACAAATGTCAACAATAAAACTAGGATTAGATTAATGTAATTCAGTTTATATACTTGCATACTGTGCGCATTTCATTTACAATAATAGTAAGCATGTACTGAGCCATAATTGTGATTAAATACACGAATATAATATAAATAGTTCATAACAATGCACTAGACGTATCGTGATCAACCAATACTGCAGCTGGGTGTCTCGTAAAGGCATTGATGTAAATTAAACCAGTAAATAGAATAAATATAGTACCAATAAACCAGGCAAAAGAGGATACAAAGTAAAGATAATTCATGAACTATAGGCTGCAGATTCAAATTTGACTGTTTCTAGAATTCAGGGATGTGTGCACTTTTGACTACGAAACAGTTTTCTTATAAAGCAATAAGTAACTGGATTTTGAAGCTAAGATTTTCTATAATGGGCTTATAAATCTGCCTTTACTGATACTTCTCGCAATAGAGAATTTTGAAAGTCTTAGAATGTTTGTAGCAATGTTACAAAATAATAATAATAATAATAATAATAATAATAATAATAATAAAGATGTGACAAGCAAAATTATTGAATCAAAAAACACAACAAAAAAGCAATAATTGTGGATTGGAAAGTCATAACTCATAAACTATTGGACGAACATTCAAATCCGACTGGTTATAAACTCTCAATATATTTACGCTGCGTATACTATGACAGTTTTGATATAAGGTTATAATTATCTGGCTTTTGAATTTAACTTTTTACATAGTATGATTTTGGATATTACTTTTGATTTTTTAGGTTATGTTTAATTTAGGCAATTGATTGATGGTTTTAAAATTCAACAGTGTCACCTTTCCGATTTACTTTTAAATAAACAATATCAACATGCACTCAGAAGTGAGCATGTATCTAGCTGTGCGCAACATGGACTTGTAAAACTGAGAATAAATTAGTTTTTACTCATTCCAAATAATACTTTTGTAAGATAGACACCTTAGTATGCTCTGAAAATAAAGTAAGTGCTAGAAAGGTTTAATTTACCAGAGTATTTACTTGAAAAGTGAAGCATGCATATTCCGCTGATGCAGTTGGTTGCAAGATTTGCAGGGAGGAGCCTATGGACTGAGATAACCTATTGCACCTTTCGCCATACATTCAGTAGAACCGTGTAAACTTAAAAAAGTTCCATCACACAGACTCAGGTTCTTTTGAAACGTTGTGTAACATTTGCAAAGTACCATCCTTGAGTTGTGCATTCAGGCATATGTCTTTCAACAGCTTTCGATAGAGTCGATTTATGATATTAGTTACGTTTAGTATGCAAATTGTACGCTATTCCTTTTTCTCATATTGTATACTTGTACGTGAATAGAATTATCTTTTGTGATTTGACTTGGTTTTCTCAGTTGCTAAATCGGGACCATGAATGTATGATGCTACGCATGAACAATATCCACATGGACAATATTTATCTTATTGTACATGCATTTTTCAAGGAGTAACAACTTGTTTTCTATTCCATGTCATTCTCGAAGAAAAGACAAAATATTCTTCATAAGCATGTTATTTAATGACAGCAGCATGGTGAAAGTTCATCTTGGTAAGTTCGAAGTATTGTTGGACCACGAGAAGAAGACGACCAGGTTGAGGTAAGAGACGAACTTACTGTTCAGATAGTAGATTTGTGTATACTAAATGTAGGTATATATGTGTATGTAAGTGGCCCAAGCCACTACATAACTGTTGGATAGTTAAAATCTCAATTCCAGGTTCTCATACAACTGCGCGCGCTATCTGATAATGATGCTTCTGTTTATCGGTGCGAGCGTGCAAGAACATTTTCGCCAGCGTATTTCTCTTGCTCGCGGGCTCGCCTTCTCATATTCGAACAGTGGGTATATAAGAACGCAGCTGGCGTAAACCATTTTGTGTTAATTTGGGAGAGATAGGGAATACTAGGAGAAGATGTTGGGAGAAGGCGGCTGAAGGGTTAGCGGGTGGTTTCATTTACAGATGGACGACAGTATACATATGTACACTTGTTGTGACGTATCCAATGTATAACTCAAGAGCTTTCTATGATGTATGTATTTAGCATAAGCTACACTAACCAGCCTAGACTATATATTCAGAATGTCATTTTAGCCCAGGCATGGCGAACAGTACTCGGTGGGTATGATAGCTTTTCACCTACTTCCTCTCTCTTCGCGACTATCAAAGCATAGTAACCGGTTCAGTTGCTTGTTGACATAGCACGTACTGGTGCAGTTCTCAAAACAAGCAATGATGCTTCACCTTCCACTTCAACCAATACTCCAAAAAGAATGGGAAAGCAGGTACTTTTTCATTCCACAAGACAATAAGGCTCTGTGTCTAATATGTTCCCAAGAATTGCAGCTTATTACACACTTCAAAATCAGAAGACTCTTTGTGTCCAAGCATAAATATTCGCTTGGAGATGATATATTATCGTGGAGAGATAGACAAAAAGCTCTGGGCGTACTGAAGTCCAAAGTAAAATGTCCTCTGTTGTATACATCACCGGGACTGTGCGCGCTAGCTACAAAATTGCTAGGGACATTGCTGGGTCATTAAAACCTTTTGCAGAAGATGAATTTGTGAAGAAATGCCTACTAAGAGCTGCAGAAGAACTATGTCCTTCAATGGTAAATTCCTAGCTATTAGTTTATCTCGGCAAAATGTGGCAGAAAGAATAATGGAAATAGCCAATAACCTAGAGGAGCAATTATTAGTTAGACTTAAAACTTTAAACTTTTATACATTAGTTCTGGATGAAACTACAGATCGGAAAGACACAGCGCAACTGGCCGTTTTCATTAGGGCAATTAATACTGCGTTTAATATCTTTGAGGACTTCCTAGACATGGCATCTTTAAAAGATCGCACGAGCGGAGAAACTATTTTTGAAGAATGCCTAAACATTATTAAGAAATTTGAGCGTCCTCTGGAAAAGTTGGTGTCTGTTGCAGCAGATGGAAAATCCTCTATGGTAGGGCGGGAAAATGGATAGATTAAGAAAGTATCTATCAGAGAAAGTTCTACCTCCAGGTGATGTTTTAGCAACCCATTTCATTATTCATCGCGAGGCATTATGTGTTCAATCTGTCACCATTTAAAAGGTAATGTCAGTAGTTGTCCGTACAATTAATGTGATCCGTTCAAGAGGACTTCGCTATAGGCAATTCCAAGCCTTTCTTCGGGATATAGGTTCTATTGTCCTGACTTACTTCCTAATGCCATGTAAATTCCAGAAATATCTAATTATTAATGGATATGTGATCTAGCGTTCTTGGTAGACTTGACGTCACATTTGAATGATCTGAACCTCAGTTTACAAGGAAAGGAAAACTTGATTGTTAACCTATTTGATAACGTGAAAGCGTTCATTGCCAAACTTACACTGTGGAGTTGTTAAATGTAACAGGGGACTTTCATCACTTTGAACACATACAATCAGTATTACAGGACAATGACAATACTCTAAACAATAAATACAAATCACTAATAGATGATCTTCGCAAAGAATTTCAAATGGAATTTGCGGATTTAAAATCAATGCTTATAGATGGTTTCAACAATCCCATTTTCTGTGCAGCCATCAGAAATAAACGCTCATCATGTAATTAGAATTGATACATTTTCAAAACAACACCTTTACAAACATCCGGCTTGTTAGGCCTGGAGTTGTATAAGTGCCAGAAACTTTGTTTCCGAATCTTCGTCGGTTTGCATGCCATCTCAATGCACAATGGATCAATGTATGTTTGTGAGCAGTTCTTTTCCAAACTGAACAATATAAAAACAGCCGAACGTGCCCGCATTACTGATAAGAGCGTGGTGTCTGTGTTGTATTTATGTACCTCAAGCATTGAGAAACTTGTGGAAAACAAAAATTGTCAGCGAGTAAAATAAAGTGTATGAATATAGGACGAACTACCGAGAGACACATTATTTTGTATTACATTTTGAATATATGTTACGTAATTATTCTTGCAATTATAATGCTTATAAACCATTTGTTGGACAAAAAGTAAAGAAATAAATGTCTATAGAACAAATATAGTAATAAAACCCGTGATATGTGATTTCACCTCAAGAAAATGTATCCAAACCTGAAACTATACTGGGCCCCGATACTGCTGGAGAGAGCCGGTTCCATCTGGCGATTGTGTATATATATATATATGCGCTAGTAGCGAACACAGGTAAGGAGGGGTGGGTCTAATCTGTTCACTCACACCTTGCGAGTACCGTTCGCCATGCCTGTTCTAACCTAATCGAAATTATCCGTGCCTAGAAAGCCTGTTATCACCAACATTAAACAGTGTTAACCAAATCTGACCTTCATCGAATCTATTCTATCCTGCCATCCCCTACCTGACCTTGCATCACCTAGGTTATACTTCACGCCAAGCAGATCTAGGCTCGGCATGTACCTCATTTTAACAATAGTTTTTTGGTGTTTTAAAGTAATTGTGTTTTACAGGCGTATTGTTTTTAGTGTTTTAGTGTGTCTGTGCTCTTTTATCAAGGCTCGAGACTAACATTAGAAGATGCTCTAGATCTTTTTGAAGTACGTTTAGGTTCCATGAGATATATATAATGAATTAGTATATAATTAGCTTGGGCCCGTGAGGGTAGGTCTGTTTTATTTAGGCTTCAGAAGCTCCTTTCAATGACAGAGTTAACGCCATTGTTTGTTTCTATTCTGTCTTCATCCAGCGTGCGACAGCTGTATGCGAGTACGCATTTAGCAAAGTTTCATTTCGTGCTGATAAGCTTGCCGATATATTCTAATGCATTAAGATATGCACCCCATTTTCTTATATGTTTGCAAAGCTGTAATTTTCATAAGCATTTCAATCTTCTCTTTTATTATATTGCGGCCTAAAGCTATTTTGTTGACTTATACAGACGAAACTTATGCTGTTGATACTGGATTAAATTGATGGAGTTATTATTTCACTGATTTAAGGCACTTTATGCTTTGAATATTTGTATACCACCGTCAATATCAAAACCATACATTTTGGACCTGAGTCCGACGTAATGCTGGATGATACTTGGCCTAACAGTTTTTACTTTCTCTACACGTACTAAACATAGTGTATAGAGAAGGTATTGTATTGCACCCAAAATTCGATGCCTAGATTTCACCGGAAATACATGTTTTGAGACTCCCTGAATGCAAAAAAAAAATAAAAAAGATTTTTGAAAAATTGCCGCATGTGTCTGTGGGCAGCATAGTTCAGAAACGAAAAGACCATTAAATACCACACTTGGTATTTAAGTTTGGTATCTTTCAAGGATGCGAGAAAATCTTCCCACCCCAACTATCCTTTACATGATTCATTTTTCGAAAATTTTTATTTTCTCAAAAGTGGCTCTAAAGGTTGTGATTAACATATCTTATGTTGAAGATATTGTCATCACAAATTAAATGTATATCTTGAATTTTCTGGGAATAGCCTCTGAAGACCTCTACATCTGGATGACTTTTGTATAGCTGGCAAATCGTAAGAGATACCTATACAAAAACCTAACAACACAAAAAATATATATCTCAATAAAATACACAATATATGTTGTATAGTTTTTTTGTTTTGTAGAGTTTACCGTTTTCTTCTGGATTATTGGTTTCAATTTTAGGCATTTAAACTTTTCTCAAACAGGAAGACATCTTCTCTTTCTCGTTTGTTTATTCCTGAAAAGTAAAGAGATTTCAATTTCACAGAGCGACCGCTTTTTAAAGGACGAGACTATCGCTTTAGCCAGTGCATTTTTTTTATTTCCCTTATACTTACAATTAGTTAGTAATAAGTAATTCTACTTATGTTTATCTTGCTTGATTAGCATGATGTAGATAACAGATTAATGTTTTCAATAAAAGGTTTGTTTGCCGAACAGCTAGAGGACATCATGTGAATGGAACACATTAGATTCTTTCCCTTACAAGGCACCTAGTAACAAGGACAATTTCTGCCAGTGCTGATCTCGATTAGCATGATGTAGATAGTCGAAAAAGCTTATTAACAATAATTTGTTACAAAGATGTAGAAAAAGGCATGTGCATGGAGCACATCAGATATTTTGTTTTACTAAGATTGGCATATATGATTGCTAGGATAATCAGCTGTATATAACTGCTCACATTTACACATAATGTCATCGGTGTACATGTTTGTCACTCGATGGTTGCACGAGTCTGTATCCATATGCATAGACTTTTCATATTTTCGGCTCCATAATATGGCGCTATATGGATGGAGTACTGTAGATGTCCAACACACAAGGACACACACACACACACATATGTGTATGTATGTATGAATGTCGGGTATGGTATGAGTGTTTCTAGAGTCATCTCCTTCAATATAAACCAAATATTCACACGACTGTGAATATACGTTAATTAAAAAGCTTGCACTTTCTCAAAACAATTTCTCATACTTGTCCTAACCTGTTAATTCTGCATGCGGTTTTAATCAACATGGCTAACTAATTCGTATTATTCAATGAATATCTGTCAGATGAGAGAAATTTAAATCTAGTTTTATTTATGGATGCTCTTTAAACAATGTGATTCTCAGCGTCTTATTCTATATTGGCCGTAAAAGACAACTTAATTTTGCTTAAAGGTCTGTTTATTAGACGAGGTTATTTTACGTGTCGTAAACACGGAACTACCGGCTTTGCTTCCCTTCCGAAGGAAACCATGCTAAGGATTTTACGCCCGAAAAAATGTATACCCTCGGGTTTGAACCCGCGACCTTGGGAACCAAAGGCTAGTATGAAACCCCTAAACCATGCAGGACGTTTTCAGATGAGACAATGGTCCAAGGCATTCAATCATTTTGAGTAAAAATCCTTCGGCTTCACACCGAAATCCAGCATAATGTAGGGCGTGGTACATCACCTGACCATATGGGATAAGTAATGTATTGTGACAGTTTGAGTGAATCGAACTTCTCCATGTAGATGTTTTTAGCAAACTTCTTAAGCCAGAATCCTCCTTGTGAAGCTGATCGTAGTCTAGAATCAATTCCAGCATACTCCCGCTGCATAGTGGTATGGCGGCGCATCTAAATCCTGAAAAATGTTATAATGCTCAGAATTAACTTTGTGTCAATGTTAGGGTAGCTAATATTCCTTTAACTTTCTAGTGTTATGCTACTCCCAGAAGTTTTTGGCTTCCTCACACTCATCGGGAATTTTCCCCTCATTTAGTTTTCTGAAAAGACCTCCGGAGGAATACGTGGTTCATCCCATGATTTTATGTAATCCTAGGAAAATGCTCCTCTACGAGTCATTAAACCAATATCCAAAAGGCTTCAGGTGCGTTAGAATCCAAGATCGTACCCAGTAAGCAATAAACATCAACAAACTAGGCTTTGCAACTTCAACATACTTCGAGTATGACATGCATTTTTACTTTCTCCATACGCACTATGTACATAGTGTATAGAGAAAGTATTGCACTCCACCAAAAATTCGATACCGAGATTTCACCGGAAAAATATGTTTTAGGGTCCCCAATATCCAAAAAAAGCATTTTCACAAAAAGGTCCGTGTGTCTGTGAACACGATAACTCAAAAACGAAAAGTCGGTAAAATACCAAACTTGGTATTTAAGTTTAGTATCTTCCAGGGATGCGACACGAAGATTTTGAGAAAAATACCCCCAACCCCAACTACCCTTTACATGGAACTTTTTTCGAAAATTTTGATTTTCTCAAAAATGGCTCTAACGATTTTGATTAAAATTTCGTATATTAAACATATTTACCTGACAAATAAAATGTATATCTTGAATTTTCTGGGAATAGCCTCTGAAGAGTAGTTTATTCTGGATGAATTTTACTAAATTTTGAATAACTGCTAAACCGTAAGAGATGGACAAAAATTTACTACACAAAAAAAGGTAGAGCACATTAAAACACACAATTTTATGTTATATACATTTTTTCGTGGAGTTCGTCGTTTTGTGACATTCCTTATTTTTGGTTTCTGCTATGAAAAACGTATACTCTTCTCATACAGGAACTTTTCAACTCCTATCCATATAGACAAAGGAACTTCATTGACATAGCAACCAGCTTTTGACTATCACTTTAACCTGCGGTTGTCCCTTATTTCGCTTCTACTTACAAGGAAGCGAGTAATTAGACTATTTCTGCTATTTTTGTCTGATTAGCATAAAGTAAATAGAAGTATAAGCTTTTTAAGAATTATTTGTTGCAGGGATATGGAGAAAGTCATGTGAATGGTACACATCAAATTTTTCTAAAAGAGTTTGAAATTACTTCTACTCTTTAGTTCGTGAAGCTCAGCTGCTTAACGAGAAATGTGAATATAATCCCTTAAGGTTATGCATGAAGACAGGAATATAATTAGGTGTTTTACAAGCCAGCTGGTACTTCCTCGGTGTTCGTCACAAACACTCCTTGTGTTAGTGGTCTTTCACCTTTCACTTTGTTCATTGAATATTTTATACAAAAGCACTACTCTGAACAAGACTCGAAATTCCTTTTCTGTTCATCTGTAAGTTTCCAGTGCTCATGAGATGTGTATAAAGTACTGACTGATCTTTCCAAGGGAAGTCACGTACTCCACGAACTTCTCGGCAGTATCACAACCAATGTGTACATAAAGCTGTGTAGGAAGATCAGTCAACAGATTGCCTCGGTTTAACATAAGCACCAAAGCTCCTTGGAGAATACTTCGATATGGATTTGAATAAGATGTTCAGGGTTGGCGACACATGTGTGATTATGGTGTGAGAATGTTCTCAAAATGTGTTATGGAAAACGTGAAGCAATTTCAGCATCCACTCTACACTTTTTAATTTCACAATTGAGTTCTTATCAGGGATAACTCGCACCCATGGAACAACTTGCCACAACCAAGAAGATGGTCGTTCTGAATTACATCCATTTCCTGGTCCATGCAACGACGATTCTCTACCAAAAGTGAAAATCGCCATATATTGAACCGGCTTCCGGAAATTGGATACATCAAATAGGTCGTTGTTGCAATTTCTAATATTCTGTTTAATATCATTTCAAAAGGAAATTTTGTTCTTTGACCTGCTGCAATGTTGTTCTAGAGGTGCGAAATGTCCCACTTAGTTCACACTGATCGTCAAAATGAGTAAAGCAGTGTTTGCAATTGTACACTCGACCTTCATATTTTGTTTTCTGGACGACAAAAGCTTCTCAAAATTCTTCATATATAACATCAACCAGCACAATCATGGTGATCAGATAGTTCTTTATCGAAGGCCTTTATAAGAAACATTATATTTTTCATCAAGTCCAAATCCTTTATAGATACATCATTTTGTTTGTAAATTTCTGGGGATTTCACCCAAGCTCGTAGGAAAGGAAACTCAGTGAAGTCACACTTTTTCTTCAAATTTCTTGATTTGCTGGCACAGTGTGATTCATTTTGAATACATTTATAAAGCATTTTTTATCGTGTGAACGCTGAGCATTTATGCAGTCTTCTTTGCTTCCTCAAAGAGCTCTGATCCCTCAAAGGAGTGATATTAATTTTTAATGCGAAGGCAAATCTCTTGCGCAGTAAGCAGTGCCTAATTACTTTCTATAATCTGGTACTCCATTCCAGGAAACCGCTTCTTTAGTTTTGGATTAGATTACTTACATCTGCAATTTGCATTCGACCAGCAGCAGTTTAATTTAAAACGTTGGTCTCGTAGGTTTAGTTTGTATTTTCTTGCTAGAGCTGGTTAATCCACATCTCCATATCGCTGTCCCTTATACACATCATTGACTAACACACGTCTGCAGGTTGTTTCATGCCTACTCTGGTCATAAACTGATAGAAAATCATGATATTTATATGAAAAAAATGTGTAAGTTGAAATTTCTTGGAATAGCCTCTTAAGACCTCTTTTCTTCTGGATGAATTTTGCATAACTGGTAAACTGTAGGAGCTAGACAAAAGCTTACTACACAAAAAATGTATATCTCGTTAAAATACACAGTCTATCATAAACATTATTTTTCCTCGGAATTGTCCTTGTTATTGGTTTCAGTTTTAAAATTTCCTCACACGGGAATTTTAAACTCCTGCACCTGGAAAGAAACAGATTGTAACCACATTGTAACCACCTTTTAAAGCATTTAACTGTCACTTTAGCCTAGTGTATTCCCTATTTTTTCTTCTACTTACATGGAAGCGAGTAAAACAATTTCTGCTAATGTTTATCTCGATTAGCATGAAGTAGATAGAAGAATAAGCTTATCAGCAATAATTTGTTACAGAGATGTAGAGAAAGTCATGTGAATGGCACATCAGATTTTTAAGCGTGTAAGTTTTTCACCGTGATAATTTGCTAGAACTATTGAAAGCTAATTTCACTAAGAGCCACTGATCTAGTCGATCTGAAACAGAGACAAAAGTCGTAAGTTCGATGGACGCATATTTATGCCAAAGGCACAGAACTAATCGATGTTCAGGTATATCAGATTCGAGATATTTGAGTTTTAACATGCTTTTTAACTATTTTGTGGACTTAAGGTGATACATTTTGGGTATATCAAAACATGTTATAGCTGATTATGAATGTTTATACTTTAAACCAAATCGATCCTTGCACTTTGCAATGAGTCTGTGTTCTTTTATCTAAACTCCGAGCCTTTTTAAAGCTTTCTTTCCCTATTTCATTCATATTTCATTGTTTTCCGTTTCAAAACTATTTAATTTCTTTGTTTTTCTTCATCCATTGCATTTTCCTTTGTTTTTTCTTTCTTTAATACATTATTCACATGTTCTCTTTTCTATTTTACCATTTTAAAATTTATTTCTCCTTCCTTCTCTTGGTTCATTATAACTATGTTTATTTCTCTCTTCGTTTCCAGCATTTTCAGTCTTTTCTGTCTTTCTTTCATCCTTTTAATCTTGCTAATTTATTTCCTTTCACGCTTTTCGTTAACTAAGATCGTCTTTATTTCTATTTTGCATTACCAACTATAGGTACTTAGTTCCCTTCTTTATAAGTTTTCGTTCATTACAGTCATTTATTTATTTTTATCCGTTTATAAACTTTTCTCTCATTCTTTCTCTCTTGAGTACATTCCATTCACATATTTCTGATTACACCACGAAAAATATTCAACCTGCCATTATTGACAAGCATCACAAGCATAACCATCAACATCCTTATATTCCTAAAAAAATACAGACATACGAAGGTGTAAATATGAAGTATATATGTATTTATTTATATTAACTACAATCACAGAAGCATCGGCATCTTCACCTTCATAAATGAATAAAACAGTTATGAAATAATAATAATAATAATAATAAACAGACCTACTACAATTACCATAATCGTTAAGAAATAAACTGCGATAAACAATACGAAATCAACAATACACTAATTAAGTAAATCCTCAAATTAAGTAAATTTAATTTCTCGACATCGAAATATGCACACTTAATGCTTCTGGGAGTGATCCTAAATATTTCTAAAAGACGTTTTTGGAAATGTATTTCTTTGTTTTAAAATTTATTATTCAGGGTTTCTACAAGTTTATAACTCACAGCTTGGCGCTATCTAAATTTTCCCTCTTGGGAACTCGATCCAAGACACCCAGGGTAAACTTGCATAATAATAATAATAATAATAATAATAATTGGAACATCTGTTTACTTTTTAGCAGATTACTTTCCGCATATTCGTGCATGAATTAATTAATTTAGAAATAACTGCAGAATCGCTGTTGAAACCGTAGGCATAAAGATAGGAATTATGTACACCAATAATTACCTGTGCTAAGTTCAGGCACATACGATTTATAGCCGTTATTGTTATAGTTCCTGAGATGCTAGTGTCAAAGAAAAAGTAATTAGTTATTCCTTGTTATAATATTTGATTTAACTATTAAGCCCGGAAGTTAAAGTACTTAGTACATTGTTAAGTCGCCATTGAGGATATCATTTGACAGCCCTTTTTACCGCAAAATGTGCGGGTCATTTGGGGAATTAAATGTCATGCCGTGGTGCCTGAATTGATTAGAGCAACCGAATGGAAACAAAACTTAAAGTACATATATAACTCGGAGATTTCTTTTGCTAATTTTGTATCTTCATATTTTCCACGTCAGCTTTATTTTAATGTCCGTGATAATCGTGTTGATATTTTGTGTTAATCTTTCATCTTTATGGTGACTAAGGTTGTGCTGATGCTTGTGAATAATTGCTATGCTCACGATGGCCTACGTTCATATATTTTTTGTTTTATATTAGAATACATTTGTTCGTTATCTTTTATGAGGAAAGTGAGGGTTTTGATGAGACTGTTGATAGCTATGCTTGACATGCTTGTAAAATGATGACGAGTATGGCTAATGTGGAGGTGATCGAAAATAAATATGCAATGTATTGCAAGGAAAAAGAATGAACGAAAGCATGGGAAAAGCTGGAAATGGAAAAGTTAAATAACCATGATTAGTGAACGTAAATAGAGAAACAGGAAAGAAAAAAATCGGATGTGTTCCATTAACTTGACTTTCTCTACATCTCTGCAACAAATTATTGTTAAAAAGCTTATGCTTCTTTTTACTTCCTGCTAATCCAGAAAAAAATTAGCAGAAATATCTTATTACTTGCTTCCTTGTAAGTAGAAGCGAAATAAGAGAGTTCCATAGATTAAAGTGATAGTCAAAAGCTGGTTGCTATGTGACGGAAGTTCCTTGTTTGTATGGACAGGAGTTGACAAATTCCTGTATGAGAAAAGTATAATCTTTTTAAAGCCGAAACCAAAAACAAGGAATATATAAAAAACGATAAACTCCGCGAAAAAAATGTATATAACATCAATCGTGTGTTTTAACGTGCAGTAAGTTTTCGCCCATCTTTTACAGTTTAGCAATTATGTAAGATTCCGTAAATTTCATTCAGAATAGTCTTCAGATGCTATTCCAGAAAATTCAAGATATACATTTTATTTGTCAAGATATACATTTTATATCTTTAATATATGATATTTTAATCAAAATCGTTAGTACTAGTTTTGAGAAAATCAAAAAATTCAAAAAAAAAAAAAAACATGTAAAGGGTAGTTTGGGCTGGGGGGATTTTTCTCAAAATCTTCGTGTCGCATCCCTGGAAAATACTAAACTTAAATACCAAGTTTGGTATTTTACCGACTTTTCGTTTTTAAATTGTCGTGTTCACAGACACACGGACCCTCACATACACACACAGAGCTTTTTCTGAAAATATTTTTTTTATATAGGCGACCCTAAAACATGTATTTCCGGTGGAATCTCGGTATCGAATTTTTGGGTGGAATACAATACCTTCTCTATAAACTATGTACATAATACGTGTAGAGAAAGTAAAAAGGAAGATTAAGTTATGAAATAGAAAGAACTGTGAATTAAATATATTAAAGGGAGAAAGACTTAGAAAAAATATTGAATTTGGAAGCACAAGATAAAAATATAATGGATAAAGAAAGGGTTGAATTGTTTGGAACCAGAAAAGAGAAAGAAACAGGGAGAGAAAGTATTTTTAAAATGTTCAAGCTTTAGATTCATAATTACACATTTATTATTAATGCAAGGGGTTGAAAGTGCATAAAAACAAGATAATTACTTAAGTACGATGTTTGATGTACAATTTTCTTTTAACGCTCAAAACCCATAAAATATGTGTTAACGTCAAAAAGGAAAACCAGAAAAAGTTATAACCTCGATCTAAAGTCATGTGACCCTGCAACAGGTCCGTGCCTCTGCTACAAATAGAGGTCCATTGAGCTTAGATCTTCATTGTCTCAGCTTGCTTCGAATCACTTTCAACAAAACCTATCAAGGCTTATAGATCCCTCTATTTTAGATGTGCTTGATGGTATTTAGCAGATTGAAGAGATGTGTAACGCTACATAACACGAAATTCTTTCAAGCGCTACTTTGGGCTTCAGCTACCCTAAATGTAGTAGTTTCTTACGAGTTTATGACAACATTCGGCTTGAGATGTCCATAAAGTGTAAACAATATGATGCATTCTTAAAAGGGAGTTAAAAGCGTCATCAACAAAAATGTATGTGGACAGCTGTAGCAAGAAAGTAAACATCGAGTTTACGAGACACCAAAATTTTTTTAAAAGCTGCTAAGTGCGGCATGACAAAAAGTATGGGACGCCATTTGAAGGGCATTTATTGTCCTAGTTCATTCGTAGTGAGTCGTTCAAAGACATCTAAATGTTTCTACACCAGGCTACACCAACAGGTAATTCAATCTGCTCAGAAAGAACTAAATACTTCATAAATGTGTGAAAATTAATTTACTAGTCTAATGCCAATTCATTAATGCTGGTGGAGAATCTACTGCAGAAAGATTTAAAACAAATCAGTTATGGAAATAGATCTGGTTGGTTAAACTGATGAATGCAAAATTTCAAAAGCCTCCGCTGAAATGGAGGGGCACTTTAAGAGCACAATTAGGCTTGCTTCTGTGGAAGCAGTTTGCCTCCCTATTAACACATAGTATAGCACCCTTCAAGCAACCAACTGCATTTTTCTGTTGTCCCCTAAGGAAGCAAAGAAAGCGAGCATAAATACCCAGAAGTGTCACGAGTGCTTATACATGGTATTCTCGCTAAATAAAACCTGTCATGAAATCCAAGGGACTTGAAGGAAATAGCTTGACTTCACCTTGCTTCTTTCCAACAAGCTGGTCTGAAATGTTGAGATTTTGGAAAAGGAAGTAAAAGTGAAGAAAGAATTAGCTGAGCGAGTGCCAAAGAAAGAGATCACGGGTACTGGTGAGAGAGAGAGAGAGAGAGAGAGAGAGAGAGAGAGAGAGAGAGAGATTTTGAGAAACGTATTTTTGTCAGAAAATAAAATATGAAGTACAGACGTACATTTTTTTTGGTAGAGTTTAACGCCCGCTTTAACTACTTATGGCACCGCAGGTGTTGACACTGATGATGCATGAATGATGATGGAGCACCAGTGGAATGCGATGGCGGGGGAAACCGGAGTACCCGGAGAAAACCCGCCCTAGCGCCGTTTTGTCCACCACAAATCTCATGCGGTCGCACAGACGTACACATGCAATCGCTGCATTACTAATTTGATGGATGGGTATGAAGAAGTGGTCTGAAAAAGCTAGAAGAGCAAGTTTCTGTCTGCTAGGCATGCTATCACTTGGGCGGTTATGTCTAGTAAGGACAGCTTAATTTAACAATTAAAAACATGGAATGGATTCTATGATCTAAGCGGATTTTTAGAGCATTCTTACACAATTTCCTTAAACCTGCTATACAACTTCAAAGAAGAAGCATTCCTCAATGTTTATGTGTAACCAATGATGCGTAATTTGATCTTCTGTTTCCCTTCGCGAAGAAAATCAATAATACACACATCTATTTAACCTCTAAAACTTGTAGATGAACAGAAAAAGGATTTCGAGTGTTGTGTACAGCACTACTTGTGTTTAAAAAATGAACATAACTGGAAGCCGAGAGATCACTATCACGTGAACGGTGAATACCGAGAAAGTCTGCAAAATACGTGAAATCTGGTTTGCAAAATATTTAATTATATTCCTCTCTTTATGTTTACCGTGAGCGGATATGAATCGATTTCTTCGTTAAGTAGTTGGGTTGTAATTGCGAAAGAGAGGAGGTAATTCTAAACTGAAGAAAGCTACAGCTCATTCTTGAACTATGTTGCAGACGCAAAACCTAGGTTTATTGATATTGTGATTTCCTGAGTACGAGCTTGGAAAGACTAATAACTTATCCCTTCACACAGAAGTACTTTGGAGATGCAAAGATTCGCTTGATGACTCGTAAGGGAGTATTCCCCTACTGGTAGCGTGGGAAACACATATTTGGTCACGCCTGCCTCCGAGGGAGGCTTTTTGCAGCACATTAAATGACATATGACATATTTGCAGATGACATTGCCTAATCGTCTGGTAGCGATTAAATCGAAGTGTGGGCAAATACAGTGATTTCACTTAACCTTCGATTTACTTTTACTTACGGATTGCCTTGAGGCATTCAGGAGCCAAACCTTATGACATAAAGTTGATCCCGTGCCTTATTTTATACCTCTAGGATTTATATGTACACCCGAATTGAGCTGGAATTGCTTCTGGAATACGATCAGTTTCTCATGGTGGAATGGCATAAGAGGTGGTTTACCATCCTCAGGCTCAGGTTAAGGTCATTGAGAAATCTGATCAATTCAAACCGTCACAGCATGAGAGAACTTCAATAACCAATATGGTTCGGCGATATACCACGCTCTTATGGTGAACTTGATTTGGTTTCTCCTGAGTATAGATCTAGAATGGTTAGAAAAATTGTTGATATTCACTGGTATATTTTAGAAGTTTACATCGATACCCTAGAGAATTTGAGCGGCATAACGACTGCATAACCATTCCTGCCCGAGTGTCTAAAAGCGAAGGAGTCTTATACAAATGTTTGTACACCTTGAAACCTGAAAGAATTACATGATTGAAACAGATTCTGTGGCATGGACAGCTGAAAAATATTATTCGTACACTATGATTTCGCCAGTCATGTTAGTTAAAATGTTACGCCGAAGATAACTAGCTACGTGAAACGGTTTTTAGAAAGTCCTGTACAAGCTTTTTAACAATGCTATGTTAGAAAAGCCATGGAGAGTGTACGAAGCCATATGGATGTGACGAACGCGAAGATTGGAGAAAAAAAAAACTTTAATTGATAGAAATATATAGGGTCTCCCATGTAATCCAATCGTACGCCACGAAATTTGCCTCAGAAAAGTATATGGAATAAATTCGGAAACATTGGAGGAACTGAAAGAAAACATTACGAATGAAATCAGAAACATTAAATTATTACACTTAATCGCGTCAGCCAGAATGTGGTTACCAGATACAACGCCGTATAACCCAGGAAGTACGACACTTACAGCATTTTTATAAGGTAGGATTGTATAGAAGATTGTATATACTTTCAAAGCAGCGCGGCTGCGCGCGACATACATTAGATCGAGGCAACTGCCGTGGCGCACAGCACATACACCGTGCGTACGGTCTGGTTTTACATGAGTGATTCGTTGTATGAAGCGCTGTCACTTTATTATTGAGCCGAAAATCTGAAGTTATACCGAGTGCTTATTCTATCGAATAACTACAGCAAGTATATGCCAAAACAAATTGGGTTTTTATGTGTATAGATACAGCTGATATCCTCCAATTGTCCTCCGTGGTCTAGAGGTAGCATGCTAGCTACTGGTTCCCAACGGAAGAGAACGATGGATTTTTTCGGACGTAAAAATCTTAGCATGACTTCCTTTGGAAGGGAAGTAAATTCGTTGTTCCGGTGTCGTAGATTTGCGGCATGTAAAATAAATTTTAGCCAGATAAAGAAGGTATTTGAGCAAAATTAAGCTGTTCTTTTACCCCAATATAGACATTCAGTAGTTAAAGAACGTCCATAAATAAAATTCAGTTTTTCCCGCCAATTATAAATGCCACCACGAAACAAAAAAAAAAAAAAAGTGTTGTTTAAATTTAGGATGAATCCATCAGGGGGAAAAAAGTCCAGGATTTCAACGGACTGAGATCCAAGGTGTAACTTTCATATCGACAGTTGTAGGCTCAACAAGGTTCAAGACATAAAAAGTAGTGCTATTAGAAGTACATATATTTAACAGCTATATGATTTGCTTTGAAATTAGGTAGTGAAAATATCATAATAATAATAATAATAATATCGTTTGTTCATAAGTAAACAGCATATTTGTTTGTAGAAGTCAACAAATTAGCTCTTAAGCCCGCATAAAAAGATTGATTGCTGATGATTATCTACAAATGCATATTACGAGGATATAAAATAATGGGATGCATACGTTAATATATGCGTTTTCTTCATGTGCGTATAAGCATAAAATGGACGTTTACCGAACTAACGCTCGCACAACCTAGCATGCGCATGATGCAGAAAGAAGAATTAAGTATGGCGTTAACTCTGCCGCTAGGAGGATTTTCTAGTGCTGGTCTCAAGCCCAGATAAAAGAGGAGAGGCGCCTACCCTCACAAGCCTAAGGTAATTTTGTACACTGTGTAACATTATAAACGAAGATATAATAAACATACTGAGAATATTACTTTCAAGCAATTCAGTAAACATTTAATGAGCCCTTAAACTGTAAGTACTTCAGCAACGTCTAGAGCATGTTCTGGTGCTAGTCTCAAACCTTGTTGAAAAGGGAGGGTGAAACTGAAACTAAAACGAGCTCTAATAAAACGCAACAATATCTTCAGAAAAAATGTTTCCATTCACAAGACTTTCTTTACCTGATCTGCAAACAAAGTTCTTTAAAAAAACTATTAGTCTGTGTACTTATTGCTAATTGAGATAAATATCAGCAAAAATGGTCGTATTATTTAGCACCTTGTAAGAGAAGGGGAAACTAGGCCAAAGCAATAGTCAACTGTTTTAAAAGCTGTCGCTATCCGATTGACATTGAAATTCGGTTGTCTTTGCAAGGAACCAGAATTAAAACAAAAGAAACACGAATAACGATGATGATGATGGTTAGTGTTTATGGGCGCTCAACTACAAGGTCATCAGCGCCCTTATTAAACAAATCATGGCAAAAGCCAGAGGTAAAGCTCAATAAGAACTTATATAAATAAAAACGAAAGATTAATCTAAAAATTAATGTAAAAGTGTATCATAGAAAAAGCCACAGATTGGTGATTTGAGAAAAGAAGAGAGAGAAAAAATCAAAACTAATACAAAAACAAGGATAAAAACAACTAAATCCTAAATTTGAAGGGTATCTTCGATAAAAATTAAAAATCTTAGTTATCGCTTGACTATCGTCCGCCAGGACTTCTGCAAGACTAGTCAGCAGTTGCAGAGCTTCCCGAATATGTGCTAGATTAAATCAATCTAGCAACACATGACGGACAGACAAATCTTCTCCACAAAGCGGACATAATGGAGGAGATTCATTCTTAAAAAGAAAACTATGTGTAAAATTGCAGTGGCCAATACGCAAATGAGCCAAAATTACTTCCTCCCGTCGAGAATGACGAGAAGAAGTTACCCAGTTTGTTGGAAGGTCCTTCACTACTCTAAGCTTGTTTCCGCGGAGAGCTGACCACTCTTCGTGCCAGCACGAAAGTATCGCCCTGCGCACAACAAGCTTAAAGTCTTCCGATGTTGTACAAGAAACTTTTGTACTGGGCTCGGTGGTTGCCGTCTTTGCTGCAAAATCTGCCAGTTCATTCCCCGGCAAGCCAATGTGACTAGGAATCCATGCACACTCCAAATTAACCCCGGAAGTATATAAAACGTGGAGGGCATCCTGGATACGCTGCACGTTAGGATGATTGTTGTAGAGATCACCAAGGCTTTGAAGTGCACTCAGGGAATCACTCAATATAAGGCAGTCATTTAAATGTCGACGGCCAACGTGCAGAATGGCTCGATATATTGCGTATAGCACGAATAACAGTTTCTATTTGTAAAGTATAAGTATTTTAGAATTAAAATATATAACAAGGAATATCATGGTGATGGTTAATTTCACAACAAAAATGTATAGAACATATGTGTGTTTTGACGAGACCTATTTTTCTTAAGTTCAGTCTTATCTCCTAAGGTTACCAGTTATGCAAAAGTCACCCGGGTGAAGAAGCCTCTAAAGGATATTCCCATGAAACTCAAGATATTTATTTTATATAAATATCTTAAATATATGACATTTTAATCAAAATCGTTAGGCATTTTTGGGAAAATTAAAATGTTCTAATATTTTTTCATGTAAAAGGTAGCAGGGATTTTCTTGGAAATCTTTTGTGTTCCATCTTTGGAAAATTTTAAAATTGGCATTTAAGTTAGCGGACTTTTCGCTTTTGATTAATGATGTCCATATACATACACCACGCAGATACACATGCACCTTTTTCTAAAAATGCAAACGCCCGTAAAATGCACTGTATGCCTTCAAAAATCACCGACAAATGCCATAAAATAGCTGTAAACCAGTACACAATACCTTCAAAGATCTAAAAGCGTAAAAAACTCTAAATGTACCTTCATTCCAAACGCCCATAAAAATGACCCAAAATGAAGGGCTTGAAGTGCTCAAAATTGTCCGTAAAATACCCAAAAAACCTCTAAAAGAATCCTAAAGATCTGCGTCAATGTCCAAAACACTTTCAAAGTATGGGAAATGATCGTGAAACTCTCGACGCATTTTAAAACGCCACCTAAATGGCAACAAAATCGAAAGCTATCTTCTCTCTACGGACATGCAACATGCAGTCTACATTTCACTCTACGCTGTTTTCGAAGTTCCTTTGGTTACTGTAACTGTTTCTAAATGTTCCTTCATTTATGTTTCCGGTTCAGTTGTATAATCAATGAGGCTCCTGTACACCTCTGGATTGGAAGCTATAACAGACTCGTGAAACTGAAAATGAAATAATTGAGAAAAGTACCATTCACAATTAAAATTAAGAATTAGAGTTAAGTATGATTCAGAATTAAGAGTTAATTGTTTTATTTATTTATTATTGTCGGCTTAACATCAAAGTCATATCGCGTCTGCAATAAATGTTAAGAATTACAATACTTGAATCAATTTAAAAGCATAGAACAATTGATTATATACAATTATTCAATTCTATTTCTTTTTCAAACGTTGCTATATTACGATAGACTGTTGGAGCCACTGAGAAATCAGCCGTTGCACATCGCAGCATGGACACACTGTACCTCACTGTACCTATATGCTGAACTGTGAGAATTGTATGACAGTGCTCGCATATAGGCTAAGATTCTTTAGCAAGGAGGCATGAATGGGTAATTACTGTATGTCCATTACCCGCCAACTTCCATTGTGTACATATTTCATATTTGATAACATTTTGTAAGTCGTGATGCGGAACTCCTAGATCGGTCAGATTTGAGGGTGATTTATTGCCTGTTTAGCTGCTTCATCAGCCATCTCATTGCCGAATATACCTATGTGATATGGTATCCATGCCAGTATCACGTCTTTATTACAGTCTATTAGTTTATTATACAACAGTGCATTTTTCTGCTCTAGGGAGTTTCTAGGCGAATCTGTTTAAGAGCTAGAATAGCACTTATGGGGTTAATGAAGATTATGTGACAACTGTGTTCAGTTTTCATTATGTATTCCAGGGCAAAGTTTATGGTAAAAAGATCACAGGAGAATAATTTGTAAGACTGTAAGACAAGACATTGCATGCTCAGGATATACCACAACACAACCACTCCTACCTTTTTTTTTTTTTTCTTTTTTTTTTTTTGAGCCATCAGTAAATATGGGTATGAAGATGAGACATGTCTGTATGCAGTTTATGTATTCGGTAGCGTGGTGATGATAGTCGAGGTTTTTGGTTTCTAAGAGGTATTGCTGAAACATTTGACATTTATCGTAGGAGGAAAACTTAAATTAGTCTCATGTTTATATTTTAAAATTCTATAGCTGAAGGAAATTACTTGTGTCTTTGCAGTTGACATAATATTGTTGTTAGAAGGGAACATGTATGAGAAAACTGCAGTCCGGTAAGGCAGCAATATTTGAAGCCTCTTATATACAGGGCCGGTTCGTTAGTCTCTATTTCTAAACTCTCAGTAGGACTTGTGTGAAAGGCTCCCAGCGCAATCCGGAGGGCAGAAGATTGACTGCAGGTGAGCATCTTCATGGCAGTGGGACTAGCTGAATTATACTATATGACGCAACCTAATCAAGCTTAGGATGTATTATCATATTGTATGTACGGAGTGAGATACTAAGCAGATAACACTAAAAATATTCAATCGTATTAATCGTCAGCTTTAGGTACTTTGAATGTGAGCTCCAGGTTAATCTTCGTCAAATTGCAATCCAAGTATACGAATGTTATTAGCAATTGCCATGTGGTAATTGTCACTAACAGTACAGGTTGTGGAATCGGTTTTCTATATCTAGAGAAAACTATGCATTGGCTTTTCAGAGGTGAGAATCGAAGGTCAGAACTGCAGCTCCAAATATTGAGATTCTGGAGGGCTAATTGTAGTTACTCTTGAGGGTTTTTTTTCTCATCCTTTATAAAAGATGGTAATATCAGCGTAGAAATACGCCTGAACAGGTCGTTGAAGGCATGACACTATTTTATTAATGACCGCCAAAAGTAGCGTCACGACGCCATTTTCTAAACCAACGGGTTGAGATAGAGAACCATCAGTTCTTACTCGCATCCGTCTATTTAGAGACTGGATGATGTAGCTTCGCCAAGTGGTATCTATGCCTTTTATATGTCAAGACTGGCTAAAATCATATATTGCCTAATACTAAAAGATTCAAGCATGACTAAGTTATCTGTTGTAGAACAATTTTGACGAAAACCGGTTTGTCTATTGCTATGCAAGTTATTGGTTTCCAAAGCCCAGTGCAGTATTTTCATAAATATATTTTTAAGTAGCTTGCAAATGGTACATGTTTAGGAAATTGGTCGACAGTTTATAGGTAAAGACGGCTCTATTTGGTTTCGGAATAGGGATCACTTTTGATATGATTTTGATTAAGGAAGTATTTGTTCAACCACATGTGGCTGTAAATATTTTGCAGTGTACTGTAGTGTATTTTCTGGCATATGTTTTATCATTTCACACATGGAATGTTGTCCAGGCCTGGGCTTCTACTATTGCAGTTTCGAAGAGCTTCCAATATTTCATTACGGCATACCTTTTCATTGAATGATTGGTTTGTATCGACAACATTCAAGTCATTTTACAGTATGATTTTATTCTCAAGAACTTCAGTCACTTGAGATATCTGACAATGTTTTAGCTATAGTATCCACAATACATTTTAATCTGTAATCGGTGCATCAGATTGTGGTAATAAAAGATGGGAAATCATATTTAAACTTCTGGTATCATAAAAGATTCGAAGTTTACGCCATATTGCAGATTGAGCAGTTCTGTTGTTAAGGAAGGCACGAAAGTCAACCAGGAAGTTTTCTTGCTACGCTTAAAAGCAAATTTGTTGTCAGTAGTAAGATTGCATTTATATTTATAGTTTGCTTTATTCTTTAGTTTGATAGCTTCTCTGCATTCTTGATTCCACCGAGAGTAGTTTTTTTGCATTAAAACACAGAAACTGATTGGATTGCAAAGTTCAACCTGTCTTATAATAGCAGAAAAAAGATTGATAGGCATACTGGAAAAATTGTCTGGTCGTGGAAGTTTGTCAACAGAAACCTGGAGATGTTTAAATTTTAACTAGTTTGCTTTATGCAAGTTCTAAGATTGATGACGTATGTATGGATTAGGCGTATAATCAATTGTAATGGTGATTGGAAAGTGATCACTTCCATAAGATGCGGAGCATGCCGACCAAGTGAACAACGGTACAATGCTGGGGGAGCAAAATGACAGATAATCTTGCTAGTTGTAGGCGACGCAGTAATGACTTGAATCAGGAGAATTTAAAGGTATATGTCTCAATCTTGTTACGACGATCAGTGATGAGAGTAGGTTCTGACTGTGGAAATCGCTATGTGTACCATACGGCTGAAACAATTGAAAGATGACTCAGTAAGAGCAGTAAAATCTATATCCAGCCTGTTAGGGAAATAAATGTTACAGAAACATGGATGTAGTCAACAGCACTTGACACTGCCACTGCTACCGATTCCAGACGGTTTTCAGGGATACTTTTTATGGGGAATATTATTACTAATACACTTAAAAACGCACCGCTGGCACGACAGGGCTCAAGACGATTACGTTTATAGCCAGAATAATTGCTTACAGAAACTATGTTTTTATGCTTAAACCTATTTTGTTGCTAACAGATGATAGGTTGATGTGCATTTATAAACATTTGTAAATATTCCATTGGTAAAAATAACTATTCGTATTCCACTGGATTATTTTGCAGTTATTATTCATGGCGGCAAGTCGCACTACTTCTTGTAGGGCAATCATGTGTTTGAGAGAATTATACCTGTCCCGGCCTGATGAGTTTGTGTCGACTTCTGCGCATAACTGGCTTCGTGTGCAGTATGTTGCAGTTAGAGAAGCATTATAATAAGTATTCTATCTATATCTATTTTACCCAATACCGAGAGCTCATCCCAAGAATTTCAGGATATACATGTTATTTGTATGTAAACATCTTTAATGTTTTAATCAAAATCGTTAGTCATTTTTTAGAGAATCGAACATTTCGAAAAAATGTTCCATGTAAAGCAGAGGTTAGAGGGATTTGCCTGAAAATCCACGTCTCTCATCCTTGGAAGATAGCTAATCTAAACACCATGTTTGGTATTTAATTGACTTTTCGTTTTTGAGTCATGCTATCCACAGACATACACACCGTGGCCTTTTTTTGAAAAAAATGTTTTTTATCAAGAGACCGCAAAACGTGTTTCCAGTGAAATATCAGTATCGAAATTTTGGTTGGAGTACAGTACCTTCTCTACCTACTATGTACATAGTACAAACGCGCTATAGAGAAAGTAAATCTATTTATTTGCTTCCGTTAGACTTGGACTGGTATTGCGGTCAAGGACCAATGAAAACATTAACTGCGGCGAGTACTGGGCACTGCCTCTGACTTATATTTTTGCGTTTTGGGAGGAGTATAAGCTGATCACACAGAACATTCTACACAGTGTTGCCAACTCGTTAACACCACTTAGCGCTAAAAGGAACCTAAAAGTCGCCAGATACGTGCTAACTTTGAACGAGGAGGCACTAAAATGACGTTAGAGAATTTTACAATAATAATGCTAATTGATTAACACTCACTTATTCGCTGTAGAAAACAGCCCTATTTTAACCCTTAGTTGCCTGTATTAGTGTACTGCATATGCCGTTTTTCCTTTAACTCGAATTTAAAAGTGGAATTCTAGTAAAAATATATGGGAATAAACATATAAAATTATTATATAAAACAATAGAAAAAATAATGGAAATGAAAATCTATGTATATCCTTTATTAATCTTTTTCTTCCCAATTAAAAGTTTAAATTCTTCTAAACCAATTTTCATAATCCTACCAAAGGCACCACCAAAAAAGTGGTTCAAATGGCTATGAGTGTTAGCTGATAGGTAATGGGCTGGGCATCCATTCAAAGACCAATGTTGCAAGTTCAAATCCCAGTGATTGTGGTAAAGGACGGGGAGAGCCCAAGTAAAGTAATCGGTGTGATGTTTGGAAGCTAATCGGGCTACATTTGACTGTAGCTATGTGGGTTTTACTCTTTTATTTATTTAAACAAAGCACTGCAATTTTAGGCCAAAAAGTATATATACAATATAAAACAGTCTTGATTACTTGTTTATGGTTGAAGGCTAGTATAACATGAAATTAATCCTAGAGTACAACTTTATTTGTATAGTTACGCATAAAACAAGCGGAACTTATGGGTACCGACAGGCAATAAAGGGTTAATCTTCTTCTACTGTTACACCAGTTGAAGGTCGGTTGTACGCCGTATTAGAACCAATTATTTTCTTCAAATCTTTCGTAATCATAGCAGTTTTTAATTTAACCGGTACCGCACAGACAACATTGCATTTAAAGTGTCAATCCTCCATTCGATTTCGCAATTTGGTTTTCACTATGTTCACAGCACTGAACACCCTTTCTACTTCTTCGTTACTATGAGGTAGAGGTCAAACTGCCACAGCCAGATTACACAGGTTCTTAAATGAATTTAAATCTGCAGCAGCTCGGAACTGCAATACTTGGGCCCAAAATACCACTATATTTGTTTAGTTGTCCCAGGTTCCTCCAGTAAGTCGACGAGTCTCTCAGGTTCATCGGATTGAAAACCAAAAGCTTCTGCAAGTTCTTTAATGTTCATAGTGTGCTTTCAGCGTTTCTTGAGGGCTCAGTGCTTTCCGATTATCTAGAAGACGTTTCTGTCATTGTTTGGCAAGTTAATAGTAAAAGCATGATTCCTTTTCCTAAGTCTTTGTTCATCTAGGTTCAGTTCCTATTCTCTTCAAAACTGTATCCCTGATATGGCGAAAGATCGAAGTGTCGCTCAGTATCACAGTTGTAAATGTTTGTTCTTGACCCAGACATCATTATTTTGTTGTAAATAAACCTCAAAAGGTTTAAGATAGTTCCAAGGAGCTTAGTTGGATCTACGTTCTGGACCTCGAACTGCTTAACAGTTGTTTGCACGTCTGTAATAGATTTTTGAACTATATTAAATACACTATATTTTTCTCATCAGCACAAATTAAATGTGTATCAGCAGTTATGTTTTAAATCTGAGAGAGCGAGAAATGCAGCTTAAATTTAACCCATTGCTGTAAAATCCTACTCACTGAAGGCTGGATTGAAAACCTCCCTTGTTGCAGGCAGTTGTAGAACTTTTAACGGAGCCTCTTCACAATTATTGTTTCGTAGATTTTGTGGCACTCCTATTGTCTATTCAAAGATTGGATGAAGTCTTGCTTGTCAGGAACTCGTTATTTCAGGACGCAAGCGATACACTTAACTGGAACGAATGACACACAGCGAATAAGTATCAAATGTGATAGCTCATATTTTAGAATTTTACCGCACATTACCAATGCATTATTTGTACCAAGTCAGTAATATTAGTTTTTTTTTTTTTTTTGGTAGTGTTTAACGCCCGCTTTAACTACTAATGGCACCGCAGGCGATGATGGAGCACCGGTGGAATGCGATGGCGGGGGAAACCGGAGTAAACCCGCCCCAGCGCCGTTTTGTCCACCACAAATCTCGCATGCGGTCGCTTGGGATCGAACCAAGGCCTAGACAGTGTCGACGGTGAGAGTCGAGTGGTCTAACCACTCGGCCACAGCGCGGCCATGTAATATTAGTTGAAGTCCAATTAGTGCATCTAACGTATCAGCAATATCCTTGCATTTCCATTTTTACAACTAGTTAATCCAAGAAATGTTGATACAGTGTAATTTTGTTTTTCGCTGAAATAGCATATATGAATACTACTCGTCGATTCATCCAGAATTATACTCAACTTTTTTTTCACCAATATCTTTGCGCATTTCGCCTGCAAAATATGTTTCCAAAATTTCTACGCAATTTATATGATGCGACTTTAGATTTAGAATCACTAAAGTCCGCTTCAGCGAAATGTTTGCACGTAGGAATGGAACAATGTTCTGCATTAAACAAGGATAATGTTCCTTCCGCCTTGTGCGCAGTTTCTAATTTTTGGCCAGCATTACAGGGTTTAAAATCTAGTTGCTTTTGCGACTTAGGAAAAACTGAGACCTAAACTCTGTGAGTATGTTTTCTAATATTACTATATTGCTTAACCTGGCGTAAAATTGAAAAACAGCAAAAGGCACTGAGCCTTGATGTCAAAAAGTTTCAATCATGATTTAAACTCTTCAATACATTCGCACTCGCGTTTATATCGCTGGATGTAAGCCGTTTTTAAAACGGCAAATCCTGGTATCACTTTTCACAATGGCACAAGAATGTAATACTTTAAGTAAACAGTGTTATCTACTATCGTATGACGTACATAGCTACACGGGATGATTGCAACATTTTACTGCCAGTGCCCCTCACTGCCGATGGATAGATGCTAAAACCCAGTCAGGAGATTCCCAGTCTTCGCCGTAGAATAATGATTTATGACAGAGATCCAATCCTAACAAAAAGTCATGTTAACTGTATAAAAATAAAAAATAAGGCAAAAAACCAAAATGATAATGGAAGTTTATAAATATATTGCACAATTGTATTTGTCATCAGTTTTGACACTAAGCGCTGAAATGAATTTTTAGTCTGTCGCCAGATCCGATGACTATTTTACAGTTCTTGCATTGGCGTTGTGAACACACTATTGCGGAGGTACACAAAGTTCTCCGATGGGCGCGCACTACGAAAATCTAAAAGCTTCGTAAGTATTGTTCTGTTGAAATTCCAATACGTTCGTATTCTGGTATATAAATTTTGTTCATCCGTTTAGTAATGCATACATTGAAACTCGAAGTGTTTTAAAGCCTATGGCTGCCAGAAAGAAGAGCGTATTTCAATGGACCTATCTAAATCGTATCAGTGCTTTTGAGATTAACTCGTACACATATTCACTTTGTTTAACATGGATTACGAAAGTATGTTAGTTCTGCAGAATGTTGACACGGCTACTATTTACTTACTGTACTACACAGCAGACTTGCCTCAGTGGCGTACGTGCGGTTGTTTTCGCAATCACAATATCGGTATATCATTCATCAAAGGTTTGCATACTTATCGATAAACCTAAACAAGTTTAATACTGGTAAGCAATCTGAAATGCCGATGAAAGCTCCAAACAGAGCCAACAAAGTCGTGTTAAGTAGCAGTGAAGGTTGAAATTCTATCATTTCTCTCTATCTTAGCAGGTGAAAGTTTACATACGCGGTTTTATAATTCTTCTTACTTTCTCTAAACATACTATGTACATTGTGTATAGAGAAGGTATTGCATTCCACCCAAAATTCGATACCAAGGTTTTACCGGAAATAGACGTTTTAGAGTCCCATGTATAACTCAAAAACGAAAAGTCGTAAAATACCAAGTTTAGTGCCTTCCAAGCATGCGACACGAAGATTTTTACATGGAAAAAAAATCGAAAATTTTGTTTTCTCAACAATGGCTCTTTGATTAAAATACCTATATTAAGATATTTACACGAGAAATAAAATTTATATCTTGAATTTTCTGGGAACAGCCTCTGAAGACCTTTTTATTCTAGATGAACTTTGCTGGATTTTGAATCCTAGTAAACCATTAGAGATATACAAAAACTTACACCACAAAATATGCAGATCTCGTTAAAACATACAATGTATACCAAATGCATGTTTTCCGTGGAGTTCGCCATTTTGAGGTATTCCTTGCTATTGGTCTCAGTTTTAAAATATGGAGATTTGTCAACTCCTGGCAATGCAAACATGGCAACCAGCTTTTAAAAGATTTGACTATCGTTTTAGCCTAGTGTGTTATATTATTTCCCTTCTTACAAGAAAGCATTTCTGTTAACGTGTATATCGATTAGCATGAAATAGACAGAAGAATAAGCTTTATAACAATACTTGTAAGTCATTTCAAAGTTGTGTTTTTCATCAATTCTTTTTTCAAGTACATGCACTTTCATTCTCAAATGCATACTTTTAGATTTATGGGGATAGGGAATGATTCAGGTTAGAGGAAGATTCCCCGCCCTAGCTCAGAATCTACCCAGGATCTCCGGATGAGAAATGCATTCGCTGATCACTAGACCATAAAGGTAGTGTTATATGTTGACCTCGAATTCAGTGAAAAGCATTCCAGGAAGTTGCGCAAGTTATTAGGCGGGTTTTGCTCATTTTTTTTATTTATTTATTTTTAATATGGGTAATGATAAGATAATGACGCGCATTCGTCCTCCCCACTCTCTGGCTTTTAGGAGTGAAGGGAAAATGGTCCAGTCTGAGTTATAATGTGTTGGAGTACGTCCGTTTGTTATTTTGTGAGTTAAAACAGTTCGGATCTGCTTCTAAAGTCAAATCAGTGTTAGCTTGTAATTTGTATTGTTTTACTTTTGCAAACACACAATCCGTAAGCTTGTGAATTTTCTTGTTTGTGAGATTGTGAAATATTTTCCTCTTCACCCAGTAGGTAGGTATTCAGAGAAATATACATAAAAGCGAGTAATGCGTTTAGGAGGAATTTACACCGATCTGTGAATTTTCCCAAGCCCAAAATACTGTGATAATCTTTTTGAATACTTTTCTTAATCTCATTACTGTATAAAGAAGTTTGGTCGTAAAGTTTGGCGCATATAATATTAAGTCGTTTCTGTATAAGCAGAAATTTAAGCAATTTTATAAACAGTGTTCATAATTCTTGAACAACGTTTTAGATTTATGTTTCTTATTGAACTATAAAATAAGTTTATTGATTGATATACTTCTAAATTAATGCATTTTTAATAGTGAATTTATTGGTTTTGAGTTTCGGCTTTTTCAAAGGATTTACCAAACTTGAATGAGCTTGGTGGCATATTTGCGTTACTATAATAATTTAGGTAGTAAGTTTTAGTTAGCAGATACCTATTGGGAACAATGTTTCCAAGTTTCATTCTGATACTCTGAAGATTACACCGAAAGCACTTTAAATGCTTTAAAAAAAAAAAAAAAAGACATAATATAAATGCTTCATATCAACCCATCTGAAAGCCTCTCACCTAGACGGCCGGGATTCGATCCCAAGCGACCGCATGTGAGATTTGTGGTGGACAAAGCGGCGCTGGGGCGGGTTTTCTCCGGGTACTCCGGTTTCCCCCGCCATCGCATTCCACTGGTGCTCCATCATCATTCATGCATCACCAGTGTCACAGCCTGCGGTGCCATAAGTAGTTTAAGCGGGCGTTAAACACCACTACCATCTGAAATTGTGCTTCCATCTCTTCCGTAGTGTGAATGTTTGCATAAAATACATAAGGAATAAAATTATTAGATATATGCTCCAAATGTTTAAAATCCACTAGTAGAAATATTGTAAAATGTGAAAAACATCAGTAAGTGCCTCCAGTGCTCTATCTGTGTTACTTCTCTACCTTCTAGCATTTATTAGTGAACATACGAAAATCTTAATCTTAAAAAAAGTATATTTTCTATGCAATGCTGTGTTGTTGCATTTGATGATATACAGATCATTTGTCTTGAAAATAGTTTAAATGTATAGTAGTTTTAATCAAAATCGTTAGAAATTTTTTTTGGAAAGGCGGTTTTTTTCGAAAAGTAATTCTTGTAAAGCGTAGTTTGCGGTGGGGGTTTCCTTGGTAATCTTCGTGTCGCATCCATGCAGAAGATGCAAACTTAAATACCAAGATTGGTATTTAACAGACTTTTCATTTTTACTTTTGTTACTTAGTACATAGTTCCTAGTCTTAGTCATACATACTGTCACAAAGTATTTTGTGAAAATATGAAATACGGTTTGAAATTTGTAAATTTTTTTTTTAATATGCTATAAGCACATACATCATTTACAATTTGCACCTGTCAGACTTCAAAATGTCCACCATTAGCACGCACACAGGCTTTGAGTCTCTTGGTCATCTATAGCTGAACGGATAGTATCAATAGGAAAATCCTTGCTGCTACCATCAAGGAATGCTTCAAACTTTCAAGTGAAGGATGTCTTTCATCTCGCAGACCATTTCTTTTAGCACTGACCATAGTTTGTAGTGCAGGGGTTTAAATCGGGGCTACTAAAGGGCCACTCAGCAATAGAGATGAAGCAGATGGAGCAGAATCCTGCTGGAAGGTCCAGGACTCATTTTTGAACAAGATATCACTCAAGACCTTCACAATAGGGTCTAGAATAGTTTCCACATATACCCTGGCAGTCATTTTTACCACTGTTTCATAAAAATGAACTCTTGTGGGCCCTTCAGGGCTCACACCCTCCCTTACCAAACCATGACTGAGGAGGGGCTCTGGACCATAAGAACTCTCTCATGAGCTTGCCACATATACTGTATCGTTTAGGCGGTTAAAGTTCTCTTCATCGGTAGATTTTTTCGTTGGTAAAGAGAATTAGCTGATGACCATGGTGGGCGTACCGCTGCAGGAGCTGTCGTGATTTCATTTTCATCTGCTGCTTCATTGTGGTGTTAAGAAATGTCCGGTGCTCCGCCGATAAGTTCTGACCCGCAAGTCTTGAGAGAGTACCCTGGATATAGATCGTGGGGAAATATTGATCTCCCGCGACATTATCTTCTGCTTCCGGACTGAATTTAGCTGGATGCGAGCCTCCACTTCTTTAACAGCCGGCCACTGTCTTCATATTACTTGGACAACTATCCCTTGGGCGGCCACTTACACTGCAGGTCTGAGTAAACCGTGAGATTGTCGGTAAACAAACCTCTTGCTGATTTTCAGCTTTTTCAGGAATTGGAAAATTTCAACCTTGTGCAAGGCAATCACTGCTACTCTGTTTTCGTGATCACCCCACTCCATGCTTAAGCGAAGCAAAGCAAAGCCATTCTTTCTCCTTCACTGTTGAACACACACACAGGTCAGGACTGATCTTCAGCACAATCTTTCCTTACCACGTGCAAAATCGGTTCTACAATCCTAGCCTAAAGTTTGTGACAGCATTTATGGCTAGACCAGGTACATAGGTAGAGAAGGCATTGCATTCCACCCAAAAATTCGATACCGAGATTTCAACGAAAGTACACGTTTCAAAATATCCCGTTTAAAAAAGAAAGGAGTCTGCTCGCGCGCGCGTGTATAATACCATGTATTAAAGATGTTTACATGACAAATAAAATATATTTTTTTGAATTTTCTGGGAATATACTAGAGAAAATATAGATCCCGTTAAAACACACAATTTATGTCAAATACCTTTTTTTTCGTGGAGTTGATAATTTCCGAGAAATTCCTAGTTTATGGTTCGATATTAAAATACTTAAACTTTTTTCAGTCGTTTCTTGAAATTCCGTTTCTTTTGTTTTACTCGTGGTCAAACAAAGGAAACGAATTTCAATCACACAGGGACCGGCTTTTTAACAGATTTGACTATCGCTTTAAACTAGCGTATCCGCTTATTTTCCATCTTATTACAAAGAAGCAAGTAATAAGATAATTTCTGTTAATGCTTATCTCGATTAGCATTAGGTACATAGAAGAATAAGCTTCTGTAAGAATAGTTTGTTGCAGAAAGATAAAGATATGTGCATGAAACAAATCAGATTTTTAGTTATGTTGTAAACACACACACACATGCGCGCGCGGAACTATTTTTTTTTTTTTTTTAATTCATGTAGTCTAAAAACGTATATTTCCGGTGAAATCTCGGTATTGAGCTCTTGGGTGGAATGCAATGTTTCCTCTTCTTACTGAATGCAGTAGAGAGAGTAAGAAATTGACGAAGAAAATGTTTTTAGTTTTTGAGTACCAGCTCGACTAACTTCGACGCTAATGGTCTAATAAGGCATCAAAGCCTGTAGGATGTTCGATGCAACAATATAATGGTTCTACTTATATTGCTGGCGCAAAACTTCTGGAATCGTGACCCTGACCGCCAACCCAGCTACCGCGAGCTAACTTTGTACTGTCTGCATCGAAAGTGTTCCGTATATGTTTGTATTCAAAGTGGGCAGTAAATAGTATTCAATTTATGTATTTTATATTTTTAACCATGGCTCCTGCGTTTTCAATTGCAAATGTCCTTGGCTTCATGAAACAAGAGGAAGAGATGAAGGAAGAAAATGTATGTTCCCCGAGTTCTTCAAAAGCCTGTAGAAAGTGAATGAAAAAGTAGCCAAGGCAACTGATATTTCACTGAGTTCCGTTTCCAAGGTTCTCAAAATAAAAAAGAAAGAAAAAAAAACTTAATATGACACTTTTAAATTAAATATGTGGAACAGTTGTGTCGCCAGCGAATTGCAGAAATTGGCAGGCCAAAATGGGAAAATGTATGTCGACATGTTGAGAACATTGAAAACCATTAGAAAGAATTGTACAAAATGAAATGGAAAGAATTCTAATCCAGTATAATTGTGCAGAAAGAAGTGATAACGTTGATGATGACAATGACGTGAGCGAAGATGGACTGTCAGGTGTGGAAGAATTGGAGGCAGACAATTGACAATGTTTACATAATAGGTCATTTGTATAGATGTTTTGTAGATATGAATATACATATGAAAACACATGTTTATCAGTGCAGCGCATAAGAGTTGACAGATATTTGACATTGACTGTGACAGGCACTCTTCCAGCATGCATGAATCGACTGGTGAACTGCTGATCTGGAAGTACAACTCGCTTCCTAGCTCTCATTAAGATTTTCACATGTCCAGATCTGTTGCGTCAGTTACAACATGCATTTTAAAATGTAAAATTAAAATTGGGCGCGAAGCATAACCCTAGGGTACTCGCAGATACCGCAGCTCGAGGTCTCGCTATCCAAGATAAATAGTACAAACTCTTCGGAGGTGGAAAGGCAGATCAGGAACAAGCTAAATACCTTCGGCTCCGAGCTACATTTACCGTGAGACAGGCGTAGGCTTGCAAACATACTTAGTAGTTCTTATTTTGCAATGTGCAACCCAATTATCGCCCTGCTCATAACTCTTTCGTGCTCCTCTCGGATCGAAGCCTTGACGACGTTACGCAACCCAGCAAAATAGTGGCGCGCTCACCAGTGTAGATATTGCATACCACCCAAAATTCCGAGGTGATTTCACCGAAAATTCACATTTTGGCCTTCTGAATCCAAAAACAGTATTGTTTGAAAAAGTGGGGTGTACAGCATAATTCAAAAACGAAAAGTCGGTTATATACCTAACTTGGTATGTAAAGTATCTTCCAAAGATGGAGCATGAAGATTTTCAAGAAAATCCATCTTTTCATAAATTGTTTTAATGATTTGGATTGAAGCACCACATATTAAAGATATCTACGTGTCAAGTTAAATGCATATTTTGAGCTTTCTGGAAATAGCCTGTGTAATCTTCATCCTTCGAACGTAGTTTTATATAATCGCACATAACTTGCTTAAGCGATAGTCAAATGTTTTACATTAAAGAGTTAGGTCTCTTTAAACCCCACTGTGTATTTCAAATAAATAATCTGTTGCCCAAGTAATTTCCGAGATACTCGCTGTTGATGTTTCAAAATTTTCAATACATTGTTATTCTTTTAAAGTCTCATAAATATTCAATTCTTTTTTGTCATTGCATGGAAAGACTGTGGAATTTTAAAGGCAGTTAATATACATTCAGTTATAAAACATTTGACTGTCGTTCCCATTCTACCTACTATAACGAAATACATGATACAGCTATTTCTGGAAAGTTTGTCTGAAATAAAATGAAGGCGGTAGGAAAACAACATTTCGTTAAGAACGGCATGTATATCCACTAATAAAGATAAAGGGTAGAGAAAGTGGTGTGAATGTAATACACACGATTTTTCTTTGTCGTAAGGTCATGGAGGTAAAAGAAAAAATAAACAATTTCGAATTTCAAACTGAGTATTTTTCTCAATGTAGTTAACTTAATCAAATAAAAATGTACTAAAGCCCGAAATACTTCTAAAAAGGATGATCTAGGAAAAAAAGTTATTTGAAAAAGTGTGTAGTTTAATATCTTAAGACTTTTCTAGAATAATTTTGCCTAACTTATGGTGTCCCAGTTATGTGCAGCCGTGGACACAAAAAACGAGTCATCCCCAGATTCCAAATGTCGAGCGAATAGTTTCGTGTATGTTCATAAAAGCTGTGTTCGTAATACACACGAAAGTCTGAGACTGACAGCGCAATGATTAGCTTATGAGCACTGAAAATATCACGGTGGCCTCGTAAGTTCCTAGGTTCAAATCTCGCTCCGTTTTTTGTTGTTAATGTTATGACTGGATATGTAGAAATAATATTGCATTAATATAATTCTGCCCTCATGCATAGGCAAAGTTAAATGCCTGCAGTAATGTGGAGGAGAAGCTACAGGATCCTAGGCTTCTTGAATTTGTGTCTTGAAGCCACCTTTTGTCCTACGTCCATCTACAGATAAATTGGAGCGCAGCTCTGCTTTTACCTCAGCCCACACATGCTCAATAGGATTCAGGTCTGGTGACAGGGAGGCCAGTCTACCGCTCTGATATCCTGTATCACTAAAAACCAATGTGAAACCTTTCGAGATGTGTGGACAGGATGATTATCCTGTACAAATTCAACAATTCCATCAGAATATCTCATCCTCACAGACAGAATCAAAATATTATCGAGTATTACCGTGTACTCCACAACGTTCAGTGTGTCGTGAAGCTGCCACAGCATATCTAGACTGTCCCTTGATATCCAACCCCAACACAATAGATACGCGTTCATGATGGAATTCTGAAGCCAGTTATTTTGCATCGTATCGGGAGCCCTTTGGACGACAGACAATCAATCACCTTTCCCTTACGGTAAGAAAATGTCACCTCCTCTGAGAATATCACCTTATTCCAGCTGTAGTTGGCATTTTCCTGTTAGATTTAAAAAAAAAAAAAAAAAAGTTCAAGCCTCCCAAAAAATCAAAATTGCCAAAATTTGGATTCCCAAAAGTGTTTCAAACATTGGTTTTCTTAACAGTACTTTTAATGTTTTTTTTATACTATACAGATTCTCCCCCCCCCCACTGAGAACTATTCGTGCCTGGTGCGTTTCCGCACCACTTTGGGCACGACATGATATTGCGTCGAGATATTGCTGTTGTGTAGAATAAACTCTTAAAGAAGCATCATAATAAGTATCATAATATTAACTTATGTTTTGTATTAAATAAATGTGTCTAAAAATGTCGTCCTCCGTGGTTACCATGCTGACTTCAAACCCGGCGGAGGACGATGGGTGTAAAAATCCTTCGAAAGGGAAGTAAAGCCGTGGGTCCCGTGTCGTAGATTTACGGCACGTAAAAGAACCTCAAGCCTGATAGAGAGGCTTCTGAGCAAAATTAAGCGGCCTTTCACGCCCAATTTAGAATGGGACGCTAAGAACCACAGCAGTTAGAGAGCGTCCATAAATAACACGCCATTTATTTTTTATTTTTCTAAAATAAATAGCCGCTACGTATTGATTCTACACAATTAAGAGAAGGGGGCGGAAATGTGCGCTACATGCAAGAAGGGAATCTACGGCACTCACCAGAGGAGTAACCTACGTTTTGCCACAGCGCTACGGTGAGCACAGAAGTAAGGTGCAGGTTTGGTAATGATGTACAATACAAATTGTATCATGTTTTGTGTCGTTAATATTTTAGTTAATAGTGATAGTTTGTTGTTGAAGCTTAAGATATTGTGGTTATTGATCATATGGGTTAGTAATAGTAAGATTTGGAACTTGTGACAACTTGTTGCTGCCGCTACACAACTGTATTGCGGATGGCGCTGTGCCATCTATGACTTAAACGAATTTGGCGTTCCAGATATGGCTTTACTTTTACTGTCCACGTGTGTATATTGACTAAAGGCGAGTAAGAGTTCACAGGCTCTTCCGAGAAAATGCAAGTTGTTCAATTTATTTGTCATATTAATGTTCCAAAAATTAGGCAATTTAATTTTTAAAAAAATCGTTAGAGCCGTTTTTAAGAAAATAAACAATATTAAAAATTAATTTTAATTGTTTTCTCACAGATACCGTATGTAGGACAAGAGTTGGATCGGGAGAGTCAGGCTGAAAAATTCAATGCCATAGCCAGGATTTGAACCACAATCTCCCGGTTGCTCTACCACTGATCTACCATGGCAGCATACCGGCATAGAATGGAATTTCGCAACCAACTCGCATGTTTCCCGGTAAACCACAAGGTGATCTCAAATTACTTTGAGATGTCAACCCCAATGGCGACTTACAAAGTCGCAGGATTCATAGTATAGCCAACTATTATGGGCAATTGTGATAATTTTAATTGTTTTCTCACAGAAATCGTTTATAGGACAGGAGTTGGCTGATTTTCTCTATCTATTCTGCAAACAAACTATCCTTATAAAAGATTATTCATTTATCTACATCATGCTAATCAAAATAAACATCAGAAATTGTCTTATTACTTGCTTCCTTGTAAGTTTCAAGGAAAATAAGAGAATACGCCCAAATAAAGCGATCGCTATGTAAAACAATTGAAATTCAGTTTTCTCTGCGTGGCTATGAGTAAAACAAAAGGGATATGAAACCAAATTAAAACCAATAACAAGGAATATCTTAGAAACTGCTAACTATGAAAAAATGTATAGATATGTCATAAATTGTGTGTTTTAACAAATCTATATTATTTGCGTAGCAAGTTTTATCTATCTCTTGCAGTTTATCAGTTACACAAGTCATCCATATTGAGGAAGCTATCAGAGGCTATTACCAGAAAATTCAAGATATACATTCGTATGTCATGAAAATATCTTCAACCATATGGTATTTTAATCAAAATCGTTAGAGCCATCTTTGAGAAAATCAAACATTTCGAAAAATGTTCTACGTAAAGGGTGTTGGTAATGAGGGATTCTCCTGGAAAACTTAGATTGGCATGCTTGAAAGATAGTGAACTTAAATACCAAATTTGGTATTTAAAGGACTTTTCATTTTTGAGATATGCTGTCCCCCCTCTCTCACACACACACACACACACGGACAGTTTTCTAGAAATGTCTTTTTGGATTCAAGGAGTCTCAAAACCTGATTTCTGATTAAATCTTGGCATCGAATTTTTGGGCAGAATCCAATCAATACCTTCTCTGTCTACTAGTACATTTTACATTGGACGTGCTGAGAAAGTAAAAACCTGCATCCGGGACCCAATGATGCCTCTTTAGCTTCATAGTTCTTAAAGGTTTTTATTGTAACAAAATTAAAAATATGATGGGATCCATTCACACGACTTTCTCTATATCTCTGCAACAAAATATTGTTTAAAAGATTATGCTTCTATTTACTTCATGCTAATCGAGAAAAAAATTAGCAGAAATAGTTTCATTACTTGCTTCCTTGTAAGTAGAAGCGAAATCAGGGAGTACCATAGGTTAAAGTGATAGTCAAAAGCTGTTTGCTATGAGACTGAAGTTCCTTTGTTTGTATGGACAGGAGTTGAGAAAAATATGTATGAGAAAAATATGTTTTTAAAGGTGAAATTAAAAACAAGGAATAACTCAAAAACGATCAACTCCACGAGAAAAATGAATATAACATAAATTGTGTGTTTTAACGTGCTCTGCATTTTTTGTGTGGTAAGTGTTTGTCCATCTCTTACGGTGTAGCAGTTATGCAAAATCCCGTAAAATTCATGCAGAATAAAGTAGTCTTCAGAGAATATTCCCAGAAAATTCAAGATATACATTTTATTTGTGTGGTAAATATCTTTAATATTATTTTAATCAAAATTGTTAGAGCCGTTTTTGAAAAAAATAAAAAAATTTGGAAAAATCTCCACGTTAAGGGTAGTTTGGGGTAGGGAGATTTTTCTCATAATCTTCGTGTCGCATCCCTCGAAGATACTAAACTTAAATACAGTTTGGTGTTTTACTGACTTTTCGTTTTTGAGTTTTCGTGTTTACAGACACACGGACCTGTGAAAATGCTTTTTTTTTAATACAGGGGATCCTAAAACATATATTTGCGGTGAAATCTCGGTATCGAATTTTTGGATGGAGTGCAATTCTCTATGCACTATGTACATAGTACGTATAGAGAAAGTAAACATTGGTTTTTTCCCTAAACTTTCTCAAAATACATTCATACGTACCCTTAATATCTATGTTGAATGCTATTCTTCGTTTTGTTTCTCTTTTCACAATATTATGGCGTCCTGATTTTAAAATAGACGTTTTCCCTTCAGTCAGTGCTCTTGTGTAAAGCCCATTTTATCTTCCAAAGTTAGATAGGTTAATATTTCGTCCAACGTTTCAAGAGTCTACAAATAACATTTTGTTCCTTTCTATTCTTAAAAATGAAATAGCAGAATGCGTTGTTGTAATTATGCAGTTAGGATAATATGTCTGTAAAACAGGTTTACCTTATGAGAGTATTGAGATTAGTGTCATAATGATTTGTGGTTGTTATCTACAAATTGGCCAGCTCATTATTTTTGCACTCTGTTCAGCACTTCCAAATAATTACGGCTGTATCTTATGCTAGTCAACGCGGCTGTTTGCTCAGTAATTGTCTAGTCTACTGCCATCAAAGCAGAATAAACCAGCGTCAATAAAAGACAGGATTAATGTATAACTTTTCCGCTCACAAGGTCGTAGGAGTTCTCAGATAAGGCACGTATTTCTAGTTTTGCCACCTACCTGCGTGTGCTAGGTACCAAAACGTTTTTATTTTCTCTAGCTCGCATGTACAATGTGCATAGTGAATAAAAAAAGTCGAGATTTCACCGGAAATATATGTTTTGGGGCCCCCTGAGTCCGAAAAAAACATTTTGGTAAAAGGTCGTGTGTCTGTCGGTCTGAAGACAGCATAGCTCAAAAACGAAAAGACCGTTAAATACCAGAGTTGGTATTAGGTTTGGTATCTTCCAAGGATGCAACACGAAGATGTTCAAGAAAACCCCCCTACCACCAAATAATCTTTACATGGAAACATTTTCGAAAACTTTGATTTTCTCAAAAATGGCTGTAACGATTTTGATTAAAATGCCACATATTAGTCATTTCCATCACAAATAAAATGTATCTCTTGAATTTTCTGGGAATAGCCTCTGAAGACCTCTTTATTCTGGATGTGTTTTGCCGAATTTTGCTTAAATGTTAAACCGTAAGAGATAGACAAAAACTTACTGCATAAAAATTGAAGATCTCGTCAAAACACACAGTTTACGTAATTTATGTTTTTGTTATGGAGGTAACCGAGATATTCCTTGTTATTGGTTTCAATTGTAAAGTACTTATAGTTTTCTCAGACAGGAAGTGTCCGTTTTTCCTTTGTTCTGCTCTTGGTCAAGCAAAGAAGCGATTTGCGATGACAATTGCATAAAACAAATTTATTGAAACTAACCGCATCTCTTTGACAGCTGATTGAAAACTTGGCAAAAAACATGGCGGCCGTGCCGCACTTTCCTTAGCTTGGCCACACTAGTATATAGATACTAGTATCAACAGTCGGCGTGTAGTGTCTCATGTGGCAGGAATTGCAAACTTCACCGACACTTGCCACCATGCCTTGTGAGGGTTAAATCCCTATTGTAGGGATATTTCAAGCCATGTAGGGTTTGAAGGATATTTTTTATAAAATTATTGAAATCGTAAGGTTTGTTTTTCTTTCTTAAATGACACTAAATTATTGAATAATGTCGCAGAACACCATTATTGTATAGCGCAACAATCTGTTAAGCACCAGAAAGGGGAAGTTATTATGTTACAACATGATCGGTGGATGCGATGGTAGAAAGGGGTTAAAAGTCTGATAGTAATGCGTTATATGTGTATGGTCCCTCAAATTTGTTGGCATTAAATGAGTTGAAAGTCGAGGTTGCGGCAGAAACATACACACAGGAAATTAAATCTCACAGTTCGTCACATTTTCAAATTCAAGAATTTTACCTTAAATGCATTCAGTTTTATCAGACTGTTTTTCTGAGACTGTCAAGAGGTTTCCTTTTCAGACTTTTTGCAACCTGGCATTGCTTTGGGTACAACTGATGGCCGTGTTCAATTGAAAAGTTTAGCAAAAACATTCAAAACAAGCGATCCCAATAAAGTGATAGATGAATGGATTAGCATCCCCAACTATTTCTCTGATCATGAGAAATTTAACTTAGTGAAATTAGAATCCTTCCAATTCTCGAGGAAAATGAGTTAGTTTCAACATTTTAACGACGTAGTACTACAGGATGATTTATATAGCGCTGACACATTTCTTTCATTAATTGTTTCAAAACGTGTTATGTTAGCGACAACATATTATACCTAAATTGTAGAGGAATTTTGGGAGATTATCTCTATAACAAATGTTGAAAATGTCCTCTATCCTGCATAAGGCACAACTAAACACGTCGTTCCATGTTACTGTCCACTCGTTGGAGGACTGTTGTCAATAGCTTGAATCTCCTTTGTGATGTGCTTCAGATCGTCCAATGTCTGGGGACGTGTGGCGTAAACCCTGTCTTTTAAGTAACCCCATAGAAAGAAGTCCGGCGATGTCAAATCCGGAGATTTCGGTGGCCACAGGTTCCTGGAAATTATCCGGTCGTCAAAAAACTTGCAATTAGGTTCATGGATTCATTTGATGTATGGCATGTAGCGCCATCTTGCTGAAAATATTCTTGACTCAGCTCTACATCTTACTGCATTTTCACGTTGACTACAAGAACAAAATGTCGAAACAGCTGTTAACAATGCAATTAGGAATAAAACAAACATCTGCGCAACTAGTGACAAGGAATCGTAACTCCAGAACATTCTGCTTACTTTGGTGCTAAAACTGGGTCATTGAATGAATTTCCAACGGAATAATTAAAGAAAGAAATGTGTCAGTTCTACATAAATCACTCTATATTTAATAACACAGGTGATTTAGCTTTAATGCTTTGGCCTTGGCATATTCAAATGCGGACGTTGAGAGAATTTTCTCTATGGTAGGATATATTAAAACCAAGAAAAGAAATAAGTTGAATTCTTCAACGGTAGCATAAGAATCACGCCGGACATGAGGGACTCAAATAAAGTGTGTAGTATCTAACCATGATGGGGGAAATGCTAAAGCTATTTAAGGACAGCATGTATAAACTGGACTCCGATTGAGCAGCTATTGAGTTACTAGGCCTCTTAGAAGCGCCATTGGAGGAAGAGGAAGTTCAACGGACATCAAACGCACACCGCTGTAGGACATGCTTCAGTTTAGAAAAGGAAACTATGTTTAATTTATCTGTACGTACTATGTACATAGTGTATAGAGAAAGTATTGTATTCCACCCAAAAATTCTATACCGAGATTTCACCGTAAATACATGTTTTGAGACCCCTTGAATAAACAACTTTTTAGAAAAATAGCCATGTGTGTGTGTGTGTGGGCTGCATAGCTCAAAAAGAAAAGACCGTTAAATACCAAACTTGGTATTTAAGATTGGTGTCTTCCAAGGATGCGACGAAGATTTTTCAACAAAATTCCCCTACCCGCAACTACCCTTTACAGGGAACTTTTTTCGAAAATTTTGATTAAAATATCGTATATTAAAGATATTTACCTAACAAAATAGAATGTATATCTTGAATTTTCTGGGAATAGTCTCTAAAGACTACTTTATTCTGGATGAATTTTACGGAATTTTGCATAACTGCTAAAACCGTAAGAGATGGACACAACTTACCACACAAAAATGTAGAGCATATTAAAACACACAATTTATGTTGCCTATATTTTTCTCGTGGAGTTGATCGTTTTTGAGATATTCCTTGTTTTTAGTTTCAGCTTTGAAAAACTTATACTTTTCTCATACAGGAATTTGTCAACTCCTGTCCATACAAACAAAGGAACTTCATTCACATAGCAACCAGCTTTTGACTATCACTTTAACCTTTGTAACTCCCTTATATTGCTTTTGCTTACAAGGAAGCAAGTAATAAGAGTATTTCTGCTAGTTTTTTCTGGTTTAGCATGAAGTATACAGAAGCATAAGCGTTTTAGCAGTAATTTGCTGTAGAGAAAGTCGCATGAATGAAATAAATCAGATTTTTTTCTCTATTTGTAATTTTTTTTAAACATTTTAGATTTATTTTATTAAAAGTAGGGTGTTTTTGTGTAAAGTAGGGATATTGTATTATCTCGGATGTTACATTTCAACAACCTTCCAACACTGGTCATTATGTGAGTCACAGGAAGTGGTGAGGTTGGTAGAGGATATTAGAAAAAACGGAGTCTAACTTGGGTAAGTTGGCAGAGATTTTTAGATAAGAGCAATACTCAACCTCGCGCTCGCACGCAGGAAGGGGTTGTACTTCAGGAATCTGTACTCTTAACGAAGCAGTGGCGGCATTCTCGTCTTCCTCATCATCGCTTTCTGAGGCTAAGTTATCTACAAAATGTTCCAGAACTGCGTCTACCAGACCATCCTTCTCCCAATATTAATGTTCCACTTTTTTACATCTCACACGCATTTAACCAATTGCCAGCATAACTTTTAACACGGCATTGTGGAATAGATTTTCAACGTCAGAAGATTTGAAAGTTATGTTCCGTTTTGCAGCATCTCCCTTAATTTACGCCCATAAAAATTGAATGGCAGCGGCACTACTCCATGCCGTTGACCTTTAGCTATTGCATCTATTTCATACGTCTTAACTTTATCCTTATTCATTTTTATCAATTCATACAGCACTCGTTTTGTTGAGCAAGGGTCAGAATTAATATTTTTTTCTTGTAGCCAAGCCTGCATATTCGTTTGGGGGGGGGGAACAATGGTAGGTATTGGTGCTTTATTTAATGCACTTGAATGAAACGACGCGTTTTCCATAACAATAATGTTGCTATTGGGAATATTCGGAAGAAGCTATTTATAAACAGTTCTAAATCGTCGAGTTGATTTAGATTTGAAACACTTAATGAATGAATAAATCCGTCTGAAGATCCAGCATAAACAATGATGAATCGCTGTTCTTTATCTAAGGGCATTGTCTGCATCTGGTCCCTCAGACATCCCATCTTACTTTTGGTGTGATTTACATTAATCCATGTTTCATCTAAGTAAATTATAGGACCACCAGTGGAACGTAGGTTCTTCAGTTTTCTAAGAAATTAAATCTCTTGAATACCATGTCGGGTCTCTCCATTAAATATTTGCGGCATTTGTTGTTAGCCACATAATTAAATTTTGTGTATTCTTTAGAATTTGGCGCAAAGCCCACCTACTTCCATGATAGACATCTGCTTTCACTAAATAGTCCTTTATATCATGTAAACTCTGAATAAAGTTTTCTATATATGCAGAGAGAGAGGGGGGGGGGATAGCTCCTATAAACGAATCACCAATACTTTTCTGGGGTTCTCTGCGAGTTCGCTTCTTCCCAGGAGTTCGCACATCTTCATTTCACGAATGACTACGAATTGTGCGAGTAGATACACCAATTGCTGCAGCAGTTCGAATTCTTGTCACTGGAATACATTTTATTTTAGTTGAGAGATTTTACTGTCCCAACGAGTTAACCAGCGTAGATGGAATATTAAGAATTTGAATGAATGTTTTGTTAATTGTTGAAGTTAAATGTTGTTCAGTGTGGACAAACCTTTATAGGAAAACATCTTAATTGATTTTAATTATTTATTTGAATATCCTGTACATTTTTCCTTTGGTAAGACTTGGTTTCCCTCGTGTTTTCTCAGGTATATACTCAAATATATGAACTTTTAATTAAAATAATTAAAAAATAATGTTATTAATTACTTTTGAAGTTCCTTTAAGTGTTCCTTAAACTGTGCGTGGCTTAAATATAAACTGTGGTGCATAGCGCTCTTTTCCTTTTTGAGTTACGCCGCACCTCAAAAACATGCACCGTATCTAAATTGAGTAGAATTTCTATATGTAAAAATCTGATGTGTTCCATTCACATGACTTTCTCTACATCTCTATAACACCTTATTGTTAAAAAGTTTATGCTTCTATTTACTTAATGCTAATCGAGAGAAGAGAAAAAAAAAACCTAGCAGAAATAGTCTCGTTACTTGCTTCCTTGTAAGTAGAAGAAAATAAGGGAGTACCATAGGTTAAAGTGATAGTCAAAAGCTGGTTGCTATGTGATTGTATGGACAGGAGTTGACAAATTCCTGTATGAGAAAAGTAAGTTTTTCAAAGCTGAAATCAAAAACAAGGGATATCTAAAAAAGACCAACTTCACGAGAAAAAAAATGTATATAACATAAAGTGTGTGGTTTAACGTGCTCTACGTGTGGTAAGTTTTTGTCTATCTCTTACGGTTTAGTAGTTATGCTTAATTCCGTAAAATTTATCCAGAATAAAGTAGTCTTCAGAGGATATCCCCAGAAAATTCAAGATATACATTTCATTTGTTAGGTAAATATATTTTTATACGGTATTTTAATCAAAATCGTTAGATCCATTTTTAATAAAATAAAAAATTTCGAAACAGTTCCATATAAAGAGTAAGTGTGAGGTGGGGGATTTATCTCAAAATCTTCGTGTGGCATCCCTGGAAGATACTAAACTTAAATACCAAGTTTGGTATTTTAGCGACTTTTCGGTTTTGAGTTATCGTGTTCACAGACACACGGACCTTTTTCTGAAAATGCTTTTTTGGTTGCAGGGGACCCTAAAACATATTTTTCCGGTGAAATCTTGGAGTTTGGGTGTAGTACAATATCTTCTCTATACTATGTATATAGTATGTGTAGAGAAAGTAAAAAAGCAGTTAGACTGCGGTTCAGAGAAGTCTACCACAATACCGAAAAGCCACCCTTGGATTGGCCACACAGGTTCTGCGAGTATACTTTACAAACTAGGATCTGATCGCCAGCGTTCCAATGAAGTCAAATTGAATAACGAGTAGTGCCACCAGTCGCGAATAGCTTCAATTAAACAGCAGGAAGGGAGGGCTTTGAAGGTTTTTCTACAAACGGACTTCCGTTGCCACAAGCACTGTTGCATAATTGGTTCAGATTGAGCGGGCACTGCTGAGTTCTCCACGAAAGCAGCTTGTCAAGTAGCTCTTGGTATGTACTGATGGAGGGGCCCGGGTTTCCAGGAATGAGCACCATTGTCAGGAAAGGCAACTTTTGTTTTTACCTTTGATGTATTGTTTGTTCACTGCGCGCTTTGCAGACTGAGGATCACCTTGAAATTCATGTGCACTGCAACCTGAAAATAAATAACTATAAGGAAAGTCCGTGTCCTCAACTAAATACTCTAATTAACACAGACTATTTTTAGCTACATGAAAAGTTTGTGATTATTCAATGTTCATGCCCTCTGCTTTTCACACCTTTTGTATATCTTAAAGCTCTGAAGACATTTCACGCGCACACATGTAGTATTTTTACTTTCTCTACACGTACTATGTACATAGTGTATAGAGAAGGTAGTGTACTCCACTCAAAAATTCGATACCGAGATTTCACCGGAAATATATGTTTTAGGGTACCTTGTATCCAAAAAAAGAATTTTCAGAAAAACGTACGTGTGTGTGTGTGTGTGTGTGTGTGTGTGTGTGTGTGTGTGTGTGTGTCCGTGTGTCTGAACACGATAACTCAAAAACGAAAAGTCGGTAAAATACCAAACTTGGTATTTAAGTTTAGTATCTTTCAGAGATGCGACTCGAAGATAGTTGTTACCTCACAAATAAAAAGTCTATCTTGAATTTTCTGAGAATAGCCTCTGAAGACTACTTTATTCTGGATGAATGTTACGGAATTTTGCATAACTGCTAAACCGTAAGAGATGGATAAAAACTTACAACACAAAAAATGTAGAGCACGTTAAAACACACAATTTATGTTATATAATTTTCGTGGATCTGATAGTTTTTAGGATATTCCTTGTTTTTGGTTTCAGCTTTGAAAAACTTACACTTTTCTCAGTCAGAAATTTGTCAACTGCCGTCGATACAGAGGAACTTCAGTCACATAGTAGCCAGCTTTTGACCATCACTTTAACCTATGGCAGTCCCTTATTGCGCTTCTACTTACAAGGAAGCAAGTAATAAAACTATTTCTGCTAATTGTTTCTAGATTAGCATGAAGTAAATAGAAGAATAAGCTTTTTAACAATAATTTGTTGCAGAGATGTAGAGAAAATCATGTGAATGGAACACATTAAATTTTTAACTTAAGGGACACTGGGAGTGAAATTTCAGATTTCTATATATCTGTATAGAGCTTTCTGAAAAATGTACTCTGATTGCATTGTTGTTATGTTAATATTAATACAAAATTCTATTCAAATTTGATAAATTCTTTGCTTATATAAATTATTTAATATATTGCATAATCAAATTGTTCCATGCGCCTAAAAATTTGAGAAATTTGGTGATTGGGGATTTTCTGAACCGGAGCTCTGAAACGCACACAAAAACTTTAAACGGTGATATTGCAATAACTTTGATTACTAAATTATTATAATGTTTTAAAAGGTTGGATAATGTAATCTCTAAAATTAATAATTTCTGCATATAACTTTTTTTTTGAAAAATTACTATTGGTGTTAAAATAATTTTGTCGTTTATAATGTTACATAGATATGTTTGTATATTCTGGGAAATTTTAGTTGTATTTAACAAAAACTAAGACGCGTGGAACATTTTGAAAGTGTGAAAATGCTGTTTTATAAACAATGTTCTATGCAACAGATATATTGTACGACCTTTATGGGTGTAGAGCCCAAGACAAGGGGGGGGCAGTTAAATCTTGATACCCAAAGTATAGGTATGCTATAAAATCGTTTTTGACCGATTGTGTGTCCTTTGACCTGTATAGAACGTTTAATGAATATTTGATTATGGGATTTTCGCTTGCCCTGAGGATGCTTCGCAATATACGAATAAAGGCTGTCATGTAGAGTTCTCAAATCTCAGAAATGTTCTTCAAATCAATGGAATACTTTTAGGGCATTATAGCCATAGTTTGGGTTTGTGTAAAATGTTTTGACTGTCGTTTCGCCTCCCCCTCTCCATTTTGCTCATTCTCTCCTTCTCTCCCTTTCTTTTATTCAGTCTCTCTCTCTCTCTCTCTCTCTCTCTCTCTCTCCCATATCTCTCTCAGCAAATACTATTCAATTCTTTAAAGATTTAAGTGTCGCTATTCTCTTTGTATCAATAACGAAATGTCTAAATAGCAATTTCTGCAAAGGTTTATATTGATTCAAATGACATGGAGTTTTATTTTGGACGCTCTTTAATTATTATGTTTCTCAATATCCCATTCTATGTTAGGCATGAAAGACTGCTTTTTTTGCTCAGAAATCTCTTTATCGGGCTTGAGGTTTTTTTACGTGCCGTAAGTCTACGACTCGGGACCAACGGCTTTACTTCCCTTCTGATGGAAGCCATGCTAAGTAATTCTAGGCCGAGAAAGCCCATCGCCCTCCTCGGATTTTGAAACTGCGACTTTGGGTGTATGTGTGTCATATACTATAACGTTTTAAGACCGCTTTTACTACTAAGGCACCGCAGGCGGTGACACTGATGATACATGAATGATGGAGCAGCGGTGGAATGCGATGGCGGGGGAAACCGGAGTACCCGGAGAAAACCCGCCCCAGCGCCGCTCTGTCCACCACAAATATCACAAGCGGTCGCTTGGGATCGAACCCCGGCCGTCTAGGTGAGAGGCGAGTGGTCTAACCTCTCGGCCACGGCACGGCCACTGGAATGAAGATGGAACACCTGTCGAATGTAATGGTGGGGAAACCGGAGAAAACCTGCCCCTGCGCCGCTCTGTCCACCACAAATATCACATGCCGTCTAGGTGAGAGGCGAGTGGTCTAACCTCTCGGCCACGGCACGGCCACTGGAATGAAGATGGAACACCTGTCGAATGTAATGGTGGGGAAACCGGAGAAAACCTGCCCCTGCGCCGCTCTGTCCACCACAAATCCCACATACGTCTCTTGGGATCGAACCCGGGCCGCTTAAGTGGTCTAACCACTCAGCCGTGGACACAAAAATGATCCACAGATTCCATGTGTCGATCGAGTACCTTCGTAAAAGCTGTGTTCACAATCCCACGAAAGAACTGTACAATGGTCTGCAACTCAGGCGCACTGAAAACAGATCACAGAACGTTACGGTGAGGTTAAGAAGGCCCTGTTTCCATTCATAAGTTTCTAGCTTCAAATCTCACGCTACATGTTATTTTTTATGATTGTTAATTTTATGACTGGATAATATTGCATTAATATAAAGTTAGCATTTGAAGTTATGCAATAATTCTTTGAACACTCGTGTAAAATAACTAGAAAGAATATGTGTAAATAAACTATTATCTTGTAAAACTAAAACACAAAGAATAAACATAATTAATATCGGGTGTATGAACTCTCAGCCCATATAACTGCCCTCAATCTTCGGGGCATACAAAATTAAATGGCTGCAGTAATGTGAACGAGAAGCAACAAGATCCCATGTTTCTCGAGTTTGTGCCCAGAAGAGATAATTTGCCCTTGGCCCATCTCTAAGTAAATTGGAGCGTAGCTTCATTTTTACCTCAGCCCACACATTTCTACCACTCTGATATCCACTCTAAAACTTAATTTGAAACCGTTCGAGATGTGAGGACAGGGTGATAATCTGTACAAATTCAACAATTTCATCAAGATGTCTCATCCTCACAGAGGGAATGAAAATATTATGGAGTATTACCGTGTATTGCATAACGTTCAGTGTATCGTCAAGCTAGTACATCTAGACCGTCCCTTGATATCAACACAATACAGATGCGTGACCATAACAGAATTGTGAAGCCACGTATTTTGCATCGTATCGGTACCCTTTGGACGATAAACAAACACCTTTCCCTTGCCTGTGGAAGTGAATGTGGTAGATTTAGTAATGCCGTACAATACAAATTGCATCATGTTTTGTATCGTTAATACTTTTAGTTAATACTGAAGTACGTATGTTGTTGGAAGAAGCTTGAGTTATGTACTTCATTATGATTATTGCTCGTGTGGGTTAGTAATACTAAGATTTGGAAACTTGTGACAACTTGTTGATGCCGCTACACAACTATATCGCGGATGGTGTAAACAAGGCGTTGTGCCGTGTAGGACTAAAACGAATTTGGCGTTCCAGACACGGCTCTTCTTCTTCTTCCTCCTCCACAGGTGTACATAGTTTGTATACTCACTAATAAACGAGAGGATACTGACATATGAATGTAACACTACTTACTACGACGACACCACTACTACTAATTATTATTATTATTATTATTATTATTATTATTATTATTATTATTATTATTATTTTATTCTGTTTATACTCAGCATGATCCTATCAGCAGCATTTCCCTTTGGAACATATTGCATATCGGAAATTGAACCCGGGACTCCTCGCACAGCAGGTTCTATCTATTGAGCCAGCCAATAATTGAGAGTTGAGATACTTACTGATTCTTTTAAAATTCGTTCTTAGTATTTTTTGTGATTGCTTGGAAACTCTGTGAAAGTAAAAATAAACTTTTGTAAGAATAGTTTATATACACTTTAATAAATGATGGAGCTTGTAGAATTTCATGTTATGTAACATAAGAGTTTTTCTATTTTCGGCAACATTGCGAGTTCCAAATGCTGCTCAAAAGAATAAAAACTACAGTTGTAATAAGTCCCAGTAAATAAGCTTAGTTTTTCAGCGAACTGACTGCTGTTCATAAGCGAGGGAAAGAAATATACTCTGAAACCTGTGTCATTGGTAGATATATAGTCTTACCATTTACCAGAAGCTAAAAGTAAAGGAACTCGCGTGCACTCTATCCTTGTACAATACAAAAAGCGACAAAGGAATGAGAGATAATCGTATATTAACCTTGGTGAAGCCCATGTCATGGGAACGGATGCATGCTCGCTGGTGCGGGCACTGCACGTGGAATTGTGCTTTTCCATTGTAATTAAAATGTTTCGTCATTAACACGCAATGCTTGGCTGTCCTTTGCTTTAAACAAATCCAACAATGCCTTCACAGGGGAAGAACAAAATACTTTCTTTTGTTTGGCCATCTTTGGTTTCAAGTGGCATATCATATACATACTTATTATGTGCATATACTATGACTTTAGAAGCATTTTCTGTAGTTTTTTGTGAGCTTTTTTCTTTGCTACCTCGCTTGCATTCTCCCGTCTTTCCAAACTATTGGGGGTTAGGCAATTATATTAACTGAATAATATTGATACTCGTAACTCACCTCTAACCGCCAATCAAACCCGAGATCTCTGGGCCTTTGGCCAGAGAAGGCAGCATGCTGGCCTTTGATTATAGAGGAGGTTGCGCATTTTTGTTGTACAATAACAGAGTAAATAATATAAATAATAATAATAATAATTATTATTATTTATTTTTATTTTGGCAATGCTATACATAACCCACCGGCAATTAATCTATGAATGCAGAAAAACTATGACAGATATTTCTGAAAAATAGGTCGTGATTGATCATGTGTTATACCCGACAGATGTCACGGTCCGAACATGTACTTATCGTATGTTGTGCTTTCAAATGGGGCATCTTGAAAGATTATAAAACAAATTTTGAGAATGTAAGTACCAAAATATTTAGATAACGCGCTACGTGGGGCGTTCAATAAGTCCTTAGAAAATCCAAGAAATCACATTCGTGGCATCAAAAAAGTTTGTATCTATGAACCGTCCTTTCTTACTAGATGACAGTTAAAGTTTCAGCTATATTCATCTCGTGGTTTTGTTGCCATAGGCGATTGAATTAACAATCTTGTGCTTATTTAGAAGGATGAAAAAAAAAAAAAGTGTTTCGTGCCGTGATGAAATACTTCTATTTAAAACAACGAAAGAAATAAAAGCCGAGTTGGAAGTTCATGGCATATCTGCTCCTGCATTTGCAACAATTTATAATTGGATAAATGAATTTAAACGTGGCTGAACATCTACAAATGATGAACAACTTTCGGACGTCCAATAGAAGTGACTTCTTCCAAAGTGTTTGACAAAATCCAGGATATGGTTTTGAGTGCTCGACGAATCTAAGCTCGTGAAATAGTAGATGCCACAGTGTTCTCAATTTTGCACCAAAAATTAGGTCTGACAAAGATCTCGGCAAGGTAGGTTCTGTGCTTGCTCTCAACGGAGAATAAACCAAATCATATAATCGATTTTGAAGCTCGTTGAGCACATGTCCGTCGCAATCCTAACTAGTTTCTGCGTCGATACATAACGGTGGATGAATGATGGATACACTTTAAAAGTGCTTTCGCTGTTCTGTTGTTTCTCGCAATATTATTGGAAGAGTATGAAATTTTAAGGGGAACATAAAGCCCCTCGCCTTTTAAAACATGTATCATTCAAGGAAGGTATCTGCTCCCGTTGTACTTCCAGCAAAATGTGTAAAGAAACTAAGAGGATGCCAAAAATGTACACGTGCTTTGACTAAAGACATCTATTTAATGTGCACTGGTGTGCAAAACCTAAGGACGAGATGGATAAATTAGCACAACATATTAACTATATGAAAGTGCGAGATCATGTTGCCAGAGAACTCTCACACGTAAACATAAAGTTTGACGACGTTACACAGCGTGTGAGTGTAGCGAGACTATAATGCCAAATGGGTCGAAACACGGGGAAGTTGAAGAAGCAGGACAGGACAGTGTGTGGCAATCAGCGAGCTGCTACGGTGCATCTCTTTACAACATGGGCAATAGACAACATCGGAAAACTGAAGGAAGGACGTAATGTGACTAGTGTTGCCCAGGAATTTGGTTTTGTTCCCGGCATTGTTTCACGTGAACGATATCCTTCAAACCACAGGCACTGCTGTTCCAAGGGGAGGAGGTACTCGAATACGGTCAACTACAGCACCAGTTGGCCGCTACATTTTGCAACAGTAAGAAGTGATCCACGCCAAACAGCAGTGCAATTGCAATCGCTTTACAGAACTGCTGGACAAGCAACTCTCGGACGACTGCATAGAGGTGGTGTCTTTGCCTGTCGGCCAGTATGTTGTGCTCAATTGACACTCGCACATCGGTGGCAGGCATCGTTTGCGGTGCTCCTAAGAATATGAGAATTAGACCAACGAGGAATGGGGTCGCTTGCTCTTCTCGGATGAGAGCAGATTCAGTCTGAGTAGTGATTCTCCACGTACCCTCTCTGGGGAGAAGTGGGCACACGTTAGCACTCAGGAACATCCTTGGACATGGTGGATTTGGTGATTCGGATATTATGGTGTGGGGAGACTTAATCTTTGAGCACAATACACTCACTGATCAACGTTATTGTGATACTGTACTTTTTCCCCAAGTGCTTCTTTTCAAGGGTGCAATTCGGCCCTGACTCCATTTTTATGGAAGACAATGCGCAGCCGCACCGAACGGCGCAAGTAGAAGATCTCTTGGAACAAAAAATATTCGGCGAATGGACTGACCTACCCGTTCCCCCGATTTAAATCCCGTTGAACACGTTTGGGGAGACACGTTGCAATACTTCAATGCACCAACGACCATCCAATAGTTGTCAACAGCGCTGGTGGAGGAATAGAACGCCCTACCATAAGAGCGCCTTACCAACCTTGAGACCGCATGGGAGCACGATGCAGAACATGCATTGCTGTCGTGGTGATCAAGTAATCATACATCCTTTTAAGCACCGTGTTTCATTTTTGTAAATCTAGAGGGCCATCATAAGACGTAGTTACTTTAGTGTAGCTTATTTTACTATAGATAAAAGTGTCATTTCTATTCGTCTCATTGCACATTTCGTTTAGTTGTCTACTGTAGCAGTTCTCTCTACCTATGATCCGAATTTCATCGAGTTATTTTACTTGGCAGTGACACAGCGAATGTTACTTTCGTCATTGGGTTTTGCACACCAATGTATTTCAAAGATGGACCGAAAAACAATAACGTATGATATTTTATAAACAAATGTGACTAACGTTGCAAAAGTGAAACAAAATGGTTGCCAATTAGTACGAGTATAATGATTTCCTTCTGCAACTTATATTTTCTTAATATTCCTCCTCTTGGCAGCACCTTTTGTAAGATTTTCTGTATACACGGCTGACCATTGGGAAGGTATTGCAAAGAAAGTATAGGTAACTATAAATTTGCTTATAGAACAGTGAAGTACCAACAGGCTTACTACTGGTTGGGGGAGAGTACCGTATGTGCCCTCTAACCTCACTACCAGCAAGGTTATTCCAAAGCTTTCGTTTGCGGTACTAAGAACGAAGTAATCGACGCAAACAAAATGCATCTTGGACAAATAAATAGTATACTGCTGCTTCTCGTCATACACAAAGAAAAATAGTATTAATGAACCTGAGCCAATAACGAAAAGATATGAATCACAGCTTTTAAAATGTTTCTCAAGTGCTATATACTTCCTCTAAGCAAAAACAGTGAATTTTATTCTTAGCGTCCATGAACATTCGTATGATTATGACTTTTAATGGCAGTACTTGTAGAACAAATCTGATTAGCTCCATTCACATGACTTTCTCTACATCTCTGTAACAAATTATTGTTAAAAAGCTTATTCTTCTATTTCATGTTAACCGAGATGAACATTAGCAGAAACGTTTTCTTGTAAGTAGGAGGGAAATAATAGGATACATTAGGCTAAAACGATAGTCAAATCTTTTAAAAGGCGGTTGCCATGTGGATGAAATCCGTTTCTTCATTGCCAGGAGTTGACAAATATCCGTATGTGAAAAGTTTAAGCATTTTAAAACTGAAACCAATAACAAGGAATATCTCAAAAAAGGTCAACTCTAGGAACAACGAGATCTACAGGTTTTGTATACTGCGATCTTTTCGGGTTTACCAGTTACCTATGCAAAATACAGAAACATTCGTCCAGAATGAAGAGGTCTTCAGCTATTTCCAGAAAACGCAAGATATACACTATATTTGCCATGTAAATATATTTATTATACAGTATTTTAATGAAAATCGTTATAGCCATTTTTGAAAAAAATCAAAATTTTCGAAAAATGTTCCATGCAAAGAGTAGTTTAGGGTAGGGGAATTTTCTTGAAAATCTTTGTGTCGCATCCTTGGAAGATACTGAACTTAAATACCAGGTTTGGTATTTAACGGACTTTTCGATTTTGAACACGCGCACATACACGGACATTTTTCTAAAAATGTTTTTTTTTTTTATTCAGGGTGTCTCAAAACATATAGTTAGTTCCGTGGAAATGTCGGTATCGAATTTTTGGGTGCAATACAATACCTTCTCTATGCACTATGTACATAGTACGTATAGAGAAAGTAAAAAGTGTTAGCATTCAAAGGCAGTTTGGATATTTTGCAACCGAAGCTAGTAATATTTATAAATAATGCTAATAATTTGCAAGTAACTTCTCTTTAAATAGTTAGGCAGCAGAAACATTTTATATGCTGCAAATTAAGAGTAATATTATTAAAAACGGAAACTGGTATTTCATAGTTAATTATGGAAAATGGAGTGTGCGGTATAATAAGTCAAACACGCGCACGAAAGGAGAGAAAAGATAGCAAGTTGTACAGAATTTCATCTTGTCAAATATCAGACTAATTGTTAATTTTGAGCGGAAATTCTGCCGTGAGAGCAAACCGCTTAACCAAAAAAATTGTTATTTTAAAGGCAACGAAAATAATGCAAATTTCCAATGACGAGACTGCCTTACCATTCAAGTAAGATTCCACCAGGTTGGTACAGCTAAGGCATACGTAATGCGCTGTTCAGACGACCGTTATCGAATTGACATGTAAACCTACATATCCTGTGCAACATTCACGGTTATCAGGTGACCTTCGCTCCCTCCTCTCTCTTTTTCCCTGTACGAAGTACGTATACATGAGCAAGAGGAACTCCAAAGCAGAAAGGAAATGGCTCTATTGAATTGAATATTAATAGTTACGATAAAAGGTAATTTTCACGACTTTCTCTACCCAATGCCGTTCATTAGATATTCCTTGCGTGTTATACTATTCGAATAAAAGACGATTCTTCCTTCCACTATTCTTAATCATGTTAAAAATGTTGGTCTAGAAATGATTTCAATTTGGCTATATGGATGCTTACATAACCTATACGCATATGCAAAATTGAAAAAGTTGAATGCCGTTTTCAATCCGATTTTTCTGTTTTCGGAATATTTATTTCTAAGGGTTTTTGAAACAGAAATGCAAATTGGTTTATATGTACATATATATTGAAGAAAGTAAAAAGCCTGAAAGCTGTTCTCTAGTCAAAGTAGAACTTTTATCGAGTTATTTTCCCCCATTATTTCATTTATATGGTCCCTTTAACATATATGCTCATATCGGGGGGGGGGATTTGTATTTGAAACAACTCGCTGACAAATGGAATGAGTTTTGTTTATGTACGCTCTTTAACTGCTGCGTCAGCGTCCCATTCTATATACTGGGCGTAAAAGACCGCCTAATTTTGCACTGGTACCTGTTTTTCAGACTTGAGGTTCTTTTACGTGCCGTAAACTTATCCGGGACCAACGGCTTTGCTTCTCTTCCGAAGGAAACCATGCTAAAAATTATTACTCGCTGACTGGAGGTTCTTTAACTTGTGTTTCTAATAATTTCCTTTTCTTCAATTATACACACATCCACTCTCACATCCAGACTCTCTAGCGAATAGAAAATTATTCTGTTTAAAAGAAAATTCCCCGTCCCAGTGAATCGAACCTGGGACCTCTGGTTGAGAAGCCAGTACGCTGACCACTCTACGGCTTTGTAAACTAACAATCACAGTTACGTAAACTGTTAAAACTTTCTTTCTAGCCTTTTTTCAGTTTCCATTTAGACATGTTTAGCTATTTTATCTCTATAAGCACGGGTTGGCAACTAAAATCGGGGAGAGCCATAGTGATCCCTGAATAGACAGTGCACTGTTTCAGCTGATAAGAGGTGTGCCATTAGATTCATGCTTGTTGCAAGATGTAACAATCACTCCTCAATGCAGTTTCATCGGCGCCAGCATCCGCTTGTACTGCGCTATTTTGTTTTGTTTTGCTGCAGCCGTGGACGGGACGAAGTGGCAACAGTGTGACGGAGCGGCCACCAGGTAAAATAACTGTCAGGGATCACTTTAGTTGAATAACCTTTTCCAGTTGTACAAACTGGTCGCTCTGGGCTCACTACGCCATTTTAATTGAATGTCCCAATACACCGTTGAACACCAATTCAATAGTGCACGGCTAATACCACTCTAATAGTGACCTGGTTTTCGCAGAGTTTCTTCTTTTGGCGACTTATGGCCTTTTGTTTCCGTCTTTCCTCTTATTTTCTCATTCTGAAGCCCGGTAGCTTCTTGTTCCTAAAATGTCTTTTGTCGAATTGCCTTACGCTTCCGTCTACTCTCTTGTTATTTTATCATCCGTATTTTAATTTCTTTCTTTAGTCAGAGCCCACTTGTAGGGGTTCCATTTGTAGCATTTATTTTTGAACATGTGTAGTGTAGCGTGGTGAGCTACCAATATTTTCTATAGCAAGATTCCAATTATTTATTAGTAACATCAGTTAAATAATTCAATATATCTGTATTGATACCAATAATCCATAACTAACAATTATTAATACTGCATTAGCTAATGTATTGACTTGTCACCCGGAACTAAATAAGCTGTAATCAAATTATCTTATTTCAGTGTATAGAGACATTTGCTCCTTATACAAGACTTCAGTAGATTTTCTGTATCAATAGAGCTTCGCTTATGTTGCTATAGTACTGAGTAATCAAACTGAGTTTGTTTACTCTCTTAGGAGGGGAGGCAAAACGAACGTAGTATATATTATACGAGGTACGTCCAGAAAGTAAGTTCCGTTTGGTAATAAAATTAAATTGTGTACAGATACAGAATAATTATTTATTGCACAAAATTCTACAACTCTTAAACTACTTTTCCACATAACTGCCGAAATTTTGCAGGCCTTTGTCATAGCGTGGCACAAGTTTTTGTATACCTTCTTCATAGAGGTTTGCCGCCTGTGTCTTCAAAAAGTTGGAAACATTTTCTTTCAGCTCTTCATCATTGTTGAAGTGTTGACCGCCAAGGAAAGACTTGAGATGTAAGAACAGATGAAAGTCGCTAGGAGCGAGGTCAGGGCTGTACGGAGGATGGTCAAACACGTCCCAGCCTAATCCCTGTAGGAGGTTTTTCGTCACATTTGCAGTGTGTGGTCTTGCGTTGTCGTAAAGAAAATTAACACCTTTTGACAGCAATCCTCGGCGCTTATTCTGTATTGCGCGGCGCAATTTCCTACGTCTCTCGCAATAAATATCTGCTTTGATTGTTTGACCACGTGGTAAGAAATCAATGAGTGCCTTTCCAGTCCCAGAACACTGTGCACATCATTTTTCGAGGTGTCAAGATTTGTTTGGCTTAACCTTTGCTGGGGAGGAAGTGTGCCTCCATTCCATTGATTGCCGCTTACTTTCAGGGGTGTCGTAAGAAACCCAAGTCTCATCTCCTGTGACTATCTGTGTCAGAAATTCTTCGCCGTCTTCATCATAACGGGTTAAAAACTGAAGTGCACTACCCATCCGTTTTGTTTTGTGTTGCTCAGTAAGAATCTTTGGTACCCAACGTGAGTAAAGTTTACGAAATTTCAGTTTTTCGGTAACAATTTCATGAATTGGTGATCGTGAGATTTGGGGAAATTCCATAGCGAGAGCACTAATTGTAAACTTGCTGTTTTCCTGGATCTTGTCATCAAACGCGTGAACCAGTTCTTCTGTAGCCAAAGATGGACGCCCACTTCGTTCTTCATCGTGCCCTTCACTACGTCCTTCATTGAACTGTCGGACCCATCTTCTCACCATTGAATCACTCATCGCATTTTGTCCGTAAACTTCGCAAATTTACCGATAAATTTCAATTGGTTTCACTTTCCTAGCATTCAGAAAACAAATCACAGATTTGGTTTCATAAGCGGCGGGATTTTCAATCAACACCGACATTGTAAACAAGTAAACAAGGCGCACGTTTCTTCTCCTTGATACAGAGCGTCTACCGCGCTTGTGCGGAACTGCGATCGCAGCGCTGCAGCGGAAATAAATTGAAACGGAACTTACTTTCTGGACGTACCTTGTATATTAATAATGCCGGTGAAGATTTGACTTAGAATTAAGCAAAAAATTAAAGCTAGTATTGTTCTTATGATATGGTGCCAACACAAACGCGATTGACAGTATATACATTAACAATAACATACTTTTATAGCTGTAACCTGAATTCATGAATGTGACTGTGAAAAAATATAACAATATGTCGGTCTAGATAGCTCAGATGTGTGATTCTTAAATGTGCTTAAAAGCGACAGCTTCATGTCAGTAGATTTACTGGCAAGTAAAGGAACTCCTGTGAGTCGACATTCCGGCACACTGGCGGATTGTCTGATATGTTCGTACCAATTGACAGTGTCGTTAACAAACATATATTAAAATATAATAATAATAATAATAATAATAATAATAATAATAATAATATTTGTAATCAAATATTAAAATTAGCCCTTAGAACCCCTGTAGGGCAAGGGCTTCTTGGCTGGCAAGGTGGCTGTTCTGGCAATATTGCGTAGCCATTTTGGGAAATATCCTCATTTTCTTGATACTGCCTCTAGTCTCCATTTTCTGCGATCCTTGGCCGCTGTCGTCCAGTTGTGTCCAAAGTGAAGTTACAGATCGTCTGCCCACCATTTTTCCTTTGGCCGGTACCTGGATGCCAGGCCTTCGTCTCGTGTGCCCATCTGTTGTGATCCATCCTCATGACGTGTCCCGCCCACTTCCATTTGATATAGGCGGCTGATGTTGCGTCTTTGATGCCTGTCATCTTCATTTCTTCGTTGCGGTATCTGTCACGGAGGCTGACACCTAAAATCTTGCTGTTTGTTAGGACCCAGTTTTAGGCTGGAGGAAGGAGAGGAAGGCTGTAACTGTAGCAGTATATATTTTTTCATTTATATACTGCATTCTTTGCTTGTGAGGATACATTTCAGACAACAGAATTTTGACCATGCTGCCGAGATGCGTCGCTGGACTTCTTTGCTGGTAACGTTGTTGATTGCCACTATTTGTCCTAGGCAGATGTTTTCGGTGACATATTCTAGTTCTCTGTCGTTTACTTGGATAATTTCTTCGATGTTGTTGGTCATTAGTTTTGCTTTTTGGAGATTTAGTTCTAGTCCAGCTTTCTTGCTCTGTTGGGCTAATTCTTGTATTCCTCGATTTAATCCCTCTCCGGAAGTTGCAAACAGGATGTCATTTGAGAACCTTAGGTCGCGGAGTTTCTGTCTATCTGGAAGGGCGCTAATGACCTTGCAGTTGGGCGCCCAAAAACCCCATCTATCATCATCTATCTGGTTTCTCTGGTTCATCCCCATTTTCCGAAAGATGTCTTCCTGCAGACTAATAAACAAGCTGGGCGATATAGGGTCTCATTGCCTAACTCCTCTCTTAAACTGGAAATTCTTGCCTTCTCTCCCCAGTTGGATTTTAGCTTTTATACTTGAGTATATATTGGTTATTATCCTGAATGTAGTTTTCTTCTAAACCTTGATTTTGTTTTTCCGTCAGGATTGGGACATGCTCTGCAGAGTCGAATTCTTTCTTGAAATCTGTGAAAGCTAAGTATAGTGCCAAGTTGAATTCTTCAGCGTTTTCTGTTACTTGAGTTACTGCTTGTATGACAACTATTGTTGAGAAGACCGCTCGAAAACCTGCTTGTTTGACGGGCTGATTCTCGTTCAGATCTCGCTTCATTCTTTTTGTTATTTTGGCCGAAAATAGCGTATACAGTGTAGACATTAAGCTGATTTGACGGTAATTGCTTACATCATCTTTTGGTCCCTTCTTGTGCAATAAGATGATCCTGTTGGATTGCTATGGTTCGGGGATGCCTTCTGCTAGGATGGTTTTGTTGAAGCAGTCTGTTAGTGCTTCTACTTGTGCCTCTTCTCTCCGGCTTACAGGTATTCGTTTATGGTTCCATCTTCACCGGGTGATTTCCGGTTCTTCAGGTCTCTTATGAGTTCAATTCCTAATATCTCTATTGGTTTTTCCGTAAACTGAGCCATGGAGTCTTCCAGGTTTTGCGAGGAGCTTTTGTAAAGATTGCTGTAGAAATCTGTTGCTGCGTGTACAATGTCCTTACTTGCTATTTTAGTTTGGCCTTGAGCTGTTGTCAGTGCCTTTATCCAAAGTTTGCCGTTGCTTACGTCTTGCCTGATCTTTTTTTGGAGCTTTTGTGCTTTGCATGATTTTCTTCACTGCTTCTTCTTTGTGTCGGTGCAAGTCTCGCCTTATCATTCTTTTCGTTGTCTTGATCTCTGCATATTGAATTTGGGAGGCAGTATTAATGTCTCGTGTTTCTTCGGCTTCTGCTTTTAGCTCAATCCATTCTCGTATTTGGGCCATGCCGTGGCCGAGTGGATGGACCACTCGCTTCTCACCTAGACGGCACGAGTTCGATCCCAAGCGACCCCGTGTGAGATTTGTGGTGGACAAAGCGACTCCGGGACTGGTTTTCTCCGGGTTCTCTGGTTTCCTCCGCCATCGCATTCCACCGGTGCTACATCTTCATTTCATATATCACCAGTGTCATCGCCGGCCATCGCCTGCGGTGCCATAAGTAGTAAAAGCGGACGTTAAACACTTCAAAAAACTCCAGTGTTTATTCGCTAAGTTTAGTTTTTCGTTCCTCTTTTTCGTTTCTTGCTACGGTCTGTGATGGCGCAGCTTTGATAACTTTTACTATTCCTGTGTATAAGGTTTGCATTGTTAAACAATAAAACTGTACACATCTGTCATGCAACATAATTAAATTCTGTGGATTGGTAAGCCGTAGTGAAACTCGTGGTACTGGTGAGCCTCTGAATATCTCGTTTCATTAGTACTTGAGGCAAAGTGATGTAACTTTTCTCAGATCTTTGGTGTTTTCATATGTTTGAAATATATAGATGTTTTAAATTAATCTTCAATTTTAAAGTCAGCGACCAGTGACAAACTTTTGTTTACATGTGCTTACTTAACGGTGAATGATTTGATTCTCCCTTTATCCAATTAAAGTAATGCTTGGTTGTCTTAATTTTATTGTAGGTTTACGAGGACGTTCAGTTATTAAATTCACTGTGGTGTTAGAATGCTCTAGGATATGTTGTAGTGAATGAAAATCAAAGAGGAGTCCAATTGTAAGGGAGTGAATGAAAATGGACTGTTGGACTCCGTGATACCCGAAGAGAAAGATGTGCACAATGGAGAAAGCGCCACAGAAATGGCGAAGATTAGGTGGAGTGTTATTCATATTGGGGAAATAAAAATGGGGAGAAATGAATGGGTAGCTATGTAAGAATGAATACTGGAAGAAAGAAAAGAGATCTGAGATAGAGGATCAAAGCCGAGGTTAGAAAACACAGAACCAATTTGTTAATATCTTTGGTGGTCAGTATATTGTAATCTACCTATTATTTATACGAAGATAAATCACTACCAGAAAGTGACGATTTCAAGACAGGTATCAATTTGTTTCTTAGTATGATTTGGGATAGTATTATTAACGTCCCAGTGGAACAAAAATGCAAATGGAAAGTAGCCTTAGGCTACGACATGTTGCGGCCACAATTACTGTCATGATTAATTCATATCATTCATCATTGCGAAAATAACTTACAAGTGATATATAATGGTTTTAGAAAAACTAATTTAATCAGGCAAAATCTTGGCTGCATATTTAAACTTAAATTATATACATATTTTATCCAAAATAAACGCATTTTATAAACGATAAATAAATCACATTCTGGCTCTACTTCATATCGCCCGAGGAATATTAACATTCCACCGATTCCTCTACTTAGTTCAAAATTTATTTTGGCTAATTAATAATGTAGGTAAATGCAGCGTATCTGCATACACATTTTTTTTTTGCCAGCCTTTGATATATTCGTTTCCGCTAAATCACACATAATTTATTCGTGTGCCTATGTTTAAACCTAATTTGGTTAGATTAATACATCGATTCGCTCTGTGTGTGTAAAAGCTTAGATTAGAGTTTTGCTGAAACGAAGGGATATACTAGGGTTGGCTGATCATTTCCGGGCCTCTCAATGAAAACAGCATTAATTTTTTCTTTTTCTCAACATAATCTCCAGAAAGGCTAATACATTTGCTTTTTATCAAGGTCCTCAAAATATCCGTTTACCGCATCAATGAGCCCTCGTTGCTGTGAAATCTTCGTCCTCCAAGCACTTTTTTTGAGGTTTGGGAACGAGTGGTAGTCACTGGGTGCTAGATCTGGCGAATAGGGTGTATGTTCAAGCCATTCGAACTTTAATTCGCAGATGTTTCCCTTTGCAATGACTGAACGATAGGTCGGAGCAGCGTCGTGATGAAACAAGATTTATGTATTTATTTATTTATTTATTTTTTTTTTTTGCCAAATGAGGTCTTTTTCTTTTCACCTCATCACTCAAACATTGCTGTAAGCTTGCGTAGTAGCTACCGTGGTATTTTTACCCTTTTTCAAGTAATCAATAAATATCCTATGCATCCCAGAAAACACTCGCCATAAACTTGTTAGCTGATAAAATTGACTTCGCCTTTTTTGGAGTTGGTTCACCTGTCGCAATCCACTGTTTTGACTGTGATTTACTTTCTGAAGTGCAGTGATGTATCCAAATTTCATCCATGGTAATAGGCCAACTCAAAATTTCTCTGGGATTTTTACGGTAGAGCTCCACATTCTTAACAGAAACAGTTTTTCTTTGCAGCTTTTGATCAGGTGTCAACAAACGCGGCACCCATCTTGCACAGACCTTAGGAAATACCAAAACATTACTTAAAATATTACCTGCCCGTTCTTTTGATATGTTTACAGCCTCTGCTATGTCAAACAGCTTTAATCTGCGGTCTTCCAGTACTAAATGATGAATTTTTTCAATGGTCTTTAGAGTTGTCACTTCTACAGGGCGTGCAGAGCGAGGCTCATCACTATGTTCGTACGTCCCATTCTAAACTGTGCAACCCACATTTTAATCAATGAATATGAAGGGGCAGAGTCTTTCAACGTACTGCCCATTTTCTCCTTGATTTCTTTAGGCGTTAAGCCTTTCAAATGGAAGTATTTAATCACTGCTCGTTTTTCCAAATCCTCCATTTTCGTGAAAACCCTGAAGTTGTCTTGTTTAAAATGCTGTCATTCGAAAACTAAACAAGCTATTGACCTGTAACTGTGGATACAAGCTAGTCAAGGGTTAAACTATACGATATAACCGTCTAATTGGCCTAGTGGCGCCATATCTTTGCGAGGTCCGGGACTTATCAGCCGAACCTCGTATGCAGCCTCTAATTAGTATTCTGCAGTTAAACCCCTTATTAAGGTCAGCCTGACTGTGTTAGCCTACCAGCACCGCAAAATGCTACGTTGACTTAAATTTCCACCTCTCCAATTATTTTGGAATTAAAAAGACAAACTCACCATGGATAATGGGAAACTAGGGCTGTTCACCAACAATAGAAACGAAACAATGCGAAAGCCCATCTGCATAAATTAAATGTTTCTCATAAGCACATACACACAAATATGTAACGTAGATGTTAGAGCAACAATGAGAAAAGCAATAAATAAATAAAGCCTATTCTATTCATATGACTTTCTTTGCGTAGCCTTTTACAAACTATTGCAAATACTCTTTTTACAAGATATGTTGATTACAGTAATTGTTTTTATTGCAATGCTGTACTGTTTAAACTCTCGTCCCTTCGATTCTCGTTCAGGGTTAACGACTGCTCTCTTTAAACCAAGTATATTCCCCAAATGAATGGTGCATTCGTGGCTGCCGTCTTGTATATCTTTTCGTTATGTGGCAAGACATTTTCAGAAGCAAGGATCATCATTGCGTGTGTACATTACACGCAGGTGTGATCAGATTACACCCAGGTCCGATAATGCAGAGCGTTGGTGTAAAGGAAGCCACCGGAGCTCGTGCAACAGTTATGCTGGCAAGGTATACGCGCCTGCGTATGGCTGCTTCCTTCGGAACGACCAGCCTGGATGCGATAGACTATATCATTATTTTTATTCACCACGAGGTACGGTCCTTTGTCATGGTTGTTAAAGTTTGGGGCAGCCCTTGGCTATGTCGGCCCACGCTTTGTTCGGATAGAGCGATATAACCATACCAAGTCACTCTGCTGGAAACGTGTGTTGTTGGCCTGCGTCGTAACGAGTCTTCATCCGTATGCTAACTGAATATCTTACGGGCTATATCATGAAGTCAGTCTATGCAGGACAGGGATGGCATACATCTCCGGCTATTTGGTGAAGTAATTCGTAACCGCCAGAAGATATCTGTCAACTCTGTCGGCGGCAGGGAAATGACCTCTAAGTCAGTGGTATGCTTTCTAAGGGTGCGCGCAGGTTTTACTGCTGCATGCGACCTTGGATCCTGGTTTGTGGGTCATGATTAGCCGCACATTCATAACAATGGTGGCGCCACCTCTGTGCCCATAGCCTTAGACAGAAGTCCCGTTTTCAGAGCTGCCCCAAATGTCCTTCCGAAGTTCCTGCATGTACTGCCAAGAATTTCATCACCTTACTCTGAGGGAGGAGCAACTTCCCTGTCTCTCCCTCTCCCTCTCTCTTTCCACCAGGTGATTCCCAAACTGTAAACACTATATCTTGCTTGGTATTCAGTGAGTCCCATTGGGATTAGTATGGCTTATGCATACTACTCATGGGTGATATGTTTTCTCAGTTCACTCTAGTTCCTGCATCCATTTCTCTTAGGAGTATCCCCATGTTGTCCGCCAGCTGTCCCTCCTTAAGCCTGCTCTATTCTATCCTTCTGCTCCTTCTTTGTGCAGCAGCCGTACTTCTCTGAAGAGGTCGTCTTGATACAGCATTCGCGCTGCAGTGGCACTTTTCTTTCTGATGTTTTAGATAAAACACTCTTGGAACCTTTGGATCCATTGGACTGCCTGGCCCATCAGGTTCATAAAACTCAGCAGCTAGGTGAGCGCGGAGTAATCCTCAGATGGAATGCCTGACCGTACTGGTACCTTGGAAGTATCCCAGCGCCAGAAGATCCCACCAAGTAATGTAATAGTTCTTTTCCGGCTTTTGAGAGTCTTCTTGTGGTAGGCTATTACCCGCTTCTAGTCATCCTGAACCTGGACTAAAATATCTCCAATATTGGGTGTCGCTTGCGTCGGTATCTACAGCAAAATCGCTGCCAGTTTGTGGAATTCTTAAAGCAGGCGCTGCGGAGTGCTGACTTGAGCGCCTGGAACGCAGTAAGGCCGGTGCTCTTCCGTCAGGCAAATGAGAAGTTTCGCCATGTTGGAGAAACCTCTAATGACCAGTGGTAGTATAGCTGCTTACGCCCAGGAAATTTAGAAGCTATCGTTTGTCTTTCGGGTGAGGCCCGAACTTTCTCCTGGTCTATGACCACCACTGTTCGTGAGACTATGTCCTCAAAACATGTATTTCAGGTGGAATCTTCGTACTGCGAATTTTTGGGTGGAAAACAGTACCTTCTGTACCTACATGTGATGATGACCTTTAGTAAGATTAACAAACAATAAACAAAAGACGGTAAAGAAAGCACATGATTCTAACACATCTAAATCCTTTTACTTTCTATACTTCGACACGGTATATACGCAGAGAATGTATTACATTCCATCCAAAAATTCGATACCGGGATTTTACTAGAAATTTACGTTTTAGGGTCCCCTGAATAAGAAAAGCGTTTTAGCAAAACTTCCGTGTGGGTGTTCGTGTATGTGAACAGTATAATTCAAAAAGGAAAAGTCGGTTAAATACCAAACTTTAATTTTGAGTTCAGCATCTTCCAATGATGCGACACTTAAGGTTTTGAAGAAACTCCTCCCACTTCAAATTACTACATGAACATTTTAAGTTTCTGAAAAATGGTTGTAACTATTTTGATTGAAACACTATATATTAAATATATTTACATATATAAAAGTAATTAAAATGAATAAAACGTATATCCTGAGTTTTCTGAGAATAGCCTCTGAAGTCCTGTTTATTGTGAATGACTTAGCTGTAAATCGTAAGAGATAAACAAAAACTTATTACACAAAAAAGTAAACCTCGTGAAAATACACAGTAAATAATACGTAATAAAACCTTTTCTGCTAATATTTATAAATGTATATATTTATTTATATTTCTGCTAATTTGATAAGCGTTAAAAAATATAAGAATAAGCTTTTGTAAGAACGGTTTGTTATAGCATAGGTGGGAAAAGTTACCTGAATGCAGCATGACATATTTTTTTCTGTTGAATCTGCAAAGAAAACGGAATTTCAAAGTATCACAGCGACCAGCTCTCAAAGGATTTGAGGGTCGCTTAGCCTTCTGCTGTACCCAATCATACTGTATCCATAAGGAAATGTGTAATAAAATAATTTTTACATATATTTAATTTGATTAATATGAATGAACGCTTTAGTAAGAACATGTTTTAGAAGAATGATGATCATGTGAATAACACAACAGATATGTATTTTTAAATGTGATTGAAATTTATCTATTACTAGAAATGAAAAAAAACAATTTATTTTGATGGATTCACAAGCAAGTAAACCTGATCAACTGCATCTAACAAATTTTGTGAATTGCATTTTTTTTTTTTTTTTTTTTTTTTTTTTTTTTTGAGATAGTGGCTCCTTGTTAGCATAAATCAGAATTATTAAATAATGTAACTATATTTTGTTAACTAGGTTGGCGGAAAACTACCTTGTTGTGGCTCCTAAATGGCTTGTGCTCGTGGAGATTTCCATTTATTACTTTCTCTACACGTACTATGTACATAGTGTATAGAGAAGGTATTGTATTGCACCCAAAAATTGATACCGATATTTTACCGCAAATACATGTTTTGGGTCCCCCTGAATCCAAAAGAAACATTTTTGGGAAAAGGTCCGTGTGTGTGTGTGTGTGTGTGTGTGTGTGTGTGTGGACAGCATAGCTCAAAAACGAAAAGACCGTTGTATACCAAACTTGGTATTTAACTTTGGTATCTTCCAAGGATGCCACACCAAGATTTTCAAGAAAATTCCCCCACCCTCAACTACACTTTACATTGAACTTTTTTCGAAAATGTTGATTTTCTCAAAAATGGCTCTTGACGATTTTGATTAAAATATCGTACATTAAAGATATTTACCTGACAAATAATATATCTTGAATTTTCTGGGAATAGCCTCTAATACTTTATTCTGGATAAATTTTGCATAACTGCTAAACCGTAAGAAATGGACAAAAACTTACCTAAAAAAATGTTGAGCACATTAAAACACACAATTTGTGTTATATAATTTTTTTTTCGAGGAGTTGATCGTTTTTTAGATATTCCTTGTTTTTCGTTTCAGCTTTGAAAAACTTGTACTTTTCTAATACAGGAATTTGTCAACTCGTGTCCATACAAACAAAGGAACTCCAGTCCATAGCAACCAGCTTTTGACTTCACTTTAACCTATGGTACTCCCTTATTTCGCTTCTACTTACAAGGAAGTAAGTAATAAGACTATTTCTGCTAATTTTTTCTCGATTAGCATGAATTGAATAGAAGAATAAGCTTAACAATAATTTGTTACACAGAAGTAGAGAAAGTCATGTGAATGGAACACGTCAGAGTTTTCTAACGTGCTTCTGCGGATATTCCTGCCACTCGGTGCGCCTGCGTTAAAGCAACATATAAAACTTTAAATTAGATTTATCTCCTCCTCGATGTAAAATCGCATTAACACTCAGTAAACTGGTTTAATCCAGATTAAACTATTTCGGTCCTGCATGCTCATCTACAGTAGTTTTTTTTTTTTTTTTTTGTAGTTGCGCTGTAACTGACAGCTTTCTCCAGATGGAAAAGAGCGCACGTCTAATATCGATTCAGGTTCCTCGTATGCATATCACGTTGCCTTCTAGGTCTTATGAAATTAAATCTAGATGTATCGTATGCCTCCTGGATAGCTTAATGGCCTTCGGGATGCAGACCTTCTATTAATGCAGTTGAGATTACGTTTCATGGGGTGCATGTTTACTTTTTCTACACGTACTATGTACATAGTGTATAGAGAAGGTATTGTATTGCACCCAAAAATTCGATACTGAGTTTTCACCGGAAATACATGTTTTGAGACCCCCTGAATATAAAAAAAGCATTTTTAAAAAAATGTCCGTGTGTGTGTGTCTGTGGGCAGCATAGCTCTAAAACGAAAAGTCCGTTAAAAACCAAACTTGGTATTTAGGTTTCGTATCTTCCAAGGATGCGACATGAAGATTTTCAAAAAAATCCCCCCACCCCCAACTACCCTTTCATGGAACTTTTTTGTTTGATTTTCTAAATTCATTATCGTATATTAAAGATATTTACCTGACAAATAAAATTTATATTTTGCATTTAATTTATTCTGGATGGATTTTATGGAATTTTGCATAATTGCTAAACCATAAGAGATGGACAAAAACTTCCCACACAAAAAAATGTAGAGCACGTTAAAACACGCAGTTTATGTCATATACATTTTTTTCGTGGAGTTAGTCATCTTTAGTCATCCTATGGTACTCCCTTATTTCGCTTCTACTTACAAGGAAGCAAGTTATAAGACTATTTCTGCTAATTTGTTCTCGATTAGCAAGAAGTAAATAGAAGCATAAGCTTTTTAACAATAATTTGTTGCAGAGTAGTAGGGAAAGTCATGTGAATGGAACACATCAGATTTTTTTTCAATAGTAGAGTTACTGTCCTCTGAACATAAAGTAAAATTGTTAAAAAACGCAATGGCGTTCGGTGATATTGTTTAAGAGGAACCAGCAGTATTGTCACGACATTGTATAACAAATTCGCACAGTAAAAATAAGTAACATTATTATAGGTAGTATGTTTTAGAAAATCCTTCAAGGAGGATTTTACTGATTGCTCTCTTTTCGGGAAAATTTTTCCATGACGTAATCAGAGCAAGTCTTTGGCTTTGCATTTTGTGCCACAGGGATGTTTTGATCGACAACGTCCGTCTTTGCATTTCGAACTTAGCTCCAGTTTTACATATATAAAAGGAATAAAAGGAGATGATTTACCTGAACAGAGGTAAATTATATAGCAAACTTGTTGCCCTTTGTTGGTTACACAGGGAATAGCTGAAGCTACATTGAAGACATATTCTTTTTTACGAGAATATGTGGAAAATTCTATCATCGTGGAGCAGTGAAATCTATGAAGTATGACACATGGATCCATTACAAGTGGTGGCAGTTTGTATCTGCTCAATGTAAAATATGCATTTGTAGCTTCTTGTAAACACACTCCTGGTGTCAAGGGTAAACAGGAATTCTCCAAAACCCAATAATGCAGAATACAATAAAAATAGTTTACTTATAGATGAACTTCTAAAGGGCATTAAACAAGAAGTAGCAATTTACAAAATGAAAACTTGGAGGAAACAAAAGACTACAATAATGCCAGGATTTTAAAGTACTATACTAAGTTCAAGTTCAAGTGTGAACAGCTAATTCTAATCAATAGAGTGATTCGGATATTAAAATCATCAGTAAACTCAAAAGGCTCCATCTTTCAAAATCATAGATGTCAAGTTCTAAAGTAATTGAATCTGAGCATCAACGAGGTTTTATTCAATTAAGCGTGTCAAGTAAAAAGTCTGCCACATGGACATCCAAGTCTCCGTGAGAACAAACAAAAATATATTGGTGCAGTGTTCAGGTATATCTACTCTCTCCCAACTACCCTTTACATAAAACATTCGAAAATTTTGATTTTCTCAAAAATGGGTTTAACGATTTTGATTAAATGACGAATGCTGCTAATGTTTATCTTGATTAGCATATGTAGATTAAAGGATATATTTTGTAATCATAGTTTATTTGTGGAACAGTTAGAGAAAGTCATTGAATGGAACATAATCTTTCAAAATCATAGATGTCAAGTTCTAAAGTAATTGAATCTGAGCATCAACGAGGTTTTATTCAATTAAGCGTGTCAAGTAAAAAGTCTGCCACATGGACATCCAAGTCTCCGTGAGAACAAACAAAAATATATTGGTGCAGTGTTCAGGTATATCTACTCTCTCCCAACTACCCTTTACATAAAACATTCGAAAATTTTGATTTTCTCAAAAATGGGTTTAACGATTTTGATTAAATGACGAATGCTGCTAATGTTTATCTTGATTAGCATATGTAGATTAAAGGATATATTTTGTAATCATAGTTTATTTGTGGAACAGTTAGAGAAAGTCATTGAATGGAACATATAAGACTTTTTTTTTTTTCCTTTTGTGTTGCTCCTGGTCATGCAAAGAGAACCGGATTTCAATCACACAAGACCAGTTTTTAAAAGAGTTTAATATAGCATTAGCCTACTTTATTTTCTTATTTTCTTTCTGCTTATAAGGAAAGGCATTTTTGATAATGTTTATCATGATTAGCATGAAGGAAATGCAAGAAGAATAAGCTTTCGTAAGAATAGCTCGTTACAGAACAGGTAGAGAAACTCGTGTGAGTTTAATACTTGTTGAGATTTTTGGCATCGCTTTACAATTTTATCAATCATCTGGAGAAACTCAGCACTGTTTGCCTTTTTCTTAATTGGGTTTCCAGTTAATTTATTTTAATAGCATGAACAGCAAATTACTTTTGGAGGCTGCTCGCTTAGAGTAGCTGTAATTATTTTCCCCTGGTCGCACTGCTGCTGTTTCCCAATACCTCCACTAGGCGTTAGGCGCACATCTATTCCATGTGGAGTTGAATTGCAGCTGCCTCTGCATATTAGGGTCGCTACCATTGGTTACAAGAGGAAATTAAGTCGCTGATGCCATCTCCTACTTTACGCGTGAGGATAACATTTGTGAAATGGGGTCTTAATCGCCATGACTGATTCCAGACGTTTTACACAAACTATACCAACAGATACAACAGTTTCGGCGAGTACTTCGATTTGCTGCCACAATATTGCTTTAATCTGCTTACGTTTCGCAGGCACACTTTACTCCCGTACCAACATTTTCTTTCCGAAAAAAAAAATCTGGTGTGTTACACTCACATGACTTTCTCTAGCCGTTCTACAAACTTCTTACATATGATTATTCTTCTTTCTGCACCTTGTTAATCGAGGTATTCAGCACAATGTTCTTATTACTTAGTTCCTTATAAGTAGGAAGAAAATAAGGGAGTACACTAGGCTAAATCGATAGACAAATGTTTTAAAAGATGTTATGCGATTGTCATTACAAATCGCTTCTTATCTTGGCCAGGAGTAGAACAAAAGAACAACGGACCCTCCCGTCTGAGAAAAGTATAAGTACTTCACAACTGAAACTAATAACAATGAATACCTCGAAAACGGTAAGCTCCACGAAAAAATGTATATGGCGTAAATTGTGCATTTTAAGAAGGCCTACATTTTTTGTACAGTAAGTTTTTGTCTATCTCTTACGGTTTATTAGTTATGCCAAATTAAGCAAAATTCATCCAGAATAAACAGGTCCTTATAAGCTATTCCCAGAAAATTCAAGATATACATTTTATTTTTCAGTTAAATATCTTTAATGTACGATATTTTAATCAAAATCGTACATCATACATCAGTGACTTGTAAAACTGAAAATAAAACTTCTGTCAGCCTCATTAGACCACTACTTTTTTCTATCTTCAGGAATATACTATAAAATATAATACTTTTATGATACTATCCATTATCTAAGAATGTCTTATTATTTTTTGTTTTTCACAGAAGTGCTAAATGCATCTTTTATGAGCAAAACAATATATTCACATAACATGTATTCAACATGCATTTATCCCTAAAACATAGAAAATAGAATTAACATTTTCTTTCTCAAATAAAATTTCCTTTTAAATACCTGTTTTTTGTTTTTATTTTTTTTTAAATCAAATCCCCTTAAGCCCTATTTCTCTTGAAACAAGTAATAAGACTGCTTCTGTTAATGTTTATCTCGATTAACATGAAGTAGATAGGAAAATAGACATTTTTAAGAATAATTTGCTGCAGAAGTTAGAGAAAGTCATGTGAATGGAACACATCAGATGTTTTGAAAGAGGTTCACGCGCGGGCGCATAACTCAAAAATGAAAAAATTGTTAAATACCAAACTTGATATTAAGATCAGTATCTTTAGATTCAACAAGAAAAATTCCCGCAACTCAAATTGCCTTTACCATGGATATTTTATTGTGTATTTTATAACGGTGATGATTAAAGATATCTACAGATTAAAATGTAATCTTGAATTTTCTGGGAATAGACTGGAAGTCCGTTCATTTGGAAGAAATTTATCATAATCTTGTATGAGATACATCTAATCTTGTACTTCTGTACAACTGGAGCACGTTTAGCGAGACACAAAATATTAAACTCTTCAAAATAAGGTTTTTGCATCGTAAGCATACTTGTTGTTAATAGATGATTGTTAATGGATTGAACAATGCCCACGTACACCTGGCCATTATTTCGAGACCTTTCGATGCTCGGTTGTTTCTCGCGATTGCATGGGAAGAGTATGAAATTATAAGGCAAGTATAGGGTTTCGTTGTTAATCATTTGACCGCCACTATTCTCTTTGGGTGTATAATGAAATGCGTATTGCATTGCACTGAACTATTCATTAGAATATCTTATTAGCAAAACTTGTTAGAACTCGGATGGCTGTCTGGAAGAATGAAAACATTAGTGGGCATATTTCCCCAAAACATTACTCCGTGTGAAAGAACACTATGGGAATAAACAAAATAACTCCAAAGAAAGATTTGACTAAACTTCTTAGTAGATAACTTCACATAATATAACACAGATATAGTTTATAATATTATGCTTTTCCCAAAATTTCTTTGGTCGTTTGCAATGCTAAGTGTTAAAAATACTTTTTATTGTAATTTAAAGTTAATGTCATTAATTCTGTCTTCAATAGAGCAAAAGAAGGCACTGATCTGAACAAGAATGTTCATAAATTTTAGTCATAATTTACATCCTTCGTTAATTGTTCAAATTTATCATTAATGCATAATAAGGCAGTGACATCATAAAAATACTTTCTGATGACAAATTACGGCCCTACACCTGATGCTTCGTTGCTTTGGCAGGAACAAGCTTTCATTTCTCCTCCTTGTAATTTAAATTGGAAAAATAAAGGAATGCGTGTCCTTAAAGAATACCGTGTATGAAATAACATTGCGAAGTTTTGTTCAGAATTTAATTCTTAATGTGACCAGTACCAGTAAAACACGTACACTACTACCGCGAAAGTCTCCCCTACAAGGGAATCACTACATTTTTAAATTAAGAATTATAGAGGGAGTGATTTTTAAACCAATCTATAAACATATACACGCATTTCTTGCTGCATAATATATTTGATTCATACATTATGGAAATAAACAATTGATAATTCTCTTGGAATATATTGATGTAAATTATCATATTAAGGATACCCACCAGTGAAAAACCTAAAATCTACAATTTTACCTGGATTGATTTAAAACTTTAACACAACAATTGCACTATTAAGAACACTTTACAAGCTAATTTTCAGACTTTTGTTCAAAAGTCCCTGTGATATTAACATATTTATAGTATTTTATTGTCATTTAATTAAATCATTTCACACGATGCAATTTCAATTACAGAAATATAATACTTTGCCGTTATACTGATAAATACAGTATTAGTAAATTGATGAGATGAAATTTTTATCTGACTATTGGTTTAGGAGAAAAAAATTATTTAATTGCCATTTTATTAACTTTTTTTATTTCTGCTATGGAAATATGAAGGTTATTATTTAATTACAAGAGCACTGGTGAAATTAGAAAAATATCATCTCATCAATTTTCTTTTGTATTATTTTTATCCAAGCATAACAATTTTCAAGCTTCTGTTTTGAAAACTGCAGTGTGTGTAACAATATAAAGTTTTGAAAACGCTGAAAAATAAAAACACTAGAAAATAGGTTTTAAAGTTTATCATACAATTTAATACTATTTCTTTGTAAGTCATTGAATTTTATATTCTCCTGCAGCAGTTTTTAAACCATGATCATCTGTCAACTCTCACGGACTGTTTACACAAATTCCGAGTAATATATAAAGCAAAGAAAAACTAAGTCCTTGGTCCAGTTCAAGCTGCACTCTGCCGCCAAAACAGTCGGAATTATGCTGTTGGTGGGATGTGTAAATTTTGAAACATATTACTATAATCACTTTTTTTTTTTTTTTAATTATTACTGCATATTATTATATTTTCAACTTGAAATAGACATATTTAAGGCCAAATGTATTGGTCAAAGCCAAATATCAGATTTTAGCAATTTTTCATCATAGTGAAAAGGTTAAATCGCCACAACCACTTACAGTCATCCATTTAAATCGTCAAAAAAAAAAAAATTATAATAATCATTTTTTGCACTTTTTGATCAGTTTTCACAGATGGGTATCCTTAAATAAGAATCATGTTGTACCGCAGAATTGCGTATTCCACGACAGCAGCCAATGAAAGGTGATAGTCGCGTGGCGGTTGAGAGATACGGACCAAGTTATTTGGAACAGACCTTAGCTTTTAATTCTGCGGACATATCGGGGCTTTGGCTCAAGACGCATATTTATGCTGGTGTTTTTCTCGCTGAGCATTGTATGTTTCACTTTTATACTATTAAACACAAGCACACACATTTACTTCTGGACTCTTGCAGAGGAATAGGGAGTGATTCTAGTTAAAGAAAAATTTCTGCCCCAGCTAGCAACAGAACCCGGGATCTCTTGAGTTGAGACCAGAACTCTGACTACTCGGCCACAGAAGCAGTCACCTTAGCTTCTGTGTAGCCACAAAAGATGTATTTGAAACAATTTTGGCCAACCTTTATCAGATTAAGAGGAAGTAGAATAATTTGTGTTATAGCTGGGAAAGTAAATTAGGATAGAGAAAAGTCATGCGATTGTAACTCATCAGATTACATTATTATTTATTTGCATGAGAAAACAAAATTTATGCTGTAAGTAGTATGCCAATGGGAAGTTAACCAATTAAATATGGCTAGTTGAAATCACTGATTAAGTCAAATCAGAAATATCGCAACCTAAATTACATGCTAGAGGAGCATCATCCAGAGATCTCTTTAGAATTGTTAGTCATGTTTTAAGTTGCGTTTGACACCTGTGTTTTTGTTCCGTTGAATAATACCGAGGTGCTTAATAAAGGCATCATAAGAGGAACAGGTGCTGCAATCAGCAGACATGCTTGTAGAGTAGAGGAATAATAACACTGTATTTGTATGGTTGAGTGACAGTCACGGAAGTGTCATTGCGACACTCCAAGTGTGCAATCTCTCACCTACTGAATAAACGCTCAGGCTGGCATAACAAAACAATTTCAGCTGAACCGTGATATTGCCGGCGCAAAAATTCTGGAATCGTGACCCTGACCCTGACCGTCAACCCAGCTACCGAGCCACCGAGCCTAGCTCTTCGGAGTTTGTGATATGATACTTTGCTTACTTAAAGTCACAGAGAGCAAACTTTGTACAGTCTGTATCGAAAGAGTTCCACACATGTTTGTATTCAAAGTGGGCAGTAAATGGTGTTCATTTTATTTATTTTATTTTTTTAACCTTGACTCCTACGTTTTCAAAGTTAAGAGGCAAGGTATTAGAGCAGAGAAATAATTGCAAATGTCCTTGACTTCATGAAACAAGAGGCAGAGATGAAGTAAGAGTTCTTCAAAAGCCTGTACAAAGTGAATGAAAGAGTAGCCAAGGCAACTGATATTTCACTGAGTTCTGTTTCCAGAGTTCTCAAAGATAAGAAAGAAAGAAAAATAAAACTTAATATATCACTTTTAAATTAAAAGATGTGGAACAGTTGTGTCGCCAGCGAATTGCAGAAATTGACAGGCCACAATGGGAAAATGTATGTCGACATGTTGTGCACATTGAAAATCATTAGAAAGAGTTGTAGAAAATAAAATAAAAGTGGTGATAAGGTTGATGATGATTGATGACAACTACGTGAGCGAAGACGAAGGACTGTCAGGTGTGGAAGAATTGGAGGCACACGATTGACATTGTTTACATAGTAGGCCATTTATATAGATGTTTTGTAGATATAAATATACATTATACATATGAAAACACATGTTTATCAGTGCAGCGCCGTATAGTGCCTGTGCATAAGAGGTGACAGATATTTGACATTGATTGTGACAGGCACTCTTCCAGCATGCATGAATCGACTGGTGAACTGCTTATCTGAAAGTTCAACTCGCTTCCTATCTCTCATTAAGATTTTCACATGTCCAGATCTGTTGCGCCTTTTTTTTTTTTTAATACATCCATACTGTTTCTGACAAATGTAGTTTTGTGAAAAAGCGTCTCGATCATGCAAGGAATGGAAACTCAAAATCTCGCCTCCAAAAATAACTGCAGCTACATACATTGGAAGAAAGATGATTATTCATTTTCGGTTATTGAATATTTGAAAACAAAAAGCAACATCTAACAAGCATGTTGGAAAAGAATGTCCTTCTTTCAGGCTCAACTCGCTCGCTTACCAAGTGCGCGTATGTACACCATTGACAAGCATCATGCACTTGCTTGCCAATATACAGTCATGGGAAAAAGTATTCATACACCGGTGTTTATGTAGAAAAACTCAATTTATTATAACTAAAGTTAACATCCAGAGAGGTTATATGGTAAACTAATGCATGAACTAAATTACTCCTCTTCAGAAAGTAAATAAACCATTTGTACCAGCTTACTTCTGTTAACCTCTTTGGCATGGAATGAACCAGGTTTTTTGTAGTCTCTAGGTAATATTTTGCCATTCTTGCTGAACACATTGTTTCAGAGCTGCCTTACTTCGTGTCATGCTTTCGGACCATTCTTTCAAGGGTATCCCAATATATTCAATTGGATTAAGGTCTGCACTCTGTGCTGGAAACTTGAGAACGTGGGGAGTATGGTACAACAACCACAAACGAACAATTTCCGCCGTATGTTTAGTATCATTGTCTTGTTGAAAGTAGTAATCTGTGCCTAAACCCAATTAATCAACACTCTTTTGCAGATCATTCTTTAGGATATTTAAAGATTGAAATCTATCCATGTTAACTTCAACAAAAACAAGTTCCCCAACACCAAATGTAGCCATACATCCCCATATTATAATTCCTCCTCCACCATGCTTCACTGTGGCTTGAAGGTGCTCAGGTTCAAGCTCAGTATTTGGTCTTCTCCATACAAAAATTCTGCCACCATTTACAAATACATTAAATTTACTTTCATCTGTGAACAATACCCTGTCCCAGAAACTCGTGTTTTTGCTTAGATGCTCTCGAGCAAATTCAAGTCTGACTTTCTTGTTCTTCTTGCTGATGTATGGTTTCTTTCTAGGTACCCTAGCTCCATAGCCTGCACTACTTTGAGCATCCCTTGGTGTTATTTCCTTTCCAAACTGATCGTTAACATAGGTAGACAATGCAGAGGCTGTCAATTTAGGATCTTTTTTATCATTATTATTAACATATTCTTTTCCCTTTGCGTTAGCTTCTGTGGTCGTCCTCTTCTTTCGCTATTAATGATAGAATGTCTCTCTCTATATCGTGTTATTATGGACTGCACAGTTGCCCGGCTTCTTCCAATAACATCAGCAATGTTTGAAAATGATTTTCCCTTTTGATATTGAGAGATAACTATCTGTCTTTCCTCTACAGTTGTTTCTTTACCTTTGCGGCCCATATTTCTGTCGCACGGCATTCACTACGTAACAGAACCAACAAGCAAGAGGTGTAGCTTGCCACTGAAGGCCTTGCTTGCTGCAAACGGTTCGTTGGTAGTTTCTGTGTTTACATTTCTAGTGGTGTATGAATACTTTTTTCACTGTCAAATACAGCCAGCATTGGGGTCTCGTTTATTTCCTTGAGGTACGTTTGTTTAATACTCAAATTTTTATCATGACACGGTTTATTTAATGGGGTGGCTTCCTACACAAAATAGTAGCACTGTCATTTAATTTAATATGGAAATATCAGCGGTCAATTTCAATTGCAGTACTATACGAACAGTTATTCCCATGACTGTATGTGTGTTTCACATGAAGGAATAGGTGTTATTTCGACTTCCTCTGTGATTGAGTGGTCAGCTCGCTGTCTTCTCACTCAGAAGTCCCGGCTTCGATTTCCGGCTGGGGCGGGGAAGTTTTCTTTCATTATGTGAGAGTGAACCTGTGTGTGTTTGAAAATAGAAACGAAAAAAAAAAAAAAAAAAAAACTAACGTTAAAAGAATGATTTCTACTTTCTCTAGCCCCGTATGTACAATGCACATAGGGATAGAGAAGTATTGTATTCCACCCAAAAATTCGATACCGAGATTTCACCGGAAATATATGTTTTAGGGTCCCCTATATCCAAAAAAAAGCATTTTCACAAAAAGGTCCATGTGTGTGTGTGTGTGTTTGTGTTTGTGAACACGATAACTCAAAAACGAAAAGTCGGTAAAGCACCAAACTTGGTATTTAAGTTTAGTATCTTCCAGGGATGCGACACGAAGATTTTGATAAAAATCCCCCCCCCCAAACTACCCGTCACATGGAACTTTTTTTCGAAAATTTTGATTTTCTTAAAAATGGCTCTAACGATTTTGATTAAAATATCGTATAATTAATATATTTACCTGACAAATAAAATATATATCTTGACTTTTCTGGGAATAGCTTCTAAAGACTTGTTTATTCTGGATGAATTTTGCTTAATTTGGCATAACTAGTAAACCGAAAGAGATAGACGAAAACTTACTGTACAAAAAATGTAGGTTTTGTTAAAATACACAATTTGTGCCATATACATTTTTTTCGTGGAGCTTGCCGTTTTCGAGGTATTCATTGTTATTAGTTTCAGTTGTGAAGTGCTTAATACTTTTCTCAGACGGGAGTGTCCGTTTTTCTTTTGTTCTAGTCCTGGGCAACAAAAGAAGTGATTTGTAATGATAGTCGCATAACGACACCTTTTAAAACATTTGACTATCGGTTTAGCCTAGTGTATTCCCTTATTTTCTTTCTACTTATAAGGAACTAAGTAATAAAGAACATTCTGCTAATGATTATCTCGATTAGCAAGGTGCAGAAGGAAGAATAATCTTATGTAAGAAGTTTCTAGAACAGCTAGAGAAAGTCATGTAAGTGTAACACATAAGATTTTTTTCACAAGTCAAAGCTCCTGATACGATCACAGATGTTAAAGGGAGCTATGCAAATGAAATAATAATACAAAAAATCTGATGTATACCATTCGCATGACTTTCTCTATATCCCTGCAACAAATTATTCTTAAAAAGCTTATACTTCTATTTACTTTATGCTAATCAGAAAAAATTAGCAGAAATAGTCTACTTGCTTCCTTGTAAGTAGAAGGGAAATAAGGGACTATCATAGGTTAAAGTGATAGTCAAAAGCTGGTTGCTATGTCAGTGAAGTTCCATTGTTTATATGGATAGGAGTTGATAAGTTTCTGTATGAGAAAAGTATACGTTTTTCATAGCAGAAACCAAAAATAAGGAGTGTCTCAAAAACGACGAACTCCACGAAAAAAATGTATATAACATAAATTGTGTGTTTTAATGTGCTCTACATTTGTTGTGAAGTAAGTTTTTGTCCATCTCTTACGGTTTAGCAGTTATTCAAAATTCAGTAAAATTCATCCGGAATAAACTACTCTTCAGAGGCTATTCCCAGAAAATTCAAGAAATACATTTGATTTGTCAGGTAAATATCTTTGATGTACGAAATTTTAATCAAAATCGTTAGAGCCATTTTTGAGAAAATCAAAGTTTTCGAAAAAAGTGTCATTTAAAGCGTAGTTGGAGGTGGGGGGATTTTTCTCAAAATCTTCGTGTCGCATCCCTGGAAGATACTAAACTTAAATACCAAGTTTGGTATTTTACCGACTTTTCGTTTTTGAGTTATCGTGTTCACAGACACACGGACACACACACACGGACCTTTTTGTGAAAATGGTTTGTTTTGGATATTGGGGACCCTAAAACATATATTTCCGGTGAAATTTCGGTATCGAATTTTTGGGTGGAGTGCAATACCTTCTCTATACACTATGTACATAGTGCGTGTACAGAAAGTAAAAATGTGTTAATCCAAAGGTCCATGTATGTTTTATCCCAAGGAGTCATGTTTTAAGTGGACGAATTGAATTTATAGAAGAATGTGGAGATGATAGCGATTTTCCTTCCCAGAACTGAAAAACGTTTAATCACATTTACGAACCCCAAATTGCTACTGAAAGGAGGATAAGTTTGAGACTAAACGCAGTGCACTTAGCAACAAGTGAAGCTAATTCCAGAAAAGGCGGGTCTTGGGCATTACAGACTGCCCGGCCGGTCACGTCGACGATGCAGGTAATCTGAACCAACCGAAGAATATTAAAGGCAATTTATATTTCGGAACTGATCAGTACATCAAATACAAAGAGATACAGCCGCTCATTGGAGAGCACGAAGCGACGCCCAATTAGATACAATCTTATGTGAGGCCTTCAAGTTTTTTATTGTGTAAAATAACCGCGTACCAATAACACTAGTCTAACTGCACACAAAGGCATATAAGAATTTGGACATCTGGAGCCTGCGGCTGTTAAAATAAAAGTACACCATTACGTAAGAATTTGGATAGTTTACTTTTAAACAACCCTCCTACACCGTATATTTTCATTTTCCTTTCGAACACGAAATTGACTCTTGTGTCTCAAATAGAGAAAGCTATCTTAAGTGTTTTAAAATTGTTTATTACTTTCTTCATTCTTTCGTAAGGAGAGGATTTATAACGTGAATTAATTGTTTCTTTCACATCAGTTGTGTGGAGGACAAAAGTTGCAGAGGAAGCGTCAGACTGAAAAATTCAATCCATAGCCGAAATTTGAACCACGAATTTCTTGACCTAATAGCTAAGTAGTAGGTTAATATAAAGCCCTGCCCTGGATCATTAGTCCCCTTTTTACTTTCTCCAGCCCCGTGTGTATAATGTACATAGAGATAGAGAAGTATTGTATTCCACCCAAAATTTCGATAGCGAAATTTCACCGGAGATGTTTTAAGACCCACTGAATCCAAAAAAAAGCATTTTTAGAAATATGTCCATATGTGTGTGTGCGTGCGTGTGCTGCAAAAATGAAAAGTTCGTTAAAAACCAAACTTGGTATTCAGGTTTGGTATCTTCCCAGGATGCGACACGAAGATTTTCAAGAAAATCCCCCCACCCTCAACTCTCCTTTACATGGAACTTTTTTCGAAAATTTTGATTTTCTAAGAAATGGTTCTAACGATTTTATTAAAATATCATATATTAAAAGAAGTTTACCTCAAAATTTTACATTTTCTGGGAGTAGCCTCTGAAGACTACTTTATTCTGGACGAATTTTATAGAATTTTGTATAACTGCTACACCGTAAGAGATGCACAAAAACTTACCACAAAAAATGTAGAGCACGTTAAAACACACAATTTATGTTATATACATTTTTTATGGAGTTGATCGTTTTTGAGATGTTCAGCTTTCTCATACAGGAATTTGTCAACTCCTGTCTATTCAAACAAAGGAACTTCAGTCACATAACAACCAGATTTTGACTACCACTTTAACCTATAGTACTTCCTTCTGTCGCTTCTACTTACAAGGAAGCAAGTAATAAGACTGTTTCTGCTATTTTTTTCTCGATTAGCATGAAGTAAATAGAAGCATAAGCTTTCTAATAATATTTGTTTTTGCAGAGATGTAGAGAAAGTCGTTTGAATAGAACACATCAGATTTTTTCTTTTTTCTGTGTACTCCTTTGAAAATCATGTTTGGATGGATTTTTCGTAAAATTACTCATTTTTCAGCTTCAAAACAAAACTGAAAGTAAACATTGTGCGCGAAATTCTGAAATATGAATGTACATCTTTTGTTATATTGACTAACCTGCGTGAAGTTATCGAAAATGAGATGCAAGAAAAGTTTAATTTTTTCCAATGACAACCGTATGTTGCAATGAAATTATTAAATCGCTTTACTGTTCATTTTTCTTCTGCTTTAGGCTCAAATTATTCGACACTTGTCTGTCACAGATAGCTTGAAAAGGGCAATATTCTTAATACAATTCTGGTGATGATGATGATGATGATGATGATAATAATAATGATATAATTATTATTGCTATTATTATTTTGTAAATCTTCTTTACGGGAATCTTATTTAAAATCTATGTTCTTAAGATTTTATCAGGTTAATGTTACAGTATGTGCTTCCGTTTTATTATTTGTGTTACACTTCGTCGCGCTATATTTATGTAGGTAGCAAGTCTCCCAAATTTATTCACGCGTGATAGGTAAGGAATGTATTGGCTACAGCTAGGAGCAAGTAATTGTTTTTGCGAATATTCTAGTAATTCTAATGAAAATCTCTATATTTTAAGCATATCTTTTCCACTTTTCCTACATGTCTGTGTTTCCCTACTCGTATAACATTTCCTTTTTACTTAGAAATACACATTTACAAACACAAACACCCATGCCCAAGGCGGGACTCGAACCCACGATTTTCGCGCCGCGAAGCACTAAAGCTAGACACTTCAGTATGCATGGGGACCGGCAAATATGCCTTCACTTATATCATGTTTAATGTAATGGAACAATACGTATGTATATAATGTTACACTGGACAACTTGATAGCTCATAACTTCTTACCTAAATATTGGTCATTGAGCGGAAGTTTTTGAAGCGTAGGGGGGGGGCAGGATCGGGTATCTAACAATAAATTATAATTGATCATAACATATATTGTTTTAAGAAATGCACTTTATTGTAAATTATTGTATCATGAATTGTGAATATTTTAAAACATGTGCTTTGTTGCCATCTTTTATCACATACGTAATATAAATTAAAAAGTTTTTGTTTGCAAAATACGGTTTTGCCCCTAGGGTAGGGGCAGAACCGTTAAAACGGTGGGGCACAACCGGGTACTACAGTTTTCTGTGCTTAACATTCATTACATTCAAAATATTTCAATGCCTTTTGGGGCCAACCTGTGCAAAGTTCGTGGGGCCCATCTGTTGCACTTCACACACTGACTCCAGTCGTCATGTCATTTCGGTTTGCCTCACTATATTTCTCCTTGCAATAAGAGCATTGGCTATCGCTAGAATTTTCTTCAGTATATTTGGTTTTCTTTGCTCTTGTTTCACCAAACTTAGACTGAAGTGACTTTCTGCAAATTGCTGGTGACTTAGGTTGAGTATTTGCCTTTCTTTTTTTTTTTTTTTTTGAGGCTCAACCTTATATGGTGACTGTAAGAACAGATGTTTTCCCTCGGCGTCTTTCTGACGATGAAGGAAGTCTTTTAACACAGAGAACTGGCAACACATTTTTTGGTGAAACTGCAAATGTTTGTGGTTCAGGCGATATTGCTATTTTCTCTGCATTTTAGGAGGGAAGAAGAAAGACTGACTCACAAGGCTGGATACGTTGATGCTGATGGCTGAGGAGTGTGTGGTTTCAGCTGGCATGAAGTCAACATCACTAAACGTATTAGGACGCAGGATTGGTGGGACCCGGTTATGCCCCCACACGCCATTTTGTTCTTCTTAAGGCATACCACAATAACGGCTTGCTTCCCGAATTGTAACGACATTGAAAACAATACTTAAATCTTTGCAATTTAATGTAGTAAAAGTAAAATATGTTGCTGTAGATACTTATCTCTTAAACTCCGACTTCAAATTTCAGTTAAATTACTTCAAAATGCGGAAATGTCTAATCATGAAGATTACAGACACAATAATGCGACTATATTCTTCGAACTCCTGCTTCTGACTGCTGCCGATATGAGAATGCAGTTCAGTTTAGAAATGGTAGATAGTAGCACTTTCCAGTTTAAAAAACCCATCTACCCGGTTGTGCCTCACTACCCAGTCCTGCCCCTCCTTCCCCTACACCGTCAGTACGCCTTCTGTAATTTTGCTGTAATTGTGAAGTATTTTACTCTCCAAGTTAAAGTTTTCTAATAATTTATTAATATTAATAGTTTTTGTTCCTTGGGTATGCAGATATTCACAGAAGTTTCTACTCTAAAAACTGTTTCTGTTTCTTTTGGGTGAATTGCTCATACATATATCACTTGACTCATAATATCGAGTCCAAATTACTGACATAGCTGAATTTCATCTGATCAGTCGTTATTTTGCAGTATGGAACTACGCCTATATTTCATGAGATCAAAAATCAGGAGTTTTGGTTGTTATCATGCGTTTACTTCATTTCTGCGCAGGCTGCCGATAAAGCCTTTCCGTCTTTAGCTATTGGGTGAAACCGTTTTTTGTCATTCATTTGAGACTTCCAGATCACCAATTTCACCTAAATGTGCAGAAATAAAACTAAATAAGAACTGAAGCTTGCTGGGCGAACGTAGATACATACTGTATATATTCTCGGGTTACAAGCCAGGTGAATTGTTTGGTGGAACGCTGTAGTTTAGGAAACGTGGATTTCTACTAGCTTCAGGATTCGGATGTGTTCCAGTCACATGACTTTCTCTACATCTCTGCAACATATTATTATTAAAAAGCTTATGCTTCTATTTACTTCATGCTGATCGAGGAAAAAATAGCAGAAATAGTCTTATTACTTGCTTCCATGCAGGTAGAACCAAAATGAGGGAGTACCATAGCTTAAAGGGAAAGTCAAAAGTTGGTTGCTATGTGACTGAAGTTCCTTGGTTTTTATGGACAGGAGTTGAAAAATTCCTGTATGGGAAAAGTATTAAGTTTTTCAAAGCTGAAACCAAAAACAAGGAATATCTAAAAAAAACGATCAACTCCACAAAAAAAAATGTATATAACATAAATTGTGTGTTTTAATGTGCTCTACATTTTTTGTGTGGTAAGTTTATCAGTTATGCAAAATTCCGTAGAATTCATCCAGAACAAAGTAGTCTTTAGAGGCTATTCCTAGAAAATTCAAGATATACATTTTATTTGTCAGGTAAATGTCTTTAATATTTTAATCACAATCGTTAGAGCCATTTTTGAAAAAATCAAAATTTTCGAAAAACGTTCCATGTTCAGGGTAATTTGGGGTGGGAGGATTTTTCTTAAAATCTTCGTATCGGATCCCTGGAATATTCCAAATTTAAATACCAAGTTTGGTATTTTTCGGACTTTTGGTTGTTGAGTTATCGTGTTCACAGACAAACGGACCTTTTTCTGAAAATGCTTTTTTAGGATACAGGGGACCCTAAAACATATATTTCCGGTGAAATCTCTGTATCGATTTTTTAGGTGGAGTGCAGTGCAATGCCTTCTCTATTCACTATGCACAAAGTACGTGTAGAGAAAGTAAAAAGCGTAAGTTAATCAGATGGAAAATGATTCATACAGTTTTGCATAGCCCACAAACCAAACAAGTCAAAGCAAATGATGCCTAAGTAATTTAGTTTAATAAATCTGCGAACTTCTTATTTAAATTGCCACAGACCTTATAGTATTGAAAAGTCAAAGTCAGAAGCTCAAGATGATCATGGGAGTTGCGCCTATAAAATAGCTAATATAATAATAATAATAATAATAATAATAATAATAATGGTGTATCATTTATAGACGCTCTTTAACTGCTGTGGTTCTTAACGTCCCATTCTAAATTGGGCGTCAAAGACCGCTTAATTTTACTCGGAGACCTCTCAGTCAGGCTTGAGGCTCTTACGACACGGGATCAACGGCTTTACTTTCCTTCCGAAGGAAGCCATGCTAAGGATTTTTACACCCGAAAAAATCCATGGTGTGCTAGTACTGAATGTTGTTTTTGAATTATATATTTTTTATGACACCTGTGGATAAAAGGGTTTAAGCTCTACACTACCGAATAACCGTTTCAAACCGAATATGTAGTTTCCGAGATGCCTAACATTACTATTACCCTTTGTATTTCTTTGTTTTTATTATTTCCTTGTACGACACGCTTTAGGTGTACCCTTGTGCTATGCTTTCAAGCGGATTGAAATGTAATTTTAATATTTGCACTTCTGCAAGTCTAAATAATGGCAACATTATGCATCTTAGTACCTACAGTAATAAGCAAGCAGGACAGGGAGCATTATCATACATCGAACTTGTGATTTGTATGTCCAACATCTTAAAAGTTATCCGGATCTCACACGAATGTTTTCCCTCCACAAAGTTGACTAAACACTCATACCTCTATACTAAGGTGAGTGTAAATTAGTTCAATTTAAAGGTCTATTGTGTGTCTCTCTCTCATAAATATAAGTATTAAACTTGCGCTTGCTCTTTATTCAAAAGATTACGCTGCAACTTTATAAGTTTTGGTGTTACCGGAACAGAAATAGACGAAACGTGCAACTAACGTAAATGGTTTGCTTATTTTAAGTGTCAGTAAAGGGCAGACATTATTTTCGTGAGAGATAAATTTCAAACAATTTGGTCAAGCATGAATTGCCAGCTAATAAACAATTTAATGACTCTTAAGTTTTTTGTTTTGTAAAACAGGCGTGGAGAGAGAGTGAGTTTCGTCAGAAATGGGTGTTCAAACTTCCTTGTACAGTTTTCCTTTATTGGTGAATGCTCCATTTTGTTATTTCATTAAGCTTTGTCAGTGCACATTATCCGTTTGTAAGTACCCAAAGTAAATTTGTGTAGACGAATTCATAATTATGTATTGCAAAGTAATAATATGTGATATGCCATAACATTGTAATTACTTTCTCTACATGGTATTAGATAGAGAAGATACTGCATTCCACCCAAAAAAATCGAATCCGAGATTTCACTAGAAATACGTGTTTCTGGGATCTCGTGTATTAAAAAAAGTATTTTTAGAAAAAGCCTCGTGTTTGTGTGTATGTGTTCGTGTGTCTAAACACGATAACGCAAACACGAAAAGTTATATACCAAACTTGGCATTTAAGTTTAGTATCTTCCAAGGATAAGAAGATGTTTTAAGAAAATCCTTATCTCACTGTCCTTTACATAGAAAAATGTTGGAACATTTTAATTTACTTATTCTTGACTCCAACGACTTGATTAAAATACCGTATATTAAACATATTTAGATGACAACATGTATATCTTTAAATGTTTTTGAATAGCCTCTTCCTGGATGAAATTTGCATAACTTGTAAACCACAAGAAATAGACAAAAACTTACCGCTCAAAAACGTACTACACACATTTTATGCCATTAATTATCTAGTGGAATTAACCATTTCCCAGATAGTCCTTGTTATTGGTTTCAATTTTAAAATATCAAACTTTTCTCAGACGGGAATTTGTTATTCCTGTTTCATTTGTGAAACCATGCAAAGAGAACCGAATTTCAATCACATGGCAACCATATTTTAAAACATTTGACTATAAGTTTAGCCTACACCTATACACCTTCTACTTACAAGCAACTATGTAATAAGATAATTCCGCTAATATATTTCTAATGAATAAAACGCTTTTGTAAGAATAGTGAGAGAAAGACGTGCGAATGGAACGCGAGAGTGTATGTACATTTTTACTTTCTCTACCACGTATGTACAATAGAAAAGGCATTGTATTCCACTCAAAAGACCCCAATATTTTACTATGAATACCTGTTCTGAGGACCTGAATATAAAAGCTTTTTAGAAAAGGTTCGTGTGTGTGGTCAGCATAGCTGAAAAACAAAAAGTCCATTAAATACCAAAGGATTAATTTGGTTGTGTGACTTATGAAATAGATTCAAAACACATTTCAAGCTTATTTTGGAACTGTCTACATCATGAGTTTGAAGTCCACCGGTAAACTTCAGGGGATGATTCCTGACTGGAAATGGAGCGCTCACCTTGTGTCCGGAAATACATAGCTCTTGCGGTAGAGTTCGAATTTACGTTGAACGCAATTGTGTGTATATCACTAGAGGAATCTATTTCCGATGAGGTACTTTTTTTTAGAACGTCACCCGCTTTTACACTATGGCACAGCAGGCGATGACACATGGAATGAAGTTGGAGCATCGCTGGAATGCGATGGCGGGGGAAACCGAAGAAAACACGCCCTTTCATCATAAATCCAACATGCGGTCGCCTGGGATCGAACCCGGTCCACCTTGGTGAGAGGCGAGTGATCTAACCACTCGACTACGGCGCGGTCAGAGGTAGATTCATTTATTGTTGAGCTGTGGTCTAGAGATCCATGCTAGCCTCTAGTTCCCAAGGTCGTGGCTTCAAATCCTGCTGGAGGCGACGGTTTCTTGTATGTTTGTTTTCTTTTTTCAGGCTTCCTTTGAAAAGGAAGTAAAGCCGTGAGGCAATATTTATATCCTAACCACAAAATCTGCCGACATTTTGTGAGTTTCATGTCATTTTTGTAATATTTGATGTTCAAATGTTTTTGTTCTGTTGCATTCCGAAGTTGAAATCGCTGGATGCAAATGTTTATTATTCCTTGTGCAAGTGTTTTGATTTTCTCTATGCGATTTTGTTTTCCAACAATAAGTATCATAGTTACGTGTTGATTTTCTTCGTTGTAAAGCCAATTATCAAAAAAGAAAGGCTTTTTCACAAGCATGGAAAAGGCCACTTGGAGATTACGCGTATATTAATGTATTCGCGTAGAATTATATGTGTACAAATATTTGCAGCATTCAACAAAGCACATAAATTGCATCGAGCGATTGCAGTTTCACTTTAGAATTGTAGGAAATGACTACAAAATAAACTACAATTCTACAAAGAAAATCCTAATGGTTTATTATTTAAGAAGTCGCCAGGTGGTCTGGGTCTGTGAAGCCCAACAAGCCCGTTAAAACGCCCTGAGAAGAGTCGATTGTTACTTCAAACCAAGCATAAGCGCGAATAGACTTTTAGTTCAAATTTAGCGCGCCTTCTTGTTTCGTAAATGTATTGTATGTTAAAGATGGTTGAGGCTTTTGAGCAAAATTTTCGGTCTTTCACGCCCGATATAGCTAAGAACCATTGTACTAGAAAAGCGTCCATAAATAAAATACTATTTTATTTCACGCGGAAGCTGTTTTTGGTGTTATGGCACAACATAAGCAAGAATATAACTCCGACATATTATCCACTATCTAAAAGTTTAGTAATATACAAGTATTGAAATAAGTTGTGTAAGTATGGAATAACATCCGGAAAGTCTAATGCTGACCTATCTCGAGGACGCTTTCTCTTGTGAATTCGTAGGAATCTTTTTGAGCTTGTTCAGTTCAAATCTAGATGACAGTAATGCTGATATAGAGGTATACAAAGTAAGTCTGTTAGGCTGGATTCTCACTAAGATAGTATCTGCAGGATCTTAAGTGGTGGTAAAGGTTTAAAATGGAAATGGTAACCAATATCTACTGCCTTAAGTTTAGGAAACATATAAAGACTAAGAAAAGTTAATCAGTTTATTTTAAATAACTCAAGACGTACTCAGAAATCCCTTATCCTAAGCATAGTTTGCTTTTGGCTCATTTTTGCTGAATGGGATGCAAAATACATTTAATTATAAACCACAGAAAGAGGGGTGGGCCCAGGACTTGGATGCACGATATTCAGGTGTTAATGAACTACACCGAAATAATTTGCGAGATTATGCGCGTGACTGATGTAAGTAATTTGAGATGGCGATGCATGGTCCCCGGATAAACATAACGCAACTACATAGCGTTAAACGTGTGGGTATCAGGTGCTGATAAGTCGGTGTTAAAGCAAATCAGGTTAAAAGAATGTCTTTAAAACTGCTGCCCGAGTATGGAAATATCGATTTTTAGCAGCTCGTTACTAGCATTCTCAAGATTTAATGTCGCAAAAATCTGTAAAATCTCGAACTAATCACTTGACACTGAGCATTCACTAACTACGTTCTTGAGTTATGTAGCCTACTCTGGAGGCGTTTTTTTTTTCAACTGCTCTGGCGGCTTAATGCGTAACGCGGTGAAGCTGTTGTCCCAAAGGTCATGAGTTCTATTCCGGTCGTAGAGTAAATGTGTTTTATTATTATCTTTTTCATTCCAGACGAAGTGTCGCGATACGTGGCGTACTGGCACTTCAGAAACTTCTAGCCGTTACTTCGAAATTTCAATAAACAGGCCATAAGTCTCCTATCTCAAATTACTTATTTAAGTACTCTACATATTCTGTGAAAATATTTCGGTATAGTTCATTAACATTCTGTATAAGAAGTGGAATGAAGGAATGAGGCTTGGAAGAGTTGGATTGGAAAGCAACAAAAGAATGGAGAAGAAGATATATAGTATATACGCTGGATACACGAGCATGTGATTTTCATATTTTAACTCCGTTGAGCAAATAAAATAAACAAGTCCTTCCTTATTAAGTTCAGCGTTGAATATCTTCCGAAGGACTTTATTAACAGTAGCGAAGTGCACAACAAAAAACCAGCTCAGAGTAGTGAATAATTTCATTCATTGTGATTACATTCACATATATTTGCAAGCATAATATGTAATACCATGCCGGATTTGATGAAGGGACGAAAATTACATAGAGAGGAAGTTCAACAAATCTGGATATTCAATTAATGAATAGCATTACCCATCGGAACACCGTCATTCCTACGGTGCAAGTGTTGGCATTGAAGAGGTTCGATTTGTAGCATCTTTTGCACGATCTCAAAAGAATTAATATTTCAAACTTATTGCAATTTGAATGTCATTAGCTGTTATTCTGCAAATATAAAAAGAATTGATCATGATATAAAGTATCGAGTTAAACAGTAATGTATAACAGAAAACAAGTAGTGAAGATATGGGCATACGAAAATCACATTTCTAACTTATCACAACCTGCATGCTTCTGGAAATAGGTGAATACTGGGTTAGGCTAGAGAATAAATACTCAGTTTTACTAGTCAATTATAATTAAAAACATTGAAAACTAATGGCAGGAAACGAGAAGTGTTGACCTTTACTAGGTTTCGAGCAATTCAAAATATGCGTTATACAGATGAGTTATAAATGATGTGTAAAACTCAATGATTCGATTCAATACTTCATAATATCTAAATTCATGCCATTGGAGAAAACATTTTCATTTTAATCAAATTAGTAATATTTAAACACTGAATGATTTAGGTTACTGGGCCTAACTATAACAGTACTGCTTTGTTGCAGGTGAAGAAGCTAGTCTGAAATACCACAGACCAAGTAACAAAAATCTGATGCGTTCCATTCACATGACTTTCTCTACATCTCTGCAACAAATTCTTGGTAAAAAGCTTATGCTTCTATATGCTCATGCTAATCGAGAAAAAATGATCAGAAATGGTCTTATTACTTGCTTCCTTGTAAGTAGAAGCGAAATAAGGGAGTACCATAGGTTAAAGTGATAGTCAAAAGCTGGTTGCTATGTGACTGATGTTCCAGTGTTTGTATGGACAGGAGTTGACAAATTCCTGTATGAGAAAAGCTAAGGGAAAAAAAAATCCGATCAACACCACGAAAAAAATCTGATGTGTTACACTCACATAACTTTCTCTAGCTGCTCTACAAACCTCCTACAGAGGATTAGTCTTCTTTGTACGCAATGCTAATCGAGATAAATATTAGCAGAAAGTTATTACTTAGTTCCTTATAAGGAGAAAATAAGGGAATGCGCTATGCTAAAGTGATTGTCTAATGTTTTAAAAGCTATCGTTATGCGCTTGTATTTGCAAATCACTTCTTAGCTTGGCCAGGAGTAGAACAAAAGAAAAACGGACACTTCCTGTCTAGAAAAGTTTAAGTACTTCACAATTGAAACCAATAACAAGGAATAGCTCGGAAACGGTTACCTCCATAACAAAAACGTAAAGGACGTAAATTGTGTGTTTTGTCGCGATGTATGTTTTGTGTAGTGAGTTTTTTTCTATCTCTTACGGTTTAGCAGTTAAGCAAAGTTCGGCAAAATTCGTCCAGAATAAAGAGGTGTTCAGAGGCTATTCCTCAAAAATTCGAGATATACATTTTATTTCGGACATATATAGCTTTAATATACGGGATTTTAATCAAAATCGTTAGCGTCATTTTTAAGAAAATTAAAAATTTTCGAAACTTTTTTCCATGTAAAGGGTAGTTTGTGGAGAGGGGATTTTTGTTTAAAAATCTTCGTGTCGCATCCTTGGAAGATACTAAACCTAAATACCAAGTTTGGTATTTAACGGTCTTTTCGTTTTGGGGCTATGCTGTCCACAAACACACACACACACATACACACACACACACACACACACACACACACACACAGATCACAGATAGACAGACACACAGAACTTTTTTTTTAATTTATTTTCGGACTCAGGGGACACCAAAACATATATTTCCGGTGAAATCGCGGTATCGAATTTTTGGGTGCATTACAATACTTTCTCTATCCCTATGTACATTGTACATATTGGGCTAGAGAAAGTAAAAATGTATATGACATAAATTGTGAGTTTTAACGTGCTCTACATTTTGTGTGTGGTAAGATTTTGTCCATCTCTTACGGTTTAGCAGTTATGAAAAATTCCGTAAAATTGATCAAGAATAAAGTAGTCTTCAGAGGCTATTCCCAGAAAATTCAAGATGTACATTTTATTTGTCAGGTAAATATCTTTAATATACGATATTTTAATCAAAATCGTTAGCCATTTTAAAAAAATCAAAATGTTCGAAAAAAGTTCCATTTAAAGGGTAGTTGGGGGGGGTGTATTTTCTTGAAAATCTTCGTGTCACATCCTTGGAAGATACCAAACTTAAATACCAAGTTAGGTATTCAAGGGTCTTTTGGTTTTTGAGCTATGCAGTCCACACACATACACACACGGACCTTTTTCTGAAAATGCTTTCTTTTGCATTCAGGGGGACCCAAAACATTTATTTCCGGTATAAAATCTCGGTATCGAATTTTTGGGTACAATACAATACCCTTTCTATACATTAGGTACATAGTACGTTTAGAGAAAGTAATTAAATGGAGTTTTATTTGTGGACGCTCTTTAGCAGCTGTAGTTCTCAGGTCTCATTCTATATTGGACGTGAAAAATCGTAAGTTTGCTCAGATGCCTTTTTATCAGGCTTGAGACTCTCTTTTAGATGCCGTAAATCTAAAACACGTGGCCAACGTCTAAAAATGTTCATTATCCAATAGACCTCAAAACAAGTAGCCATTTCCAATTAAGTCTCTATATCAAATCTTAGATGGAATGCCTACTTCATTAGCACTGGGAACGCATAGAAAAAGTATGTTTGAAACATTCCGTCCATTTGGTATTGTTATTACTATTATTATTATTATTATTATTATTATTATTGCTATCCTTAATTTGTTTTGAAATGTTGACTTCATTCTATCTTTTTTTACTTTCTCTAGCACGTATGTGCAAGTACAATGTACACAGTAGCTAGAGAAGGTATTGTATTCCCCCAAACATTCGTGTGTGGGAGACCATAGCTCAAAAATGAAAAAGCCGTTAAAAAAATCCCCCATCACAAATTACCTTTCACATGGAAAAAGTTTTTCAAAATTGTGTTTTTCTCAAAATAGCTCTAACGATTTTGATTAAAATGTCGTATATTAAAGATATTTATATCACAAATAAAGCGGATATTTTAAATTTTCTAGGAGTAACCGCTGTAAACCTCTCTATTCTGGATGAGTTTTGCTAAATTTTGCACAACGTTAAACCGTAAGAGAAACAGAAACTTAATACACAGAAATGTAGATGTCTTTAAAACACACATTTATGTCTTATACGTTTTTCTTGTAGGGTTGAGATAGTCCGTGTTATTGGTTCCAGTTCTAAACTACCCAACGTTCCTCAAACGGGACAATGCAAAGCGAACCAAACCTCAATTGTTTCACATAGCGACAAGTTTTTAAAGGACAAGGTTTTCCTTATTTCCCTTCTACTTACAAAACCAAGTAGATAAAAGAGTAATCTTTTGTAAGAATAGTTTGTATTTGGAATAGCTAGAGAAACTTATGTGAATAGAATACATCAGATTTTTACTTTCTCTACACGTACTATGCACATAGTGTATAGAGAAGGTATTGTATTGCACCCAAAAATTCTATACTGAGATTTCACCGGAAATATGTTTTCAGACCCCTGAATCCAAAAAACCATTTTTAGAAAAATGTGCGTGTGTGTATCTGTCTTGTCTGTCTGTCTGTCTGTGTGTATGTCCGTGGGCAGCATAGCTCAAAAACGAAAAGTCCGTTAAAAACCAAACTTGGCATTTAGGTTTGGTATCATCCAGGGATGCAACACGAAGATTTTGAAGAAGATTTTGAAGAAAATCCCCCAACCCCAAACTACCCTTTACATGGAACTTTTTTTGAAAATTTGTATTTTCTCTCAAGTGGCTGTAACGATATTGATTAAAATATGATTTTTAAAGATATTTATATGGCAAATAAAATGTATATCTTGAATGTTCTGGGAATAGCCTCTGAAGACTACTTTATTCTAGATGCATTTTACGGTATTTTGCATAACCGCAAGAGATGGACAAAAACTTACCACACAAAAATGTAGAGCACGTTAGAACACGCAATTTATGTTATATACATTTTTTTCGTGGAGTTGGTCGTTTTTGAGATATTCCTTGTTTTGGATTTCAGCTTTAAAAAACATACTTTTCTCATACAGGAATTTGTCAACTCCTGTCCATACAAACAAAGGAACTTATCACATAGCAACCAGATTTTGACTATCACTTTAACTTATGGTACTCTCTTATTTCGCTTCTACTTACAAGGAAGCAAGTAATAAGACTATTTCTGCTAATTTTTTCTCGATTAGTATTAAGTAAATAGAAGCATAGGCTTTCTAATAATATTTTTTGCAGAGATATAGAGAAAGTCATGTTAATGGAACACAGATTTTTTTGTGTTGTCGCCATGTTTTATAAAATATTGGGTGATTGTTACCATTGGATAGCTGATAAAGTGTGCATTTCGTAATTGAACTAAAGGAAAAGCTCTAAAAGCATCTAAATAGCTTCGAAATGGCTACAACCGAACACTTAAGATTTACTTTAAGGCGCAAATTGCCCCTCTTATGTTAACTATATGTTACATTAGTTAAGATTTTGAAAATGCAGTCTGAACGTTATCTCTAGCGAAAAGTGGATGAAAGCATGTGAGACAGCCATGTTTGTGCTGATGGAAGATGGGCTGGCCTGGTATGGAATATAGCCTCTGTTGCAGTAATGGGAGATCGGCTGCAGATATAACGTCGAAATTGGGAGTATGGTTGGAAGAAAGATGTTTATCGGGATATAGCTAGTGGCCAGGTAAACTGGACGTGTCACGTACCGGGCATGTGGTGGCCTTCAGAGCGCTCGCTGAAGCCGACCATGGACGTTGCTGTGCCTGCCGAGACGCAAGCCAGGTGCGTGCCTATAACAAACACGTAGTAAATCATTCCACGCATTCTCTTATTGGTAGCCTGCCTCCCTTTCCCCATATTCCAAACGTCTTCAAGTTAACTGTGAAAATCTAGAAATGCAAAAATTTGGCCAGCACTTCAAAATCTGCGTGTTTGTGTGTATAAGGTAAACCGAAAAAGCTGATGTGTTCCATTCAGATGCCTTTCTCTACATCTCTGCAACAAATTACTGTTGCTACTTCATGCTAATTGAGAAAAATTAGCAGTAATAATCTTATTACTTGCTTCCTTGTAAGTAGTAGCGAAATAAGGGGGTACCATAGGTTAAAGTGATTGACAAAACCTCGTTGCTATGTGACTGAAGTTGAAAAATTCCTGTATGAGAAAAGAAGTTTTTCAAAGCTGAAACTAAAAAGAAGGAATATCTTAAAAACAATCAACTCCACGAAAAAAAATTATGTAACATAAATTGCGTGTTTTAAAGTGCCCTACATTTTTTGTGTGGTAAGTTTTTGTCCATATCTTACGGTTTAGCAGTTATGCAAAATTCTGTAAAATTCATCCAGAATAAAGAGATCTTCAGAGGCTATTCAGAAAATTCAAGATATACATTTTATTTGTCAGGTAAATATCTTTAATATATGATATTTTAATCAACATTTTTTTCACTACATGTCATTTTTCAGCAAGTCAGAATTTTTGAAAAAGGTTCCATGTAAAGGGTAGTTTGGGGTGGGGGGATTTTTCTCAATTTTCGTGTCGCATCCTTGGAAGATACTAAACTTAAATACCAACTTTACGTTTTTGAGCTATCGTGTTCACGGACACACACACACAGACCTTTTTCTGAAAATGCCATTTTTTGGAAAACAGGTAACCCTAAATCACATATTTCCGGTGAAATCTCGGTATCGAATTTTTGGGTGGAGTGCAATACCTTCTCTATACACTATGAACATAGTGCGTATAGAGAAAGTAAAACAAAGCAAATTAAAAGAATCTTCATAAATATAAATACTGGAGTTTTTTTATTTTTATTTGTTTTTTCTATTTTAATCTTCTTCTTCATTACAGTTTAGACCTGACTGGTCTGTTCCGGCTCAAAATTGCTGCGATTCCATTTTTACTTTCTCTACGCGCACTATGTGCATAGTGTATAGAGAAGGTATTGCACTCCACCCAAAAATTCGATACCGAGATTTCACCGGAAATATATGTTTTAGGGTCCCCTGCATTAAAAAGAAGCATTTTCAGCAAAAGGTCCAAGTGTGTGTCGTGTATCTGTGAACACGATAACTCAAAAACGAAAAGTCGATAAAACACCAAACCTGGTATTTAAGTTTAGTATCTTTCAGGGATGCGACACCAAGATTTTAAGAAAAGTCCTTGCACCCCCAACTACCCTTTACATGAAACTTTTTTCGAAAATTTTAATTTTCTCAAAAATGGCTCTAACGATTTTGACCAAAATATCGTATATTAAAGATATTTACCAGACAAATTCTATATCTTGAATTTTCTGGGAATAGCTTCTGAAGACAAAACTTACCACACAAAAAATGTAGAGCACATTAGCATGAAGTAAATAGAAACATAAGCTTTTTAACAACAATTTATTGCAGAGATGTAGAGAAAGTCATGTGAATGGTACACATCAGATTTTTAGTGGATGCAGTCGTCAAACAGAAATGGGAGGTGATGTGGAAATTGTTGTGTTTGTAATTAAAAATCAAAATGTTAATTTCAAAACTTACCGGATCCTCTTTTGCATAACAAAACTTAACATTTGTGGGAATGTGCTGCTTTATGTTTAAGTTAATAGACAGAAAAAAAAAGAAAGAAAGAAAAAAAAAATCGGAAGTGTTCCATTCACATAACCTTCTCTAGCTATTCCACAAATACATTTTTCTTACAAAAGATTATTCTTGTATATGTGCCATGCTAATCTTAATAAACATTGGGAGAATTCATCTTATTAATGCTTCATTGTAAGTAGAAGGGAAATAAGTAAATACATTAGGTTAAAGCGATAGTCAAATGTTTTAATAGGTGGTCGCTATGTAGAACAATTGAAGTTCAATTCGCTCTGCGTGGTCCCGTTTGAGAAAAGTTAATTAGTTTAAAATTGAAAATAATAAAAATAAATCTATCGAATACGGTAAACTTTACAAGAAAAACGTATATGACATAAATGTTATATTTTAACGAGATCTACATTTTTTGTGTAGTAAGCTTAGGTCTGTCTCTTACGATTTAACCGTTATGCAAAATTCTGCAAAAATAATCGACAATAAAGAGCTCTTCAGAAGCCAGTCCCAGAAAATTCAAAATATACACTTTAATATACGTATTACTTTCTCTATACTCACTATGTACATAGTGTATAGAGAATGTATTGCACTCCACCAAAAAATATTCGATACCGAGATTTCACCGGAAATATATGTTTTAGGGTCCCCTGTATCCAAAAAAAGTATTTTCAGAAAAAGGTCCATGTGTGTGTCCGTGTGTCTGTGAACAAGATAACTCAAAAACGAAAAGTCGGTAAAATAACAAACTTGGTATTTAAGTTTAGTATCTTCCAAGGATGCGACACGAAGATTTTGAGAAAAATCCCCCACCCCAAACTACCCTTTACATGCAACTTTTTTCGAAAATTTTTATTTTCTAAAAGATGGCTCTAACGATTTTCATTAAAATATGGTATATTAAAGTTATTTACCTGACAAATACAATGTATATTTTGAATTTTCTGGGAATAGCCTCTGAAGACTACTTTAATCTGGATGAATGTTTCATAACTACTAAACCGTAAGAGATGGACAAAAACTTAACCCACAGAAAGTGTAGAGCACGTTAAAACACACAATTTATGTTATATACATTTTTTTCGTGGAGTTGATCATTTTTGAGATATTCCTTTTTCTTGGTTTCAGCTTTGAAAAACTTATGCTTTTCTCATACAGGAATTTGTCAACTCCTCTCCATACAAACAAAGGAACATCAGTCACATAGCAACCAGCTTTTGGCTTTCACTTTAACTTATAGTACTCCCTTATTTCGCTTCTACTTGTAATAAAGCAAGACATAAAACTATTTCTGCTAATTTTCCTCGATTAGCATGAAACAAATAAAAGATAAGCTTATTAACAATAATAATTTACAGAGATATAGAAAAAGTCATGTGAATGGAACACATCAGATTTTTTTAATCAAAATGTTAGATCATTTTTGAGAGAAAAACATTTTCGAAAAACAATTTCTTGAAAATCTTCGTGTTGCATCCTTGGAAGATAGAATATAATTTAGTATTCAACGGTATTTTCGTTTTTGAGCTATGCTATCCACAGACACACACGTATCTTTTTCGGAGATCCCAAAACATGTATTTCCGGTAAATTCACGGTATCTAATTTTTTTTGGATGCAATACAATACCTTATCCATACACTATTGAAAATGGTAATGGAGTTTTATTTATGGACCCTCTGTAAGCACTGTGGTTCTCAGCGTCTCATTCCATACTGGGCATGAAATTTTGCTCAAAGGCCTCTTTATCATGCTTGAGTTTTTCTTTTATATGCCGTAAATCTACGACACGGTACCAACGGATTTACCTCCCTTCCGAAAGGAGCGACGCTAAAGATTTTTACGTCCGAAAAAATCCATCCATCTCAGCCTGGGTTTGAACTCGGGACCTTGGGTATATGAAGCTTCGTAACCATTACACCACACTATACACTATGTACATAGTAAGTGTAGAGAAAGTAAAAACCATTGTATTCCCCCCACCTGTTTGTGTATTAAAATCGAGCAGCGCATGCCAACTTAGCATTTAAAATGTTAGCTTTGCCTTACTTTTAATTCAACCTAAAAAATATTTACCCAAATTTGGGTTCGAATATGGAAATACAGAATGAGAACTAATTGCTATATCAAGATTTTTCGTATTGTGAGGGAATTAACATTTTAACCTCAAATCAAATGAATACAAACTAATTATACGGTATAACCTTATAGCATAGCCTCAAATTACAGAACTAAACCGCACCTAATTCTGAAACAGGTAGATAACCTTAAAAAGTGAAATATATGTCTTTGTATCTTTACTTTAAAAATACTGAGATCCATACTTTCACAATCCTATATTAATTGAATTGTATTCATTAATACAGAACAGGAGTAAGCAAATTATTATGTGTTGTAATATTGCAAAATAAGTCAAAAATATTTTTATATTACGATAGTCATCTCGCACTTAACGTAAATAAATAAATCTGGTGTGTTCCATTCACATGACTTTCTCTACATCTCTGCAACAAATTATTATTAAAAAGCTAATGCTTCTATCTACTTCATCGAGAAAAAATTAGCAGAAATAGTCGTATTACTTGCTTCCTTGTAAGTAGAAGCTAAATAAGGGAGTGCCATAGGTTAAAGTGCTAGTCAAAAGCTGGTTGCTATGTGACTGAAGTTCCTTTGTATAGACACGAGTTGACAAATTCCTGTATGAGAAAAGTAAAACTTTTTCAAAGTTGAAACAAAAAACAACGAATATCTAAAAAACGATCGCCTCCACGAAAAAATGTGTATAACAAAAATTGTATGTTTTAATGTGCTCTAAATTTTTTGTGCAGTAAGTTTTTTTCTATCTCTTGTGGTTTAGCAGTTATACAAAATTCCGTAAAATTAATTCAGAATAAAGTAGTCTTCAGAGGCTATTCCCAGAAAATTCAAAATATACATTTTATTTGTAAGGTAACTATCTATAATATACGATATTTTAATCAAAATCGTTAGAGCCATTTTTGAGAAAATCAAACTTTTCGAAAAAAACTTCCATGTAAAGGGTAGTTTGGGGTGGAGCATTGTTCTTAAAATCTTCGTGTCGCATCCCTGGAAGATACTAAACTTAAATACCAATACACACACACACACACACACACACACACACACACACACACACACACAGACCCACAGACCTTTTTGTGAAAATGCTGTTTTTGGATGCAGGTGACCCTAAAACATATATTTTCTGTGAAATCTCAGTATCGAATTTTGGGTGGAGTGCAATACCTTCTCTATACGGTATGTACATAGTACGTGTAGAGAAAATAAAAAAACATTTTGTCTCGGAACCGGGATCCTAAAAACTTATATTTCCAGAGAAATGCTGATGTTTATTTTCGGTGGAAAACAGTACTTTCCATACTTACTGGGAAGGTCGTATAAAAAGTAATGGCAAGGAAAATAAACTTACGTACATTTCTAAGGAAATAATAATTAAATATACGTGTTTGTGTTACCAATTGAAAGCGATAAAAGATCGCTGTATTTCGTTTTCTGGTGCAACTAACGAAAATGAAAATTAAAAATGATGATAATCACAATTACACAGAATAAATTTCAGGTTCATATTTGTAATATAAAATATTGATTGTTGTAGATAATAGAAATTGGTAATTGGAAAGAGGTTTGAAATCATATGGAGAAACTTCGTATATGAACAAACCTCAGGAGCCAGGAGCCAGGAGCAGGAACTAGTCGCCCGAGTGTACTCGTGCGGGTGCAAATCACCAGGGTACCTATCCGCTTTTCTCGCGGATTTACCCGTGTGATATAAAATATGTAGTCTTATGCAAGCGTTTTTGTCTGTGTCATAGTAATTGGGCTGGGTGTTTCCCTCTGTGCAGCCGGCGCGGGCTGACTTACCTATCTGAGTGGCCACCCACCCAGAGAGGGACCAGGCCCGATGCTGCTTACCTTGGCCAGCCGCTTGCGGGCTGTCAAGGAAAGCAGTGCCGGCTAGCGGGGAGACCTGAAGGGATATAGGTACGGGGTGGGGGAAGCCAGTGTTGCAGATCTGGTCGGAGTACAACTGGATGGTCACCCGTCCGAGTCGTGACCATGCCCGATGCTGCTTAACTTGGCGGGTAGAACAATAAAGGGAGAGGCGGCCGGAAAACTACCATCCCAAGGCGTCCTTGGGAAGGCGGTAGCTTACACGTCTCCTAGGCAGCGTGTGGTCGTAAAGACCGAGAGTGTTCACCTGGGGATTTGGGTGGGGAGCAAGTTTAGTGTATATTGTGCGAGCTCTTTCTCGCACAACGTCCACTATGTAAGGGATTCCGGAGTGGGAATGGAGAATGTGGGACGGGAATCTGCGGTCTGTGCCGTATATCATCCTCAATGCCCTGCTCTGCACGGCCTGCAGCCTGCGGATGGTGGAACGAGCCACCGAACCCCAGACCTCACAGCCGTACAGCATCAGGGGTGGGATGACTGCGCGGTACAGCCGTAGTTTTAGGTATTTAGGCATGGTGGAGAGGAAGATGGGAAACAACTGCCGCAGGGCAGCGTGTCCCAAACCGACCTTCTCCCTGACATGTGGAGTGAAAGTAAGGCCGCGGTCGAGGAGGACTCCAAGGTATTTGGCGGTGCGGACCCAGGGGATCCGCCGCCGCCGCAACCTCAGCGACCTCTCCGGTCGCCAGCCACGGACTTTAGCCAGCAGTAGAGCTGAGCTCTTCTGCGGGCTGATAGCCATCCGCCACTGTTCACTCCATCTGCCTATGGCCTGGAGCTGTCTCTGTAGCGGGGGGAAGCAATATCGGGCGTTCTTGTTACGCGCCATTATGAGGACATCGTCGGCATACTGGCACGTAACTGTACTGGGTTCTGTGGGGAAGTCGGACATGTAGGCAGCAAAGAGTAACGGCGACAGCACGCTGCCTTCCGGCACTCCCGCCGCTATGGGTCTGACTGTGGAATGCCTCCCCTCCACCCTCACCCTGAAAGTGCGGTCCCGAAGGAAGCTACTAAGCAGGTGAAGGTAGGGGGGAGGGATTTCTGCGTTCTTGAGCTTGTACAAGAGTCCCTGATGCCACGTGGTGGCGAAGGCCTTTTCCACGTCCAAGAGCACCGCGACTGTTTTGAAGTTGTCCTGGAAGCCCAGAGCAGCCTTCTCAGCCAGTCGCAGCAACTGCAGGGTTGTGGAATGTCCAGTACGGAAACCAAACTGATGATCCGGGAGTAGGAGTCTCTCTACGAAGAGAGGGGTGAGGCGAGGTAGGAGTAACCGCTCGAATACTTTCGAGACGATCGGAAGTAAGCTAATAGATCTGTAGCTTGACGGGAAGACCGGGTCCTTGCCGGGTTTCAAAATGCATACCACCCGCGCCTCCTTCCAACACGTTGGAAAGTGACGTAGGTGCAGGCATGCATTGTAAATCCGCGTCAGGTGGATTACGGCCTTTCTGGGTAGGTGCTGGAGCATAGGCGCCGTAACGCCGTCATGTCCAGGGGCTTTGTTAGGCTTTAGGTTGTTGAGTTGGGAAGCCACCTCTTTCGAGGTGACTAAAGGAATGCGGATCTCCTCATGGGGCGGCGGGGGCTCCTCATAGAGGTAGTCTACCGTCGCTTCCACGAGCTCAGTAAAGTCCTCATCCTGGGGGTCCTCGCGGGGTTCGAATTGGGACTCCAGATAATCTGCGAAATCCGTGGCTTTATCCTGGGGCTCAAGAGAGAGTCTCCCACGGGAGCCATGGATGGGATGCTGAAACTGACTTTTGTCTTTCCTGAGGGATCGGATGATCCTCCAGGGTTGTTTCTCTTCCAGGTTTATATGTGCCATTGTGTGTTCCCAGGCCGCTTTGCGGTGCGCGCGAAGCAGGCGCCTTGCCAGGGATTTGAACCGCTGGTACACTGCTTGGATCCTGGGATGGCGGAAGCGCTGCCATAGCTTCCGTACGGTTGCCTTGGCTTTTAGCAGCTGCCGGAGTTCATTCGGTATGGTTCTCGGGTTAGGTTTGTTAGATGGGATGCGGTAGGTATGCGCGCGTACCACATTCAGGAGTTGGCGGGAGAAGGCCGTGGCTGCCGCTCCCAGCGCTTCGATGGAATCGATGCGCGGTCGCGGGTCCACGGTTTGGTTTAGGTCTAGGACGGCTGCGTCCCAGTCGATCTCATTTATCCAGTCTGGTGTTACCAGAGCTTATACGGTCTCGGTTGTATCCACCACGACAGGGTCATGGTCGGAGTCCTACTCGTTGACCGCCGAGAGGTCTAGATGAAATGGTGTGTTCTTGGTGATTATGATGTCAAGAACATCCGGTCTGCCGCGAGCCGGATGACACGTAGGTCCTCTCGGTCCGTGCGCGACGAGGGCGGGGTTGCAGCTGATGAGGCGGTAGAGCCCGCGGCCTCGGGGGTTGTTGGTGCGGCTGTGCCAGAGGGCATGTTTCGCGTTGAGATCTCCTGCGATGCATACCACTGGGTGAAGGTTGAGTAGGGTGGTGTAGTCCGCTTCATGGAAGCGGTGGTTTGGTGGGTCAGATGCAGCTATCAGCAGCGCGTCTAGCCCGGCAACGGCAAGCCGGATTGCACAGGCTCCACATGCTGTAGTGCTGGGAGTTGGACAGGAGTATGGGTTATGTGGTTCTTAATGAAGATAGCTGTACCGCCACCCTGTCGGCCGACCCGATCAGACCGATGGGTGACGTAACTAGGCAGCGAAAAGTCAGTAACAGCATCCAGATGGGTTTCGCAAACCATCAGGATGTCAATTCCGTACGATTGTACAAACTCAATGACGCCTGGGCGTTGCCCCCGGATGCCGTTCGCGTTCCAGTACGCGAGTCGCAATGGTCTCCGAACGAATCTAGAGACCATTACTTAGCGGAACCCGGGTACAACTGCTCCAAGGTTTGGAGGAACAGGGTGTGTTTCTGGAGGGGGGAGAGTCTGGGGTCACAGTACTGCAACTTGAAGTATCGCAGTACAGGTAGGACCTTACTTAGGAGGTCACCGAACCACAGGGCTAGGTCCTGAAGTTCATCCAGGTCCGCCTGTGGGATGGCCGCTGTGGTGGTAGGTGCAGCGGGAGCCTCCGCTACTGGAGTCGGTACTGTGGCGGCCGCTACTGGAGCTTCCGCCACTGGTAGCTGCTGGAGTGCTGGGGGCGTGGCCTCGGGTCTCACAGAGGTGGGAGCCTCTGATTGGCCCAACTGGCCGGGCGCCCGGCGGTTCTTCTTTCCTCTCCTCCTGGACTTCTTTTTTGGAGAAGTCCGGCGTGGGCCCTCTGTCGAGGGCGTCGGGGCGGCTTCCTCCGTTGAAGTAGGCGGACCAGGTTGGGGGGTTGGGGTCTCCGTCAAGGACGGAGCTGGCACGGTCTCTGCAGTGACTGCGGGGCTGGGAGTTGCTGCTGCCTCAGCGGCGCGCAGTGTTCCCTCAGCGCGGTTTAGTGCCGAGGAGAAGGACACCCCAGGGCGCACATTAGCTGGCTCCTGGGGGTCTCCACGGCGGATGAACAAACCTCAATGTCAGCAGACAGTATAACTAAAGGAAACCGGGGGGGGGGGAGCATCGTAAGTGTTACGTTAACATGACATGCTCCACCCATTCTTAAACAAAAGTATAATCAGCCCGCCTGGGTAGTGTGTCTGCCTCACATTCGACAGGTCGTGAGTTCGAATCTCGCTTAGGGTGAGTTACCCGAATAAGGTTTTTTTCGGGGCTTTGCCTTATCCTGAGAAGACGAATGTCGAGTAACTTTAAACTCCATGGAACCCGAGATCATTTGAGCAACATTTCACTAATTTCATTCATCGTCTGATATGACCAACCAGGTTAAAGGACGTTAAGCTTAAAAAAAAAAAAAAAAAGTATAATCCTTTGTACTTCATGCTAATCGAGATAAGCGTAGTAGACATGGTGTAATTCCATATTTATTTGTAGATAGAAAGGAAAAAGGGATTACACTAGGGTAAAGCTACACTGAAAACTTTTAACAGCTGGTCGCTATGTAATAATATTGAAATTCCGTAAAATTAAAATTACTGTAACCACGATAGGGGGGAAGAATAATGAATCAAGTATTGGAAAATTGTAACGAATACATGAAATCTCAGAAATCTGTAGTAATATATTAATAATAATAATAATAATAATAATAATAATAATAATAATAATAATAATAATGTGGCGTTGTGGTTACCATGGTAGCTTCTAAACTCCAGGATTGTAGATTCAAACCTGGCGGAGGGTGATGGATATCTTCGGATGCAAAAATACTTGTATGGCTTTCTTCGGAAGGGACGTAAAGCCGGTGACCTATGTAATGTTTATTTGCACATAAAAAGAACTCATGCCTGAAAGAAGAAGGTTCTGGGCAAAATTCCGCCATTTCGCGCCCGCAAGTCGTAATTTCGACCTACAGTGCCATCTGTGGGCGACAATCCGATCCCTCGTCACCATAGCGGCGAACTCACGAAGTAGAAATTCAAATCCGATCAAGTAAATACGTAACTGCCATTTGGTAGCTAAAGGAAATGAACCACCACCACCGCCATCGCTATGGTTGACGAATTGTATTAAAGTCAACCAGAATGACGAGGCTATTCCTAGAAAATTCCAGATTTACAGTTCTTTGTCATGCAATAGATTTCATATATTGCATTTTAATAAAAACTCTTTATAAATTTAGGGTGATTTTATTGCATCTTTGAAAGATATTGAACTTAAATACCAAGTTTGGTAATTAACTGTTTTTACGTTTCTGAGGTATTCTGTTCACGGACCTGTTTATAAAAGTGCTTTTTTGAATTCAGGGGTCCTCAAAGCATGTATTTCCGTTGACATTTCGTTGTCGATTTTTTTTTTTTTTTTTTTTTTTTTTTTTGTTTTGTGGCTGAACGTCCTCTAACCTAACTGGTCATGTCAGGCGATGAATGGAATTGGTGAAGTAATGTTCAAATGATTTCGAGGTCCATGGAGCTTAAAGCTACTCGACATTCGTCTTCTCAGAATAAGAGAAAACCCCGAGAAAAAAAACTTATCCGGGTAACTCACCCTAAGCGAGATTATTGGAATACAATAGCTTCTCTACATATATAAATGTTCGTGGAAGGGAAAGTAACAGAATGATCTGTGATACCAGATAAGCACTATCTTTTGACCACACGGGGCATATAAGTTAATTAATTAAATACCCTCGGGACCTACAGCACTAAGGCTACCCGATGCCCAAACGCAGATTTTAAAACTTGAGTTATGTGGCTTTACGCTGTAGCAGTAGTAGTGAGTATATTTTTCATGGGGGACAGTAGTGATGGAATTGTCACTACCATTGAAGTTAAAGGGGGCTATACAAATGAAAATGACATTGTTTAACAAATCTCTCTCTCTCTCTCTCTCTCTCTCTCTCTCTCTCTCTCTCTCTCTCTCTCTCTCTCTCCCTCTCTCTCTCTCTCTCTCTCCCTCTCTCTCTCTCCCTCTCTCTCTCCCTCTCTCTCTCATATACATATATACAGGTGTTAATGAACTATACCGAAATAATTTGCGATATTGTGCACGTGACTGATATAAGTAATTTGAGATCGGCGATGCATGGTCCCCGGATAAACATAACGCAGCTACATAGCGTTAAACTTGTGGGTATCAGGTGCTGATAACTCGGTGTTAAAGCAAAGCAGGTTGAAAAAATCTGATGTGTACCATTCACATGACTTTCTCCATATCCCTGCAACAAATAATTCTTAAAAAGCTTATACTTCTATTTACTTTATGCTAATCAGAAAAAAATAGCAGAAATAGTCTTATTACTCGCTTCCTTGTAAGTAGAAGCGAAATAAGGGACAACCGTAGGTTAAAGTGATAGTCAAAAGCTGGTTGCTATATCAATGAAGTTCCTTTGTTTATATGGATAGGAGTTGACAAGTTCCTGTATGAGAAAAGTATACGTTTTTCATAGCAGAAACCAAAAATAAGGAATGTCACAAAAACGACGAACTCCACGAAAAAAATGTATATAACATAAATTGTGTGTTTTAATGTGCTCTACATTTTTTGTGTCTTAAGTTTTTGTCCATCTCTTACGGTTTAGAAGTCATTCAAAATTTAGTAAAATTTATCCAGAATAAACTACTCTTCAGAGGCTATTCCCAGAAAATTCAAGATATACATTTCATTTGTCAGGTAAATATGTTTAATATCCGAAATTGTAATCAAAATCGTTAGAGCCATTTTTGAGAAAATCAACATTTTCGAAAAAAGTTCCATTTAAAGGGTAGTTGGGGGTGGGGGGATTTTCTCAAAATCTTCGTGTCGCATCCCTGGAAGATACTAAACTTAAATACCAAGTTTGGTATTTTACTGACTTTTCGTTTTTGAGTTATCGTGTTCACACACACACACACACACACACACACACACACACACACACGGACCTTTTTGTGAAAATGCTTTTTTGGATATTGGGGACCCTAAAACATATATTTCCGGTGAAATCTCGGTATCGAATTTTTGGTGGAGTGCAATACTTTCTCTATACATTATGTACATAGTGCGTATGGAGAAAGTAAAAATGGCATGGAATGTATTTAAAACTGCTGCCCGAGTATAGAACTATCGATTTTTAGCAGGTCGTTACTTGCGTTCTCAAGATTTAATGTCGCAAAATCTGTAAAATCTCGAATAATCACTTGACACTGAGCATTCATTATCTACGTTCTTGAGTTATGTAACTTACTCTGGAGGTGTTTTTTCAATTGCTCTGATGGCTTAATGCGTAACGCGGGAAGCTGGTATTCCAAAGGTCATGAGTTCTATTCCTGTCATAGAGTAAATGTTTTTTATTATTATTTTTTTCATTCCAGACGAAGTGACGCGATACGTGAACGAGACCCGAACTAGGAAACTTTCTTTCACTTGAAAGCCAGTACGCTAGAGAGGTACGCTGTAACATGTCCCTTCGTTTTTCGTATTTTGCCCTCGGTTGATAAATTAGCCAGTGGCGTACTGGCACTTCAGAAACTTATAACCGTTACTTCGAAATTTCAGTAAACAGGCCATAAGTCTCTCAAATTACTTATTTAAGTAATTACATATTGTGTGAAAATATTTCAGTATCGTTCATTAACACATGTATATATAAACATTGTTCTAGTTAATACTTATTAGAACTGAAATGAATCTTACCTCCATCTGTTCCTCTGCTGTTAAGATAACTTTTTCTGTGGCATGATCATAAACGTTTCTTTGATTTTGCGATTGAAAACAATGAAATTCGTAAAAGCCTATCTGCACATTTAGTGTTCGTAACTCCTTACCAGAAAAACTCACATTCTACTGTGAAGGTGCTCACTGGAATTGTAGTTATGATGCAGCATAATTTATAAACTTCTGGAAATGCTGCTTTTCCGAACTCGAGGACTTGTTGCAATCTCAGCTGCTGTGCTGTAGAAAAGTCAGATAAGCTATGAACATCCACTAATTCACTTCGCAAAATTTCCAAATGAAACAAATTTTATGCCCTGATTTAAGATATGTTAACATAATTTTGGAAAATGTGGTTTTAAGATAGATATAGATAGATAGATAGATAGATAGATAGATAGATAGATAGATAGATAGACAGACAGACAGACAGACAGACAGACAGACAGACAGACAGACAGACAGACAGCCAGCCAGGCAGGCAGGCAGGCAGGCAGGCAGAGGGATCGATGGATGGATGGATGGATGGATTGATTGATTGATTGTCTGTTGCCACACATTGTACAGATAGACTCGTCATAAAATGTACATTAATTAAACAATTCACTTAAACAATAAAAAGTTTTGTCATGTAAAAATGAACGTAGTGATCTTTTAAATTTACACATGTCATCTATTTTAATAATTCCATATGGGAGAGCATTGACAATTTTACTTATGAGTGCCTTTGAGTATTTAGTTGTTTTATATTCTTCTATATGGATGTCATTCATACTTCTAGTAAAATGATTATGAACGTCACAGTTGACAGTGAATAAGTTTGAGTGGTTTTTATAAACTAGTGCAGCATTATATATTAATAAATCAGTCAAAGTAAAAATATAAAATTGTTTAAAAACATGTCTTAATGAATCTCTTGGCTTCATATTAAAAATTATTCTTAGCACTCTCTTCTGAATTAAAAATATCCTATTTACTTCAGTTGCAAATCCCCATATTAAAATATTGTATGGTAAAATTGATTGTACAGTGGCATAATATACAGTAAGCAAGCAGTACACATTTTCAGGCATCTAATAGCAAAGCATGCTTTATTTAATTTGGTGCATATAAAATCAATCTGTTCATGCCAAGTAAGGTTTTGATCTAAAACAATGCCTAAAGAGATTCAGATATTTTCGAATGAAGTAAATTTTAAATTTACTTTCTAAATTTTAGCTCTTTGTAAATGACGAAATCCATCCAATTTTCCATTTGACTATCGCGCCACTTATCTCGTTGAAAGGACGCAAATATGTCATTCTGGGATTGCCCAATTTACCTTCCCGATGTCGCTTTCTAGATTAATGCCCATTCTTGTTAATTTCTGCTAGTGTTGCACACAGATTATCAAAGTTGTTTCAAGATTCTTGAATGAAAGAATCTCTTTCTCTTTTGCAATGCAATAAAGTCTGTGTGAAGAATATTGAATAAAGTATGAGTGAGAGCAAACATATAACTGAAAATTTGCAACAGAAAAACAAAAGACGAAATCCTTTAAATATCCTTTAGCACAAATAAAAGTCGCTATCCCAGGGATATGCGTCATCCTCAAAACGTTTAAAAAAAAAATATCGGTTCTGTCTTCTTCTTCTTTTTTTATTTTTTTATTATTTATTTTTTATGACCTGGGTCAGAACCCTAGAGTTGTAATTCCATGCGCAATGACGCCGATGAAAGCTACTGACTCCGTTAAAAACATATTAAATCGAATGCATAACAGTGAATGAATAGCGCATTTCGTGTCTTAGTGATTGCAACCGACTGTGAAATTTGGAAAATTCACAGTATGTAAGATCTCTTATTGAAATGTATACCAGTTTTTATATATAATAATAGTAATATTTTCCCCAAGTATCAAAATTATAGCTTAAATGCTTATTTAAATAATAATTGTTTTCTGCCCAAATTCATTGTTCTAATAAAAATGAGCCACGTGATACATTTTCAAAAATATTCACATAAAACATCCAGCTTTACAGAAAATGAGTTTACAAATAGATCTATTATATTATATTTTAAAATATTATCCTTAATTAGTGAGCAAAATCATTACTTTTCGTACTTTCAAAAACTCATAATTTCCCAAAATGTGATAATTTATTTATAACAATTGGACCATTATTTCAAAAAAGTAATCGGACTAATTTGTTTAATGTGCTTTTGAGAGGCCGGATAAAAAGTTTGAAACAAATTAGTGAAAAGTTACATCGTGTGGAACAGTTTTAGTATGAATCAATGTTGAAAAAAAGTTTGTGAGAAAATAATATTTCAAGCATGCGCCTATCCGTTTATAGCTTTAGTTAATTGGTAGTTAAAGTGCGCTTAGTAAGAAATACGATATATTTTCTTAAAGTTTAGAACTCATATTACTTTATTATCAAACAAATATTTTTTTTAAATGTCCACAATCTTTTGGTCAAATTTCACAGGTGTGAACCTTAATAACCAAAAAAGGTAGCAGACCCGTGATATTCCTAGTTACGAGCTTGTTCTCAACCTTACACTTAAATTCTGAAATGATTTTATATAATATATGCTCAATTAACGTAATTGCAGAGCGATTATTACTAGCATCTACAAATCCCAAACATAACTTCTGAATTTCTCCCTCTTTTACATACGAATGACAGTGAAAAAACTTAGAAGATTTTACATTCGCTGATTTGTTCAGCATTAAAGAGACAAAAGGTGCATCTTTTATTTATCTTGCTTTGTCTAGAATTACGACACTAATACGAGTGCTTTCAACAATATAATTTGTATTCGCTTTGAGTGTGTGTTTAATGATAATGTCATTCTTGGATAACATGTGTAAGATGCATGTGCAATATAATACAATTTTAAGTTAAAACTAATATCCTAAATTAATTAAGTAAAATAATTAAATACGATTTTAAATAAGTTGTTTATATGGATTGTCACGAGGACTTGAATATTTGTAGAAATTGGTATAATAATTAATATATGTGTCTATTAGATAAGCAGTAACTATAATTCAGCAATTGCTGTATTACATATGTTCGTTATGCTCTCTGAAAGATAGCTCTTGCTTCATCAGCCATTAATTATCATTAATCACTTCATTAAATTTCTATTAAAGTCAGCGGCTTTGTTTGTTTTTTTTTTTTTTCCTATAGTTAAACGTCCTTTAACCTGGTTGGTAATATCGGACGATGAATGAATGAAATTGGTGAAATGATGCTCAAATGACCTCGGGGTTCATGGAGCTTAAAGTTACTCGAAATTCGTCTTCTCAGAATAAGGGAAAACCCCGAAAAAAACCTTATCCACCCTAAGGGAGATTCGAACTCACGACCTTTTGAATGTAAGGCAGACACGCTACCACCACACCACCCAGGAGGGCAACGGCTTTGTGTTTCAAAACTTTCGATTGTTCACTTGAAATCCTTGTTTTATCATAAGTTTTCAATTTCGTTATTGCAGATAAATGTGACTGTGGCCTCCCATTTCGAATATTTGTTTTGTGAAATTAGTCATTATAGCAGCTATTCCATACTCTATATCGGTTCGAAAAAGGATTCAAGGCCAGTAAAATCATTTGTTTTTCGATTTACAGGCAGTTAGCTATTTTCAAGGTCTAGTACTGCATTTTTACTTTCTCTATATGTACTATGTACATAGTGTATAGAGAAGGTATTGCACTCCACCAAAAAAATCGATACCGATATTTCACCGGAAATATGTTTTAGGGTCCCCTGTATCCAAAAAAGGTATTTTCAGAAAAAGGTCCGTGTGTGTCTGTGAACACGATTATTCAAAAACGAAAAGTCTGTAAAATACCAAACTTTGTATTTAAGTTTAGTATTTTCCAGGGATGCGATACGAAGATTTTGAGAAAAATCCCCCCTTTACATGGATTTTCTAAAAACTGACTAATGGTTTTGATTAAAATATCGTATATTAAAAATATTTACCTGACAAATAAAATGTATATTTTGAATTTTCTGGAATAGCCTCTGAAGACTACTTTATTCTGAGTGAATTTTCCGGAATTTTGTATAACTGTTAAACCGTAAGACATAGACAAAAACTTACCACACAAAAAATGTAGAGCACTTTAAAACACAATTTATGTTCTATACATTTTTTTCTTGGAGTTGATCGTTTTTGAGATATTTCTTTTTTTTTGTTTTCAGGGTCGAAAATCTTAACTTTTCTCATACAGGGATTTGTCAACTCGTGTCCATACAAACAAAGGAACTTCAGTCACATAGTAACCAGCTTTTGACTGTCAATTTAATGCATTCTGATTAGCAAGCTAGTAACATGATAGCTCAAAGTTTAAACATAACATTAATTAAAAATGTAATAAACTATCTATACATAAACTGATGGATGATGCTTAAGGGACTATCGAAGTTCTACTAATCCACTAACAGCACGCCCCTGCACTGTAGGGGCCGTGCCGTGGCCGAGTGATTTCTCACCTAGACGGCCGGGGTTCGATCCCAAGCGACCGCATGTGAGTTTTTTTTTATTTATAAAATACAGTTCCGGAGGCTTGTCAGGACTCCGGCGCTGTATTCCTTTTTTCTCCATTTTTTCTAGTTTCCTATATTTCCCTAGTAGACCTTACTAGTAGAACGTTTTCCTTTTACATATACATACACAAACATAGACACATTTACAAACACAGAAACACCCATGCCCAAGGCGGGACTCGAACCCACGATCCTGTGCACCACGAAGCGCCAAAGCGAGACACTTGAGCGAGCGCGGCCACCGGGATCAGCAAAGATTGTGGTGGACAAAACGGCGCTGGGGCGGGTTTTCTCCGGGCACTCCGGTTTCCCCCGCCATCGCATTCCAACGGTGCTCCATCATCATTCATGTATCATCAGTGTCACCGCCTGCGGTACCATTAGTAGTTAAAGCGGGCGGCGTTAAACACTACTACCTGCACTGTAGTATATATTTTTGTTCCCCGAAATCTACTTTTAAAACGCTGACTATTGTGTACTTTGGAGATTTTTTGTTTTTCTCTTTCTTGTTTTTCAGTTTGTTTCTTTAGAGAGATGATGTTGCATTAGACGACGACTGAATTAATGAAATGAACCTAAAGTGGATAAGAAGCTCAACAAGCTAGTTGACACAATCAGGCTCATCGTTGAGTGTTTATATGCTAAATCATAGGCCACCGCCTAGAAACCTTGATCGGTCATAGAATCGGTTACAGAAGCTATGAATTGATTCCCTGCGACAAACATTTGCTTCTCTTCATAAATAAGTGTTCGTAATTTTTTTTTTTTTTTTTTTTGTTTGTTTTAACTTTGAGAGAATTTTCACCAATTTTAGCAACATTAAGAAAAGTAAAAGTATTTAAAATGGAATTGTTAACTTCGATTCGGAAATATTTGGTAATTGATATGACATGAATTTTCCAACTAGCATCCCTAGCAGAATGGACGCAAATGGACAAGACTCGCCTTGTAATTTAGATTAAATGCGAAAAATTGTTCTTGAGAAGCTAAACGAGCAGTGATTGCTCTTATTGCCAATAGATCTCCAGAAAATCCCGTGGTGCTGGGGGGAAAAAAGGCGTATGAACAGTCCGTTCCGATAGGTAATTAAACCCTGCCAATCATTACGCGAGTTTCCACAGAACTGCAGCACAAATTATGAGAAAAACAGCTAAATCAGCAAATCCTATAGATAAACCTAATTGTCTTAATGTAGGTAAAGCAATATTTTTTTAAGTCTTACTCAAAATTAGCCCCTAATCCTGATATAAATATTGTCAAAACAAATTACCAATAAAAGTTTCAATAGCCATCTAGGAAAGGCTTTATAAATTATAAAGTAATTACACCGGCGACCGAAATTTCCAAAACTCGAACACTGGTCGCAGTCATGACACTCTTTAGGAAATCCTGGTGTGACCTTACCACTTGTAAACAATGGAGAGCCTTTCCCTCCCACATCAAAGGAAAGTGTGTGCTACTTTTCAACGTCACACCCTGAGCTAGTGGAACCCCATATGGGTGATCAGCTGGAGCTGAAATTGAAAACATCTCCTTTTGATTCTTGGGAATCGAGACAGTCCCCGAGAAGGTATGTATCATAAAATTACTATCATTTATATGTCTCTACCATTTCACCCCGTCTAACTAGAGGAAAAATGCTTCCGAAATAAACCCGAGTCTTCTTGAGTCGTTTGTCATATATAATTGAGGGCTCTGAAACATCCTCTCAGATTTTGCATTCTAAATATATTATACGGGGTTAATGAACTACACCGAAATAACTTGGGAGAGTGTGCATGATTGATATAAGTAATTTGAGATCGGCGATGCATGGTCCCCGGATAAACATAACGCAGCTACATAGCGTTAAACGAGTGGGTATCAGGTGCTGATAAGTCGGTGTTAAAGCAAAGCAGGTTGAAAAATGGCTTAGAATGTCTTTAAAACTGCTGCCCGAGTATAGAAATATCGATTTTTAAGCGTCCTCAAGATTTAATGTCGCAAATATCTGTAAAATCTCGAACTAATCACTTGACAGTGCGACACTGGGCACTTATTAACTACGTTATTCTACTCTGAAGGCGGTTTTTCAATTGCTCTGGTGGCTTAATGCGTAACGCGGGAAGCTGCTATCCCAAAGGTCATGAGTTCGAATAATGTCATAGAGTAAATGTTTTTACTTTCTCTATACGTACTATGTACATAGTGTATAGAGAAGGTTTTGCACTCCACCAAAAAATTCGATACCAAGATTTCACCGGAAATATATGTTTTAGGGTCCCCTGTATCAAAAAAAGGTAATTTCAGAAAAAGGTCCGTGTGTGTCCTGTGTCCGTGTGTCTGTGAACACGATTACTCAAAAACGAAAAGTCGGTAAAATATCAAACTTGGTATTTAAGTTTAGTATTTTCCAGGGATGCGATACGAAGATTTTCAGAAAAATCCCCTCACTCCAAACTACCCTTTGCATGGAAATTTTTTCGAAAATTTTGATTTTCTAAAAAAATGGCTCTTAGAGATTTTCATTAAAATATCGTATATTAAAGATATTTAGCTGACAAATAAAATGTATATTTGGAATTTTCTGAGAATAGCCTCTGAAGACTACTTTATTCTGGGTCAATTTTACGGAATTTTCCATAACTGCTAAACCGTAAGAGATGGGAAAAAAAAAAAAAAAAGCTTACCACACAACAAATGTAGAACAATTTAAAACACACAATTTATGTGATATACATTTTTTCGTGAACTTGATTGTTTTTTAGATATTCCTTGTTTTTGATTTCAGCTATAAAAAATCTGATGTGTACCATTCACATGCCTTTCTCCATATCCCTGCAACAAATAATTCTTAAAAAGCTTATACTTCTATTTACTTTATGCTAATCAGAAAAAAATGTGATGTGTACCATTCACATGACTTTCTCCATATCCCCGCAACAAATAATTCTTTAAAAGCTTATACTTCTATTTACTTTATGCTAATCAGAAAAAAATAGCAGAAATAGTCTAATTACTCGCTTCCTTGTAAGTAGAAGCTAAATAAGGGACAACCGTAGGTTAAAGTGACAGTCAAAAGCTGGTTGCTATGTCAATGAAGTTCCTTTGTCTATATGGATAGGAGTTGACAAGTTCCTGTATGAGAAAAGTATACGCTTTTCATAGCAGAAACCAAAAATAAGGAATGTCACAAAAACGACGAACTCCACGAAAAAAATGTATATAACATAAATTGTGTGTTTTAATGTGCTCTACATTTGTTGTGTAGTAAGTTTTTGTCCATCTCTTACGGTTTAGCAGTTATTCAAAATTTAGTAAAATTCATCCCGAATAAACTACTCTTCAGAGGCTATTCCCAGAAAATTTAAGATACACATTTTATTTGTCAGGTAAATATGTTTAATATACGAAATTTTAATCAAAATCTTTAGAGCCATTTTTGAGAAAATAAAAAATTTCTAAAAAAGTTCCATGTAAAGGGTAGTTGGGGGTGGGGGTATTTTTCTCAAAATCTTCGTGTCGCATCCCTGGAAGATACTAAACTTAAATACCAAGTTTGGTATTTTACCGACTTTTCGTTTTTGAGTTATCGTGTTCACAGACACACGGACACACACACATGGACCTTTTTGTGAAAATGCTTTTTTTGGATATTGGGGACCCTAAAACATATATTTCCGGTGAAATCTCGGTATCGAATTTTTTGGTGGAGTGCAATACTTTCTCTATACACTATGTACATAGTGCGTATGGAGAAGGTAAAAACTTATACTTTTCTCATACAGGACTTTGTGAACTCATGTCCATAGAGACAAAGGAACTTCAGTCACATAGCAACCAGCTTTTGACTACCACTTTAACCTATGGTACTTCCTTATTTCGCTTCTACTTACAAGGAAGCAAGTAATAAAGACTATTTCTGCTAATTTTTTCTCGATTAGCATGAAGTAAATAGAAGCATAAGCTTTTTAAAAATAATTTATTGCAGAGATGTAGAGAAAGTCATGTGAATGGAACACATCAGATTTTTTATTATTACGTGGCGTATTGGCACTTAAGAAACTTATAGCCGTTGCTTTGAATTTTCAATAAACAGGTCACAAGTTTCCTATCTCAAATTACTTATTTAAATAATCTACATATTCTGTGAAAATATTTCGGTATTGTTCATTAACATCATGTATATTCATTTAATACCTATGGCGAATGGAGTGGCGTGGTTTCCCGCCTTGCATTGCTTAGCTCTATTATCATAAGTAATAGAGGATACGTAGAAATGTTGTCGTTTAAGAAACTTCAGCTGAAGTATTCGAGAGGAGCTCAGATATGCGGGTGGGAAAGGAAACAGATGGACTGACCAAACCTGCTCTCACACGTCGTGACCTCGATCCTTCATCGAAATGCTTTCTCCCATGTTCACGTTGGCAATGTTACGGTTTCCGCTGTATAAATGGAATGCAAATTATAGTTTGTAATATGCTGGCACTATTTCCGTTTTTACGATGCACCAGATTTCGTAACTGCTGTTAAGATTTGCATGTGATGTGTAAGCTGCACCATGTGTATACGTGACGCAGATAAAATGGCACACGACTGCGACTGGAGAACCAAATTCTCCTTTGCTGGAGTACACGATTTAGTTGATGTGTGGTAACACTCTACAGGGGAAATACGGACGAAATCGTAGTTCCATTTGCTGAAATGGAATAGGCAGTATACTGTTGTAAGCTATTCGGTAGATATTACTGGTAGTGTGGGAAGGTAAACTGACTCGACCTTACTTTCTCTAAATACGTTTTAAAATATCCATTTTTACTTTCTCTACATGTACCATGTATACATAGTGTATAGAGAAGGTATTGCACTCCACGCCAAAAATTCGATTCCGAGATTTCACCGGAAATATGTGGTTTGGGGTTGCCTATATCCAAACAAGCATTTTCAGAAAAAGGTCCGTGCGTCTGTGAACACGTTAGCTCAAAAACGAAAAGTCGGTAAAATACCGAAGTTGGTATTTAAGTTTAGTATCTTCCAGGGATGCGACACGAAGATTTTGAGAAAAATCTCCCACCCCAATCTTCCCTTTACATGGAACTTTTTTCAAAAATTTTGATTTTCTCAAAAATGGCTCTAACTATTTTGATTAAAATTTCGTATTAAAGATATTTACCCGACAAATAAAATGTATATCTTGAATTTTCTGGGAATAGCCTCTGAGGAGTACTTTATTCTGAATGAATTTTACGGAATTTGCATAACTGCTAAACCGTAAGAGATGGACAAAAACTTACAACACGAAAAATGTAGAGCACGTTAAAACACACAATTTATGTTATATACATTTTTTTCGTGGAGTTGATCGTTGTGGAGAAATTCCTTGTTTTTGGTTTCTACTTTGAAAAACTTACACTTTTCTCATACAGGAATTTGTCAACTGCTATCCATACAAACAAAGGAACAGTGACATAGCAACCAGCTTTTGACTATCACTTTAACCTATGGTACTCCCTTATTTCGCTTCTACTTACAAGGAAGCAAGTATAGGACTATTTCTGCTATTTTTTTTTTTTTTTTTTTTTTTTTTTTTCTGATTAGCATGAAGTAAATAGAAGTATAAGCTTTTTAAGAATAATTTGTTTCAGAGATGTCGAGAAAGTCATGTGAATGGTACATATCAGATTTTTCTTAATATGAATAATTGCATGGTTTAGAGGTACCGTGTCATCGTCCAACAGAAGTACCAGACTTCGAATCTCGATTGGTGTATGTTGTTTGAATTTTCCTTCAATGATAAATTTTTTGACAAACAATTTGATGCATATCCATAGCCACGGAGACTTTGTAAAAGTAATAATACATCGTTGGTGGAATTAAAAGAGTGCAACGGATGTAGAATCTGTAAGTATAATGGGTGATCATAGATAGTAAATGTTAAAGAAATTATCAATATTAATATTGGCGAGATTAATGAAAATATAATTTTTTTTTTTGTAGTAATGTTTCGGATAAATTAAAATGGTTAAAATATTTTCTATACTATATATTATATATATTATGTTTTTTACTATTATTATTATTATTATTTTATATAATAAAATTCGAGTTTATTACATCCTACCTCGTGTTTTCTTAGCTTATTTTCCACTTTTAAAGCCAGTCTTCTTTGTTCTGTTCCGTAGCAAACGAGTGCTTACAACAATGGCGTATCGTCAATATGTTTTGGGTAAGCAAAATAACTCCTGAGGGTTTCGAGTTCGAAATCCATATCCATATTCGTATATAAAACCCTGAACCTTTTTTTTTTAATTTATTACTGTCGTTTTAACATTAGTCATATCGATATTATTATAAAATTTAAAAATTACAAGCATGCGTTATACACTTGATATATGCAATTTTATTTCTTGTACAAACTTAAGTATGTTATGGCCTATTCAAGGCCCCTGAGACATCTGCAGGAACTCCACACTGAAGCCGTTGCACATCGTAGGAAGGACACTCTGTAACTATATGCAGAACTGTGAGAATTGTATGACAGTGCTTGCATGTAGGCTGAGATTCCTTGGCAACCAGGTATGAATGGGTAATTGCAGTGTGTCCAATACGTAGCATGCTGAGAAGAACCTGGTTATGGCCCACTTTTTATCGAGTGACAGATATTATTGTTGGAGGCTATAGCGCTTAGTTTGCTATTGGATGTGGAACTCCAGTATAACTTCCATTGTTTACATATTTCATACTTGATAAGATTCTGGAAGTCGTGATGCTAAACTTTGACGTCAGTCAGGTTTGGAGAGTGATTAGTTGCTTCTTTAACTGCTTCATCATCCATGCCAGTATCACATCTTTATTGCAGTCTATTTGTTTATTGTACAGCAGTAAAATGTTATGTATTAAAATGTTCTAGGCGATACCTGTTTAAGAGCTAGAATTGCCCTCATGGAGTAGCCCTCCATGTTAACTTCATATACCCAAGGTCGTGAGTTCAAACCCAGTGGAGGACGATAGATTTTTTCGGGCGTAAAAATCCTTAGCATGGCTTCCTTCGGGAGGGAAGTAAAGCCGTTGGTCCCGTATCGTAGATTTAGGCACTTAAAAGAACCTCAAGCCTGATAGAGTGGCCTCTGAGAAAAATGAAGCCGTCTTTCACCCACAATATAGAATGGGACGCTGAGAACCACAGCAGTTAAGAGCGTCCATAAATAAAACTCCATTTATTTTGCTCACATGGAGTCAGTGAAGATCATGTAACAACAGTGTTCGGTTTTGATTGTGTATTCTAGGGCAAAGCATTAGGCAAAAAACTCACAGGAGAATATTGAAGTAATTTGGAAGGCAGCAAGATTATGTATGCTCGAGATATACCACAGCACAACTAAATCTTCCATTCATTTTGGAACCATCAGTAAAATAGGTATGGAGTTTTAATGCATGCCACAAATTTCGTGAAACATTCGTCGGTAATGAGAAATATCTATATCCTGTATACGGTCAAAATGCAATCCAAGTATACGAATGCTATTGACAATTGGTCTGCGATGATTGTTCATTAACAGTACAGGTGTGGAATCGGTTTTCTAGAACTAGAGAATACTATGCATTGCTTTTTAGAGGTCAGAATCGAAGGCCTGTACTGCAGCTCCAAGTGTTGAGATTCTCGACGGTCAGTTGTAGTGCCTCTTGAGTTGTCTTTATTTCACGTCCTTTGCAAAAGATGGTAATATCGTCAGTGTAGAGATACTCCTTAACAGGTGGTCGAAGGCATGACATTATTTTATTGATTGCCACCAAAAACAGAGTCACACCTAAGACCTTGTGGTAAGCAATTTTCTAAGCCAATGGGTTGAGATAAAGAACCATTAACTCTTACTCGCATACGTCTATTTTGCAGAAAATTGTGGATGAAATAGATCATGTTTCCATTGATACCTAATTCCATTAGAGACTGAATGATGTAACTTCGCCGGATGGTGCCGTAGCCTTTTGTAAGTCAAGACTAACTAAAACCATCTGCCGATTATCAATAGCTTTCAGTTTCTTCTGATTCAAGTATGACTAGATTATCAGCTGTGCCAAAACTTTGACGAAAGCCTATTTTATGTTGCTAAGCAAGTTATTAGTTTCCAAAAACCAACGTAGTGTCTTTGTAATTGTACATGTTAAGGAAATCAGTAGATAGTTATAGGTGAAGACTGCTCTTTATTTGGTTCGGAATAAGGCTCATTGTTGACATACGCCATTGGTCAGGAAAGCACTTGTTTAACCATATGCAATTGTAAATATTTTGTAGATACTGTAGTGCATTTTCCAGGACATGTTTTATCAATTCATATGACATGTTGTCCTAGCCTGGACTTTCACTATTGCAGGTTCGATGAGCTTTCAATATTTCATTAAGGCATACCTTTTCGTTGAATGACTGCATCCAGGTCATTATCTTGCAATATGGTTTTAGTATAAAGAACCTCAGAATCAAAATTACAGTCACTTGAAATATCTGAGAAAGTCTTAGCTTAAGTATCTGCGATAAGAAATTAAATTTAAAGTTCTGGTACCATAAAAGGTTGGAATTTTACGTCATATTTCAGATTGAGTAGTACTATTGTTAAAGGAAGACACGTATCAACCAGGAATGTTTCTTGCTACACTTAACAGTCAACGGGCCGCTACACGAAGTAGCTTAAAAGCGATTTTGTTGTCAGTAGTGGGGTAGGGTTTATATTTATAGTATGCTTTATTCTTTAGCGTCTCAGTATTCTTGGTTCCATCAAGGGACGTGTCCCTGCATTGAAACATAGGAACTGGTTGGAATGTAAAGTTCAGCCTATCTTATAATATCAGTAGAAAAAAATATAGACTATAATATCGATAGGTATACTGGAAAAAAATTCTGGTTGTGGAAGTTTGTCAACAGCAACCTGGAAATTGTAACCAATTTGCTTTAGGCAAGTTCCAAGATCAATGACGCATTTACGGGTTAGACGGCATAATCCAATTGTAATGGTGATTGGAAAATGATCACTTCCATAAGGTGAACAACGGTGCAATGCTGGGGGAGCAAAGCGAGAGATCGATGTTGCTGAAGGAGTTGTAGGCAAAGCAGTAATGAGTAGAATCAGGAGTATTTAAAATTACTAAGTCATAGGTTTCTCAAGTATATATAAGTTTCTCAATAACCTTGCCACGACGATCTGTGATGATGCTAGCCTAAAGTAGGTTTTGGCTGTTGAAATCACCAAGTGTAACATACGGTTGAGGCAATTGAGGGGTTAAATCAGAAAGAGTAATAAAATCAATATCCAGGCTGTTAGGTAAATAAACGTTACAGAAACAAATGGATGTAGTCAAAAACACTGACACTGCCACCGTCTCCAGACATGTTTTGAGGGATACTTGTATCTGAGGAATATTATTACTGATGTATGTGGCAACCCACCGCTGGCATGGCAAACCTCAAGATGATTACTTTTATAACCAGAATAAGTTTTTAGGGAAGCTATTTATCGTGCTTAAAATTAGTTTCTTGCAAACAGATGATAGGTTGATGTGTATTTATAAGCATTTGTAAGAATTCCAATTGGGAAAAATAACCATTAATATTCCACTGGATTATATTGCAGCTATTATTCATGGTAGCAAGTCGTATTACTTATGGTCCTCAGAGATGACTGGTGGTCTCGTAGCGTGCAAATTTTGCAGGTCTTCCATTGCAGCCAGCAGTTTCTTTTCCATGCGCGTAGTTCTTTTCTTAAGACTACTGCTCTTGAGATAGATGTGGGTACAATTTACGTAACCTTTTAGCTAGTTATTCTAGGTCTGATGTGTAATTTAATGCTAGTTTTGGGATATAAGCTGACCCTTTATCATTGGCATAAAGACTCGATAACTGGGCGAAGTCGAGTATATATTCATTTGGATTTTCTCCTAAGAGAGACTTTACAGATGGAAGTGGCTCACTAATAGCCGTAGGCGTTTTTACTGGGGATTTTGTTTTCTTAGCAGGAACTCTGGCGCTAGTACCGCCATTATCGTCAGATGACTCATCTTGGCGTTTCTATGTTCGTGAACTTCTGCTATCCCCTGAGACTAGTACTCCCAGAGGAGGAAATACTCGTTTCATGAAGTTTTGCGTTTTCATTAGCGTATTAATAGAGATCACAGACGTACTAGCTACAACAGGAACCGAAACTGAAGTAGTTTCACTTACTGATGAATCAGGACTAGCAAATTGTTCAGTAGAATTAAATTCAGGTGGATTCTTCTGATGGTCAGAACAGGAAGCCTGAGATGGACCTACAGAAGCACTGGTAGATAAAGGAGGGAATTCTTTGGAATTCGCTACCGGTCTGATAGCTCAGTAATTTCACTTGGGTCATTGTTGCACTGGCGTGCCAAATGCCCTTCCGCCTTGCATATAAAGCAAGTGGGTGTATCAGAAGATACATATACCCAATAGTTAGTGCCCTCTAAATTGATCTGAAAACTTTCTGGAAGTTTGTCGAAATCATCAGGGTGTACGTACAACTGTCGCCGAAAGTTTAGTATAAGAGAAAAACCAGGGTTACTGATTCCCGCTCTGATGCAAGTGATGACGGATGAAGGTTGAATACCGTGAAACAGCAAATACTTCTCAATCTCCTGGTGAGATATTACTAGGCATAGATAAGAAGACCCTTTTGTGTTTAGTTATCAGTGGTCTAAGCTCTAGTATTACGTTATTGATTCTACCGTAGGATGGCTAGCACTAAGATCCTCAGGTATCGTTTTACTTGCTAAGAACATGCATATTCTATTATTAGATATGCGGAACACAAATCGGATGTTTGTTTGGTCAGTGAGTTTACCGATTGCAAATATGTAATCTTTGATGGAGATACGGTCATATGCTTCAATAACTATTGCTTGTTCTTTAGTGGGTCAGAGTTCTGTGCAATTGCAGAAAACTTTAAGTTGGGTTAACAGTAGTGGGTTTAGAAAATATTGTATTTACCCAAGCCCCTACACGTCTGGCTGCGCAGAGAACTATGCATGTCTGAAATGGAAGATTTTGTTGGAGGGCAGAAGGCGCGCGAGGTAGCGCGCAATACATTGGTTGTAATGGGAAAACAGTGAAATTTAAAACAGCTGTAATTACGTCATGAAGATACCTGAGTTGGAAATAATTGCAACATGTTCTTTATGATCATCAGCATGTATGCACGGGGATCAGACCTTGAATGTCCGGTTGGGAATTGAATAAAATCACTTCATTGCCTAGAAGGAATTTCATCCCTTAACTGAACAAAACAAAAGTAAATATGATTGAAGTTGAATATCGCATACTTGCATATAAAATGCTTTACAAAACGGGATGTAAGCATCACCGAAAGTATAATTCGACTTTAATTCTGTTTTTCGCAGTTTCTTCTCACTGATTCCATGTATACTGTCTGCTTTTTACTTTCTCTACACGTGATACACCTACTTAGCGTGTAGAGAAGGTATTGCACTCCACCCAAAAAGATACCTAGATTTCACCAGAAGTATACGTTTTAGGATCCCATGTATAAAAAAGTTAAGAAAAAGGTCCGTGTTGGGGTGTGTGTCCATGAACACGATAACTCAAAAGCGAAAATTCGGTAAAAAGTCTAATTTGGTATTTAAGCTTAGTATATTCTAAGGTTGAGACACGAAGATTTTGAGGCAAATCCCCCCAGCCCAAACTATCCTTTATTGAAAAGTTTCGAAATTTAGATTTTCTCAAAAATGGCTTTAACGATTTTGATTAAAATACCGTATATTAAAGATATTTACATGCCAAATAAAATGTACATGTTGACTTTTCTGGGAATAGCCTCTAAGACCTCTTTATTCTCGATGAATTTTGCATAACTAGTAAACCGTAAGAGATTAAAAAAAAAAAAAAAAAAAAAAAAACTTACTGTACAAAACTGTAGGTCTCGATAGAACCACGATTTACTTCATATACAGTTTTTCGTGGAGTTGACCATTTTTTGAGAAATTCCTTGTTATTGGTTTTTGTTTTAAAATATTTGCTCATACGGGAATGTGTCACATCCTAGCCTTGCAAAGAAATGCATTTCATATATATGAAACTAAATTTAAAAGATTTGACTATCGTTTTAGCTGTTTTTCCCTTCTACTTACAAGAAAGCAATTAATAAGATCATGTCTGCCAATCGATTAGTATGAAGTAGATAGAAAAATAAACTTTTTAACAATAATTTGTCACAGGTATGTAGAGAAATTCATATAAATGGAACACATCGGATTTTTACTTTAATGCACAAAGTCATCAACAAGAATTATAAACAGGAATTCTTAAAGTAAAGCGGTCAAAATGCTGAATTAAAAATGCAAAATAAGCTGCGCTCGATTCTAAGCTAATGAAGGAATTCTTATTTAAATATTGTTATTCCAAGATACTGGAAATATGAATGCGATAGTTAATGCGTGTTAAGTTAATCGGGAACACATTTTTAATGTATACTTCAACAATTTAAACAATTGTTATAGAACGTCAAAGCGGTGATACGGCCATATTACCTACGGCGGTATATAAATAAAAACAAACATAAATAAAGCGCTTTAGCAGAAAAAAAAGCAACACATGTGATATTGGATTTTCAGAGACAGTATATGCACAGTATAAAAATAAAATAATTGGAAATTAGTACCTGTATTCCTATTCCTCTTCAGTAAACTGTATTCAAGACGATAAGCAAACATTTGTGGTATATTTGTGTTAGATGGATAAGATAGGCATATTAATAATGTGCACCACAGGAGAATATGACCTGTGCTTCCTGAAATAATTCATAAACAAATACAAAATTAGAATTACTACTTAATGTAATACATTTTATGCAAAAATAATTAAACTCTACTAAGAATGTATGAGACTCTCACCTATTGATTGATAAACAAAATTGATTTAGAGAGATGCTATCTGACTATTTTTTTGTGCAGCTCACTGCTGTAAGATTTTGCTGCATGATGACACCAGATTTTTACATAAAAGTTTACCGTCTGGTTCTTAAAATGTGGTTTTCGGGGTACTGAAAGTCTTTTCAGCGTACTGAACATACTCTGCCCTCCAGTTGAGAATGCGCGAGAGGTTTCAATTTGTGACAGCGCCGGCGGTGGGTCTAGTTAATTTGTTCCAAGGTCTTTGTCTTTATGTCTTCTGAGACATAACCTAAAACTTACAGCTACTTCAGCATTCCGAGTCGCCTTTGGCCCGGGCGCCGTCTTCATATACATGTAATCAACACAGCTATTCTTCAGAAAACACGTATAACTATCATTGTGCTGCATGAAGCACTAAATGATTGTGTTGAAGTGAAAATAAATCAAGAAAATTCACAGTTTACATCACTAACAGAAGGCATGACCTACTATATAACGCTCAACTGCTTACCTTTACAAGCTTAAAATCTATACTACAAAATTGTAATAAAGAATTATGCATAACGCACATTGCACCTGTATAATTTCTAACAAGGAACTCTGTAAATCATGTTTAGGCCATCCAGAGGTATTGTAGTAGTTCATAAGAGATTAATAGTGTACACAGCTAGGTAACCAAGAACATAGGCTGCAGTCTCATAACCAAAATAAAAACGGGAAGTAGCAAGCATAGAGATATAACTACAGGAAGGGTTCATTATGCAAGGGTCAACATCGAATCTGAAAGACTCATGACTTGTGGACTGTGTGAGTAATGAGATACACGTGATTCTGTGCACATCGTAATAAGAAACGGCAAATACTATGATGTATTTTAAGAGTCCCATACGTAAAAATAAAGTGAAATTGCGCTGCTGCTTTGGTTGTAATGAGAAATTCATGAAAGGAGGAGGGAGCAAGTGGTGAGGGGCGGTAACTAGCGATGCTCTATAACTGAGAAGTGTTGTCAATGTGATGACGGTGGCGGACAAACCACACTTGCCAACGACGTGCAAACATTGACGAAACCAAGCTGTGTAACCTTCCTTCTTTCAGGTTACTATCTTTTCTGTTGTATGTATTTCTGCATTAATATTATCTGCTAAAATATATTGAGTAGAATAGTTATAATTATTTTTGCTCCATACAAATAAAGAATTAAAGAAAGATTTGTCAAGTATTATATAAAATAAGCATTAGAGTGCTAGAGAAAGTTCAACCTGCTGTATCTCCCTGCTAATGGCATGGCTGCGAATTAATGTAAACATCTTAATATATAAAAACCTGATGTGTTCCATTCACATGACTTTGTCTACATATCTGTAACAATTCGTTGGCAAAAAGTTTATCCTTCTTCTCTTATCTTCGTATCTAGTTTATATTAACCAAGGAACGCATTACCAGAAATGCTCTTTTATTACTTGCTTCCTTGTAAGCACGAGGGGCGTTCAATAAGTCCTCAGAAAACCCAAGAAATAACACTAGTAGCATCGAAAGAAGTTTGTATTTAGTAGCCGTTGAATCTTACGAGATGGCAGTTTTAAGTTTCAGCTATATCCATCACGTAATTTCGTTGCCATAGGCGATTGAATCAACAATGTGGTGCTTATTTAGAAAGATGGAAAAAACGGGTTTCGTGCGATGATTAAACCATGATTAGAAATAAAAGCAGAGTTGGATGTAGTTCATGGCATATTTGCTCCTGCGTTTGCAACACTTTAAAATTTTATAGATGATTTAAACGTGGCCGTACACCCACAAATGATGAACATCGTTCCGGGCGTCCAGTAGAAGAGACCTTCGAAATGATTGACAAAATCCAGAATATGGTTTTGAGTGATCGACGAATCAAAGTTCGCGAAGTAATAAATGCCACAGGCATATACAAGGCACAGCATTCTCAATTTTGCATCAAAAACTAGGTTCTGACAAAGGTCTCGGCAAGATGGGTACCGCGTTTCTCTCAATGGAGAATAAACGCAATCATGCGATCGATTCGGACGCTGGTTTGGTACTTTTCCGTCGCAATTCTGACGAGTTTCTGCGTCGATACATACCTGGATGAAACATGGATACACTACTACACTCCAGAGACAAAAGTACAGTCGAAACAGTGGGTTTTTAAAGGCGAGTCGCCTCCGAAGAATGCAAAGGTGAAACCTGCAAACAAGGTGATGAACTCGTTTTTTTTGGGATGCACGCGGAATCATCTACGTCGATTGCTTGCAGAAAGGAAGAACGATAAATGGAGAGTAATATGCATCGTTTTTGCACCGGTTGAATGGAGAATTCAAGTAAAAACGCCCTCATCAGGCAAAAAGAAAGATTCTCTTCTATTAAGACAATACAGGAGTGCAACCTGCGCAGTTTCGATGGCGAAAATTGTAAAATTAAGGCTAGAATTACTACAACATCCTCCGTATTCACCAGATTTGGCCCCCAGTGACTGTTTTTATTTCCAAACTTGAAAAAGTGCCTCGGTGGAAAATGATTCAAGTCTAACAAAGAGGTCATTTCCCAAACAAATGTCTGTTTTGAGGACCTTAAAGTCCTACTTTTTGGAAGGCTTAAAACAGTTGAAGAAACGCTGGGAAAGTGTATCGAGCTAAAAGGAGAATATGTGAAAAAAAAATATTTGTTTTTCTATATTTTTCTTGGGAGTTATTGACCCCCCCCCCTCGTAGAAAGGAAATAAGAGAATGCACTAAGCTAAAGCCATAGTCAAATCTTTTAAGAGCTGGATGCTATGTATTTGAAATTCGTTTCTTTGTATCGCCAGGAATTGAAAAATGCTTGTATCGTTTTTTGTAGAGTAGGTTTTTGTCTATCTCTGAAGGATTACCAGTTATACAAAAGTCGTGCAGAATAAAGAGGTCTTCAGACGCTGTTCCCATAAAATTCAAGATAAACGTTTTATTTGTCATGTAAATATCTTGAATGTACAGTATTTTGATCATGGTCGTTGGAGCCATTTTTGAGAAAATCAAAATTTTAGATTTTTTTTTTCTTATAAAAGGTAGTATGGGTTGGAGCATTTTCCTCAAAATGTTCTGTAGTTCCCCAGTGGAGCAAAGGGCTTAGTTACGATGTCTCCTTGATCAAATTTTGATTTCGCCGCTGTGTGTAATTGCTTGTCGCCCACAGATAGTACTGTAGGACGAAATCACGACTTGCGGACGAAAAGAGGCGGGATTTTGCCCAGAAACCTTCTTCTTTCAAATTATGAGATTTTTACGTGCAACTAAACATAACAGAGGACCACCGGCTTTAATTTTCTTCCGAAGGAAGCTATGCTAAGGATTTTTGCATTTTTGCGTTCGAAAAAAAGTCCATCACTCTCCGCCAGGTTTGAGCCTGCAATCTTGGGTTGGTAACCACTACACCACGGAGGGCGACGTGTCGCATTGTTGGAAATAATAAACTTAAATACAATGTTTGGTATTTTACCCACTTTTCGTTTTTGAGTTATCGTGTTCACGGACACACGTGCGTGGATCTTTTTCTAAAAGTTCTCTCTTTTTTTTTAAATATAGTGGATCCTAAAATGTATATTTCATTACTTTTGTGGCCATTAGCTGAAGAACGGAAAAAACATTACTTTCTTCATAATATAGTGTTTTTGTCAATGGCTTAGCCTGAATCTTAATTCATATGTTTGCAAGTTTGTGGTAGGCAGTTAATATTTAAACATTGGTTTTTAAGAAATCATAGAACTCTCTAATATGTAGCTTTATAGTTGTAAGTGATCTGACTAAGTTATCGCTTATCATTACGTTTATCAAATATTGTAGGACCCAGCACTTAAAAGCTAACATTTAGATAATAGCCATAGTAACTCCATTTAAGAGTTTTGTCGTCATTGGTGCGTTTACGTAACCATGGGCTTCAGGCACCGATAGCTGTACTTGGTATCTCTGACGACATCGTAATTATGATATATCGGAGACGTGAAGTGGATTTGTTGAGTGGATAAGCTATCATGAGGAATTATGTACCTCAAAACTAATATGATCTAAGCAGGTGAAACGCGTTGTCTTTACTAATTTCTCGCTGCCTTCACCATTCGAGCTGTCACCACAGCAGCATTCTTCGCTGAACTTGCCAACACGCGGTGCTGAATTCTTGTTCAACCTTGTTCCTTCTAAGCTTGATTGCCTCTCGATTTCAGACTGCACATTTGCACTACTTATCTCATTTAAATTTGGCAATACGGGTACGTCCAGAAAGTAAGTTCCGCTTGGTAATAAAATTAAATTGTGTACAGATACAGAATAATTATTTATTGCACAAAATTCTACAACTCTTAAACTACTTTTCCACATAACTGCCGAAATTTTGCAGGCATTTGTCATAGCGTGGCACAAGTTTTTGTATACCTTCTTCATCGAAGTTTGCCGCCTGTACCCAACGTGAGCAAAGTTTACGAAATTTCAGTTTTTCTGTAACAATTTCATGAATTAGTGATCGTGAGCCTTGGGGAAATTCCATAACGACAGCACTAATTGTAAACTTGCGGTTTTCCTGGATCTTGTCATCAATCGCGTGAACCAGTTCTTCTGTAACCAAAGATGGACGCCCACTTCAGATCTGATTTCACAAGCGGCGGGATTTTCAATCAACACCGACATTGTAAACAAGCACAACAAAGCGTATGTGGCTGACAGCGATCTCAAAATGGCGCACGTTTCTTCTCCGTGATACACGCGTCTACCACGCATGTGCGGAACTGCGATCGCAGCGCTGCAGCGGAGATAAATTGAAACGGAACTTACTTTCTAGACGTACCTCGTAGGTATGCTAGCTATAATGAATGTTGACATCCCTCCACTTGACTTTCTTTGGTTGAAGGACAGAACAAGACATGCACCGTGCATCCGTAGTGTAGTAGTGAATGTAACCGCAAAAAAAAAACAAAAACAAAAAAAAAAAACACACAATTTGTCAAGCTCTTCGTTGCCATTATTTTCATGATCATGCGAGTTGATGGCGTTGAAAACACGGCCTACGCGAAATATTTTCATTTGTGATTGCAAGAAACTTAAGAAGTTGCCCGTCTGGGTAATGTGGTGGTAGCGTGTCTGCTTCACATTCAAAAGTCAAAAGGTCGTGAGTTCGAATCTAGCTTAGGGTGAGTTACCGGATAAGGGTTTTTTCGGGATTTTCCCTTATCTTGAGAAGATAAATGTCGAGTAACTTTAAGCTCTATGGACCCGAGATCATTTGAGCATCATTTCATCAATTTCATTCATCGTCCGATATGACCAACCAGGTTAAAGGACGTTAAAATAAAAAAAAAAACAAAACAAAAACTGATGTGATCCATTCAGATGACTTTCTCTACATCTCTGCAACAAATTATTATTAAAAAGCTAATGCTTCTATTTACTCCATGCCAATCGAGAAAAAAAAATAGCAGAAATAGTCTTATTACTTGCTTCCTTGTAAGTAGAAGTGAAATAAGAGAGTACTATAGGTTAAAGTAATAGTCAAAAGCTGGTTGCTATGTGACAAGTTCCTTTGTTTGTACAGATAAGAGTTGACAAATTCCTGTATGAGAAAAGTATAAGTTTTTCAAAGCGGAAATTAATAACAAGGAATATCATAAAAACGATCAACTCCACGAAGAAAATGTATATAAAGTATATTGTGTGTTTTAATGTGTAAGTTTTTGTCCATCTCTTACGGTTTGGCAGTTATGCAAAATTTGGCAAAATTCATCTAGAATAAAGAGGTCTTCAGAAGCTATTCCCAGAAAATTCAAGATATACATTTTATTCGGAGTGCAAATAACTTTAATATGCGTGATTTTAATCAAAATCGTTAGAGCCATTTTTAAGAAACCCAACATTTTCGATCATTTTTCCATGTGAAGGGTAGTTTGTGGTGAGGGGATTTTCTTGAAAATCTTCGTGTCGTATCCTTGGAAGATACTATACCTAAATACCAAATCTGGTATTTAACGGTCATTTCGTTTTTGAGCTATGTTGTCCACAGACACACACACACACATACACACATACCTAACTATAAAAATGCTTTTTTTTTGGATTCAGGGGAACCTAAAACATGTATTTCCGAAATCTCGGCATCGAATTTTTTTCTACATTATACGTGTAGAGAAAGTAAAAGCTTCAAGTTATAGAAGACTAGTTGCGCACGCCGCACTAAAACACTGGAAGTAGTGTATCCTGTGCGCGCCCATATTCAAAGGTTCATTAAACACGGTTAGTTCTTTTTTCACGGTATCTACTTAAATGATGTAACTAATTGCTATTTTCATTATTTTAATTTTTATTGTAGATAAATCAGGAGAATCAATCAGGAAAGCTTACTCATGATGATAAGTGCTGTGAATGACGGGAGACTGAAAACTTTGCGGCATCCAAAATGGATGGAATCTCATTTGGAACTTTATATGGAAGAGAGTAATGCCACGAGGAAGTTACAGGTTTAGTCGTGAACCACGAAGTGAAAAAGGAACTAAAAGAATTGCAACAGAAAAAATATGATGTGTTCCATGTACATGACTTTCTCCACCCGTTCTGTAAACAAACTATTCTTACAAAAGAAATATGGCTAAAGCTGTAGTCATTTTTTTTTTAAAAGCTGGTCACTTTGTGAACAATTTAAGTTCGGTTCGCTTTACAAGGTCAACAGTAAACAAAAGCGAGATGAAAGTTCCGTCGTTTAATCCTGAAATCAACAGCTAGGAATATCTTGGAAACGGTCAACTCTACAACAACAATTTGTTAACTTGTCTGTTTTAACAAGATCGTCATTATTTGTTTTTGTCTACTTTTCACCGTTTACTAGTTATTCGAATGTCGTCAAAATTAATTTAGTGAATAGGTCTTCAGAAGCAATTCCTAAAAAAATTAAGATATACATTTATTCATAATGTAAATATCTATAATATATGATATTTTAATCAAAATCGTTTTACCCATTTTTGAGAAAAATAAAATTTTCAAAAAAAATTCCATGTAAAGGAAATTTTGGGGTGGGGGGAGGGAGATTTTCTTAAAAATCTTCGTGTCGCATCCTTGGAATATACTAAACTTAAATGGCAAGTTTTGTGTTTTACGGTCTTTTAGTTTTTGAGCTATGCTGCCCACAGACACAAACGGACATTTTTCTTTAAAAAAAAAGTTGTTTTGGACTTAGGCGACCTTAAAACATATTTCCGGTGAAATCTCGGTATCGAATTTTTGGGTGGAATACATTTTCTTCTCTATACAATGTATACGTGATATGTGTAGAGAAACTAAAAATCGCAGTAATCAAAAGTAGTCGAAGAGAGAGTGGTTTAGAACATGAACTAGAAGGCAAACATCATGACCGTTATGGTTCTTAAAAAAAATCTCATGTGTTACACTCACATAACTTTCTCTAGCTGCTCTACAAACTTCTTACAAAAGACTATTCTTCTTTCTACACAATGCTAATCGAGATAAACATAAGTAGAAGGGAATAAGGGAATGCACTAGACTAAAGTTATAGTCCAATGTTTTAAAATCTGTCGTTAGGCGATCGTCATTGCAAGTACCTTATTTACTTGACCAGGAGTAGAAAAAAAGAAAAACAGACACTTCCTGTCAGAGAAAATTATAAGCACTTTAAAATTGTAACCAACAAGAAGGAATATCTCGGAAACGCTTACCTCCACAACAAAAACGTAAAGGACATACATTGTGTGTTTTGACGAGATCTACATTGTTTGTTCAGAAGTTTTTGTTTATCTCTTACAGTTTAACAGTTAAGCAAAATAAAATTAAAAGATCATAGGCTATTCCCAGAAAATTCAAGCTGTACATTTTATTTGGAATGTAAATAGCTTTAATATATGGGGTTTTAATCAAAATCGTGAGAGCCATTTTTAAGAAAATAAAAATTTTCGAAAATGTTTCCATGCAAAGGGTGGTTTGTGGTGGGGCGATTTTCTTGAAAATCTTCGTGTCGCATCCTTGGAAGATACTAAACCTAAATACCATGTTTGGTATTTAACGGTCTTTTCGTTTTTGAGCTATGCTGTCCACACACACACACACACACACACACACACACACACACACACGCACAGAGACCATTTTCTAAAAATTTGACGTGTTCCACTCACTTGACTTTATTTACATCTCTGCAAAAAATTATTATTAAAAATCGTATGCCTCTATTTACTTCATGCTAATCGAGAAAAAATTAGCAGAAACAGTCTTATTACTTGCTTCCTTGTAAGTAGAAGGGAAATAAGGGAGTACCATAGATTTAAAGTGACAGTTACAAGCTGGTGGCTGTGTGACTGAAGTTCCGTTGTTTGTTTGTATGTATGGATAGGAGTTGACCAATTGCCGTATGAGAAAATATACGTTTTTTAAAGCTGAAACTAATAACAAAGAATATCTCAAATACTGTCAACCTCACGACAAAAATGCATATAGCATAAATTGTGTGTTTTAACGAGCTCTACATTTTTTGTTTAGTAAGTTTTTGTCTATCTCTTACAGTTTACCAGTTATGTAAAATTTCGCAAATTTAATTCAGAATAAACATGTTTTCAGAAGTTGTTCCCTGAAAATTGAACATATACCTTTTATTTGTCATGTAAACATCTTAAATATCAGAGAAATTTTCATTAAAATCGTTAGGGCCATTTTGACAAAGTAAAGAAATTCGAAAATGTTTCCATGTAAAGGGTAGTTGGGCTGGGGGGGGGGGGATTTTCTTGAAAATTTTCGTATCGCATCCTTGGAAGATACCAAACTTAAATATCAAGTTTGGTATTTAACGAGCTTTTCGTTTTGAGCTATGCTGTCCAAAGACATAGACACACAAACGCCCACACAACAAACGCAGACACACACACGCACACATGTATTTCCGGCGAAATCTCGGTATCGAATTTGTGGGTACTATACAATAGGTACCTTCTCTATACATTATGTACATAGTACGTGTACAGAAAGTAAAAATCTGATGTGTTCCATTCACATGTCTTTCTCTACATCTCTACAACAAATTCTTGTTAAAAAGATTATGTTTCTTTTTACTTCATGTTAATCGAGAAAAAATAGCAGAAATAGTTTTATTGTATGCTTCCATGCAAGTAGGAGCGAAATAAGGGAGTAGCATAGGCTAAAGTATTAGTCAAATGCTGGTTGCTATGTGACTGAAGTTCCTTTGTTTATATGGACAAAAGTTGACAAATTCTCGTAAGAGAAAAGTATTTTAAACCTGAAACCAATAACAAGGAATATCTAAAAAATCTGATGTGTACCATTCACATGACTTTCTCTATATCCCTGCAACAAATTATTCTTAAAAAGCTTATACTTCTATTTACTTTATGCTAATCAGAAAAAAATAGCAGAAATAGTCTAATTACTCGCTTCCTTGTAAGTAGAAGCGAAATAAGGGACAACCGTAGGTTAAAGTGATAGTTAAAAGCTGGTTGCTATGTCAATGAAGTTCCTTTGTCTATATGGATAGGAGTTGACAAGTTCCTGTATGAGAAAAGTATACGTTTTTCATAGCAGAAACCAAAAATAAGGAATGTCACAAAAACGACGAACTCCACGAAAAAAATGTATATAACATAAATTGTGTGTTTTAATGTGCTCTACATTTTTTGTGTAGTAAGTTCTTGTCCATCTCTTACGGTTTAGCAGTTATTCAAAATTTAGTAACATTCATCCAGAATAAACTACTCTTCAGAGGATATTCCCAGAAAATTCAAGATATACATTTTATTTGTCAGGTAAATATGTTTAATATACGAATTTTTAATCAAAATCGTTAGCCATTTTTGAGAAAATCCAAAATTTCGAAAAAAGTTCCATGTAAAGGGTAGTTGGGGGTGGGGCGATTTTTCTCAAAATCTTCGTGTCGTATCCCTGGAAGATGCTAAACTTAAATACCAAGTTTGGTATTTTACCGACTTTTCGTTTTTGAGTTATCGTGTTCACACGGACACACACACACACACACACACACACACACACACACACACACACGGACCTTTTTGTGAAAATGCTTTTTTTTGGATATTGGGGACCCTAAAACATATATTTCCGGTGAAATCTCGGTATCGAATTTTGGGTGGATTGCAATACTTTCTCTATATACTATGTACATATTGCGTATCGAGAAAGTAAAAAAAGCATTTTTAGAAAAATGTCCGTGTGTCTGTATGTGTGTGTCTGTGGGCAGCATAGCTCAAAAACGAAAAGACCGTTAAATACCAATCTTGGCATTTATGTTCAGTATCTTCCAAGGATGCGACACGAAGATTTTGAAGAAAATCCCCCCACTCCCAACTACCCTTCACATGGAAAAATTTTCGAAAATTTTGATTTTCTAAAACATGGTTCTAACGATTTTTATTAAAATGTCATATATTAAAGATATATACTTGACAAATAATATGTACATCTTGAATTTTCAGGGAATAGCCTCTGAAGACTACTTTATTCTGGATGAATTTTACGGAATTTTGTGTAACTGGTAAACCGTAAGAGATAGACAAAAGCTTACCACACAAAAAATGTGGAGCACATTAAAACACAATTTATGTTATATACATTTTTTTCGTGGAGTTGATCGTTTCTTAGATTTTCCTTGTTTTTTTGTTTCAGCCATAAAAAACATACTTTTCTCATACAGGACTTGTGAACTCGTGTCCATACAAAGGAACTTCAGTCACATAGCAACCATCTTTTGCTATCACTTTAACCTATGGTACTCCCTTATTTCGCAAGGGAAGCAAGTAATAAGACTATTTCTGCTAATTTTTTCTCACTTAGCATGAAGTAAATAGAAGCATAAACTTTTTAACAAAAACTTGTTGCAGAGATATAGAGAAAGTCATGTGAATGGAACACATCAGATTTTGTTTATCACACATGTTCTGCCTCCATCAGTTGTAATAGATTTCAAGTTTTTTCATCGAAGTTTCTTTTTATTAATGGCATTTTCAACTCTCTTAAAAATATCTTCCCCAGTGGTTGTGCCGTGAGTACTATCAATATCAAGAATTTTATCATACGCTTCTAGCTTTTATCTACTTCTCGAATAAAAATCAACACCTTAGCGGTATCTGACATATCCATTGACTTATCCAAGGCTAGGGAAAAACCACTCAAGATGTCCATTATTTCAGACAGTTGAGATGGCACGGTGTTTGCTGACAAATTTACAGTTTTGAATAAATTTACTTTTCAGGGGCACATTTGTTCAGCTACTGCAATTGCGCATATTTGATAATTTCTCCATCGGTGAAAGATTTTTCGCCCTTTGCGGTTGTAGGAGCCACAGGAAAGCTGGCCTCTTGTTCAGTATTGACTTTCGCTAGTAAAGATTGCTGCTGTTTCAATCCGCACTTCAAAGCTTCAAACTTTTCTGTCCGCAAATTTCCTGTATATTTTGAGTAATTCTGAAAATGTTTCGTTTTATGATTACGAATAACGTTATATTCTTTGCGTTCTTATTCCTGGACTCAGTCACAAAATATTGATAGTTCCATTATTCTTCGAATGTTCTTTATTCAGTGTCTATTTCTCGCTTCTTCTCCTTCCTTAGGAAGACTGACTCGCGGTACGGCCGCTAGCTTTTTATACTCCAATTACGTCATCTCGAAGTGAGTGGAATACACCAGAACTTTCTCTGTATAAACTGCTTGAATAAAATATAATCGACTTTTGACTTAGTGTTTTCTGTAGAGTAACAATCGCTTAAAAGGCAGTTATTCTGAAGCTGCTATTCGTCTGAAGCTTTACAGTGTTGAAGAAAATTATAATTGAAATTCGGTTTTCTTTGCTTCTTAGGAGTAATTAAAAGAGTGGTGACAAGAAAGATATCTCCCGTTTGAGAAAAGTTAAGTAACCAATGACTCGGAATATCTCGAAACGGTTAACTCAAAAAGAAAATTATTGGCAAAAATGTATGTGACATAAATTGTATGTTTTATTGAAATCTACATTTGTTGCGTGTTAAGTTTTTGTGTATCTCTTACGGTTTACCAGTTATTCAAAAGTTATACAAAAGTCATCCGAATGAAGAGATCTTCAGAGGCTATTCCCAGAAAATTCAAGATATACATTTCGTTTGTCATGAAAATATCTTCAACATGACATTATAATAAAACTGAACTTAAATATCAAGTTTAGTATTTAAAGGACTTTTCGCTTTTGAGCTATGCTGTGCCCCCCCCCCCACATACAGGCATATTACAAAAATGTTTTTTTAATAATTCAAGGGATCTCAAAGTATGTATTTTTGATGAAATTTCGGTATTGAATTTGTAGGGCGTTCAATGAATCCTTAGAAAATCCAAGAAAATACATTCGCAGAATTGAAAGAAGTTTATATTTAGTAATCTTAATAGATGACAGTTAAAGTTTCAGCTATATCATCCGTAATTTCTTTGATCATAGGCGATTGTATCAACAATTTTGTATTTATTTAGAAAGATGGGGGGAAAAAAAAAATAACGAGTTTCGTGCGGTGATTAAACACTTCTATTTAAAAGGCTTAACACCGAAAGAGATGTATGAAACTCATGGCACATCTACTCCAGCTTTTGCGACAATTTACAATTGGATAAATGAATTTAAACGTGGCCGTGCATCCATGAATGATGAACATGGTTGCGGACGTCCAGTAAAACTGACTTCCTCCGAAATGATTGACAAGCTACAGAATATAGCTTTAGTGACCGACGAATCAAAGTTCACGAAATAGTAGATGCCACAGGCATATCACATGGTACAGTGTTCTCAATTGGTCTGACAAATGTCTCAGCAAGATGGGTGCCGCGTTTGCTCTCAATGGAGAATAAACCAACTGTGTAATCGATTTGGAAGCTGGTTTGATATATTTCCGTCGTAGTACTGATGAATTTCTGCGTGGATGAAACATGAATACACTACTACACTCCAGAGACAAACGTGCAGTTGAAACAGTGGCTTTTTAAAGGTGAACCGGCTCCGAAGAAGGTGGTGAAATCTGGCTTCGGTTTTTTGGGATGCACGCGGAATCATATACATTGATTACTTGCAGAAAGGAAGAACGATAATGGAGAGTATTATGCGTCGTTGTTGCACCGGTTGAACGGAGAAATCAAGAATAAACGCCCTCTTCTGGCAAAGAAAAGGCCTTTCTTCCATCAAGACAATGCAAGGGTGCACTCCTGCGCAGTTTCGATGGCGAACATTGTAGAACCCTCCACCGCATTCACTAGATTTGGCTCCAGTGACTTTTTTACTTTCCCTATACGCACTATGTACATGGTGTATAGAGAATGTATTGCACTCCACCAAAAAATTCGATACCGAGATTTCACCGGAAATATATGTTTTAGGGTCCCCAATATCCAAAAATGGCATTTTCACAAAAAGGTCCGTGTGTGTGTGTGTGTGTGTGTGTGTGTGTGTGTGTGTGTGTGCGCGCGCGCGCGCGTATCAGTTCGTCCGTGTGTCCGTGAACACGATAACTCAAAAACGAAAAGTCGGTAAAATACCAAACTTGGTATTTAAGTTTAGTATCTTCCAGGGATGCGACACGAAGATGTTGAGAAAAATCCCCCCACCCCCAACTACCCTTGACATGGAACCTTTTTCGAAAATTTTGATTTTCTAAAAAATGGCTCTAACGATTTTGATTAAAATATGGAATATTAAAGTTATTTACCTGACAAATAAAATGTATATTTTGAATTTTCTGGGAATAGCCTCTGAAGACTACTTTTTTCTGGATGCATTTTTCATAACTACTAAACCGTAAGAGATGGACAAAAACTTAACCCAGAAAAAATGTAGAGCACGTTAAAACACACAATTTATGTTATATACATTTTTTTCGTGGAGTTGATCGTTTTTGAGATATTCCTTTTTCTTGGTTTCAGCTTTGAAAAACATACTTTTCTCATACAGGAATTTGTCAACTCCTGTCCATACAAACAAAGGAACATCAGTCACATAGCAATGAGCTTTTGGCTTTCACTTTAACGTATCGTACTCCCTTATTTCGCTTCTACTTTCAATAAAGCAAGAAATAAGACTATTTCTGCTAATTTTTCTCGATTAGCATGAAATAAATAAAAGATAAGCTTAATAACAATAATAATTTACAGAGATATAAAGAAAGTCATGTGAATGGAATCAGGTTTTTTATTTCCAAACTTGAAAAGTGGCTCGACGGAAAACGATTCACATCTAACGAAGAGGTTATCTCCCAAACAGAAGCCTAATTTAAGGACCTTCCGAAATCCTACTTTTTGGGAGGCTTAAATCAGTTGGAGAAACTTTGGGAAAAGTGAATTGAGCTAAAAGAAGGTTTTATTGAGAAGTAACAATAATATCTACCAAAATATATATATTTTTTTATCATTTTCTAAAGACTTATTGAGCAACCCTCGAACGTTTTCTATACATGTAGAGAAATTATTAGATCGCATTGGAAATATGTAGTGGAATGGCAAACCACTTCCTATTTATTAAATTAGTATAGACACCAAGTATAGTTGCATGTAAAATGAGATCAACTTACTGGAAGTCGTTACGGAATAACGATGACGTGTATCATAACGATTTATTAGTCTGCATGTATAAATACCAAGTTATATTTGCTGAATCTACATTTGGAATAGAAGTCCATCAATATATTAGCGTTTACTTTTTATGATTTATATTATTATTGTTATTGTGTTTATTAATATTATTATATATTTAATTTTATAGTGGTAACAACCTTCCCTTAATTTTAGTTTGTTTAGCAACTACGCATAAATGATCGTCAATTAAGATACGATACAAAAGCTTGCGTTTAAGGCGCGATATTTCCATTATTTTAGATGTCAGATTCATTGTCCACTTGGATTGGATCCCTGTTGGTGTGTACAAGGGCAGCTTATACCATTGGAGTTTTTCTTGTGTTATTTAACGCGTGCTCACGTGCTTTTACTTTCTTCAGCACGTATGTACCATGTGCATAATAGATAAAGAAGGTAGTGTATTCCACCCAAAAATTCTATACCGAGATTTCACCAAAAATACATGTTTTAAGGACCCCTGAATCTAAAAATCTGATGTGCCCCATTCACATGACTTTCTCTACATCTCTGCAACAAATTATTGTTAAAAGGCTTATGCTTCTATTTACTTCATGTTAGTCGAGAAAATTTAGCAGGAATAGTCTTATTATTTGCTTCCTTGTAAGTAGAGTACCATAGGTTAAAGTGATAGTCAAAAGCTGGTTGCTATGTGACTGAAGGTTCCTGTGTTTGTATGGACAGGAGTTGACAAATTCCTGTATTAGAAAGTCAAAGTTTTTCAAAGTTGAAAAAAAAAAAAAAAAAAAAAAAGTAACATCTCAAAAAGGATCAACTCCACGGAAAAAATGTATATAACATAAATTGTGTGTTTTAATGTGCTCTACATTTTTGAGTGGTAAGTTTTTATCTATCTCTTACGGTTTAGCAGTTATGCAAAATTCCGTAAAATCCATCCAGAATAAAGTAGTTTTCAAAGGCTATTCCCGGAAAATTCAAGATATACATTTTATTTGTCAGGTAACTATCTTTAATATACGATATTTTGATCAAAATCGTTTGAGCCATCTTTGAGAAAATCATAATTTTCGAAAAAAGTTCCATGTAAAGGGTAGTTGGGGGTGGGGGGATTTTCTTGAAAATCTTCGTGTCGCATCCTTGGAAAATACCAACATTAAATACCAAGTTTGGTATTCAGCGGTCTTTTCGTTCTTGAGCTATGCTGTCCACAGACACACACACACACACACACACACGCACACACACACACACACACACACACAGGGTCATTTTTCTAAAAATGCTTGTTTTGTATTCAGGGTGTCTTAAAATATGTATTTTCGGTGAAATCTCGGTATCGAATTTTTGGGTGCATTACAATACCTTCTCTATACACTGTAGGTACATAGTACGTATAGAGAAAGTAAAAGTATCTGTGTTACATTCACATGACGTTCTCTACCCTCTATAGCGTATAAATGGACATGCAAATTATTCTTACAAAAGTTTATTTTTCTATTTAATTTTAATTGCCATGAATTTTAATTTGAGAAATAGCGGCATTTCACATTTCGTAAAAGATAGAAAAGCGTTAACGGTAGCCGAATTATTAAGAACTGGACGCTACACGTTGACGTTAAAATTCCATATCTACTGTTTGTTAGCAATAAGAGATAAGTGGATATCAAAGGGACTTTAAAAGAATGACAAAGGATTGAGCGATTCGAACAATTAATAACGGATTTCTCGGAAATATTAGTCACAAAAAAGTATATGGAATAAACTGCTTGCTTTTAAATGGATCCACATTTTTGTGGGTACTTTCAGTCTGTCGCTTAACGTACAGCTTTTATATACGATTATACAACTTTCCTTCCGAATGAAGCTACTTCATAGACTATTGCTAGAATATTTAATATATATATATATATTGTTTGTTTGTTTGTTTGTTTGTCAAATAAATGCATTTTAATCGTTAATCATTAGAGCCATTTTGAGAAAATAACAAGTTTTAAAAAAATCTTCCATGTAACGCTTAAGTGGGGAAATTTCTTGATAATCTTTCTGTCGTATATCTGAAAGACACTAAACATAAACACCAACTTCGTATTTGTCTAAATTTTCGTTTACACAAACGCGCGCGCGCGCGTTAGCGCACACCATGTGGCCATTTTTAAAAGTCTTGTTACCTTCACATGGCTTTCTCTACCTTATATTGTTCATTGTGGCTATACAAACTACTTATGAAAACTTATTCTTCTATGTACTTCAGTTTAATCGAGGTAAACCTTTGCAGAAGTAACTACATTTCATATTTCGTTATATAATTGGAATACCGATAGTCGCTGGGTGGCTCAATTGGTTATGAACAAGCCTTCATATTCCAGGTTCAGCGACAGCCCGTCAGTAGATTTATCCACATGTAAAAAGAACTCCGGCACATGGCGGCGCTGGTTCGATTTGCGAATTACAGGAAGAACGGCATATGTAGCAAAATAAAATTGATTTTATCTTGGGAACTGACAGCGTCGTTATCAAACAAAATATTTTTAAAAGTGTATAAGAACTGGGCGCTTTACCCTTTCCTTAAAATTTTATTCTATTTCCATGTAGTCACAACTGAAAATCCAGAGGACTCTAAAATAATGACTATAGTAATTACCAATTAAAACCACTAATAACGGATATCTGGGGAATGATTTGTATGTTTTAAAGAGCGGTGTGCATGTTATTTATGGACGCCTTTTCGAAAGACCGCTTAATTTTGCTCAGAGGCCTCTCTATCAGGCTTGAGGTTCTTTTACGTGCCGTAAATCTACGACACGTGACCCATGTCTTTACTTCCCTTCCGAAGGAAGCCATTTTTACACCCGAAAAAAGTCCATCGTCCTCCTCCGGGTTTGAATCCGCGACCTTGGGAATATGAAGTTAGTATGGTAACCATTACACCAAGGAGGGTGACATTTAAAGAGGTAGAGATAAAATCGTACTGCACCAAAAAAAAAAAAAAAAAAATGTACCTTTTAAAGAGGTAAAGGTATATTTTTTGTGCAGTACGTTTTGCATATCTTTAACACAGGCATGGACATTGGTTCAAGAACGACTTGTGATGCTTGACTTTCCGCGTATGTTAGATGTTGCGTAAGCGAAAATACCTGGTTATACCCACGGAGATTACTTACCGTGATCCGTAGTTATATTCGCGGAAAATGAAGAGCTTCAGATGCGCCTCTAGTAGCAGGTAATGAACGGTCCAATGCGAATGGTTTGATTTGACGTGTTTCTATTTTACTTTCTCTACACGTACTATGTACATAGTGTACAGAAAAGGTATATATTGTAACCAAAAATTCAATACCATGATTTCTCCGGAAATATATGTTTTGAGACCTCCTGAATCCAAAAGAAGCATTTTTAGAATGTATGTGTCTGTGGACAGCTTAGCTCAAAAACCAAAAGACCGTTAAATATCAAACTTTGTATTTAAGTTTATTATCTTCCAAGGATGCGACACATAAGATGATCAAGAAAGTCCCCCAAGCCCAAACTACCCTTTACATGGAACAATTTTTGAAAAGTTTGTTTTTCTCAAAAATGGCTCTAACGATGTTGATTAAAATACCGTATATTAAAGTTATTCACAACACAAATAAAATGTTTATTTTGAATTTTATGTGAATATCCTCTGAAGAGCACTTTGTGGTTGATTTTTGCAGAATTTTTCATAACGGTTAAACCGTAAGAGTGGACCGTTTTCGAAATATCCCTTGTTATTTATTTCAGTTTTATAATACATACTTAAAAGTTTCTCATAAAGGAACCTGTCAACTGCTGGCCACACAAAGAAACGGATTTCAATCCCAGAGCAAGCACATTTTAAAATATTGACTGTGAGTTTAGCTTATTGTATTCCATTAATTCTCTTGTACATATAAGGAACTCAGTACCAATAACCCCATCCATCTCTGCTGTTTAACAGTTTATCTCGTAGTAGATAGAAGGATTAGCTTACTAACAATAATTTGTTAAGCCCGCCTGGGTAGTGTGGTGGTAGCGTGTCTGCCTCACATTCAAAAGGTCGTGAGTTAGGGTGAGTAGGATAAAGTTTTTTTCTGGGTTTTCGATTATCCTGAGAAGACGAATGTCGAGTAACTTTAAGCTCCAGGGACCCCGAGATCATTTGAGCATCATTTCATCAATTTCATTCATCGTCCGATATGACCAACCAGGTTAAAGGACGTAAAACTAAAAAAAAAAAAAAAAAGAAGAAATAAATAAATACATAAAAATAATAGTAATTTGTTACCGAGAATGGAACACGTCATTTTCAAAATGTGTGCGAAGTTTAATGGGCTCTCATGAGCCGTACTTGTAGTCGCACTTCTATGCCTTACCATGACCTGGACGTTACCCTTCACACTCCCTAAGATAAAGCGGAGGTCTGCTGTATTGGCAACACAAGAAACCTTAGGAAAGGCGGTGAGCTAATACCTTAAGGAGCGAACATTTTCTTTCTCCGTGCAACACTAATCTCATAAGAACAAGCTAAGCGGCTCATCAAGCTTCCCTTTCTGCGAATCGAAATTCCTTCTGAGAAATTTAATCTCTGAACGATCATTTACTTATCTAAAATGTCCACTGATTATGCTGGTATAAATATACCTCTTTTAGCGGCGTGGCGTTGGCGAGACCACAAAATAGTATACAGAAAGAAAACTTGAGGGCGGCTCCTTTGATGTGCACAAAGCCAAACACTGCGCTAGTCGCCATATTGAGACCTAGTAAACGCAAAACGATAGCTGTTTATTTCATACGAGTTTAAGAAATTGAAACGTTTAAAATAATAAACACGAACATATGTAATAAAACCTTATATATCCCATGCACAGGACTTTCTCTGCTTGCTCTCCTACAAACTATACGGCTTAATTTTCTGTTTCTTATTAATAAAGATACATTTTAATTGCACATTTCCTTATAGGTATAAAATTGTCAGATCTTTTCGATGCCAACCGCTATGTGATTCTTTTAAATCACATTCTATTTGCATAACTTGAAAAAAGAAAAGATGGAAGCTTGAATAGTTTACCACGTAAGAAAATGTGTATGTATTTGAACATTTTAATCACTAACATGGTTAACTCCACAAAAAATGTAAATGACAAATTATGGGCTTTATCAGGATCTACATTTTGTGTGTAGACTTTAACTATCTCTTACGGTTTACCAGATATTTCCAGACTGAAGAGGGCTTCAAAGCACATGGCCAGAGAATTCAAGATATACGAGACATTTCATTTGTCAAGCAAAAGTTTTTAACATTAGGCATTTTAATAAAAATCGTTAGAGCCATTTTCACTTTCTCTAGCCCGTATGTGCGATGTACGTAGTAGATAGAAAAGGTATTATATTCCATCCAAAAATTCGATACCAAGATTTCAACAGAGATACATACTTTGAGGTCCCCTGAGTTCGAAAAAAGGTCCGTGTGTGTGAGTGTATGTTACCAGCATAGCTCAAAAACGTAAAGTCGGTTGGTATTTAAACTCAGTATCCTCCAACGATGCGACACGAAGATTTTCAAGGAAATCCCCCCGCCCCAGCTACCCTTTACATGGAACATTTTTCGTAAAGTTTTGATTTTCTCAAAAATGATTTTGATTAAAATGTCATATGTTTAAGATATTTTTATGAAAAATGAAATGTATATCTTGAATTTTCTGAGAATAGCCTCTAAAAATCTCTTCATTCTGGATGATTTTTATATAACTTTTGTATAATTGGTAAACAGTAAGAGATAGACAAAACTTACTCCACAAAAAATGTAGATCTCATTAAAGCACACAATTTATGTCGTATACATTTTTTGTGGATTTCACCGTTTTAGATATATCCCGAGTTGCTGGTTCCAATTTAAGAACCTAAACTTTTCACAAAAGGGAAGTCATTCCTAGCAAGCAAAGAGAACCGAATTTCAATTGTTTCACATAGCGACCGGCTTTTAAAAGATTTAACTATCACTTTAGCCTGTCCATTCCCTTATTTCCCTTCTACTTATAAAAAAGCAACTAATAAAACAAATTCTGGTAACGTTTGTCTTGATTGGTATGTTGTAGATAAAAGAGTGATCTTTTGTAAACAGAGTTTGTTTCGAAAACAGCTAGAGAAAATCATGTGAATGGAACACATTAGATTTTTGAGACTGGTTTGTTTGCTACTCATATCTACAAAACAAACCCTAGCAACATGCAATGATGGTTAGGAAAATATGTAGGTAGGAGTAAATAACCAAGCGATACAATGGCCTGCCAAGTTTTATGTAATAAAAGAATAAAAACGCATTGAATTAATGTGAGCGGTAAATATGGTTATACAGAATTAAGCAGCATTGGCCGCCTTTTCTTTTACTATTACTCATTAGTAGTAAAGCCTTAAGAGTCAACAAATATTCTAACTTGTTCAGTGTATAATATAACTGCTGAGTAGTATATAAGTCCAGCAAGTAAAATACACAATCACATTAACGAAAGGTATATTATGAAGTGTGTAACTTCAACTACACTCGGTGCCAATAAAACAGAATTCGTGCATGCGCACTGAATTTTGGCGCACGGATTACAGCAGAGTTTCCTTTCTGTATATGTATTTTGTATTCTGAGGCGCGACGTTGAAGCGCGAGGTCTCGAGAATGCGCAGAAGAGTTTTCATACTCACGTCGCTGGCTAGCGTGACGTTTTGGCTCGACTGATCCGAGTAGGAGTATAAAATATGTCGAGCGTTAGCGCAAGTTATGGGAAAATGGCATTAATTATGGCAGAAGACAGCTTCTTAATTCAGCTAATGAGGGAACATCCTTGTCTTGACTCATTCAATGTAGTGATTATAAAAATTACAACATGAGCGAGAACGTTAGGACAAATATCTCAGAAGTTGCGGTAAAATCAGCCAAGGAATCCGACTTATTTAATAAAAATTCCAGGTTTTTGCATGCCCAGTGAGTATAACGTTTTTAAATAAAAATAATGCATGGTTTTTGTAGTTTTACAAAATAGGTTTGGTATTACGGCGTTCACAAAATTGCAGTACTTATAATACATTACTTTTTTTTTATTGTTATTTTTAATAACTGTAGGGTGTAGACATTACAGATATTCATCTCAAAGCTCACTTTTGTCTGTAAAATTTAAGTTTTGCATACTTATCTGAAAGAGAATTTTAATATTACGTAAGATGCTATTTTACTGTATATTTTACCTCCGAAACTCGGAATATTCTGATATTTTCAGGGCACAATAGGTCAAGCTAGCCTTGTTAAACACATGGTGTTTGAGCTTGAAAGTGATAAAATATGCAAAGGTGATTTAATGTTATAATTTTAGTGTTTTATTTCAAAAATCCATACTCGTTTAAGATTTAGCTTTGTTTCTCTAACCTGTCATAGGGATGTTTCAATGTTGGCTTTAATAAACAGAAAATTGAAAAGCATTGTAATCTCTTGATTATGAGGAGATTTAACTTTTTTTTTTTTGTGCCGTCTTTGCATGCTGAAACTTCTAAGTGTAATAAGAGGAAAAACTATAAAATGTAACCACGTGAATAGCCATGCAGAGCTTGCAGAATTGAGTATTACAGTACGAAAGTATGTCATGTCTCCCGTAACCTTATCTGAGTTATAAGTAACAGTAAAGTGTAAAGTACAACGTAAGTAAATAATAAAATAAAGCGTGAGAAGTATCTCACGTATCTAATGTGAACACGTGGCTGTAATGTGTCCTTGACCGAGCAATGTCAGCAAAGTGTCGACAGCTTCTGTTACAATACAGAGGAAGCTAGAAGCAAAATCTTGTTGCTGAGGAAGAACCTCTGCAATTTGCTCTAACGATTGAGATATTTACCTGACAAATAATATGTATATCCTAAATTTTCTGGGCATAGCCTCTGAAGACTACTTTATTCTGGATGAAATTGACGGAATTTTACATAACTGCTAAACCGTAAGAGTTAGAAAAAAACTTCTTGCACAAAAAATATAGAGCACCTCAAGACACACAATTTGTTATATACATTTTTTTCGTGGAGCTGATCGTTTGTTAGACATTCCTCGTTTTTTGTTTCAGCGTTAAACTTACTTTTCTCATACTGGAATTTGTCAACTCCTGTCCATACAAACAAAAGAACTTCTCACAGCAACCAGCTTTTGACTATCACTTTAACCTATGGTAGCACTCTTATTTCACTTCTACTTTCAAGGAAGCAAGTAATAAGACTTTTTCAGCTAATTCTTCTCGATTAGGATGAAGTAAATAGAAGCATAAGCTTTCTAACAATAATTTGTTGCAGAGATGTAGAGAAAGTCATGTAATAGAACGCATCAGATTTTTTATATTCAGAGGGTCCCAAAACATGTAGGTATTTCCGGTGTAATCTCGGTATCGACTTTTTGGATACAAAACAATGCCTTCTCTATTCTATATATACATAGTACGTGTAGAGAAAGTAAAAATCAGATGTGTTCCTTTCACATGGCTTTCTCTACATATTCTGCAAACAAACTATTCTTATAAAAATTCTTCTTTTATATACATCAGTAATCGAGATAAACGTTAACAGAAATGCTCTTTTTACTTGCTTCCTTATAAGTAGGAGGGAAATTTGGGAACACATTAAAGCGATAATCAACGTTTTTAAAAGCTGATCGCTATGTGATGCAATTAAAATTCGATTCTCTTGCATGGCCCGAAGTAAAACAAAGAGAGATGAAACGAATGACGATTTCCCGTTTTAGAGAAGTATTTTAAAATTGAAGTCAATAAAAAGGAGTATCTCGGAAATGATTAACTTTACATAAAAATAGCATATGACAAGTTATGTGTTTTAACGAGATCACATTTTTTGTGCATTAAATTTTTGTCTATCTTTTGTTTTACCACTTATACAAAATTCATATAGAATGTATATCCTAAATTTTCTGGGAATAGCCTTCCGAAGGAAGCCATGCAAAGGATTTTTACGCCCGAAAACGCCATCGTCCTCCGCCGGGTGTGAACCCTCGACCTTAGGTATATATAGCAACCACTTTACCACGGAGGGCAGCAGTACATACGGTGTAATTGTATGGCTTTGAGTTTCAGCTCTATCTTATTTTTCCTTTTCAGTTTTATTTCTTCTGCATGTACAATGCACATAATAGGTAGAGAAGTATTGTATTGCAACACAAATTTGACGTCTAAATTGTACCGGAAATGTATTTTGAGGTCTCATGCATAAAAAAAAAGACATATTAGAAAAAATCACGCGTATGCGTGTGGGAGTGTGTACGGAGGGGGCAGCGTAGCTTATAAACGAAAAGACCGTTAAATACCAAGCTCTGTACAAGATTCTCCAAGAATGCGTCACGAAATCTTCCAACAAAATCCTCCCACCCCAAACTAAACTCTGAGAGATCCCTGACAGTTGCCTTACCTCGTGGCCGCTCCGTCACACTGTTGCCACTTCGCCCCGTCCAAGGCTGCAGCACGGCAGGGGATCTTCTCCTAAATCATCTTCAACTTCATCTTCATCATTGCTTCTAAAGTTAACGTCACTGTCATTGCTTATATTTACAATTACAGTAGGATTATTCGGCGCCAACTGAAACTACACTTGAGGAATGTTTGTTACATCTTGCAATAAGGATGACATCATCATTGCTTACGTAGCTTGAATCTATTGGCAGAGAGGTACTCATACCTGTTATCAGCTGAGACAGAACACTGGCTCTCAAGGATCACTATGGATCTTCCCGAGTTTAATGCTTTACATGAAAACATGTAGAAAATGTTGTTTTTCTCAAAAATGACTAACGATTTTGATTAATATTCTGTATATTAAAACGAGGACAAAGCGGCGCAAGGGCGGGTTTTCTCCGGGTTCTCCGGTTTCCCCCGTCATCGCATTCCACCGGTGCTCCATATTCATTGCATGTATCACCATTGTTATCACCTGCGGTGCCAGTAGTAAAAGTGGGCGTTAAAACTCTAAACATTGTATAATAAAATCATTTACATGACAAATAAAATGTATATCTTGAATTATTTGGGAGTGGACACTGAAAACCTCTTCATTCTGAATGAATTTTGCATAACTAGTAAACCGTAAGAGATAGACAAAACTTTGCTACATAAAGTGTAGATCTGATTAAAATGCACAACTTTTACCATATACAGTTTTAAATTTATTTTATACAGTTAACTTTATCGAGTCATTCCTTGTTATTGGTTTCAGTTTTAAACTACTTAAACTTTTCTCAAACATGATCTTTTGTTTCATCTTTCTTTTGTGTTACTCTCGGCCATGCAAAGAGAAATGTTCACATAGCGACTAGCTCTTTAAATGATTTGACTATCGCTTTAGCCTAATATGCTCCCTTATTTTCCTTTTGCTTAGAAGGAAGCCAATAATAAGACAATTTCTGCTAATGTTAATCTCAATTAAGAGGATGTAGATAAAAGAATTTTTTTTTTTCAGGATAGAAAAAGAAAGTCATTTGAATGCAACACATAAGCTTTCTTTCTTTGATTAAGAATTAAAGATAAAATGCATAATTTGAAACCGTTTTAATATTAAAACATTTGTGAAGATATAGGCAGAGTAAATTCATTCGAACTTCTTTTAAGTCAATATGAATGATTGGCAATGACTATTTCTTAATGGTTCGTTATACTAATACCTGAGAAGAGTAGAAAATCTAGTGTGGCTCTAGAACAACAGGATCATCTTTGATAGCATGTTGTTCAGAAAATGTAATCATTAAAATAAGAACTATAGCTTTCCTGGCGACGTGTTAATTCAAAATCTTCTCGGGCTTCTAGCCAGGTAATAACCTGGCTAGAAGCCCGAGAAGATTTTGAATGTAATCATTGGTAGCAACATGGAAAGACCTTGTTTTATATTGGAAAGGAATGCCAGAGAGAGAGAGAGAGAGAGAGAGAGAGAGAGAGAGAGAAGAGAAGCTAATTCAAGGAATGTAATTATGATGACTGATATTAACTTCTGAGTAAATGTACACCATGGGGAGGGGGGGATATAGTCTTGTCTGGAACGCCAAATCTGTGCAAGTTCTACACGTCACACAGCGCCTTGTGTACACCATCTGCGATACAGTTGTGTAGCAGCAATAAGTTGTCACAAGTTCCAAATCTTAATATTAACTGATCCATATGATCAATAATTATAATCAAATACATAACTTAAGCTTCCTCAAAACAAACAGTTTTATCGTGTCCGCGTCGTTAGATCGCTCGCCTAGACCGAGACAGCCCGGGTTCGATCCCTATCGACCGCATATGAGATTGGCAGTGGAAAAAACGGCGCTGGGGCGGGTTTTCTCCGCGTTTCCCCGCTATAACATTCCACCGGTGCTCCATCTTCATTCATGCATCTCAGTGTCATCGCCAGCGGTGCCACAAGAGTTAAAGGGGGCATTAAAAAAAAGTTTTTATTGTACGGCATTACTAAACCTTAATTTATTATATTTATAATAAACTTATAAACCTTAATTTATAATAAACTAATAAACATTGCCTCCTTCCATGTGTGTCCACTGTAGCGCTGTGGCAGAACAATGGTGAGGGTCGCAGACTCATTTCTCTTAATGATGTTGAATTAACACATAGCACAATTTATTTTAGACATACTTTTTTTATACAAGACATTCGGTACAGTTAATAAATGTATGATAGTAAGGTGCTTCTTTAAGGGTTTATTCTCCAAGCATCAATATGCTACACACGAAAGCATATCGGGCGCAGGATGGTGTGCAAACGCATCAGACACGAACAGTTCTCTCAATGAAAAAATCTGATGTGTTACACTCACATGATTTTCTCTAGCTACTCTACAAACAAACGTCATACAAAAGATAATTCTTCTTTCAACTACTCTAATCGAGATAAACGCTAGCAGAATTTTATTACTTAGTTCCTTTTAAGTAGACTGGACTAAGGGAATGCACTAGGCTAAAGTGCTAGTCAAATGTTTTAAAAGTTGTTATGTGATTGTCATTGCAAGTCGCCTCTTTGCTTGGCCAGGTGTAGAACAAAAGAAAAACGAACTCTCCCGTCTGTGAAAAGTATAAGTACTTTACAACTGAAACTAATAACAAGGAATAACTCTGAAACGGCAAGTTCCACGAAAGCAATGTTTATGACATAACTTGTGTATTTTAACGAGATCTACATTTTTTGTACAGTAAGTTTTTTTTTTCTATCTCTTAACGTTTACTAGTTATTCTAAATTAAGCAAAATTCATCCAGAATAAACAGGTCTTTAGAAGCTATTCCCAGAAAATTCAAGATATACATTTTATTTGTGATAGAAATGGCTTTAATATGTGATATTTTAATCAAAATCGTTAGAGCCGTTTTTAAGAAAAACAACATTTTCGAAAATTTGTCCATGTAAAGGGTAGTTAGGGGTGGGGGATTTTCCTGAAAATCTTCGTGTCGCATCCTTGGAAGATACAAACCTAAATACCAGGTTTGGCATTCAACCGTCTTTTAATTTTGGAGCTATGCTGTCCACAGACACACAGACAGACCTACACAAGGATCTTTTTCTGAAAATGCTTTTTTTGGACTCAGGGGGTCCTAAAACATGTATTTCCGGTGAAATCTCGACATCGAATTTTTGGATGGAATACAATACTTCTGTATCCCTATGTGCATTGTACATACGGGGCTAGAGAAAGTAAAAATGGAATATGTGTGTGTATATATATAGTATAAAAAATACTAAAAAAAATACTAAAAATGTTAAGGAAACCAGTGTTTTGAAACATTTTTAGGAATTCCAATTTTGGGCAAATTTGGTTTTTTTGAGATAGAATATGTTTTATTTCTTTACTCAATAAAATGCCAACTGCTACTGGAATAATGTGATATTCTCAGACGATGTGACATTTTTTTCCACACGTAAGGAAAATGCTTGGCTTCACAATTCCATCATGGTTACATCTATATCGTGTTGGGACTGGATATGAAAGGTGTGCTGTGGAAGCTTGGTTATACACTAAACGGTGTGCAGTACATGGTAAAACGCGATAATAATTGATTCCCTCTGTAAGAAAGTTTTCAAATTGGTTTGATATCAGAGTGGTATAGTGGTCTGAACAACAGATTTGAACCCTATTCAGTGTATGGACTGAGGAAAAAAGGGAGCTGCCCACCAATTTATCTGTAGGTGGGCGAAGGCAAAATATGGCTTCTGGGCACAAATTCAAGAAGTCTGGGATCTTGTAGCTTCTCATTCACACTACTGCAGGCATTTAATTTCGTCTATACCCCAAAAATTGAAGGCAGTTATACAGGCTGAGGGTTCATATACCCAATATTAATTATGTTTATTTTTTGTATTTTAGTTTTAAAGACAATACAGTGCGATCCATATAAACCTGAACCATTTTAATAGGCCATAATTTCTCTCTGAAAACTCGTAGAAATGTAAAATTTATTTTAATGATCTCAGTGGCTCAGGGAGAATCGATGACAATCGTGGCAACAGTCGTTCATTGTCATCTGTTGATTATATTGATTTCGATGGAAATTACGAGCATTTTAATGGCATTGTAGACAAGTCTTTTGTTTGCAGTCATAACAGCAACATGCAGTACTCACTTCGAGAGCGTGTTTTCACTGTGAAAACGTATTGGAAAACAAATGGTAACAACACAACGGGAATTTCGGAGAGAAATATACGGAATGTTCCGACAAAGGCAACAATTTAATCGCTAGCGAGAAAGCTGGAGACAACTGGTATTCTCGTTAGTGAGAGTGGAAAACATAGATCACCATTGAGTGCAGAGACTGTTCAAAGAAGGCTAGTGAACTCGCCAAACAAATCGTTGCAGTCGATTGAGACAGGAATCAGGCTATTCATGTGGTGCATGTCAACGAGCTGCGGCTGTCTACAATGCCATGAAAATGCTCGTACTTTCCATCGAAATCATCAACAGATGGTATTGATCGATTGTTGCCATGATTGTTGTCGATTCTCTCTGAGCCACTGATATTAAAACAAATTTCACATTTCTAAGAGCTTTCAGAGAGAAATTATGGCCTATTAAGATAGTCAGGTTTATATGGATTGCACTGTAGTTTTTATTTATACATATTTTTTTTAGTGTTAGTGGAATTATGTTTTTGTTTGCCCATAATTTCAAACGCCAAAGTTATATTTATGCAATATTACATACAACATATCCAGTCATAAAATTAACTAACATAATAAATGGCAAACAGTGCGAGAATTGAATCTAGGAACTTGTGAGTGGAAGCAAGGCCTTCATAACCTCTCAGCCACCGGAATGTTGTTCTGTGATCTGTTTTCAGTAGTCTTAAATTAATCATTGTGCTATCAGTCACAGACCCTTGTACAGTTCTTTCGTGTGCACTGTGAATACAGCTTTTATGAAGATAAATGAAGCTCTTCTATCAACACATGGAATCTGGGGATGACTCATTTTTTGTGTCTGTAGCTGTACATCTTCATTCTTAGCCAATTTATGTTAGTACCCAAAACCACAGGAACACTTATCAGATTATATGTTTTAAACAATTTTAAATTCAAGTTGATTTCATAATAGTTTAATTTTTGATGTTATTTTGCTATTATACTAAAACATTTGAGACGAGGCATTCACATTCTAAGCAAAAGTATTACTAAGATCCTAAAACAAAATTGAATTATGGAAAAATGAAAGTTCTATAAACATGAATAACTGAATAAGAGCTTTTGGAAGGATATTCATAGCAACAGTTTAAAATATAGTTCTTTCTCTGACAATTTCTTATACTCTCCGTAATTTCCACAGGATTAATCTGGGAAAACAATTATTCTTAAGCAATGGTGTTATCTTAGATTGGCTTATGGGAAGTCAAAATATGTTATAGAAATTTGTATATCTCATATTCATAATTCCTGTAAATAAAAATGCAAGGTAGATAAATATTTACTGAAAACAGCATTACCGACTTATTTGCTAATAATAATTTACCAATTAAAAGAAACACATAATATAATAGCAAATATATATTTTAGGTCGATGCATTTTGCAAATGATTGTGTGTGATAAACATATATTGTATTTTCCTCCTAGACTTGTGGACATAATGGGACACATATTAACGAGTGGAATTGCAGCAATCACATTATCAGCAATGTTTTGTTCTATTTTGTTCATTAAACACACTGTAAATTATGAGAGATACAAGAATGAAACTGCTGCCATGGATGGGAGAAATAGCTCCAACTCCAGTGAAGATAATCTTCTAAGAAGCATAGCATATTATAATATTTACAAAGAACCAGAAGAAGCAAATGCTACAATCAAACAACATCGCTCCAAGATTGTAGAGGTAAATATATAACTTCACCACTCAAATACTTGAAATCCATAAGCACATTGTTGCATCTCATTTCTCGGGCCCTATTCATTTTCTTGCGGATCTTCAGGATACACTCGGTATTTGTTTATTTCCTCCATTCTAAAAATTGATTGGAATTTAAGACATTCTAAATTTCATGTACTGTCAGCCATATTGTCATTTTGAGAGCTGGCAGTCAGGTAGCATCTAATATCATATTCAATCTAGCTGTGGTCATTTGGGAGAGCAATTTTGTTACTTAAAGGAAGTTTCCCAAGTCTTTACTTGTGACAATAAATGCGTCAAAAACCTGGGCTAAAGAATTCCTGCTCTCTAAGCATTTTAAACATTTTGGTAAAATTTCTTTAAGGTCTCCCAATTGAAACTGTTGAAAAAACTAATGAGTAATGAATATCCATATAATGCTTAAAAATGTGTTTTAAAGTTCTTTCACAGGAACTTTTTAGGATGTCAGTAAATTTACAATTGTTCCCTTTTGTATATTTGGTTGAGAAAAACAATAACACAACAGGATAGTGTTCCTCAATGTAAGAAAATGACATGCAGAAGATGTGAAAACAGAACGTACACCATAACATTAGGGTGAGGAAAACTAAACCGAGTCCTGTAGTTGTTTATCGATTACTGCAACATAAATGAAATATATTTATATATTTTAAACAACCAGTGGGGATTATTAAAAACATCTCTCTCTCTGGTCTAGGGGTGCATGCTAGCCTCTAGTTCCCAAGCTCGTGGGTTCAAATCTGGCAGAGTGTGGTGGATTTTTTTCGGGCATAAAAATTTTTAGCAAGGTTTCCTTCAGAAGGGAAGTAATGCTGATAGTCCCATGTGTTAGATTTACGGCAATATAGAATGGGACATTAAGAACCACAGTAACTAAAGTGTGTCCCTAAATATAGTTCAATTTCACACACACTCTAACCTAGACTTAACAGGGCAGAATGCACGCTCGCATGCTTTGGTGAAACCTGTGGGAATTAATAAGAACTAACTACATTAGCTTTTTCACACACACACCCACGCGCACGCACGCACACACACACACACACACACACACACACACACAGAGTAAAAGAATTCCTGCAGGGCGAAATTTCGGCACACTGGTGGCACTGGTATATTCCTGGAATTAACAGTGCATGCTTTAGTGAAAACACTGGAAATTATTAAAACCAAATTACGCGAAAATCAATTTACTTACCTGCACAAAACAGAAACCACTGGAAATTACTGAAATTTGGCTGTGTAAATAAATTGACACTAACCTATACCTAACCATACATAAATCATAAAATTAGAGATCCCAGTCTATTTATTCGCTCACCTCCTATTGGTTTTAAGGATTACTGATATTAAATAATTCATATATGCATTGAACATTTTAATGTCAAAACAAACCCTGGATAACTTTTATAAGTAATTCATGCAGTAAAAATTATCAGTACTTGGAGGGCACAATCATAATCTACAGAATCACCTTAGTATTATATACTTGAATTTACAAAAGCATTAAAAATAAATAAATACTAGGGTAGTCAGCAGCTTGTCTTCTCACGATATTTTTTGCATCAATGTTGGCAGTGAGCAACTTAATGTATGATAGCAAGAACTTTGTAAATAACTGCAAAGCGGCTCTAAATCCATTTCTATATAAAAGTATATAGGTACATAGAAACTTCCAGGAAGAAAAAAGTATGCAAGCTTCTACATATTATAGCTCATTCCACCATAAGCATTTCTACATATTACTACTTTGCACCACATACAGGTAGGATGAGGCGTAGAACATACAGGAATTGCAATTCCATGTCTACCTAACTTTCTCTATCTGAATCCTAATACCTGATGATTGTCAAACTAAATAAACTGGTAGTCTGCCACTCTCAAACACAATATCTACAGTATCATTGAAGAATTATTGATGGTTTTTCATAGCTGATTAAATTATTTTCATTCAGACTTGCTGTACACTGAAAAACATTTGGGGGGGGGGGGGGAGTCCATGACAATCTATATTAACAGTGCCCTACATAGCTATCATGTATCTACTCTGTGGTGCATGTGGACAAGAAAATTCCTTGGAAACATAGACAGCAATATCTCACCAGAGTGAAGATATTTCACCTTACAGCACAATGCACTGAGAATACTTGATAAACTCATCCAGCAATCAAGGTATATCTGTATGTTGTGATGAAGAAATAAATAACTTTTGTAGTCATTCAATTTGTACAGCAATAGAAGTCAAGTTAAAATACAGTATATTCAGTGTCAAGGAATTCATTAATGGTATAAACAGGATTATTCACTAGCAGCTTATATAATCTTGCTTTAAGGATATTTATAGGTAATTCTTTTTGACCCAACCCCCCAGCTTTTTGTACATGTTTAATCCCAGAACTAGAGTTATGTGATTTGGTTAATCTTTGATAAGGTGTTTCTATTCAAGTGTGATTCTAGTATTGTAGCTGTGTACATCTCTCCACACTGCTAATGTTGAAAGATCATTTCTAACATACAATAGTACCTGATAGATGTATAGGTTAACTGCTGTCAAACACTGCAGTCTAATACATAGTAGTTTACAATGATCTAATTTACCTGAGACATGTAATTATCCTAACAAGTTTTTTCATTAACAAGAAAATGTTATGTGCCACCTACATGTCCACTACTTCTGCATAACAAAATTCCGTAAGATATAATGCTTTAAAAAAAATCAAAATATACTGATCTACATACTTATCTGAAATATGATTTTTTAAATTCCTAATCAAATAAATACATCTAGAAAGCCTTGCTTTTATATTTTTTATATAACCAATTTACCATAAACAAGAATACCTAAATATTTAACTGTCTCAATTACTTGGTGATTCTGTGTATTTCTGAAACTAAAATACATTTCCTGAGTTTTACTTTCATTTAGTAGGAATCCATTTGCTCTGAACTATAAGGAAGCTTGAGAGAATTATTTTGTACAAAAGTTTGAAGTGAGTTTACATCTGATATTATTCATTCAGAAAGGTGGTATCCGTATAATATTATTATTGAAGAATTTACGAAAGATGGCAAGTAATACATACTTAATATAAATAGAAGGGGCCCTAACACAGACCCTCGTGGGACACTGAACCTAGGCATCAGTGCAAGACCATTGAGGGACCTGAGTAATGAAAATTTTTTCTCTGCTGTTGATGTTGAAGCTGATAATGTGACTAGGGTCTGAAGCAATTTACTGATGTTGGGAAACATTGAAGAACTATACTGCACAAAGTCTTCTTCATACTGCAAATTCAGCTTGGGCAACAAAGGCTCAGGAGGACAGTTTCTGTAAAATGCTACACATTCCTTCAGATCCTCAGAGGGGCTTTAACATGCTTACTTGGAATGACTTTTAGTAGAGAGCATGTTATGATATTGCGTTTAAATCTGCCAAGGAAGTTGTGTTTGAACATTGCCCAGATAAGGAAGAAATATATTAATTTTACAGGACACTGATAGAGAGTTTGCCTGTTTACATTCCTTGGAAAGTCCATATGTCCTGCATTTTAGAAACTGTTGATGTGGTAGAGGTGAAAACTTTGTTAATGTTTTTCTTAGTTATCTCTAATTGTATTTCAAGTATCCAATCAAGATGATCAACATGGTCACAACCTTCTGCTAAATCTGCATTTACAACTGGAGTTGTCTGCCCAAAGTCATGGTGAAACAAAATATCTCCCCTAAAATCAAAAGGGAACGACAAATATAACTCCTTTAATGAGACTGGCATGCCTTTTGAGCAGCCTCTTTGTTTGTAAATGACTATTGTAACTCAAGAGAATATTATTGTAAATATTTATTAGCATTAAATTAGCTTTGAATATATTAATTTTAAAAAGAGATTTTTGTGTTAACTTGATTTGAAATTTCTGCACACAAAGCTAATCGTAATCCAACATCGAGGTTACGATCTTCCTTTTCGATATTCATATAATTATATGAATATAATTTTGATATGCATTCACCAAAGCCGGATATAGCTCTTAAATTCTCATAATACTTTCTTTGTTTTTGGACTAATCTTGTTATTATATTTTCTTTTATTATATTCAGAAATTATTCCTTTGAGAAGAGGAACAAAAAAAGATGACCAGTTATCTGACTGATCCCTAAATCAACGGTTCCCAACCGGTGTGCCCCGACACCCTAGGGTGCCGTGTGATTAGCTAAGGGGTGCCGCGAGATATTGAGATAAACAAAAAAAAAAATACCTTCTACTGAAGCCTTAAGTCTTGTAAGGTCTTGAAATAAAATAAGTCAAATCAATTACTCTCATGCACGGCAGATGGTGATAGTGGTCGATTCATTTCAATAATTCAGTTATACTAGTATCCCACAGATAGCATTACAGCTATACCCTGCCGAACATTCCCGAGACTTCGACAGATGAATATATAAAAGTGTATGCCGCTTGGTGCTTTCAGTTGTCTTCCTCGCGTTGATTCGCAGTGTTTAGCTATGGATAAGTTCATTGTTAAACGTAAACGCCAGGAAAGTGAACAGTCGGCTCCTACTGCTTGCTTTAAGAAGCCAAATCTTACAGTTTCTCCCGGACTGTCGAATTCACCACATAAAGAAGACAAACGAAAGAAAAGAACATACCAGGACAGTTACTTAGCGTATCAGCTGTGCGAATGGTAAAGAGAATGACCATAGGTGATGCTGCCCTTGAAGCCTCATTTAAAGTAGCAGAACTGATAGCTAAAAAAAAGAAACCTCATACTCTTGGAGAGGAAATCATTGGCCCTGCATGTCAAGTAAGTTCCTCTGTCCAACAACACAATCAGCCGCAGGATATCTGAAATGCCATGCAATATCAACGAACAAGTCACGGAGAAAATAAAAACTTATAGAACATTTGCTTTGCAAGTAGATGAGAGTCTCGATATTGGTGACAAACTGCAACTCCTTGGTTTTATCAGATATATTGATGAAAAAGATATTAGTGAACAGTTTCTGTTCTGGAGACCGCTGGAGACTACAACCACAGGCCATGATATTTTCGTTTCTATTAATTCCTATCTCAATGACCATGATCTTCCATGGAAAGACTGTTGTGGTATATGTACAGATGGTGCACCATCTATGTCTGGGAAAATTAAAGGTTTTACTGCCAGAGCTCTCAATGAAAATCCATCCATTATTATAACTCACTGTTTTCTGCATAGAGAGGCATTAGTTGTGAAAACGTGTAATGAAGATTTTGCTGAAATGTTTAACCAAGTTGTGAAAATGGTGAACTATATGAAGTCTCGACCTTTAAAGTGCAGAATTTTTGAACAGTTATGTCGCGCAACGGATGCAGCTCATACCTCTTTGTTACTTCACACAGAAGTAAGGTGGTTGTTGCGGGGTCGTGTATTGAACTGGTTTCTCGAACTTAAAGAACAGCTAAATCTTTTTTTAAGGATGAAAATCAAGACACATTTCATGAGCTCTTACTAAGTGATTCTTGGTGTTTTGAACTGTCGTATCTGGCAGATATTTTTCATAAGCTGAATGAACTGAATGTTTCGATGCAGGGTCGACATGAAACAATAATCTCCTCAACCAATAAAATGAAAGGTTTTAAAAGAAAACTTAGTTCTTGGAAGTCTGCAGTTCAAAAAGGAGATTTGTCGAACTTTCCATCTCTTCTTAATGTGGCAGGAGATAAAGATCTGGGTAAACTGAAAGACCGCATTTGTGATCTCTTATCAAGATTGCAAGATGCAATAGATGCATACTTTCCAACTATTTCCACTACGAATCTCAACTGGGTTGTCTCACCATTTGATTTCATAGATAGTGCAGAGGAAATAGATTTCACTGCTTGTGAACGAGATGAATTTATTGATCTATGCGCTGATGCCACACTCAAAGGTAAGTTCACCAAGAGTGAGGCGTCGGTGGCTAGTTTTTGGCTTCAACGGAGAGAGGAGTACCCTAACCTAATGAAGAAAGCAATTAATGCACTTTTGCCCTTTTCAACATCCTATCTATGTGAGCAAGCCTTCTCTGCTATGGTGACAGTAAAATGCAAAGCAAGAAATAGACTGAATAACCTTGAGGATGATTTGCATGTTTCACTGTCAACTGTAAGACCCGACATCACATATCTGTGCTCTAAGCATCAATCACAAGTTTCACATTAATCATTAATCGAACAAAATTTATTGATGTATTTTTACTCGGTGATTGTAGTAAAGTTTACTGTATTATGTTATGGTTTACGTTGTTATTATTATATAATATTTCAATAAGTTAACATATTAAGCTTAATTTTCTTTTAATTCAAGGAAGGATGCCCCTGGTGTTTAATGTTATTCCCAAGGGTGCCGTGAACTTCAAAAGGTTGGGAAACACTGCCCTAAATAATAGTGTATCAGTGGTAGGAAATACGAATTTGCTAGAACAAGCTTCAATGAATGTACATAAAGGGTCATATGCATCCATCACAAATCTCAATCTGTAGATCCTATTATGAGATTAGACTCTATGCCCAAATTCTAGGATGTAGATTAAGTCAAGAACTACATTTATTCATACTTAATACATTTATTTAGAAATAATAACTCTGACAATGAGTTTTCAGAGGTGTCAGTTTTGTATAATTTGCAAGTACATGTCTGATTCCAAAAACCTACTCATATGCATACATTCTTAGAATACTCATATTTATTATATTTATATTACATTATTACAGTATCTTTTGATTAAATAAATTCCTTCTCTGTATAGAAGGTGTGAGTAATAAGGTGTGTTTTTATTCTGATCACACTTATTGTCTCAAATATGCATTTTACATATTGTACCCTTCAACTAAGATCTGTGATTACAGTGTCACATCAAAATTTCAATGTAAATAATAATAATAAATAATAATGAAAATAATAATAATAATAATAATAATAATAATAATAATAATAATAATAATAATAATAATAGCCCACCTGGGTAGTATGGTGGTAGCCTGTGTGCTTCATATTCAGAAGATCGTGAGTTTGAATCTCGCTTAGGGTGAATTAGCTGGATAAGGTTTTTATTTGGGGTTTTCCCTAATCCTGAGAAGACAAATATCAAGTAACTTTAAGTTCCATGGACCCAGAGATCATTTGCAGCATTTTACCAATTTCAATCATAGTCTGATATGACCAACCAGGTTAAAGGACGTTAAAACTACCCCCCCCCCAAAAAAAAAAAAAAAAAAACAGTACAAAAGTAGTACTCCAAAACATCTGGGTCCTGGATAGTGAAAAAATAAATGTGAGGAATCTATCAAAGAATGGAAACTGTTGATGAGTGAAATTAAAAGAAACCTTTGTACTCGCAATGTGTGAATCCATTAGCAGAAACAGTATAATTGGTTTGTCACTGCCAAAATATTGGTGAAATTTGATGCCCTCTGCATACTTCCATTAGATTTTAGAAATGATTCCTAATGTTAGGCGCTACACATGATGGTCTGATGGGTGCCCAATAGCTGTAAATTGTTAGTAGCAGAAATATTCCAGGTCTTATTAGCAGGATTATTGGCACTAAGCTGTACCTTTTTAGCTCTTCATTTTGTTTTGACATTAAACTATGAGTCAAAATAACAGTCAATGAATTAATCCGCGCTGTAAACTGTATGAGGCAGGAAATTCTTTAAAATAGCATTTTTTGTTTGTTTGTTTTGTTCAAACGATACCATTCATTTTAAAAGCACATGCCATACTGATGCCTATCACCGGTATTAATTGAGTTATGCGAAGAGGTTGGTTATATTTTTAGCTCTGCTCTTTGTGTCTGCCATTCTTGACTTCCTCCAGTTAAAATCAAATGGGGGGACTTTTTGTTTAAAGTTGTGCATCTGATGATGTTGCGGTGTATGAGGAAGATTAACACGATAACTATTGACTTTAGATGCTAATTGTTCTTGATAAATAAACTAATACAATGAATGAAATATGCATTTTTGTATTTCATTCTCCTTTAAGTAAAACTTTTATACTAGGGCTGGGAAATGTTTGTGTGGAATAAATACTTGTGTAGAATTATTAACAACTGCAATTAAACATTTTAATCCTGTTCCAATTTTTTTTACTCTCTATGTGGATATAAAACATAATTCTATAAGCATGTCCAACATACATTTAGGTATATACTAATTCTTGGTTTCATATATCATTACCATCTATTATATGTTATTAATTTATTGTTAGTATCCTTACTTTGCCATTCATATACCTACATTAATAATTCTGAACCCACAAAATTTAAGCTTTCCTTCAGTTAGTGAAAGAGAGACATTTTGAAAATAAGCTTAAAATGTAGCTAATCTCAATGTAACAGAACCTCATCGATCGACACATGGAATCTGTGGAGGATTTTTTTTTTTTTTTTTTTGGCAACGGGTGTACATTAAAATTACAGACTTTTTCTCATAATCATACACAAAATGATAACTAATATCTATTTGCTTAGAATTCTTGCAAAATTTACCATTCTTTGCCAAAGCTGTTGCACCATTATTGTCTTCATAAATTGCCACACATTTGCTTAGTTTTATATCATTGAAAACCAAATTCCTCTTATGGGTAACACTTCTTCAACAAAATCGGCTAACACATAATATTCTGCACAAGTAGACCCTCTTGGCACTATCTTCTGCTTTGTGATTTCCACAACTGTATTTCCAATATCACTTGTCGACTTTTTGTCTGTTAAGTCTGCATCCCAATCAGCATCCACATAACAGTTCTTTCTTCACTATAGTCTGATCCATACCTTAACTTTAAACTTCTTGTATGATATAAATATATGCATATTTGTGATGGATATTAGCATAAGCACTTTGAAAATAATTTAAATCAGATAATTTACTGTATAGGAAACATCTGTTGTGTACCATTTGCAACAGCCAATAAGGCTCCTGTCAGATTTCTGTACTTACATTTTTCATTCACTTTTTCTGCTGGTTTGACTTCAGGTTGATTTCTATTGGCATTGTAAACCTGTTGGACTTAACAACACTCTACTTCTCTAACAAACTTGTAATATATTCTTAGTTTTTCATATTTAAGATTGATTCCTAAGTATCGATTGTTCTCCCTAAATCTTTCCTACAAAATTGATTTTTACTTCAACAATACTTTTATTTCTTTTCCAAAGATCAATAGTCAACCACATATAATATGCGTGCGCGTGCACACACACACACACACACACACACACACAGAGGGTGTCCTAGAATATAACCGCACAAATTGGCCGGGTTTATTTATGGATGATGTTTAACTGCTGTGGTTCTCAGCATCCCATTCTATACTGTATGAAAGAACGCTTAATTTTGCTCAGAGGACTCTTTATCAGACTTCAGGTTCTTTTACATAAATCTACATGGGTCCAGCGATTTTACTACTCTTCTGAAGGAAGTCACACTAAGGATTTTTATGCCTGAAAAAATCCATTGTCCTCTGCCAGATTTGAACCCATGACCTTGGGTATATGAAGTTAGCATGGTTACCATTATACCACAGAGGGCGACGAAGAATTGTAGAGGGGTCCTGGATAAGTAGTTTGAGATGTGTCCCTTTTGTCAAATGTCAAATATCATATTTTCTGGATCGTATACCAGTGGCCATAAATTGAAACATTGTGGACGTGGAGGTCCCATTTTCATTCGGAACACTTCATTGGTATGCCAGTAGTCGAAGGAATACAGCATTGGTGCACAATCAGTAAGGTATTTAAAATTAGTGGACTTCCTTTTGGCAAATTTGCCTGTTCTTTGAGGGTGTGCATATCACTGACAACCGTACAGTTGATTTCAGATCATATGTAGTTACCCACTAGCCCATACTAGTGGGTGATTTGGTATAGCGCTACCCTGAGAATCCCATGATTCTAAGTTTGCACTGCTCTCTAAAGATTCCATTTTATTACTTTTTTACTTTTCTTGTTTTTCTCAAAGAGGCACACAATTTGACCAGCAGTGACCAGCTTAGTTTACATTTCTGAAGTCAGGACGACAAACTCTCCAGTACAAATTACTTCCAAAAGACTGAAATCTATTTAGCATTCAACATTAAATGCAGTATTGTTTTTCAATGAATCTGCATAGATCAATGTAAAAAAACAATTGGGTTTGTTGAAAACATTTACATAATGTGTGTTTTGAAATGTAGAAACTGACTATGATTTTAGCAGCGGAATAAAAAGTTATATGCTTTGCTAGGATTGGAACAGTGGTACTTCTTGTTTTGCTATTGTGTCGTTCTAACTACTTAAGCTATTGTTGTTTTATGCGGTTGTGCTTCTGAAAATCTTGTCTAATGCCAACATGCCTGTGAGAACCATGAATTGCTAAACAATGTGTTCATATTGTAAAAGTATGCACATTATGTGCAAGGAAATAAATTGTTTCAACAGTATGAAATGGAGATCATATGGACTGACATCCTAAGATAATCAAAGCTATGAACTTCTGAATTCATGTGTTTTTTGGTGCCATGTGGTATCATTGCACATGCATAAGGAACCAATAGTGTCAACCCGAGCAATGAAGGGCCTGTTGAACTGCTTTGTGTATCACTGAAAAAGTCACAGCTATAATGTATGTACATAACACATTAACGTGTGACACATATACACGTTTTAGAAATTCTTTTGAGAAGTATGCAGAAGTGTATCTCTTCAGGGTTAATGTAATATTTACTGAAATGTCCTCCGTTGCATCTACATACTAATCGTACATTGCATTTCTTTTATTTGTTGGTACAAATAAATCATATTGAGAACCACAGAAAATATGAATATTTCATTATAAAATACAAACAAAGGAGATAACATAAAAAATAAAGTATTTGGGAAGGCTTGAACCTTCAACTCTCGCAACATCTTAACCTGATGCCCACACGCTTACCATAGCCTAAATAATGCCACTTATGTCTATGCCAAACACATTCAATAAGTAAATATTGCCTACTCCACTCTTTTAGCATGCTATTAAATGTCTATTGCTATAGTGCTGCCATCTGTTGGTAAGAATTGAACAGGTTAAAACTTTATAATATCTATAAACATAAAATTTATTGATTTAGATTATTATATTAAAGGCTGGGATTGTATGAGGGTTGTTTAAAATAATGTAATACATAAATTACAGTCAGATTCACTTTAATTTGGCACCATAGACAGTGATCATTTGGAATTTATTAATCAACAAATGTTTCTTCCTGTATGTGCATTTTTTTCTTTAATATTTCATTTGTGTGGTATAGGTTTCAGTTTATCGTTAATGGATTTCACAAAACAGTTGATATAAACGCCTACTGATTTCTTTCAAACACTGCTTGACATTCTTTACACAGAGAACAGTCTGCTGATACATTAATTCTTTTAATTAATTTTGGTCTCTCACCATGCACACTTTCAAATAGATACTGTTTTAGACATTGATCTACTCACAGTTTTATGTCTGCCGACAGACTTTAAGTTCATAGTTGGATGTAACAGAGAAGTGTACTCAAATTTTTTTGTGAATTTGAATTTCGTCACACAAATTGATGTTTCTTGAGTGGACACTTTCATTTGACAGTCAATGTGTGGTAATTTATTATATATCCAGCCACAAACATAATTGACAGAATTCTGTTGAATCATTTCAGATATAGGACAGTCACCCTGAATAGAAAAATCATTTGATTCTTCTACTATATCTCTAGAAATTGTGAAATTAGAACTCTGTATATCATGGATGCATAGACTTCCAAGATCTTGATGTGCCTTCTTAGCTTCCGGAAAAGGCCGCGTCATCTTGCATGGAATTGCCGACGTTTCGCGAATCTTGCCATGCGCTTCTTCTGGGCTCTTGTGCGGTCCTCTTTTTTTTTTTTTTTTTTTTTTTTTTTAATTTTTTTAGAGAAAACAGGAATAAAGGTATTAAGGATAACAGGTGTTTGAGTGTGTGGAAAAGGATGAAGGATGGGGTGAGAAAGGATTCAATACTGTGGTGTCATTTTTTATTGGGGCATTTTTGGTGTCATAGGTCCCGCCGTAGCAATCCGGGTATTTGCGAGCGATGACTCAAATAAAAAGAAGTGGAGGCAAGGTAGACGCCATTGCGCAATACCCTAACGGAGACCTACAACAGAGGTGACTGATTTATGTTTCCATAATGGAATGCCATGTGCGCGATGGAGGTCTTCCCAAGTGTGTTCTAGGCGACGTTGCTGGTGGAGCTCCAAACCGTAGCATGTTGGGGCGGTGATTCATAGCTTCTGTCAGTTGTGTCATGTCTTGAAGGCGGATGGTTAGACCACATAGTCTGCTGCTGGAGCATCACGTCTATCTGTTTGTGAACTTTGTAGGTACCTGAATTGTTGATGTAGTCCACTACCTTCTCGAGGCTCTTGTTGAAGTGGTCTCGTAAAGCGGCGTTCTCCAGGTGTACTTCTGGAAGAGATGTGGTGATGCGGTCGGTGATGGTTTGTATGATGTATTGGAGTTTCTGGAGTGCTTATGTAGTTGGGTAAGTGTGGAGGTCTGCGGCTGGTCTTGTCTGCGAGGAAGTGATGACGGTTGCTGGCGCCTGTGAGGCTGGCTGAGGTGGCGCGGAAGGGGAGTGGCTGGCATCTGTCGGCGTGGGTATCTGGGACGCGCCGCTTGGCATTGTTACAAGTAGCACAATACACGGGGTGGCGTGTGAGGTTGTGGTAGGTGCAGGCAGCTGTCTGAGGTGTGGCAGCACCGGCGACACGGGAAAACGCGGACGCTCCGGCCGGGCTCAACCGTAAGTACCTGCCCGGCCCGGGGGTACATTACCATCGGGTAAGGCCTCGTCTGTCTAACGGTGATGGTCCTCTGGCGGTGTGAATACGTGTGGTCTTAGAGTGAGGGCCAACGAAGACGGCCGGTGTTGAAGAATAGACCATTTGGTAGCTGCCGGTGGACTCCACGCACTACTGCGCAGAAGCGAAGAGAGGTGTAGCTGCGGTGTTGGCAGAGGTGGTATGGGCGGTGTTTCGGCTGAAGAGGTGTTTTGCGCTGTGAGGCTAGTACGGCTTCTGCGGTATGACTGGCCGAGATGGCTGGCTGAAGCCTGGGAGACTAGGTCCGCGATGTCAGTGTAGATCTCTGTTCCCGACTTTATAAACAGATAGAGATGCACTATACAAGGATAGTGTTACGTGCCCCAGCAAGCTTATTTGCTCTGGCACAAAATCAAATGAATTGGAGACACCTGCCTGGGCCAATACACTGGAGTCTATTGAAGGGAATTATTTGTCATCTCAGGATAACTAAACATAATAAAGCAGAAACTGTGATTCCAGGGCATCAGAAATTCAAGGTTATTATGATGCTGAGTAGGATGTTGTCACTGGTTATGTTATTTTCTGAAAAATGGTTGTACAATATACTGATGTTTGAAGTGTCGGCCAATGATAGCTCTAAGTTCAACAGAAGCTGAGTTGAAGGGAGTGTCAGTAGCAGCTCTGTGGCTCTGGGTTTATGTAGGGAACTCAGGCCAGTGAAGAAATCAACAATTTTTTATCTTGATACCAAGGTTCTTTGTGGTCTGTATTACCTAAGTGGTGGATAGTCATCCCAGGATAAAACACAATGATGTTAGTCATACATTCTCAAGGAGAAGATGGTGAATAAAGAGATATCCATTCAAAGTCAAATGCAAACTTCAAATTTCAGAAATTGCAGTCAAATGTGCATGGTAAAGGACTGTTAGGACACAAGTTTAATGGCATGCTTGGGTGCTGACAGGATTACATTTACTGCAGTTGCTTGCATTTTGTTTGCTTTTTTCTTAATAAAAACACAAACCGTTTTATTGATAAATTTAATATTTTTACAATACAAAGCAGCTATAAATACTTGTATTTTATGACTGAAAGTTAGTAAACATGAAATTTAAGATAAAAGCCATTAAACAAATTTAAAACTTTAGCAAAACACTATTGTGTCATCAAATATGCTACACCGGGTATAAGGGTTTAGTGCTTGCTGCTTCTTTAACTAAGTCTGCAAATTAGCAGAAGTTAAATGTATGGTGCTATGGAGAAGAACAAATTTTAAAGAGGAAGAGAGTTGAAATTTTTATAAGTGTCAATAGTGCATTTTGGTTGGGTTAAGTTGCCATTACTTATGTTATCTCATTATGGTTGTTATATAAGAGCTGGTATTTAATAAATGTGTTGTTTATTTAATGTTTTAACCTAATGCAGCAGACTAACACTTTGTTGGATAATTTCATCAAGAGAAATCGCAGGAAAATAAAATGTTTTGTGTTCTTTAATATTTTACTTTAAGTTTGTATGTAACATAAGCTTTTGTATATTCCATTTGATTTGGACATAGGACCCTATATACCCAAAAGGGTTTCCTTTTACATCTCAAAATTGTATATAGCAGCACACTGAAAGTGTTGAATTTAAGTGCACCATTAACTTACAGTATATTGATAAATTAGGTTTTTTTTTAAACCAAGATGGAAAGTCAAAACTAATGCCTAATTGTTACTTTGTAAGCAAACAGTTTATGAGAAATGATCATGAGGAATCATAATTACAAAAATGAACACGTTATTTCCCTAAAATCATTTCAAGCATTAAAATTATAGAATAAAACAAAATATATTATGTATATAATTTTCAGAGATGGCTGGTATAAATTTTAGTCAGTGGGGCACAACTTATAAAAATATTAGATATATATGACAACTAAGAATATGCAATGCAAATATATGTCAGAGAAGAAGAAATGAGCTTTAATTTTCCTAAAAATAAATCAATCAACATTTTTATTTGACAGTAATATTTATTGACATATAATTCACCTTTACTTAAGTTTTTCATGCATTTTGGATCTTTGTTAATAGTTTTGCTATGCACTTCTGTACAGAAGCTTTATGAATCTCAGCAATAAATACTTTGAATGAAACAGTATATTTAAACATTAGTGTTATTTAAGGAAGCATTGTTTAATTGTCTTTATAGTGGAAGAGTTTCCTTTATTTTAGGCTCCTCTTAAGTCATGTGTGAAAGAGCAAACAGCAGATGGTAAGTAATAACATTGTCCTCACAACAAATCACTTCTCTTACAGGTGTTTCTATTTGGAGGACAGTTTCGGTGCGCATATGCGAGAAAAGTCCACAGATTCAGAATACCCACCATTAAACCTCCCTGGAACACCCCTGTCATCCCCCTTGCCCATCATAACAAACTGTAATAAACCAAAGCACAAGGAGAATGTGCCCCCTGGCTTCTTTTGTTTTTAAACTGCATTACAATGCAGGTGCTGAAGTGCATATGTGTGTGTGTGAAAATATCTATATAATTTTATTTTTTAGAGAGAGAGAGTTGTGAATTTGTGCACAAATTTATTAAATTTCAAAATTGCAGGAAGGGAAGATGCCCTTGTGCTCTTTAACATGAGCTGCTACTTAATTATGTAATATTTCAAATTCATGCTACCTGTCTTCATAGGGATAGTTGGGAACAGTTAATAAATTCACAGTCAGAACTAAATCATGTACTGAATGTGACATTTTGTTATTTCAGATGATGAAGCATGCATGGGATAATTATGTACGTTATGCCTGGGGAAAGAATGAACTCAAACCTATCAGCAAACGAGGTCACAGTGCAAGTATATTTGGATCTGTGTCACTAGGTGCTACCATAGTGGATGGACTGGATACTTTGTATATTATGGGACTCGAGGAGGAATATAAGCAAGGTCGAGATTGGATAGCAGAAAACTTTGACATTACTTCTGCGGTGAGTCTTGTTTATTTATTCTGCCTGTATGAAGTAACACTTAACTTACTTTAATTGGCCGTTTAAATTGTTTTTAAGCTTTAAAGCTTTACTTTTATGCAAATATATGCAATTTTTACCATATTTTAAGTTTCTAAAAACATTAAAATCCATTTTTTATGTTGCATAATAATATGTATAACTCTTATGTTTATACCAGGAATATTGAATTAATTTTCAAAATGGTGCAAAGTTCATTTCAATATTCCAGCTATAAGTTCACTAAAATTAAATCATCTGTCTTGCAAGTGAATTTCAGAATGGTGGTATGTCAGCTGTTTACTTAAATACATTTCATCACATTGTTCAACTAGAACTATATGCCTATTCAAGACTATAGCTTTATATAGATAATAGAAATTTTTCTTATGAAAGCTTATTTTTATGTCTACTTAATAAAACCAAAATAACCTTTACAGTAATAGTTTAATTACATGTTTCATTGTGTATATAAAGAGGATTGAAGAAACTCAATCAATATATGTTAAATAAAAAAGAAAGAAAAAAGTATCTGATAATTGTGTGCTTTAACGAGATATACATTTTTACTTTCTCTACATGTACTATCTACACAGTGTATAGAGAAGGTATTGTAATGCACCCAAAAGTTTGATACCGAGATTTCACCGAAAATATATGTTTTGAGACCCCCTAAATCCAAAAAAAAGCATTTTTAGAAAAATGCATGTGTGTCTGTCTGTCTCTCTGTGTGTGTGTCTGTGGGCAGCATAGCTCAAAAACGAAAAGTCTATTAAAAACCAAACTTGGTATTTAGGTTTTGTATCTCCCAAGGATGCGACACGAGGATTTTAAAAAAAAATCCCCCCACCCCCAATTACCTTTTACATGGAGCTTTTTTTGAAAATTTAGATTTTTTTAAAAAATGACTCTGATGATTTTGATTAAAATATCATATGTTAAAGATATTTACATGACAAATAAAATTTATATTTTGAATTTTCTGGGAATAGTCTTTGAAGACTACTTTATTCTGGATGAATTTTATAGAATTTAGCATAACTGCTCAACTGTAAGAGATATACTTATACTTTTCTCATACAGGAATTTCTGAACTCCTGTTCGTACAAACAAAGGAACTTCAGTCGCATAACAACCAGCTTTTGACTATCACTTTAACTTATGGTACTTCCTTATTTCGCTTCTACTTACAAGGAAGCAGGTAATAACACTATTTCTGCTAATTTTTCCTTGATTAGCTTGAAGTAAATAAAAGAATAAGCTTTTTAATAATATTTTTTGTAGAGATGTAGAGAAAGTAATGTGAATGGAATACATCAGATTTTTGGTTTAGTAAGATTTTATCTATCTCTTATGGTTTTCAGTTACATAAAAGTCATTGAGATTGAAGAGGACTTCATAGGTTATTCCCAAAAAAATCGAGATGTGCATTTTGTTTGGCATAAAATATCTTAAATCTATGGTATTTTAATCAAAATTTTTAAGAAAGTAAACATTTCCAAAAAAATGTTACATGTAAAGGGTTGTTTGGGGCGGGGTGAAACTCTTACTTCATGCTAATTGAAAAAATTGAGAAAACATTAATAGAAATGTTATTTCCACTTAGTCCCTTATAAGTAGAAGGGAAATTAGGGAATTTGGCTGAAGTGATAAGCAAATATTTATAAAACTGTTGCTATGTGATTGACATTAAAACTCAATTCTTTTTGCATGTCCAGAAGTAAAACAAAATAAAAATGGATATTAACTTCCTGTTTGAGAAAAGAATAAGTATTTAAAATTGAAACCAATGGCAAAGAGTATTTCAGAAATGTATTTTAAATGATTTTATATATATTTATTTATCTCTCCTGTGGTGCCATGGTAGTAAAAGTGAGCGTTAAACACTATATATCACACAAACTCTGTGTTTAACATCTGAAGTAAGTTTTTTTCTATCTCCTAGGGTTTACCAGTTATGCAGATATGAATGAATGAAGAGATCCACCGAGGCTATTCCTAGGATATTCAAGATATACGTTTTGTTTGTCATGTAAATAACTTTTTTGAAAGCCTTTTCCATATAAAGGGTAATTTGAGGTAGGGGGATTTTCCTGAAAATATTTGTGGAGATGCTGAACTTAAATATAAAGTTTGGTAATTAACTGACTTATGGTTTTTTTAATTATATTGTTCACACCCCACCCCACTCAATCCCAACCCCACCTTACCTTACCTTTTCTAAAATGTGTGTGTTTTTTGTTTGTTTAAGGAAAACCTGAAACATGCATTTCCAGTGAAATCTGGGTATCAAATTTGTTGGTGGATTGAGTACCTTCTGTACCTCTATACTATGTACTGTGCACTAAGTAGAAAAATTAATGAACTTATGAACTTATCTTTGAAACAGACTGAAGTGTTTGAAAATTCAAAAAAATAACAAAGAGTGCCTGAATTGGTTAAAGGGGAAAAACAAATTCTGACAAATTTTGTGCTTAAATGAGTTATGCGTTTTTGTGAAATGTGTATCTCTTATGGTTTACAAATGTATGAAAGATATGCAGAATAAAGAAGACTTCACAAACTTCTCAGACAAAATCAAAAATATGGATTTTATTTCTCATCCTAACATATTAAACATGTAATGTCTAATATATTTTTCCAAATTCTGTTTCTGTACATTTGCATGGCTTGACTGGTGCAAAATATTCTTTTAAGATTTGCTTGTTGCAGTACTCTACAGGTGTCTTCCAGGGAGAATACTTTCTCTAAAATATTTAAGTAGGGGAAGTGTTGATTTTGCTAAAAAATATATTAAGATTTCATCAGGACAGTTGTCCTATTAGAAGTATATGCTGGAGATGTGTTTACTATAATCATATAAACAGAGCGGGTCAAGTCAACTTTCAGTCTTGCTCATTTCTCGCTGCCACTTAGTGTGCCTCTCACAGCCAGTCGATGCAGCTGAACGCGTAGCCGACAATAGAGAGGTTGACCAACGAACTTACGGAAGTCTCGATTCTCGGAGGACTTATAAGTCTCATTAATAGCAAGACTGCAGTGTAATGCGCGGAAACTTGCATAATCAGTCCTGCAAGTTATATTATTTCATCTGTTTAAATGATTTAAGATTTAAATAACCCACTGGAATAATGATGATATATAAATAATCACATTAGAGAAAGGGTTAAAAACGAAATATGGTTTCACAGAATCTGCAGATATGCGTTTGTGGTCTCCACTTTTATCAAAATAAGCGTATATATTTTATTACTATTAGGAAAATTTGCGAAGTTTACGGACAAAATGCGATGAGTGATTCAATGGTGAGAAGATGGGTCCGACAGTTCAATGAAGGATGTAGTGAAGTGCACAAAGTGGGCATCCATCTTTGGTTACAGAAGAACTGGTTCACATGATTGATGACAAGATCCAGGAAAACTGCAAGTTTACAATTAGTGCTCTCGCTATGGAATTTCCCCAAAGCTCACGATCACTACTTCATGAAATTGTTACTGAAATTTCGTAAACTTTGCTCACGTTGGGTCAAAAGATTCTTACTGAACAACACAAAACAAAACGGATGGGTAGTGCACTTCAGTTTTTAACCCGTTATGATGAAGACGGCGAAGAATTTCTGTCACAGATAGTCACAGGAGATGAGACTTGGGTTTCTTACGACACCCCTGAAAGTAAGCGACAATCAATGGAATGGAGGCACACTTCATCCCCAGCAAAGGTTAAGCCGAAACAAATCTTGACACCTCGAAAAATGATATGCACAGTGTTCTGGGACTGGAAAGGCATCTTACTCATTGATTTCTTACCACGTGGTCAAACAATCAAAGCAGATGTTTATTGCGAGACACTTAGGAAATTGCGCCGCGCAATACAGAATAAGCGCCGAGGATTGCTGTCAAAAGGTGTTGTTTTTCTTCACGACAACGCACGACCACACACTGCAAATGTGACGAAAAACCTCCTACAGGGATTTGGCTGGGACGTGTTTGACCATCCTCCGTACAGCCCTGACCTCGCTCCTAGCAACTTTCATCTGTTATTACATCTCAAGTCTTTCCTTAGCGGTCAACACTTCAACAATGACAAAGAGCTGAAAGAAAATGTTTCCAACTTTTTGAAGACACCGGTGGCAAACTTCTATGAAGAAGGTATACAAAAACTTGTGCCACGCTATGACAAATGCCTGCAAAATTTCGGCAGTTATGTGGAAAAGTAGTTTGAGTTGTAGAATTTTGTGCAATAAATAATTACTCTGTATCAGTACACAATTTAATTTTATTACCAAACGGAACTTACTTTCTGGACATACCTCGTATAGATAAAAATATGAAAACTATTTTACTTCATGGAAGCATGCTATTAATATGTACTGTAATTTAAGATAATTTATTACACAGTACACGTGCTCGAACACTTTAACTAAAAATTTAGCATGCATTTTTAATTTATAGCATTCATTTAAAACGTACTTCACATTTCAGTAATTTTGCTGTATACAACTAGCCACATTTGCAAATTTTCTGTTATTTTTAATATATTCCTCTAGGCAGAAAAAGATCTTTCGACAAGATGTCGATGTTCATACATGCAATGTCTATACCAAGATAAAAATTGTGATACATTTTTTCCCTGGCTAACTTCATATGTACATTCAAAACAAAACTAAACAAATTGTTAAACAAAAATTGTAATTAAAATGAACTTAAGAAAAGATTTATACCTTTTCTACCAAGGTTAAAAATAAATAAATAAACTACAAGTTTAGCGAATTTAAGTCTTAATGTCTCTCTCTCTCTCTCTCTCTCTCTCTCTCTTTTTTTTTTTTTTTTTTTTTTTAATAAATAAGATTCACACATTAGCACCCAAACAGCTTGAAACATAACAGTACTTTGAAACTTACTAACTTACTTATAAGGGAAAAATAGGTTAAAAGCTAAAAATCTAGGCCCTAGTTGTTACGTAACCAGTTTATACTACAGATCATATGTCAACCTACTTCACCTGTAGCTACGAGAATACTCGAGCCGAATTGCTCATGAGCAATAGTTCTTGTTTAAACAAATTCTTGCTGCCACACTTTTGAGAGTGGCATGGCTTACGAGTAACAAATGAGAGTGGCACGGGTTTTGACTGACTCTACATACAATTAACCATTTACATTGAATCACAGTTTTATGTTGATAATACATTTAGCATCTCAATTTCTTTTCTACTTTGCAGTTGTATATTTTCATGTATATGGAGCACTGTCTTCCAGTATTAAGAATTACTTTAATCCTGCTTATCATCAAGCATCTTTGGCACTTAGCAGTTAAATAAATCCCATTCCTACCTTGTTGAAATTTCAGATTATGGCCTTAGAGGGACTGGATGAAATTGAATACAGTCTCAATATTCAAAACCTGCGCTTTAACCTACACAGACATATATTATCTGCAAGTTTGTACTTTTCTAAGTGAAAACCATCTGATTAGAGATAATTTATTACAGACGACAGACCTGTCAGTATTTGAAACAAACATCCGATTTGTTGGAGGGCTGTTAGCATGTTTTGCACTGACTGGAGATGTCATGTTTAGAGACAAGGCAGCACAAATTGCAGAGAAATTACTTCCAGCATTCCAAACCCAGACAGGGCTTCCAAACTCCCTTATCAACATCAAAACAGGGGTAAGTATTTTATGCCTGTGTCTTTTTTTTGTATCTAAGAGAAAAAGATATAGTTTGTTATTGTATGTATTTATGTGGTCCATCTTTGAATTATTGTTGTGTGTTCAGGATGTATGTCCATGGATCCTAATGTTTTAGAGGAATGAGGAGGAATTTTCATAAATAGTACAACAAAATTAAGTTCTTACTCTCAAGGTGCCAGATGTGCAGCTGACTATTGGAGAGAATAAAAGCTCAGTCTCAAAAATTGTTGTTATGGCAGTGGGATAAATATAAAAGCATTTAAGCATTTCAACTTCCACTCCCTATAAAATTGCTGTTTTGCAGACAACTGTTGTCTTAACCTAAATCTCCCAGGGCTATGTATTATTGAGTATTAGTTTATGTATTTGTATTAGCCTCTATACACTGTACAACTTAAGGCTGGTTCATAAGAACTGAGAATGGTAACCAGAAAGTGAAAAACAAAGTTGAAATACATCCCCTTGCCCTGATTTTGGTCAGTGGCAGTACTGTAAATATTGACTTTCAAAATATTACCTTTGTTTAAATCAATTAAATAGTTTGGTACTGTGTTAAAATTTCAATGCAAAACCCAAGATGACTTTTATTCTGAAATGTGTGTATCTCCATTGAAAACTACATTTTTGCACCATTTGTCTTCATTTTGACAACATTTGTACCTTATTATCATTATTCTAAAAATTTGGCAAGTCTGGTTGTCAGATATTTCACATGCTAGTAATGAGAATCATAAAACGTGTAATTATACCTATCGCAGGAGTTGAAATGTAATGACGTGTTATTTATGGACACTCTTTAACTGCTATGGTTCTCAACGTCCCATTCTATATTGGGCGTGAAAGACCGCTTAATTTTGCTCAGAGGCCTCTCTATCAGGCTTGAGGTTCTTTTACGTGCCGTAAATCTACGACACGGGACCAACGGCTTTACTTCCCTTCCGAAGGAAGCCATTTTTACGCCCGAAAAAATCCATTGTCCTCTGCCGGGTTTGAACCCGCGACCTTGGGTATCGCAGGAGTTGTGATAGCAAGTGAGTCAAATAAACACACATACATTTCATAATAAATGTTGTTCTTAATCAGCCAACTTTTTTTGCTGAGATACAGGATCACTTTGAATTCTGAATTTGGATTTTCTTTGGTATATCAGAAATTTCCCTGGAGAAATATGTGTCTTCAACTAATTTTCTTGGTTCATTTCTCTGTGTACTCATTTAGTCATTTAATCCTGAGAAACACTGCTGATGTTACCCTAGTTCCATACATTTTAAATTCACATTTGTGGTTCAATTTTCCCCTTTACTTTCATAGTTTAAACATTTTTCCTGAAAGTTTTCCTACCCATGGTTATTAGTTCCCTAAATCTTTAATCTGATTTTTGTATTCTACACTATTGTTTGTTCTAAACTCTTGCTTATCTCTTCTGATTTCTTACTATTCTTGCCCAACTCCTTTTCAGCATTCTGATTCAATTTCATTTCAAAATCCTTATTTCTCTGTTCTAGGTTCTCATTACTCTGTTCATTTTCTTGTGTACACCAAATATTGATGCCACTATTGGGACATAACTCCTTGTGATGTGTGCTTGCATAGCGCTGGTTTTGTTATATGATGCTATCATGATGCATTACCTTGCACATACCTCTTCATTAAATTTAAGCAATCCTTGATATGTTGCATTTTTGTATGTGTGTGTGTGCGTGCACGTGTGTGTAGTAACAAAGAATATCTCAGAAATAGTTAATACCACAACAATTTTTATAATTTTTTAATGAATTAATGAATTGTTATGGACCTTATGTTTTGTAGACAACATCCTTAAGATGACCTCCATTGGCGTCAATGCATTGTTGCAATCTTTGTTGTATGCTGGACATTACTTGCTGCAATATTTGCAGTGTGATCAGCAATTTCTGTATGAATTGCAGCTTTGAGGCTATTGATGTCACGAAGGATATGACTCTAGACTTTACCCTTAAGATACCCCCACAAAAATATGTCTGGTCAGTGAGGTCATGGGATACATAGGGCCACTGAATGTCACAAATCTGCAGATGAGTGTTCATTGAAACATTTGCTGTATGGGATGTGGCTCCATCCTGTTGAAAGCACAGACACTGAATGTTCTAGTTACGTTTCAGCTCAGGCAGGAAAAATATTTCTGACATTTTGTTGTAACACTCAGAGTTAACAGTTACTGCAACACCATTATCATCTTTGAAAAAGTAAGGACCAATGATACCTGCTACTGTAATAGCACACCAAACTATGACCTTGGGGCTGTATAGTGGCCGTTCAAAATTTTTGCATGGATTTTACAGTGGTGCTTATTTACAGAAATTTGCTTTGTCACTCATTATCAGGTAACTGTGAAGGTAATGGTGAGTGTTTAAACAACTGCAGGATTCTCTGACAACATTGGACATGCACGGCTTTGTTTGCTACTGTTAGCTTCTGTGAGACCTGTAGTTTATATGGACGGAACAGCAAATGTTTGCATAGAATTCTTCGCACACTTCTGTCCGACAAATTCTTGATCCGGAAATGCAGCCTTACAGAATGACACAGACTTCTTGCAGAGCGACTCTCACATGTTCAAAGTGTCTGCACTGTTTTCCAATGAACCTGAGATTTGTTTTGAACCAATCCTGTTCTGTGCCACTAACACACCCATGCACTGATTATTTTTCGTGATGGTGTAACTCCACATTGCTGATCATCACCAAAAATCCACTGAAACTCGCACTGGACAGCAACAATTGACCTGCTTGCAATAAACTGTTCAACACAGAAAGTGTTTCTTCACAGGCCAATATTCCATGGCAAACTGAATCCAAGACAATGCTGGATGCAATCACAGTGCTGTAAACTGCCCCCACCAACCTGATACACAGTACAACCAACTAAAAATGAGAAACGTTAAATGTTGCAGCCAGTATTTCTCGATCTCAAAAGATGTATTTCCAGCAAAACCTTAATATAAAATGTTTAGGTGATATACAATACCTTTTCAAATTATTAGTACATGATAGAGGAAGTAAATATTGGCAAGTAATCAAATTTGATAAATGCAGTGAAGTATTTGATTAAGAAATTATTATTAAAAGAACTGGAACAGACTGGCCATTCCTAATCACATGGAGGGAAAGTCTTCCAGAATTTATTACATGGGACACTGCTTCAATCAATTTCAAGCTGTAATTTATATGCATGTAAGGCATTATTTACACTGAAAATATGAAAACATCAACTTTGTCCAGCAGACTTTTAGTGATACATATTAGAATGCCCCACAGAGTATATAACGGTTTAGTAGGATACATTATGTTAGCAGCTCTCAAAATCTCTATTCATGCATCTCCAACATTTTAATGGAGCAGAATATCCAATGAAATCAATTGAAATGGAAAGGGGAAACATTTATTCCTTTTTTGGATGCTATTACAGTTAAAAACTAAATGTGATTGGGTACAAAATATATAGAAAAACAATGCACAAAGGTGTACCTCTGTAGTAGTGTAGGGGTAGCATTTGTGTGTCACAATCAAGAGGTCCCAAGTTTGAATCTCAGTTAGGGTGAGTTAATCAGATAAGGTTTTCCAATGCAAGTGTTAGGGTTATTTGAGCATCATTTCAACTATTTCATTCATTGTCTGATATGACTTATGAGGTTAAAGGATGTTAAACTTAAAAGAAAAAGAAAAAAGATACATAAAGGCTTGATATATAAAGAGTCTAAAATTGTCCATGATAAAAAGAAAAGGATATATTAAAGCTGGTAGACTGAGTAACAGAATCTTAATAAGTATGGATCATAACTTTGCTTTATTATACTTTTATAGTATAGATTCTGAAGTTTAATATAGTATTATAATAAGTTTAGCATTACATTTTAATCAGTTCTAAGTACCCGTAAAATATTACTTTCATAAAAGTATATATATTTAATGGTTTGCTCCAGACAAGCAAGAATTATGGCTGGGCAAGTGGAGGCTGCAGTATACTATCAGAATTGGGTACACTGCATCTGGAGTTTGCATATCTCTCAGATGTAACGGGGAATCCTGTTTTCCGTGCCAAGGTAGAACATATAAGGAGGGTTCTTCAAGGCATGGACAAACCTCGGGGTCTTTATCCCAACTATATAAATCCCAAGACTGGAAAATGGGGCCAACGTAAGTATGTTTTTGAATTTTATCAAATACCTGGTAACTCATCTCTTATATCATAGAGAAAATTATGGATCACTGGAAATTACCTTATCTCGTAACTTGCTTGCCATATTAACCTTTAATGTGCCTGTCATACTTGTCGTACTCTTCCTTATTGCTAAGGCAGTTATATAGAATGGATATTATATATGTTATCACTTTGAAAGGAAAATCATTTCAATTATGAGAACAAATACATTAATTATAAGCAAGTTTGATACCAATAAAGATATGGTACAATTTATAAATTGACTGAAAATATTTTAAGAATATGCTGTTTGTGTTGAGTTGATGAATTTCTTAGCATAATCCTCAGAGAATAGAATTACATCAGCATTATATAGTTTACTTTACTACTAAATGTATTACTCTTAGTTGATTGGTCAGTTGAAATGCTCTTGCATTTCAGTGGTTTCCAAACTCAATGCAGACTCTGTTTCTAAGCTATTTTATATATATAATATGGAATAGCTTGTCAAATTACAAATATTTTGATTTTATTTACTCAGTGTATTTTCAACTGCCCTTAACACATTGTTCAATGCAGCATGTAGACTGTAGCTGCTAGAAGAAAGTTTACTGTATTCTGTTATGCATGCTAACATGTTAATACATGATCAAATCTTTGTCATTGACGTATATGTAATAAAGACTGCACAAAACTCTATGCCACCCATTTAATTTCGTTTTTTGTAGAAAACTGAGAGTGCAGTTTCTACAAATGAATGTGAAACGGAAAATGACATTAAGTTAAACTTGATAGGCAGAGTGGACTATGGGTAAAGCACATATTTCGCAGTGTAAGTGAAATTAAAAGAAGAACACTTTTTTGCTTAATAAGCTTTTTTTCATATTTATGATGTCACACATAATGTCATAATTCATTTGAGAGTATGGCTTTAGAACTAAATAAACCATGTTTATGTATTTTTCTATCAACTTCCTTTTTTCATTTCAGTGTAGCAATGGGTTGTGTATGGATCTCAAAGATTTACACATAGAATTATATACACTGCCGGTCAAAAGTTTTTGGACACTAAGCTGTTTTTCAGGAAATTAAGGAATAATTAAAATCAAGCAACAAAATTAGAAGAAAGCATTTATTTTTACATCAGATATATGATTTAACATGATAGAGCATATAATATATTGCAATGAATACTGAAATAACTTAATTTTGCCATGAAAGATGTCCTGTCCTAAATGTTTTTCTTGTCAAAAAATCCAGCCTTTATTGCAATCACTTTCTTCACAATTCTGGGCATTCTGCTGACAAGTTTCTCACACACACACTGTTCTCCATATTGGTTCAAGATGTCTGAAGAATTTCCCATAACCTTTTTATGGATGTAGGACACTCTTTACGAACTTCTCTGTCAAGTTCGTCCCACAGAAGTTCAATTGGATTCAGATCTGGAGATTGTAGAGGCCAATCTATCACCTTCAACACACCTTGCTCCTGTTTCTTCTGTAGGTAGTTCTTTTACAATTTGGAAGTGTGTTTTGGATCATTGTCCTGCTGCATGATAAACCCTGGACCAATTAGATGCATTCCTGATGGAACAGCATATCTGCTCAAAATTGCATGGTGGCCATGTTTATCCATATTTCCTTTAATTTTGTAGAGCTGTCCTACTCCACTAAATGAAAAACGTCCCCAGACCATTACAGAGCCCCCACCATGTTTCACTGTTGGTGTTATGCAGTCAGGATGCTTCTTCTCAGCAGGAGAATGACAAACATATACAGGTGTCATTACCCAAAAACCTCGAATTTGGATTCGTCTGTGCAAAGAACCCATTTCCAGTCTTCAATGGTCCAGGTTTTATGTACTTTTGCCCATGCCAATCTCTTCTTTTTATTTATAGGCCTAAGAAGTGGTTTCCTCACTGCCACCCTACCCCACAAATCAGCTGACATCAATCATCGCTTCACAGTGCTGAGGGAGATTTCCTGGCTATGGCTGGCATTAAAAACTGACTGAATTTCTGGGGCTGTCAGCTTTCCATCTCTTTTACTCGGCCAAACTATTGACTGGTCTTCTGCTCTAGAAGTGCAATTTGCTCTTCCACTTCGATTCCTGTCCTTATTGGTACCAGAATTTTTTAGCCTTAGAATTGTATAGCTAACTGTAGGTCATATTTTTAGTCTCTCTCTGAAATTTTGCGATGCTGTACTCCCTCATCGTGAATGTGTTGATTGCTGAAAGCTGTTCCAAACTGAGAGATGATCCTCGGCCCATTTCCTAAAATAATTTGTAAAAAAATCTAACTTAAAAACAGTTTTCTCTCAAAATATTGATTCAGAATTCAAAGAATAAACCATAATAACACAATAAAACTATAGTAATAAATATTTATCAAATACTTACCGTTACAGGATGATGATGTTATAGTAATGTTGGTAAAACTATTGCAATAAGAATAAAGCACTGTATCAAGTAAGAAGCTGTGTGAGCTCAGAAGAAGGCTGAGAGTAAATGACAAATCCTCTACCAAGCTTACTCCTAATATTTATCTGTTGCTGGTTTGATGCCACTAACAGTTACTGAAGCATCTGGGGTTGTTTATATAAACACGAATTCCTCATTATAGTATTCTTAGTCATGTCCTTTGATGTTGTAACCACAGTATATCTACAAATATATTATCCCGATGCAAGTGTCCAAAAACTTATGACTGGCAGTGTATATTATATTGAGGCTTATGACATGAAAATGGAGGTGAAAAATTTTATGCTTGTCAGAGAACAATTGTGAAATGTTTTTTCTCCTTTTTTAATCTTTTTTAAAATACTCTTCACCTGCTGTTGCCTGAATGATATCTATGTAATTCTTTTATTATTAACCCATTAATGCCTAATTATTTTGTTGTTAATTTGTATGGTTTTTACTTTATAATGTCTCTAAGTAACATAGTTGTACTGGATAAAATACAAAAATGAATCTATGTTATTCAAATTTAAGAGAAGGTTTGAGTCTGAATAAAAACACTTCCAACACTTATGAGGGTCATACTGAAAGTCAGGATCAACCCACCTTAAAATTTAAATTCCAGTAATGTAACAAAATTATTACCTGATTGTAATCTGCAGACCTTACTGCACATGCTGCCTTATTGTGACATCATTAGCTTCTATTATGTGACCACAGGCAATATTTAAAAAATGGTGGTCATCAATGTTTCATTTCAACAGCATGCTGTTATTGGTTTCCTTGTCAAAGAGGAAAAATCTGGTACTAAAATTCATGTGAGACCTCAACATGCCTATGAATGTCTGCAGTGTTAGGAGATGGATGAAACATTTAAAAGACAGGAGCATGAGTATCCAAGATGAGCTTTCTACTGGTCACCCTTCCATGGAATGCAACAAGAAAAAGTTAGTGGCTCATTAGAGAAGACAGGTGCGTCACTGTGAATGAAATCAACTGGACAGTAGGACATAGTGCATTGCAATAAATGATTGAAAGATTAGGTTATTGAAAAGGTAGTGCCCATTGGCTCCACATTTATTGACTGACCTCAAGAAGAACCCTCACTCATAACCTTCCTTAGAAATTTCAAAATGCAGGTGATGATTCTATGATGAGTATTGTGTCAGGTGATGAAAGTTGATCATCATTACAAATCTGAAACAAAACACCAGAGAATGGAATGGAATTGTCTTTGGGCAAGTGGAACAGAGTTTCATCATAATGGTATAACCAAACTTGCAGAAAGTTGAAAAAAAGTGCGCAAAGCAATTGAGACTTTGTTTAAGATGTTACACTTGGTTTGTCTAAAAATAAAGATTAAGATTTTTAAAAAATATTGCTCACAACTATCAGTATGAGCCTTACATTATATTGACTTCTCTTAAATTTAAATTTCACAACACAGTTACTAGCATATCCAAATATTATACAAATGCATTATTGGGGTTTAAACATATTTACTGTTGTTGCTTGAAAGGGCTAGGCTATCTAGTTTTATGGCGAACAATATTCACTAAGAAATTGCATTTTGAATCTTCAGCAGCACTACCCTGCAATTAAAGATAATACTATTAAGAAAAAACAATAACATTTTTAACTAAGTATAAAAACTTTTGTATAATTTTCAAAACTGCACTTACATTTATACATTTATAATTACTTATTGTGTTTTTAAATCGCACAAAATCTAGCAAGTATGAAAGGAAATAAAGCAGTCAGTCTATAATCCAACACCACACTTCAAGCACATTGCTCTCATACTGAATTTACAGTTGTCATTAGCGCACCTTTTCATTTTCGTTCCTCTTTTATTTGCTGGACAAGGTGTCAGTTCCATCAAATCTTAAATGAGTCTGATATCTGACCACTAAAAGATATTCGTGAATTGAAATCCAGCTGAGCTATTCATTGTCTTCTAACTTTATGGTACAAAATCCAACTGTTCCTAATGGCCAATTAAGATGCATGCATAATTGATGCATGGATCCAACTCTTATTCTAAAAATCTGATGTGTTCCATTCACATGATTTTCTCTATGTCTCTGAAACAAATTACTGTTAAAAAGCTTATGCTTCTATTTACTTCATGCTAATCGAGTAAAAACTAGCAGGAATTATTACTTGTTTCCTTGTAAGTAGAAGCGAAATAATGGAATACCATAGGTTAAAGTGATAGTCAAAAGCTGGTTGCTATGTGACTGAAGTTCCTTTATTTGTATGGACAGAAGTTTACAAATTCCGTATGAGAAAAGTATGTTTTTAAAGCTGAAACCAAAAACAAGGAATATCTAAAAAAATATCAGTTCCCCCCAAAAAATGTATATAACATAAAATGTGTGTTTTAAGGTGCTCTACATTTTTGTGCAGTAAATTTTTGTCTATTTCTTATGGTTTAGCAGTTATGTAAAATTTTGTAAAATTCATCCAGAATAAAGTAGTCTTGAGAGGCTATTCCCAGAAAATTCAACATATACATTTTATTTGTCAGGTAAATATCTTTAATACACATTATTTTATACAAAATCGTTAGAGCCATTTTTGAGAAAATAAAAAATTTCAAAAAACGTTTTATGTAAAGGGTAGTTTGGGGTGGGGAAATTTTTCTTAAAATCCTTGTGTCGCATCGGTGGAAGATACTAAACTTAAATACCAAATTTGGTATTTTATCGGCTTTTCATTTTTGAGTTATCAGGCACACACACACACGCACACGCACCCTCACATGCACAGGCAGACAGACAGACAGACAGACACACACCTTTTTGTGAAAATGCTTTTTTTGGATACAGGGGACCCTAAAACATATATTTCCGGTGAAATCTTGGTATCAAATTTTTGGGTGGAGTGCAATACCTTCTGTATGCACTATGTACATAGTACGTGTACAGAAAGAAAAAAATTCATGGATTTGATTTTCATACAAACCACACACGATTCTAGAAAGACTTCTGCATTCAGAGAAGACAGGTGCATTTTGTGTAGTTGAGGGAAGCAAAAGAATGGGAACAGTCTGCAAATTGCTTGTTGATATAATATATTGCATAAATATATTGTGCCTGCCTGGGTAGTGTGGTAGTAGCGTGTCTGCTTCACATTCAAAAGGTCATGAGTTCAAATCTCGCTTAGGGTAAGTTGCCTGGATAAGGTTTTTTTCAGGGTTTTCCCTTATCCTGAAAAGATGAATGTCAAGTAACTTTAAGCTCCATGGATCCTGAGATCATTTGAGCATCATTTCACCAATTTCATTCATCATCCGATATGACCAACCAGGTTAAAGGACGTTAAGCTACAAAAATATATATATATATATATATTGTCTAGGAATTTATTGAGGATTTGGATTATAAAAGGATGCCTTTGACAATGTAATCATTTAAAAGAATTAATTATAAGACCAACACATTTCTTGTTACTGAGAAGTTTGTTGTGTGGAAGTTCAAGTATTGAGCATATTGTTATTGCCCCAAGAACAAAAGACTAAAGAGAAATGGTACCATCAAAATAAAATATATTAACCCAAAGGTACTGCAATGAAATACAGAAACATGCACCAGCTAGACTGGAAACCTCTGGAGAAAATAGGTCATTTGCAACATTGTCCAGAGAAAGGAAACAACTTTTCCTCACTATTAAAAATGAATTGTACATTTGTACTTAGTAACGAGACAATTTTAAAAACTAGCTGTTTTATACAAATTGCTTATTAACTTATGTGTATATGTTTTGTTGTCTGACCAGTTCAAAGAAGTATTTGCTCTCATCTTCAGAAATTGACTGGTTCCTTTGTTGTGAGTTGGTTGCTGACATCTAGTGGTGGAGTGTGTACTTCCATAACTGATTTGGTGGTGGCAATTCAAAATCCATTAAGCAGTGTTTTATGATTAAATAAGACCTGGCGGAGAGTGGTGGATTTCTTTGGGTGTAAAGCATGGCTTCCTTCGGAAGGGAAGTAAAGCTGTTGGTCCCATGTCGCTTTACGGCACGTAAAAGAACCTCAAGCCTATAAAGAGACCACTGAGCAAAATTAAGCTCTCTTTCACGCCCAGTATAGAATGGGATGCTGAGAATCACAGCAGTTAAAGAGCATCCATAAATAAAAAATAAAAATCCTAAAACTCTGATTAAATGAGAGCAAATAGTTCTTGATTCCGGTCAAATGCAAGTGATGAAAGAGTTTCTATTCCAACTCAAACCTTCTCTTAAATTTAAATGTCAGATTACTATTACTAGCTTATTCAAATATTATATGAATTATGTGTACATATTTTGTAGCATTGCCTTTGTTTGTTCCACTAAATTGTACCCTGAATATAGGTGATTCAAATAGCACTGGTTACAAATTGATTATTTCTCAAAGAGATCCAGAAATGCATGGTTTGGATGGGTTTACTAGATATTTTGGAGCAGGCATAGAAATTTGTAAGCATTAAAGTCAGAACAAAAGAAGATAAAAGTGAACTGCTGCTGGATTTTAAACAAGGACATTACAGGTAAAAGACCATCCCCACCATCCCTCATACAGTTTATTGGCATTTTCAGACAGTGCTCACCACACTGCATTTACCTGGTTATCAGAGACCCTTGGCAGCTAGTGTTTAGTTCCTCTATATTGAAATTTGATTCCAGTATAGAAACTTAAAGCCAAGTGCTTAAGAATTCCTATATAAAATGTATGTCACAAAAAGATAAAAAATGAATTGTTAATGTAAATTACACATAAATAAATTTAATTACATTGCCTCAGAAACAATAAGTTTTGTGAAAATACCTATCTCCTATCTTTAACTCTAACCAGATTAGAGAATCTGTTCTGCAGTTACTTTTAGTTGATTGTTTTCAAGGTAAGAACAAAATTGTCTCAAATCTTGCAAAACTTCACTACTTGATTTTCTTAATGTAAAATTTAACTTCTCTTAGTTTTGAAATTAGTCAAGTTAGTCATGTTGTAATTTTGTCAAACTCTTTCTTATACAATAAAACCAGCAAGCTTGTCCGATGTTTCATGATTAGGTATTTAAACTCCAATGTCGAATTAATTTATATAATTCATTTCTCCTGTTCTTTATGAAATTACTGTACACCAATTTAAGGGTTTATAGTGAATCCTCCCCTTTACCACTTAACATTATAATTTTGTACAGTCCTGACTATTCCAAATTTTTATTACATTATTCTAAATAATGCACTAAACATCCCCTCATATTCATGCCAAACGAAATGAAATATCAGTGGACATTGTGATTTTTATAAACTCCCACCAAGTTCTAAAAATGCTGTATTACCTATAAATAACTGTTAGTAGTGAAAGAATCCTTGGTTAGAATGGTCAAGTAATTTTTTTTATATAATTATAGTATTACATATAGATATTAAATTAAAAACATTTGTCCTTATTTTTGGTCCCATGGTTACCTAATAATATAAAAACTACATAATTGTCACAAAATGCAGAAACCCTTAACATGTACAACAAAATAAGATTATGCATTCTCAAGTTGCTCCATTTGGCAGAAACACAGAGTTAATATAAAATATTGATTCATTGATTTCTAAAGTTGACAATTTTCTCACATTATACAATTGTTTAGCATGCCCTGCTAACAAATTTATATGATACAAAGGAAATAAAGCAAAACTTTCTTACTTGAGGTTTATGAGAAGATTTTGGCAACCAAAGATTTAATGCATATATCTATTAAATTAGAATAAACGTTGTTCAGAGGTTTAAACTCCATACACATCTGAATATTTGATAAATGATAATTAAGAAACAACTATAAATCAGAATTGATTGTTACTTTTTAAACTCTTGTCTTCTGTTTTTGAAAAATTACATTATGGACCACTATGGATATTCTTTGCAATAAAATGTAACCAACTTTTGTTTTTATACTCTGTGAAGTGCAAAAATTATTTATATTCTGTGTAACACTATTTTCTACTCCATGGCATTCATAACCTTCTTTGTACCATGTTCTTTTATAACTTCAGTGTATTCATATTGAAGTAAGTATCTGTAAATTCCTTTGGTAATATATAAACTATATGGCTTGTTATAACCTTATGTTCATCAGAAAGACTGTCTTTTTGGTGGTGAAAGAATTATCAGCATACCACTTGGAATTGGTATTTGCAATACACATGTAAATATGCCTCTGTAATAGTAATTTTTCATTAATCCCCTTGGAAAATGTCATTAACAATAATCGGATAGTATTTCGGTAAAGCTATGCGAGAGTACCATCATATAAATATATCTTTAAGAATTGAAACTAACCTCATAATCCACTTCAGAGCATCAAGGAGCTAATATGTTTTCATCTAGAATTGGAATATCCCACCAGTCCCACCCTGTAAATACACTTTCTTAAATAGCAAAATTCACGAACATTTTCAGGGTGGGGGAAGATTTAACAGCTGTTGCTAGGTGGGAAGTAAGTATTTACGGTCTAGAAACAATGAACTGTGTATGCTACCAAAGTCACCAAACAAGAAAGAAAGAAAGAAAAACAAAAGTTAAGCTCAAAAGTCACCAACATTCACATTAACAATGGAGTACTAAGGCTGTAGCTGGAACATAATACAGTTGGGGAAACCGGTGGAAATTATTAAAACCAAAGTACAGGAAAGTCAGTTTATTGACACACACTAACCTAAACCTAACACAGCACACACTCACTCCACTCGCATGCTTTGGTGACACCAGTGACAAATATTAAAACCAAAGTACATGAGAATCAGTACATTTACACACACACTAACCTAAACCTAACACAGCACACACTCACTTTGCTCGCATGCTTTGGTGACACCAGTGACAATTATTAAAACCAAAGTACATGAGAATCAGTACATTTACACACACACTAACCTAAACCTAACACAGCGCACATTCGCTTCACTCGCATGCTTTGGTGAAACCAGTGAAAATTATTGAAATCAAAGTACAGGAAAATCAGTTTCTTTACACACTAACCTAAACCTATTACAGCGCATGCTCTCTTCGTTCGTATGCTTTGGTGATACTGCTTAAAACTACTAAAAACAAGTTACACAAAAATCACGTATTTACACAACAATAATGGATTCAGAACTTTTAAAAACACAGAATCACTTTTAGAATCGGCAGGACAGCATATCGCAGTAATTTTTATTAAAATGTTGCAAATCATCACCATGATGTTAAAAAAAACAACTCATGCCTTAAAATCAATTATAAAGCAACTCTAGTGACCTAATAACAAACCACAAATTATGGTTCCACAACCTTTTAATGGCTAGTGATAAGTAGTTTTCAAATATTGGTAGTTCTGAATTTTGCAACATGAACGTCAACTATGATCAATGTAGATGCCAACTGTCTGATAGCTGGTGAAACAATAGAAATTGTTGTAAAAAACTTAAGCAAACTGATACTTTTGGTAAATTTTAATGTAAATTGCGTACTTTGTTGAAACTTAAGGCCAAAAATAGACAAGATATATTTTTAAAATGTTGTAATTTTCAATTCAATTCAATTTTTTATTCACCGAGGATATACAATTTTTACATATGGCTTCGTCAAGACTTACAAACTAAATATTTCAAGAAATATAAATATACAATATACAGGTGTGACAGAATACAGTTAAGTAGTTAAATATCTAAGTTAAAAAATTCATTTATGCTATAAAATTTGTGTTTTAATAACCATTTATACATTTTAGATTTAAAGAATTTTCCTGGCACAGCTTTTAAAGATTTGGGTATCTTATTATATAAAATTATTCCTTTGTGGGATACACTATTGAGAGTTTTATTAAGTCGATGACACTGTAGATGTATTGCTTCAGGATATTACAGTGAGTAAAAGTGAAAAAACCAATGCCAAAATAGTTTTAGAGGTAGTTTAAGCAGTGGAACCAAGTATAGTAATTATGTTTCATTCTTTGGGTTGTCCTCAGGGCCTACTTGACTTCCATTGAAATAAGCAGACCACCACTGTGCTACACTATCCCCATATATGTCTCTCAAAACATTGCAGTTTAAATTGGGCTCTTTCTTTGTGAAGTTTCAATTTTGATTAGAATTGGGGTCACTATGAAGTCTGACCTAACTCAATTTCCTATTCTGTTTTAAAGCTGTATTAGACAGTACAAAGTCAAGCTAACGAACTGGTCACCATGTGACATCTGACCTAGCTTTCTAGCCAGAAATCTGACAATTGATACTTAAGTATTTAACTTTTAACTTATAAATAATATTGTAAATATATATTAACATGTTCCACATTCTGGATTTATGGAATGCAAAATATATATTATGTAATGAAATTTCAAATGAATCATGCCATCATAATGGTCATACATGCACTGTGTGGAGAATTTTTGGAATCGCCCTCACATCTGATTATCACATGATCCATTACAGATATAGTAACACTCCATGCTTGATTGAAACCAATACATAATTAGACAAATTCCTGTAAGTTAATATTCACATTTTGTGACGTATAAGAGTTTTACAATTTATTTACAGTAATTGAAAGTTTATAGAATTCACAAACTTATAAAAGTCCTTTTTTAAAGTTTTTAACAATTTCCTTCATTTATATTAACCACTTTCCATCTTTAAAGTTACATTTTAAAACACATACTTTTCTTACAGGACTTTGTGAACTTGTGTCCATACAAACAAAGGAACTTCAGTCACATAGCAACCAGCTTTCGACTATCACTTTAACCTATGGTACTCCCTTATTTTGCTTCTACTTACAAGGAAGCAAGAAATAAGACTATTTCTGCTAAGCTTTTTAAAAATAATTTATTGCAGAGATATAGAGAAAGTCATGTGAATGGAACACATCAGATTTTTTCAGAATGTTTCTCTTCCACTTATCAACTTGATACAATCGTAGAGACAGTGCTCTGTGTTTGATATCCATTATCACAGGGGCACATCAGGCTGTCTGCTATCTTGAATTGATGATAATATGTTCACAACTTTCCATGTCCAGTTAATATACTTGTTATGTTGGTAGTAAGATTTATTTTAATTGCAATTCTTTCTTTAAGCATGAGAAAAAATTATTTTGTTAGTTGTCCATTTGTACTGTTCTTCCATTCATTGGTGCTAGCTTCTTTCAGTTGTTTTCTAGTGCACTTGCTGTATTAGATTTGAAGATTGGGCAGCTTCTTAGCCAATCGGTCTGCAAGTTCGTTCCCATGGTGACCCATATGTGCTTGAATCCTTCCAAGTTGATGGGCCAATTTTTGCTTTCTGATAACTGTATCTCCTTTCTGAACTTTTCTATTAGTGTTTTATGGTTTGCGCTATTTTTGATTGAATATAGGGTAATATGGTGGCTATCTGTGTATACTGCAGTGTTTTTTAACTGTTTGGTGGGCATTCTATTTTCTTTAACTTCTGCTTTAATGATGGCTAGTTGTCAAGATTGATTATTTAAGCAGTTGAAGTCCAGCTTATATTTGAGTTTAAATAAGTAGGTTTGGTTGGAAAATATAGCTATCCCTGAGTCGACACCTAGTTCACTTTTGCTACCAGTGGGTTTTCTCTGGGTTCTCCGGTTTCCCCTGCCATCACATTCCACTGGTGCTCCATCTTCAGTCCATGTATTATCGCCTGCAGTAGTAAAAGCTAGTTAAAAGCTTACTACACAAAAAATGTAGAGCACGTTAAAATATACAATTTATGTTAGATATATTTTTTTGATGGAGTTGATCACTTTTTAGATATTCCTTGTTTTTGGTTTCAGCTTTTCAAAACTTAAACTTTTCTCATACAGGACTTTGTCAACTCCTGTCCATACAAACAAAGGAATTTCAGTTACATATCAACCTGCTTTTGACTATCACTTTAACCTATGGTACTCCCTTATTTCGCTTCTATTTACAAGTAAGCAAGTAATAAGACTATTTCTGCTAATTTTTTCTCGATTAGCATGAAGTAAATAGAAGCATAAGCCTTCTAACAATAATTTGTTGCAGAGATATAGAGAAAGTCATGTGAATGGAACACATAGGATTTTTTAAAATAGAGGTCATAGAATATTTAAGCAATTTACAATGTTACATATGTTTTTCAGATCACATGTCAATGGGAGCCCTAGGTGATAGTTTTTACGAGTACCTGCTTAAAACTTGGCTGCAATCAGGCAGAGAAGATCAGGAATCAAGACAGATGTATGATGATGCTCTGCAGTACATCTTTCTTCACATGCTAAAGGTTTCTCCCGGAGGACTGACATACATCTCAGATATGAAATTTGACAGACTAGAGCATAAAATGGATCATCTTGCATGCTTCTCAGGTGAGTAGCAAATGAGGCTCAGCATTTCATTAGTATTTTTGTAATTTATCATGATCATCAATGCAAGAATGAAATAATAAGTGTTGGGGCATTACATGTTAACACAACTTGCTATACAATTTATTCAAATAGTGTTGGAAAGATTTGTTGCCATCTTTAGCTGTTGACAGAATACCTACAAATATTAATTCCAGGGTTTCATTTGGCAGTCATTAATCCTGAATGTACAAATGGCCTACTTATCTACTTGCATATTTCTGAAGCTCCTCAAATATTCTTTGTTTCCAGTTCCATTTTTTTCCCTTTGTTTTGTTGAAAAGTATTTGAACAAAATAAGAATACAATTGATTTAGTGTACAAAGTTTGCAGATGTCTGTCATTTTCTTAAATAATAGGTTTTCCCTATTTAAAAACAAACAAAAAACAACTTTAAAACAGAAAAGTTAAAATCTCAGAAATCGATAAACCTATGAAAAAACTATCATAATAATTTTTTCTTTCTCTGGCCCATGTGTACAATGTACATAGTGGATAGAGAAAGTATTGTATCCCATCCAAAAATTTGATGCCAAGATTTCACTAGAAATATTGTTTTGAGGTCCCCTGAGTCAAAAAAAAAATTAGAAAAAAGATATGTGAGTATGTGCATGCTGGCAGCATAACTTAAAAACAAAAAGACTGTTTAATACCAAATTTGGTATTTAAGCTGGGTATTTTCCAAGGATGTGACAAAGATTTTAAGGAAAATCCCCCACCCCAACTACTCTTTAAATGGAAAAATTGCAAAGTTTTGATTTTCTCAAACATGGCTCTAACAATTTTGATTAGAATACTGCATATTAAAGATATTTATATGACAAATAAAATGTATCTCTTGAATTTTATGGGAATAGTCTCTGAAGACCTCTTCATTCTGGATAACTTTTGCTGAATTTTGCATAATTGTTAAACCATAAGAGGTAGACAAAAACGTACTGCACAAAAAATGTAGATCTCATTAAAACATACATTTTATGTCATGTGCATTTTTTTCATGGATTAGACCATTTTTTAGATATTTCTTGTTATTGGTTGCAATTTTAAAATACCTATAGCTTTTCACATATGGAATTTGTTAACTACTGGCAATGGAAAGAAATGGAGTTCAACCACACAGTAGCTGGCTTTTAAAAGATTTGACTGTCTATTTAGCCTATTGTATTCCCTTATTTCCCTTCTACTTACAAGAAAGCAGATAAGACCATTGCTGCTAATGTTTATATCTCGATTAGCATAGAAGAATACTTTTTAACAATAATTTGTTACTAAGCTGTAGAGAAAGTCATGGAACCCATCACATTTTTACTTTCTCTATATGTACATGTGTATAGGGAAGGTATTGCAGTCCACCAAAAAATTTGATACCGAGATTTCACCGGAAATATATGTTTTAGGTTCCCTTGTGTCCAAAAAAAGCATTTTCAGAAAAAGGTCCATGTGTGTTTGTATGTGTGTGTGTGTGTCCGTCTGAGTGTCTGTGAACACAATAAATCAAAAATGAAAAGTCGGTAAAATACCAAACTTGGTATTTAAGTTTAGTATCTTCCAGGGATGCAACACGAAGATTTTGAGAAAAATCCCCTCGCCCCAAACTACCCTTTACATAGAACTTTTTTCGAAATTTGGATTTTCTAAAAAATGGCTCCAACGATTTTGATTAAAATATTGTATATTAAAGATATTTACCTGGCAAATAAAATGTATATTTTGAATTTTCTGGGAATAGCCTCTGAAGACTACTTTATTCTGGGTAAATTTTACGGAATTTTGTATAACTGCTAAACCATAAGAGATGGACAAAAATTTACCACACAACAAATGTAGAGCACTTTACACACAATTTATGTTACATACATTTTTTTCGTGGAGTTGATTGTTTTTGAGATATTCCTTGTTTTTGGTTTCAGCTATAAGAAACTTATACTTTTCTCATACAGGACTTTGTGAACACGTGCCCATACAAACAAAGGAACTTCAGTCACATAGCAACCAACTTTTGACTACACTTTAACCAATGATACTCCCTTTTTCTTCTTCTACTTACAAGGAAGCAAGTAATGAGACTAATTCTGTTATTTTTTTCTCGAGAGCATGAAGTAAATAGAAGCATAAGCTTTTTAACAATAATTTGTTGCAGAGATGTAGAGAAAGTCATGTGAATGGAACACATCAGATTTTTTATAATCAGGGTCCCCAAAATGTCTATATCTGCTAAAATCATGACATCAAATTTTTGTACAATGTAATAATTCCTCTACCTATCGTCCATTCGGACCATAACAGAGAAAGTCAAATAGAATTTGTTGAAATGTTGACTTCCAAAATTCTGGTTTTAATCAGTCTTCATAACAATTTGAATCAATAAATAAACCCAGAATTAACAAATAAAATTCAAAGATCTTTAGTTTTGGAGATATTTAATTTTGAAAATGTGTTCCTCATAATCCTTTTGTGCAGTATGAGGGTTTTGTCATTGTAGAACATTTGAGACAGTAGCAGGAAGCTTGACGTTTCTCTTTACTAATGTAGTAAATGCAGAGCGAATGAGTTGTCATGGCAACTACTTGTTTGTGAAAGGAATGCATTCACACGCAATAGCTCTTCATGTTCCACTTGCAAGGTGTAAATGCTGGCTTCTTTCTCTCTTCACAGGGAGACCATGCCTCTCTCACTACAGACATCAGTCACTCTAAATCATAGGCTCTTAGGACAAGCAAAAACAATTTCAAATTAGATAAATAAAGTATAGTTTTATTATAATTCACTTCCAACCTTTGATGAAGGGCTCCTTCACTCACACTCACTTCACTTGGTGAGCCTTGGGAATTCAGCCAGGAATAAGAACTGAAGAAGGATAGAGAAATTTCCAAAAATGGGTACAGTGGTAAGGTGCAATAACAACGGCTTATATAAGCCAATATAAGTGGCTTTATGTATAGTTCTTATTGTATATTAATCCAGCAAATGACAATGTAGAAGAATTAAGACTTCAGCGTTTAAATCAATGTTAAACTATGATCATATTCCATGAATAAATCAGTATTCAAGTACAGAAGCTATGAAAAAAGAGAAGAAAAGAAATGTTAGACATTCAGAGAATTAACAGGAGTCTGTGAATCTGCATCTCTATTTTATTCCCAGATAAATTAATATGTGAAAGTAATCACCAAATCCCTAAAAGGCTAAAGGGTGTCAGTTCACAGAAGGTTCTGCTGAATACAACTCTAAAATTAACTGTGACAACTTTGTGGAAAGTGATTTGATTACAATGTGTAATTTATTGCAATGTGAAAGTTTCAGTTGACAAATGGAAAAAAAAAAACTTTCTTTCTAAAGTACACTTTTGTATAATGATTATTGGACAATGCTGATATTATTTAGTTATTTATCATTTTTATTTTATACAATTCATTTATGTCAAACATAGGTAAAATAAATAATTATTTCTTAATCTATATATATAAAAATGAATTGCTGAAATGTATGTACGCGTATCACTTCCCAACGACTGCATCAAATTGAACAATTCTTTTTTTTTTTTTTTTTTTTTTTTTTTTTTTTTTTGTGTTCATTATTGTCACGACAAGGTTTGTGGAAATGAAAATGTTTAAAAATAGTACGGGAAAGTATTTAAAATCTCATAATATGAATAAAAATCGTGCTAAGTGAATGCATTTCAGTTAATGGCCACCAAATGGCAGTGGTACAAGTTTTTTGTTGCTAAATGGTCGTGGTACTGCTATATATTTCCCTTCCCATTCAATGTTAAGGCAATGCACCAGTTTATCAAGACATTGATGCAACGCAGCCTTGAAATTCAAATACATTTTTATGTATTAACTATCCTTTCATTACTCCTATCGTTTAAAATAAAGAAGCAAAGAAGAAGCTTTTCTGATGGCAAACACCTAGAGTAAGTACTTATTTTATTTGCCACTAGATGGCTATAGTAATATTTTTCCTCCCTATCCAATGTTAAAGTAACGTAACAGTTTATCGAGATGAGATAATGCAGCAGTGAAATTCAAATATATTTTTATTTATTAACTGTCCTTTCTTTACTCCTATCGTTTAAAATAAAGAAGCTTTCCTAGCGACGAATACCTAAAATATGTACTTATTATTTGACATCAGATGGCCATAGTTCCTACTGCTCTATTTTTTGTCTTCAATGCTAAGGGAATGCACCTTCTATACGGAGGAGGATTTCATTCAATCAAAAAATGCTGATAATAATGTAACATTGTAAATATAATAAACATGCATATTCGAAGAATGCAAGTGTACGGGTAGGCTTTTGGAAACGGACATGTAATTGAAAACTATGCAAAACTGATACCTTTGAAAATTCATTGTCAGAGTTAATAATATGTATTATATGTTAAATGTATTAATAAGTGTGAATAAATGTAATTGTTGACATGTTCTGCATCATAGAATTTGGGTTTTGAGTTTAAGCTCATAATAGGATCTACAGATTGCAATGTTATGTATGTAATGTAATGTTGTGTTATGTGTTATGTTTTATGTTATGTTATGTGTTATGTTATGTACAAGCATTCATTATTCTTAGTATAATTCTTGAAAATAAGGAATAAGTTGCAAGTATATGCTTTCTGCTGATTTCAGGTGGACTTATAGGATTAGGAGCTCATACCCTGAAAAATGATTTGTCACAAAGATACTTTGAAATAGCAGAAGCCATTACTCATACATGCCATGAATCATATGACCGAACAGCAATAAAATTGGGACCTGAGTCATTCCGTTTCACTGATGCCATTGAGGCAAAAGCATTAAAAAGCAGTGAAAAGTATTACATACTTCGACCAGAAGTTATAGAATCATATTTTGTGATGTGGAGACTGACCAAGCAACAGAAATACCGTGATTGGGGCTGGGAAGCTGTCCAGGTAGGTGATCATTCTTTTCTCATTGCAGTCTTTATTGCATTGATATTTTTGTAGATATTTATTAGCTCTAAAAATATAGAGTATACTTAATCTTAAATTATTTTTATCTTTTTTCTCCAAGTGCAAGCTGTTTATCAACTGTTCTTTACTGTCTTTACCATCATTATAGGTTGCTTCAGAAATTACAGATAGTCTTTGCTGATTGACCATTTTTGTCTTCTTATGCAAGACTCAAGTCGCATAAAGACATACACAATGGTCATCATAACCATATAATAGTGTTTCTGATATTTTAATCCTGGGTAATGCTTTTCTTAAAGTTAAACTTCGTTTCAGGCACTCGAGAAACACTGCCGTGTTGCAGGGGGATATACAGGCCTTAAAAATGTGTACCTGGAGGATCCACCTAAAGATGATGTTCAACAAAGCTTCTTTCTTGCTGAAACATTGAAAGTAAGTTTTTTCTTATTTTATCTGCATTTATAAAGTTATAGATGTCTTATAAGTAATGTTGGTTTGAATTTAATTGTTTATTCACACAAGCCGTGTGTAGGATAGAACTTGGATAGGTAGAGGCAGACTGAAACATTCAATGTCACAGCTGGGACTTGAACCATAGATCTCCTGGTCTCTAGCCTGTTGCTCCACTTCTGAGCTACCATGGCAACATTCCAGCACAACATTAAATTTCTCAACTGACTCACATGTTTACTGGTAAACCACAAGGTGATCTCAAATTATTTTGTGATGACAACCCCAATGGTGACTTACAATGTTGTAAGTACTTTAAGTCTCAGGTTTCATAGTATAGGCAACTATCATGGTCAATTAGTATTGATTTAATTGTTTTTTCACACAAGCCGTGTGTAGGACAGGAATTGGATAGGTAGAGCTCCAATAGTGATTATTTTGTGTACACACATATCCATGAAAGTGGAAGGAACCAAGCCTCGTCCATGAAAAATATTAAATGTGGTTCTATTTTGCCATTGTATACACTATAGAGAGTCCGCTCACAAAATGTGCACCAAATTACAGGGTCACCTGGTTAAAGAGTATGTGCTACAGTTATTTTATATGGTTTTAACTTCAGCAATTCAGCATCTCTTCGCATAAATAGATCAATTTTTTTATTGCCATAGACATATACATGTATAGCAACGTCAAGAACATTTGTAACAATTTTTACCAATCAATTATGGAGAATTCCTGGACCTTATAAAAAGGATTATTGTTTAAAACAGATTTTATCCTTCTTTTAAAATGCTGAATAGAACATTTTTTTAAATAATCAGGTAAACCATTAAACAATTTTAAAGATACAGTTTCGTAACTATTTTGTGTTATGGTATACTTATACTTGTCTATATATAAATGGTTAGAAGTTCTTGTGGGGTAGTTATGAATATAATTACAACGTGAATATTTGTATATATTTTTCTTAACAAATAAAAGACTGTCTACCTGTTGTGAAAAATGCCTAAACAATTTTTGGGGGGAATTCCCCAAATGATGACCGGTTGTCTAATGTTTCTTCACTAAGAATCATATGCCATATTTAGATTTCTTAGCCTGAATACTTCCTGTGGCATAAAATTTATTGTTAAGTTCATGGATTTTTGTAAAGACTGGAAATTTTACACCTGGAAATCTTTCTGCAATTCACTTGGCAAGCTGACTGAGTTAACACATACAAAGCATAAATAAATACATGCTGTGCAATAGAAAACATATGCTCAGCCATATTACACTTTGTGACTATGTACAGGACAAAATAATAAATCACTCATGATGACTGAACTACAACATATCATTATCAACTCAATACTGCACTTCCAGAGCAGAGCAAAACTGTGTCAGAAGTGTGACTTGTTTGCAGCAGAATCATGTGTCCACACACCAGTGGAAAAACATGCGCAACCAGTTTGTAGGTTTTTGACTCACAAGGTGGTTCACCTGTCCCTTATTCTCTGGTTTTATGCAACCCGCAGATTACAGTCTAGCCTGAAAACATCGTTCCCAAGACTCATCTTCTGCATACTAACATTGTAGACTTTGGGGCTGCAAGTCAAAGCTAAACAGTAGAGTAATTGATTAATACGCAGAGTTAGTATGAATTCCAAGATGCTTGATTCAGGTTTAAATCTTACCAAAACCTTAACAATTTTTTCCCCCGCTTTCTTTCTTCCTGATTTTGACACAAAGCTAGATGGGATATCAGAACATTTTTTTAACTTGCTTATTTCTTTTTAGTTGTTCTCTTTATTTATGTTTATTCTAACTTTATCAGTCCAGTTACAGGAAATACACATGAAAATGAACATTCTTAGGCATACTCATTCAGGTATTATTACAATGTTTTAAAACTAACATAGGTATTTCAGATAACACTACAGAACCAGATCCATTTTCAGGGTATCTCTAAAATGAAAAATACACAAAATACCTAGGCGCGAATCACAAACTGTGCCAAATACATAGGAGCAAAAACATAGATTACACTCAAACTTCACTCTTGAAATAAAGTAACTTACTTCGGACATGTTTTGGTGGCTGTCAACGGAGATTCACTGATGAACTCGTGGTAGCGGCCTGTAGAGGTCTCTCTGTTTTAATTCACCAATACTTTCAGTTGAAATGAAAATTAGGTTTAATCCGCATAACTTAAGCTTCTCAATATCCATACCTACATATTTACTTCATGCGTTTGTTTCTAATGGGGCATGTCTAGACCTAAAGTGTCTTCCGGTAGTATTCGCCAACCCACTGAGGGTACCAGCTGAGAACATTCTCTAACTACGAAGAACAATCGATAACATGTTAGGTGTTCTAGTATTTTGAAATTGTTTTTATTAACTTTATACGTTTTGAAAATTTCCTTTATTATTTGAAGTCTTAGCGAAGTTTTGTTTCAAAATAATTACAAAGAAAATTAAGGATTGAAGACTGAAAAACGCCTAAAATGAACTGTTGTTTGTTCTTCATTCGTATACCTTTTTTTTTTTTACTCCTAAAATTATTAGAGTGGCAAACACTGAACAAATTTTGCACCTCAATGGATAATACTAAAAAAGAAAAAAAAGTGCACACAGACTGTGGGACTCGAACCGTTGACAGATAAAGGGAACATGAAATTAACCATTTGAGCTATAATCATTGCACCCGTTTGCTGCGTTAAAACTTGTAGATATAGTATTACATGTCTCCCTCTCCACTTCTGATCTCTTTATAACTGTTATGGATTCCTTTTTGTAGCTTAAGCCATTCATTTAGCCTTAATCCATTATAATTTACGTTGGAGAACGTTTGACAGCGATCCTATTGATATAACATGTACTGTAACAGGAGTTATTAAGCACATGTTTTTGGAATGGAGATAACTATTACTGCTAAGGTCTATTTTCCAATAAAGAGCAGGCTTGGTATGCATGGTTACCAAATGACTGACAAGCACGGTAATTTCAACCTTATTACTTTCAGCATATGAAGTATTGCCTATCTCCAAAAATAATAAGGAACAGATGAACCGCCTTGTATAAACCAAACTGAAAAACTGACATTACTTGTGAGAACCTAATATCCTAATTATAGCATCTTTGTCTTTAAATTGGTAAACATTTTTAGAATTTTTATTTGAATTCTGCTGTGTAACCTTTAAGGAATAGTGATTTGAGTTAAAAATATTTTCTCTTTCAGTACCTTTATCTTCTCTTCAGTGATGACAGCCTCATTTCACTTGATGAATGGGTATATAACACTGAGGCTCATCCTCTTCCTATCAAAGGTGTCAATCCATTCTACAGAGAGCATGTATAAAACTGGTTTCTCATAGGACTCTAATTTATTTATTTTTGGTAAGTGCCTCTATTATAAAATAGTAAATTGTATAAAATGTCATTTATTTGGACTGTTCTGTAAGATTATTGTTAATAAGGCAGCTACAGTTACTTAATACTGGTTGCTGTTTGGCTTGTTATTGTGATATTTATTTTCTCGCAGTTTGCTACCCAATTGGAGTGGCTAACTGAAAATGTATGTGGTTTGTTTTCCCATTATCACCAGTAAGGGAATACCAGCTACTGAGTGCTTTGTTACTTTGGCTTTTCCAAAATAGAGAGGAAGCATGCTGTGAAAATGTTGCACAAATAATATAAAATAACTTGAAATCTTGCAAATATGCAAAGAAGTTTGTAACAGTCATGTGATTAAAATAAATCAAAAGAATTTGGGTAAGTTTTTGTAACAGAAACATCACTTAATAATTACTTACTGGTACCGGTTTCAGGAACACTTGTTTCCATTTTTAACCCTTAATTCTGACTAAATCTTGCTCCATTGGCATCAGCAATGAGGGTGTTGGTGTATCACTTGTGGAGACATCTAGTGCTGGATCTATGAGCTTCCAAAGGTTGCTGTACAGTGGTAAATCAAAATTCATGATATGGCTCTTTATCTTCATGATGTAGATCTTCTCCCAGACATCTAATTCTGTGGGTTTAAATGCTGGTTTTAATGGTTGTACATTAGGTGTGATTTCCTGTCTTGATGTCCAAAAATGATAGGCAACTGCTGATTTTCTGTTTGTTTGTACTTTAAGTTTCTCATGTGTTTCTTTAATCTTCTTTCCTTTCATTATATATACATATTTACACAGACACTAGATTACAGTCTGAGCATTTAATTTCATAAATACCCAGTTGTTTATTTGCTGGCACAAGGTCTTTTAATTTTTTCATAGTAGTTTCTGAATGCTGTGGTTGTTTTTTGGAGGTAAGGTAATGTTAAATTTTCTTGAAGATTTTCTGAAGTTTGTTGTGTGCCCACAGTTGATAGGTGAACTTCCTGAACTGAGATTGGTCACGGAGGTTCTGTAGGGTGGTTGTGTGTGCTATGAGGTTCAGTTTTTTGTATTTGTTTATTCTCTTGTCTATTGCACTTTTTTGGAAGCTGTTGTGGTAGCTAATTGGAGTATCTGCTGGTATTCTTTTTGGTATTCACTATTCTCCATGGTAATATGTACTAATCTGTATGTTAAACTGTTCAGGATTGCATATTTGTATGTGGGATCGTAGCTGTCAAACTTTATGTAGTTATCTGTATTTGTGGATTTTCTATGTATACCAAATGTTAGGTTATGTTTTTTCTGTTCTTGTTATTTTAATGTCCAGGTCTGTATGGTGAACTGAATAGATTTGTTTTGTAAGTTGAGTTTTAGAGCATTGTTTATGAGTTTTTCCAGAACTATGGCAATGATGTCATCTATGTAGTTATATCATTTTTTGTACATATGTAGAAATGCCTCAGTGATGTGTGTCTCAAAATTACTCATGTATAAGTCGGTTAGGAATAGTGATAGAGAATTCCCCAATCTTTGTTATTTTCTTCCAGTCATCAAGAGAGTGGCGGTTTTAATGCACTGCAAACTACATCATTTTCTGGATTCATTAATAAAAAGCACTGAATATTTTGGTTTTGTGAAATGAAATCCATTTATTTAAATATAAAGAATAACTTTAATTAACATCTGTCTCAGGTAAGTTGCCCTCCGTGGTGTAATGGTTACCATGCTGACACCTTATATACCCAAGGTCGCGGGTTCAAACCCGGCGGAGGACGATGGATTTTTTCGGGTGTAAAAATCCTTAGCGTGGCTTCCTTCGGAAGGGAAGTAAAGCCGTGGGTCCTGTGTCGTAGATTTACGGCACGTAAAAGAACCTCAAGCCTGATAAGAGAGGCCTCTTAGCAAAAATTAAGTGGACTTCCACACCCAATTTAGAATGGGACGCTGAGAACCACAGCAGTTAAAGAGCATCCATAAATAACACGCCATTTCCATTTGTCTCAGGTAAAAACTTACAAAATTAAATTCACTTCACATAGCTAAATAGTATAACATTATATGTGTTGTTCTCACTGAAATCTTAAACTCTGAAAGGAAGGTGTGACACAGGTTTATAGAATGGCTACCCAAAGTGATCTTCAATGGGAATTGAAAACACTGCTTTACTATGGCAATGATACATCAAGGAGCATATGAACGATGATGAATATACAAGCTTTTTACCCAGAAATAATTGCTCTTCATGTCTGTTGTTTGAGGAAGAAATGAAATGGCGTTCTATTGATGGATGTTCTTTAACTGCTGAGGTTCTCAGTGTCCCATTCTATACTGGGCCTGAAAGACAGTTTAATTTTGGTCAGAGGCTGCTCTATCAGCTTGACGTTCTTTTACATGCCTTAAAGCTACAACATGGGATGAAGGGCTTTACTTCCCTTCTGAAGGAAGCCATGCTAGGGATTTTTATGCTTGAAAAAAATTCATCGTCCACTGGTTTTGAACCTGCAATCGTGGGTATATAAAGTTAGCATGGTAACCTTTACACCACAGAGGGCGACTATTTGAGGGAGAGAAAGGGAAGTCAGGGTAAGAGTGCAGGATCTTGCCACTTCTTGTGAGATTTAGTATAGGGTATTGTGTGAATTAGCAGTACACAATACAAATAGTAATTTTGAATTTTGATTAATTTAGGTGAAGAGCCACTTGTCGCTTCACCTGGCGAGCCACCCTTGATATAAACTACATTTTTAGTTGACACTAATAGAGTCGGGAGTTTTCTGACTTCCAGGGTGCATTAAATAACAAAATTGATTAAATATGAGGCATATATATAAAGAGGTAAATTATATAACTAACCTATAAAATGTATGAAAAACTGATACTTGTTGTTAAGATTCATAATTATTTATTATACAAGTGAATAAACAGAGAGTTTATCCATGAGTAGAACAATTTAAAATGCAACTCAAAGGGGAGTGTTTTAAGTTCTACGAGTGGATAATAGACGTTTGTCCACTTGTATAATACATTATTTTATCCTATGGATATGATAAATTAATATATGGCAAATATTCAGTTAATGATTTTACAACAGATAGTAATAAATTAAATAAAGAATAAGGCATTGAATTGCAGTGTTCTTATAGTTATAAAATATGATAGGCTATGTATGAATACTAATTTTGTTTTTATTGCTGCTAGTTTCAAATTGATTAAGTTTACAATGGACATTGAGAAAGTTAATATATCGGTTCCAAATGATGTATTAAAGGAAGCAAAAATAGCAGTTGAGGCTTTATTACTTCGACTTCACAGAAATTATATGAAAAAGAGTTTCAGCAATTTAAGGATTGGCAGATACAAAGAAATGTTCAGGGCATTAATGAAGAAGTGATTCTTGCTTATTTTAAGTTTCATTCAAAAAAGTTGCAAGTCTTCTCTGTGGAGCAAATATTCTCTGTTAAAATCAACATTAAAAGTGTTCAAAGACCTAGATATATCAAGATTTTCCAAGGAGTTGTCTTTTCTTAAAATAAGAAATGTAGTTAAAGAATAAAATGTTGCTGTTAAAAAGTTATAGAAAACTTGTAGTTATTAACCATTTATTTATCCCACTGGTTAACAGAGCAACAAGTGAATTTTGCGCTAATAACTATCACTTTGATTTAAAGTCCAAGTTTTCTTATGATGTTTCAGCATAGTAATGGTGTCTTTTACAAGTATCTGTAGGATAAAATTGTTTTATATATATTTATTTTAAATGGTAAATGTATGTTTAAAAACATTAACAATTCTAAATAAATTAAAATACAATACTAAAAGCAGCAATAAGCTTAAAGTGTTAATCACTCAGAGTGATATTACAGATATTGTTTCATCTCACTCTTGTGTCCATCTTGAGCCTCCGGATTATTACTATCCTGAAATAGAGAATGCTAATATAGCCTATTTTCTTTGGAAAAAACTTAATTAAAGTTTGAAATACCTTTTGCCATTCTTATTCATTGGCAATGCTAAGTTGTATTTCGAGTGGCCAATAAATCATTCAGGATATTGAATCAATTCAACATTGTACTTTTATACTGTTACATGGATTTCATTTTTGTGAGTTGTGGAATATTTTATTGTTTTACACTCTGATGAGAAACTTTTCAGCCAGCTATGCTTACTTTCTTTATTATGGAATTTTTCTTAAATATTTTGAAGAAACGTTGAAGATAATCATATATGAATGTTTTTTTGGCCTGCACAACATCATATTGAACTGAAGAAAGCTTTAAATGTTCATTTGCAAGAAGCTGTGTCCTCTCATGGAAAAATGTTAATCAATAAAATAAAAGTGTTCTTTCTGCATCAAAGTGTAAAAGGTTGAACCACAGCATAATTCCTGTTCTGACCTCTGTACCCATCTGTGAGGATTGCTGTGATTAATTAGTGTATAAATTTAGTAACTGTGATGCATATTTGAATTAGAAATTATTCTGAGGTAATTTTGTCTGGACATGTTTTGAGGCATGCACATTCTTCAACTGATGCTTTGTGGTTTTGAAATGATTGGCTTTGACATGATTGGTGCTCTTGTTAAGTACTTCCAAAGGAATGCTGTGTGGCAACAAATAAAAAATTAGTTATGTTGCTTTGGTTCTTTATGATGCATAAACTTCCCTGACTATTTTTACATTCTTTGCCCTAAGCCTTTTATTCCTCTTTCACTTACTTCCATTTTACTTCATTTTTAATGTCTATTTCAATTTTGGCACTTGCACTTTAATCTTTTTACTTTCTCTATACATACTATGTACATAGTTTATAGAGAAGGTATTGTAATGCACCCAAAAATTCAATATACACATAACCGATGGCCAGCAGAAGAGGAAGCCACACAGCTGATATGAAGCCTCCAGGGATGGGCGGCAACAATATTGAATGTGATCCCAATGTTGGTCAAGTCCGTTGAGATCTGGTAGGCCCTTGGGAACAGCGTTGGGCACCATCGCTTAGCTGCAGCTTACCACAGTCAGCTTAAGGCGAGGCTGCAACAGCCAGGTGAGACAATGCCATCAAACAACTAGTAAACAAAGCTCTTGTGAACCAATCACATAGTTACATGTATCAGGAAGCTGCCTAGTCTTTCGTTATCAGGGTGCGTGACTCGAGATACAGCACTTGATGCTTGGCGACTATAAGGCGATCTATGAGGCATTAATGACAGCACTTAGAGTGGAGGCGGCCAAGACCACAGCTGCATCCATCTCAAAGACCAAGAGTATTCAACGAGGAGAGAGAAGCAGCCCAAGGATGATGACAACAATCTCCTGGTGGTGGTAGTGGTGGTGATGGTGTGTGCTGGGGATGTGGCTGCCCAAGGCACCTAGTAAAGCACTGTCTGCAATCTAGTCAACTTGCAGAATGTGACACGACTTGGCGAGAGGCACATCTGAGTCATCATCACTATCTTTTAGCTTGACGCTGTGTGCCGTAGATAGATGGATGGAAGACAGCCTCATCACAGATGGCTGGATACAAGGGAAGCTGTGCGAGATACTCATATACACAGGTGCAGCCGTGACTAATCAGACCTGATGGCAAAGGGCTTGCAGTCAGACCTACCAACTACTGATGGCTTCATGTGACATCTTGCCTGTGGAGAAGGAATTAACAATGGGATTGAGCACTGCGAGTCTGTGGGGTTCGCCACGAGGGTGGCTGAAGAGGTGATATTGGGACTGAATACCCTCAGGATCCACTGTGTGACTATTCACAATGGCAGGAGGGTCTTGTGACTTGGTGAAGATGGGTAGTGTTCTGGAGTTCCAACTGACATTCTGGAGTCCACAGAGTGGCCCTGAATGAGGATGTGGTGGCTGCTGAGGCGCATCTGATAGATTGGCTGTCCAAGGACTTGTGAACTGTCCAATTTGCCTGGAAACAGATGGGCCTGTTATGACTGACAATCTATTAGAGAAGATTCCTGGCAAGAAGTTAAGGCATGGTTGCATAACCGGACTCAGACCAAGAGGCGTAGACCCAGGTTCCAACAACCATAGGCAGGACTGCACTGAGTGGTGGGGAGGGTCAACAAGGTAGTCAACTACACCTGACAGAAAGAAGTAGGTGGTGAATTAGGATCGTCTAGCCTGTTATGATGTTGCTAATTGGGATGTCCAGCCCTGAAGAGGAAGCAGTGTGACATTGCCATTTGCGACTCCTCTCAAGTTTGCTTTGGATGCAAGTTGGTAGAGTTGGAGACCTTGGAACTCTACCTACAGGAAATGCTTTACAAACAATAACCAGAGACTTTGGAACATGAGATGTCTCAATTCTGCTTTAAGCTCTGGCTTCCACAAAGTTTTTCAGCTGTCATCTATCTACACATCAAAGCATCGAGTGAATTATTTGCACCAGTGAATTCAAGACTTTATTTGTAATCAATTTTTAAGTCAATAAAAACATTTGTTATACTATAATTTAAGTAAAATTGATTTCCATATGGTAAGTAAAAAATAAGTTGGGAAAAGTCTTGTGATTTGGGGAGGCTTTTTAAGTATTTTATAGAAGAAAACATACACAGTTTATGTTAGCACAAACAATTAAATATACTTTATTCAACAACTTAGAATGATGATACATGTTCAATGTATGTTCTTATTATACATTTACATTTGATATGGTGCAAAACAAATAACGTTGCAAAACTGTCTCTCTTGAAAATGAGTTGCTAATTTGGGGAAACCGTTTGCTGCTATTTCTGCTGTCAAGTAAGCTTTTCCAAACAAGTTTGCTTACTTGGTGCACAGCTACAACATAACCAACATGCCAGTTGATCCAGTTCTCAATCTCCTGAGCATGTCATCCTTCATGGTCTAGGGGTAACATGCTAGCCTCTGGTACCCAAAGTCATGGGTTCAAACCCTCAAAAGGTAATGGATTTTTCAGGCATAAAAATCCTTAGTATGGCTTCCTTCAGAAGGAAAGCAAAGCTGTTGGTCCCATGTCATAGATTTATACCATGTAAAAGAACCTCGAGCCTGATAGAGGCATCTGAGCATAATAAAGTTGTCTTCCATATAGAGTGGAGCACTAAGAACCACGCAGTTAAAGAGTGCCTATAAATAACATTCAGTTTAATCTCTTGAGCATAAAATGTCTTCAGTGACCCCATAAATGAAATGTCCAATGGCACAATGGAGACATAGTTAACCCTGGCCAAATTAATCATGTCAATATTTCTGACATGGGTGAAGTGCCCATCCAAGACAAGAACAGCAGAATCACCTTTTGTTGGTTTCACGTGAAGCCTTTGTGTAAGGATGTCTGTCTGAATCCATACTGAAGATGGCATGCATAAATGAACCTGCAGGACAACTATCCATTAATTCTATCTACTTATTCTTTTGAGCAAGATCATCAGAGGTGGTATAAAGGGTCTATAAAAGCAATTTGCTTTTTTTCCCCTTCAATGTAACAATTTTAGGGTGCTTGCTGCACAACTGTGCTACCGGTTTCATCATGGTTAAACAATCTGGCTGGGTTGCTCTTGATTGAAGCTAAGACCAGCCCATAAATGTCAAAAAAAATTGCTGACAGCTTTGGTTCTGATACCCTTACCTTTGGCGAACGGAAGTCCTTGGTGAGACCTAACAGAGAGTTCAGGATTCCTCTTTAGAAAGTTGCATAACCACTTTTTACAGCTTGCAGTTTTTCTTTAGAAAATATATTTTCAATGTTATTTTTTAATAGCAAGCTGATATGCAAGTCTTCTGACATCTTTTCTAGAGAGAATAAAGAAACACTGTTCCATTTGGATGCAGTAATTCAAGTTCTTTTCTAGTTCTCCAAGAAAAATAGGTTTCCTTCCTATTACTGTGTCTATAGATTCATCTGGGCATTTGTTGGTAGTGTTCCAATGTTGTTTGCGGAATCCTGAAGACACAAGATACCTTATAGGTCCCCATTTCTTTACTGAGCATAGGTAAAATGGCAGCCTTCATTTGTTTGGGCTCCCAACATTTTTTAGTTGCCATATACAAAAGAAAAAATAGACTATTGTTAGATACTCCTTTCTCTGTTTCTCTTAAAATACGTTCTATAGTATGCTATTCAGCATATAATAAAAACATGTTCACAAATATATATGTAGGATTTATCTAGAAAGCAAATGTGATAAAACACACATATAGACGAACTTAAAGTTACAGCAAATAATTTGGTTTCCCAATTTAGGGAGCCCCATATTAAAAATCCCAAACTTTTCCAAATTGACACACCTGCACGTGCCAACAAAACATGTTCCATTATTGCACTTTGAAGCTCATGACAACAACAAAATTATTTATGTAATTTCAATTCTAAAGCTGTGTATATATTTTAAGTACGTATAATTATTTAAACATGCACTCACCTCTTTATAAGATAATTCCAGCTTTCTAACCGTGAATGAAAACTTCAGGAAAGCAGCTGCTTAATATTGATATTTCGTTGATATAGTTTGATTATTCCTTTATGTATCCATTTATTGTAAACAATGCTTTTCTGCTCGTAGCAATACAATACAGTGGTGCTCTCTTGAAAATATGGTTTTCCAAGGTCAGTCACATGCCTGTCTTTTACTTCCAATGTTCATCAATGTGGCATGACAGAAAAACATGACCTCCACAAAATGAGGAACCTCCCCAAAATTGGGTACTTTTCCCTACTGTGGTCTGCTTGCCCAGCCTGATACATACAGCACAGTTTACTCGCTTGTAATGGTAGGCTCATGAATAATGATGGCTACTAATGAAGGAGAGTTCTTAAATTACACTAGGCTACAGCTGAAAACCATTTTGTCCAGTACGATTAAAAATAGATAACTGTTACTAATTTTGTTGTGTGCAGAATTAAAAAAATGCATTCCATTTTTCCACAGTAGATCTCATTTTGGCAATATGGCAGTGTTCAATGAAAATTAATTGTAAAATTTACAAAAATATTACACACTCATAGAACTTTTAAAGAAGAATAACATGAAAGCATACCTGAATTTGAGAATACAAGGTTTGTTCAAAAAATTCTGGAACATTCATAATTTTGCACCAATGGAGTGTGGGGACAAAATGCAGTTGCCATCCCTGCACATGCCTGTGTTTAATGTGTAACTGCCGGAAGTTTCATTATTCTATGTCTGTTAGTGTTCAGTACTGTATAGAGTAGAATGTTGTGTCGCACAGTTTGCAAATTTTGAGATGGCAGAGTTAGAGGTGCATCTGCATTATATTTTGCATGAAACTCAAGAAAACCGTTACAGAGTCACACCAAATGATGCAGAAAGCTGTGCTTGGTGTTACAAATGGTTCATGTAGTTTAAAGATGGCCTCATTCAGGATGCCCTTCGAAATCTACCAAAAATGCTCATGTCAGGAAAGTCAGTAAAATTGTGCATGCCAATCGAAGACTGCCTGTCTGAGAGATTGCAGAAGAATGCAACATTTCAGTTGGATCATGTCATGAAATCCTGACACAGTATCTTGGAATGCATCATTTCCGTCAATTTCGTCCCACGGCTCATGAGTCAAGACCAGAGAGACCATTGCCTCCTCACAATCTGTGAAGAGCTTTTGGATTGCACGATTGAGAACAAGAGAATCATAACTAGTGATGAGACATATGATGTTGAGATCAAGGTTCAATCCTCACAGTGGGTCGGGAAAGGTTCTCCAATACCAAAACATCTGATGTGTTCCATTCACATGACTTTCTCTACATCTCTGCAACAAACTATTGTTAAAAAGCTTATGCTTCTATTTACTTCATGCTCATCAAGAAAACAGCAGAAATAGTCTTATTACTTGCTTACTTGTAAGTAGAACCAATATAAGGGAGTACCATAGTTAAAGTGATAGTCAAAAGCAGGTTGCTATGTGACTGAAGTCCCTTTGTCTGTATATACAGGAGTTGACAAATTCCTGTATGAGAAAAGTATAAGTTTTAAAGATGAAACCAAAAACAAGGAATATCTAAAAAATGATCAACTCTACGAAAAAATGTATGTAACATTAATTGTGGGTTTTAATGTGTTCTACAATTTTTGTGTTTTAAGTTTTTGTTTATCTCTTGCGGTTTACCAGTTATACACAATTCCGTAAAATTCATCCAGAATAAAGCAGTCTTCAAAGGCTATTCTGTTAACTGATGGTAGTATCGGAACATATTGCAATGCCTACAAGAAAATTTGAGAAAGAAAGTACCTGAAATGGGGCAAGAGCAGGCATGGCTTTTGCATCCACACATTCATCCCTGTTGATGTGTGACTGTTGCACAAAAAATAATATCACTGTGCTGCCTCATCCTCCGTACTCTCCAGACCTGGCCCCTGCAGACTTTTTTCTATTTCCAAAGTTGAAAGGACAAAGATTTGCAACAATAGACAAGTTCCAGAAAGAGGTGTACCAAGACTGCTTCTGGAAGTGGAAACAGCATTGGGAGAGGCATATCAATTTTGGAGGAGAGTATTTCAAAGGAGACTATGCACAATAAGTAAAAGGTAAGTGTAGAAATATGCTGTGGACAAAGTTCAGACTTTTTTGAACAGACCTCGTATATGTTATCTTGTGTATCCCTTTTTCTTTTCCCATGGAACTTCAGTGTAACTGATTTTCTCGAGTGCTCTCTGGTAGGTTTGACACTAGCAGCACATCAGCTATTGTATGTATGTCCCAACATCCCTGCTAATGTTGTTCAACATCTTTCAAGTCCCCTTTCACCTTGCTGATCACTGACATCTTGTAAATTTAATGGGAAGTAGTCAAGATATATTTTGAGTAAATGAAGCTTCATACTCATATTATAGTAAGATAGTATTTTTGCATATATTTGTGACAATTTCTTTGTATTGAGAGTCTTTCACATTGCCCATAAATTTCTGAACAGCCTCTCTGGATCCATTCAGCATATCTTTTTCAATTTCATTCATAGAGCTGGTAAACTTTCATCAATTTCCTTATCTGAGGTCCATCAAATATACTACCTCTGTGATTTTAGTATGTGACAATGATGGAAGCTGCATAAGCACTGGAAGCAAGGGCAGTTTTTGTCAAATAATTTTACAAAATGTTCCATCATGCCAAGTTTTATGTGTAATGGAGGGAGTAGAATATTTTGACGATCAACAAGAGGCACATTTGCAACATTTTTTGATCCAGGTTCCAGTTGCTGCCTCAAGCCATTGGTCAGTTTCCCAATGTTTTTCCCTCGCACTGCTATCCCATTTGCAAAGAAAACAAGAGAGCTTTGTGTATCCTTCCTGTTGTCCTAGAACAGACATATGACCTTCAAGGCACCACACATTTACCACTAATGGTTACAGTACTTAATTTTCTCAAGAGCATGCTTCAGAGTTGGATAGGTAGAGTCAAACTGAAAAATGCAATGCCATAGTTGGGATTTGAACCATGGGTCTCCCGGTTTCTAGCTGGTCACTCTACCACTTAGCTACCATGGCAACATGTGGCATATTATTGAATTTCTCAACTGACTTGCACATTTCCGGGTAAACCATAAGGTGATCTCAAATTATTTTGAGATTACAACTCCTATGGCGACTTACAATGCTGTAAGTATGTTAAGTTCCAGGATTCGTAGTATAGCCAACTATTATGGTCAATTGGTATTGATTTAATTGATTTTTCACACAAGCCATGTGTAGGGCAGAGTTGGATAGGTAGAGTCAGACTGAAAAATTCAATGCCATAACTGGGATTTGAACCACGGATCTCTTAGTCTCTAGATGGTTGCTCTACCACTGAGCTATCATGGCAACATGCCAACATATCATTGAATTTCTTAACTGACTTAGATGTTTCCCGGTAAACCACAAGGTGATCTCAAATTATTTTGAGATTACAAACCCAATGGCAACTTACAATGCTGTAAGTACTTTAAGTCCCAGGATTCATAGTATAACCAATTAGTTTCGCTTACTTATCTGAAAGAGAATTTCAATATTGTGTAAGTTGCTATTTCAATGTATGTTTTACCTTCGAAATTCAGATAAAATGAGCATACTCTTGAACTTTCTGATATTTTCAGGGAAAAATGCGGGAAGCAAGCTAGTCTTCTTGAACAAGTCTTATTTGTCATAACAGATGTAGCCTCAAATTAATGCAAACATAAAGTGTTTGACCTTGATAGTCCCAAGCCTCCTAGATAAATTATGCAAATGGGATTAAATATTGTAATTTTAATGCTTTAACATTAAAAAACCACACTCTTTAAATTTAGTTTTGTTTCTCTAGTCTCTCATAGGAATTTTTCAAAGCTGGCTTTAGTAAACAGAGAATTGACATGCATTGTAATCTCTTGATTATGAAGAGATTTAATGATTTCTTGCAGTTTTTGTGTGCTGAAACTTTTAAGTGTTGTAATAAGAGGAAAAACTATAAAATCTCACCTTCCAGACCTTATAAAATGCAGTATTACAGTACGAAAGTATGTCATTTCTCCCATAACCTAATCAAAGTAACAAGCTACTATAAAATATAACAGCTGGTAACCATGCCAAAAAAGGAATTTGGGCACTTTTAGTTATACCAGCTAAAACAACCATGAATGAAATTAAACATATTTCATTTTTATTTATTAAATAATCCAAATAAAAAACATAAAAATTAATATCCATGCAATAGCCATTAATAAAGCAACATCTCCTACTCGATTTGATAAGTACCACATAAGCAAATAAATAATAAAATAAAGCATGAGAATGTTATGTATCAAATGTGAATATAGCTGTAATGTATCCTTGACTGAGACTGAGTCTCATGATGTCAGCAATGTCAGTAAGGTGTGAACAGAAAACTTGTTGGTGAGGAAGAACCTGTACAACTTGCACTTCTCATCAAGAAGTCTCATCTTTGCCTGTATAGCATCTTGATCTAGTAGAACTAAAATCAACTACAAGAAATTATGATCATAGGCTTTCACGACCATGTTATTTATTAGAAGAAAATTTCTTAAAGCTGTTATGGAAAAGAGCTATGTATGGAGACGTGCTAAAGATGCAATACATTCAAAAGGCCATGTAAAAGTATTCTCCTCATGATGATTAAATGGATTTTTTTTCTTATGGTCCTATAGAAAAACAAATTGGATCTTCTCTAATTGCTGATCAAGATAACAATTAATAATATATTCTAATTTCCAAATTAGAAATTCGGTCATACAGTCCCATTTCCAATCGATAAACATCCTTCCTACTGAAAACTCTGCAGGATGTCTATGTTATTCATTCATCAGGAGGGGCTAAATACAGAGTGCAATGAATTAGGTTATATCTTATCTACTTAATGCAAGTTTTATCTTCTTACTATGACAATTATCTTGACATTAAGGATTGTTTTGTTCATCAGACTTAATCCAGTTCTGTATGCGTATTAAAACAGTATTCATAGCGCAGTGTTTATGAAACCTCAATTAATAACTAATACCTCATGAAAACATAATAACATGTATACCATATTAAAAGTAAATCTTTCACATAAAACATAATTATTTACATCTGTGCAACTAATGAATTAATCACCCATAATTTAAACATTTACAATACTTTAAAACCCACCTCAAGTTCCCTCAACTTTTTCAGCATGTGTTATAGTTTACTTAAATCTTTTATGTAATTTCCTCTTCACTTCTACTTCATATGCTTAAGGCCATAATTGAAATAATTCACATTTAGTTGGAAAAGTTCCCAAATGTTGCTTCATCATTAATGAGTTGCCTGTTAATATGGAGCTGAAAGCTTCAAATGCAATAAATCTAATTGATTAAAAGCTCAATTTTTAACAATCTTTGTAGGAATTAATTTAACATTTTTCCCTCAACACTTTTTAAACCGTCTTATGCAGTGGATTAATGATTTTCTTTTTAGTACTTTTATCGATTAGCAATAAACAAGAGCATCATCTTCCTGTAAAAGAATGTACATTGTTGAAGTTTTGCGATCAATCAGTCAAAGTATTTAGGTGCTTCTTGTGCCAGGGAAATGTCCCTCTTCAGCTGAGATTATATTATCTTGGTTTGCTTTATTTGGCATAGCTTTGCGAGGAACTGTACCTTTTTTCTATGTTCTATGGAAGCATTGCTGCACCGAGCTCCTATTACCATGCCTCCTAGAAAATCATTAGTGCCATCGCCGCGCTCAAATGTCACACCTCCGAAGGAAACACACCTTTGGGCTTAATAAAAAATCATAAAAATCATGGAAAACCAATCATAGAATACTGCAAGAAAGATCACGGTACTAAATATTGAAATGTATTAATGATCTATGCACAGCGTTATGCTGTTCTTAGTAAAATAAGGATACTTGGCAATGAGAAGAATAGTTATGTAAAAAATGTTTTAAGGCAAATAAAGAAATGATCAAGTTAATGCACCTCATCATAGATAATTAATATATCAATTAGTTTTGTTTTCCTTTTCCCCACCATTGTTTGCTAAATAAATAAGAAGAAGGGTACCTATCCAAATACCTGGCCTTTCAGACCTTCTATACCAATATATGTTGTCTGCAATTTTTGCTCCTTAGGAAAGAACATTTTTACTCTACCTTGTTTTCCTGCATGTGCTTAATTGGAAAGGTTCTGTAACAAATTCCCTTTGAAAACATTTTTTCATTGTTAAAATATAAAAAAATATTTAACCTTATCTTTTAATGAAGTTTCCACCTTAGAATAATTTAAAAAGATCAACATGAATCACTGCACTTTGCTGGATGTGAAGGATGATAGAAAGGATTATTGCTACAAAAAAAATACATATATAAAAAAATCTGAGTGTTCCATTCTCATAATTTTCTCTACATCTGCATAACAAATTATTGTTAATAAGCTTATTCTAGCATCTATTTCATGCTAAAACATTAGCTGAAACAGTCTTATTGTTTAGTTCCTTATAAGTAGAAGGAAAGAAAGGGATACACTAGGCTAAACTGACCCCCCAATTGTATTAAAATGTAGTTGTTATGGGATTGAAATCAGTTTCTTTGCTTGTCCAGGAGTTGACAAGTTCCCGTATGAGAAAAGTTTAAGTATTTTAAGAACTGAAACCAATATCAAGGAATAATGGCCAACTCCACGAAAAAAATGTATCTATATGACATAAATTGTCTGTTTTATCAAGATCACATCTTTTGTGTAATAAGTTTTTTGTCTATTTCTTATCATTTATCAGTTATGCAAAATTCAATAAAAATCATCCAGAATAAAGAGAGCTTCAGAGACTATTCCCAGAAAATTCAAGATATACATTTTATTTGTCATGTAAATATCTTAAATACAAGAGATTTAAATCAAAACCATTAGAGCTATTTTTGACAAAATCAAAATTTTCAGAATTGTTTCCATGTAAATGGTAGTTGGAGTCAAGAGGATTTTCTTGAAAATCTTTGTGTCGCATCCTTGGAAGATACCAAACTTAAATGCCAAGTTTGGTATTTAAACGGCCTTTACGTTTTTGAGCTGCGCTGTCCACAGACACACATATACAGACCTATTTCTACAAATGCTTTTTTTGGATTCAGGGGGACCCAAAACATATTTTTCCGGTAAAATCTTGGTATCAAATGTTTGGGTGCATTACAATACCTTCTCTATACAATATGTACATAGTTGGTGTAGAGAAAGTGAAAAGAAGTGATATATACAGTGGAGTTTTCAACATACTAACTAGAAAGTATATGAGTTGCATAAAAAACTCTTTAGTCCCACTTACACTTATAGGACTAATGTAAGTGGTCCTAAAGTGTTTTGATGTGAATCGTATACTTTCCTCTTAGTAAGATTATTCCTGTTTTTATTTATTTATTTATAAGCATAAAAAATGAAAGTGCTTCAATTCAAAACTTGCAATAATGCATAGAAGCTTGTGACAGTGGTGTGATTAAATAAAAAATAAAAGAATTTGAGTCAGTTGTTGTAGCACAAACATCACTTATTTTTACTTATTGAGTCAGAATTAAGGGCTGAAAATGGGAACAAGTGTTCCCGAAACCAGTCCCAGAAAGTAAAAATAAGTGATGTTTGTGTTACAAAAACTGACTCAAATTCTTTTATTTTTTAATGAAAGTGCTATTTAATAAATCTTATCAATTTGTTCTACAATAACTTAAATTTTACTTCATTTATAATATTCATATAAAATTATAGAATTAAACAATTTTATTAATTTCAGATTACATCAAATTTAATATTTTTGTTATTACATTTCATTTAATTCTTTTCTTATCATTATTTCAGATGAGATTCTTGCATCAGAGCTTGTACATTTTTAAAAATGGTGAGAGTGGCATAACTGTACAGAGAAGAGACTGTGGTTTAGAGCAAAAGTGCAGCAAGAGAGAATGGAGAACACTACAGCATTCATGCAACCTATTGTTTGCTCAAGTGCAAAGACAGTGAATGAAATACCTTATACACTGTGGTAGATGTAGTTCTTTATGTAATAGGAAACCAAAGTGCATCTACCTATTAACTCATTCCTTAACTGTTGTCTTTTAATTTTTTGTCAGTGTGGGACTCCAAACAAGACACTGTCATATTTTCCCCTTTTTTTTCAGTAACAAAGTTTGTCAATCCTTTGTTACAAGTGAGTCTAAGCTGTAATAATTCCATTTATAAATAGCATAGCAATCATTTCTGGGGTATGTCAATTATGTTTTAGAAAACCACAACAGCACATTGATGATATGACATTAATAAAATAATAATAATGATATTTATGAGAATAATAAAATTAAATAATCAAAGGTATAAGATATTTGTACATATATTTACATTATGCATATTTATTATCATATTTGTTGAAAGCTATTTGAGAATGAGTTGAAACATAGTGTAAATTAAATTTTGAAACATATTCTTGTCATTTTAACATTCCTGGCCATCTTATTAAAGTTTCATTTTATTGTACTCTATTGTTTTTATTTTTCATTACCTGTGTAATAACATATTTTAAGAAATATGGACATAAGCTAATATGAATAATGGCAGTTGTAATATCGTATTCCTAAACACCAGTAGGGAGCAGTTGTACTTACTGAAGCTCATGATAGTCAGGAGATAGAGTAAAATCTTTCACTAGAAGCTTAGACTATTTGAGATATGGAACTTGGGTCACAAATACAAACTAAAAAGATATGTGTTACTGAACTAGTTACGTTTTGATACTCAGAAATTAATATAAACAGAGTTAAAGTATATATTAGAATGAATTTATGCTTACCTGATGATTGAAATAAACACAATAATTGATAACAGGAGTCAAGATTTTTGTGTAATATTAACTTCCAAATGTGCATACATAAATTAAAAATATACATATATATGTATGTATATTCTTTATGTAATACATATACAGTATCAAATGCAATTACATGCAGAGTATAAATACTTAAAATAATACCTATTGCTTTTAAGTCAGTTACTGGTATTGTGTACCATTTAATAATTAGGACTATACTGCATACCCTGTGACTATGGGCTTGTTATAAAGGACAAAGAGTTTATATATAACATAACTACCTGCATTTCTAAACACCAAAGGAACATCAGACTAATGCAGGCAGAAAAATGGACTGACAGAACACTGGATTGAATGTGGTTACAGGGCAAACTTAAAGTATACCACATAAACCCAGCAATGTGTTTGGTATCTTGACATCATTATATGCAGCTGGTGTCACAGACCCTTACAGTTTCCATCGCTTTTAAAATGGTCATCGTGATACATCATGGAGTGTAGTAAATGAAGTGTTAGGATTACTGATTATTATAATATATTTATTTAAAAAAAAAATTATATATTATAAAAGTATTTATGCCAAATGAACTTATAAATGAGCTGCAATCAACATACTGCATATCTGCATTAGGATATTTTGTCAATATTTTGGCACACAGTAACAAACAGAATGTTCAAAGAAAATGTACTTCATCCAATTTTTACAAATTTTACAAACAATATTTTTGCTGTTGCAGTCTACACAGAATCTTTGTAAATTCACAGTTGATTCAATTTCAGATTTTCAAGCCTGAAAACTCTCCAATTCTCTCAGTTACTTATTTTGCAGAAGCTTTTAACACTGCCTTTTGCAGAAGATGGTCTTGCAGAATGTAAATGAAAACGTTCTCGAGAATCATCAGCTTAATTTCAGCCATTACTTCCTCAATCAGCTGCCTAATTCTGTCCTGTTTTGCCTTGTAAGAATATGCCATGGTCAATTGCAATTCTTAACAAGATACTAAAATAAGGTACAAAGTGAGAAAAAGTGTTCTAACAATAAACAAAGCCAATAATGTATCCATGCATGCATGGGAATAACTAAGCAGAGCTAGGAATAAACTCACTTCAGTACATGTGGCTTGTTTGTAAGCTAACCAGAAGTGTTATTGGAACACCAGGTACACCATATCAAAGACTGCTATTATGCTTGCTTAAAGTTATTCTTAAGATAGCTTCTTGGAATCAATTGTCAAATACTGCATTAATGTGCAAATGCTCTCCATGGTCTTGTATACCATCTGTATATACTTATGGATTAATAGTTAAGTACTTATGCTATTGGGACAGGAGAGCAAAAGGACCCCCCCCCCTAGCTATCTCCTGATAAAGCACTTAAATTGTAAACTCTGGATTTCAACTTAGTTTTTACCTGGATACCGGTTATAAGGCTTCATAACCAATATTTAAAAGTTTTTATGTCACAACAGGATTCCAACACCTGAATACCTGTTTTAAACCATATATTAATTTCTGTAATGGAGCATTTGCTTTCCTGTCCGTTTACTTCAGGTTTTATCATGTATTTTTAGAGTTATACGGCTGTGTAGATCAGCTGTAGCTCTTTCTGTGATAAAATGACATAATAATAGTTAACGTTAACTTTGAGTAACAATAAGAATAAGATAGATAATTCTTTTAAATATAAATGTATGAAACTGTACTTACATAATGCCTAGGTAGACTTAACTGCGACGTACCAACAACAGGACTCACAGAGTCTGTGATGGTGCGAGTAAATTATGGCCCGCATATATATACACTGAAAATGAAGGCTAACATGAGCAAGGCAAAGCTATTACCGGGTGACTTTCTCACATATTATTTCAGTTAGAGGTGGTAATTATGGGTAATGGGATGTGCTATCATAGCTCATAATCTAAAAGGGTATTATGGACATTACATTTTGCATTACATGGTAGAGACGTTAAAGTGGAACCCAGAACTGATTATATATGAAACTCGGATTTACAGAATAAAGTATGCAAATGTCACTTTTTTAGACTCTAAACTTTATACCGATGGCGTTATCGCGTTTCTCTAAAGCGTTTGAATTGCAGGAATGTAAAGGTTATTTTCCCTATTTGTTTAATATTAAACAGAACGAGATTAATTTTGATCCCATGCCCGCCCAGAGTTATTACTGTCCAGACGGTGTGACTGTAGACGATCGCAAGACCTTTGAAACATGGTATGAAGAACCCATTTCTTTAGGCTATATTTTTAACACGAAGGAGGAAATGTTATCTTAATGCAAGATGGATGTGTACTTATTAAGTATGGTTGTAGCTAAGTTTCGCAAACAGTTTTTAGAAGAAAATGGAATAGATCCTTTTAGAGAATGCGTTACTATAGCGAACGCAGGTATAAACGTTTATAAGACTTAATCTCTATAATGCCTCATGGGGGGTATAGATTGGTTGACACCCAGTCGCGAAATGAAATGGCGTGTTATTTATGGACGCTCTTTAACTGCTTTGGTTCTCAGCGTCCCATTCTATATTGGGCGTGAAAGATCGCTTAATTTTGCTCAGAGGCCTCTCTTATCAGGCTTGAGGTTCTTTTACGTGCCGTAAACCTATGACACGGGACCCACAGCTTTACTTCCCTTCCGAAGGAAGCCATGCCCGAAAAAATCCATCGTCCTCCGCCGGGTTTGAACCCGCGAAGTTAGCATGGTAACCATTACACCACGGAGGGCGACACCCAGTCGCGTATTGCATGTCTGGGGTTATCGTGGATAGAACATAAAGAACATCGAATCATCCAGTACGTCTACAGAGGAAGGGAAATTAAGGTTTTGGGGTTGAAAAAGTCTCTCAATTTTCATTTTATCCCTACTGTTTTTAAACACGACTATGTGGTGATAGGAAGGTCTACTTTTTTCATGGATGTTTTTACCATGGGTGTGAAAAGTGCTTTGCCAACCGTAATTCTGTAATATACGATAGTGGGGGTGAAACCATGGCGTTACGAAGGAAAACCACTGATAGGATATCACAAACAATTAGAGCTGCTGGTTACGAAGTGGTTGAAATGTGGGAATGTGAATTTAGAAATATAGTGCAGAATGATAGAGAGCTTGCGCAGTTTGTTAAGGCGCGAGAGATTTAATTCCCTAGCCCCTTAAACCCAAGGAAGCACAAATTGCACTAAAGTGTAGCGCGAGGCTCAGGGGAATGAAAAAATGTTTTATAAACGATGTTTGCAGTCTTTATCCTTATGTACACAAAACCAAGCCATACCCGGTTAGTCATCCTAAAATACATGTGGATAACTTTCCTAATTTGGAAATCGTTGAAGATTGACTGGTAAAGTGTGCAGTTTTACCACCCATAGATCTGTATCACCCTGTGCTTCCTTCAAGAATAAATGACAAGCTTATGTTTCCCTTATGACGCATGTGTGCAGAAACTGAAAACTGTAAATCCTACACCCACAATGAATCAGAGAGGTGTCTAATAGGTACGTGGGTGATAGATGAAGTTAAGGTAGTTCTACAGAAAGGGTATTGAATTTTAAGGGTTTGCGAAATATGGGAGTATGATATGGTGCGGTACGATCCAAATTCGGGGAAAAGGGCTCTTTGAAGAATATGTGATCCAATTTTAAAAATCAATCCCGAGGCTTCAGGATGGCCGTCACACTGCTCCTCAAATGAGGAAACAGCGATATAATGACGGATTTTTAGAAAGAGAGGGGGCTACTGTTAGATTCAAGTAGAATTGAACATAATCCTGGCAGGCGCGAGTTGGCTAAAATATTGCTTTATTCTTTTTGGGGAAAATATGGACAAAGAGGCAATTTACCCACATGCAAGGTGGTTAAGGACTACTCCAGAGTACTTGAACTGTTGAACCACTCGGGTATTAAAGTCCAATCATATATGCCTGTCTCAGATGATGTTATGTACATGGTGTGGAAATATAATGAATGCGCACCAAAGATTAATCCTAGAACAAACGTGGTTATTGCTGCATACACTACTGCCCTCGTACGATTGGAATTGTATTCCTACCTCGAAAAGCTTGGGAAATGAGTATGCTACTTTGACAACGATTCTATTATAGCCACCTTCAAGCCAGACGAATGGATGCCTGCTACATGTACATGTCTGGGTAATATGACCAACGAACTACAGAAATATGGTGACGCTGCGTAAATATTAAAATTTGCGTCGACAGGACCAAAGAGTTGTTTTGAGGTTATGTGTCCCCAGGACAATAAGACATATTCAGTGTGCAAAGTTAAAGAAATAACTTTAAACTCAAGGTAACTTAAGATTCGTAAACGCAGACGTTTTGCGTGACATCGTTGTAAACGATAATTCTGACATGGAACACATAAATCGAGAAAACCCCTACGGAAGTTTATAACTGAACCTTTCAACAAATCTTTTCGCATGGTTGTTAATAAGCTGGTTTTGGCATATATGCTTGAGTCATACCCGAATGGATATAAAAGACTTTGCAATGCATAAGTCATTTTTAATCATGTTTGGCAAAAGCAGGTTGAAGATGTTCCCGCGTTTCCAAAGAAGGTTTTAAGGTATCTGAAGTGGGTAAACAGAAGAAGGGTTATGACGCAGTGAGCAAATAGATTGAAGCATGAAGTAGAGTCCAAGAAGGTTTTAAGGTATCTGAAGTGGGTAAACAGAAGAAGGGTTATGACGCAGTGAGCAAATAGATTGAAGCATGAAGTAGAGTCATATATCTCGCACCGCGTTAGGCTCAGAGAGTTAGTTCGAAATCTTACAGCGTGGCGCGATATGATTCCAAGTGAAGATCATTGACGGGTGCAAATGCATGACGCAGCAGTTGTATTTGATAAGCCTAAATTTAAAACAGGCAATTTTGGTAAGAAAGTGCAGTTTGTCTTTGGGGAAATAGTTCTCAATAGGGGCAGGTTTAAAAGTGGGAATTTGGGTAGGCAAATAGTTTTGAAGGATTCGTTTCCGTCAGAAGTATAGATAGCGCTGTCCAGTTTAGACGGGTAAATGCTGGAAGGGATTTTGAGATAAAGGACCTATCGTTGCAGGAGATGCAAAGTGGTGCAGATCAGCATGTTGATATGAAGCGAGTACTTAAGAACCATGTGCTAAATATGGAGGGTAAGGAGGCTCCTAAAGAGGATGTGTGGAAATTTTCCTTCCCTAGAACCATGCAAGTTGCAGGCCCTTCCCGGTGTGAGAAGTCTACTTTGGTTAAACGTCTTGCTAATGCTAACAATGTTCGATAAACCTATAAGGCTGGTGTCACCCGCAAGAATATCCACCTAATTTGGGAGATGAATGTAACAATTGTTCTTTTAACGCATACACTCGTGCAAGCATCCCTCCCTTTCACTCGATTACGGAGGGTGACATCGTTATAATTGATGATCTTATGTAGGAGTCAGATTCCACAGACGTGTCAAACATTTTCACTAAAGACTCGCATCATCGAAATGTTTGTGTTATTTCTATTTTGCAAAATGTTTTTCCTCAAGGGAAGAGGTTTCGCATTATTTCTCTAAACGCTAATTACATAGTCGTATTTAAAAACAGTAGGGATAAAATACAAATTGAGACTTTTTCAACAAATGGAACCTAGAAACTCTTTCTTCTAGAGGCTTTTCTAACCGCAACGCAGACTCCTCACGGATACCTCGTTTTGGACTGTACGCAGTATACACCGGACCGATCTCGCTATACAACGGGGGTGCTGCCCGGTGAAATTCACTCCTGTTTTTTTCTCGGTATAAATATCAACGTGCACTTTTTTTTTTTTTTTGTTCATTATGGATAGGAAAATACGAAATATTACATCACCTTTAATTGCGCGGTAATTCAAAAACCTTGTTCCTCTAAGCAAGGCTAGGTCCGGTATTCGTAAAAAGCTTTTAAAGATGGCGAAGCCGGAAACGATCAAAGCTATTTCTGAATGTGGTTTAACGTTTGTAAAGGCAAAGTTCCAATTAAAAAGACATAAGGCCTGTTAGAGAAGATTAGTTGACAAGAAGGTTTCGCTAAAGAAGAAGCGAAAGATTCTCATGCAAAAAGGTGGACTTTTACTGTCGTTCCTCCTACCTGTTCTTGGTACCATTGCTAGCGCTATAGTTTCAACGTTTACGTAGGAATGAAACATGCAAAACAGATTGTGTTGTATCGTTCTGAACCCGAAAGTCCTAATCGATTGCATGTCATCGACAAGGCAATATCATCAATCTCTAAGGATATTATGGATGCTCACATGACTCCCAAAGAGAAGTGGAGCATATTAAGGCATAAGTTAACCTCCAATGATTTTGTCGACACTAAGACCAACGCCAGAAACGGACCTACAACCTACTGAACCCAGGCTGCCTAGTTCAGCGCGCCCTATAATGGAGGATGAAGTAAATAACGAATCTTCAACAGGGGGTAAAAAAAATCAAAACGCGTGGTAGCGGAAACGTCCGCACAGCCTTCAACATCGAAGAAAAGAAAGGTTAATAAGGCCGTAACTGCATCGCCCATCACCAATTGTTATGGATACATTTTTTTTTTTTTTTTGTGTGTTTGACGCCCGCTTTAACTACTTATGGCACCGCAGGTGGTCGTTACGGATACAGATTACGTTCACAGAGACAGGATCTGTAGAATTTAGAATGGAGACTGTATTAAATCGCATACACAATAAAATAAAATAGATGACCATGCGGGGTTGGTACAGCTGGCAAACTTCGAAAAGCAACCGGTATTTCCAAGGCAGCTATAGAAGCTTTCCTTAGAACCAAGGATAATTACACTGTTCATAAACCGGCAAGAAAGCGGTATTCCACTAAACACTACCACGTTACTAACATTGACAATATGTAGTGTCAAAGGAACTTATGTTGAACCTGCTATCACGACTAAACTTTGTTTATTTTTTAAAAATGGTATAATAAAAGAGCCCGATAAGCTGTTTAAAGCAGGGAATCAACGTATAAAAACGAACCTTTTAGTTCCACAGTTCTTAGTAATACCAATGGTAAGGTTTCCGTTAATTCAGCTGCTATTGCGGTCTCTCAGCACTCACCTAATCCATCGGTGGAATTGGGGGCGTTATCTGTACTATCTCGAAAGCCTGGGTCTCCATTGTTGGGGAAACAGAGTCTCAGGATGAGTCGGTTTCAAATAACAGTTTACCATTACCAACTGCTGCACAAAGCTCAGAAAGCGTTGTTACACCTCACAAACACCTGGAGATTCACGAAGACGTAGAAGTGTCGGACGGTATTGCCGCAGACCAGCCCATACCGAGTGATGCTCCGAAACCAAAACCTGTAACCAAAAAGCAGAAACATCCTGCTAACACCATTCTTCTCCTACGTCAGACAATAATAAAAGCAAATGTCTAATCCCCTCAATGATTCCTTCTCCACCGTTATGCACAATGCTTGGTTTCCTCCCTAACACGGACGTAGTTCAACTGCCTCTCCTATTTTACTCTGTGGATCCCTATATGGGGTTCCCTTACGAAGTGTTTGTTTACTCAAATCGTGTAGTACCGCAGTTAGTCGGTAACATATTCGTTCAGATAATAGTACTCTAATTGACAACGATCCCGAATCTTTAAAGCGTATTTCGGTGGGAAAATTGTTCTTCCCTCAAAATTGGGTTACCTTACTTCAACAGATTTCAGCACAGTGAATATAGATTTAAGGGATGGTTTTGGCAATATTTTGCCATTGCCAACGGGTTTTCTACCGTACACGTCATATATATATATATATATATATATATATATATATATATATATAGCTATGCACTACCGCCCCTCTTGCCCACCGTTCTGCACTTCTTGCAACGCTGCTGTGGACCTCATAATTTTCGCCGTTTGCAAGGAAATTTATCCGCCACGTGCGGTCATTACGTTGTCCCGTATCTGTCTCATCGCTGCTGTAACCTATCAACATCCACCTTCTTTTTAAAATTCATAATTAATGACTACCGCTGCAATGACAATCTTATCGCCCAATCCCATAATGCAAGGTGTACCGCCAATGGGCAATCTTGCCGCCCTCTTTCTGAGGGCGGCAAGCAAGGCAAGGTAAGCAAGGCATGCTGAGTCACTCGTCAGCTGAACGTCAACCATGTGTGACTCCTTCTGCAACCCCTCTAATTCCTCATCTCCTTTCTATCAATTATTTCTAATTGCATTGCTTTTAATGCTCTGTTTCAGGTTTGCAGTACATTTCCTCAACAACACAGCAACAAAATACCTCTCGATGGTGTCGGCGCCTACAGTTGTGGTCACCATCGCCAGTTGCGGAAAAAGAAAATCCGTCGAGTTTCATTCCCTGCAAGAGTGGGCTATCCTCATAGACGAACTTGGGTCTAAAATAGACAACCATTTTAACACTAACGGTCGACAACCTTCTTCTAAAGAATTTGTTTCTGACAAACTTCACATTCATTTGAAGTACCTGTTTGGTTCTGCAGCTATTGTCTTCAAACCATCAGGTATTGCTCTTTTTTTCCGAGGAATGGTCGCGTTTAAAGACATTCTTTGATATTCATAAACACAATCTTGCAGCCTAAACTGTATTCTCTCCTTTTCAATTGATTATTCATCATGCCTGACCTTAATCTTGCTCTCCTCAACAAGCGCGCTCAGACAGTTGGAATTCTGAGCGTGCGGGACCTCGAGGTCAACGTTCCCTACTACATCGAATCCGCCAGAGTTCATGCAACGAAGCGCGGCGGATCTACAGTAGTCAAAATTGATGGCGGAAGAGAGGTGTTCCTGCCGTCCTCCTTTAACAACCTGGATGATCATGTCATCGGTGATATCAAGGATGCTGGCTACATACTGATCCACAAAAGAGCGAAGACACTAAAGGGTGGTTTTGAAAAATGTAACATTGAATTCCAAAAGGCTCCTACTTCCTACTCTCATGTCCTGAAATGGCGTGCTCTACGGATTTCTTTGATATTTGTAAGATCTATTTCTTATACTAATTTTTTGTTATTTATATTCTCTTTCTTATCCATCACCTAGTTTTTCTTCATTTTTCTATTTTCCAGGTAACAACCTTACTGCCTCAATACGATTATCTGCATCAGAGACCCTCAGCATCGATAGCGGTTTTATCATCGAAGACAAGTTCTCCATTATGAGCACCCACATTGACCGATTTGGAAGCATCAAGACTGTCACCATCTTCATCAACGTCTCTGATGCCGCTGTCATTTCCATGTCCTTCAATGCAAAACCTATTAATCCGAGTGGAACTAATGCAGTCTGGAAGTTATCTCTTCAGATAATGTAATTCAGCCAGCGCAGACAGCAACATTCATGGCACCAGTGTGTATTTCCAAAACTGTGTGGAACAATTCCAATTTTTCGCACATGTCTTTCACGTGTGAAACCAAAAGCATCCTTCAAGCAGGCGTTCCTCTGTTGGTGCGTACACTATGGATCACTATTTTTAAAATGATATTTATAAATCATTAAATGTATCTTTTTTTGTATACCTCAATCTCACCTTCGGCCACAAATAGTACAAGGATCAATAATTGTGCCCACTAGCTTTGTAATTTTGGTGACCTGTTGGTATCCCAAATAAACTGCATCGCTTATAGAAAACAAAACCGGGCTTGTAGGCCGTGGTCCACTGGGCTTCTCCCTTCGTTCCCCAGACGTTTCGCCTGCGTCTGCGGCAGGCATCATAAGAGTCGCTACTGAGAAACCACGGAGATGTACACGCCACTGATCTCCGTGGTTTCTCAGTAGCGACTCTTATGATGCCTGCCGCAGACGCAGGCGAAACGTCTGGGGAACGAAGGGAGAAGCCCAGTGGACCACGGCCTACAAGCCCGGTTTTGTTTTCTATAAGTGATTCTAACACCGGCCGTGAAAGCCTTCGAACTTTAATAAACTGCATCGCCATCAACAGTATTATAATTTGAGTGTTTCCCTGCGGTTCCCACTTTGTGCAAGGATCAAAATTGCGATCGGGTTACATGCGGTCACAATTTGTGCAAGAATAAATAATTGGGACCAGGTAACACTACCATTGATTGTACTTTAGTTGTATGTAGGTAACTCAAATACAAGCATTGTATTAACTTCATAAAATACACCATATTTTATGTCAATCCATTCACAGTATTATATTAATTGTAACAATCACATTTATTGTTTTGTAATTTCAAGTAGTTTTATGCAAACAACGCCTTTGTTTTTAAATTGTTAAGTTGCATCCATCTTTCTTTTAAATATTGTGTTTTATTAACCCGATAAATAGCATTATTCTAATAAAATATTCTACCTCATTCATATTCTATTTGTGTTTTCATTCGATATAAATAAATCCTTTGTATCCATTCCATGTATATTGAAACAAAAAATAAAGGTTGGTAACCCGGGAGACAGAACCAAAGAAGTGGGGTCATGTGGTCAGCTTCACCTACCTTCCATACTACTCCCCACCTACAATAACAATTTCCCTTTCCATACCTTCCCAACCTACAATAACAACTTCCCCTACATTTGTCCGACCTTCACACAAATACATCACCCTCCTTTCACACTACTCCCCACCTACAATAACAACTTCCCCTACCTTCCACACTACTCCCCACCTACAATAACAGATCCCCCTACAATTGTTCGACCTTCACATACTCGCACAAATTCATCACCCTCCACTTTACCTTCCACGCAACTCCTCACCCACAATAACAACTTCCCCTACAATCGTTCGACCTTCACACACTCGCACAAATACATCACCCTTCACTCACACTACTCATCACTTACAATAACAACTTCCCTTTCCATACCTTCCACACTACTCCCCACCTACAATAACAACTTTTCCTACAATTGACCGACCTTCACACGCTTGGACAAACATATCCCCCTGTTCCGGTATTGTCCGAACTTCACCTCCGGAATTGTCTGACCCCAAACCTAAAGGTCAAATTGTCTGACCCCGACTTCTGGTTTTTTCTGCCGAGGGCCCTTATTACTCATACATCCAAACAGGGAAGACATGGGTTAATAGGACAAATCCTGTGCTACGTTATGGCTGTTTGAAGAGTGCCGGCCTTGATGAATTCTGTATCACAATTTCTCTACTCGATTGATAGTGATGGCGCGATCTAGGTGATCAGAAGCCAACGTATTACTAACATCAACTTACCTTTTCCCGTTGTTTATTACGAGTTGGTCAAATCAAATTATTCTATTAGTGAAACTTGCTATTAATTAATTTTGAAGCACACAAGCTGTTAAACAAAGCACAACAAACATATGGTGGGCATGACGTTATCAAAGGAGCGAAGTTGCAGCGTACAAAAAACCGGTAGATGGCAGCACTTACTGGAGAGATAGGGAGTGTATCCTTTTTATTTGACTGGCCTGTTTTGGTCTACTAACCCTAGATAGCACGTGTAGAAAAGACAAAATGGAAAACAAAATAAAGAAAGAACAAATGCACTCAAATATGTTTCATTCGCATGACTATCTCTACTCGTTCTTCTACACACCACTCTTACAAAAATCCATTGTTCAAACTCTTCTTATTAACCAAGATATATTTCATTATGCATTCCGTTTTAATGATATGAGCACATTAGGCCAAAACGATAGTCACATTCTGAAAAACGTGTCACATTACCTCTATATTCTAATGTTTATTAGAGGAGCAATCTATTCCTAGGAAAGTTTATATTTCTATTCACTTGACTTTAATTGAGGAAATGAACCTTTGCGTAAATAGCAACAATGCACATCGACATTTGGCTGGACTACAATACTTCCTATATTTTAGGGAAGTATTGGAGAAAATAGATATGATTTGTTTTCAGACGAATTAGCTGTAACAAATTGAGACCTAGGATGATTTTCGGGTTTTGATCCTAACTTTACTTATTCATCGTTGTTGCTATCTCCTACATGAGACACGAATATTTCCTAGTTGCTGTCCCAACGTGATTTACACATGTTTTCTCAATATTGGTGGTATGATGGATACTCGATAACAAAACCTGGCAGTGCTTTTTTTTATTTCCCGCACGTAACAACTCACATATGCTGGCACTTAGAGTTGGTGTCAAATTATTTTTATAGTAAATCCTTTCAGCTGAGCCCATATTAGTTCTATAGGATTAAATATATAGTGGTAGGGTGGAAGCCGAAAACCTTTATGATCGGAGAAGCAGCAAGTTCATCAAGTACCCACCTTTTGGTTATGTTTGCAGATTTTATTCTGCCTATCGTAACTACTTTTATAGGTATGGGCCTCGGTACCCGTACATTACCATCTTCCATGAATGAGGTAATAACTTGAACCCTCGTGCTCATGCAGGAAACCGTAGGTTGCATTGTGCAGTTCAAACCCGGTGTAGGACGATGGATTTTTTCGGGCGTAAAAGTCCTTAGCATGGCTTCCTTCGGAAGGGAAGTAAAGCCGCTGATCCCGTGTCGCAGATTTGCGGCATGTGAAAAATCCTCAAGCCTGATAAAGGGGCCTCTGAGCAAAATGTAGCTATCTCACGCCCACTATAGAATGGGACGCCGAGAACCCAGTTAAAGAGAGCCCATAAAAAAATCTCCACTTCATTTGCATTGTAACTAGTTATACTTTTTTCATTTGGCAATTTCGCAAGCATACTATTTAAAAACCATTTTTCGAACGCTGCTGCTGTCATCTCATCATGACTATCAGCGTTGCAGTCTCCAATGTTCTTGGCCGAAAAAGAAAGACAGAAAATGCAATTAGGCACCCTCCCTTCACTGTCTCCAGCATGAAGCACCATAATACGTTTCCCTCGTGACATTGGGGTTTTTAAAACATAGTTGTAGGTACTGTCTCATCCCATCTTCGCAACGTATGTGTGTCGAACCAAGTCTAATCGAGATAGACGCTCTTAAAACCTCGCGATGAGAGTTCTCGTAGCCTATGGAGGAAGTATCTCCTAGCCACTGTTGTAGATTCCATTAACTTATTCCTTTTCCTTAGACGATGACAAGGAAATCCGAACTTCTTTAGTAGTTTAAGAAGTGTAGTTTCTTCGTAAGGGAAATCCGCTACTTCTTTCAAATGTTGCAATCGTTCACGGACCATTGGCGATTGCTTTTTACTGCAAAATCGGTAGATCTCGCACCTGATAAAGTCAAAACCGAAATAGTCCACCTTATTAAAATTGTCCCTTTTGTTTCCTGTTTTTAGGATTCACCAGACCTGTCTGCATAGCATTCCGCACTGTTTTTCTGTTTAACTTTAGGAGTCTTGCTGTTTCCGACAGCTTACCTGTTATCGTAGACCGCAAGAACCCTTACCTGAACGCTTCTTTTCCACATATTCATGAACATTGTACACGAAAATATGACTGTGGTTATTGAAAGCTTTGGTAGCTGCTTTCTTCGGGGTCTTGACACTACGGGTACTCGGCAAGGTATCGTTTACTGGTGCAGCCGGAGGATCAGTAACTTGGTTCGTTTCCCAAGACCTCTTCATCTATATGCCTCACAAGTACTAAAAGCAAATAAGTAGGTAATCGATGACAATTCTGGGACAGGGAGAACATGCTTTAAAATTTCACGATATGAAACCATGGTTTCAGTCTTACTGTATCCCAAATTTAAAATTTTAATTAGATAATGAAATAACTCAATTTTCATTTAAAAACTTAAAGGTACATTTCATCCACAGTCGTTTTAATTTTTGAAAAGCTAATTAATTCCTCTATAAATAAAACAGCTAAAAAGCCATGGACCACAATATCGAAGAACTAAAAAATAAGCTTAATATCTTAAAGGATTCTAATGGCTCTACGTCGTTTTCAAAGTTAATAGAATTACTTATAGAAAACAAAACCGGGCTTGTAGGCCGTGGTCCACTGGGCTTCTCCCTTCGTTCCCCAGACGTTTCGCCTGCGTCTGCGGCAGGCATCATCAGTGGCGTGTACATCTCCGTGGTCTCTCAGTAGCGACTACTGGTACGTTGTCCGGAGCGCTCGGCTTATATAGTGTGGGAGGTACCGCCCTCGCATGACCTGATTGGTCCGGATTGCGGCCCCCTGTGTCCGTGCTGTTTCTGATTGGTGTACGTGCTTTCTTGGTTGGTCTGTTCTGTAGGGCTGGATGCCAAGTTTTATTTAGTCTGAATGTTTCTTCTTTCCTATTGAAATTGTTGGCATGTTTATAGATCTCAATAGCTTCACGGTGCAGATCTATAAACATGCCAACAATTTCAATAGGAAAGAAGAAACATTCAGACTAAATAAAACTTGGCATCCAGCCCTACAGAACAGACCAACCAAGAAAGCACGTACACCAATCAGAAACAGCACGGACACAGGGGGCCGCAATCCGGACCAATCAGGTCATGCGAGGGCGGTACCTCCCACACTATATAAGCCGAGCGCTCCGGACAACGTACACAATCGTACGGAATTGACATCCTGATGGTTTGCGAAACCCATCTGGATGCTGTTACTGACTTCTCGCTGCCTAGTTACGTCACCCATCGGTCCGATCGGGTCGGCCGACAGGGTGGCGGTACAGCTATCTTCATTAAGAACCACATAACCCATACTCCTGTCCAACTCCCAGCACTACAGCACGTGGAGGTCTGTGCAATCCGGCTTGCCGTTGCCGGGCTAGACGCGCTGCTGATAGCTGCATATGACCCACCAAACCACCGCTTCCACGAAGCGGACTACACCACCCTACTCAACCTTCACCCAGTGGTATGCATCGCAGGAGATCTCAACGCGAAACATGCCCTCTGGCACAGCCGCACCAACAACCCCCGAGGCCGCGGGCTCTACCGCCTCATCAGCGGCAACCCCGCCCTCGTCGCGCACGGACCGAGAGGACCTACGTGTCATCCGGCTCGCGGCAGACCGGATGTTCTTGACATCATAATCACCAAGAACACACCATTTCATCTAGACCTCTCGGCGGTCAACGAGTTGGACTCCGACCATGACCCTGTCGTGGTGGATACAACCGAGACCGTATCAGCTCTGGTAACACCAGACTGGATAAATGAGATCGACTGGGACGCAGCCGTCCTAGACCTAAACCAAACCGTGGACCCGCGACCGCGCATCGATTCCATCGAAGCGCTGGAAGCGGCAGCCACGGCCTTCTCCCGCCAACTCCTGAATGTGGTACGCGCGCATACCTACCGCATCCCATCTAACAAACCTAACCCGAGAACCATACCGAATGAACTCCGGCAGCTGCTAAAAGCCAAGGCAACCGTACGGAAGCTATGGCAGCGCTTCCGCCATCCCAGGATCCAAGCAGTGTACCAGCGGTTAAAATCCCTGGCAAGGCGCCTGCTTCGCGCGCACCGCAAAGCGGCCTGGGAACACACAATGGCACATATAAACCTGGAAGAGAAACAACCCTGGAGGATCATCCGATCCCTCAGGAAAGACAAAAGTCAGTTTCAGCATCCCATCCATGGCTCCCGAGGGAGACTCTCTTTTGAGCCCCAGGATAAAGCCACGGATTTCGCAGATTATCTGGAGTCCCAATTCGAACCCCGTGAAGACCCCCAGGATGAGGACTTTACTGAGCTCGTGGAAGCGACGGTAGACTACCTCTATGAGGAGCCCCCGCCGCCCCATGAGGAGATCCGCATTCCTTTAGTCACCCCGAAAGAGGTGGCTTCCCAACTCAACCATCTAAAACCTAACAAAGCCCCTGGACATGACGGCGTTACGGCGCCTATGCTCCAGCACCTACCCAGAAAGGCCGTAATCCACCTGACGCGGATTTACAATGCATGCCTTCACCTACGTCACTTTCCAACGTGTTGGAAGGAGGCGCGGGTGGTATGCATTTTGAAACCCGGCAAGGACCCGGTCTTCCCGTCAAGCTACAGATCTATTAGCTTACTTCCGATCGTCTCGAAAGTATTCGAGCGGTTACTCCTACCTCGCCTCACCCCTCTCTTCGAAGAGAGACTCCTACTCCCGGATCATCAGTTTGGTTTCCGTACTGGACATTCCACAACCCTGCAGTTGCTGCGACTGGCTGAGAAGGCTGCCCTGGGCTTCCAGGACAACTTCAAAACAGTCGCGGTGCTCTTGGACGTGGAAAAGGCCTTCGCCACCACGTGGCATCAGGAACTCTTGTACAAGCTCAAGAACGCAGAAATTCCTCCCCCCTACCTTCACCTGCTTAGTAGCTTCCTTCGGGACCGCACTTTCAGGGTGAGGGTGGAGGGGAGGCATTCCACAGTCAGACCCATAGCGGCGGGAGTGCCGGAAGGCAGCGTGCTGTCGCCGTTACTCTTTGCTGCCTACATGTCCGACTTCCCCACAGAACCCAGTACTGTTACGTGCCAGTATGCCGACGATGTCCTCATAATGGCGCGTAACAAGAACACCCGATATTGCTTCCCCCCGCTACAGAGACAGCTCCAGGCCATAGGCAGATGGAGTGAACAGTGGCGGATGGCCATCAGCCCGCAGAAGAGCTCAGCTCTACTGCTGGCTAAAGTCCGTGGCTGGCGACCGGAGAGGTCGCTGAGGCTGCGGCGGAGGCGGATCCCCTGGGTCCGCTCCGCCAAATACCTCGGAGTCCTCCTCGACCGCGGCCTTACTTTCACTCCACATGTCAGGGAGAAGGTCGGCTTGGGACACGCTGCCCTGCGGCAGTTGTTTCCCATCTTCCGCTCCACCATGCCTACACACCTAAAACTACGGCTGTACCGCGCAGTCATCCCGCCCCTGATGCTGTACGGCTGTGAGGTCTGGGGTTCGGTGGCTCGTTCCACCATCCGCAGGCTGCAGGCCGTGCAGAACAGGGCATTGAGGATGATATACGGCACAGACCGCAGATTCCCGTCCCACATTCTCCATTCCCACTCCGGAATCCCATACATAGTGGACGTTGTGCGAGAAAGAGCTCGCACAATATACACTAAACTTGCTCCCCACCCAAATCCCCAGGTGAACACTCTCGGTCGTTACGACCACACGCTACCAAGGAGACGCGTAAGCTACCGCCTTCCCAAGGACGCCTTGGGATGGTAGTTTTCCGGCCGCCTCTCCCTTTATTGTTCTACCCGCCAAGTTAAGCAGCATCGGGCATGGTCACGACTCGGACGGGTGACCATCCAGTCGTACTCCGACCAGATCTGCAACACTGGCTTCCCCCACTCCCTACCTATATCCCTTCATGTCTCCCCGCTAGCAGGCACTGCTTTCCTTGACAGCCCGCAAGCGGCTGGCCAAGGTAAGCAGCATCGGGCCTGGTCCCTCTCTGGGTGGGTGGCCACTCAGATAGGTAAGCCAGCCCGCGCCGGCTGCACAGAGGGAACACCCTGCCCAACTACTTTGACATTGACAAAAACGCTTGCATAAGACTACATCTACTATATCACACGGGTAAATCCGCAAGAAAAGCGGATAGGTACCGTGGTGATTTGCCCCCGCCCGAGTACACTCGGGCGACTAGTTCCTGCTCCTGGCTCCTGGCTCCAACGTACCAGTAGTCGCTACTGAGAGACCACGGAGATGTACACGCCACTGATGATGCCTGCCGCAGACGCAGGCGAAACGTCTGGGGAACGAAGGGAGAAGCCCAGTGGACCACGGCCTACAAGCCCGGTTTTGTTTTCTATAAGTGATTCTAACACCGGCCGTGAAAGCCTTCGAACTTTAATTAATAGAATTAAATAAAAATAAACCATACACTATTTATAAAGCCGGAATTTATGAAACTAAATATGGCTTTAGTTTTGGATACTAAATTTAAAATAGTTTCACCAGATAGATCTACAAATATCCTTTTAGAGGATAAAGATGAATTTATATCTCGAAGTAAAACCCAGAATAGAGATCATTTTATTCATATTATTGAATTTACATGAATTGTAATTTTTAATTCTTTAATGTTTTAATTTTTAATTTTCATTCTAATTTTTATTCTTCAATAATACTTTTTAAACTAAAAAAAAAAAAAAAAAAAAAAAAAAAAAAACGTTTGGGCGATCTCAAACGCCAAATAATTCAGTCTTAGAACTGTTGAAAATATAGAAGTATTCAACTAGAGTTAAATATTAGGATAGTGATAGATAATGTCTATTTCTTCGCCTTTCGGATTGTACACGTTAACTGAACTATAAATTTATTCACATTCTCGTTTGAATGACAAATAGACAGGAAAACGACAATTGCACCTTTCTTTAGTTGCATGCCCATTTATTTGTTTAAAATATTTATACAAATCGATTCTTCCTCTACCGAGCCTATAAGAGGGGTGGGGGGAAATTAATTATAATCACTGCCTCGCCATTGGGCGTTGCTATACGATACTGATTGTTTCAAGGTCGTTAATCAGAAGGTACTGCCATCTTAGAATCGCTTAAGATCTCTAAAAACGGGGTTTCGTATATTTATATTCTTAATTTTTAAATTTCTGAAGAAATATAGGTTATGTTTTCGGTTAAGAAAACATAAGAGTTCAGAAGCTTATTTCAACGCTTTTTTTTTTAATACTGTATACGAAACAAAATATCGTTAGAATAACTTAAGGAAAATTGACAGAAAAACGGGTAATTCATATTTCCAGATGCCTGTTGACAAATACATACACTAGCGTGTGGCAGCCGAACTGACTGGCCATAGGTTCGATTGAAATCATCCGTTATGCAAGTTGGGCGATACGTGTATTATTTCTTGGTTATTCATTCCGATGTCGCAGCCCACGTAGGACCAGTGTGTCAAGTACTACCGAGAAGGCCCCAATACCTTCCCCGGATACTATAGTTATTGACCACGGTGAAAACTGCAAATCTAACAGGTACCCGACAGAAACAGCATTGGATGTAGGGCGTGTAGGATCTGAGGTAGTTCGGATGGATTAACGTTATAGTATATTGTGGTCTTATTCCACTCTTACATATAAAATTACGAAAAAAGTCATAGATTCCGCACAAAACATTTTAGCTTTTTAATTAAAGCATCATACAATTTATACACCCTATTTCCAACATAGACAAGTTGATTTTACCCGCTTTAACTAAATAATGTATAAATTCGTTTTATTCGAAATATTGTTGTTTTTAAAGAAATACGATACATGAATCCATTTATGTATCTAAAAGCTGATTCCTTTGCAGTTAGTTAATCCGTAATATTTTGCTTTAAAGGTGCATTCGCCAATTTCTATGTAATAATCATCGTTGAAGAACATGTAAGTTTGACCCGTATATGAATTATACGTTGAATTAATTTTTACGTTTATGGATATACCCAAATCAGAAAATGATTTTCGATAATCACATATTAGATTCAAACTTGGATTTTCGACCATATATATTTATTTTTCTATGATTAACATACTTTGCCATTTGATCTTTGACTTCTATTCTTTTGAAATCACGAAATACTTTTGAAATGTAACCAATCGCGTATTAGTTGCGGTTTGTTATTATAAGTTTCTTCTTGGAGATTATAGATCCAAAACCATTATCAGAATATATATATATATATATATATATATATATATATATATATATATATATGTGTGTGTATATATTAATTGATTGGTTATTATAAAAGTGTGAATATCCTTAAACTCACATAAATACGGTGCTGTTTCATCTGCCAAAATAGTTACTGCAGGTAGTGTAACTGGAACAATTGGAGATGAAAGACCGCAAAGAGTTTGAATGCCCAAAATATCATCATGATGTAATTCGATATCATCGCTTGCGTAATGCGGACACATAACGTCACCTTTTCCATTTGTATGGGGTAATTCTAGAGAATGCCCTATTTCTTGTATTAAAACGGAAAATAAATTAGTATTTTCGCTTAGACTCATTCTGTCAATTTTTAAATACGAATCCTCATCGACATCAGTATGAATTTCGACTAAAGAATTGAGTTCTGGGTGAAAAGTATGTGCTGCAGTCCCACCACTCCATCAAATTTACTAGTACAAGTTCCATATTTTTTCTGATATTTAAAATCCATTTATGATCCATTTTGAAATTAATCTGGTTTTAAAATATTTTATTCAAAAGACAACCCACTAATGCGTTCTCGCACCTTAAAAGCAGGATCACAAATCTTTGTTATAGTTCCGGTTGCAATTGCATAATGACATCTTAAATGCTTTGTTTTCCATTTTTGTGACGAAGTTGTAAATCTGGAAGGGTTATTCATTTTCCGTATCTTTTGGAATTAAAGTTAATATTTCAAGAATTAAGTGAACCGTCCGTTGTTACATTATAATATTCTTGAAACAAGAAAACTGTATCTTTGGTCTGCAACATTTTTGGTCAATTCTTTCTAGTTCCTGTTCTCCCACATTAAGGTATTCAAATTTGTGAAAATGCGTAATAACATTTAGTGTTTTATTAACATTGGAAATGCAATATAATTTGATAAAATGTTGATTATACTGATTATTTTTATACATTTACATTTCCTGTATAACTTTTTTAAAACTTAGATCCATAGTGATTGTTTTCTCTCCACCTATAATAACGTAGATGATTAAGTTGGCCGGAACATTAGTACTAAATTCAAAACTATTTATACGCTGAGTTTTATCAGCATATGTAATGTTCTTTCTAATTGTCATATCTATTACAGCCATAGATTTCTAAGAGCAAATTCGTCAACATCTAATACATTTTTCCAGTCCATCTTACAGCTAACGAAGCATAAGCGTCATATGAGACTTGATAACAATGATTCATAGTTTAAAATTTTTGTCTTTTCCTCGAAATTCTTTATTTCTCAAATTTTTGAATGACGAATTCTCAAACTGGCGTTTCTTTTGTGATCGTTTGGTCTATTTGTTTGAAAACGCGTGATACAGCTATCAGGATTTTGGAATTGTAAATTATAGAAAGCTGTTATAACATTGATGTTTATGCTCTTTCCGGTAAAATTCGGTTCTTCCATAACGTTCCAAACGAAAAAATAAAATATCAATCTTGGATTCTTCAGCAGTTGTTTTTTTTTTTTTTATCATATCATTTATCTTATGCGATTGTCATTGCAAATCGCTTCTTTGCTTGACCAGGAGTAGAACAAAAGAAAAACAGACACTTACTGTCTGAGAAAAGCTTAAGTAAATCACAATTGAAATAATAACAAGGATATCTAGGAAACAACACAACTCCATAACAAAAATGTAAAGGACATAAATTGTGTTTTGACGAGATCTACATTTTTTGTGCAGCAAGTTTTTATCTGACCCTTACAATTTAGCAGTTAAGCAAAATTCAGCAAAATTCATCCAGAATAAAGAGGTATTCAGAAAATTCCCAGAAAATTAAAAATATATATTTTATTTAGGATATGCATATCTTTAATATACAGGATTTTAATCAAATTTGGTAAAGGCATTTTTTAGAAAACCAATTTTGATTAAAATTAAAATTTTCGAAAAAAATCCATTCAAAGGGTGGTTTGTGATGGGGGAATTTTCTTGAAAATCTTCATGTCCCATCCTTGGAAGATACTAAATGTAAATACCAAGTTTGGTATTTAACGGACTTTGTTTTTAGCTGTGTTGTCCACAGACACACACTCATGTGCGCGCGCGCGCCCACACACACACACCTTTCTCTAAAAATGCTTTTTTCGGACTCAGGGGCCCCAAAACATATATTTCCGGGGAAATCTCTACATTGAATTTTTAGGTGTATACAGTGATTTTATTACACATTTTGTGGGTACAAGGGTAATAAAAGGCCTTAAGTGATAGTAACATGTTTTAAAAGTGGATCCCATGAGGTGACTTTAAAATTCTATTCTCTTTGAATGTCCTTGAGAACAAGGCTGACAATGTGCATTCACGTGCCTTTCTCTATCCATTCTTATACAAAAAAATCTGACAAAAATTATTCTGCTATCTGTTCACACTATTGAGATAAATCTGTGTAGAAGTGGCTCTATTATACATTTTGCTGCAGGTAAATGGGGATACAGCAGGATTAAGTGACAGTCAAATGAATTGTTATATGTTGGCTTTTAAATTCCAGTCTCTTTGTATGACTATCAGAGAAAATCTTAAATGTTGAATTTACAAGATGTTCTTTACTCACTCTTCTACAAACTGTTCTTACAGAAGCTTATTTTTCTATCTACATCTTGAAAAATTAGATAAATTATCAGTATATATATATATAAGAGCAACCTTTCCTAGGCACTACATTATTCCTGATTGTAGGTATAAGAAGAGTGTAGTACGTTAAAGTGGTATGCAGACTTTTTAAAGAGTATGTGACTTTGTAATAGCTTTGAAAATTGATGCTGGTTTATAGACCCACAAGAAAAAACTAATACCAGCTACCCACTAATTTGATGTATTATATTCACATGCCTTTCTCTACCTACTATAGTTTATTTTTATATCTCTTCTGCAAGCTATTCTACAAAAGTATATTATTCTATCTGCTTCATGTAAATTAAAGCAAACCTCTACAGAAATAATGCTTTGAAAGTAAAAGCGGATAAAGGTAGCCTAATCAATAGTTAAAGTTTAAAAACATCCCATATAATGTTTTCATAATGTGAAAAACAACTGAATGGTGGCAGCACTTTAAAGAAAACATAGTATTACAAAATTAAACTTCCCCAAAAGTTATTTCAGATAAATTGCATATTTTAAACAGATATACCTTTTTGTCTTGTCTGATATGGTTTACCTTTTATACAAAGTTACACAAGATTCCTTTCAAAACTATAGCGGCTATATAGGGCTAAAATATGCATTTATTTTTTCATGTAAATAACTGAACTATGTTATTTTAACAAAAGACATTAGAGCCATTTTTTTAAAACTGGAACATTGTGAAAAATCTTCCATGTAAAGGATAGTTTGGACTGGGGAATTTTCTTAAAAATGTTGCGATTATTAAGTTTAGGAACTTTATTTTACCCTTAATAATGGTTAATTTTCTGGTAGCAATCTTTCATTGTATGGAAATGTCAGACTTCCACTGTCAGCCAGGTGCTAAATCAGTTTTCTTGCTTCACACATGGGGGACTAAATCATCCTTATCATAGCCATTTCGTATGAATTGTTTGCTGGCTGACGATGACAGATATGCCTTAAAAAGAAAGAAAGATTTTTTTTTTTTGTATTTTTATTTTTATGTTATGTACCCCAGGATCAAGCTGCAGGCTTGGTGGTATCAGTGAATATTATTATGAGAGATTATTGGTGATGATGAATTGTGATATTGCAATTGTATGTTGCACTTAACCTCTTAACGCCCACTGTAACATATATGTTACAAAATAAGTTTAATTGCCTTGTGGCTTGTTAATTGGCTAAGAACTGCTTTTGTCTGTTGTATTCTATTTGTTACATTCCTATCTCAAATACCCAATAAGGTGCTGCTCTCTGCAGTTTCTTTGATGTACTGTGTTCCAAAGAGAAATATAGCTACCCTGTGGCAAGCCAGCCATTTGTGGTACAATTTATTTATTTTCTATACATTCTTAGGTTGATCCGCGCCAAAACAGAACCACGTGGTCGGTCCACCGCGGTACAACACAGTAGTAGTACGCGCAAGAATGTAATCCATGCTAACAATGTAAATTACAGAATGAATTTATCCTTAAATTGTACAATATTCAATACAACTGCCAAAGAGTTAAACTGACGCCAATTTGTACCGTTAAACAGAGCTACATGTCCCAACATGCTATTCATATGAGTCACCTGATTTCCGCAATATTATTTTCACAGTAACGGCCGCTACTGTTCAAAACCTGGAGGAGGGCCGCTGTGAGTTTTCTCTTGCAATTTTCGAATTATATAGAGCTTAAGGCTGGTAAACCGTTGATTAGTAGTGAAAAAACTATAATGTTGAAAATGTATGGTAAGTTTTGAAATATCCAATACTTCCCGTGAAAGAAGGGACGAAATTAACATCTGAGTTCACGTTGTTTAGGCTATAAATATAAACTCTGCCCACAAACAAAACACCTGAAACGGAAAAAGTGGTTGCATCCGAAAAAAAAAAAAAAAAAAAAGCGTGTGAAATATACGATGCAAGAACACATTTCGCGCAGTAGTGCACAATATGTTTTTTAAAAATGAGCCGCCAACAGTTAAAGTGCTATATGTAAAAAAAGAAGAAGCGTGTTTTGGGAGATGGATAGTTTAAGTAACACCATTATTGATAACCTGGTTAACAACCTTTGAGAGGAAATCAGCAGCAAATATTCGGTTCTAATCTGGAGGGAATAAAATCGCTAGAGAATTAATGAAATTAATGTAAATTATCGCATACATGATATTTATTTTTTCGCTCGTGTTTTTTAGAGTTAAGCATTACATGTGTACCTACGTATTTATTTTGTTATGACTATCAATATTACTTCCATTATACGTAACAGAATATTTTAGTCACCGTTTAAGTTGTGGAAATAAGGGCTCTTCGTTTTTCATTACAATATGCTACGCACACCGAGTGATCGTGAAAGTATTTCTGGCGCGAATGGCGGAAGGTTACATTATAACGGTGCACTGATCACCTGGGTTTTGTTATTGGCAAGGATCAACTTAAGGCTGAATAGGCTTTAGTTGCTTTCTGGAGGTTTTTGGAGGTAAGAAGTATTTATACAAAATTATTTATTTGTACCTCTATTGTTTTAGGTGATTCTTGTGTTATTTTCATATACATAAGATGCATGTGTGTTTCAAAATGTGTATGAATTGCTTTGTATCATATATGATACATCAGGCAATTAGGCAATAATAATGTGAGGTTATGTTTTGCATCCTGAATTATAACGTTGTATGTCTTTACCACCTTTTTTTTTTTTTTTTTAGCCTTTTGACATAGATTTAAGGCATTGCCAAGGAAGATCAAAGTGTGTAGAAGTTCCTGAGAAAATGATGATTCTAACCTCTATGATAGTGATGCGGATCGTGAATATTTACTTGGTACTTTGACTAAAACAGGCAAACAAATTAAACATTTTACAGGTAAAACTACTTTTATTGGATTCAATGAAATAATATGCCTTCTCGGTACAATTTTATGCTTCCTCTCCATATCCAAGAATTTATATTTATTTATGTTTTCAGATGATTTGGAAGATAGCTCTGATGGAGAGGAAGAAGAACAAAACTTAGTCACTGAAGGATCTGGGCAACAACCTAATGTGCAGTGGTCCAGTACCAGTCAAGAACTCCCAGCTTGGTCAGTATGCTGAGGCAGCATACAGTATGCTGAAGTTGACACACCCATTGACTATTTTAGAAAGTTTTTTGATCAAAACCTTTTGGAACTCATCATACTGTAATCTAATCTCTATGTGGTGCAAAAGAATATAAACCCTTTGACCTGGACACAAATGAACTGGAACAGTTTATGTGATGCTGCATATACATGCCAATCTATGGCTTACCCCGATCACACATGTACTGGGCAGTCAATACTTGAGTAGAGCATGTTGCTAGTGCCATGTCCCGTGAAAGATGGCAGTGCATACAAGCTAATATTCACTTCAACGGCAATAATAACATGCCTCCCCAAGACAACCCAAGTTGTGACAAATTGTTCAAAATTTGTCCTCTAGTGAATAAACTAACTACTTTTAAATCATTACCTTTCAACCATCAGATGTTCTGTGTTGATGAGCAGATATTTCCATTCCAAGGTCACTCGTCTCTCAAACAATATAATCCCAAAAAACCAAACAAATGGGGATATAAGCTCTTTATACTTTGCGATTCAAAAGGTCTTGTTCACAATTTTGAAGTGTACACTGGTTCCATCACTCCAGTTGCTAGTCTTCCGGATTTAGATCCGAGCTCAAACATTGTTTTGAAAATGATAGAACACATTCCTACAGATAAAGAATATTTGTTATATTTTGATAACTGGTTTTCTTCACTAAAACTGTTCATCATGCTCTCTAAACTTGTGATTGAAGCTCTTGGAACAATTACAGTGAACAGATTTCCTGGCAATTTTCAAGTGACAATGACATGAAAAAGAAAGGAAGAGGGTATTTTGAAGAAAAGAGCAGTGAAGTTGGTGGAAAGGAAGCAAGGGCTCTGAAATGGTTTGATAATCGAGGAGTAACCATTGCAACAACTTTTGATAGTGCTGAACCTTTGTCGGAAGTAAACCGTTTTGACAGAAAGCATAAAGCCCACATTATATCTTGCCCACATCAAGACACACATCATTTATGGGCGGAGTAGATTTACTAGATGCGCTAAATATCCTACTACAGGATTTCAATCCGTTCAAAAAAAATACATTGTTTTTTCATTTCATGGACAATGACCTTAGTCAATGGTTGGCTGCTGTATAGACAGCACTGTGAAATTCATTACTACAGCAAAAAGGACATATTTGATCTTTTGGAATTTTGAACACATGTAGTATCAGCCTTGTGCAATGCCGGCAAACCTCAAGGATCAAAGAGGGGGCGGGGCACCCTTCTTTTGATGAAATATAAAATAAAGTTGAGCAGAAAAGACACAGAAGGCCAATGAAACCAGTGCCGGAATTTGCATTAGGTAAGACCAAGTAGGGCATTTTCCGACAATGGACACAAATCGCTAAAGGTGCAAAATCCTGACAGCAGTACAGTGCTCAAATGTCATGTACATTTGTGCTTCACAACAGGAAGAAATTGTTTTACTCAATTTCATACATAAGAAAGTTGTATTACTGAATATAGATATTTTTCATTAGGATATAAATATATTATTGGCTTGACGCCCATTATATCATATATGTTACAAACCTAGTTTTTTTGAAATTCATAAAAATATTTCCTTTCAAAACTTAAAATGCCTTATTGTAACTCCGACTAACCTGAAAACAGCCAGGAATATTTTTTCCCTACATTATATCATAATTCCGGCATTAAGAGGTTAATGGAGTTTTGGGTTTGGGCTTCTGCCCTTCCTTATGTTTGCATGAGTTCTATGGTCTCTCTAATAGGATCTTACTATATTTGAGATGTGGTGTACCTAAATTATTTTACCTAAGTTTTCCTAGTGCTATATTATGTGTCCTTTAATACTCAAGTGTGCACTTCTATCCCATTTTTATGAGTTTGTCAAATAATTAGTTGGCATTTTATCATACACCTGTGGAATACCATCCCATCCCCCCCCCCCCCCCAAGTGACCTTGTTTCTTTTCTGTTCTGTCAGTACCCTATTTTGATGTATTTTCACTTGTTATGATTGATGTCTTTATGGTTAGAGTACTTTTGTATTTTTATCTTCTCCAGGATGATGATCAAAGTGACTGTTCCCCCTTAACCTCCCCCCTTGAAATTTCGATTATTATTGCGTATTTTAATGAAAATTTCTTCTATCCTAATTTTAGGGTAGTCATGACATATTTGGTGTAGTGCCATTATGTGTTTGGTGTGAGAAGCCAGTGGTTGGTAGTAAAGTTGCACTTAAAGTGTGGTGGATGTTGTACCAAAAATCCCATTATGACAATATTTTTGTCATATTCTGGGAGGACAGACACTTAACTTATATACCAAGTTTGGTAATTAATTGACTTTTCGTTTTGGGTTATGCTGCTCAAAGATTCTGAACACATGCATGCACACATACTTAGCATGGCTTCTTTCGGAAGGGAGTTAATGTCATTGGTCCCATGTTATAGATTATGGGGAACCTCAAATCTGATAAAGATAAATGTGTATGTGCACACATGCACACAGATATTTTCCTTTTTATTACTTTCTCCATACGCACTATGTACATAGTGTATAGAGAAAGTATTGCACTCCACCAAAAATTCCATACCGAGATTTCACCGGAAATATATGTTTTAGGGTCACAAAAAGGTCCGTGTGTGTGTGTGTGTGTGTGTATGTGTGTCCGTGTGTCTGTGAACACGATAACTCAAAAACGAAAAGTCGGTAAAATACTAAACTTGGTATTTAAGTTCAGTATCTTCCAGCGATGTGACACCAAGATTTTGAGAATAATCCCCCCACCCCCAACTACCCTTTACATGGAACTTTTTTCGAAAATTTTGATTTTCTCAAAAATGGCTTTAACAATTTTGATTAAAATTTCGGATATTAAACATATTTACCTGACAAATGAAATGTATATCTTGAATTTTCTGGGAATAGCCTCTGAAGAATAGTTTATTCTGGATGAATTTTACTAAATTTTGAATAACTGCTAAACCGTAAGAGATGGACAAAAACTTACTGCACAAAAAATGTAGAGCACATTAAAACATACAATTTATGTTATATATATTTTTTTCGTGGAGTTCGTCATTTTTGTGACATTCCTTATTTTTGGTTTCTGCTATGAAAAACGTATACTTTTCTCATACTGGAACTTGTCAACTCCTATCCATATAAACAAAGGAACTTCATTGACATAGCAACCAGCTTTTGACTATCACTTTAACCTACGGTTGTCCCTTATTTCACTTCTACTTAGAAGGATGCGAGTAATAAGACTATTTCTGCTAATTTTTTCTGATTAGCATAAAGTAAATAGAAGTATACGCTTTTTAAGAATTATTTGTTGCAGGGATATGGAGAAAGTCATGTGAATGGTACACATCAGATTTTATAAATACTGATTTTGTATTTAGGGGCTTCAAGTTATGCATTCTCAGTGAAATCTCTGTTTTAAACTTTTAGATTGTATATAATATTTAGGTTACTAGTATAGGTAAGTAGTAGAGAAAGTAAAAATATTTTACTCATTAGCAAATATTTTAGCGAAGGTTCTGAAGATGATAATATCACACTTTTGTGTCACATTATTAAAACCTTAAAATTGTTTTGTTTAAAAATCACATACTGTTTTTGTGTGCTGGGAATACTAATAAATCTGAGTAATCTTATTTAAAGCATTGCATTGTCATGCAATATAATACAATCTATCATTACTGTGTCACAGTAAAATTAATAAATATTTTGTTTGTTAACAATGCTGTCAATTACCAGGATCATATCAGTACTGCTGGTATGCTGGATTTTCGTTTTGCACAGGAGTTCTTTTTGCATGCCAGTAAATTTATTGGCATGGGCTGTTGCTTTTAAGCACACTTAAAAACATCGGTTTGGGCCAGATTAGAACCTGCAACCTTGGGATCAGAAGGTCAGCAGCCATGCAAACTGACATCACATGATAATTACTTGGAATTATCGCTAGATGAAAGACTCAGCCTATTTATCTAGAGTGCCTCTAATACACGAATGGCATAGGTCTACTTTCCTTTCATTAGAAAGACAGTTTACTGAAGGAAGGGAAAACAGGATATCAAAGATCATTAACTGGATTTTTCACACTATTATATAGGTTGTTTAGATTTATTTGGCCTTTGCTGCCAGTCATTTGTCCGTGCATGACATCAATATTAGGCAGCGAGTTTACCATGCATTGCATCTTGCAAAGGACTAGCAAATGATAAATAGAGGGGTGGATGTCAACAGTTATGAGGTCACCTTAGAGAAATGGGGCTTGCATCATATACCTTTACAATATTTACATTTAGAACGCTTGTTTGTGTCTTGTAAACTCGTAATCACAGCAGTAACGCTAATAGGTTCCAGTTTAGAAGTAGCACTCAACCTTGCAAATGCTGTGGTGGTCATTTCCATCTCACTTGCAAAAAAATTTATAAAATATCCTGGTGAAAAGCAGTTCTGCAGCACCCAGTACATTAACCTCCTTACAACGTCGGTAATGCATGCAATCCAAGGTTCAATTCTGCAACTCCCCTTTGGGGCAAGGGGGTTCACTGAACTAATAATGATTTCACATATTTAAACACATTGGTGCTAAAGGCTGGATAAATCTGAAGTCCCTGTATATGATTTCATTTCAAAACTTTATTATTAATTTTATTATGACAATTATTTTTATTTTCATTGACAAGTAATGAAGCAAAGGACTGTAGTAGGTAAATGTGAAATATATTGAGGGAATATATGCTCCAAAACAAATAACAGTATTTATTTAGTCTCTATCCAATTATTCTTAAGAAATATATTTATCTATCTATCTGTGCGTCTATTTATCTATTACTGTCCAGAGTAAAAATCTTAGTTTACATTTATTTAAATTATTGGTACTGGCTATTATTTTTCATTGTGTGTTCAGGCATGTATAAGTAGTAGCAAATTCCTTAGTGTGCAATCTGGTTGAATAAGAGAGATTAATTTCTGTCACCTACGGTAATAATATATTTTAAAAGAGAATGGAAAGTGTTGAAGAAAACAAAAGGTAAGACAATTATATTTGTAATAGAACATCTTCTATCTCCTGAAATATGCAGGAATGAATCAAACAAGTGAGCTATAATTCCTCTTCATTGCTGCTTCCAAATCAATGTAAAATATCTATTGTTTCCAGCAAATCGAAACAAGAAAGGAAATTTGAAGGAGCAGACTATAATTATATCGATAAATTTTCTCAAGACAAGAATTATTTGAAGTGACACTTTGTGTTGAATGTCACTATCTACACTTAAAAAAAATATTAAATAAATAAATACAAAAAAAATATATATGCTGTAAGATTAACTGAAAATTAGGACTAAAAATAGGAATTAAAATATGGCAGTCTAAAGATTTTTTATTTTATCATTTTTATTGTTTTTTTTTTTTTTTTTTTTGTTTTAATGTAGTATTCTATACTTTTATTATAAAATGAATAATGCCCACAAAAAGTTTAAAAAAGACAGGTTTACCAGCAGTTTAGTATGATTTAAATATCTTCTATCTTTACTTAAAACAGGGAGAACTGTCATCAAATAAACAGTATAAAAATTAAGAGCATTTTCTTTCCTAAGCACATTTTTCCTGGATAAACATTTTGAAATATATTAATACTTCTAAAGGTATTTGGTGAAATGAGGCTGCTGGCAAACTCTGTTTTCTTTATAAATTGTTTGAGCAGATCCACTATTTGAATGTAAAATAATATTAACTGTCAATTTAAAACAAAAGAAATGAGATCGCTTCTAGTAAGATAAAAATGATATAAACTTCTCAAAATAATTTTTAGTTCCTCATAGTTATCTTCATCTACCAATTTTCAAATAGGTAAATGAGGCTTGTAATTTGAAAACAATTATGGGTTATGCAAGACTTTTACTATTTGGAAAATTGTTTTTTTAAAATATGGACTAACATTATTTGGTTATTTAGGAAATAATGTCCTCTCTTGAAGCAATATATCGATATAATGAAAGAAATATCAATGTCTATAACCATTACAATTTGTTTTCTTTTATTTCTCTATACTATTTGACATATTCTTTGCTAATAATTTTAACAATATTTTGATCGACTGTATGAATAGTAATGATAATTAATTAACAATATACAAATTAAAACAAGCATTGAAATTTACAAAACTATATGCATTTTAAGCACATTCTCTAAAAATTTTAAATTACAACTTTGCAACAAACTCATAGTTAGTTTTCAAATTGGTAATATAATATTAATAACAAATTAAAGTAGTACCACTCACTGCTTCCAGAAGAAAACAGTACTGTGTTCTTTGTAGAATGATGGAGATTTTTTATTGTTTTTCTTTTATTAGGCATTTAAAGAATGTCAGCATGTGTCTTGATGAGCAGACAAATTTATAGGTGACTGGACTGCAGACTTAGAATTTGACACTTAGGCCCATATAAAGCAGTACATGCATAAGAACCCCAATGTATCAACCTGGAAAGGTGACAAGCTCTTAGGTTTATGCAAGTCCTAGACACAAAGAACACCAAGCACAATGAATGATAAAGACAAAGACAAGACTAAATAGTAGTAAATATTTTAAAGGATTTAGTCAAGAAGTGGAATATTACAAGTGGTAGATTTGGTAGGCCTATTACTTCCTGTACTAATTCAGTTGAATATCGATCATTCTGCTTTTAGATCTATTACATCTTACCATCAATCAGTGGACTCTGCCATTGATAGCAATTTATTATAAAATATCTCACTAATATGTGTGTTGGACTTTAAAAATTTAGAGAGAGAGAAGAAAAAAAATAGTAATGTATAAATGACAGTATAATATTTCAGCAAGAATTAAAACATAAATAATTTGAATATGTCTGATAAATCAAGCAAAATAAAAATGAAAAAAGATAGATAAATAGTTTATACAAAATTTAAAGAAAAATCAGTAAGATTTGCAAAGTATTTCAATGTTCTAGCACTCTCGTAATTATATGAAATCAGTTTAGCACTGCGTACTTATTTGGTCCACTGCTCTTAAACACTATATAAAATGATACGAATAAAAAAAGACCCATGTAAGCTGATAAGTCTTCAATCTGCTTTATTATTATTTTTTGTTTTGGACTAACAATTTATGGAACAAATATAACGTCAACCCTAAAACTTTTATAAATGTTCTATAAATAACAATCTAAGAAGACTTTCTTACAGTACTCCATAAATACCACTATTCATTGCTCATTGCATCTACCAAGTGGTCTAATCTTTCACTGTTAACAGTTCCCTTTGCCACATTATCAGACTGACTATAATTGTACACATTTTATACATACACTTTAAAACTATATCCTTCTAATTAAAAATGTGAAATGCACATATTAAACCCAAAAATTATAAGTGTATCATTTGTTACTTCAATTTCAGAAAACTTTATGCAAAACGTGCATAAACCATGTTATAATTTAGATTATAGTAAATATAATATCCTTCCACCCACAATGAGTAGTGCTTACTTACCCTGCAGTTATTCACATATAATATAGAGTTGTGTTTTAGTCTAACATAACATTTCAGACAAACTATTATCCCTTTTATACAGCTTAATAAACTTTATAGTGAATTGTGACAGAATAAACTTCTCTAAGATGCATAGGAAACAGTTTAGTCAACAGGAATATCGCATTTGCTAAATGTATATGTGAGCGAATATTTCAGAATTTGTTTGAAATGCATAATACTGCATCTTGATTGAGTTGCCTTTGCAAAATAACTGCTTACACTGAACATTTTTCAACAATTTATTTCTCATGCTGTTTTTGAGTAATTGTTTCAATAAATGTTGTAGATTCTAGTAGTATTCTCATAATGTATAACTTAACATACTATGACAAATTATTTATAAGACCATAAATGCATTTTTACAGTAGAGTTTTACGGCCTTTTATAATAAAAAAAACATAATATTTTTGTATATCTGCTACTTCATAGAGAACACAGTAGAGCACTATTTATTTGATTTGTTTAATATTTAACTTCAAACTAAACCACCAAAAAGGCATGGGGGAAAGAAAAATCAATTCATTTGGTTATACCATGCTTTTACAAAGCATTCTTTAAAATAATTGCTAAATAACATCTTATGATTGTGAAAGCATCTAATTAACACATAAATTCTAGTATAGATGTAATGTTTATATGTATCTAGAATGAAATAATTACAATTTGTATAACTGATTATAATATCCTTTTAAAGGATAAAGTTTAGAAAATTTAATGCCTTTTCAGTTTTACTGCAGAAGTTTGTGCTATTTATCATAATTGACATTTAATATTTAATAAATACACTGTATTATACATAATTATTTAAAATAAGATTTCTCCATGCAATGTGTATTTATGTTATTTAGTAATAATGTAGAGGGGAAAAAAGGATGTTTCATATATTTCAGATTATTCTAGTGATGCTTATATAAGCAGAAGAAAAGTTTTCTCAGAGTGACTTACTGCACCATATCACCAGCAAGCAAAATGGTGGAAATTATAATATTTGGTGTAATAGAAACATGATTATAATCATTCTAAATTTCTTAAAGAAAAATGCTTTCAGTAGTAATTTAATTCCCTTTGCACCCCAAGTTTTTCTTTTCAAGCTGCTGCATACGTGGATTAGCTTTCTTTTTCCTTTCTCTATGTGTGATGGTAGTAGTAAGAAACAAGCATATTAGAACTTAATGGTTGAAGGTACCATTTGTTCCTTTTGTCATAATCTTGATGAAAAGGAACTGCCATCCTCATGTTACTGTGAAAGAATCTTTGAATGATAGAGTATTTAACTAGAAATATACCTAAAAGGTGATGCTGATTGAATAAGCTGCTGCTTTGAGCTCGCTCTTCTAAGCAGTCTCAAAGCATCACGCAAACTCAAAATAATATATTTTTTACAATTACATTTTTAATGTTGTATGTTTAGCAAAGCTTCATTGGAAAACAGTAAGGATAACTTTACATTAAAGTTAGTAGCTGCAAACAAAGACATTTAGAACTAAGAATATATCATAATATATTTAACTATTCATCCTCACAATGAAATCTCACATTTAATACACCAAATGTAATATGCTTAGTGCTATATAGACATGCACATGTGACATATATCCAAAGTACATACATGTGAATGAAGTGTAGTTTATATACGAGCAGAACATTTATTAATATTTACTACCTCCTATTGTTGCAACTATTAACTTCTAAGTAAAGCAATGTGTCCTACTTTGCAGGACATATGTATTAGGTATACCTTACTGTTACCCTTTGTAGTTCCAGTGCTTCATTTTGAAATGTTAAAATTTGTGAATTATACAAATTTGGTTTGCAAAATACTATTCATTTTTTAAACAGCGGAATTTGCTTAAGAAGTAGTAAACTGCAAACCTTATTAGTTATAACCACTATTTTAAACTGTGAGGAGTATGAATAACATAAGTCTAATATCTAAAGCACTAAAGGTTTAAAATATTTTAAATTAAATAAACATTTTATTTGCTTAAAAAAAATAAAAGGAAAGAAAATAAAGAAAAAAAAACAGTAGGTTATAATAAATTTAAAGTGTTCAAGAAATTAATTTGAACTAATATACTGTGCAGCAAACAGTATGTTAAACTTAACAATAAATTCTGTGTATTAGTGGAAGCTTTTAAAAATAATCCTCCACACTTCTAATTGCAATCTTAAATAATCTATAATAGTGTTTTTCTAGTGCTGAGCTATATATTTATGGTTACATCAAGCCTTACACATTTCTAATACATTTTAATCATGTAAGTATTTATTTCTGATGTTAAACCTATGGTACCTATTTAAGCATTTTATTACTAAGTTTATCAACTACTCTTAATATATTATAAACTAAATGTTATTTAACATCACCTATCTTGCTGATTTTGCTCACCTCTTTTCCTATAATTATTTATTTTTTCTTATTTTCTACTTACTTTCTTAATTATTTTGTTATTTATTTTATTAGTCAAAGAAAATTAATTCTTATCATGTTCTGATAATAAACAAAATATTCACATTGCTGTTTACAGTGTAATAAAGCTGTGATAGCCAGAATTACTAATAGCACTGATTATGAAACATGTCCTGTTGCTTTTGAATATTACAAAGATAAGTGAAGAATTGTATTTATTGTAATATTAATATTAGTGTTGCACCACTGTCACTAGCTGTAGATTTTAATCATGCACTGAATTAATTCTTTCATTGAACTAGCTTGTCATAACATTCTGAATGAATGCATCATGACATAAGTTGTAAAGCTCCTGGTGCCTTAACATTTGTGTGAGATTTCAGGCACAACAGTGTAATAAGTTGAATTCTGTAACTTTGCCTCATCGCACTGCTAACTGGATAGCTACTTCTTATATGTTAAACAATTGAGTCCAGCCTGTTCCTGTTTCTATTTTACGCGTACTAACACAGCTGTTTATGAACGCAAGTCCTTTAAGAACAGATACATACTTTTTTTCTGCACATATTTTTTTTTAATCTTTTCAGGATATTGTCACAGGCTTTAAAATAAAGCATGTGTAACATACATATACATGCTATATAAGTACTTAAGTGTAGATGGCAATGTAAGATTGTGATGAGATTGGAAAAAACAATTATATCTGTAATGTGGATTTTTCTCCACGTATTTAATTCTTTAGCTTTTGAATTAATGCTTGGAATCACCTCACAGAGTCTGCAATTAAATAATGCTTTGGCTTTCTTTTCAAAGCTAGATAGATATAACAGTGTTATTTCTTAGATAGTACATTGTGTTGCTGTTGTTCCGTCAGAGAAAATATTTTGGGTGTGTATCTGAAGGTAATGCAACATAAATTTCTTGTATGTCTTTAAAACTCTATTGTTTATAAAAGAAAAGTACTTACTTAACAGTAATCATAATACAGGACTTAGTTTTATAAATTCTGATATAGGTACCATTCATGCCAAGAAAATACCTAAGATCTATGGCTTCTTACGCCAAGAATAAAGTAAGTTTACTAGGTGTGCAAATAAGGACAAAACCTTACAAGTTGCTGTGTATCCTGCAAAAATGTGCAGTTTTACATTGCATTATACAGTTAATTTTCCACTGGGTGCACATTGTTCTATTTGTTTTAGTATTATCTAGACACCAAGAACTACAATATTGAAGCTTAACTAAACATTTCTTGCTGAAACTTGAGGCAAGCAGAACAAGACTGTCCAGCATGAGGCTTTGGCAAGGGCTCAGATTTGTCAGCGCTCATACAATGGAAGTAGTTTTGCTCAACTACAGTTTCAGATGTGTACAAGTATGAATAAAACTGCAATATCAGTCAGATATACTTTCTTCTTTCATTTCCTTAGAACATGAGAATACCCTGTTCTTTGAAAGCAATGCGTTGCTCCAACCAAATTAACACTTATTACTGTTTTCAAATTTCTTCAACTTTAACTAATCATTTGCATAGCAGCTTTATGCTCTCTATTCCGTACTACTAAAAGATGAAATAGAACTTAATATTTGAAAATTAAAACCAAATATGATCAATCACTTTTTATAATAAAGTTACTCAAAGTTTATGGAATATTAAGCTAGACCTGAAAAGCTGTGTTCTCTGGTCTTTTAAGAAGAGATGTAGAATGTGAGATGTTAAGTGCGTGCTGCACATTTAACAAAGGTGCTGTTACTTGCTGATGATATGTAATGCTGAGTGCACTTTGTTTCTAACATAATAGAATTCTGAAAGGGCTAGAGTTCAATTGATTTGAAATTATAGACCCACATAAATCAATTTCCTATTAGAAAAATGTAACTTGGAAGATATAGTATTCATAGTGACTCAGATGCTCCTTTAATTAATGATTAAGCTGACATACAATTATCTGTATAATTATATGCTAAACAATTACATTCCTCATATCTCAAATTATATATTTATTTAATAACAGTTTTAAAAACATTGAATTAAAAAGAAAACTCATTGAGATATGGAATTCATTCACACAATTCTTATGTACCTCCAATCATTTGACATTTTGTTTTTCTTTCATTGTCATAAAATAAGATTGACTACTGCTCCTTTTTTTATTACTTCTCTTTTGACTTAATATTAAAGCTGATAGTCATTGCTTGGCCCTAAGTGTACTAGCATGCTGTTCAATATGTTCAGTGTTAAGCAGTTTTCTCAGTTAGAGATAGCCTAGAGTTGCATAAGTCTTCACAAATGGAGTGTCCACTTTACAGCTCTCCCTGAAACAAACAAGGTGCAAAAACATTATATAAACTCTAAAAAAACAATATGAATAGTAAAGTAATAATTATTAGCTATTGGGTTGATGATTATTTATAAGCAGGTAGTACAACAATTACAGTGATGGTAGTGATGAAACAAATTAAAGGTGAAATGTGTTTGTTTAATGTATATAACTCATCATGTCAAACCAAAACCACAAATATGCCATCTTGATTGTTTTCACTTAAATGCCTTTTTTGAACTGTTACATAGCCAACTTTATTCTGTCAATGTCAGAGATATGGGAGGCAAAGTTAGAATTTGACAATGTTGAATAATAATTTCACCTAACTGTAAAAAATACAGATCCCAAATCATGAGTTTCACTTCCATTAGTTTGGCATAGTAATCATATCAGAGCATTATTCATGTTGGTTATTTGAACAATTTTAAGTTTGTATTTATTTATTTAATTTTTTAAATTTATCGATACTCTTTAACTTCTATGGTTCTCAGCATCCCATTCTATTATGGACATGAAAGACTGCTTAATTTTGCTCAGAGACCTCTTTATCAGGTTTATGTGTTGTGAATCTATGACATGGGTTTACTCCCTCCCAAAGGAAGCCATGCTAAGAATTTTTAAAAAATCCATCACCGCTGACATTGGGAAACCAGAAACTAGACCAAGGAGATAACTAAATAACTTTAAAGCTAAACTGCTACCTCATTGCTTTTCTTCCACATGCCATATTTTCATTTTCATGCACTGTCATAATTTAGAGAGGATATAAGCATTTCTAGGTTACTATGTTCCCTGGAAGTGAAGGCCTATTAATCAGAAGTAGATAAATATTCTCTGAATAGAATCGATAATTCTAAAAAGTCCCTTTTCTGAAGAAAGTGATCTATTTTCTAATGTTGGTGATTGCTATTGTTACATATATCCATAAAAATCAGGCAGCTGAACAAATCAAGGTTTTCTTCATTTGTCACGAGGATGGAACAGTTCTGAGGTACTAAACTGTGTAAATTTTGATGATGATGATACAACCCCAGGTAAATATGCTGCAATTAACTCTGACTGATAGTGTTACCTAGCATTAATAAATTTTGATTGAAATTATTGTTTGTTATGAAAATACAAACAAATAATGTTCAACAATGAAAAGGTGCTAAAAGGTGGAAAAATAAATAATACTAAGTAATAATGAAAATAATTATGTTACATTTCATTTAAAACATCAGAATTTACTTTGACTTTATAATAAAATTGAGCTTTTGTTCTTATTTGGGAGTCATGCTAACTAACAATGAACACTGGACTAACTTATCCACTAATAATTAGAAAAAGCATCCAATAATATCAAATAATAATGAAGATAATTATAATGAGTTTCTCTAAAGTGGTCATAATTTAATTAGGCAGTTATAATTCTTTTCTTGTTCATGTTTCACATTCTCTACCAGAAAAACCAAAGAAAGGAATTTGGAACTCATTGCTACTGCCTCCTTCTAGTCATAGACAAACAAAGATGAAAGGAAAAATATTTATAGTACTAGTTTTAGGGGTTTGAATTTTATTGATGACCAATGACATTTTACTGCACATCTTATTAAATCAATACCTACCCAGGAAGAGGAAAATAAGAACTAAATACTCTAGGAGATCAAATACTCGTACTTAGTACCCAACTATAAATAGGGAAAACATTTTAGTGCATCATGAATTTTTCATAATAATATGGAATATTACTGATGCCTTAATCATAGCAGCTCTTCCGCCAATATCCCAAAAACAAGAGAGAAGAAAGAACTATTTCTCAAAAAATTGGAATTCATTTTGTAATTGCATTTCATCCTTCTTAGCATATGAAAGTCATTATTGAAGGAACACAACTAAAGTATATTTCAGTTCTTCAATTATTTTTTCAATTTTCAGAATGTTCAAAGATCAGTGCTCAGAGAAAGATAATCTCTGACTTCATTTAATTTAAAATAATTTAAGTAAATGTTTAAAGAGTATCTTAGATTTTCACACTAACCATAACTCACAAGTTAGAAAGGTGAATGAGATCTTAAAAATTCAGGGTTCATCCAGTATTCAAACTGAATGGTTCAAATCCTGGTCATGCTATTAAATTTTTAAAGCCTGGTTTGCTTTCCAAATGTTCAAAGAATTCAATACGGTTTATTAGAGAATTGATTGTGAAGACTGGTTCGGTAGGAAAGTGTCATTTAATTAACATATTGAAAGAAAGAAAGCAACACATTTGTATAGAAATGATAAGAGTTAGATGAATAATACCTATTCATTTTTGCACAGCATTTAATTTTCATCCAGGCAACTCAATATTCGCTACTGAAAACTTCTTTAAAACTTAACACTGTTTGATCTTGTTTCACATGAACAATATTTTTTTTTGGGATGAAGACCAAGGCAAAAGAAGTGCAATTAAAATGTCTGCATTCTTGCTTAGTTATCTGAAAGGCAAAGGCATTGATCACTGTAGTTGGAATTATGTCTATCTCATATGAGGTCAAAATAAGAATATTTCAAAATATCCAACATTTGAAAATTTTAGGTATACATTTTTTGAGCTATTTAGAAGTGGTGTGACTCAATCCGTCCTAAAGTAGAAAAGAAAGCCAAATGTGTAAGTATCTATAAATGTATATAACAGGTCCAAGACTGAAATCAATATATTCTAGGTTCATAAAAAGCAAGTCATATATTTTTGTGATTTACTTATCTCAAAACTCTCAAGGGTATAATTCTGTGGATTGTTTAGAAGACAGGTGAAAAGAAAAAATATTTATAATACTTCTGAATGATTTTTTAACTGTTGTCATTAGAAGACATAGGGTAAGATTCATCTTCCTCAGGCCTGTGATGGAAAATTCTGTTTCTCAAGTCAAAGATCTGCAAGTATTTAATTACCAAAGGAATATCACATTTTGTACATCATTGTACAAGTTCTTGATTGATCTTATAGTGATTAACTGTTAAGCCCAATACTTAAAATATTTACCATATTATATACCCAGGCCCGAATTTAGGACCTCTGATGCCCCTGGGCAAAAAAACAAAACAAAAAACATTTGCGGCCCCTCCCCCCCCCCACTACATATACTACTTAAATTTTCACAACATAGAGAATGGTTTCTCTAGTTTGGATACTTAAGTATGAGTGGCAAACACCTTAAGTGACTTTATTAACATTTAAGTAGAAACATCTTAATAGAAAGAACTTGCACTAAAGAGGCATCAGGTCATATTAGATGTCAAAACATATACTGTTTAAATGACAAGAGGCTTCCTGCTTGCCTTATCATTTGCAAACAAGTTTATGAGTTCGTCACTGTTAAGTCAGATTCAATTGCAAGATAACTAAGACAATCCTTCACTTGCGTTGTTCTTAAATAATTATTTATGCGTCTTAGAGCAGAAAATGATCTCTCAGTTGAGCAGTTGAAAGCAGGAGTGCTCAAGTATATTTGCAGCTTTCAAGTAGTTTTGCCACCCCCTAAAATGTGCTGCCCTGGGCAGTTGCCTGGTTTGCCCTGCCGTAAATACGGCCCTGTACATACCCATTAGGTTATGTTATTTTAAAATGAAGTTGAGAGTGTCTTGTAGTTTACTGGGCAAAATGGAGGTCAGTCAGCAAATATAATGCTAGACCAATATTTTGTCATTGTAACTGAGTGGGTTAGAGAAATAGCATGGAAAGCTGAAGATGCATGGTTTAAATCCTGCTGGTATTGCATTTTTAAGGCTAATTATTTTTTCAAGAATTTTAAAAGTTCATATGAAGTTTGGGACAACTTGACAGAAACAGATAGATTCAGATTATGAAGATTGGAAATTGATATAACACAATCAATTGTATTTCATTAGTTTGTATGACCTAAATGAATCTCTAACTTATATTACTTAACATTTATGTTTACTTTCCCACATCTTTCTGCAACCATTTCCAAGTTTATAATACTAAGACAATAATGATTACAATGCAAAAATATCAAAGTTGCAATAGGAACTAAATAAAGTTTAATTTTTCAGTAAATTAAAATAAAGTTAATATGAAAATTAAAGAAATAAACAATTTATTAACTAGTAGTTGTAAAATAATAACCAGCTTAAAATATTATCATAGAGAAATAAATAGAACCTTTAAATGTGTTTTTCTCTCAAACTAACATTTTGGTGGTTTTGGAGTGGCAACCTACTTTTAACTCTCTTCGTGTCGTGTTGTGTTGCTCAGTCTATTGAGCTTGTTCCATTTGGATTACGGTTATTTAATTTGATGATGTACATCAAAGACCAAAGGGTAGACGTTTGCAACTCCTCTCAAAGGTTCATTGCAATATGTGGAGAGGCTTTATAACAAATAAATAGTTTTGTGCTACAAATCTGATTAAAAGTTTCTAACATAAGATAACTGCTATATTATAGCTTTCTTGAGATGGCTCCAGCATCACGTGGCATGAGTGAAGTGATGGGAGGGGAACAGGAGGGTGAAATGTTACCTGACATCCTTAGTTGACAATGCTAACAGTTGATTTATTATTGTACATCACTAAATAAATTGTCCTTTCCACATGGTTAACAATAGAATAAACTATAAGTTGCCATTTAGACTGCAAAACTATTAATGCTATTATTAAAAGCCATATTAATTACTGCTATTGTAAGTATAATTATATGTATATATATTTTTACTTTCTCTACACATACTATGTACATAGTGTATAGAGAAGGTGTTGTAATGCACCCAAACATTTGATACTGAGATTTCACTGGATATACATGTTTTGAGACCCCCTGAATCCAAAAAAAGAATTTTTAGAAAATTGTCTGTGTGAGTGTCTGTGGGCAGCATAGCTCAAAAACCAAAAGTCCGTTAAAAACCAAACTTGGTATTCAGGTTTGGTATTTTACAAGGATGCGACACAAAGATTTTGAGAAATATCTCCCCACCCCAAACTACCCTTTACATGGAATTTTTTTCAAAAATTTTGATTTTCTCAAAAATGGCTCTTACGATTTTGATTAAAATATTGTATACTAAAGATATTTACCTGACAAGTAAAATGTATATCTTGAATTTTGTGGGAATAGCCTCTGAAGACTACTTTATTCTGGATGAATTTTACGGAATTTTGCCTAACTGGTAAACCGTAAGAGATGGATAAAACTTACCACACAGAAAATGTAGAGCACGTTAAAACACACAATTTATGTAATTACATTTCTTTCGTGGAGTTGATCGTTTTTTGAGATATTCCTTGTTATTGGTTTCAGCTTGAAAAACTTTTATACTTATGAAGCATAAGCTGTTTTTAAAATGCATGATTTCAGGTCTTTAGGACATAATGGGAGTTGGAATCTTTATTTAAATTCATTGTACAATCAATTTTAACGTATGCCAATATACCTAAAAATTGAAAAAAAATTAAGGAGAAATGGAAACAAAATGCTAAAAGAAGCTCTAAAACAAACATGTGAAAGTAAAATGAATCTACTAATGCTGAAGAAAAAAGGAATTTTAAGATGCAGAAGCTAAGCTGTACAAAAAGGTAAATATGGTTGTGTGCTTGTGAAAGGGATGTTGAGGGGAGTGATAGGTGAAATTTGAGCCAATTTTAGTCAAAATATGATTTTTTAGTTGTTTGTTTTTCATGAAAAATACTCGACACATTTATATATATGCAAAGTGTCAGTTTATTTTGTGTGCAAGTTGCTTTAATTACATTATACAGGTGTATATAAATGAATATTGGGGTTTTAACTCTTTATAATATTTATTACATTCAACTTACAGTTATGAATGATATGTCAAATGAAAACGCAACTCAAACAGTTTTACCAAGAAGCTTATAAATGTTCAATGTGACTACCCTTTGTCACACGGCACACATCAAGTCTATAGTCAAGTTCTTCCCAAACGTTGATAAGTGTGTATTCAGTAATTGTAGCAACAGCTGCTTCAATCCAGTTTCTTAATTCAGGGAGGTCAGCTGGTAGTGGAGGCACATACACACGATCCTTGATGAAGCCCAAAGGTAAAAATCGCATGGCATTAGGTCAGGAGAACGTGGAGGCCATGCATAGCAAGCCCTGTCATTGGGGCCCTTGTGGCTTATCCAGCGCTCGGGTACAGTGACGTTCAACCAATCGCGTACTTCTTTATGTCAGTGAAGTGGCGCACCATCCTGCTGGAAAATGAAGTTCTCTGACTCATTTTCTTCCAACTGAGGGAAGAGCCATTGCTCTAGTGTATCAAGGTAAGAAGTGCCAGTTACAGTAGGTTCACCAAAAACGAAAGGCCCATAAACTTTTTGCCGGGATACGGCACAAAAAACATTCACTTTAGGGGAATCTCGTTACATTTGTACCATCTCGTGAGGATTTTCTGAGCCCCAGATGCGCACATTATGAGTGTTAACATGTCCACTAAGGTGAAAGATCGATTCATCACTGAAGACAACACGATCCACAAAATCGTCATGAAACAACATGTCGTTTGCAAATTTGGCACATAATCCGTGGTCTGTCAGCTTTAGAGCCTGTAATAACTGTAAACGGTAAGGACATAGCTGTAAGTGTTTTCTTACAGCTTTCCAAAGAGTCAACACAGGAACTTGTAATTCACGACTAGCCTTCCAGACTGATTTCTTTGGGCTACGAGTGAGCGACTCTCTCACTCGCTCAACAGTCTCTTCACTTACTCCTGGTCGTCCCGTGCTCTTCCCATTACAAAGGCAGCCGGTATCTTCAAGCTGATTATACCATCTACGAATGTTTTTATCACTAGGAGGATCACAACCAAACTTATTACGGAACACTCGTTGCACAGTAACTACAGATTTGGTCTTTGTAAACTGCAAAACACAAAACACTTTCTGTTTACTAGTCGCCATCTTTGCTACTACTGCTTTCTAGCGGATTGCGGCAGAAACATTTCACGCACATGCGCACTTGAGCCAACAAACAAAACTGTTTGAGTTGCTTTTTCATTTGACATATCATTTATAACTGTAAGTTGAATGTAATAAATATTATAAAGAGTTAAAACCCCGATATTCATTTATGTACACCCTGTATTTAAAGGTCTGTGCTGCTTAAAGTTACCTAGTTTAGGGTATTTAAAGGTAATTTTTCTAGAGTTTAACTACAATATATCTGCACATTCAAAGCTTAATATAATACATAAAATATGTGTTTGAAACCTGCCAATTTTATTGTATCTTCCCAAAATATTTCTAATAAAACACAGCATGCAATTACAGAATAGAGAATATACAGTGAGGTACTTCAGTGTGCATGCGTGAGTTTTACTATATTTTGACCGAGTAAGCAGATGTGTTGTTGAAGTTGCACACTTCATAATATACATTTTGTTAATGTTATCAAATGTGTATTTTAGCTGCTGGGCTTATATGCTACTCGACAGTTATATTTTACACAGTACAAGTTAGAATATTTGTTGACTCTTAAAGTTTTATGCTCTTATAAGAGCCTAGTTAAGCCAATGGTGCTCAGCAGCTAACGCAAAAATAATTCAAATACAAGCTTTGAATCAAGCTTCATTTTTACTTTCTCTATACGTACTATGCACATAGTATATAGAAAAGGTTTTGTAGGTAATGCACCCAAAAATTTGAAACCGAGATTTCACCAGAATTATATGTTTTGAGACCCCACAAATCCAAAAAAAGCAGTTTTAGGAAAATGTCCGTGTGGGTGTCTGTCTGTGTGTATGTGTGTCTGTGGGCAGCATAGCTCAAAAACAAAAAGAGGGTTAAAAACCAAACTTGGTATTTAAGTTTGGTATCTTCCAAGGATGCGACATGGAGATTTTCAAGAAAATCACCACACCCCAAACTACCCTTTATATGGAAAAAAGTTCGAAATGATTTTTTTTAAAAATGGCTCTAACGATTTTGATTAATTTCTCTTATGTTTAAGCTATTTATTTGCCAAATAAAATGTATATCTTGAATTTTCAGGGAATAGCCTCTGAATACTACTTTATTCTGGATGAATTTTAGGGAATTTTGTGTAACTACTAAACCATAAGAGATGGACAAAAGCTTACCACACAAAAAATATAGAGCACATTAAAACACACAATTTATATTATATACATTTTTTTCCTGGAGTTGATCCTTGTTGAGATATTCCTTGTTTTTGATTTCAGCTTTGAAAAACTTATACTTTTCTCATACAGGAATTTGTCAACTCCTATCCATACAAACAAAGGAATTTCAGTCACTTTAACCTATGTTACTCCCTTATTTTGCTTTTACTTACAAGGAAGCAAGTAATAAGACTATTTCTGCTAGTTGTTTCTGGATTAGCATGAAGCAATTAGAAACATAAGCTTTTTAACAATAATTTGTTGCAGAGCTGTAGAGAAAGTCATGTGAATGGAACACATTGTATTATTTAATTTGTTTTGTCTAATGATAAGAACTGTTAAAGAAGACATTATATATGGTATAGAAACATGGAATGTCTCCTGTAAAGTTCCTAATGTGGTTTATCATGTGTTTGCAGCAAGCTTCAGTTTTGCATTCTTTTTTCTTTATTTTTTTTTTTTTTTTTATTTGTATATTTTTTGTGTATGACAGGACTGATTCATTCTGTCTAATCATGTTTATTGCCCATTCTGAACCAGTGTCTTAAGACATTTTATTCTTTCATTAAATAAAACTTGGCAGCTCATTGAATCACTTGGTTATTTACTCCTACCTTTTCCTAACCATCATTGCATGTAACTAGGTTTGCTTCGTAGATATGAGTAGCAAACAAAGCAATCTCAAAAATCTGATGTGTTCCATTCACATGAATTTCTCTAGCTGTTCCACAAACTTTTTTTTACAAAAAATTATTCTTTTATGTACATCATGCTAATCAAGATAAACATTATCAAAATTAGTCTTTTTACTTGCTTCTTTGTAAGTATAAGGGAAATAGGAGAATGCACAGGCTAAAGCAGTAGTCAAATCTTTTAAAAGCCGGTCGCTATGTGAAATAATTGAAATTTGGTTTTCTTTTCTTGCTAGGAATGACTTCTTGTTAGAGAAAAGTATATGATATAAATTGTGTGCTTTAATGAGATGTTCATTTTTGTACAGTAAGTTTTTGTCTATCTCTTACGGTTTACCAGTTATACAAAAGTTATATATGTCATCCAGAATAAAGAGATCTCCTGAGGCTGTTCCCAGAAAATTCAAAATATACACTTCATTTATCATAAAAATATCTTAAACATACAATATTTTACTCAAAATCGTTAGTCATTTTTGAGAAAGTCAAACTTTTTAAAAATGTACCATGTAAAGGGTAGTTGGGGATGGGAGGAATTCCCTAGAAAATCTTCATGCTACATCTCTGGAAGATACTGAACTTAAATTCCAAGTTTGGTGTTAACCCATTCTACATTTTTGAGCTATGCTGTCCAAAAACAGATACACATGGACCTTTTCCTATACATGCTTTTCTTTGACTCAAGGGACCTCAAAGTATTTTTCTGGTGAAATCTTGTAATCTAATTTTTGGGTGGAATACAATACCTTCTCTATCCACTACATACATTATATACGAGCTTGAGAAAGTTGAATTTCTCTAATGATTTTTATTGAAATACCATATGTTTGAAACCTTTGCTTGATAATGAAATGTATATCTTGAATTTTCTGGCCATATGCTTTGAAATGCTCTTCAGTCTGGATGTCTTTTTATATCTGGTAAACCATAAAAGATAGATAAAATCTTACTACACAAAAAATATAGATCCTATTAAACCCCACAATTTGTCATGTAGGTACATTTTTTGTGAAGTTGACTATTTTCAAGATACCCCTTGTTATTGATTAACATTTTCAAATACATACACATTTTCTTACTTGGAAATTGCATTCAGGCTTTCTTCTGTTCTTTTTACAAGTTCATGCAAATAGAATAAGATTTCAAAGCATCACATAGCGGCTGACATTGAAAAGATTTGACTGTCATTTATACCTATAATGAAATGTTCAATTAAAATTTATCTGTATTAACAAGAAACAGAAGAATAAGCAGCCATATAAACAGTTTGTAGGAGAGTAAGCAGAGAAAGTCATGTGTATGCCACACATAAAATTTTTATTATTTTAAATGTTTTAATTTGCTTAAACTCATATGTATTAAAAGCTTTCGTTTTGCATTTTCTAGTTCTCAATATGCCGTCGAACACAGTGCTTGGCATCATGCACATCAAAGGAGCAGCCTTTAAATTTCCTTTCCGTATACTCTCTATTCTGTGGTGCAATTGTTTATTAGAGCACTAGTTTTGAAATAAAAATTAAAATGTGTGCAGAAACAGTAACATTTTATATATGTACTGTGAGGTTACACCACTCACCTCTCACCTAGGTGGCCCAGGTTCGATCCCAGGTACCCACATGTGGGATTTGTGGTGAACGAAGTGGTGTCTGGGCGGGTTTTCTTCAGGTTCTCTGGTTTTCCTGCCACTCATTCCACCAATTACTCCTTCGTCACCTTTCCTATCATCCATTTAACATTCATTTCATATCATCCACTTCCTCACATTAATGCCTGGCTATGGGCTGACCACTCATTCCAGGTTCTTTATTCTGTGGTTACATGCTGTAGGCTCCCTGACAGGCATTTGGCTTCCAGGCACCCGCTTGTAAGTCCTAGGGGGGTATCAGTCCTACATAGGGGGGGGGGGGGTAGGCTAGCTACGTAACATAAGTAACTCAAAAACTAGACTTAGAAAAATTAAATTCAACAGAGCAATGTCTTTTTATATCCTTTATATGGGTACAAAAAATTAGAAAACTAAGTTTCACACATCAACCCCCTTAAAACTGCATACAACTTAAGAAAAAGGGAATTAAATCTAGTTCTAAGCACTAAGGAGAGAAGTTTATTATGTATTAAAAGAGTGCAGAATGTGAAATAGATTTTACCAAAAAAGATAGCCCACTAGTGTGTGATAGTGAGGAGTTGTGTAGAAGCTTGCCTTCTGGCATTATAACATATTTTGAAAAACCATTTGTTTAACAGTTCTTTAAGCGATCTTTTATGAACTTTTATTTGAGTAATTGTTATTAATGTTTATATTAAATATTTGTTTTGTTTTATGCTTTTGTGTACCATTTTTCATGTATATTTACTAGTTCATTTATTAACTGCATTCTGTGTCATTTAGACAATCTACACCTGTAGAGAGATTTGTTAAATAAAAGAATGTGCACCAATATGATCTCTTCTTTTCGCCATTTGAAGCACAGGGATTCTCTTGTAACAACTTAAGATATTTGCAAGAATAGGTGTTGTATATTTTTCATCTGGAAATTAATCAATCATTATTTGTTTTAAGCTTGACATTAAAGGCACTTGTGGTTGAGATAATTCTGAAGCATTAAGATAAAATAGGTAATGTTGCATCCTTCAAGTTCTGATGTCACATAGTTTTGGTAAGTCATATCAACTTTAGATGTATAATATTGTGAAGCTACCTATGGTGAGGGCTAATTAGATTGATTAATGTGGTTAAATTTTACATATACTTCCTTGCTTTTGTGGAGTACCACATTGTTTTACAAGCCCTTGCCCGCATCATCAGCTGTTGAGTTCAAAACGAAAGTTAAACCGATCCAATTGTATGTGGGAAAGGGGAAATCACAAATAAAAATGGAGTGTAGCATATTCATAAATATTGATGGATTGAGTAATTCATTTTTATTCATTCAGATTTAAATGTTAATTACTATTCATCTGCATTTAAAATCATGTTCTAATCCCCAGAAGTTGATCAGAAATATTGGAATAACAGGATTTTGTATTTGTTTAATAAATATATAATGAAAGATACCCATATTTTAAGGTTAGTTTAATATTAAAGAATTGGGTGAGGTTATACTTTAATAATTATTTTGGGTTATGTTGCTAACCTCCATTTGCAACTTTGTGGCATAACTGTGTATATATTAAATAAACATATATTAACTATAAGGTTAATTTAATGTTGCAGAATTAGTGAGTTATGATTTAATAGTTATTTCAGGTTATGGGGCAAATGAATTAGCCATATTTCATCACTAAATGAAGGATCCCCCATATATATACATATATCATCCTACCTTATTCACCCATTATGTATGCTACACATATGTAATACCAACTTAATAGCCTGTGACATCAGCTTGGATGCAACTGTTGCAACATTATGAAAAAATACTAATGTTACTGTATAACATTTTAAGGTTTGGGTAAGAAACAATTGATTCAAATTTAAAAAGCATAAATATTTATGTTGAATTGATTTTGCTTATTTATATAATGCTCCCACTTTTGTATGATAACTGAATTACCCTGAATTCTATAGAGTGAGCCACAATAACATAGAATAATTTTAAGTAGAGATTCAGGGGTTATAATTGAGTGTTTTCTTACTGGGAATGTATGTCCATAAATGTATTTTTTGTTATACTGCAACAGGTTGGATGAAATTCCAACTAAAAGGTTGCTACAAGACATTATGAGAGTTCTGAAATAAGAGTAGATGGTAGCTTTAATCTTAAACAATACAATACTAAAGTCTTTTGTAAATCTTGGTCTAATAATATGAAACTGAATTCTTGTGCTCTGAAATAGGTAAAACCTTCTAACTGATCTACAATAAATGTTATTATCGATGATATATATAAATGCTACTATTATCTACTGTCTAATTTTCTCCACCTGTGTACAAATTACTTCAAAAAAGTTAAAACAGTGTTAAATGATGCAAGTGCATATATGATTTTAAACAACTTCAAACATAGTTAAAATAAGGATAAAACAATATTTGAACAAATGTTTGTATAAATGTTTATAAAAGATGTTCAAAATGCCAATCTTGGACTTTGGAACATATTTGATTGCATCTTTCAAAAATACATAGCATATTCAACAAAGATCCTGGCCATTAATTCCTCTTCACTATTAACCAGATCTCGTACACATGCTGGCCATGATATTGGTGCTCCTCTACTAATCCAGTGATTAGGATATGTTACCCTTAGGAAATCCCTTACATCACCACAATAATGTGCAGGTGCCCATCACTTTGGAATCACATTAACTCACATTCCCAAAGCGATGTCTTCCAAAAGTTCTGGCAAATTATGTTGTAAAAACTGTAAGTATATGTGGCCCGTCAAACATTGAGGTGTTATTTACAATGCCAGCCCAAATGTTCACTGCAAACCAGTGTTGGTAATTTGTAGCTCCAATAGCTCTAGGGCTTTCCTGTGCCTAAATGTGCGTTATGTGTGTTAAACATGCCCTCTTCTCATCCATTCACAATATAATTGTAGGAAATCTTGGTTGATCAATGCATTTATGATTAAGCCACTGGACAAACAGTAGTCAGGCTTGAAAGTCATCTGGCCCTAGTGATTGAACTTAGGTGAAATGACATGGATGTAATTGCTGTTCGCTCAAAATTCTTGTAACTTAAGACTGGCTTGTATGCATGGCATGCGCTATTGCTCTTGTGCTTGTGGATGGGGAATAAAGGACTCGGTCAAGAACCTCTTTTTCTAGAGCCATTGTTCTTACATCTCTTTGGACTCCCGAGTGATGTACTTGCTTTCGAAAAGTTCCTGTTTCTCACAGCCATTGATATATGATAGTAAGGTACTACAATGAGGCCAAATGTCTCCTTGGGTAAAGCTTATCATAAAGATCTTGTGCCCTTTTCGCATTTCCTCAAGCAGCACCATAAACATGCTGCATGTCTGCTAGCTCTGCATAAGTAAAGTGGAACATGTTTACAATAGGCTGAAAAATAAAGATACACTCTAGCATATACTGATACTTGCGATCTTATAACCAGAACCACAAAGTGCAGTATAATATGTGATTGAATCCCCTACCGTTTAAGTATTAAAATGCATATTTTAGGTTAATGGTGATATAAACAATGTTAAAACAGAATATAAGCAAAATTCCAAAGCGCAAAGAAAACAAAACATAAGCGATTTTTCAATGAAATGGGAATAAGAATCTGTGTGACAGAATTTCATTTCCTGACACAGCATTTGAAAACCTTTTATAAATTCTATCGCAGTATCAAGACCTTTATGGACATATAATCCCGATTAGAAAATACTCATACCCCTACATCTTACCTTAAAATTTTTTGGTGTTATTCTGACTCACTGTATGTTGTTAAACAATAGAACCCCAGAAAGCCAAATCATATAAGTCTGAAATTTCAGATAATTGAACAGAATTTATGACAGAGGGGAAGAATTCAAAACTTCACCTGCAAAGAATTAATCATAGCAAGTACTGTATTTAAAAGTTATTTTTAGTCCATTATGTATTTATGTAACTATGTAATAGAGTTCAAATGCAGTATAGTAGGTCTAAGTAAATTTTCTAGTACAGCTGAAATCACTTCTGTTTCAGATCTTTGCATGTCAAGAAAGATGTAAAACAAAACTTAGATTAATGTTGTAATTATTGTATACTAATGACCTCTACTTCTGGAAATTTCTCACATAAACAATGGCTATGAAAGGAAGCCAACACGGCATGCAGTCAGTTCAGTTTGGAAAGTTGGCTTTAGAGAGAGCATTTGTCAATTGTGTGCAAGCATCAAAGCGATGAGAGAAATTGAAAGGAAGAGATCTTTATTACATTTTGTGTGCATGTGTAAAATCAATTAAATCACAATCACACCCAGATTTTAATTTTAATATTGCTTACTGAGTTTTAAGTATATTGTTATCCAGACAAAAAAATGTATGTCTTTGTGTATCGGTAAAGGCATTGCTAAATATACAGTAGAGATATAGCACTGTGTGCCTCCATTTATATCATGAACTGAACATTTTATTTGTGTAAAGACACTTAAGTCAAAACTGGATGATTTGTTTGACATCACACTATTTTGTGAATTGAACAATATTATATATTTATGTTAGGACAAAGTCAGAACCAGATACTTGTCTACCTTTAACTAAGTCTATATATTCTTGTAAGTTATTCTAAAATCTTCTAGCTATCATAAAAATTTTTTCCACATCCCTCTGGCCTGTCTCTTTTAGCTGATATTAATCCTTTACTTACAGATTAATATCAGCTACTTAGTTTCTAAACAATGAGTTTAATAACGTGTGCCAAGACCAATAATGGACATTTTCCTTACCAGGAAATATAGTCTTTAGTTATTTCTGTTGCTGCATACAATTATATCAAGATGTTTTCAAGCAGTGAACTATTAGTTTCACTGGCTACAAAAAATTACTTTATGGATTCTTTTAGTGGATTTCAAGATGAAGAACCCCAAAGGCAGATTATTAAATGTTTAGATGACAGATCTTAATTTTGATCTGGGTTATTATTCCAGCCCCTATTTAGATTCTGATGATATTGTAGGTTTAAAGAAGAAGAAAGACAGATAAGTCAGAAGAAAGAAAAGTAAATATAGTGGTGCTAAAATAACAAGAGTGAAAATGTTAGTGAAGTTAAATGAAAGAAAACTGTACTTTGGGAACAAAGGTAAGAGAAAGACCAAAGTTGATAAGAAGTTCAGGACTTACAGCCCACTTTTTTGAATGAAGATGTACATGATCATTGTGATTTGTCAAGTCAAGTTAAAGAAAAAGAAAAAAGAGATTAAGAATATAACACATGATTTAGTGATGAAGAGAGGAAATGAAGGCGAAACAATGAAATTGAGAGAAAAATGAAAGAAAGATAGAAAGAGAGAGAGAGAAAGAAACAGAGAAAGCAAGCCAGAAACAAGCAAAATAGTAAAAGAAAAAGTATTATGATGACTTGCAGCATATAGAATGAACTGTAAAGAAAGATTGAGAGATGAATACCAGAGTTATAGCTAAGGGGATTGGAACCCTCTTGTTAAAAAAAATAAAGATATGAGGGGTATTTGGATATTAGTTACTTTTTGTATTTTATTTATTAATGAATATGATGCATTTTACATTAGCACAAGTAGAAGCAGAGATGTTAAAGTAAAATCTTTCTATTTTAGGAATAAGTGCAACTAGATAGAACTCCTTCAAAAAATGTCAATGAATGTGAATGTTTTATTACAAAAAAGTAAAAAGAAGCTAGTAACAATGAAGTAACACAAATATTAATATAATAATTAACAGTTGTAACCAATCTTCACTTATCTTTTTGAATCCTTGGAATAGTTTCGCAATAAATGTATCTATTGCATCCTCAGCAATAATTTCCTTAGTTTTGGTCTGGTTTTTGATGTTGTGAAACTTGGAAAGTTACTAGTTAATTGTTAAGAAATTACAAGTATTTAATAATAGATGTCTGAGAATAACCAAGGGAATATGGTGGCCAAGGACCATTTCAAATAAGGACCTGTGGAAAATAACTGACCAACAGGAAATTGGGAAAGAGGCGAAATATAGGAAATAGAAATGGATCGGACACCTGATGAAGAGAGAAGATGGTAATATAGCTAAAACAGCTTTTGATTGGAACCCTCAAGGATCAACTAGGAGATCAGGTAGACCAAGAGTTACATGGCACAGCACAGTTAAGAAAGAGGCAGGGGTTTCAAGAAAGAGCTGGAAGGAAATTGAGGTATTTTCAAAAATCAGAATAAAAAAATGTGTTTATTAAGGCCCTGTGCTTCCCAGGGGAGGAGAGGACTTTACTACTACTAAGGCACTGTCACAATATTCATCCCTTAACCTTTCTTTACATTTCATCCTACAGTGGTAATAATACTTTCTCTTTATGTAACTGTTTTGCCCATTTTAGTTGGACATTGTTGACCTGTTTCTTGCTTTTTCTTTCTCTCACTATTCTTGGACCTCTCTTAGCTCCTCTGTTTGTCACTGAACCATGTGTCATATTATTTGTTTCCTGTTCAATTTCTTGAGCTTGTCTTGACACATTCTTCACATTTATTATTAAATAAATGCAACATATTGGCACAATAACATATGCTAGAATGTTTGTTTTCTGATAATTTCTGTTAAAGTCATTCACAGTTATATAAGGAAGAGTTGCAAGCCAGGTCAGGTCCACCTTTGACACTGGAATAGAGACTGTGAGCATGTGGGTGTTCATTGCGAGGGTGGCTGAGGATATGATACTGGGATTGGATGCCCTTAGGAGACAATGGTCAATGTCGGCGGGAAGATGTTGCAACTTGGACGAGACGAAGTGTTGCTCTGCATTCTTGATGAATGTTCGGGAATCTGCAGGATCGATCCTGCAGATTCCTGGATGAAACGAGGTAGTGGAGGGCTGACAGACAAGGAACCTGGTATTAGACTGTAATATATCACTGAAAGTATTACGTTTTGCTTGGAGTATGTTGCCTTGTTGGAAGACAATTTCCTGTGAGGCTGCTGCACCCAATGAATACCAATCAGGACATCCAAGTGGAGAGCAGTTGGTGTTGTGGTGGTGATTCGACGCAGTGAGGTCGCCGCAGATCATCAGCATGGCCAAGAAGAAACGCCGAAACCAAACCGCCTCAAACACCGCCGAAGCCACAGCCGAGCACCAACCGGCCTTCTCGGCTGAGAGCAGTGCCACCCTTCCGCCTCCAGCCGCTGCAGAATGCCGGCAGATGCAGCCGCACCTGCCGGCCAGCCAATCATCCACCGCCGAAGAAGCCCGGCAAATGCCGGCTTCTACACCCAACACCACCTCAGGACCAGAGCTTCCAGCCGACACCAACGCACCTTCCAACGCAGCACCGACGCCTCCACAGCATCTGTCGCCACCGTCGCTTCTCATCGAGAGGTACAGTGCTGTGATTAGGGGCGTCCCGCGAGACCTATTCACTAGGCTCATCACCGCCGCAGCACGCCAGAGATGGCCTTCAGTAATGAGGGCCTCAAGGATTATGTCCGCCAGAGGGATGTCCCCTTTAGTACGGATTGTATTCGCCGTGGCCGGGGATCTCAATGCTGCCTTGCGCGAGGGCCTGCCCATGTTTGGGCGGCGCCTAAGCATCGAGGCTAGCCGAGAACCCCGACCGACACCATGCCGCCGCTGCTGCGCATTCGGCCACACCGCCGACACCTGCGCCGAGCCCCCACGGTGCCACTACTGTGGGGCGCCGAGTTTGACAGCCGAATGCGCAGCTCACGACCTAAGATCTCGACGCCGGTACTGCGCCACCTGTGATGGCCCTGGTCATTTCATAGGACAGGCGCAGTGCCCCTTTTACCCACGCAGTCGCCGCCACCTGACCCCAGCCTCTGCCGCCACACCCATAGAGAAAAAGGCGAGGACCTCAACAACCACCACCTCGACGCAGACGGAAGACTCCAACATCACCCATCACCTGCCTGCCGCCACTAACACTCCACAGGCAGCAGCGCCATCGACAGCTCAGTTAAAGACGCCGTGCAGGACCTGCACTCAGAGGTCCTGCTCATTAGCGGCCGGCTGAATACGCTGGAAGAAGCCCTGACTACCATCACTGCCGCAATCTCAGACACCCACACCACTTCTACAGCCAACCTTCAGGACACAGATGCCATAGCCCAGAAACAAACAAAGGTCACGTCTGAGTTCCTCTTGGAGCTGGACGTCCTCTACACCCTGCTACAGGAAATCCACGACGTCAACGCCAGGATCTTGGAGGCCAACCAGGACCTCTATGTTCAAACTGCAAAATAACCAATACGCCTTACACTTCTGGAAGACCTGCTCAAAGGAAACCGAAAGGACATCAAAAAGTGCTACACTGCAGTTCTTGACAGCCAAGAACTGACAGTCAACAATGTAGCCGAGCAAATTGCAAGTAGTCACCAACAGATTCTTCAGGACCTTACCACCAAAAACTCATGCCCTTACACACACACCCGTAACACCAGACATCAGTACTAAAGCACACCAAGACTCCCTAGCGCTGTACTCAGGGCCCTCGGGTCATGTTTACAGACTAGACAAGCCATTCCTTGTTGCAGCCCTCATGCTGCAGCAACATCAACTTCACCACTAATCACGGAGGTGCTATCGCGGAACTCCATCATTCCCCATTCACTCTTCCTTTCCTATCTCACTTTCCCTTGCATTATTCCCTCCTTATCTTCACCCAATGGCGAGATAAGCCATTCTTTCAACCTTCCAACTCTCTCTCTGTCTCCCCTTTCCAAAAAAAAAAAAAAAAAAAAAAAAAAAAAGCCTGGATGGAATTAGGAAAGTGCAAACTAGCTGCAAGGGTATTGCCATACAATGGATCTGATCAGCGAGCACATCTCAGGACCTGGGGTCTAAGCTGAAAGACCTGCTGAAGAGGTCAGCTGACCATCTGACCGCTTCCCAACTGGAGAGTGTCTTGGCATCTACTGAAATGATCCCAGTCTGTCTTCAGTGAAAGGAATGGCAATTATGTCACACTAACTGAGTACTCCCTAATATCGACATCAGAGACACCTGACCTACCCAGCGACAATCAAGATGTGTTCCTCTGTTGAAATAGGCAGAGTTATGGGACATGCTGGTGGACATGAGATCTAGGGGTATCACTGAAGAGTCTGACAGTCCTTGGTGCTCCCCTTTAGTCTTGGTGAAGAAAAAGAAGGAGAAAAATGATGAGCAACACTTCTGCGTGGACTACAGGAAACTGAATGCTAGCACCAAAAAGAACTGTTACTCCTTATCCCAGATTGATAACATCCTTGTTGCATTTTCTGGTGTGCTCAGTGGTTCTCTATTTTGGAGTTGAAATCGCAATACTGGTAAGTGGCTCTATATCGTAGAGACAAGGTAAAGACCACTTCTTCATTATTTAGCAATTTATGGCTTGACAATTTATGGTTTTGGCCTTTGATCTCTACAAAGAACCAGCCACCTTTCAGCGACGCATGGCATCAGTGATGAAAGGGCTGACTTACATCACCTATCTGTTATACCTAGATGCCACCATCATTGTTGGCAGCAACTTTGAAAAACTACTGCATTACCTGGTGAGAGCTCCTGGCAGTAGTAAAGGCACTGAATGTGTATGATCATCATTTCACTCTGCCCTCACCTGGCTGTTAAGTTTCAAGAATCTGGAGTGCCAGTCAGCCTGTTGGTTCCAAAGGCTCCAAGAGTACAGCTTCGGACCAGAACATCAGAAGCAAAGGAGCCTCTCCAATACAGATACATGTCAACAACTCTGTCCACAAGAGTGCAACCACTTCACTGACTGAGGAGAAAGAGTATACCACAGCTGTTTACTCAATTTTGGTGGTGCCTGCAACTGGATGGGATAGTGCAGGCCTGAGGAGAAAGCAGCTGGTAGATACCGACATGGGGCCACTCCTGGGAGAAGTGGAGGTAGGTCTAGAACAAGCTGAGAGGACATCGCACCCAGGAATAGTGGTGGTACAAGTCCTATTAGGCCCAATGGGACTCTTTGAAGATCAAGGAAGGAGTACTGTTTAGAGCACTGGAATCACCTGATGAGAAGTCCCAGAGAGTAGCTGTTCCTCCCTCGAAATAAGGTTGTGGAAATCCTGGAAGAACTATTTGTGGGGACTTTGGTAGGACATTTCGACCCAACCAAACCATCAACAAGTTCCAACAATGTTTATACTGTCTGAGACTTTGGGCAGATACTGAGAGGTGATGCTGACAATGTCATTTGCATGCGTTGAAGTCTTCAGACCAGCAGCCAGGGTTACATGCAACCTTGCAGGAATACCCTTCAAAAGCATATCCATTCTCTCTCAGTCAGGGGCAACAATTATCTGCTGGTTGCAATGGATTACTTCACCAAGTGGCTGGAGGTGTATGCCATCCCTGACCAGGAGGCCGTTAGAGCTACACAGCAATCAGGGCAGCAACTTGGAGTGCAACCTGATGAGGGAAACACTGGAGCGACTTGAATTACCTATCTGGACCAAGGGATACTGTTCCAACTTTCAATAATCTTGGCAAGGGCTATACCTTGTGGTGAAGATATTGTGTACCATATCCAGTTTGCCCCGAGGAAAGAGGATGGTAGTACACGTGAAACATCTAGCTTGCAATGATGGTGCTGGTTGAAATCACCAGCCCTGAGGAGGGTGCAGTGTGACTGTGTCTTACTGGTCACATATATGTCACACTCACTTTTGCACAGACTGCAATCTAAAATGTGAAGAGGCAGCAATAATTGGAAGCCTTGGAATGCAACACATTGGCACAATGACATACAGTAGAATCACTAGAATGTTTATTTTCTGTTGACATCATAGAAGTGTTGGAAGCTAGGCAAATCAATTAGTCTTTGATTGGCTGTTCTAGCATGCAGTGGCAAGACAGCTGTCGAAGGTGATGAGAAAATTGTACTCCAGAATTGTCGTACAGTATTGAATTAAAAGCAATTATTTGAAACCAGATTTGATACACAAGTTAGTGTACTTATTTAAGTGATTTTTTGGTGGTATACTTAGTGAAATACATTCTATATTATCAGCAGAGTGATTCTGTGTTGTTTGTTAATTTTAGATTTCCAACTCAGAAAGACCTTAGAGAAGCTTGTGTAAAAGCAATTTGCAGACAAAATTGGCAATCTACTCTGGCTTCTGCTGTGTGCTTACAACACTTTACATCTGACAATTTGGACTTAACAAGGCAAACTAGGAGATTAAAAGAAGGAACTACTGCTTCTGTGTTTCTGGCTTATCCCTGTTATTTGTAGAAATTATGTGGCTTACTATTGATAACATGTGTTTGAAAGAACATGCAGAGTTTCCAGGAAATAGAATTATAGGTTATGTAGACTTGGGCAATGAAATGCAATGATAATGGACCAAAATTCTTGATTAATATCATACATTCTACTAAAGCTTTTAACTAATACCATAATGTATGATACAGACTTTTGTTATATTAACAGCAATTTTAGACCAAGAAAGTAGGACATAATTAAGTTTGCTGCAATGTTTACTGCATTGATACCAATTTGTCAATAATAATTCTGACAGGCTAAAAAATATGATTGTATTAAATATTCCTTCAACTAGAGATCTCTGCCCTTCCATTGTCCTTTGTTCTTTACTTCAAAAACTTGGAAAAAAAAATTAATTTGACAGATGTTGCATATGGTGTATATGGTAGTGTATAGTGCCACAAGATGGTGGTTGGGAGCAAGACTTGCTTCAGCAAAACCTGTGACTAGAACTGGCAGCCCAGTTTTGTAACAAACATACTGTATATGATCTGTCTTCCATGAAATGAATGTTTCTATTAAAAAACAAAAAACAGACATGTTGATGTGTTACAAGCTTCAGTTGAAAATGAAATTATCTGAGAGTGATGACAAACAAATGTTACAATGGGAATGACAAGAAAATGTACAAAGTAACTCCAGGGAGGATAAAAATCACTTTGGACATATAACAATGCCTTCCAGTAGTTGTCACTAGTTCAATTCCATTCTTAAGAGACAGCTTTGGATGTATAATTTAACAGTGCACAACTGGAAAACATAGCAAGCACAATGTGTCATGTGGCTTGAAGGTCTAGCAACCAGAGGAACTATTAAGTATTCTAAGTCCTGGACCTGATATGCATTATGTAACAGTGTACTCAGATTCCAGAGCCAAGGATAAGAATAGTCATATGGGTATAATGTGCACTGTTCATAATAATCCCAATATGCTATTCATTAATCATACTTTTTTGATCCCAGTCATACACATATGGTCAGAGATGGTGATCACAGTTTGATTGAAAAGAAAAAATCTGATGTGTTCCATTCACATGACTTTCTCTACATCTTTGCAACAAATTATTGTTAAATTTACGTCATGCTAATTCAGAAAACATTAGCGAAAATAGTCTTATTACTTACTTCCTTGTAAGTAGAAGCGAAATAAGGGAGTACCATAGGTTAAAGCGATAGTCAAAAGCTGGTTGCTATATGACTAAAGTTCCTTTGCTTGTATGGACACGAGTTGACAAATTTCTGTATGAGAAAGGTATGTTTTTTCAAAGCTGAAACTAAAAACAAGGAATATCTTAAGACTAAAGTTCCTTTGTTTGTATGGACACGAGTTGACAAATTTCTGTATGAGAAAGGTATGTTTTTTCAAAGCTGAAACTAAAAACAAGGAATATCTTAAAAACGATCAACTCCACGAAAAAAGTGTATAACATAAATTGTGTGTTTTAATGTGCTCTACATTTTCTGTGTGGTAAGTTTTTGCCCATCTCTTACCGTTTAGCAGTTATGCAAAAATCCGTTAAATTCATCCAGAATAAAGTGGTCTTCAGAGGCTATTCCGAAAAAATTCAAGATATACATTTTATTTGTCAAGTAAATATCTTGAATATACAAGATTTTAATTAAAATCATTAGAGCCATTTTTAAGAAATTTAAAATTTTCGAAATTTTTTCCATGTAAAGGTTAGTTTGGGATGGGGGGATTTTCTTGAAAATCTTTGTGTCGTATCCTTGGAAGATACTGAAATTAAATACCAAGTTTGGTTTTTAACGGCCTTTTTATTTTTGAGCTATGCTGCCCACAGACACACACACACATGGACATTTTTCTGAAAATGCTTTTTTGGATTCAGGGGGTCTCAAAACATATATTTCCGGTGAAATCTCGGTATCGAATTTTTGGTTGCAACACAATACCTTCTCTATACACTATGAACATAGTATGTATAGACAAAATAAAAATACATACCAGAAATTCATTGGCTACATTATGAGGATAACGATATTGGGATGTTTTCTTTAAAAAGAAGCCATAAAGTAGAGATTTTCAGACCCATCAGCTTCAGGAGGAAACCTTTTCTAATTATTATCTACTTCGGTGTAATCACTATATCTGCGAAGAGGAAGAAGAGGAATCTCTTGGACATTCTGCCATTCATCCCTAAAGCATCCTGGGAATTCTACAGAAACCTGAAAACTAGCTTTATCTCTGCAACATTTTATCTGGTGCTGAAGGAGAAGTGCAGTATACAAACAAAATACTATACTAGAAATGTACATAAAACTACATTTTGTTGCTCATATTCTGCATTTAACATCATCAATGTAAATGTTCTGAGAACTATAAAACATAGAAAAATAGTAAAAGAAGTTAAATCTACATTGCAGCTATTTTAAGATTTATAAATTGTTTTTTGTCCCCCCCCCCCCCCCCCCCCCGTAGCTTACCCTCCCTGTATTTAGGTCTGTAACCTTGCTAGGACATTCAAATGGGTGCCTAGAGGTCAGAAGCCTGTCGGGGAATGAAGAACCTGGAACGAATGGTTGGCCTATTACCAGGCAGGAGCATGAAGAAGTGGATGATATGAAATGAAAGCTAAATGGATGATAGGAAAGGTGATGATGCAGCAGTTGGTGGAATGAGTGGCAGGGGAAACCAGAGGATCCGGAGAAAACCTTCCCAGACATAAATTCCACATGCAGGCACTTGGGATCAAACCCGGGCTGCCTAGGTGGGAGACAAGCGATCTTATCAATCTGCTACAAATATATATCTCTATTTTTCCCCCAATAACAGTGTATGTAACTGCTAATAAAAATGATGAATATTTTACTAAGAATACCATTTTATGTTGATTTAGACTATGCCTGTACTTTAAGGCTTAAAAATGTCTATTCTTAAGTAAAATTAGATTAAAAATTTGAAATTGCAAGCATCTTAAACACTATGTGTTAATAGTGCCAATATAAATGATGAATGCTTTATTAAGAACAGTATGTTATGTTGATTTAAAGTGTTCATGCATTAAAAGAAATTCTGCTTGTATTTTTTGAAAGCTTAGAATTTCTGTTTTATTCATAACTATATACAAAAGAATGTTATTTCAATAAATAAAAAATTTAGTATGTAAAAAAATCTGTGTGTCATTATTATTATTATTATTATTATTGTGATTCTTTTCTAATTATTGTTTATTGCATAAAATAATTCAAGAATAATAATTCATTGTGAAGGATTGTGCATTTCTCGATTTTTTGTTTTTTTGTTTTTTGTTTTTTATTTGTTACTTAGCGTCCTTTAACCTGGTTGGTCATATCGGACAATGAAGAAATTAGTGAAATGATGCTCATATGATATAGGGGTCCATGGAGCTTAAAGTTACTCGACATTCGTCTTCTCAGGATAAGGGAAAACCCTGAAAAAAACCTTACCCGAGTAACTCACCCTAAGCGAAATTCGAACTCACGACCTGTTGAATGTGAGGCAGACATACTACCACCACATTACCCAGGTGGGCTTATTGATTATTGTACACCAAATTCATACAAATATGCATCACTAAATACTAATTTCCAGTTTAACATAACTAATTAAAATATAATTTTCATTGTGCTCAAATATTGATTTTATTGACTTGAGTGACTTTACACATATACACAAAATATGCTTTTCAATAATAAAACAAATCGGGATGGACCACAGCCACAATTAATTCAGCTTTCTGGGCTTCTGCTGTAGTAATATATGCATAATTATTTATAATGATGTATTATATTAAAAATGGATACTTATTCACGCTATTGTTGTCACTCAGTAACTCAGGTTTTCTTGTGTCAATTACCTATACATTTTGTTTATTTTATATGATGCACCTATCTAGCAAAAATATGTTGTAATGCTAAAGGCAAATGACATATATATTTTGAAATCCATGACAGCAATATGGCAAACATTTGGCTATCTAAAAATAATATAATGAACATGTTTATTATATTAGATTATTTAAGAATATAGCTAATTTTGTAATTACTGATTTGGGTTGACTGAGCATATATTAGCACTTGCTTTTTAAATGTTTAAAGAAATGTTTCACAGAGATATTTAATCTGCCTGATTTGATATCCTAGTGCTGTCGTTGCCATTAGCATCTTAATAAAATCAGATAGTTTTAAGAATCAGTATGCTATGATTAGTTGCTTAACATTAGTTTCTAAACCTTTCAAACCTAACTCTTTTTTCAATAATCAATGGTACACAACTGTAGCTTAGCAAAAATATTTTATATGAGCATACACACATGCAAGCATGCATGCATATACACATACACACATGTATTTTTTGCCTATGAAGCACTAATGGGCACTCTTTTTTGGAAAATTTTAAGAATCAACAATTGATACTGGATTAGCTAGCAGGTCTACTTACTCATCTTCCCATGGACATATTTCATTAATTTTTGTGCCAGGGTTTTCATTTGGTTGTTCCCAGGAGGCTTCTACCGTGGAATTGCTACCAGCAGTACTTTCGGCTGGAGCATCAATGGTTGCAGGGGCAGGTGAAGCCTGACTAATATGGGAATCATCCATAGCAGCACTCACACTGATGAGGGGAGCTGTGGACATGGATGATCTTTTGTGACCGGCTTGGGATTTTTTGTAAGTTCTGAAATGTGGGTCCTCACTACCTTTATTAGTCCTTTCACTGGCACTAGGATTTTCTGGACACACATTTGTGGTAGTGTTAGGTGAGAAATCAAAAGAGTGCTGAACTGGTGTTCCTAGAGCGTAGTCCTCAGAGGAAGACACCGAAGGCCTTGTACTTCCAGGCAGTTTAGCTGCCGTCACAGATGACCTACGCGAATCTGAAGAAACAAGGCCAATGACAGAGGGAGTGGAATACTTTCTAATTGTGTGGATTCTAGAGATAACATGTTCTTCGGGAGGTCCTTGCACAATTTTATCAGGTTCTGGTGCACTCACTGGGCTGTGCTGCTGTAGGCCATGTGATTTCTGCAATCTCTCAGACACCTCGGCAATTGCAACACTGATATCTGAGGATGAGCTGCCAGAATCCATTTGAATAGAATTCTTGCGGGAAGATCGTGATTCTGACAAGGTTTGTGGTTGTTTTGATGCAGTGTCCCATGAACTGGTGCGTTTCTGTGCTAAAGATGATTCAGCAGCAGTGCTGATGGTGGCTGCAGCAGGAATGCTAACCTTCTTTTTCTTTTCATTTTGCTGTGAATTTTCACCTCCATAGGAGGGCATATCCCAAGGACAAACATCATCCTGCTTGCTAACACCTGCTTGCTTTGATTCATCTGCAGAAGGTTCTCTGAAAAAAGATATTAATATATTTTATTTTAGTAATTTAAACAGCAATTAAGAATTTTCTTCCGTTCACTAAGTGATAAATTCAGATACATTAAAACTTTTCTTCAACTTTTTTTTTATATTTTAACCTATTCGTGCCTTTTTTCCCAAAAGTATTTAGTTAATTTTCTTTTATTTTTATTAAATACTTATAAATTGCTGTAAAATACATTAAACCTTATTTATAGTCTTTTCTTCTATGATTTATATACATATGTTTAAAATATTTCTTTCTGGTAACCCAGAATTTAATACCATACTTAGGATTTCCTTTGTGATTGCTTATGCTTGTTACCAATCATATTCTGATTTGGGCAATGTCTTCACTGCTGCATTTCTATACAGAACATTCCTCACATCGCTCTCTTAGCCTGTGCTAATGCAATTGTATAACAGATATTGAAATTATCTTTTGTAGGTATTAGATACTTTTTCAACTCTGCCCATAAAGTAATTTTCATGATTGATGTCAAAGATTATTATATTTTTAAATGAATTTTTTTCTTTTTTTGAATGTTACACTGAGCATTTCAGCCTTTTCAATAATATTAGTCAGTTGTGCCACACTAACCAGATGTGATTGCTACTCTTTTCACACTGAGAGACCTATGATTGCCGTGAACCAGTGATTTCAAAGAATGCTAAAAGATCACTGGTACCATATGGCCATTTAATTAGTTAATGAAATGGATTAAGCAGTTCTCTTTGAAATCAGATACAAAACTCACAAAAATGTCTTATGAAGCATAGAATTTTGTTATTTTTTGCCTCCAGTCATTGCTTTCAATATCTAATAGCAGAACAACATCCAAATTAATTTATAAATACATTGTATTAACATAACTATCCCTTTGAAGATTAGTCACAACCACCAAAAGAGCAGTTACATCCTGAATCTTTGCATTTAATGTGGTCCAGCTTAGGAACAAAAAATGTATGAAGCATATTCATTCAAACTTTGTGTGTTTACATTATTGCAGTTACTTCTATGCCAAGAAAGTTGGGTAAACACTCAAAATTATTTCAGCAATTGACAGGCTTAAAGATTAAAATTATATTAGTTACCTATATTACTTACTATTTTATTTTAATTATAGTACAACTTTAAAAATCACCAACTCAAGTAGCAAAATAAGTAGAAAAATTATTCCACATAAAAATTATTTCATGGCATACTGTAAGCAATAAGGACCCATATTATTATTATTATTATTATTATTATTATTATTATTATTATTATTATTATTATTATTATTATTATTATTATTATTATTATTAATAATAATAATAATAATAATAATAATAATAATAATGATAATGATTATTATCATTGTTATTAAGATGGAGAATTGGCACTGTTTTCTTTAGTATACCAATGAATATAAAGGCAAACAAACAAAATTTGGATGATGAAGGCTAACTACTTAGTGCACAGTCAGTCATATGTGACCAAATAAATCTGTTGGTATTCTGGTGCTACTGCCCATTTCATAGGAATTATGTTTCTTTGTGTTTAAAAGCATTTACATTTTATTATGATTTAATAATTACATCAATAAAGCTAACAAACTAACCTAGTAAGAAATAACTAATGAAAAAAAAAAAAAATAAGCAAGCATAGTGGTGTGCTTTAAATGTAGTTTTATTAAAATCCATTGAAACAAATCATTTTTTCTCAATAAGATTAAGAAGGGCTCTTTCCCTCTGTTTCACTTCAACAATTTATCTGGATTTCTGATAGCAGTTGTGGATATTACTTTTAACCAAATAATCATTACCTTTCATTGTTAGGATAAATAGTATTTTCTTAATTGCCTTTAATTGTTTGCTGTAAAATTGTAGAGGTGATGTCAATAAAAAATACTAGTTTTATATCAACTAACAACTTATTTAGCAAAAAAAAAAAAAAAAATTGAATTGATGGAAGTACTTTCTCTTTAAAGATGTGATATTGAATCAATAGAATATTTTGTTACACAGGAATATTTTAGATAAATGAAAAATATTTAATAATGGAAATACCACAAAGAGCTGCAAATCATTTCAAATTCCATTCATTGAGGACATCTTTTAGAAGGAATGCACTATATGAGTGTGTATTACCAGAATATTTAAAGCACTTATATTACAAACTCTCTTAGATATCAATAGCTTTTGTAAGTTAGAAGTTTTGTAATGCATGAAGTGCACATTTCATTGCTGTGAAATGCAGTGATAATAAGAAAATTATGTTGCAAAAAGCCTAATTTTGGCACAGCGTATAAGATTGGTGATGCTTATGAGATATTAATTTAATGTGACTGCATCTGAAGTTGAAGATCCTGATGTGATACTGCTTTCAATGGTGTAGCATTTCCAAGGCAGATAAGACTTGTTAAATTGTAGATTATTCAATACGATGCATATAGGGTTTTAAAAAATTTGTCATTTCAATTGTCACAGATGCCTTTCAAAATGGTGAAGAATGAGAGATTAATTAAGATATTTTTGTATGGCAGTAGTCATTATAGTCTTTACTGAAGAGGATTTTTATCTTTCATGATGCTACAAACAGTTGCTTTTGTTTCCAAGTATAAAGGGCCATTAGTAGGAGGGACATAAATGCATGAATGTATATTAAGTCCAGGATGTTTATTGAACTGTGATTTTCTTTCTCAGGATAGAAGAAACTAGCTATTTTCATCAATTATTAGAATTATAAACATGAAAAGGAGCTCTCCATTGCCACAGTCCATCAGGCTTTCTTTCATTCATTCTTCATTCATCTGCCAGCAAAACACAAAGACTCATGATTCACCTCCCTATGCCTAGCATCAAAGAACATGATTTGTACACATACAGTATAATTTTGATTAAGACAAAAATTTTCTGCAGGTATTTCATTAGGTTGAAAATCTGCAGTGAACAAACAGTTACATGCCTTTCTCTGTAGCAATAAGCATTTTCTTAGAAAAGAATGGAAAATGAGTATGACACATACACAGGGGGATGAATCCATATATCATTTCTGTAAATTATGTTTTCTTTATGAGAAAATGAAATAGAAAATTTAATAAGCTAGGTAGATAGGGTTTTCTTCTGCTTTTATGAAGGATTATGTTAGCAGTGTTTATTGGGACTATGATACTTTATAAGGAAAACAAAATAACTATTTTATCTAGCAGCAGTGTCTATTTCTGTAATGAACTGTCCTCATTATTTCATCATCACCACCATCATCACTGTCAAGAAAGCATTGTTTTGTAACTAACAGCATAATTTTGACTGAAATCTCAAGAAAACTAAATGCTCTTTATCTCACAGTCCCAATGTTTATTTACCAAAACAAAGTCACTCTTTGTAACATTCACTGTCTTGTAGAATTAGGTGATCAATATGGCAAAATGTTGCCAAACTTACATTGTACTGCTTTACAGTTTAAGGAAATATTTATCTAAACTGAATACAATTGATGTATTTTCTACAAAATGGGATTATGCACTCAAAACATGTTTTGCTGAAGTTTTCTTTAAGATTCTTTTGTCATGTGAATAGAAAATTGTAATATAGTCTGAAATAAATTCATTTAAAACTATTTCTATTACTATTATGCAGAGTTGCCTAAAATATTTTGCTTAAAGCTGTAATACTAGAAACTCATTTATTTTTGATTCTAACTGCTTGTATTTTGTGACAATGCTGATTACAGTATAACTGAAATTAAAAATATAATAAAATGCATGCACATCAACAAAAACAACTAACTACTTATAGAGCAAGAATATGATGGTTTGATTCCAAAACAAAATTAGCTAGCTGAGTTCAGGATTATTCATAATGAAGAAAATGACAAATATAGTGGATGTTAACACACATATAATGTTATATTTTGGATTAATTTACCCGCATCTCTCATATGGGATAACTGTGTGGGGATGTTGTGTAAAAACTACACTAACCGAGTATTCTTTCTCCAGAAAAGAGCAATAAGACTAATTTTGAGAATGAAACAAACAGATTCATGTAGGCAAACCTTCAGAGGCCTAAACATTTTAACAGTATATTCACAATACATATATGAAGTAATAATGCAATTGTTCAACAGACAAGATATAGGTAAAACAAACAAACAACTGCATAAACATTACACCAGAGAAAATACAAATTTTCATATACAATCACATAGATTAGAAAAGTATAAAACCAAACCTACTGCTGCAGCTCATGAACTGTATAATCAACTCCCTGCTTATCTGAAAAATGTTAATGACTTTAAGATATTCAAGAAAGATTTAAATAAATCTTGTATTGAAGGATATTATTGTTCAATTGATGATATCTTAACTAATACTGACAAAATAAAGAATATTTATATATTACAGTAAGTAATTATGAATTGTAAAATGTTATTTTAAAAGCCGTTTTTGTGTATATTAAATTGTATATGTTATTGTACATATTTAAACTGACGATGCTTTGAATATGTTTGTATTCTTTTAAGCAGATAATAAATGAAATGAAATTGCTTCCGTGGTCAAGTGTTCAGCAAGCTGACTTGGAGGCTCCTGTAACAATTACCAGCCAGTGGGGGCATTTTTTCTTTCATTAGGATTATTCCTTGCCCTGCATAAAGCCCCAAAGTGTATTTGTGAGGGTGAATGTGTCTACATGTGAAAGTAAATTTAATATTTTAAAAACCTACAGGAACGTAACCTAACAATTAAAAGTTTTAGTCCATGATCATCGGGTGTTAGCAGTTAAAATGACCTAGAACACATTACTGTAAGATAAATTATGCATCTTAAAAATGTGTGTATTCATTGTTTCAAGATTGAGTTGTGCAGGAACACTAAGATGGTTTTGGTTGTCGGACGAAGCTACAAGGAATGATTTTCAAGAAATAGTAGGAATTGATTTGTGAGGAGAATAAGATTTATGTGTTATCATCACCACTGGTGAAATTGTAATACTCCTTTCTTTATGCACTTTTCAATGCAGATCTAATGTAATGAGTAGTACATACTGATGAAATGCAATTTGTACAGGAGCCTGAGGTGCCATACTTTGTCAAACGTTTGTGTAAAGAACAAAAATGATTTGGTATGTTGCTTTTTACTTTCTCTACATGTGTGCATACATTATAGAAAATTTCTATTCTTAACTGAAAAATATTTTATAATTCTTTTTTACTCTGATTTTGTTTGGTCATCATTCTTCTTGTTACTTCTCCTTTTCCAACTCTTCCGCCCCAATTACATTTCCTTTTGGGATACTTGTTCTTATTGGATTACTTGTTTAGCTTCAAAATTAGTACTTCAGCAATCTATTCATCATTATGGGTTGGAAACTTTTAATAGTCTAGCTAAATGGAACAGTTACTCAGGCAAGCATTCAAGATGGCTCCTCAGTTCAGTAGGGGAGATTTGATAGGCTAATAGTTTTACATGGAGTTCCCTTCTCCTTAACATATGAGGGGCAATCAAATATCAACAGGCCTTTGTTTACTGTGCACGCATAGACTGATAATCATGTTTCTCGTCAAGGAAAATGTCAGTGCAGCTGAAATTTGCCGTCGGTTACTCCCACAGTTTGGGGAAAGAACCTTTTCATGGTCCAAAGTGGTCCAAAGGTGCTGCGAGTTTAATGAAGGATGTGAATGTGTTGAAAACTTGGCCCACCCTTGCGCCCACGCACCAGCATCAATCCAAAAAACATCCAAGCTGCTCAAGAAATCATTCACGATTGTCAGCAGAGAAAGTTTGGCCACAGTGTTACTCTGTACATTATAAATGGCACAGAAATTGAAAATTTGATGTGTTACATTCACTTAACTTTCTGTATCTCTGCTGCAAAAGCTTATTTGAAGTACATAGGCTTTCACAGCCGATTGTTATTAGATAATACATGAAATTCCAGGCTTGTAGGCCATGCTTTAATTGGAAGTTGTTTTTCCATTGCACCACGGCTTACTTTATACATATCAAGATAAACATGAGAATAAGCAAATACATATATTTTATAATATATACATACATCAAATATTCTAAAAGTTGGTTGCTAAATGATGCTATTGAAATACAATTTTTTTGGCCTAATAAGGATGAAAAAGTATTAATGATGACTTCTTATTTGAGATTAGTGGAAAATTTAAACTTATAACAAGCAATATATCATAAATGGTTAATTCCAAAATACGATTATATTTCACATAAATTCTGTATTTTGATGAAATCTACTTTTTTTGTGATGTAAGCTTTTGTTTATCTCTTCCTTAGGTTTACCAGTTATGCAAAAGTAATTTAGAATGAAGAAGACTTATGAGGCTATTCCCAGGAAATTCAAGATATACATTTTATTTGTCATGTAAATATCTTTAATATATGACTTTTTAATGAAATCGTTGGAGCAATTCTTGAAAATTTGCTATGTAAAGGATAATTTAGGTGTAGTAATATGCTTGAAATTATTCATGACACATCCTAGAAAGATGCTGAACTTAATTATCATGTTTGGTATGCAAGCAGCTGTGGTGAACTGCCAATTCACACATGGAAAATACAGGCTCAATAATTGAAACTTTACATTAAGCAACAAACAAATTATACCAGGTGGTTCACCTGTCCCTTATTATTTTTGGAGTTAGGCAACACTTCATACTCTGAAAGCAATAAGGTCGAAATTACCATGCCTGTTGGCCATTTAGTAACCATGCAAATCTGGCCTGCTCTTCATTGGAAAATAGACCTTAACAGCAATAGTTACTTCCATTCTAAAAACATGTGCTTAATAACTCCTGTTATAGTACATGTTATATCAATAAGATCGCTGTCATATGTTCTGTAACATAAATTATAATGTATGGAGGTTAAACGAATGGCTTAAGCTACAACAAGGAGTCACACAACAGTTATAAAGAGATAAGTAGTGGAGAGGGAGACATATGGGACACTGTAGCACAAGTTTTAACTCAGCAAATTTCATATTCCCTTATCACCTGGAGGTGAGTCAGTGGTTTGAGTCCCACAGTCTGCCCGCACTTTCTTTCTTCTTTACATATTATCCATCAAGGTGCAAAGTTAGTTCAGTGTTTGTTATGTTAATAAATTTAGGTGTAGGATGGGAAGTTATAGATGAGGTGCATAGGAAATTTTGTAAAGAAATGCTTGAGTTACCAAATGCAAACGTTAGGCAGGTAGCATGAATAGAGCTGGATAGAGTGGCAAGTAAGGGAAAAATTATGGAAATTGCATTAAAATTTTAGAATAGAATATTGAACTTGGTAGGAAGGAATTTGTTAAAACAGCGTTTAGTATATAAGGAGAAAAGTTTGAAGAACAAGGGACAGGTAGACTGTATCAGAAATAACTTGGAAAGTAGTGGGTTAGAGGAAATTTAGAAAGGAAGAGGAAATAATGTGAATAATTTCTGGAAATCGGTAAGGAAAAGATTTGAGTTTATAGAAATACAAAAAATATTTAGTGAGATAACTGAAAAGAGATTAGTTTTTATATACCAATGCAAGACTCATGGGAAAGGGAAAAGTATATAGATGTGACAAATAAAGAGGAGTGAGAATGTATTGCAGGAGTATGGAGGTTAAAAGGTTCTTAAATCAATCATATGTAGCAGACATGGACACATGAAACATATATTAATTAAATGTAAAGGGACTGAAGTTTGTAGAAAAGAGCAGATTAATAAGAAATGGTTTAAGATAGAAATATAGTGTAGTTGAAATGTTTCAAAAAGACAGTATGAAGATTGTACAATCCTTATATAAAGTGAAAAATAAATGGGTATGGACAGTAAATAGAATCAAATGTGCTGTAACAAACTAGAATTAAGAATCTATTTAAAATATGAGTATGATCAATAAAGAGCCAGGAGTGAACCCTGGTCATATTCACCTCCATACAGCTAAGCAAAATAAAAACAAAGAACAATATTTTGTCCCTTTTGTAAGAATTTGCCTCAGCTCTGTCACACAAAAATGTTTACATGTTACGTAACTTTTATTGTCATTTTTGTATTCAGAAGGTTCAATTTAATTGAAGAGATCTATTTTTGTTTATGTGAGAGACAAAAAGTTGAAATTTGTTGGTTAGTATTGTTGTTATTATTATTATATTATTATTATTATTACTATCATTATTATTATTATTATTTTTTATTATTATTATTATTATTATTATTATTATTATTATTATTATTATTATTATTATTATTATTATTATTATTATTGGATAGGTATAGCCAGACTGAAAAACTCAATGCTATAGCCATGATATGAACCACGGAACTCCTGTTCTCTAGTTGGTTGCGCCAATCAATGAGCTACCATGGCAACATGCCAGTGTTAAATTACTCAAATGACTCGCATGTTTCCTGGTAAACCACAATGTGATTTCAAATTATTTTGAGATGATGTACCCTAATGGCGACTTGTAATTATTTTTAGCCCTGGGCTTCATAGTTCAAACAACTATTATCATTATTATTATTATTAGAAAAAAGTCAGGGATCATACTATAACTATGCCTTGCAGCCATGATTTGCCGAATGTGTGTGTATGGGTGGCTTTGTATGTCATAGCTGATTGTTGGCATCCATTGTTACTCGCATGTTAGTGGTAACCGTTGCTGGCGACAAGTTCTATTGACGTTGCAGCCATGATGTTACAATGTTTGAGTGAACAGGTGTTGTCGCAAGGTTCTTTGACATCGAAACTACCCATTTTAGGAGATTTGATTCACCTTCCGACTTTCTGGTATTCGACAAACTCCTTTTAATCACTTTGGCTATTTTAGTCTCAGGCAAGATTGCTGCTGATTGAACTTACCTTGTAAGCAAAGCACCCAATACCAGGAGCATTTTACTTCTGATCTCTACACAATAATAACACATTTTCTTCAAGAGTATTAAAGTTGAATTGACAATATTTTGTCCACTAGTTTACAGTGATTGCTGAAATATTGGTTTCCAAAACTCCAATGTGAGCAAATAGCTGCCATGCCCTCTTGAACACAAAGGAAAGGGAGGCATGTCTAAGGCAAATTTTATTCTCATACCACCTATGCAGGACCGCCCGAGAATTAGGTGACCTATCTCACACTCAAACAGAAAGTGAATATTAACTTTTATGAAAGATAGTACATGTAGGAAGTATCGTATTCCACCCAAAAATTTGATCTCGAGGTTTCACCGGAAATATATGTTTGAGGTTGAGAGTCCAAAAAAAAAAAGCATTTTTAGAAAAGCGTTCGTACATATGGGTCTATCTCGTAACAGTATAGCTCAAAAACGAAAATACATTAAATGCCAAACTTGGCATTTACTCTAGTATCTTCTAAGTTTGTGATATGCAGATTTTCTAGTAAACCTCTCACCTCAAAATACCCTTTAATTAAAAATATTTTTGAAATTTTTGTTTTTCTCAAAATGCCTATTGCGATTTTGATTAAAGACATTTGCATCACAAATAAAATGTATCTATATCTTGAATTTTCTGGGAATAGCCACGAAAGATCTCTTTATTTTGGATGGATTTTTCTGAATAGTGCATCTAACTCACAAACCGTAAGAGACAAAAACTTACTACACAAAAATGTAAATCTTGTTTAAATACATAATTGATATGCATTTTTCTTGTAGAATTCACCATTTTCAAGATGTGCCTTGTTTTAAATTACATTAACTCTTCTTAAATAGAAAGCCACATTTCGTTTCATCTCTCTTGTTTTACTGCTGGCCATGCAAAATGAACCGAACTTCTATTGTTTCACATAACAACTAGCTTTTAAAATATTTGACTATTGCTTCAGCCTAATATATACCATTTTTTGTTTCATTTGTATAGCCCCCCTCATATTACTGTAGGCTTAGAACTTTATTTCAAACATTTTATATCACTTAACACACTCATACTTCCAGACTGAGGGGGATAGGGAATAATTCTGATTAAAGAAAAATTCCCCACCCCAGTCGGAAATTGCACCCAGGACTCCCCGGGTGAAAAGTTAGCTCAGTGACCACTCACTGACCATTTTAATACATACCTACCTGTATTTCCCTTCTACTTTCAAAGAAGCAAGCAATACCAATTCTGTTAACGTTTAACTTGATTATCATAATGTATACCTATAGATACATTCTAAGAATAGTTTATATGTGGAACAGCTAGAGAAAGTCATGTGAATGGAACTCATCAGATTTTTCTGTCTCCTTTTTCATTTCTTTCATAGTTGGCTTACCCTTCCCGTATTTAGGATGACATCCCCCTAGGACTTACAAGCGAATGCCTAGGGGCAGAAGCCTGTTGGGGAGACAATGCCATGAAACCACAGAATGGAGAACTTAGAACGAGTGGTCGGACCCTTTTTTCTTTTAATAACATTAATTCTTTGTTGTGTTTTTGAAGAAGCAAATCCAGTTCATACCTGCAGAAATCTTTTCTCACTTCTGATAATTCAGATAGCTTTTTGTGAGCTTTCACAGCTTGTGTTTTCCTTACCCTGTTGAAATAAGGTCGATTCCTTGCTGGCCATGGAATTCTGCTGATAGAAGATGATGCTGAAATTCATCATTACTACTAGGGAGTGTTTATTGTTCTGGAGTTTCTATAGTAATTTCCACGATGGCATCTTTTAAAACCAAAGCTATATTTATGTTCTCTTGAGTGTCAACTTGGTAAAGGGCTATGGTTGGTATTGTAAGTAGTATCAGATGAAGTTATGTTGCATAAGTGGAATAGCTGTCGGTACTGTTGAGTAAATGCACTACTTGATCCCTGTTTATAACATGCCATTTCCATTTTTCTGCCCTGTTTAGACACTTGCTTACATACCAAAATTGTGAAAATGTTTATCAGTTTATTTACCCACACACACACTAACCTAGAACCTAAAATATTCCATACGAGCAGCTTTAGTTAAACATGTTGGCAGCTCAGCAGTGGCATTTTCAATAGCACATCAAAGCTGCCAATGCAAGCAAAGTACTTTTGGTGTTATTTGAGTATAAATTGGACTTTATTGACTTAATGATCAAAAGCATACCTGAAAATTCTTAAAGCTTTGTAGCACCAGTGTAGAAATAATACATTTATAGGTGAGATGGTTGTGGAGTGGTAATTTACTTTTTAAATACCTCTATAGAAACACAAGCCTATTGGGAAAGCACAACCTAAAGCTAAATGTTATAGGGATAAATACAAGCAAAGCTGCATATTTCAGCTAGTTATTACATATGAATAATATGCATATATAGCACTAATAATTACAAATTTCGAAATAATTTGAATTACCTCAGTTTACTCAAAACATGTGTCATAATTATACAGAGTGATTTATGTAGAACTGACACATTTCTTTCTTTAATTATTCCGTTGGAAATTCATTTAAAGACCTAATTTTAGTACCAAATTAAGCAGAATGTTCTGAAGTTTCGATTCCTTGACAGTAGATGCGCAGATATTTATGTTTTATTCCTAATTGCATTGTTGGGTGCTGTTTTGACATTTTGTTCTTGCAGTCAATGTGAAAATGCAGTACGATGTAGAGCTGAGTCAAGGATATTTTCAGCAAGATACATGCCATATATCAAATGAATCCATGAACTCAATTGCAAGTTTCTTTGACGACCGGATAGTTTCCAGGAACCTGTGGCCACCGAGATCTCCGGATTTGACATTGCTGGATGTCTTTCTATGAGGTTACTTAAAAGACAGGGTTTACACCACACATCCCCAGACATTGGATGATCTGAAGCACAACATCACAAAGGAGATTCAAGTCCTCCAACGAGTGGCCAGTAACATGGAACGACGTGTTGAGTTGTGCCTTATGCAGGATGGAGGACATTTTCAACATTTGCTAGAGAGATAAATAATCTCCCAAAATTCCTCTACAATTTAGGTATATTAAGTTGTCGCTAGCACAATTCGTTTTGAAATAATTAAAGAAAGAAATGTGTCAGCTCTATATAAATCACCCTATATTTTCCCTTTGCACCTTACTACTCAAATTATTAGTTTGTACTCTAATCTTATCAATAAACAAGATTAAGACTTTAAGTTATACTAAGTAATATCCTTCAAAGTTATAAATAAAAAAAAAAAGTCTAGAATTTACTTGCATCATCAATACTGTATTCTAATATCATAAAATGAATATAAAAGTTTTTAAAATTATGGTTAACACTGGTAAAAGAGAAACATCTCCTTAATGGATTTACAATCTATCAGCTAATCTCAACCAGTTTACCTATTTAATTGCAGAGATGATTATTCTCAATCATATAGATATTGGGACATTATATTTGATTTTTAGTGCTTAAGCAAGAATATTAGGAACATCTTTAAGAATTTTAAGTCAACATGTATCTTATATTAGAGAAATAAAGTTATGTTATTATTACTGTTCACACTTTTATTATAATTTCTCTATATTTAATTGTTTTATAATTAGTATTTTTGATAATTGATTGATACCTTTAATGTTAGGGGCATGTACAAAAATTCCCAAGGCCATGGGTTCAAACCTGGCAGAGAGCGATGGATTTTTCCCAGGTTGTAGATGTAATAAAACCTTAAGCCTGATAAAGAGGCCTCTGAGCAAACGTATATGATCTTCCACATCCAATATAGAATGGGATACTGAGAACTGCAGCAGTTAAAGTCGCCCTCCAGTCGCCCTCCGTGGTGTAATGGTTACAATGCTAACTTCATATACCCAAGGTCATGGGTTCTAACCCGGCAGAGGATGATTCATTTTTTCGGGCGTAAAAATCATTAGCATGGCTTCCTTTGGAAGGGAAGTAAAGCTGTGGCTTCCATGTCGTAGATTTACAGCATATAAAAGAACCTCAAGCCTGATAGAGACGCCTCTGAGCAAAATTCAGCGGTCTTTGACGCCCAGTATAGAATGGGATGCTGAGAACCACAGCAGTCAAAGAGCGTGCATGAAAAAAATGCTGTTTCATTTTTTGTAACAGTTAAAGAGCATCCATTAATAAAACTCAATTTAATTTAATTTACCTTTAATAGTTATAATAACAGTAATTATGATGATGATGATGATGATGATGATCATAATACTAATTAGTAATAGTAATAATAAAGAATAAATGATGATGATGATGATGATGATGATGATGATGATATGAAGAGATTTCTGAGCCCACTTGTCACATGGTGGTTGTTGCACATGCCTACTTGGCCATCACACATGAATACTAAGTAAACAAACCACTAACTATAGTTAACTTCATTATGAGCTCATTACCAGAGTTGGTGGTTCAGTCTTCTTTGGCATGACATATTCAAAATTTGGAATATATATTGCTCCCACTCCTGGGGAAAATACTACTCAAAACCAATTAACAACATCCACCAAGTTTTATGTAATTTATATTAGGAATTTAGTATATGCAAAATTCTCGTGGCTATTATTTCCTTTATATATGTATATTTAATCCTTGTAAGAGGAAAGGGGATTAGAATGTTTAAATTCTTGTTTGGAAAGTAAAGTTGGTTGTTTTGCTTATATAAAATACAAAGGCAATTTGTTGAAAGTATTCCCAAATAGGATAAGGATGAATATATGAGACTGTCTATGAGCGATTGTATTCCATAATATTTAATTCTGTGCAAGGAATAGACTTGGTTAGACAGAATAATATTCAGTGACTATACTACAAGCAACATTGTATGATGCAATTTCTTTGTATTAAAAACATAAAGCCACAATGGAATAAATGATTCATATTACGGAATTAATAACTATGTGTAAGTATTCCATCAACATCTTGGTGAAAGCTTTAATTATTTATTTATTTTAATGTTTTATCTTGAGTAAAACAACAAAAATATTAAAATAAAAACTAAATTTACATTGTGAACTGCATTCATTTATAATGCTATGAGCTTCTATGTTTATACAAGTTTGAATTGTATATCTATAGATCAAATAACTCTTTTAGGGGTGTATTTTGTATTATTAAGGAAGACAAAAGATTAAGTTTGACTAACTCTTGCTAATGCTAATGCAATTTTGGTGAAGTAACATTTATTTAAATGTGATTCCTTGTATAGCAAAGTGTGTATTAACCCTCAAATCTTTTGAACTGATTCATGTTGTTGCATTTTCCTATAATTCTCCACATGATTCAAGATAAAGAATAGTTTCAAGCAGCGAATTATAAATCTTGTAATTCCAACAGATGATAGGCTAATTTCTAAATTCACTGAACCCACACCTAAAAATACTGCAAAAAGCTGTTTTTTAATAGTGTTTAACACTCGCTTTTACTTCTTATGGCACAACAGGTGATAAAAAGAAGATTAGTGATCATCAGTTAATCAATCAGCAACTGTGAACGGAAAGAATAGTTCCTTAAAACATGTCCTGCCAGTAATTTGGTCTGTGAAGCAATATGAGTGCTTAATCTAAATTCTTTTTTCAAAATTTAATTATTTGCTTTACAAATTGCAAACTCCAAATATTTTAATTTATTTATTTTGTGGCTGTTTTCCCTGTCTTCACATTAATTGTAAGTGCAGAATCTAATAGTTTTGGATGACAACACCTCTAGGCAAGTTATACTTTATTAATTACTAATTAATTAATTACATTTATCATAGAGCTTGGGCAAAAGTATAAAGTGAAGTAAACTAGGACTATACTCTTGATATTACAATAGAGTTTCAAAAATGCTCTGCACTTGCTCTGCTTTAGTTTTAACTAGAACATATTTTGCACGTTTACATTATCAACTACCATCCATTGCCGGATCCGAACAGCTATCCAGACTGGAGCTTTTCAGGTCTGAGTAGTACTTTAGATCTAACACTGGATGCTAGCTCACAATGTGGATAATGGCCTGTAAAATATGTTTTACTGGGTAAGTGAAACACATGCAGTATTGTTAAAACTCGATTGTAATACAGAGTGATTTATGTAGAACTGACACACTTCTTTCTTTAATTATTTCGTTGGAAATACATTCAATGACCCAATTTTAGCACCAAATTAAGCAGAATGTTCTGGAGTTTCGATTCCTTGTCACTAGATGCAGATGTTTATGTTTTATTCCTGGAGTTTCGATTCCTTGTCACTAGATGTGCAGATGTTGAACTTATATTAAGTAATTTTTACAATAACTCGACGATGTAGAGCTGAGTCAAGGAAATTTTCAGCAAGATGGAGCTACATGCCATACACCAAATGAATCCATGAACCTAATTGCAAGTTTCTTTGACGACCAGATAATTTCCAGGAACCTGTGGCCACCAAGATCTCCAGATTTGACATTGTCGGACTTCTTTCTATGGGGTTACTTATGCCACACGTCCCCAGACATTGGACCATCTGAAGCAGAACATCACAAAGGATATTCAAGCTATTGACAACAGAGTCCTCCAACGAGTGGCCAGTAACATGGAACGACATGTTGAGTTGTGCCTTTCAACATTTGCTATACAGATAAATAATCTCCCAAAATTCCTCTACAATTTAGGTATAGTAAGTTGTTGCTAGCATATAACATTATGAAACAGTTAATGAAAGAAATGTGTCAGCTCTATATAAATCACCTGTATAAAGTTTCTTAATAACTTCACTATGTGAAAATTCCCATGAAATTAATTTTTAGAATATTCATTTTATTGTAGATTCATAGACTGGAATCTGCACAATATGTGAAGAGTTCCCTTGCTAAACTCTTAACTTCTCAGTTTAAGACATATGTCATATGTATGCTCATGAAAATTGTGTGTGATTGTTGGAAGTGAGTTTGTATATCTGTTGTGCCTGAAAATATCATATATGAAAGACATTAAAAATAAACTTGACTACATTACATAATATGATATAATTACTCAGGCAACAACACATCATTGTTTAGATCTGTAGGAAGAAATTTGCTGAAAAAGAGGCATAACTGTAAACTTTAAGTAGGTACATATAGCAAGTGCATGGTTTCTACAGTTGCATCCTCTTTCTCTTGCGCTAATGAGAATGTACCTACATGTACTGCATATCTTTTACATTTGTAGGTGCACTATCAATAATTTTATTGCTACTTATAGTTGAATTGCTCAACATAGGCAAACCTTTCGTTAATGAGACAAAATTATATATTCTGAAATTTACTTACTGCATAATCTTCTATGAAATATGTAAGAATAGAGGATGTAACTTTGGTATCTATGTTTAAAGACAAGTAAGAGTGATATACTTCCAGCAGATAATGCAAGTTCTCTCACAAGGAAAAATAATTTGAACACTCACAAATGTAGCAGAGAAAAGTAGGATGGGTAAATAAAAGCAAAAAGGAGAAACTATAATGATGATTCTGGGCTACAACACAAAGCACAATTAAGACATGATCCATTAACCAACCATACACCAACTCTTATACAACATTTAGAAAAATTTAACAAGGGATCACATGAAAAGAATTTCTCCTGTGACTTACATACTAGACCAAAGTGGTGAGGGTGCCTTTGACTCACAAGGTAGATCTCCCCTGAAAATTAAGTTGCACCATGTCACTCACTTTTATTATAAGATACTTTTATCTGAGTAACTTGAGACAAAGCTCTAGCTAGGGACAAAGTGACAAAATATTTTTAAACTTGTAGTGTAAAATGATGTTATTTATGGACGCTCTTTAACTACTGTGGTTCTCAGTGTCCCATTTTAAATTGGGCGTGAAAGACCACTTAATTTTGATCAGAGGCCTCTCTATCAGGCTTGAGGTTCTTTTACGTGCTATAAATCTACGACACGGGACCAACGGTTTTTCTTCCCTTCCGAAGGAAGCCATGCTAAGGATTTTTACACCCAAAAAAAAAAATCCATTGTTCTCCACCACGTTTGAACCTGCAACCTTGGGTGTATCAAGTTAGCATTGTAACCATTACACCACGGAGGGCAACAAACTTGTAGTGTGCCTATATTGTTAACAGTATTTATGTGAATGGCTCCGGACTGCTACATACCCATACTTTTAGCTCTGTTAGTACTGCACCCACAAAATACCTTGTCTGTAGTCCCAGGTTAGACCCTTGTTCTATTACATACATTTATATTTAGCATGCATGAAAGATAAAAAGCACAGAAGTACTGTCCACTTTTAACTTCCCAAGTTAAACAGCTTTAATTTTAGAACAAATGCCCTTTGCAGAAAGATAATGGCTTCGGTAATAAATATATATATCCTGGACAGCTTAGAGTAAATTTATACAGAATCATTGGAGATTACAGACATTGATGAACTAAACTATATAATGGCATAAGTGCTTTTCCTCTCTGCTTATTACCTTACTGAAGAATAGAAATAACTCATGAAAGACAAAAATCTGAAAATTCTGGTAAATAAATTACAATTATTTATATACAATATATCTGTGGAGAAGCTCTCCTTGAAAGTCCTCTTAAGTAATACACAAACCAAGTTATCAGAGCTTAAATGCTACCAAGATAAATGTGTTACAAGGTTCATGAACTATGAATTTAAATCTTCTTTGAATGTCCCTCAGTTGTTTGGGAAGTAAATATGCTTCTATTGTACCTTTAGGCAAAAGCCTTTTCTAAACATCATACTGAAAATATTTTGTTTTTCTTTGGAAGTAAAGGAATCAAGATAAGAGAGTATGACCAAGAAGAAAATTATACCTAATGATATATCTGAGTAGGTGTGATGTAAATATATGTCTCATAGTGTTGCACTTTCACTGAATGTAAAAACATAGGTCACTAATAACATACATCCCATCTTTCTCATACTCTACAAGAATCATCTGCTATTTTATGTTTGTTCATTGAAATAACTACTAGTTTAATATAAGTTATAACGCTACTTATAGTTGTGGATATATACGATAAAGATGAATCTGAAAGTGTTCCTTTGGATGGTGGGGAGAGGTCAAACTATTATTTATGTAAGCATATTTGGAGCTACTAATCAGATTCTTGGGTGTGCAATAACAAATTGCTGTCATCAGCAAGCCAATTCTCAGACTGCTTGTGGAATTCATGCAGTTTAACACATTGAAGCCCAGGCGTTTCTTTAGTTTAAGGGCCATGAAACCCAGGGTTTTTATGCTACCTTGAGTTATTATTTACTGTACATCAATCAAATCTGCCAAAAAGTATTGGTACAATCTAAAAGTATAGTATTCAAGAATTTCTCAACAAGTAAGAAAATAGTCATAACTTCCGTATTAATATTTTATTTTAAATTTACAAGTATCAAATATGAACTTGAAAAAAATCTGTATAAAGCAGCTTACACTTTATTTATTGAAAGCTCAAAAATCTCTCCCTCTAAATTAGAATTTTCCAGAGCTTCATTTGTACCCTGAATTGCAGCTTCAGTTCACATAAATCAAGGAAAATGCAGCAATTTAGCATTTAAGAACACAAAACATAACAAACAGATCGCCATGGTGTGACTACCCGAGAGCAGTCAATATTACTAACCTTCCTAAATTTCCTAATAGTTGACTAAAGCAAGCACAGATGATAGCACAAATCAATTGAGTAAAGCACAAATCAGATGAGTAAATGATAACTGATGCACGTTCCTTAGCCGCATAGCCCAAGACCGAGTTACAATTGTGGAATTGAATTAAAAGCATTAGAAATACCTGCCAGAGCTATGCTCGGGCGTGGGCCTCATGAACATTTCGCACGGCCTGAGCTATGCTCGGGCTTGTGCTTCAATGTGTTAAATTTACATTTTGTTGCATTATCAGGTTTTGTAATCTAATTGGTGTTTTTGGATCTGTATATTTCTGTTTCTATTACAAATAATAGGAGGGAGGGGCTCACTGCTGAGAAGAAGACACTCAAAGGCACCTAAGCACAAGGGGTATCATAAAAGACAAACAGGAGGCTTGAGTGGCAGAAAGACTGATGAGCTTAACATCCAGATCTGCTCAACAGTATTGTAATCTGGACCATTTGGTGTTCCCTTTTGAAATATCAACTCAGTGTGCTGCCAAGAAGCCTCTTCTAATCAAAGCTGTGAAAAGGAATAAATTCAATGTCTGCAACACATTTAAAAACTGGGCATCACAGGGCTGACACAAGGTTGTGTTTTCTGATGAACAGCTCAAATTTGTGAGAAGGCCATAAAATGTGTCACAGTATGATCTAATGTTTCAGTAAAAACCATAAACATCTAAAAAAATCTGATGTGTTCCATTCACATGACTTTCTCTACATCTCAGCAACAAATTATTGTTAGAAAGCTTATGCTTCTATTTATTTCATCCTAATAGAGAAAAATTAGCTGAAATAGTCTTATTACTTGCTTCCTTGAAAGTAGAAGCGAAATAATGGTGTACCATAGGTTAAAGTGATAGTCAAAAGCTGGTTGCTATGTGATTGAAGTTCCCTTGTTTGTAAGGACAGGAGCTGACAAATTCCAGTATGAGAAAACTATAAATTCTCTCTCTCATGAGAAAACTATGTTTATTAACACAGAAACAAAAAACAAGGAATATCTAAAAAATGATCAACTCCACAAAAAATGTATATAACATGTGTTTTAAGGTGCTCTACATTTTTTGTGCAATAAGTTTTTTTCTAACTCTTATGGTTTAGCAGTTATAGTAAATTCTGTAAATTTCAGCGAATAAAGTAGTCTTCAGAGGCTATTCCCAGAAAATTCAGGATATACATTTTATTTGTCAGGTAAATATCTTTAATATACAATATTTTAATCAAAACTGTTAGAGCCACTTTTAAGAAAATCAAAAATTTTGAAAAAAATTCCATGTAAAGGATAGCTTGGAGTGGGGGGGGGGATTTTCTCATAATCTTCATGTCACATCCCTGGAAGATACTAAACTTAAATACCAAGTTTGGTATTTTACCGACTTTTCATTTTTGAGTTATTGTGTTCCCAGACACACGGACATTTTTTTAAAAATGCTTTTTTTTGGTGAAATTTCGGTATCATACACTATGTATATAGTACATATAGAGAAAGTAAAAATGTGTGTGCTTCTTAGTGAGCTCCTACATGTCAATTCCTTCCAGTATTGCACATAGCAAATATATTGAATATATCTGTTCCGAAAAGAATGCTTTCTGATGATTATATCATACGCGAACAAAAGCAAATTCCAGTCTTCTGTTTCTATTTCTTGTGTTCTTGGTAGGTGATTTTTTGCTTACAAAAAATATATCTTATTATGCATAAAGTTTAGAAGTTGAAGCTAATGAATCACTTTTCCTCATCTCTTCCAAACTATTATACATTACATAAATGGAAAATAATAGGAGTTTATTCATTATTTTCCATGTATATGAAAAATTCAATTTAAAATCATTGGAACTTGCAGTGAGGCAAATAATGAACTATACTTAAATTTTTGTGGAAGTTTGTAATCAGTGTTGTTATATTCATTTATTTGGCAAGGAGTCGATTAATTACACTAAACAACACTTACTTGGGATTTTTGCCAGAACATGTTTCAAAGGACTAGTTTCCTTCATTTTCAACCGGACACCGACTAATTCCTTGCGGTGAAGCTGGCAATGTTGTAAGTGCTGTCTCCTCTGGTGGTGGTTCAATGAACTTGCTAAACAAATCCTTCTGTGGAACGTCGAAATTGAAAACCCTATTTCTATTTTTCACAATGAAGATGTGTTCCCATGTGTCTGGCCAGCTCTTGTTTTCTGGCTATGTGTTTTAGAAGTTTTGGTTCTGAATTTATATTGTGGTGTTTTGTCCAAAAGTGGGTGGCAACTGCTGATTTTTCCAATTGTTTTTTATTTATATTTTTGAAGTGTTCTTTGGATCTTGTTTCTAGATTTCTGTTTGTCTTTCCAATATAAATCTGATTATAATCCTTGCATTCCATTTTGTATATGCCCGATTTTTTCTTTGCTGGGATGACATCCTTGATATTTGAGCCTAATTCATTTTTTGAAAATACAACATTCTGTGTGTGTGTCTATGGGCAAAAATGAAAGGACCATTAAATACATAACTTGTATTTAAGTACGTTATCATCCAAGGATGCGACACAAAGATTTTCAAAAAAAATCCCCCCACCCCAAAATAATGGAAAAAATTTTGATGTTCTTAAAAATGGCTCCAACGATTTTGATTAAAATATGGTACATTAAAGATATTTACCTGACAAATAAAATGTATATCTTGAATTTTCTGGAAATAGCCTCTGAAGACTACTTTATTCTGGATGAATTTTACGGAATTTTACATAACTGCTAAACCATAAGAGATGGACAAAAACTTGTCACACAAAAAACGTAGACCATATTAAAACACACAATTTATGTTATATAATTTTTTTTCATGGATTTGATCATTTTTGAGATATTCCTTGTTTTTAGTTTCAGCTTTGGAAAACATGCTTTTCTCAAAGAGGAATTTGTCAACTCCTGTCCATACAAACAAAGGAACTTCAGTCACATAGCAACCAGCTTTTGACTATCACTTTAACCTATGGTACTTCCTTATTTCACTTCTACTTACAAGGAAGCAATTAATAAGACTATTTCTGCTAATTTTTTCTCGAATAGATGAAGTAAATAGAATAATTTGATGTAGAGAAAGTCTTGTGAATGGAACACGTCAGATTTTCTTATTATGTTGATGCCATTTCTAGAATAACATACTGTAGATGCTTGTCACCTTCTCTTAATAAAGACACAGACATATAAAAAACAATGACACAACTGAAAAGCTGAAGATAACATATTAGATGCAACATTTTCTATAAACATGATCCCATTAAATAGACAGATTGCAAGAAAGATGAATATGCATGATTAGAAGCATCATGGAGTAAATGTTATGCTCATTGAGAACTTGTAATTTGAGTTCGCTCTTTTCTAACAAACTTTACCTTTGTTGAGAGATGAAACTCTACATGACAGAGCAGTGCATAGCATGAAAGCTTATGACAGACATGACACTTTTGTAAGTAGTGTAAGCTGTACTATATGCCCCATGGCAGCAAGTTTGGCTACTAACAAGAGGATAACAGAGACAGTGGAGTAAGAATATTAGCGTATGCTAAGATGTCAAGTATTGAACCTCCTGAAAATGTAAATATTACAAGAAGGCAGAAAGGGAACAATAACTGCTGTGTTGTAGGATGTAATAATACCTACAAGAATACTTCGCCAGCTGTTGCCTTTTATTCTTTTCCCACGCGGAAAACTGAAGCGCAAAGAAGAAATCTAGGATTCAAGCTGTACATCGAAAGAAGTAAGTACACTAATTTTATATTATACCTCAAAGTAGTAACATATACTTAAAAATTAACTACAGTATAAATACTGTTGTTTAGAAATTAATACTAACATTTTTTAAGTTAATAAATAGAAACTCTAAATACAGAGAATATTAGATTAAATGACACATTATGGGAATATTCTGTGAAATATTTTTATTGTTATTATTATTAATTTTATGTTTATTATTAGTATTTTTGCACATATTTTTATGTATGTATAACTATTCATACTTTATATTTTATTTTTAGTCTTTAGGGGTCATTGTGAGAACCAAAGCCCGCAACAAAAATTTGCAGCATTCACTTCATCGGAAATAAAAGGTTCAGGACATCCCCACAGTTCAGCATATGTTCCCAGTATGTTTCCAGATGTGTACAAAGAGATTTCGACCTTTTGAAACAGAACTTTCAGTCAAATGTATGCACTTTATAGGAGAAAACCACAAATAACATCTACATGACTTCCACTTCTATCCTCCTAATAAATACAAAGCATGACACAGAGCGGCGCCACCAGTATGATTTTCTGGTCCGTGCACGGTGCCTATATTAAAATGGAATAAATGACAGCAATAAAGATTATGGGTGTGTCCATATGTACAAATAATGTAGTCAGTGGCAGTTCCTAACTATATGTTTGCAACTATCTTGCAAATATCTCAGTTTTGACAAGATATGTATATGCAGTGATTTATATACGTGAAACTTTTAAATTATTACAAAAGTAATTTGAGTCAATTATGAATATTATAGTTTCACTTACTTAATTTTTTTCTGGATGGATTTCAAAGATGTTAATCTTCAATGTTGGTGGGTGTTTGACATGAACATCTTTGAAATGCATCCAGGAAAAAAATTAAGTAAGTGAAACTATAGTGTCCATAACTGACTCAAATTACCATTTGTACCAGTGTATGTGCAACAAAAAGAACAGCTGAAATCTACCAAAGTATTAAATACTTACAATCTCTTCATAAATCGATAGTTTTACAATGGATTCCCTCACACTGTGGAGTTCTTGGTAATGAAAAGGCAGATGCCTTAGCAAAAAAAAGCACAATGACCCACCAACTAAAAACTCATCATTATCGTTTCTCTCATCAAAACTACTAATACAGAAAGCCATCCAACAAAAAACTTTGACAGTTTAAACCAAGAGAGTATAAATAAACAATGGAAAGCCTTGTTGAACAATGCAACAATAATTCCAGAATGTCCAAGATCAAAAGCTGTTGCTCTATTTCGATTACATACAGGACACGATTGCTTGGCTGTCCATCTACATAAACTAAACATCCCTCCAACTTCACATTGTATACTTTGTAGAGAAGAGGATTCTACAATGAATACTAACAGCTACAGATCTCTCACTGCGTTACTGGGAAGCAAGAAGGCAAATGGGAGAACTCCAATATGCTGAGCATTAGCAAGCAAGCAACTAACTATATTCATGTAGATACCAGTATCACTGTGAATTTAACTGTTGTTAAATAACTAGATATTATATACATATAAGATTCCTGTGGCTTTTGGGTTCTATTCTAGTAAATTGGTGCTAAAACTATGAACACTTATAAATAAATATATAAAATACTTTCTCACTGTTTATTTAACAAACTTATAAAAATATATGTAATTTAAAGATATATCAAAGAATATCACATTTTGTCAAGGTACCTAATAGTAATGGTAATGACCATGATACAGTTGGAATGCAAAATGTGTTAAAACCTGACTACATTAGAAATTTTATTTCTGACAAAGCTCCTAATGTACATCTAGTTTGACTTGACTTAATTTCTTTCACTCTCTCTAGAGCAGAGTGAATCCATGAAACGTTTCAGCTTACTCTTCTTTGTGTAATAGCTTTCATTTCTGCCCATGTTTTTATTTTGCAGCTGCTTTCCCCATATTGTTCTTTTCCATGTTTTCTTTGTCAATCAATCCTCCATGTTACTTCTGGATTTTAGTCTCGTGTATTCTCTCTACTGACTTAATGTGACCCGTACAATTCCACTTAACTCTTTTTAATTTTTATCTCAATAGGAAGTTGGTTAGCGATTGACCATAAATCCTTGTTTGTGATGGTATCTGGCTATTTGATGTTCAATATGCATTGTAGGCATTAGTTGATGAAGATCAGGAGTGAATTTTAATATTAGTTGTAACTGAAAGTTTTACATGCATATAAGAGTACTGAGTACTTTATATACCGCTATACTTACTGGTTGTAGCTGCATAAAGGCCCCCATTTGCTTTTTTGAATTTTTTTTGTGATTCTGAATCTTTAATGACCTGGTTCCCCAAATATGTAAAAGCTTCTATTTGCTAAATTTCATTTTCAGTAACAAATTTTTCCATTATTCATGTATTTATTCCTCTTTTTTAGAGTTAACTTTTAGTTTGCATTAATGTAATTAAGTTCGGTGCATTTAGAAATAACTAAGGTTCTTTGAAAAATTCTAGTTTTTACTAATATAATTCTGTTAGCTCTTAAGTTAACAACTTGATTGTAGTTAGCAAATCTCTACTATAACTATTTCAAGTGTATAAAATCTAGATGCATAACTGTAACAGTCATTGTTGGTTATTCAGCTAGTGTACACATATATGAATGAATGAATTTATTACTTTCTTCATATAGATATATGGTAACAATCACATGTAAAATGTTCCTTAAGATTAAGATCATATACACATAATAACTTGGTTATTTGTATATATGTCCTTATACTGTGTATATTCCCTCAATTCCCCACTTGACTTATTTCCACTTCTATAAGTTACCTTCCTCATCAGCATGCTTTACTCAACAGCCTTACACACAGATTGGTAAATGTACCAATGGGAAAAACAGAATACCAATGTGAACTTACAAAAATATTGGACATAGCTACAGAGAATGGATTTCGGGCAGAACTGGTGTACAAAAAAGTTAATAAAGCCAAAAATAGAAAGAGAATTAAAGAAGTCAGCACACTCACTCAAAACCAGAAAGAAAACAAGATCTACAAGAAGTTTGCATACCACCCTACAACTTTCTACAAATTCCAGAGGATCTTCAAACGACATAACATCATTCTAGCCCCTAAAAACAATTACTCTATAAAAAACATTTTAAATTCTAAATTAAAAGATGATATCCCACAAGAAAACAAATCAGGAATATATCAGTTCAGCTGTAATGACTGTGAAAAAATCTACATCGGCCAAACAAAAAGAAATATAAAAACCAGGGCAAAAGAACACCACAGAAATATTAAACTCAAACAAGAAGAAAAATCTGCAGTAGCTTGGCATTTTTGGAAAGAGAAACACACTATAAATAGAAGCCCAAAAATCCTCAAAAACATCACAAGGAAGACAGAATTAAAAGTTTGGGAAAACATATATATTTGGAAAAACAAGAACCGGGTTTTCAATTTTGAAATCCCGCCAGGCGATCTACTCATCCAGAAGTTCATCAAACCACCGCCAGGGATAGAGACAACCACCACAGCAAGCAATGCCGGCAGTCGACAAAAGGAATTGACAATGGAAGCACATGGCTTCTGAAACATGTTTTCCGAAATAAAAAAGTAAGTGATGTAGTGTTACAAAATCGACTCGACTAAATTTTAATTGTTAAAACACATCACTGTCTCAAAATCCACCATATATCAGGATCAATTTCTCTTCTTCGAAATCATTTGTATAATAACCATTTTTAGTATTTCCATGGTCTATATTTCTTTGATATAAATTATTTATTGTATGTTAATTTTATATTATCTGTGTTTAATAATTCTTTTACTGCTTTTAGTTTCCTTTTTGATTGCTATACAATGAAAACTGTCCATATTTCATTATCTTTGTAGAAGAGTTTCAAGTTTTTTTTTTAGATAGTTAATTTATAATTTGTCTGTTTTACTGTGTCCTTGTTGGCAACCCATAAATATGGGGAGTTGTTATTGTTTCAATAAATACACAAGTTACTTGTATACTGACCAGCATTAAAAATTGTTCCTGGGAAGCCATGTCATAGTCAGAGTTCAGTAGATGAAAATCAACTAGTCAAGTGACATTTGCTATGTGCAGTTTATGAAAAATAGACTCTTCATTCAAGATTCAAGCAATGTTTGGAATTAAACAAGAGTTGGGCTGACCAATCATCTTTACCATCTGATGTTATTAAAAATGTACTTGAAGTTGGTCAAATAAGTTGAAGAAGAAGAAGAAGAGGAAGAAGAAGAAAATCGGAATAAGTATGGAATTTTGGGGAAAAAAAAAAAAAAAAAAATTGTAGGTAGCCTCATTGAAAAAGCTAACACTGAGTTAACTTTATCAACTCCTGGTGCATTTATGCAGTACTTATTTACTTGTTGGGCCTCTGGTACCCCTGGTATACAGGCATTGTTTTTACTTTCTCTACACGTACTATGTACATAGTGTATAGAGAAGGTATTGTAATGCACCCAAAAATTTGATACCAAGATTTCACTGGAAATACATATTTTGAGACTCCCTGAATCCAAAAAAAGTAATTTTAGAAAAATGTCCATGTGTGTGTCTATCTGTCTGTATGTATGTGTATGTCTGTGGGCAGCATAGCTCTAAAACGAAAAGTCCGTTAAAAACCAAACTTAGTTTTTAAGTTTGGTATCTTCCAAGGATGTGACACAAAGCTTTTCAACAAAATCTCCTCACCGCCACCTACCCTTTACATGGAACTATTTTAGAAAATGTTGATTTTCTCAAAAATGGCTCTAACAGTTTTGATTAAAATATTGTATATTAAAGATATTTACCTGACAAATAAAATGATTATCTTGAATTTTCTGGGAATAGCCTTTGAAGACTACTTTATTCTGGATGAATTTTACAAAATTTTGCATAACTGCTAAACCATAAGAGATGGACAAACACTTACTGCACAAAAAATGAAGAGCATGTAAAACACACAATTTATGTAATATACATTTTTTCGTGGAGTTGGTCGCTTTTGAGATATTCCTTGTTATTGGTTTCAACTTTGAAAAAGTTACTTTTCTCATACAGGAAATGTGTCAACTCCTATCCATACAAACAAAGGAACTTCAGTCACATAGCAACAAGCTTTTGGCTATCACTTTAGCTTATAATACTCCCTTATTTCATTTCTACTTATAAGGAAACAAGTAATAAGACTATTTCTGCTAATTTTTTCTCGATTAGCATGAAGTAAATATAAGCATAAGCTTTTTAATATTTTTTTGCAGAGATGTAGAGAAAGTCATATGAATGGAACACATCAGATTTTTTTTCATCTAGAGCAATTTACTAATACTTATTTTCTCATATAGTGTATCAAGAACCAAGGTAAAGCTATTGCTTACAATGATCATGATCATCTATTTCAGAAACAGATTCAATTAATGTTCTCAAATTTTCTTAATACGGGAACATGCCAAGATGCAAAAATTTTCATGAGGACTGGAGCAAAGAAATAAACCATAGGAATTGGACAAAAGTTCATCCATTATGGTTGCAAAAAAATTGTTTTGAAATGATGCTTGTGCGTGAGAAAGAAAATTCTCTGGAACTTTAAAATGTTAGGTAACATGCCTTGTCACAGCAAATGGCTTGTGAGGCAAAATATATTGCTGAGTTCTGTTACATATCTAAGCACACCTTATTATAAATTTATATATAATAAACTATTTTATTTTTTAACAATGGCAACAACAAGCACAGCAGCAGTAGTAGTAGTAGTAGTAGTAGTAGTAGTAGTAGTAGTGGTAATTAATAATAATAATAATAATAATAATAATAATAATTAAAAATAATAATAATAATAATAATAATAATAATAATAATACAAAAAATTAAGTAATAAGAAGTTATTTTCTAGATGTACTTGAATTAAATTTGCAAAAATTAAAATTCCTGGAAACCTTCTTCTTAACTAGGATTTGTTACTAAATTCAGGTTCTGATTGGCTTGTCAAAACTAGAGTTTCCTATAACAGCTTCATCAGAACTAGAACTTTGGGTTTCTGATGTATGAGCTGTTTGTGAAAATTAGAATTTCCTGTAGAGGTTACCAGAGCTAGAATTTAATGGTAACTTCAAGTTTTAACATATTTTACACTTTAACTGTAACAATAATATTTAAAAGTATAAGAACTAAAGTCCACCTCTGATTCAGTAAAATATAGGATAAAAATAAAAAAGAACTTCCACTTTTAACGTGACATACGTGTTCTACTGAAAAAGATAAAATCATGGAATATTTTTGAGTTGGGTTTGTAACACTTAAGTATCACTTACGTATAATTTTTCCAGACTGGTTTCGATGCCATGTGGGCATCATTGTCGATGGTTTCTAACTGAATTTCCACAGAGTGTTCTATGTTGAGATATGACGGTCCCTGGTGGCTAGGTGACGAACTTCCACAATATATTTTGTGGTGGCAATTCAAAGTTGAATACATGGTGCTGGTTTTTAATGATATGAACTTGGAAACTATCAACAATGATGCCCACATGGCATCGAAACTGGTCTGGAAAAATTATATGTAAGTGATACTCAAGTGTTACAAACCCAACTCAAAAATATTCCATTCATATGTGTCACTGTTCCAAAACACCCTTTCATTAAAATTGTTAAACTCATGTTTTTTCATAAGACAGTACACAAAAAATAAAGTATTTGCAGTTACTTATGTGTCATTCATGTATATGTTACATAATTTGACTTACCTATATGGAATATCACTCAAGTTAGATTGACTGTGGGAGTGCGATACTCTTGATGATATATCTTTCACTCCCGACACAGCTAACTCATGCACTGATCCTGAAAGGCTTCTATCACTTCCTCTGCGACGTCCCAGTCCACTTGCACTCTGCTGTACCATCTGGAATCCACTGGGATTTGAGGCACTACTAGTGGATGTTTTCTTTTTTGCAGGACCACCAAAACCAAAGAATCTGAACAAAAATATGGTTGACTTTGATCAAATAACCCAAAATAAGAAATCCTGTAATTATGTACAGAATAAGCAGAATAGCAGTGGAAATTGAAATGTATAGTAAAGAAGTGTATCAAAGGAAGCAACAGTAATTAAGTGTTAAGTGGTAGTAAGTACAAGATTAATTTTGGTATTGGAATAATTGTTTTTTCACACAAGCCGTGTGTAGCACAGGAGTTGGATAGGTAGAGTCAGACTGAAAAATTCAATGCCTAGCCGGGATTTGAACCACGGATCTCCTGATCTCTAGCTGGTTGCTCTTCCACTGAGCTACCATGGCAACATGCTGGCATAGCAATGAATTTCTCAATTGACTTGCATGTTTCCCGGTAAACCACAAGGTGATCTCAAATTATTTTGAGATGACAACCCCAATGGCGACTTACAATGTTGCAAGTACTTTAGACCCAGCCAACTATTATGGTCATTTGGTATTAGAATAATTGTTTTTTCACACAAGCCATGTGTAGGACAAGAGTTGTTCAGTGGCAGAGCAACTGGCTAGAGATTGGGAGATCCGTGGTTCAAATCCTGGCCATGGCATTGAATTTTTCAGTCTGACTCTATCCATCTAAGATTAATTTTGTTAATGAGAGGATATAGGATTCAGGGAGAGATTATAAAAAGCAGATAGCCATCCTGGGTAGTGTGGTGGTAGCGTGTCTGCTTCACATTCAACAGGTCATGAGTTCTAATCTCAATTAGGGTGAATTGCCCGGATAAGGTTTTTTCCGGAGTTTTCCCTCATCCTGAGAAGACAAAAGTCGAGTAACTTTAAGCTCCATGAACCCTGAGATCATTTGAGCATCATTTCACTAATTTCATTCATCGTCCGATATGACCAACCAGGTTAAAGGACATAAAGCTACAAAAAAAAAAAAAAAAAAAAAAAAAAGGGCAGATGTGAGATGACAAAATTACAGAACAAAATGAAAGAGACAGGACAGAACTATTTAGCTATTATATGGAGCGATACAAATTTTGAAAGATAGATTAATAAATCAATTTGAAATGCTGGGGATTATGGAATCATATCATGTAGCAACACAGCTGAGAGAACCAAATTATTATAGAATTTAAAAGTATTAATATGTTAATACATTTATTAACAAGGGCTCATTGTAATGGTTATTGCAACTGCTGAAATAAAAATGAGAAGAATAACATCAAAACAATTAATTATGGACTCCATACCTATGGGCTTCAAAATTTAAAATAGAGAGAGGGAGAGGGAGACGGAGATGGAGAGGGAGACACAGAGAGAGAGGGAGATGGAGAGGGAGAGACAGAGAGAGAGAGATAGGTCAAAAACAAAAAGTGTGTTAAATACCAAACTTGATATTTAAGCTCAGTATCTCCCAAGGATGCGACCTAAAGTTTGTTAACAAAACTCCCCCCACCCCCAATACCCTTTACATGGAAAAAATTTCGAAAATTTTGATTTTCTCATAAATGGCTGTAACAATTTAGATTAAAATCTCTTATAATATCTAATATATTTACTTGAAAAATAAAATGTTTATCTTGAATTTACTGGATATAGGGTCTAAAGACCTCTTTATTCTGGAAGAATTTGTTTTGAATTTTGTATAATTAGTAAACTGTAACAGACAGACAAAAACTTAGTACACAAAACATGTAGAGTTCCTTAAAACACAATATATTTATCATATACATATTTTCATCGGGTTTACCATTTTCGAGATATTCCTTGTTATTAGTTTCTGTTTTAAAATACTTAAACTTTTCTCATACAGGAACTTTTAACTTCTGGCCACCCAAAGAAATGGATTTCAATCCCATGGCAACAACAGTTTTAAACATTTGATGTTAGTTTAGCCTTGTGCATTCCCTTATTTTCCTTCTACTTACAAGGAAGCAAGTAATAAGACAATTTCTGCTAATGTTTATTTTGAATAGCATGAAGTAGGGAGAAGAATAAGCTTACTAACAATAATTTGTTACAGAGATGCAGAGAAAGCTATGTGAATTGAACACATAAGATTTTTTATCCTAAATTAAGCATATAATCTATAATCAAAAATATGATTCTATAATTCTGGAATAAGTTATAGGACTAATTTGATAACATTTTTGAAATTAAAATAAAAGACTAATTTATAATAATAATAATAATATAATAATAATATTTATTTCGTCCAGTTTATCAATACATTGATTTTAGACACGTCATTTCATATATACATTTGTACAAAATCATAATTTATAGCTCATCCAAATCATATAAACATCTATTTAACAGATATGCCTTCAATTTTAAGTTAAATTGTCGTTTTGACACCTCTGCGATTGCTTTAATTTTTGGGGGTAACTTGTTAAAAAGCTTAATTCCTAGATATTGTACATCTTTCACTGATACAGTTTTATTTACATTACATCTATAATAGTTCATGTTGCCTCTTGTATTGTATTCATACATTTGTTTATTTTTTATTTGTTCACACTTGTCAATTACAAACATTATTGCTCTATAAGCATATAGAGAGTAGATGGTTAGTATCCTTTTATTAATAAATGTCTCCCTGCATGATTCCCTGAATTTTAAATTAAACATGATTCTAACACTTTTCTTTTGATATAGAAGTAATTTGTCCATATGTGTTTTTGCAGCAGCGCCCCATATTTCAATCCCATAGATTAAATGTGGGTAAATACATCCATAATAAATGAGTTTTAAAATGTTAGAATTTTTATAACTGCTAAAATATCTTATTAAGTATACTGACTTGCTGATTTTATTACATATAGACTCAATATGTTGTGCCCACGTTAACCGGTTATCTACAATAATACCTAAAAATTTTTGTATTTTCACTTCTTGTACAATGTTGTTATTAACTTTTAGAGTTAGATTGCTACTTTTATTCAACATACTATAATGCATTACAGTAGTTTTACGCATGTTACACTGTAGATTTATGGATTTAAAATCATTTAACAGCACAGAAGTCGTTTTATTGAGGGTTGCATTTAGGCCCTCTATGGTTTTATTCCAGCACACCGCAGTAGTGTCATCTGCATATGTCATAACAGAAGTGTTTTGCAAACATTTTATATCATTGATGTACATAATAAATAACAGTGGACCTAATACTGAACCTTGTGGTACACCATACTTCACAATTTCCAATTTTGATTTTACCCATTGAATTTTATTCCCCTTTTTACATGATATTTCTGTATACTGTCGTCTTCCAATCAAGTAACTACAAATTAATTCTTGTGGTAGTCCCCTAATGCCATAATTTTCAAGCTTACTAATTAGGATATTGTGGTCAACACAATCAAAAGCTTTAGATAAATCTAAGAATAGAGTGCTGACCTTCTCATTGTTTTCTAGTTTACCAATTACTTCATGTATATATTGATTAATGGCAGTAATAGTGGATCGTCCTTCTCTAAAACCGTGTTGAAAATTTTTTAGCATATTGTATTTATTTAGATAACTATTTAGCCTTGACAATAAAACTCTTTCAAATAGTTTGGCAATTTCAGATGTTAGAGTAATAGGTCTATAGTTATCAGTATGTTGTTCATCTCCCCCTTTTAATATTGGTCTTACCACACCCAATTTTAGAATTTCTGGAAATCGACCCTGTTCCACTGAATTATTAATTAAATATGTTATTGGCTTTAGGATAGCACTTTTACACCTTTTTAACAACTTAGGACTAATTTCATCCCATCCACTGCCTGTTTTATTGGGTAGATTATCAATTATTTGACCTATTTCATTTTCTGTTGTCGGCTTGATAAAAAACGAAGAAACTGCTGAGGAACTGGTATTCATATAATTTGTCAAGTTTGGTATTTGAGAGGGGACACTTAGAAAGAAATCATTGAATTTTTGACTGACAATAATAGGATCATCTGTAATTACCCCATTTATTTTTAGTGTAATATTTTGATATGATGGAGATTGCTTTCTGGTTTCATTAATCAGGCTCCATGCAGTTTTGCAAACATTTTCAGTATTACCCATTTTCTCTCTGAATTCATTAATTTTTGTATTACGTAAGCTATTTAAGTAATTTCTTTTTACGTTCTTATATTTGTTTTTATAATATTCCAGAGAAGTACTTTTATACAAAGCATACATGTCTCTCATTTGCTCTTTTAGTTTGATTGTCTCTGTTGGTAATTTTGTTTTTTTATTATTATTTACAACTATACTTTTCTGTGGACATGAGGCATTAAAATTTGTTTTGAATATCTTATAAAATTCATTCCATTTATCATCTACATTGTTGCTATTACAGAAAACAGTTTCCCAATCTACATCAGCTAAGTTATTTATTAAATTGTTTATATTTTCATTGCTCAAGTCCCTTATGATTCTAGTTTCTCTATTTTCATTCTTACACCCAACAACAACAAAGTCAACCAATTGTGCATAATGATCAGAAATGTATGTTTCAAATACAGTATATGAAATGTTTTTAATATTAGATGCAACATGATCTATAATGGATTTAATAAAATTTGTAAAATAAGTGGCAAGTTAAGTGTACATACAGCATGTTTCAACAAAAGGATAAAAAGTAAACAGGATATTCATGATATTCTACTGAACAACTTGAGGCAGGAGCTGGCAAATTTGGCTACTTGCACTTCTAGGAAAAGAAAGTATCTCCACCCCCTTAATTTGATATGAATATAGTACAATAAAGTTTACTAGAACTTAAACAAAAGCACAAAAACAAAATAACCCCACCAACAAATATGATGATGATGATGACGATAATAGCAGCAAGAGGGCTTACCAGTTTTTGAAGACCAAACCCAGGACAAATGCTTGTTTTCTTTGCTCAAACTCACACAGGACACTTGCTAATGGATGTTAACCTTTCACAAGGTTACCATTTTTGTGTTAACAATAAATAAATAATTTAGCTGTTTATGCTGTTAGAACCTATGTTCATTTTACATGTTATTTTTACTTTCTCTACATGTACTATGTACATAGTGTAGAGAAGGTATTGCACTCCACCCAAAAATTCAATACCAAGATTTCACTGAAATATATGTTTTAGGGTCCCCTGTATAAAAAAAAAAGCATTTTCATAAAAAGGTCTGTGCGTGTGTGTGTCCGTGCGTCTGTGAACACGATAACTCAAAAACTAAAAGTCAGCAAAATACCAAACTTGGTATTTAAGTTTAGTACCTTCCAGGGATGCGACACAAAGATTTTGAGAAAAATCCCCCCACCCTAAACTACCCTTTATATGGAACTTTTTTCGAAAATTTTGATTTTCTCAAAAATGGCTCTAACAATTTTGATCAAAATATAAATATTAAAAATATTTACCTGACAAATAAAATGTATATCTTGAATTTTCTGGGAATAGCCTCTGAAGACTACTTTACTCGGGACAAATTTTACGGAATTTCGCATTACTGCTAAATTGTAAGAGATGGAAAAAAAACTTACCTTACAAAAAATGTAGAGCACTTTAAAACACACAATTTATGTTATATGCATTTTTTTTTCATGGAGTTGATTGTTTTTGAGATATTCCTTGTCTTTGGTTTCAGCTTTAAAAAATTATACTTTTCTCACACAGGACTTTGTCAACTCCTGTCCATACAGACAAAGGAACTTCAGTCACATAGCAACCATCTTTTGACTATCACTTGAACCTATAGTATTCCCTTATTTCACTTCTACTTACAGGAAAGCAAGTAATAAGACTATTTCTGCTATTTTTTTTTTTTGATTAGCATTAAGCTTTTTAACAATAATTTGTTGCAGAGATGTAGATAAAGTCATGTGAATGGAACATATCAGATTTTTTAAATAACTGGTGAGTGGATATTTCATGAAAGTGTAATAAAGACTCTCCTAAATATAACTTAGTCGTGGTTACATATAACTGGGTAATATAAGAAAGAGTTAAATTTTAGAGGAATGTAATTTTGAAGTAAGTGACAACATTTGATGTTAAAGCAGCATAATGTTCAGAGGCAGACAGTGAGAAAATTTCTTGGGGGTTGCATGCATGTACTAATGATGCAAGGCTTATATCAATGCTGCTGGTATGCCACAATTCTGGATATGGAATTGCATTAATACCACAGTGCTCTGAGTGCAGTTGCATTCCTCCAGTCCTACCTTGTACCTATATAAATCTTAGAGTCGGTCTCTTTTAAACATCAAAATTTGGATCTCTTTAAAAGAAACTCAGTCCTACGTGACCACAATACAAGAGCCTGCAGTAATGTACAGCTCAACACTCATAGACTCACCAGGTGTCATAAGTCTATATCACATCAGGGTATAAATTTATACAACCATCTTCCAAACAGAGTTAAAGAGCTTAATGACAAACAATTTAGAATGGTCGTTAAGAACCATCTCAAAAGTTATTTACCACTCACTATTAATGAATACTTCAATCAGAAACCCTAACTTGTTCCACATAATAGATCGTTGTTATCATCATCATCTTTGCAACCATATTTCTCTTGTGCAGATACTGTTGCTTTTTGTTTGTCATTACAGGTCCCATTCTGCAGAAGTAGGAAGGAGCCTGGCACTGGCAGAAAACTATTTTAGATTATTCTTTTTAATTTTGGATTATTCTTTCTACAATTTCTGTGTATAATTAAACTCAAATGTAACAAAATTTCATTGTATTTTGATGATGCCGTAGAATCTATATTTCTTCAGGCTGATAATAAATCTATCTATTTATCTATCTAATGAATCACTTTCAAAGATTACTTATTCTTTGTTGACAAGCTAATTGATTATTAACACAACCCATTTGATGAGTGTGTTGATTGAGTGTTATTATCATTCTGGTGTAAAGATCAGGGATGCAGAGAGAACGACGATAAGCGTCAATGAAATGTATTGCATACCGCAGCAGTTTACCATAGTTTACAATTTTCTGCTGTATTACTCCTAGTGATATAATCATTGATGAGAAATATGTTTTGAACAACAGATCTTCCATGAAATTCTGTTCAGCTTATCACGCCAGTCATTAAAAAAGATCAGGTAGATGCAGTTTCTTTATGGCATATGCCGGTCTCTTCAAGCGATGTGTGCATGCTGTGGATATAATAAGCCAGAAGACATCTTGCTTGATAAGGTTAAGGTGGTTTAAAGTGAAATATTTCATTATCTTGCTTAACAGGAAAAAATCATTTCATACTTTTAAATCTTGTAAAATTATTAGATTACAATATGCAGAATTTTGACTGTAACTGTGAGTGAATGCAAAGAAAAAAAATTTGATGTGTTCCATTCACATAACTTTCTCTACATCTCTGCAACAAATTATTGTTAAAAAGCTTATGCTTCTATTTACTTCATTCTAATGCAGAAAAAATTAGCAAAATAGTCTTATTACTTGCTTCCTTGTAAGTAGAAGTGAAATAAGGGACCATAGAATAATACAGTAGTAGTCAAAAGCTGGTTGCTATGAGACTGAAGTTCCTTTGTTTGTTGACAAATTCCTGTTTGAGAAAAGTATAAGTTTTTCAAAGCTGAAACTATAAACAAGGAATATCTCAAAAAAGATCAACTCCACAAAAAAAAAAAAAAAAAAAATAAAAAACGTATATAACATAAATTGTGTGTTTTTAACACGCTCTACATTTTATGTGTGATAAGTTTTTGTCCATCTCTTTCGGTTTAGCAGTTATGCAAAATTCCGTAAAATTCATTCAAAATAAAGTAGTTTTCAAAGGCTATTCCCAGAAAATTCAAGATACACATTTTATTTGTGATATAAATGACTTTAATTTGTGGTGTTTTAATCAAAATCATTAGAGCCATTTTTAAGAAAAACAAAATTTTCGAAAATTTTTCCATGTAAAGGGTAGTTTGGAATGGGGGGATTTTGTTTAAAATCTTTGTGTCCCATTCTTGGGAGATATGAAACTTAAATATTAAGTTTGGTATTTAATGGTCTTTTCGTTTTTGAGCTATGCTGCTCTCTCACACACACACGCGCATGCACGCATGCACACACACACACACATTTTTCTAAAAATGCTTTTTTTTTGCATTTAGGGGGCCTCAAAACATATATTTCTGGTAAAATCCTGGTATCAAATTTTTGGGTGCATTACAATACCTTCTGTATACACTATGTACATAGTACGTGTAGAGCAAGTAAAAATACACCAATTATATATTATACATTCCTGAAGTACATCTGCATGGGTCAACATGATGGAAACTCGTGTTGTAGACAGAATGTTCCATTTCATGTAAAGCAAATGCACCAAATATGTAATCTGACTACTGTGCAAACAACAAACTGAAGGTGAGAAAAGTTTTACTGTAAAGGAAAATATGATTAAAGCATGAGCTAAACATTCTCTAAATATAATATTAAAAATGTTACAGATGTATTAATGACAAAGCATAGTGTATAGAAGTGAATCATGGTTCTGAGGGTTTAGGATCCTAAATGTATTGTTTTGTTGGTCATGCATTTTGTTTCTAGGGAAAAGTCATTTTGGACTGCAAGTAGTAATGTCAAACTAAAAGATATACATAAACCAATAAAGGAGCAAATATTCATGTAATTGTATTCTTTGTGAAAAGTGCTAAAAATGTTTGATAAAAACTGAGGAATTTAATTCTGTATATAAACTATCAATTAAAGTAACCATTGAACAGCATAACATGTAGATAAGCTAGAAAAGAAAAGAGCAACAGTGGTACCATTTCACATGAGCTATCTGCTTTTTTGGGAGGGGGGGGGGACATGGGCTTGCATTTCATGGCCACTTTGAGAGACCTGAATCATTTAAAAAAAGGAATTTATATACAGAAGAACTGAATTTCCACAAAAACACAGTCACGACAAACAAAATTAGAAAAGACGATTTTGAAACATATTTTGTTTCTCTGATATTAGGGTAGAAGTGAACTCTCAAATCTACAATGTGATGGATGACCTAGGGAACTATTGAAGAATGATTCATTGGTTTTACGGATGTTATGCAGAACACATTTAGAAAAGTTTATCCACCTTTGAAACATACTTTGAATATTCTAATTGTTTGAATTAAAGCATTCACTTTCTTTTTCTTTTGCTTGCACTTTTACTCCTTTATTTTTTAAACACTAGACTTCCAAATGTATACCCTAGTCCATATACTGCACTATGCAATTGGTGATAGTAAGACTGATGTATAAATATGATTTTTATTACTGCATAGATATGAAACTTACTCTGAACCATCAAGGGTGAACACTCGTTATTAGAGGAACAATATTCAAGTTGCCTCAATAAGATGGCATCACGATAAATGTGGTGTTCTGTCACTAGAGGGACAGTACTTAAAATTGCTTCATCAGCGATGATTTTGATAACAATATTTCTTGTTTTGAAATCTTAAAAATATACAAAGAAGCTTATAACAGTGATGTAATTAAAATTAAATCAAAGGAATTTGAGTCAGTTTTTGTAACACAAACACCACTTAGTAATTATTTACTGGGACTGGTTTTGGGAATACTTGATCCCATTTTCAGCCCTTTATTCCGACTAAATCTTGTTTCATTGGCATCAACAATGGGGGTGGTGGGTGTATCACTTGTGGAGGCATCTGGTGCTGGATCTATGAACTTCCAAAGGTTGCTGTATGGTGGTAAATCAAAATTCATGATATGGTTCGTTTTCTTCATGATGCAGATCTTCTCTCAGACATCTAATTCTGTGGGTTTATACTCTGGTTTTAACAGTTGTGATGATGCGTCCTGATGTCCAAAAACGATAGGCAACTGCTGATTTTTCTGTTTGTTTGTATTTTAAGTTTCTCATGTGTTCCTTTAATCTGGTTTCTAAACTTCTTTTCATTCTTCCTATATATACTAGATTACAGTCTGAGCATTTAATTTCATAAATTCCCAGTTTTTTGTTTGCTGGGATAGGAGCTTTTAATTTTTTGCATAGCAGTTTCTGAATGCTGTAGTTGTTTTTAGAGCTAAAGTGATGTTATAAGTAAGATTTAGTTGGAATTAAGGGTTGAAAATAGGAACAAGCGTTCCCGAAACTGGTCCGAGTATGTAATTACTAAGTAATGTTTGTGTTATAAAAAGTGATTCAAATTCTTTTGATTTAATATTTCTTGTGCAGCAAATTGTGGATAAAAATGAATATTCAGTATATGTATATATACGCACACATATACATAAACTGAATAAATAGTACAGTATATTAAACATGCACTTAGTTTGTAAATAAGTCATAAATGATGGATAGTCATTTTACTCCTATATCTCCAACTACAGAAGAAAATGGACAGAATATCTCCACTGTCACATGAAAGAATACCTAAATAAGTGTTTAGCTATAAACCTATAGGATGAAGATCAATAGGACAACCCCAAAAAAGAATGGCTTCAACAAATATGCCTAATGCCTAAACCATGAAGAAAGAAGAAGATTTCCAGCTAGCTTCTCAAAGCCTAGGTGCCATGCCTTAAAAAGTTGTTCCCCCATGTATCAACTATGCATAGCCTATGTCCTGTTTAATTTTGGCATACTTTTTCTGAAATACTCTGCATATCCCACAATCTATTCAATGGTAATATGGCTTAATAAGGGCCAGCTCATCATAAAATGCAGAATAAATAGTGTTGATGATTACAGAAAAATTAAAGCAAATTAGTTTTATTTATGAATGCTCTTTAACACATTGGAGCCCAGGCATTTTTTTAGTAGAAGGGTCAAGAAACCCAGGGTTTTTACGCCTACTTTGAGTTATTTTTTTACAGTACATCAATCAAATCTGCCAAAAAGTATTGGCACAATCTAAAAGTATCGTATTCAAGGATTTCTCAACAAGTAAGGAAATAGTCATAACTTCTGTAATAATATTTTATTTTAAATTTACAAGTATCAAATATGAGTTTCAAAAAATCTGCATAAAGCAACTTACACTCCATTTATCGAAAGTTCAAAAAACTCTACCTCAGAATTGGAATTTTCCAGAGCTTCATTTGTATACTGAATTTCAGCTTCAGTTCACAGAAGTCGAGGAAAATGCAGCATTTTAACATTTAAGAACACAAAACTTAACAAATAGATCACCACCTTCAAGGAAAATGGCGGGACAACCTGCGAGCAACCAATATTACTAACTCTCCTAAATTTCCTGATAGTTGACTAAAGCAAGGACAGATGGTAACAAAAATCAGTCAACTAAACAATAACTGAAATATGTTCTTTGCTGCATAGCCCAAGACCGAGCTAAGGTCATGGAATTGCATTAAAAGTGTTAGAAATACCTGCCCGAGCTATACTCGGGCGTGGGTCTCATGAACATTTTGCACGGCCTAAGCTATACTCGGGCTTGGGCTTCAATGTGTTAACTGCTGCTGCTCTCAGTATCCCATTCTATACTGGGTGTGAAAGACCACTATTTTTGCTCAGAACGTCTACATCAGATTTGAGGTTCTTTTACCAGCCATAAATCTATGACTTGGGAGGAACAACTTTACTTCCCTTCCATAGGAAGCCATGCTAGGGATTTTTATGCAGTGATATCAGTTGCTTCTTGGAATTTGCAAAATGTTTCTTTATGGAGATATTAATGGTCAATAAAAGGCTCCAACAAAATATCATAACTAGACCTCAGATTTTTTGGCTATTAATAAACATTTAGGCACAATAAAAGGTTCTAATAACTTTAAAATAGGTCCTTAAAATTTCATTTTAGGTTCTTTAAATTTATTAGAATTTAACAACAAATAACACCAGAATGCATACAAGTGTTAATTACAAAAGCTAACAATAGGGATAAAATATGTAATTACTACAACGGAATTACTACAATATGTGTTTATTGGCCCTAAAAGAAACAAACACTTATGGAAAAACATTAATACTGTGGATGTCAAATAAAACACAATGAATACAAAGGAAAAAGGTTGTGTAACATTTTACTTCAGCAATGCAAATTCTTTGATTTCAGGTTTTGTTTTGTCCTTAACTTCAATTAATAATGTATGCAGAATTTTTTGCCCTAATGATAATTGACATTACTAGATATTATTGTTAGTTTTTACAAAATTTCTTATATTAAACTGAATCTTTTATATCAGAGAGATCCATTTTATACATTGAAAAAGATCTTTTGACAGACACTGAAATAATGCGAGCTTATTTAAATGTGCTATGTTTGATCTGATTATCTGTAAATATAAAAAGAAGCTAGCAACAGTGACATAACACAAATATAATAATTAATAATTGTAACAAATCTTCACTTATCTTTTGGAATCCAAGGACTAAAAGATCAAAAAGAAACTGAGACCAAAAAGAAATTAATGCTGATGATGCAATAGACCAATTTATTGCAAAACTAGTCCTTGGATTCCAAAAGAGAAGTGAAGATTTGTTACAATTATTAATTATTATATTAATATCTGATTATTTGTGTTTACAGACCTATATTTTCACCATTCGGTACTTCATACACATGGAATGTAATTTAAACAACTTTATTTGTTTAATGTGTTTAGAACTATTCGCTTGTTCTCAAAATGTATGTCCAGGTATTCTTTATTTAAAAAAATTAAATTGACAATGCATCACTATTTTATAACTTCTATTTTAATTGTGTGTTTTTGGGATAATTAAAAAGAAATTATCAGAAATAAAAATACCTATACACATATTCACTGACAAGAATGAAATAAACTAAAAACAAGAATGTAAAACATGGGATATAACATGTAAAGTATAATAAAACTTCTACAGAAAATGTAATTTTACATGAAATGTGGATATGTATAATTAGGGTATGATTACTTCTTCAGGAAAAATTTGGCATAATACCTAAAATCTGAGATCTAGTCTGATCATCATTACGTAGCTCATTGGATGATCCATGATTTTTCATAGTTATTTCATCAATGTAATGTGCTTGTGTACCTACATACATTACTCTGAACTAAATTTCTGCCACTAGCTGGAAAAAGCAAATGTGTCATTTATGAAAGAAACTTTGTATTAGCATCAAAAGTAAGGAAATGGAGCTGCCTGTATTTCAGATATAGAAGTTATGAAAATATCTTAATAAAGTGGTGTTAAAGACAATAATAATGAAACGTATTCATATGTAAGTTCTCAATCAAACTATTAGCATGGAACTATTTAAGTAGATGAGTGCTTTGTGTATTGGCATAAATCTCCAAGCCTTTGTGTAAAATTATATAATATACAGCTAATGATATCTTCACAAATTATGTACCGTTTCTTCTGTAGAGGCTGAACCCCAGCAGCTAAAAGATTCTTGTAGTGTTCCGACCGAATGAAACGTGGATAGCAGTCTTTCTTGAGAAGTAAGGTATAAACATGCTCAGACGCAGAATCAAATGTGAACCTTGATGGTGTGCGCAGCTCCTGGTGGACTCGTTCCATAGTCTTCCCATCAATATTGATTTCACATGGAGCACCAGGTGCCAAAAATTCACTGGAATAGATATTGATTATTATTGTAATTGCTGTTGTAGTTAGGTATCTCTTAACTGGATAAGTCATGTTAGGTAATGAATTCATAAAGTGAATTTACAGATGAACTTAAAGGATTGTGACTTATGTGCTACTATAATATTACCAGCAGTAATGATGAAAAGAAATATAGTATAATTTCCTCTGTAATTTAATGCAGTGAAACTTTGAAGATCTGAGCAGTGTGTTTAAAATAAATTTTCAGAAATAAAAATACATATACACATATTCACTGACAAGAATGAAATAAACTAAAAACAAGATTGTAAAACATTGGTTAGTTGTGGTTAAAATTACTAGTCGATAATTAGAAAACTATCATCTGACATTACATCAGTGTTACATATAACGAAATTATATTTATTTATACATTTTAACACTAATTTTTGATACTCTTTGTTTTTATGTGCATGCAAAAAAAAAGTACATATGCTTTTATAGAGTATATTTAGTATAGTGCAGTGGCATACAGGCCTCAAAAGCAAATGATGTGATTATGTGTTTATTCTGCTGTTTTTGTAACCCGTGCTTTTAGCACTAGAGCTTTATACATTGTTTTTTTTCTTCTTTTTTTTGTAGTATATAAACATATGTATACATGTATATCCCTTGAGAAGTTCTATATTCAGTGGCTTCCTGGTCTAAATGAACCTACAGAATGCTTTCTAATCTAATCTATTAAACACACATTGTTACACCTAAAAATAAGATGATTTGGGTTATTTACTCTTTCCAAGAATATAAAGAATGAGAATCTCTAACTAAAAGAACAAATTTTTATAAGTGTGTATAAAACTATGCCAATATATTTAGTCACCATATGATGGAGAGCCAGTCTGGTAAAATAAATCTGCAAGACAAAAGGCTTGAAAGTTTGCTAAGCATATAACTGCCCAGGTTTACTAGAAACATAACGCTAATCAATGCTGAAAATTATTATCTTCTTCAATAGGCTAATGGGCAACAGGGCTCAGATAAATTGTTACCATTCTTATACTCAGAAACAGTGTTTTAACTTGCTTATTGTGTAAAAATATATTGTGGTTTTATATTCTAAGTGTGCAGTTAAGTATTGTGGTTTATCCAAAATCTCTCTTGGTTCTAGGTTTGAAGAGTGTGTAGTTTTGTGTATTAACCATGGCATCCGCTTTAATGAATGCTATCCAGAATCTCATGTAAATTAACATAATTCCTTTGTTGAAAGTATTTGGAAACCATTAACTGTTGCTACATCTCCAGTAGCTACCTGACCTGGCTCACTGCAACTTTTCTTGTTTCCCAAACCTGAAGAAATGGCTTATGGTAACAAAATTTAGATAAAATGAGGTCATTGTCAAGGTAAAGATATATTTTGCAGAGCTTGCAGGAGAAGTATACCTATATATCCTTAGTTGAAAAATAAATAATTTATGTTTGAAAAAAGTAGCATCTTCATTCCTAACATGAGTACTTTCTGAACAGCTCTGGTACAGAAATTGAGGTTCATAGACATTTTGTTGTAAATTAAAAAATTGTGTACTTTGATATTGATAATTCCTGTTGCATGTTCTGATGTGTAAATACATCACATAAAAGATAGCCATTGCAGAGGTATCTATTGCTAGCTATTGAAAAAATGTGTGTGCATGCCTGTGTGTGTGTGTGTGTGTGTGTGTGTGTGCGCGCTTGTTGAAGGGGCAGGAGAGAGAGAGAGATCTGGAAGACTAATTGATAAAGATGACTAAGCTTTGTGACTCAGCTCCCTTCAGACTTGGCAGGCTACATAGTTTCCATAAACTAATATAGGTACAGGGTGGCGCACGAAAAATCGGCCCCGAATACAGACTGCTCGCCCATATGCGCAAATTGTTGCCTCCTATGAACAGAAACAGCAACAAATAAATAAACTTGCAATAATTAGATAATAAACAAATAACAAATAAGCTAATGCAAATGTTTATAGTTACAAAACAGAATTGCAACAGCTTCGCAATAATAGATGACAATTGTGGGTGTCAATAAGCAGTCTAGTGCTTGAGGCCAGTTTTCCATGCACCACCCTGTATAAAGAGGGAGCATTTACCTTGGCAGGAGGCTTTTATCTTACTACCATGTACATTACTTTGAACTGTTACTTGGCAGCTCTGTGAGTGATAGGAAATGGCAGAGTGAGAGAAGAGGAGTCCTGTGTTCAAAACTTCAGTGAGCGATTAGGAAAGAGAAGAGGAGTCCTGTGTTCAAAACTTCAGTGAGCGATTAGAAAAGAGAAGAGGAGTCCTGTGTTCAAAACTTCAGTGAGCGATTAGAAAAGAGAAGAGGAGTCCTGTGTTCAAAACTTCAGTGAGCGATTAGAAAAGAGAAGAGGAGTCCTGTGTTCAAAACTTCAGTGAGCGATTAGAAAAGAGAAGAGGAGTCCTGTGTTCAAAACTTCAGTGAGCAATTAGAAAAGAGAAGAGGAGTCCTGTGTTCAAAACTTCAGTGAGCGATTAGGAAAGAGAAGAGGAGTCCTGTGTTCAAAACTTCAGTGAGCGATTAGAAAAGAGAAGAGGAGTCCTGTGTTCAAAACTTCAGTGAGTGATTAGAAAAGAGAAGAGGAGTCCTGTGTTCAAAACTTCAGTGAGCGATTAGAAAAGAGAAGAGGAGTCCTGTGTTCAAAATTTCAGTGAGCGATTAGAAAAGAGAAGAGGAGTCCTATGCTCAAAACTTCAGTGAGCGATTAGGAAAGAGAAGAGGGGCCCTGTGTTCAAAACTTCAGTGAGCGATTAGGAAAGAGAAGAGGAATCCTGTGTTCAAAACTTCAGTGAGCGATTAGGAAAGAGAAGAGGGGCCCTGTGTTCAAAACTTCAGTGAGCGATTAGGAAAGAGAAGAGGAGTCCTGTGTTCAAAACTTCAGTGAGCGATTAGGAAAGAGAAGAGGGGTCTTGTGTTCAAAACTTCAGTGAGCGATTAGGAAAGAGAAGAGGGGTCTTGTGTTCAACATTCTGATGAGTGATAAAAGACAGAAGAAGAGTATTGATTTTCTACTGAAGTGAACAAATAGTTGAAGAGAGAAGATGAGCATTGTGTGCAATTCATTACACTGTGTAAGAAAAGAAAAGTGAAGTGACAATATTAACTATCTTGAGGAATTATAAAATTAAAATGATGTGCACTTCTTTGTTCATAAAATACTTATGACCATGTGTTATGATCATTTGTATCATAAGACAGTGTAAGAATTATTTATTTTGTATAGACAACAGAAGCAGCTTTTGTAATCATGTACTTACTCAAATATTTCTCTCACTTTATGCTGAATCTGTGACTGAGCACTCCTTCTCAAGTCATTGACAGCCATCCAAAACCGTATGTTTTCATGGCTGTATTCTTTGCGTAGGTAGTTGGTGAATTCTTGTAGTCCTTTAAAAAGGAGCATGCTTATGATTACTTATCTGTAGACTCATTAATAAATACATATTTACATTACAAGGATCAAAATTGTCTTTTATATATGAGTTAAGATGTCAGACAGAGTTAGAGCTGGAAATGAATACACAAACAAATTATACAATTTCCTGGTGTCAAGGGAAAGGAGTATAAGTCCAAAACAGTAAATAGCAATTTCACATTTCAGGAACTTTATTGGCACCACTGAAAGCTGTTCACAACCAAGATTAGACTTTTCTTGATTCTAAGTATAGATGTGTAAAATGCAATATTTGGACTCCTTTCCTCAAGCACTGACAAATTATGATGGAATCACACACGTAAAACAAATCTAGTGCACATATGTACTTAACTGCCTCACTCGCTTATTTTTATTTTATCTACCACTTATCTTGTAGGTAAAGGAATTATTGCATTCCACCCAAAAATTGCATGCTGATATTTCATCAGTAGCAAATATTTTGTGGTTCCCTGAAATAAAAAGGAAACATTTTTGCATTTTTAGGGAAAAGTGTGCATGTGTGTGTGTGTTTTTTTTTTTTGTAATATTTCTACCTGCGCCACATAGATACGAGTTCAGATAACGTTTGGGGAGGCAGCTGGTATGATAAACAGCCCAGAAATGAAGCAAAGCCAGCTTTCAGACCCTGCTTAGTGATAAAAGCTGAGTGAAACTCTGGGTTGTCAGTAATAAAGAAAGAAAAAAAAAATGTAAATGGTGTGTTATTTATGGACACTCTTTAATTGCTGTAGTTCTCATGTCTCATTCTAAATTAGGCATTAAAGACTGTTTAATTATGCTCAGAGACCTCTCTATTAGGCTTGAGGTTCTTTTACGTGCCGTAAATCTATGACACAGGACGAACTTCCCTTCCGAAGGAAGCCATGCTAAGATTTTTACACCCGAAAAAATCCATCGTCCTCTACCGGGTTTGAACCAACAAGATCATTTGTACATTACAGTGAAACTTGCAAGCTAGGGCCAGTGATGCTATGGCAGATAATAGTACAGCTTCTGCTGCGCTTCTTTGAATGGGCATGCACGCAAGGGCTGCATAGGTCTGGGTCTAGAGTGGCAAATTCGTAGGGGCAGCAAATTTAGACAAAAAAAGGTGACAATAAAAGAAAACCATGCAGGATGATTGCGGGAATTTTTATTAGTAAGAGGAAAATCAAAGATAGACACATCATGCTATTGGCAACACTGTCTCTGAGCTCTGAGATGTTTTTCATGGCTGGGTAAGGACACATCCAATGTAGAAACAAAAGCTTTGAGTAATACTGTATTAGTGTTTATATTATTGTTTTGTGAATTTCCCCGTTTTATTAATGTAGTGAAGTTCTGATATAAAGTAAATGCACAATTTTTTTTTCAGCATCCACAGAATGCTGGAAAATTCGAAAGTCAGATTTTGAAGATGGAAACTTGAGTTCAATGTCTCTTTGCATTACAAGATGGTCAGCTTGAGAAGATACCTGCAAAAGCATAAATGCTAATTTGGATGCAGTCAATAAAGCTCTTAAGTACATTACTGAAGTGATTAAATCAGAAGCAACTGGGATATTGCAAAAGCTTAACTCTAAAGAAATTGTATTCATGGCTACAGTGTGGGAAAGTACAGGGCTATTCAAAAAGAAGGAACAGATTTCAATCATTTATTTCTTCCAAATTACAAAGGTAGAACCATAATTCCAACATTCCTGGACAGACAAAAATTTAAAATTTGAACAGTCCAAATAGAAGTTCCAATCATGACACATTGGTACTATTGCTTGTCATGCACATCGAATTGTTGAAGCTGTGAATTCAATAACTAGCTGCTCCATGTGTGGCAAGAAATGATCCACATTTTGTTATTTGTCAGGTAACACTGGTGCACATATTCAATGCATAAAAAATGAAAACTTTAGCTTTTCTCTTTCCAGAAATGTTGGAATTATGTTTCTATCTTTTGTAGTTTAGAAAAAATAAATGTTTGAAATCTGTTCCTTCTTTTTGAATAGTCCTGTCAATGCAGTTAATACAACACTTCAGTCAGAAGAAGTGGACATATCTACAGCAGTGAAACTTTACACTTCACTTCTAACTTTCATGGATGAAATGACAAAGTCTTTTGAAGTGCACAAAAAGTTTGGGGTAGAGAAAACTTGAGACTACACAACTTGTACAAGTGTGAAACTAAAGAAAAACATGCAATGAAACGAAAGAAGTTTTTTGATGAATTAGAAAATGTCAGAAAATGAAACTGTGATTTGCAAATCTGATGATGACATATTGAAAACCAATTTTTTAATTATATTAAACATAGTATCCACACAGCTCAAGAAGAGTCTTGGTATCTATGAAGAGTTTTCTGAAAAGTTTTCATTCTTATCCAGTTTGACGAAAACGGTCCTTGATGAACTTTATAATGTTGTAGAACAACTGCAGCGTGTTTATTTAGAGAATATACAGGAGTCTTTTGAAACAGAATTTATCCATCTTAAAAGCTTCCTTTTGAGTTCTGGATATGAGAACAGTCTTCATTGCCTGTCTTAAATGAAATGCTAAGAGAGAAATACCTCTTTGGTATTTATCCAAACATCAGGATAGTAAATATAAGTTCAGTGCAGTTAGCAAGTTATGAGATACCTCTCTCCTGTTCAAATGACATTAATCAGATTATGCTGCAAAATATACAATGCATGAAAAATAAATTGATAGATCTTGACCTAATGTTAAACCAGGAATATACAAATGTAGATATAGTATGTATGACGAAACACTGGCTCAAAGATGATGAATGTGCATTGTATACAATTCCTAACTATTGCATGTTCAACGCATACTGTAGGTTAGATCATAAAAATGGGGGTGTAGGTATTATTCTAAGATCTGATCTGCGATACAAAAATATTAATCATACATCATATTTAAATGAAGAAATTAATTTTGAACATGTTGTATGTGAAATCATATACCCTAATTTTAAATTCCTGGTCATCTGTATATATATAGATCCCCTGATGGTAATATTGATACATTCTTAGATAAGCTTGATATGATGTTGGGTATCTTACAAAATATAAAGCTTCCTATAATATTGTGTGGAGATTTTAATATAGATTTTTTACTTGATTACCCTCTAAGAATGAAAATCCTCATGGTTACTGACTCCTATAACCTCAAGCTACTAATACAAAATGCAACGCATATCACTAGCTCTTCAAAAACATGCTTAGATCAGGTCTTTGCCAGCTGCAATTTTCCTTATTGTACAATCAATAACATTAATACAGGAATCTCTGATCATAACTCAATATTTGTAAGCCCGGAACTACCAGAGAAGAGTAATAAAATTTCATCTAAGGAAAACAAAACCATTTACAAGCGGGTATTTAATGAGCAAAATATAGACTATTTTAAGCATCTTTTAAGTATAGAGTCTTGGGATACTTTAGATAATAATTGCGTTAACAAAAAAGCAGCAGATTTTTTTAACATAATCTCCCATTATCGGGAAATAGCATTTCCATTAAAGAAAGTGAGACCCTACTCTAATTTCTCGTCTAATTGTAAAAGTTGGCTAACAAAAGGAATTATTTTATCATGTAAAAGAAAGAGGATGCCTAGGGAAGTTAATAAAATGACAGAGGATCCCAAATTTAAAGAATATTTTAAAAAGTACTGTAACACTTTATATAAAGTTGTAATTGCAGCAAAGAAATTACATAATGACAATTATATTAATAGTCACAAGAATAAGGGCAAGGCTATTTGAAACATAGTAAAAAAAGAAACTAATAGTAAACAAAAAAATGATAAAATAACATTAACTGTGAATAACAACACAATAGTAAATAAAAAAATCATCACTGACACATTTAATAATTACTTTGCAGTAATTATTAACTAAAACCATGCCTCCACTATCTGATAATATAACCTCACCACAGATTATAAATAATTATGCCTCATTTTATTTATTTCCAACTACAGAAAAAGAAATAGAACAAACTATTAATAGTCTAAAAAATAAAAAATGTAGTGGATATGACGATATACCTGATGCTCTCGTAAAGGAATGTGGAACTTATTTACTCAAACCATTATCAGATATCTGCAATATATCCCTTGCTACCAGCTGCTTTCCGGATGTTTTCAAAATTGCTAAAATTGTGCCCATTTATAAGAAAGGTAATAAAACCTGTGTTGAAAATTATAGACCCATTTCTTTACTCTGTGTGTTTGCTAAAATACTCGAAAAAATAATGTACAATAGATTAGTACCCTTTTTATTAAAGTACAATATAATATCTGAATCACAGTTTGGGTTTCAAAAGGGTAAGTCAATAAATATGGCTATTTTCTCCCTTTTAGAAGAAATATTTAGTGCAAAAGACAAGAATGAACACGCCTTAGGGTTGTTTGTCGATCTATCTAAGGCATTCGACACAGTAGACCACAACATTTTATTAAATAAGCTTGAAAATTATGGCATTAGAGGAGTTGCTAACGACTGGTTTAGATCATACCTTACAAATAGAGCCCATTTAGTCGAAATTGATGGTATGCGGTCAAATTTACAAATAGCTGAGTGTGGCGTACCACAAGGCTCCATATTAGGGCCAGTTCTCTTCCTTATTTATATAAATGACTTACCATTACACATGACTCCTGTTAATACTATTCTTTTTGCAGATGATGCAAACTTTGTGTCCAAAAGTCATTGCCAAAATTTGCTACAACGGACTATACATGACTCAATGTCAAAATTGTGTAACTGGTTAAATTATAATAAATTATTGTTAAATGTTAATAAATCAAGCTACTTAAATTTTGAAAAGTATTCAAACCTCACAAATCAATTCCAAATACTTGTAGAAAATAGCCCAATAAGTCACCAACATTCTACTAAATTCCTTGGTATTACAATTGACAACACATTAACATGGAAAGATCACATTCTCATTCTTAGTAATAAATTGAATCGTTTAACTTACGCAATAAGAGTGTTAAGCAAAGTTTGTAGTAAAGAGGTAATGAGAGTGGTATACTTTGGATATATACATTCAATAATTTCATTTGGAATACTCTTTTGGGGGAACTCTACCCAATCAAATATAGTATTTAAAATACAAAAGAAAATATTAAGAATAATGAATCAGGAACCACCCCATGCTCCAAGTAAACCTATCTTTGAAGAGCTTAACATACTCCCTCTACCATGTATATATATCCTAGAAACAGTCTCCTTCATTCATAATAATATGCAATATTTTAAGAGAAACAAGGATTATCATGCCCATAATACCCGAACAGCTGAAGCAATACATCTACAGTGTCATTGACTTAATAAAACTCTCAATAGTGCATCCCACAAAGGAATAATTTTATGTAATAAGATACCCAAATCTTTAAAAGCTGTGCCAGGAAAATTCTTTAAATCTAAAATGTATAAATGGTTATTAAAACAAAAATTTTATAGCATAAATGAATTTCTTAACTTAGATATTTAACTACTTAACTGTATTCTGTCACACCTGTATATTGTATATTTATATTTCTTGTAATAATTAGTTTGTAAGTCTTGACGAGGCCATATGTACAAATTGTATATCCTCGGTGAATAAAAAATTGAATTGAATCATTCTTCAAATATATTTCTTGGAAGGGTTAAGAACTATTTGCATGCTTTTCATACAGTGTTTGAATCTGATTGTGAACTAGACTTTGGGAATGTGATAAATCTGTTTGCTGATAACAAGGCAAGAAGAAAGCCATTGAAGTATTGAACTACTGACAACATTCTTTGTTGAAATATTAATAATTTTTTGGTTTCTACTGAGTTTTCTTTTATGTGTGTGTGTGTGCGTGTGTGCTGGACATGTTGCAATGAATCTTTCTACTCTGAACTCAAGGTTAATTGCTATAAGTCCGTACAATATTTTCTTTTTTCAAAGATTTCTTCTTTAAATAATATATATCTATTCTAAATAGCCTGTTTGCAATTTTGCAGTTAATTTTTTTCAGAATTGCCTAAGTTTGTTGTTGGGGAAGAGGGGGCAAAAAAAAATTGGTGGGCCCATGGGCATAACATTACCTATTTACAGGTCTGGGTATGCATATTTAACACATTGAAGCCCAGCCATTTCGTTAGTTGAAGGGCCAAGAAACCCAGGGTTTTTATGCCTACTTTGAGTTATTATCTACAGTACATCAATCAAATTTGCCAAAAAGTATAGAGACCATCTAAAAGTGTGGTATTCAAGGATTTCTTAACAAGTAAGAAAATAGTCATAACTTCCGTATTAATATTTTATTTTAAATTTACTACAAGTATCAAATATGAGTTTGTAAAAGACTGCGTAAAGCAGCTTACACTTCATTTATTGAAAGTTCGAAAAACTCTCCCTCGGAATCAGAATTTTCCAGAGCTTCATTTATATCCTGAATTTCAGCTTCAGTTCACAGAAATTGAGGAAAATGCAGTAATTTAACATTTAAGAACAACAAATGTAACAAAAGGTTGCCACCTTGAAGGCAAAATGGCGCGACTACCCGAGAGCAACCAATATTACTAAATCTCCTAAATTTCCTAATAGTTGATTAAAGCAAGGACAGATGGCAGCACAAAACAGACAACTAAATGATAACTGATGTATGTTCTTTGCCACTTAGCCCAAGCCCAAGACCGAATTAAGGCTGTGGAATTTCATTAAAAGCATTAGAAATACCTGCCCGAGCTATGCTCGGGGGTGGGCCGCATGAACATTTCGCAGGCTCGAGTATACTCGGGCTTGGGCTTCAATGTGTTAAAGGTCCCAGGTGCTGTTAAAACCCGAGGAAGGCTGTTATTTCTACAACTTTGTTGACGTGGGAAGCACATCTTTTAGCAAGGAAATTGCACTGGTGAACTGTTTGTCTCTGCCTTATTGGCCAAATAGGTTACTCAATCTAGTAATTCACAAGTGTCTGCCAGGTTGTTTTTGACGTTGGTCAGGAGATGTCTTGGCCTATCTTGAGATAGGCCTGAATGAGACAATTTTGTGCTCATGGGAGGAGGATTCTGTCAAGGAAGTGTATACCACAGTATACTATCATATTAATTTTTTTTTTTTTGGGTAGTGTTTAATGCCTGCTTTAACTACTAATGGCACCATAGGCGGTGACACTGATGATACATGAATGATGATGGAGCACCGGTGGAATGTAATGGCGGGGGAAACCGGAGTACCCGGAGAAAACCCGCCCCAGCGCTGTTTTGTCCACCACAAATCTCACATGCGGTCGCTTGGGATCGAACCCCGGCAGTCTAGGTGAGATCATATTAAATATTATGTCTCAATTATTTATTTTACTATCAGGTCGAAACTGGTTACAATTAATTTGCTTCTTACTTAATTTTATCTACTGCCATATCTCTCAAGTTTTAAAATTCCTTTTAGAAACTCCAAAAATTATAAATTCACATATAGATTAATGTAATAATGAACAAATTTAAACAAGAATAAAACTCTTTTTGGTTGATGAGGGGCAGATTGGATTGGTTGATGAGGGGTGAATTAAGTAAAATTAAATAAAGGCTCTTCTTCCCCCCCCCAAAAAAAAAAAGAATGTTTGCCCAAAATTCAAACTTTTAAGAACAAATGAAAGCATTGGTTTCATTGACAATACTAGGTTTATTAAGTGGATATTTTTGAAACGTTTCAGCAATCTTTTGCCTTGAGCGTGCTATGAAGTATAGTGTTTAGAATTCTACGAGATGACATCGTTGAAGGTTAGTTATCCACTCGGTTTTGTATACGATCGAGAACAGGATCTAAACCCAGCTATTTCATTACTTCCCTCCTTTGTGGTCCTTTGTGTATGCTGCTATATAGTGCATAAATCATATTTCATTAGCTGTAATCCTTAATTTTTTTCTTCTACTTATTCTCCAGACTTTACTGGCATAACTCCTACAAGAACCTTATATAGGCACAGTCTTGTGTTCTTTTGTACCAAAGACTGTTTCATAATACTATTAATTATCCCCTTTGTTTTTGTAAATGTTTTAATTTTGTTTGGTGTATTAGCTTCAATCTCAGAGGTCAAATTATAACAAACTTAAATACATTTATCCCGTTAAGATTGTTTAAAACAATTTTGTTATGTACAAGATACTTTCAGCAAAACAACCATCACTTTAATTCAAGATCTTCTCGGGCTTCTAGCCAGGTAAAAACTTGGCTTGACACCAACGTTTCGAAGAAGTGCATCTTCCTCGTCTTCAGGGTGAACTGATGCTTCCCTCCCATTTCTGGACATTCTAGTTACCAGAAAAGCGGACGGAACTCTTGGTCATGCCGTCTACCGAAAACCTACACACACGGATCTTTATCTCAACGCAAACAGCTTCCAGCATAAGTCACAACGAATGGGCATTCTAAACACATTGGCACATAGAGCAGTTTCTGTATCAGACCCAGATAATCTGCAAATGGAATTTCAACACCTAAAATTCACACTCCAACAAAATGGATATTCAGCCAAGGACATCACATCAGCGCTGAAAAGAGCCGGACGAAAAAGAAAAATGATCAGTTCACCCTGAAGACGAGGAAGATGCACTTCTTCGAAACGTTGGTGTCAAGCCAAGTTTTTACCTGGCTAGAAGCCCGAGAAGATCTTGAATTAACACGTCGCCAGGAAAGCTATAGTTCTTATTTTAACCATCACTTTGTTTGTATTGATTTCCATGTTGTATCTTTTTCCAGTTATATCAGTGGCAATATTGTGGGCTATCAAAGCTATATAAACAAAGCATTAGGGCAATAGTTCACAAAATCTTTATGTGGCATCCTTGAAGTTACTAATCTTTTTTTTTTTTTTTTTTTTTTTTTTGTATTTCACCCACCCACCCCCACCCACCCCCACCCACACACCCACACCCTCATCCTCACCCTCTCCCTCTCACTCACTCACTCACACACACACACAAAAAAAAAACCTGGATTTAGACCTAAGCAACCTAAGCAATTTTCAGGGGGAGGGGTAGTATTTTCTCTATTCTTCTGCTCCCCCTTTTTTTGTTTTTTTTTTTGTTTTACTGTAAATTTATTTTTAAAAAATGTTAGCAAATCTTTTTGAAATTTGATCTTTCAACTTGTGGAAGTCGAATGTTGTTGTTTTTACTGCATTTTCGCAGGCTCAAGGCGATTGTAAAAGAAAAACTGCAGCTGCGTAATTTTATTGTAAAACGTGTAGAAGGGGCAAAGAGGAAATTATTGCATTTAGCTGCTTGTATAAACAACAATGCCTCATTGAAAATCAAATAGGATGTATGTTTATCACTATTAATATAACTCAATTATATTTTCAAGAAGGGCCTATGTCATTGTCAATAGTTTAAAAATAATCACAGTCAGCCTTTCAGAAATCAGTTTTGTTTCAACAATGAATGTTTACATATGTTTCGAACTGTTCGACTATATTTTAGTATTCAATGGACTTAGATAGTGAGCAGTTGTAAGTAGGCACTCATTTCGTAAATTACAACTTCCAAATAAGTGAACCTGAATCGCGTAAAAAGTTAGTGGCTCACAACATAGAAAAACTGCTAAAGTAAAGCAAGAAAAAAATAGGGCAGTAATTGAAAAGTGTAAAAACTTGGACTTTTACTAGTTATTTTTCTGCATTTTATTCTTTTTTTAGGAAATTTATTATTCATTGGAAATAAATTAAGAGTTTTGTGTATTAATTATTAAATTGAGCAGAGTTAAGTAAAAAATGTGCTCATAATTTTCTTTCTACAACATTGCTAAAAAAAGAAAAAGAAAAGATCATAGATGTTCATGGTGCTGCTGTTAATACAAATTCTACTAATAAAGAATTAACAGAAACAAGTATTATCCTGATATATGGTGGACTTTATTTGGACAGTGTAGTGATATGGGTGAAAGTACCAGTAGGGGTGGCGATAACAATAATTTCAGCGCATGTGATTCAAGAGGATATGAAGATAGTTCATTTGTAAATAGGGTTGCCAACTTTAACTGGAGCCAAAACCAGACAACTCAAAAATGTATTATTATCATCAATTAATTGTTATTATTCACAACACATTACACAATACATACATTATGCTGCTACATGCATGTACTTATTTAACATGATGGTCACTATTAATACTGCTAATCCAGCCATTTCTGCGAGCCCCTAGTTTCTTTGCTATTTATACTTCTTTTCTGACTTCACAACTTTAACAACTTCTTTCCCACTGTCAGATTTGACAACTTTAGCAAATTCAGCACATTTCATATGGCATAGCTAAAATTCACAAATTGTTCAGCTTTCACTTTCAGTCATTTTATTTTATTGCTCCAGATATTAAGCATCTCACTGAAAATCTGCTCTACAAATGCATTGAACGGTGGCACTGCTAGCAAATGTTGAACAACTTTCAGAAATCATATGCTTTGCATCTCTTTAAAAATATCACCCATTTGTTTGAAATGTTTGAGTCTGTTAAGTCCTTACAATATCACTGTATGTCCATTTGTTCTTCTGTACAGTCATATTATATAGCAGCAAAAATAACAAATAAGTCAGGACAATTTTGCATTTTCATTTTATTATCAGTGCTAGTAATAAAGACCCACTAATTTTAAAAGGAATACCGTTGTCGAAAAAATGAACATGCCAACTTATATTAAAATACATACATAAGAATTTGTCGCTATAAATCCCCAATGTTCTCAACTTGTGATACAATCTGATATAAAATATTGAAACCAAAGATTAATCGAATTGAAAAGTTTAACTGACTCGATTGTTATTATTTTGCCTCTGTAAATCTTTTTTTAAAAATTAAATTAGTGAATATGAATTTAGTCTAATTTAAGGAGGCCCAAAAACTGGACTTTGACATCTGGCCGGGACGTTTGACTGGACACCACATTTTTTATTTAAAAACATGACTGTCTGGTCGAAAATCGGGCTGTACGATTGAAAACTGGACTGTGCGGTTGAAAACCAGACTGTTGGCAATCCTATTTGTTAAATGACATAATGATCCCACTAAATGGGTTACAAATCATGCAATGCGAGACTGCATACTAAGACATGGGGTAACACAAAATATCGACGAAAAGTTTGAGTGCACAGACGACAGTATTCAGGCACTGCCAAGATACCTTTTGCAATCACAATTCAGCTGAACTTTATTTAATGATGAAAGTTAGTGGTTAGTGTTTTTTATATATAAATCAGAGTTTGTAGTGCTCCCTGTAGGGTCTTTGGGAGGGCAATTATCTTAGCTACAGAAGGTTACAATGACTGGAAAAATAACTTATGAAAGAACATGGAAATTCCTATGAACATAAAAATGCGAATTCAGTAATGTTAGCAAGAAAAAATACGACTAAAAGAATTTATAGGGCTTTGCTACTTCAAACAGAAGAAGAAATAAAGTATTGGAGGGAAGTTCTAAAGCATATAGTAGCAATGGTAAAATCCCTCGCTATGCATGATTGCTGTATAAAGGTACAGATGAAAAATTTGGTTCTAACAATAGTTGAAATTATATCATGTCATTAAAACTGATGGCACAGTTCGACCCATTTCTCACCAAGCATATAAAGGGATATGGAAATAAAGGAAGTGGTACAACATTGTATTTATCATCACAAGTTTGTGATGAGTTCATTAAAATAATATTCCTGGTAAATTCAAAACTTGCAAATATGCATAGAGGCTTGTGACAGTGATGTGATTAAATAAAAAATAAAAGAATTTGAGTCGGTTTTTGTAACACAAACCTCACTTATTTTTACTTAGTCGGAATTAAGGGTTGAAAATGGGAACAACTGTTTCCCGAAACCAGTCCCCAGTAAGTAAAAATAAGTGATGTTTGTGTTACAAAAACCAACTCAAATTCTTTTATTTATTTTTTTATCCCTGGTAAATTTTATAGTAAGTGAAATAAAACCAACTAAGTAACAACTTTTCAATAATTTTAGATTCAACTCCTAACATTGAAATACAAATCAATTAGCATTCATTATTTGATATGTAGCTGAATGAGGCTCACCAGTAGAAAGGTTTGTGAAATTTCTGTCTAACTGTGGTCATAAGTCTGAAAGACTATCTACAGTTGTGTTGGAAACTTTGAATGAGATTGGTCTTGCTTAAACATTTCTGTGCTCAGTCCTGTGATACGGCTAGTAATATGTCAGACACAGATTCAGGTCTTCAAGTGCGAATTAAGATTTAAATCCCCTTGCTGTGTATGTTCAACGCTCAGCTCTTTCTCTCAAACTTGTTGATTCTTCTGCTGTGGGATGTTGTATGTCTGTAGCAAACTTCTTTGGTGTTATTCAGGAGTTATATAACTTTTCTCAGTATCTACAAAAGGGGGAAACTTTTATTATCCCATCTGAAACCAAACTTGTTGAAAAGTCTTTTACAAACAAGATGGTTGGCCTGATACGATGCTTGTCGTAGTTTGTGCTCTTTGAGATTAGAAATCCAATCAACTCTAACTGCAATATCTGACAACAGAGAGAAACCATTTACTCATTCTAAAGCTGCAGTATTTCATGATTCACTCCAAAATTTGGAGACATGCTTTACTGCATTATTGTGGAATGATATTTTAGAAAGGAAGCAAAATGTTACAACCTACTGAGCCTGAATTAGAAGCTGTCATCAATCTTTACAATTGATTATAAGCATATCTTGAATGTAAGAGATTTTTACAAGGAAAAACCTATGAACCTGTGTGGTGAAGATACCTAAAATTCCAACAGCACCAGGAAACGTAAGCTGCACCATGGTGAACAAAGAGAATATTTTGTATTTTCTGGCAGAGACAATTGCAGAATAAATGTTTTCAATGTTGATATTGACAGAATTTGTCAAGAACTGAAATGTAGATATGAAGAATTTTTTGCTAATTTTGATTTTCTTACTCAGCTCTGTGAGTTAGAACAAAACAAAATTTTGAATGGGCTCAAACTTTACAAGCTACTTACTTGGACAATATAGACAATGAATTTGATAATGAATGCATTCACCTTCAATGCTATATGAGTGAGGATAATTTAGGTAAAAAAATGTTATTACTTGTGTGTACAAAACACTCCACAAGAAAGGCCTCAGTTGCTCTGTGGCCGAGTGGTCAGACCACTCGCCTCTCTACTAGATGGCCCGGGTTCTATCCCAAGCGACTGCAGGGACAAAATGGCACAGAACCTGGTTTTCTCCAGATTCTCTGGTTTCCCCCATCTTTGCATTTCACCAGTGCTCCATCGTCATTACACGTATCATCAGTGTCATCACCTGCGGTGCCACAAGTAGTAAAAGCAGGCATTAAACACTATCAAAAAAATGAAAAGAAAGGCCTCTTTGATGTTTATCCTAATAAAGAAGTAGTGCTAGGTATATTTCTATGTGCACCTACAGCAAATTGAAGAGGTGGATTCCAAAACCAACTAAGTGAAAAAAGATAATTTTTCAGGAGGGCAGAAAAATTTGTAGAATTGGTTTGAAGCACGTTTTTATTGGACATTTTTTTTTTTTTTTTTTTTTATTGTTTCATTTATATAGCTCCCTTTAACATCAATGGTCATATCGGGGGCTTTGACTTGTGAAACTGTAGGTTCAGAATGTTAGGTTAATAAACTTTATGTTACTAAACACATGCACATTTACTCTCACATTCATACTTCCAGACTCTATGGGGGATAGAGAATAATTCTGGTTAAAGAAAAATTTTCCGCCCCAGCCAGGAATCGAATCTGGAACCTCCAGGTGAGAAGTCAGGCAGTCAATGAGGATTATTGTTTTGTCATATCTATTATAATAAAGATGAGTCATTTACATTTTTCTGAGTAGTTTGCATTTATATCTTAAAGTTTATAGGCAAGACTTAGCAGGATTTGGAAACAAATGCTAGGCGTTTGGCAAGCAAGGCAAACATGGTATGTTTAAAGAGAAATTGCACAGGTTTTTGTAAGAGTATTGTATTACATATTAGTTGCTATTATATAAAATCATTAATTAATGCAATATATTACGTACGTACCTACATTAACTGAGAAATGTTATTAAATTTCAACAACTGTAGAACTCTCAGCTTTTACATCAAACAGAGGCTAGATTTTTAGTCTTTCTTTAAATGAATACAATATTAAGTAAACATATGTTACAATATTTTATTTAAACTAAATAAAAATGCTTCATTTCACTATGTAATTTGATGAATACAGTATTAAGTAAAAATATATTATAATACTTTATTTACACAGTACAAAAATGCTTCATTTCACTTTATTTGATGTGATATATAAATAGTTTAACTATATAAAAGGTTCTTCATCGTCATGCTCACGAATAATGTTATCACAGTCACCTTCAGGTTGCTTAAGCGCTTGGTCATAAAATTGCTGAGCTTGTTTATTTTCTGCAGGTATGTACTTCATAAGCTTAAGAACATCATTCCTTTTGTCAACACTAATGGTGTTCTTTGGTGCCACAACAGAATATTAGAGAAAGCTGCAGAAATTAATGTATTCATTTTTGTCACATTGTGAGGAGAAAAGTCCCTATAATAAGTATTCTTGGTGAATAAATAGGTGCTGTTTTAGAATACTTAAAACATATTCTTGCATTCTAAATGGCATTTTAGTGTTCAGTGCATTTTTTGCACTTAATTTATAATCCCTACATACCAGTATTTTCCTAATATCCTTACTATTCCATGGTCTTTGTAGTTATCATGGTATTCTGATGGTCTAATATGGTCTGCCTTTTCCGGAATATCCTCTCCCTTCTCCCAAACACCCTATCAGGAGGCAGGTAACTGTGCCCTCTGGTTGGAAAAATGTGTTGGATTTTAGTGAAACTGTTTCATAAGTGCAGCAATGCCAGTGAGGCTTTTATTTTGCACAGAACATGAGTCAGAAAACAAGCGCAGCTGCATAGACTTTTTTCTAAAATACAGAGTTTCTAGAATTTTAAGAGAATCCATTAAAACAGAACAGACTTCATTGAAGCCATGACCAGATTGATTTTCGGTCCAAGTATAAATAAGGGTGTTTTCCTTACAGCTTTTTTTGTTGATGACAAATATCTGGGTATAAATCCAAATCTGACATTGCTAAAATACCTCATAGACATTTATTTTAGGGAGAGGTTGATTCTGTTGCATGTCGAAAGAAACACTTACAACATTATGTTTACTGGATTTCAAAAGCTAAAAAAATCTTGTGGCTCATAGTTTATGACGACAATATTGAGTCATTAGTTCAAGTTTTTAGAGGTGCTGTTTGAGTTCTTAATCACAACCTTTGTTTTTTCACAAAAGGTACAGATGTCTGTTTTGGGACCTGCACAGCCTAAATTTAATTTCTTTTGAAATATTTTGAAAACCTTACTATTACCTTCAGGGATGACTTTTTCTATCTTTTCCTCATACGCCACAGCTTTTTAATGCTTAACTCTGGGGACAGGTAACATCAAGCACTTTTCCCTCTTCCATAATGACTTCCTCTGCTCTTCAAGGATGATAGATAAGCAACAGTGGACTGTGTTACCTCTATATTAAGATCTGTCTCTTTTCTCAGATTATATTTCTCTATGTGCATAGAAATGTTTACAAAGAGAGTTTAATCTGAACCGGCCAACTTGAGGTACAGACAAGAATGTACTAGACCTGACACACTTCAGTAGAAAATCATCTTGCAATGCCTTAGTTTTATTATCATAAATCTTGCTCTGGAATGATTTAATATCCCCTAACTCTAACTCATCAACTTTGCAAGGGTTCTTATTAACGCGTGCACATGTAACACTGGGAGCAGCTTTAGAAGAAGCACTATTTCTAGCGTACTTACGGCGATTCTTGTCCCAGTTGTCCTCATCTTTATTTCTTTTTCATCCCCTTCTTACATCCTTCACAGGTTTGCTGTAATCATCAAGATTATCGCACATTGCAAACACATAATGTAGGAACAAACTCCAACATTCAACTGGAAGTAGTGAAAAAAGGTGCAAATCACTGCTCAGTCAGCTGTGACTTTTGTCTATGCGCATGCCCACTGACTTAGTTGGGTTTGGAATAAAACAGAAGATGACTTAGCTGGATTTGAAGAACATCACAGAGTTTTACTTTCTTTAGTCTGTATGTACAATGTACATAGTGGATAGAGAAGGTATTGTATTCTACCCAAAAATTTAATTTGAAATATATGTTTTGGGGCCCCCTGAGTCCAAAAAAAACATCTTTAGAAAAAGATCCATGTGTATGTGCGTGTGCATGCACGTGCATGTGTGTGTGGGTGTGTGTGTGCATGCATGCATGTGTGTACATGGAGAGCCTAGCTCATAAAAACTAAAAGACCATTAAATACCAAACTTGGTATTTAGGTTTAGCATCTACCAAAGATGCAACACAAAGATTTTCAAGAAAATCCCCCCCCCCCACAAACTACCATTTACATAGAAACATTTTTGAAAATTTTGATTTTCTTAAAAATGGCTTTACAATTTTGATTAAAATCCTGTATATTAAAGCTATTTAATCCCAAATAAAATGTGTGTGTTTAATTTTCTGGGAGTAGCCTCTGAAGACCTCTTTATTCTGGATGAATTTTGCCGAATTTTGCTTAACTCCTAAACCATAAAAGATAGACAAAAGCTTACTACACAAAAAATGCGGATCTCATCAAAACACATAAATTATGTCCTTTACGTTTTTGTTTTGGAGAGATAGTCTTTGATATTGGTTTCAATTGTGAAGTACTTATTTTTTTCTCGGACAGGAAGTGTCTACTTTTGTTCTACTCCTCGCCAAACAAAGAAGCGATTTGCAATGACAATTGCATAACGATAGCTTTTAAAATATTTGACTATCACTTCAACCTAGTGCATTCCCTTAGTTCCCTTCTACTTATAAGGAACTAAGTAATAAGAACAATCTGCTAATGTTTATCTCGATTAGCATTGTGTAAAAAGAAGAATAACCTTTTGTAAGAAGTTTGTAGAGCAGCAAGATATACATTTTATTTGTCATGTAAATATCTTTAATATACAATACTTTAATCAAAATCATTACAGCCATTTTTGGGGAAATAAAAATCTTTGAACATTTTTCATATAAAGCGTAGTTGGGGGTGAGGGGATTTTCTTGAAAATCTTTGTGTCGCATCCTTGGAAGATATAGAACTTAAATACCAAGTTTGGTATTTAACAGAATTTTCATTTTTGAGCTATGCTGTCCACAGACACACACGGACCTTTTACTAGAAATGATTTTTTTGGATTTAGGAGGTCCCAAAACATGTATTTCTGGTGAAATCTCAGTATCAAATTTTTGAGTGCAATGCCTATATACTATGCCTTTGTATGTGTAGAGAAAGTAAAAGGTATCACAAGATACAATGGAAAGAGAGGGTCTGGCATGGGCAAAAACAGCAACAATGTTATTGAAGGTGAAACTGTTGTTGATAAAGATCTATGCCCACTAAGTGGTAATGTCGATAAAACTAATGAGAGAAAACTAAAATGTAGAGAGAGAAAATATGGAATAAAAACTGGGAAAAGTTGATGCCAAGATATTGTATTTAAAACTTTTTGGAAATAATAAGAAAGAAGTTCTGAAACAATTAGGTAATTTTACACGGAAAGTAAGAGAAAAATGGGGGAGGAAAATTGCCAAAGAAAGAGAGGATCTTAATAATAGAACCAATGAAGTAATTCAGAGAAGAGGTAAATAACTTGATAGGGCATGAAAATGTAAAACAGAGGGATAGGTACATATACATAGATAACCTGGGTGTGATAACTGTATGTGATACCAAAGTCAGCAACTCCAGGAAAATAACTATACATGTATGATGTTTGTAACTTGAAAAGATGAAATAAATTATCTGTCTATAAAATAGATATGCTTTCTTTGTTAAAATGTGGAAAACATAATTTACCTGTAGGATCTGAAACCAACTCCTCCATGGAAAGAGCCCAACGTTTCACCCGTCTTTCTGTTGGAGCTTCAACTCTGTAACACATACATCACTTATGAAACAATACTTAAATTTCAAAATATAACACATTTTCTTTAAACAGAGTATAATAGATTTTAGTTAAAAGGTAATTACAGATGGAACAATTTAATACCATAGCCAGGATTTTAATCAGTCTATGGAATTGAATTTTTCAGTTTGATTTCTATCTTTCAAACCTTGGTCTACATACTGCTTGTGTGCAAGAACAATTATCATACATATTTACTTATTAATATTTAACTGTATTTTATATTTATACAGTATTATTTAGCAAAGTTTTAACAAAAACTATTACTGATATTAGTTTCTGATATTGAAGTAGTTACAAAAACTGCAGAGTGTGCCAAATGACCATCGCTTTATGCAAGATGCCCTGAACCTGTTTAACAGAGCTACATGGAGTAGGTAGTGTTTTCCCAGCAAAATAAATAACCAACGTTTTATAATGTTATTAGAGAAGTTTGTAAAACATTTTCAACCTAAAATTGTTCTTAGTGTCATATTTTAAACTTCAAAGCAACTAGTTTTATAGCAAATCTTTATACTAGTAACCAAAAATGTTTTCAGCATGCCAATGTTTAATCTATTTATAACATTTCTGTTGGCTTCAAAATATACACATTGTTTGTTTTGTTGATTTGATAATAATATTAATATAGTGGTTATATTTATTGCCATGTTCAATTATAAACAAGAATATTTTCCTCCAAGATACTTTTATCATGACCTATCTTCAGAATGAACCTGTTTTTATAAAATATGTATTTGCATATGCTTTACTGCATTTCAGTAATTTTGCATATAAAATGTTTTGGATCATTTTACACTCATAATTATCTGTAACATAATCACTAGCGTTGTAAGTAAATCTGCTATGAACATAACCACAATAATGCATGGAATTATTTTCATACAAAGGATTGTTTAGCTGCCAGAAGTTGCAGTCCTCAGTAATCCATGGGTTGGAGGGTTGGGCGCCTGAGATGAAGGGGTCGTACTCTGCGTATGTATCACAGTACTGGATCAAGTTATCTAAGGCTTGTGATACTTTCACACGAGTTCGCACAAGACAGCTTCTTAGGAAATCAACCTGCAAAAAGATGTAATCTTAAGTAACTCATATTTGCACCAATTTTAAGAAAGTTGATATTTTATTTCTCTGTAACACAAAATATTATTAAAATAGATTTCAGTTATGTATAGAGGAAAAATAAAAATGAAAAAGAAATTTAAAGGCTCTTTAACACTTGTTTTTAAACCTTCTGAATGAGACATATTTCATTTAACTTTTCATAACATACTAAATATGATTTATAGGTTATAGAAAGCATCTTTCTTATACTATTTTATCAACTTTTTGTGAAACCAAAATTGGTATTCAAAGACTAAAATATATGATTATGTTCCAAATTGTATATTACAAAATACATTGTAACATTACTGATATATAGTCAATAACTTGGGGAGGGGGGGAAATTACCCTCTTCCCAATATTTATTTATTTATTAGTCTGATTCATAAATGAGTTTGCCAAGTGACACAGAACAATATACATTTAGAGGTTTTTAACAAAAAATTTTATAAGTGAGTATAACAAAAAATGTGATGTTGAAAATGAGTCGGAATAGTAATAACAAAAAATATTTTATCATACATTATAATAGTTATATAAAATTAAGCTATGAGAACAAATTGTAGCAGATTATAAAAGATGTGCAACAATAAAACAAAAAAAACCTACAAAAATAAAGTGATTTATAAACCATAATACATTTTACGTTCTATTCAAACCATATAAATGATTTCGAAAAATGGCTACGGAATGTTTTATGATGTTTTCCGTGACTGCTTGTTCCACACTTCTGTTAATTTTATATTTTGCCCTCCATTTCACAAACATGCTTGTAATTGAGAGAACGTAGGCTTTCATGGCCGGAGTCAGTGTAACTAAGAAATGTTTCCGGGCTGTTTTGCCGTGGTCTGCTGGTGTTAGGAGTACCTTTGAACATAACGGTACGATGAAAGTCAACTGTCTTCCGAGTTTGCAGCTGCCTCAGGTGTTCGAGTTTCAAGGCAAACTGTATACGGGAGGCTCAGTGCAGTCGGCCTCTATGCAGACGTCCATCAGTGTGTGCCCCACTCACTCGAATACACATACAGTTTCATTTACATTGGAGTTAGCAACGTCAACATTGGACCTTGAAAGAATGGAGGAATGTACTGTTTACAGATGAGTCCATATTCAGTTTGAACAGATTCCCGTCGCACAATAATCTGGAGAGAACATGGAACTCGGTTTCATCCTACCAACATTGTAGAAACATGCCCATTTGGTGGTGGTGGCGTATTCGTGTGGGCAGGCATAATGTCCAACGAACGTACAAATCTGCACATCTTCAACAGTGGTACTGTGAATCCCAGAGGTACTGAGACAAGCTACTGGAACCACATGTGCAATTGGTCCACACTTCATCTTAATTAACAATAATGCACATCTGCATAGAGTCCACCTGGTGGACGACTATCCTGAGAGGAGGTCAGCGATATGAACCCTATAGAGCTTGCCTAGGCTGCATTAGGAAGATGAGTTGCAGCCCGCCAGCCCCCATCGAGGACACTTCCAGACCTCCGACGTGCTCTCTGTGAGGAATGGCAACTGCTGCCTGCAGATCTCTTGAACCACCTTATAGAGAGCAAGCCACGGCACTGCGAGGCCTGTGTAGCCATGAGGGGTCACCACACCCCATATTAACTGCTCAACACCATCATTATCAACATGGGAATGATCCTCAGATTTTATGCTTGCATAAAAAGGTGTCCTGAGGTCAAAATTGTCTGCTATTTCTCACTCTATTGCATTCCAGATCATGTATGATGCATTGGTAACAACATATTGCATTATGCTTAACTTTTGTACGCTTGTGATAGTTTGGTAATAACATATTGAATATGCTTATATTTTTAACAGTATTGATCAAGGTGTCAGAAGTTTTGTATTATGAATTGACATTTAGAATAAAAATTGGTGTATTGAATTTTCTGAAATAAGGTTCATTTCACATTGAATTTTCTAAAACTCAGAAATCACCAAATAGACAAGAACTTACTGTGTGGATTACTAAAGTATATAATTTATACAAAATTTTTATGGCATTAACCTTTATAAAATATTTGCTGCTGTTTGTATATATTTTCACGCATTTTAATATAGGTACTTAAGTGGACATTTCTTTGTTTCTCATTAGCCAATGCAAAGCCTTTTAACATAATGGGTAACATAATACTCTGACTAGATTTTTGGCGTTAGATTATGTATTATGTTGGATAAACTTTAACAATTATTTGTAAATTTATATCATGAACAACAGGGCATACAGGAAAAGAAAAATGATTATAGTAATTTCAATATTAAATATGAAAATTAATCCAAAGAACTCTTGTGATTATTACATGCTGAATACTTATGTGTTGTAATTGACTCAGTCAATGAGGAAGCAAACCACTTTGGTAAGGAACTAATCTCTTTTTTTTTTATTATTATTATTATTATTATTATTATTATTATTATTATTATTATTATTATTATTATTATTTATTATTATTATTATTATTAATCATCATCATTGTCATTGTCAGTCATTGTTGTTGTTATTATTGTTGTTGGTGTTGTTGTTGTTACCATTACTATTATCATTATTATCATTATTATCATCATCATCATTATTATTATTATTATTATTAATATTATTATTGTTAGTACTACTACTATTATTACTATTATTATTATTATTATTATTTTTTATTTATTATTTATTATTAGTAGTACTATTACTATTATTATTATTGTTACTACTAATTTTTTTTTTTTTTTTTTTTTTTTCATTTATTCAAAACAGCATGCCCCATTACCGAAGTAATATTACATGCATTACATATTTCACACTATTTACTTTGTGTATACATTATTTACATAGTTTTGTATATTTTAATACTTTTTTCAGTATTGTTATCTCAAGTTGCACTTTTTCACTTGTCCTTCAGACCCTATCATACACTATTGCTTTCACATATTTGTTAAAATGTCTAAAATGTTTGTGTATTAGTTCTTCTGTGGCACTGGCCATGTTCCTCACTTTTGCAGATTTCCTCTTTTAGCTTGTTTCTGGATTATTATTATTATTATTATTATTATTATTATTATTATTATTATTACTACTATTATTGTTATTGTTATTATTATTATTACTATTACTATTATTATTACTACTATTATTACTACTATTACTATTATTATTATTATCATTATTACTATTATTATTATTATTATTATTGTTATTATTATTACTATTATTATTATTATTATCATTATTACTATTATTATTATTATTTTTATTATTACTACTATTACTATTATTATTATTATTATTTTTATTATTATTACTACTATTATTATTATTATTACTATTAATATTACTATTATTACTTCTATTATTATTATTATTATTATTATTATTATTATTATTATTAGTATTACTTTTATTATTATTACTATTATTATTGTTTTATAATTAGCTTTTGTTGCATTCCAAAACCTCATCATCACCTGCATAATTATGTTCTTGATTTTAGATATATTTTTAGCTTCATCTTCCACTTCTGGTATAGTAAATTGTTTTCCTAATGTATTTGGCAAGAAGTGCTCTTGCAACACAAGCCTGATTCTGGATATACATGCATTTATTAAGGTCACTTCCTGAAAATGGTGTAATTCCATATTTCTTAAATCTACACTCCATAGTAATTCATATTTCTGGACCCATAACCAGTCATTCTAGTGCTCACATTTATTCTCATTTATAGCCCATGAATACACATTTATCACACTTTAAAAATAATAAGCACCAGGTTCTGTCACTGCAGTTAATGTTCTTCTTTGTAACAAAACAATATTTTTATATTAATTTGTTATCCTTATATTTCTGGCAAAAGAATAATGGTAACTATTGCAGTTATGTTTGCCAATTTGTTGTTATTTTGTTTTGTTTTTTTTGCAGTCACTGTTCTGTTCCTGAAATTTTTTTTCACCTGGCAACTGATGTGTTCAAAATATTCCTGCTCTAAGTTTGTACAAGTGTAACCAAGACACTTTATTAGTTTTAAGTGTGAATCATATGAATTTACACCCAGTTTTTGAGCCTTTGCTAATGTTTTGTGTTCTTTACTTCAATAACTGTTTTCTGCATGTCTTTTGTACCTTACTAACACTCTGAAAATTTTAACTCTTTTCATATCAAACTTCTTTTTCCCCTTCAGTTTAAGAACATATTTGCTGTCAGAAGTGATGGCATTAAAGTTGGTGTTGAAAAGAAAACCAAAGTTCAGTGTCAATGTCCATTTTCCTTGCTGGGTGGTGATAATCTACATTATCAGCCAATGAACTTTTGTTTCCCAAAGAGCTAAAGTGTTTACTTTCTCTACATGCACTATGTGCACAGTGTATAGAGAAGGTATTGCACTTCACCCAAAAATTTGATACCGAGATTTCACCGGAAATATTTGTTTTAGGGTCCCTTATATCCAAAAAAAGCATTGTCACAAAAAGGTCTGTATGTGTGTGTATCCATGTGTCTGTGAAGACGATAACTCAAAAATGAAAAGTCGCTAAAATAGCAAATTTGGTATTTAAGTTTAGTATCTTCCAGGGATGCGACACAAAGATTTTGAGAAAAATTGTCAGCAACATCTGCATCATAGCCAGGAATTGTGCCAGATGCTCTTCGGTGATGCTTGAAGCAGCATTCCTTCAAAAAATAAATATTTATATAAATCCAAAACTAATTAAGTTTTTGAGGGATTGGTTCACTTGCATTGTTATTTAAATGAAACCTATGTGTCTTTTTTAAGCGGTAAATGATTAAGGAGTGATTATAATTTTCACTCCTTTGGGAATATGTAGCATCTGAACCATAGTAAGATTTCTACAACTTTACTTCCTTTGGAGTTTCCTGAAGTCCATACACTTATTTGAATTATTATTGACTGTTACTATTAGTTTGCCATATTGGTCATCAAGAGTATTTTCATGTTCAATGTTGAGGATAATTCGCAAAAGAATTTTGTATATATACTGTAAAAAAATGAATGGGACAACTAGTTCTCATCCATTCTGTAAGGGAAAAATGAAACAGTATGTATTGAAGATTAACCTATAAGTAAATTGATTTATATTGTACTTATTTCAACTTATGGAACTGAAAAATATTTGCACTTAAGAGTCAAACTGATTTAGTAATAGAAAAGAAAGTGATAAACGATTCTAATATCCTGTGGAATTAGAAAATAAAATTAAAAGCTTTCTGTTTCATGAGTATTTTTTGGTGTTAACAAACAATTATCATTTTAGATTAGTCACAAACATTCACCAAATCCTTCTAATTTGTTTTAGATCACAGTAACTTTTATGTACATAGGTTAAAATACTTTTTCATTAACTAAAATCTGCTGCTTATTCCTAATCCTAATAACATGTCACAAAGTGCTGACTACTATTGTATAGAATAATAAATAAATATATGGTTTTATATAAAACTTACCTCATGCTTAATATTTTCAGGAGATCTCTTCTTCCCATGGCATCCCCCCCGACTTCTTATTGGGATTGGAACTCGTTCTAGGAGGCTGAGGTACCCTGGAGGAGGCCTATATACCCGCCAGTATGCACGCTCCTGACTGTCACTTACAATCTTTTCTCCCTTTTTACGCTCCTTGGCCAAACGAACCTTGGAACATATAGAAGACAGTCTATATGAAAGCTATGGTCATTTTAATTATCTAGGTTTTGCAAAGGGGAAAATTTACAAAATACATTATTCAATTTTATTCTGAAATTTAAACTGAAACTTTTAAAACTTTAGCCTGGAAAAGAATATGCGTCCTAGATTTTAGTAAGATGATGAACGATGCAAATTTGAGAAAAAGTACCAGTGAGTGATACCCTTACATGTCTGGAATTCCACCTTAATAAGACAAGACATGCTAAAAGTACTTCTCCCTAAATGCTAAAAAAGTTCCTACATAAACTTATGCTTTACCACTATAAAGCCAACTCTCAATATTTCATTATACAATGATCTTATTAATGAAGTAAATAGTGTAAAGTTTCTGGGAGTTCTAATTGACTCCAAGCTAAATTTAAAGGGCCATATTGAGTTAAATTAAAACATTAATAAGTAAGTTACTTTACTTCAAGAGTGAAGTTTGAGTGTAATCTATGTTTTTATTCCTATTTGATCATATTGAACATTTACCCTCTAAGCTATGCAGATTAGTATTCGCTTTTAGAAGTCTTAGAAACATCACCTCCATTACTGCACCAAGAATTATATAATATGGCTATGTGCAGTCAATTCTTATATATGCCATATCTTTTTGGGGTGCTGCTGAAAACAATTTACAAAAAATATTTAAACTTCAAAAAAGATTATATGAGTCATATATTATACAACATACCACCAGTCAGCCACTTTTCAATAAATTAAATATTCTTCCTCTGCCTTGTTAATATACGAGGGCCGGCTGATAAGTCCCGGGCCTCACACAGATATGGCGCCACTAGGCCAGTTAGATGGTAGCATCGATTTGTTTAACTCTAGTCTAGCTTGTATCCATAGTTATAGGTCAATAGCTTATTTAGTTTTTAAATGACAGCATTTTAAAGAAGACAACTTTAGAGTTTTCACGAAAATGGAGGATTTGGAAAAATGAGCAGTGATTAAATAGTTCCATTTGAAAGGCTTAATGCCTAAAGAAATCAAGGAGGAAATGGACAGTAGATTGAAAGACTCTGCCCCTTCATATTCAATGATTAAAAGGTGGGTTGCAGAGTTTAAAATGGGAGCACTAGTGATGAGCCTCGCTCTGGATGCCCTGTGAGATGAAGCAAACTAACATTACATTTGGCAATCATCAACTGCTAGTGTTATTTTACATTCAAATTTTGTGGTGCTGTCTAAGAATTACCACCACTTCTGTCCATAACCACTTCATCTCACAACTTAAACAGTGTGTTTTTTTTTTTATTTATTTATTTACAAGAATGTCCCTATGAGCATATTGCTTTAGGTAGCCACTGCCCTTTGATGAGGTGGTAAATAAAATACAAAGAATAAAATAAACACACATAAAAAGGAATGCATAAGTATAAATTATATATATATATATAATTGTTTTAACCTAATTTGTGTGGTTGTGTGATTAAACTTAATTGAGTATTTCAACAAACACCATAAGGACTTTCTGTTGTCAAATTTTTAGGAATCACAGTATTGCTCAAGTAGGTATTTGAAGAGTTTGTTTTTAAATTGGGATAAGTTAAGCGATTCTTTGATGTTAAGTGGGAGTCTGTTGTATGTTTTGGTGGCACTATGTAATATACTTTTTATTACTTTCTCTACATGTACCATGTACATAGTGTATGTAGAAGGTATAGTAATGCACCCAAAAATTCGATATTGAGATTTTGCCAGAAATACATGTTTTGGGTCCCCCTGAATTCAAACAAAGCATTTTAAGAAAAATGTCCATGAAATGTAGCTCAATGTCCATGTGTGTATGTGTGTGCGCATGTGCATGCATATCTGCATGCATATGTGTGGGCAGCATAGCTCAAAAACAAAACTTGGTATTTATGTTCTTTCAAGGATGCGACACGAAGATCTTCAAAAAAAATCCCCCCCACCTCCAATTACCTCTACATGAAAATTTTTTGAAAATTCTGATTTTATAAAAAATGGCTTTAACGAATTTGATTAAAATACTGTATATTAAGGATATTTACATGATAAATAAAATGTATATGTTGAATTTTTTGGGAATAGCCTCAGAAGACGTGTTTATGCAGGTTAATTTTGCAGAATTTTGCATAACTGGTAAAGCATAAGAGATGGACAAAAGCTTACTGCCTAAAAAACGTAGATCGTTAAAATACACAATTTACGTTATATTCATTTGTTTTGTGGAGTTGACTAATTTTGAGATATTTCTTGTTATTGGTTTCAGTTTTAAAACACATACTTCTTTCATACAGAACTTGTCAACTCCTTTTCACATGAATAATCAGATTTCAATCCCATAGTAACCCCATTTTAAAACATTTGATTGTCGATTTAGCTTAGTGCATTCGTTTATTTAGCTTCTACCTTTAAGGAAATAAGACCATTGCTGCTAATGTTTATCTGGATTAGCATGAAATACATACATGACTAACTTTATTAACAATAATTTGTTACAGAGATGTAAAGAAAGTCATGTGAATGGAATACATCAGTTTTTTACTTTTTTTTATTTATCTAATTCTTCTTTCTTTCTCTACACATACTAAGTATAGAGGAGGTATTGTATTGCACCCAAAATTTGATACCGAAATTTCACCGGAAATACATGTTTTGGGTCCCCCTGAATCCAAAAGAAGCATTTTTGGAAAAAGATATGTGTGTGTGTGTGTGTGTGTGTGTGTGTGTGTGCATATGTGGGTGCGTGTGTGTGTGGAGAGCAAAGCTCAAAAACGAAAAGACCGTTGAGTATCAAACTTGGTATCTTCCAAGGATGTGACATGAAGATTTTCAAGAAAATCCCCCCACCCGCAACTACCCTTTACATGGAACTTTTTTAAAAAAATTTGATTTTCTTAAAAATGGCTCTAATGATTTTGATTAAAATATCATATATTAAAGATATTTACCTGACAAATAAAATGTATATCTTGAATTTTCTGGGAATAGCATCTGAAGACTACTTTATTCTGGATCAATTTTATGGAATTTTGCATAACTGCTTAACCGTAAGAGATGGATAAAAACTTACCACACAAAAATGTAGAGCACATTAAAACACACAATTTATGTTATATATATATATTTTTTTTGTGGAGTTGATCTTTTTTTTTAGATATTCCTTGTTTTTGGATTCAGCTTTGAAAACTTGTATTTTTCTCATACAGGAATTTGTCAATTGCTGTCCATACAAACAAAGGACCTTCAGTCACATAGCAACCAGCTTTTGACTATCACTTTAACCTATGGTACTCCCTTATTTCACTTCTACTTACAAAGAAGCAGTTAATAAGACTATTTCTACTAATTTTTTCTCAATTAGCATGAAGTAAAAAGAAGCATAAGCTTTTCAACAATAATTTGTTACAGAGATGTAGAGAAAGTCATGTGAATGGACACATCAGATTTCTTTCTATTGCATGACAATGGCATTGTATCTTATGAAAGATGTAATACAGAATGTGATTGCATATGTTTTAGGTATAATAATTATGATGTATAATCATTACCTGCTCTTCTGCTTGCATGGTTATAAAATCCCATTTGTTTTGCAGATTTTTTTTCAGGCTGTTAAGTGATTCCTGAAACAAAGACACTTATTTTTTAATTCCCTTTGTAAAAGCTTAAGAAAAAGGATTTTATTACTGAATGTATCATTGTACATACCAACTCATACTCCTCTAAGCCATGACGTTGCTTGTTTCTAAGAGTTCGTTTCACTAAATAGATAGCATACTCTACATTGTCAGGACTGCGATTTTGCCATGGCCAATAATATGGAGTCTGAAATAGAAAATATAATATCAGTAAAGTTTGTCTTTAGAACACATAAATTAAAACTTATAGTATACACTATTGACAGTAGGTACACTGCTCAGTGGCTGGTGTAGTATAATGTTACATAAAGGTGTTTGACAAAGATTTTAGAATGTTAATGCCTCTTGTTTGCCATTTCATATTATACTAATCGTTAATAATAAAGTACAAGTATATATGGTTATTTTATATGTAAAAACATTACATTTTTTTAATACAACTTATTTTTTTTTACTTTCTCTACATGTACTATGTACATAGGTATAGAGAATGTATTGTACTGCACGCAAAAATTTGATATCGAGATTTCACTGGAAATATATGTTTTGAGACCCCCTGAATTCAAAAAAATCATTTTTAGAAAAATATCTGTGTGAGTGTGTGTGCAACATAGCTCAAAAACGAAAAGGGTATTAAAAACCAAACTTGATATTTAAGTTTGGTATCTTCTAAGGATGTAACATGAAGATTTTCAAGAAAATCCCCCACCCCAAACTACCCTTTATATGGAAAAATTTCAAAAATTTTGATTTTCTTAAAAATGGCTCTAACAATTTTGATTAAATTCTCTTATATTTAAGATATTTACTTGCCAAATATAATGTATATCTTGAATTTTCTGGGAATAGCCTCTGAAGACTTCTTTTTTCTGGATGAATTTTACAGAAGTTTGCATAACTGCTAAATCATAAGAGATGGACAAAAACTTACCACACACAAAATGTAGAGCACATTAAAACACAATTTAAGTTATATACATTTTTTTTTCGTGGAGTTGATCGTTTTTGAGATATTCCTTGTTTTTAGTTTCAGCTTTAAAAAACTTATACTTTTCTCATACAGGAATTTGCCAACTCCTGTCTGTACAAACAAAGGCATTTCATTCATATAGCAACCAGCTTTTGACTATCACTTTAACCTATGGTACTCCCTCATTACTCCCTCCCCTACTTACAAGGAAGCATGTAATAAGAGTATTTCTGTTAATTTTTTCCTCGATTAGCATGAAGTAAATGAAAGCATTAGCTTTTTAACAATAATTGATTGCAGAGATGTAGAGAAAGCCATGTGAATGGAACACATCAGAACTTTTTTTAATGAGGAAGACTAAAATCCAATCAACTGCTGTCAAATGTAATCCTGTCAGCATTCAAGCATACCATCAATTGTTTTACTTGGGCAGAGTACTCCACAGACACCTGACTGCAGTTGTGGGATTGGAATACAAGATATAAGGGTTTGAAGGGATTTATGTTCTTGGTGTCTTACAATTATGTTCATACTTATTATTTTAAATATTTGTTGTAAATAGGTTAACTGACAACTTATGTAAAATGGACTATAAAACTTTAGAAAAATACATATATCAACAGGAGGCCATTGTCACATTGATGATGCAGATTGAGCTGGGATTTAATGTAGTGAAAGTAAATCAAAAATAAAAATACCCATATCTCAGCTTTCTCTCTCATGAGTCCCTAATTGGTGGAAATAAATTTGTAAACTTTTAAGTTAAAATGGCTGAATTTTGGCCTGTCTTTCACCCAATGATCAACTGTCTGATGCTATGCCCAGTGCTGAGAATGAACTTTGTCTGGTAACCCTACAAGTATCTGTGTGCAAAATTATACTAAAGATAATTTACAACTAAGACAAAGACAAAATTGATTGCAATTAGCTTTCATTTTTTGTTCTTGTTTACTGCTTTTTAAATGCAATACATTATTATTGGAAATTACATATTATTATTGAATCATTCCTATTTGTAAATAGGGTTTGATCTTTTTTTTTGTCAAACTTGGCCATATGGGAGAGATAGCTGACACACAGGTATTTTTATTTTCTCTCTACTTTCATTACAAAAAATCCCCACTCGATCTGTAACATCAATGTGGCAATGGCCCCTTCTAGTGTTAGCTTTTAACTATACTAACAGATTGTTTTAGTTCTTAATAAAGTTTGAAATGATGCAGAACAAATTAAAAACATCTCAAATATTTCAAATGTTTGCCCTAGCTTATAAATATGCCAACTTTATATGGAAATATTGTGTACCTGTCCTAGCTTGTATTTAATTTCTCTGTTATCCCATTTTCTTCTTGGGATAAGTTCATATAAAAACATTTTTTTTTCAAAACTGAATATATTATATCCTTAAAGGTCAATAAGGTTTCTGTATATAAAGCACGGTGCATTGGCTCTTAAAGAAGAACATGCTCAGCTTTGAATTAAAAACCATTTAAGAATAACATGTCCATTGTATTTCAGTGTGAATGCACTCTGAATAATGTATAGAAAATTCAGCCTTACTGAAGTTTAACAACATGTGGAACTCTTAACTTTGAAAAGAAGTTATATGCATGCACATACAATTTTATTATATCTTGTATAAAATATAAATTTAGCTTCAGGGTCTTGGGATTTGGTTGTTAAAATAATGACTAATGAGTTAATACATTTTTAAACTAAGCAACAAGTCACTAAACCTGTAACTTAATACTTAGGCAACTCAATATTGACTTTTTAGCTACAACATTTAGTAGCCAGGGTGTGGAAAAAGAAAAAAGGATTTTACCTATAATGGACTTTCATGTCAACATTATTTTATTCTATTATGATATATTAAAAATTTCATATTAAAAACAATTCAATTTTAAATTCAGGAGTATTTTTAAACTACTCTCTATTTTTAAATTAAATTGAGTTTAATTATTGACGCTCTTTAAGTGCTGTTTCTTAACATCCCATTCTACTGATCTTCAGATTTATTTGGCCTAAAAACCTTTTGGGTTTAAATACGTGATGCCATTATTAGTTCAATAAGCCCCTTATCTCAAAGGGGAGGAGCGGAATTGATCTGTATTGCTAGCTTCGTAAACAAGTGTTCTTCACCAGGACATTTTGTGTGTTCTTTTAACGTGACATGGAAGTAACCACCAAAAACAGAATTTGCATGGTTTAGTGCTACTTCTGAACTGGAAGAATACATTATCTATCATCTAGAAATACTGTGATTGTGAGTTTACGAGATGCAAGATAATGTTCCAAATGTAAATATTGGAAAGGTACGATACGAGTTCCATTTCTCTAAGTTGACATCCCTCCTTCTACCCATCATTTGCAACTGTTGACATCCTTCCCCCTTCTACCCATCATTTGCTAGTCTTCTGCAAGAGGTAATGCTGATAAACTCGCTATCTAGTATTAACGACATGCATGGATAACTGACTGGTGGCAAAGACCAAATAAATCTGTAGACCCTATATATTGGTCATGAGAGACTGCTTGCTCAGATGCCTCTTTATCAGACTCAATGTTGTTTTATGTGTTGTAAATCAATGACACCAGAATAACAACTTTATTTTCCTTACAAAGGAAGCCACGCTATGGATTTTGCCGGGTTTGAACTCACAACTTTGGAAACTAGAGGCTACTCCTGGACCATGGAGGATGACTTTAATTTTTATTTTTCCCATTGTTGTACTTGTATTTCCAAAATGATATGAATGTTCAACTTAAGCTGACTTCTAAATGTGCTCTTTTTCAGTGGCATGCATTTAGGAGAAACAACCGAAGGTCTGCTTATCTGCTTAGATAGCAACAACTGCAATATGTGAAAGGATTGAACTGAGAACTTTTATCTGATGGCTAGCAAACTAACATAGCTGAATGTCACAGATACAGACAATATTAAGATTTATTAATATATGTCATTATACTCACATAGTTATTTGATAATATCTAGATAAATTGCTTCTTTCAAACATTAGTTTTCTAGTACTTTACATTATTGATAGCATTTGTGTGCCAGCTATAGCAATTTTTTGACGACATTAACTGAACAGCAAGAGAGACTTAAGCATGTACCTCTGAAGATTACAGGGTGTATGCAATATACTATGGACAAATCCATCCACATCTTTCTTATGGTATCATAGCTTGGGGTCGTAGTAAAAAGAAAAACACAAATAGAGTTTTTATATTACAGAAAAGAGCAGTGAGATTGATCCTGGGACTAAAACAGAGAGAATATTATAAAGAAGCGTTTAAACACTTAAATATTATGACATTGTACTCATTATTTATATTTAAAAACTAAGGATAGTAGTAGACAATTAAAAAAAAAACAATCATGATTATCTTACAAGAAATAAAGACAATTATGCACCACAAGCACACTCATTACAACTGTACGAAACCAAACCAATAGCTTCAGCTTGTGAACTCTACAACAAACTTCCTGTATACTTGAAAAATATACAAAATCCTAAAGTCTTTAAGAAGGAACTTAAAATATTTATATGAATGCTTGTTTTTATTCTGTAGATGAATTCTTAAATGCATTGTAAATAGTAGGTAGGGGAAACTGGGGGAAAATCGACACCCCGTGTTGTAGCTGTGTTTTCAACTCTAGTCACAGTTGGATACTGCTGCTATGTTGCGGGCAACGCAACAATTAGTGCACACTGCATTGCTATTCTTGAAGCACATCAGTTTTCACGTGGTGTAAAAAAGTTAATTTCTACTGACTTTGAAGTAAATTTAGGGTTACAGATAAGGAGAGGTAAGCTTTTAACCACTTTGTTTATGTGTATAACTAATAAATCACCACAAACTACACATAATTGCGAACATTTTAGTATATATATATATTGTTAGAGCTTAACGTACTATTCACCTGCCAGATTTTTGTTTTCGCCATATTGTCTTTCCGGGGTAATACCGACATTTCACTACGGGGAAATATCGACAGGGTATTGGTATTACCCCAACCCTTTTTTATTTCCAAATGGGTTTCCCAAAGTCTAAAGGTTGGCTTTTATCTCCTTTCAGATGGTTAGATCGAGAAAGAGGACAACAATATTGCGGGGCAATACCGACACATAGTAGCAATGACAATGAACGTGTGAAACACACTTAACTTTACAGTAATATATCAGCATTATATACGCAATGCATAGGTTATATTCCAAACTATTTTGTGCTCTAATATGCAGAACGTAACTATCATAGCAAAAAATACAAAAATAAAAATGTGTTAAGGTATCGGTATTACCCTGGTCTACCCTACATATTCAATTTTGTAAAAAATATATTTATGGTTTGTGTAAATAATTATTATTGTAAACAGTATAAATAATTCTTGCTGTACTATTTCTATTTTGTTTTATTTTTTTTTTCTATTATATTTATATTCTTTGTAACCTGACGTGTCCAACAGCATGTATATGTTTTAAAAGGACTAATGAAAATTAATGAATGTTTACTGAAGCTAACCTTGTAGAAGAGTTAACAGTAACATAGTTTATAAGGCTAGGTAAGCACGTTTGAGAAATTCTACAGTCAACAGCTGAACATGGATTTTCTGTTAATGTAGCTAGCTATAGCTTCTTTTAGGGCAAATAGAATAGAATTTGTACTTGATGGCCAGTTTAAAAATGAAATATCTCTACACAATCAAAATAAGAATTAGCCTTTTGAGCACATGATGAAGCAGCACATTCTTCTTCCTATTCCTCATCTTATTTTCCACCTTTAGCCTTTTTAGCTTTACTTAGTATACTTGTTAACTTATTTTTCTTCTTTCTTCTTATTTAATTACACTTTAGGATTATTGAAAGTATTTCCTTATAGCATCACATAATATATATTCCTTACCTTCTTCACATTAATTATTTCTTTTTATTTTATTCCTTATCTTCTTTATTTAATTGCTTGTTTTTCTCTTGTGCTTCTTGATTTAATTCTTATTGTGCATGTTTAATTTGTTCATTATTAGGATGTCTTTTGTTTTAATTGTCTTACATAGATTTATAATATTTAACATAAGTTCACTATTATGTTACTTTTAATCTTCCATTTTAATAAGATCACTTTTATTAATTAACACTTTATATTAACTTTTGTTTGTAACTCATGCTAACTGTTAAATTAATATACATGTTTATATCATTTTTTTTTGTGCATCAGTGATCCTGTACTTATAAATAATTTTTTTTTTAATAATACTGCACTGTCCTTTTCACTAATTTCTTACACTTCATCAACTATTCTTTCTTATATATTATTAGATTTAAGAATGTAAAAAACCAAATAGGTGTTATATTTCAAGAAATTGGTCCAAGCCAAAAATTTAAACCTTTGGCAAAGCTTACTTGATGGCAAATCTGTCCAACACTTAGAAACTCTACTGTGTTTAAAAAAAATTATAATCAAATTTAAAATATCCTAATACAAGGCGAAGCATCAACCATAAAGCATGAAATTGCAGATTTTTTTTTTGTCCAACATAATGGAATTATTTGTTAAGATTGGTAAACATTGTGTGTTGGAACAGCTTTTTGATGTGTTTAGTGCTATGCTAGAACACTCTCAAGAAATTGAGGCAGGTATTTTCACACCAATGGAAGATTTAAAATTTGTGTTTCTATTTAAAATTTGTTTTTCCCTTAAACATATTCAACAATATATTAATTTTCACTGATATGCTGTACAGCTTCCTTTGAAACCAAGCATACATTTTGTATTGTCAACAGAAAATCCAAGAAACTCACCACTCCATATCCCCATTACATGTTGACTGAGAACAGATTTTTCAAGAAACAGCATTTCAAGCAGAAGAATCTTCAAAGGGGAAAGATGTAAGATTTTAAAATTTTAAATACATTGACACATGAAAATAGCTTTCAAAGTCTCTTATATATAAATGGAAAGCTCTTCATAGTTGTTTGATCAGGAAAACACCTCACTGTACAGTATAAGAGTTTAGAAATAAAATTACGAGTTAACTTGAAACACTGAGCACTAATTCAATATTAAAACAAAGTGTTCCACAATTTAAAATGTTAGTCTATTCTGTATTCAATAAGTCCTTAGAAAAAGATAGAAAAACAAATTATTTTTGGTAGATTTTTTTTTTTTTTATTTCTCATCATAATCTCCTCTTAGTTCAATACACTTTTCCCAGCATTTCTCTAACTGTTTTAAGCCTTCCAAAAAGTAGGGTTTCAGAAGGTCCTCAAAATAGGAGCTATTTAGGAGATGACCTCTTCGTTAGACTGAATAGTTTTCTGCTGAGCCACTTTTTCAAGTTTGGAAATTAAGTCATTGATGGCCAAATGTGGTGAATACAGTGGATGTTGTAGTAATTCAAATCTTAATCCTACAATTTTTGTCATTGAAACTGCGCAGATGTGCACCTTTACATTGTCTTGATGGGAGAGAATCTTTTTCTTTGCCAGATGAGGCCATTTTTTCTATACTTTTGTCTCTGGAGTGTAGTAGTATATCCATGTTACATCCACAGTTATGTATCGATGCAGAAACTCATGAGGATTGTGACAGAAAAGTACCAAACCAGCTTCAGAATCAATCACATGATTGCATTTATTCTCCATTCTCTTGCTGAGACCTTTGTCAAACCTGATTTTTAGTGCAAAATTGAGAACACTGTACCTGTGTCGTTACCTGTGTTGTCTACTATTTTGTGAACTTTGATTCGTCAATCACTCAAAACCATATCTTGGATTTTGTTGATCATTTTGGAGGAAGACACTTCTACTGGATGTATGGAACAACGATTTTCATTTGTGGACTTAAATTCATTTATCCAATTGTAAATTGTTGCAAACACAGGAACAGATGTTCCATGAACTCCATCCAAGTCAGCTTTTATCTCTTTTGGTATTAAGTCTTTTAAATAGAAGTGTTAAACCAACACAGGAACTCGTATTCTTTTTTCATCTTTCTAAAGAAGCACAAGATTGTTGATTCAATTGCCTATGGCAACAAAATCATGTGATGGATATAACTGAAACTCTATCTGCCATCTAGAAAGAGACGATGGCTACTAATCTTTTTTCATTGCTACCAGTGTAATTTTTGGATTTTCTAAGGACTTTTGAACGCCCCTTGTACAATCCTGAGAGTACATTTTCAGTAGAAATATAATTTTCAGTGCTGAGGAGAATCAAGATTTGCTTTCAAAATTCTGCTGGGGATCAAGAGATTTTCTTATTTTGGAATTATTTCAACACACTTAAGGAACACTTAAAAAAGAACAGAGAATTACTAAAATAAGAACTATAGCTGGTTGTATTTTTATATTTAATATTTATTCCTTTGATTCATACCATTGCTGGATGCATTTTTCATCAAAGCAAGCCCTTTTCTTGATTTAATTTGTTTACTTAAAAACTATGATATTTACTGCTTTGGCTATCTGAATGGTCACAAGTCAATTTTGATTTTGGAGTTGGAATTGTATTCCACTCCTTATATACAGATAGTTTGTTTTTTGTAATTTTAGGAGACAAAAAAAAAAAAACCTGATAATTGACAAGTAAGGAATAAAAAGAAACAAGGAATATCTGAGATACCTATAGCATGAGAAAGTCATCTTTAACTTTCAACTTCAGTAGATTTACTAATAATTATCTCCTGGTAAACAAATGTTCTTCCATTGTAACTTAGTTTGTGCTGCACTGGTAACTGTAGCAGTGAACCAACAAAGAATTAAGTTTCCAACCTGTAGATAACTCTTACTGCTGTAAAGTATAAGAAATTATTTTAACTGCCTCTGTGTTCTGGTGGTAAACAAGTAGGCCTCCAATTTCATAGGTCCAGTGAGTAATCTTTCTTTAGTGTAATTAATTCATGTTCTTCCTAGACTCAAGTGGTATGCATGAGACTATGGTACAAGTGTGTGCACGTGTGTGTTTGTGCGCATGTGTGTGTGTGTGTGTGTGAGTGTGTGAACGTGATATTTAATATTTAAGAAACCATATAAATGAATTGCAACAAGGAAAATGTTCATCTTTTAAGTTGACAATACTAGGAATCTTATTGAGTAACTTTCGTTAACAACATTTACATCTATTTTTAAGTGTAGTGTGAATTTATAGTTTTGTTGAGATGGAATGTTAAATTCATGGACGACAATTATCTCTGGTAAGGATTCAGAGAGATCAGTCAAATTTTATCATCTTCATCATTAGCCCTGGTATTTTATTTTGTGTCAGGTCATCACATAAAAAGGAATGCACTTGTCTTTAGAGTAATTTATGCCACCTTATTTTGTCCAACATGATGCTATGGGTGCTTGTTTTTATGATGATTTAATTAAAAGTATCAAGGCATAGACAATTGCTACCCACAGTACTCATTATGTTGGCCTACAATTCAACCTGAAAACACGTAATTTTATTAATGCAACTTTACATCTGAAGAAAGATGAAAAAATTACTATAAATATTACGGAGGTCCTACAGTCTTCGCTGGATTTCAAATTTTGATTACCATGTGTTTCTATCACTCTATTCATCTTCTCCAATAGCCCTATCAAGCATAGCTACTCTAATTCCTTTTCTTCATTTCATTGCAGGACTTTCTCTTCTTTTGTTCCTTGGATTCGAGGCTCTTTCTGGCCACCTTTCCTCTTTCATTCTTTTCACATAGCCATACAGCAGTAACGGCCTATTAGTGCTCTGTAGATCAGGCCTGAATTTATATGAAAAAATTACCTTCACAACTGTTTAATACTGATGTAGGTGTATTGGTATTAGTATGAGAAACATTTAATTGTAGCAACCAGATAACACTGCCATTAACAAAAACTAAGCACATTTTAACTCAGTTGCCAAAGTAGGTATTTTAGCTCATATCATCTTTTATCTAATTTCAGTTTTTGTATAATACTTGCAGAATGTTTTACCTGGAATCTATAAAGGGAACTATCATCCTTGACCACCAGATTCTTAGAATCACTGACAGGGAAGAAGTATCCATACTGGCAAAGTTGATTGGCTAAATGGACAGCTTCAACTGAAAAATAAAAGCAAAGAAAATTAAATAGTGAAAATAAGGACCAGTACAGTTCCAGTATTCTGAATGCAAATTTGAAGTTCATTCTCAACAAGATCTCTTAAATGTAAATTTTAAAATATCAAGTGCCAATGTCTATGAAAGTAACAATTCTGTCATACCTGATTCTTCAATGTTGAGGCGTTCCATCAACCACTCAATAAGATCATAGCCTTAGATGCAAGGCAAAAATGTGTGAAAGGAAAAAGAAAGAGTAGTTTTAATTACTCATCATTGAGTTAATACTTCTTATACAAAAGAGATATAGGAAATTGATTACAAAAAATAATTAAATTACTCCCATGTTTAGGCCTTAGTAACTCTTGTTGATGTTTAATAGATTCTTTTTGTAGCTGTTTAAGAATATGTAGATGTTATTTGGTAATTATAAATTTCATTAATTGTGAAATATAATATTTTTTCTGTTGAATGTTTAAAAGCAGTGATTGTTTAGATCAATAAAAAAAAATAATGTCGACATCAGTGCAGAGGTAAATATTAATTGTATTTTTATATTTCTTTTGCATCTGCAAATTAATAGCACAACCTTCTCTGTATGATCCACTATTGGGTTTGGTAATCATCTAAATACTTTTCAAGAATAAATTCAAGTTTTCCCCATTATCTTTATATAATTGTTTTCAAAAAAATATACTGTTTAAGTAGATATACTAGTTTAAATGATGCATTCTAAAAGGGGCAGCTGAAATGGTAAACTGGAACAGTTGACACACTAAAATCTGAAAATGCAAATTTTATCTTCCTATTGAGAGGGAGGGAGCTTTAAGTTGAATTACGACTTAAGTGGGAAGAATTTATCCCCAGCAGGAAGTGATTCTCATCAAAAGTAAGTAATGTATTTGACAACAGGGAGAATTTCATTCATCCCTCCTGCCTACTTAAGCATACTAAAGGGTTAACATTTAGTTATGCTGTTATTATTAATTTTGTCTTATAAGTTATAACTAGTGACCAGATGTTAGCGAAAAGTCTTGCCATTATAATTATTCACAAAAATTACTTAATTTAAGTAAATTGTTAAAAAGGAAAATATTATACTGCTTAGCACAGACTATAAGTATTTATTTTGCCATTTTCTGTCTGAAATGCATTCTTCATTAACACCCATGCCTGAACTACAAGTATGTCATTTATATATTTTAATTTTGTCTAATTTACTCTTTGCAAACACAAAACTCTGTACATTTGACAATTGCATTATGCACTATTCATTTATCTTATTTTATGACACTTTGAAACTCTTTTACAAGCAGGTATTATGTTAAATAGTTATTAAATACTATACAGATGTAATTGTTAACATTGTTAACATTGCACTATTCCACATTCCTAATGCGCAAAAATGTTCAACAAGAAAACTTTCCTTAAGCATAAGAAAGCTACCATTGCTATCTTCAGTATTGTTCAGAAAGTATGAGCAATTAGCAGCTGGTAGCAAAGTTTTGATATGATGGTTTGAACTAACAATTATTAAAGCTAGTTCTATTTAAATAAAATAAAACTAGTTACAAAAAATACACAATGAATAACAATTATTATTGCAGTTTTTGGTTGTTTTTGTTACTAATTTTGTTGTACATAAATCACATCAATGGTAGAATCCCCACTGTGTTTAGATGATCTTTTCTGAAATTTTTGGTGAACAGAGACATGAATGAAATTTTGATGAATGATTTCTCAAATGGGTTCAGAGACTTGAGCTTCCCAACATGAGTAATTTCAAAGGAAGACTAAATAAACCATAGCCAGACCTCCCATGTGGGTTATCCAAATCAAAATGTAAACTAGAGTTACTAGACAGATACCACACAATTAAGCAGATATTATTTCTATGGTATTTGTTATAGTATTTTGAAAACAAGAAGTACAAATAAAAAGAGCCAAGTAGTTAGAAGGTTCCATTTTCTTGTCTTTGAGACAAGAGGGGTGTATGTCAGTAGGCATACAAATTTGTTTCTCCCTTTTATATAGGCCCCTTTAACTTCTACTTGAGAAACAAATTGACCCTGCAGATGTTAGTAACTCATTGACTGTAGTCGTATAATGTTTTCATAGTTGTTTTTGGTTTAAAGTGAAACATTCACATTCACTCCTTCAATCAGACTTTTCAAGCTCTGTGGAGAGTAGGAAATAATCATATAAATATCATATAATGACACAAATTTGTAAAAAATATCTTTATTCCGATGCTGCAAAGCAATTTTATCTGCTGTTACTTCGTCACTCGTTTCCCCATTGATGATTGATTTGTTTCTCTCTAATCCAACACTATTCTTAGAGTACCTTGTGAGACATGTTTACACTGATTTTATACCTGCTGATTATAGTGCATGAAACTTCAAGAGTTGCAGTTCATCATTGAAAGTGTTCAATGACTATGTTACGTGCCATGTACAAACATCTTTTATGTAATATGCCTGCTTGCACATATGTTAAAATTATGCACACCTGTGACAATGCAGTAGAGATATGGAAATAAAGCTGTTCACATAGTGCAAAGATTCAGCATGGCAAGGTATATGCAAATGTACTTGGTGTATAGTCACACTATATTGCAGTATTCTAGGCACTTGATACCTAATATTTAAAATGTTTCAAATTTTATATCAGTACATTTTGTATGACCTATGCCTGGTCAAGTAATGTATTAAGACTCCTGAGTTGTTCTGTAATATTCTATAAAATCTGATGTGTTCAATTCCCATGCCTTTCTCTACCTGTTCCACAAACAAACTTTTCTTAAAGATTATTCTTTTATCTACATCATGCTAATCAAGATAAACATTAGCAGAATTGGTGTTATTACTTGATTTGCTGTAAGCAGAAGGAAAGTAAGGGAATACACTAGGCTAAAGCAATGGTCAATTCCTTTAAAAGCTGGTCGCTATGTGAAACAATTGAAATTCCGTTCTCTTTCCTTGCCAGGAGTAGGTAAAAGAAGAGAGGTGAAAGAAAGATGACCTACTGTTTGAGAAAAGTTTCAGTAGCTTAAAATTGAAACCAATAATACAAAATATCTTGGAAACAGTCTGCTCTACAACAAAACTGTATATGACATAAATTGTGTGTTTTAACAAGATCTATATTTTTTGTGTTGTAAGGTTTTGTCTATTTTTTATGGTTTACCAGTTATGCAAATTTAAGCAAAATTCATCCAGTATGAACATGTCTTCAGAAGATATACAAAATATATTCAAGATATGCATTTCATTTGTGATGCAAATATCTTTAATGTAGAGTATTTTAATCAAAATTGTTAGAGCCATTTTTGAGAAAAACAAAATTTTAAAAATCTTTTCATGAATAGGGTAGTTTTGGGTGGGAGGATTTTCTTAAAAATCTTTGTGTCACATCCTTGAAAGATATCAAACTTAAATACCAAGTTTGGTATTTTATGGCCACACACACATACACATGAACCTGTTTCTAAGAATGATTTTTTCGGACTCAGGGGATCTCAAAACATATATTTCTGGCAACAACTCAGTATCAAGATTTTGGGTATTATTTATTTCTCTATCTACTATGTACATTGCACATATGTGCTAGAGTAATTAAAATATCTAAGTGCTACTTCCTACTACAGTACTATTTCATTCAATCTTTCAATCATGTTATAAGGTATTTTTACTTTCCCTAAATCTTAAACATATTCTTTCTATTATATCTTCTATCTTATCTAATTTTCCTATTTTAACAGATACATTCCTCCTCTTAATGCTATTTATAATCAGTTTGGGTTATTCATGTTAAAAGTGCTACCTCAGTCAAGATTGTAATAAGAGCACACCTTTGACACTTCTTAAAGAGGTTATGACTTGTACCTTATTCATCCTTTTAGCGACTTTAGTTCTGATATGCTTTTAAATGTATACTTAGATTGTGCTATTCTGTCTAATGAGAACATAATCAGCGCTTTCCTTAAAATTTGATTTTTGTAGCTATATAAATTCCAGAATATCTTATTTTTAGCATCTTATATATAAATGTTGTATTTATTATAATGTATATATAATACATTATACTTTTTTATTATTATTATTATTATTATTTTTCTTTTTAGTAACATAAAACTATATTTCTAAGGTGCTAATTCCATTTTTTTGTTCGATTCATTCTAATTTTACTGTCTCTATACACACTATGTACATAGTATATAGAGAAAGTATTCCACTCCACCCAAAAATTCGATACTGAGATTTCACCGGAAATATATGTTTTAGGGTCCCCTTTAACTAAAAAAAGCATTTTCGGAAAAAGGTCCGTGTGTGAGTGTGTGTCTGTGAACACGATAACTCAAAAACAAAAAGGCGGTAAAATACCAAACTTGGTATTTAAGTTTAGTATCCTCCAGGGATGCGACATGAAGATTTTTAAAAAAAATCCCCTCACCCCCAACTACCCTTTACATGGAACTTTTTTCGAAAATTTTGATTTTTTCAAAAATGGCTCTAACGATTTTGATTAAAATATTGTATATTAAAGCTATTTATCTGACAAATAAAAAGTATATTTTGAATTTTCTGGGAATAGCCTCTAAAGAGTACTTTATTCTGGATAAATTTTACGGAATTTTGAATAACTGCTAAACCGTAAGAGATGGACAAAAACTTACTACACAAAAAATGTAGAGCACGTTAAAGAACACAATTTATGTTATAAACATTTTTTTCGTGGAGTTCATCTGGTTTCTGCTTTGAAAAACGTGTACGTTTCTCATACAGGAATTTGTCAACTCCTATCCATACAAACAAAGGAACTTCAGTCACATAGCAACCAGCTTTTGACTATCACTTTAACCTATGGTAGTCCCTTATTTCGCTTCTACTAACAAGGAAGCAAGTAGTAAGACTATTTATGCTAATTTTTTCTGATTAGCATAAAGTAAATAGCATTTAAGATTTTTAAGAATAATTTGTTGCAGGGATATAGCATGTGAATGATACACTTCAGATTTTTTCTGTTGGTTTATTAGAAACTTCTTAAATTTTGTTACATCTAATTCATATTGTAAATCATTTAATAAAGTTTCCAAAACGCTCTCTGAAGTCCAGTCCAAGGACCTGAGTCCTTGGGATATCCCATCATAATCTCTCTATTAATTGCATTTTTAATACCTTTTACATACATTTTTTACACACACATCTTTACAACAATCCTTGAAAATTTCATATATCCATCTAGAGTAATATTTATAATGTAAGACTTTTTAAAGCTGCAGGCCATTGGAAATACTCCAGAAATACAAATAGGATGCTCATGGATTATTTTGCATTTGATTCTTGAATTAATATTAGATTCTTTATTATTATGCATCCTAAGTTGACTACCCTTTTGAAAACCCTTTTATTCATTACAACATTACCCAGAATTATATTATTTATTTACAAAGTAATTATTCAAATATTTTCCTCGTGGTCTTAAGCAAGCAGATTGATGTAGTATACAATTTTAATTGAATTGTATCTTTATCCTTGATTTCTCTAATAAATAGTAAATTGGCCTTCTTTAAACATTGGGAAAATGTTTGTTACCATAAGCAGTCACTAGGCAAATTGTACACATATAATGCTCATCCTTTTTCTAAGCACATAAGAACTTTGCTAGGTTTTCCATCTAATCTGGATGCTTTTCTTCTTTTTCCAGATTCTATTACCAATCTAATTTCAGTAACATAAAAAATGTAAATGATCTTTCTGTTATTCTGTTGTTGCCTTAAGCTGTTTCTTTTGATAATACGTACATCCTCATGGCTAGGTAACAATTCATTATTGAAACAGCTAATGAGTCTTGGTCAGTTGACTTACTACAGGACTCTTCGTCCACAGTATATCCCAAACACTTGTTAGGACATCCTCTATAGATTTTCTCTATAAATTCCTGCTTTCCTTTCATATGAATCTAGGTTTGGTGCTTTTATTATTTTGCTACTAGAGCTGCTTTGTAGTTATTTCGTGGTCTATTAAAAATACTTAAGGCCTTAAACCGCAAAGCATAACTCAAGAGGAAGGGCCCTAAGGCGATAAGCATAGTCAAGGGATCTGTGAAGCTAAACCCCAATGATCCCAAGAAAAAGTAAAAACCTCAGCAATATTGCATATTTCAAATATGGATATATTAATATTTTCAACACATTAAAATCTGTTCTCCTGTGGAAGTTTTTCTATTTTGATACATGTTCTAACTTTCATACTTTTGTTATTGTGGTATTAGAGCCACGTTGTAGTTACTGATCTTTATAAACTTTTAGGGCCCTACACCGAAAAGTGTACCCCGGGGTGGAGGGCGCTAAGCCGCAAAGCGTGGCTGAAGGATATTTTATAAGTCACGTCCTTCGACCGCGGAGCGGCAAAGCGTACCTGAGGGATATTTGAAGCTAAAACGCCATTGATCCCAATAAAAAGCCAATACTTGGGCAAACTACCAGATTTCAAATCTGTACATATTAAGAGACAAAACTTAATTCTGGAGTCACTGTACCATTTGCAATCAGCATTCAATATAATGCTTACTTCATTATAATGTTATGTTAGTGCCATATTCTCTCTCTCTCTCTCTGTACGTGAGGACAAGAACCTTTATTAGAATAAGGCACTTAAACAAAAAAGGCGAAAACATCAAACTTGCAGCAAAGGAAACTCGGCAATGGGTTGCATGTTATCTTCCTGAGCTACAACAAGTATGTACATATGAATAGTAACAAGTTTTTAACTCTTACCTAATTACTAGAAGGAACCCATTATTATACCATACAACTGTGCATTTATTTCTTCCTATTATAATTTAAATACGTACCACTATGTGCCAATACTCAATAACACACACTTATAGGTTAATGTTTAACTCTCGCGGTTGAACTGTATTTTCACTGACGTCATGCGCATTAACCAATAGTAACGCGGCTCTCTGGAATGGCCTACGCGACTATATGGCCTCTGGAATGACTACTCAAGCTGCCTTGGCTGCTTGGCTATAAGAAAGTCCTCTTTGGTTATGGCGCTTTTGCAGCTGCATATTCTTGTGTTTAGTATAAACACGGCAATGTAATTGCCCTAATAAAAGTGTAAATTAATCGTTTAACAGGTATATTTTATTTATTCAGTAGTATTTCTATAAATTAAACTGCCCAGATCTATCGCGTTCGCTAATATTCTCACTGTTCATTCCAGTATAATGGAAAATAAGCAATCTTGCAAATAAGCATAGGGGTGTCCTGTGATTTTCAAAAGACAACCGTGTGGAAAAAATGTATATTCTAGCTTTACATCTAATTTTTCTGTTGATAAATTTAAGATATTAAACTAAATAGTACAAAAACTATTTCAGATGAAGGTGGGATTTTTTTTTTTTTTTTTTTTGTGAAATTACATCGAAAATAAAAATACCCGTGACTCGAGTTTCTCCTCCATAGTCCCAAGTTGACAAGCAAAAGCTATTTTCAAATTAGAGAAGTCCATTAATAATAACTATTTCCGTGCATATATCGGTGTTTAGTCTTTATTAATCGAAATTACTTGCACAAATAAGCAAATTTTATTTCTTCAGTATTTTTCTTGGAAGCAGCCATCACTGTGAAAATATTGAACTCAATTTTGACCTATTTTTATCTTCAGGACATGAAATCTTGATTGTTAAGTTATCTTTAGTGCGGTATTGCGCACAGATGCTAATAGCTTCGGTGCGAACGAGTTCATTATCAGCGCCTTGAGCGGAAGACAGACCTAAACGCAGCCGTTACAACTTAAAACTTTATTATTTGTTCCGCTGGTTAGTGTGAACTTGTGGAAGAGAAAACCGAATTCGGGTGTGTTTGTTTTCGGTGTATTTTCACTATAAAATCGCAGCTCAGTCTGTGACATCAATGAGACAATGAACCTTGTCAATGTAGCCAACAACTTTGTTATAAAGCGCGCATTTATCATAGAGATGCAGAATTCAAAATATGAATCCAAAGTAATAATTTCAAATGTTAAGTGACAAAAGCTTCGAGTTAAGAATTGAGGAGGCCAATCTCGCCAACCCCCACCAGACACAGGAATGGAAATAAGATATATTTGAGAACATAAGATGAAACTGAAACACATAAAATAATAATAATAAGTATTATAGATAATAATAAGTAGATAATAGAAGATACTAAGTATTATAAGTAACGGTATGTTCGCTCGCAGTTTGGCCAACCTTCACAGCGTTTACGCTTAACTTGACATTTTATCTCAATTACTCCGCATTTTCTATGTAGAAAGGGATCTGCAGAATTTCAATAGCTTTTCTTTCCAAAATATAAATATCCGCCTTTTAATACAGGTAGTACGAAAGTGTGAGTGTTGTTATCAATTGCCTCGCACCAAAATGCCATATTTTAGGGAAAATTAATGTGTATCAGTAAAATGTTAAAATGTTTCTGTGCGCTTTGTGTTGAAAATTGTCTCTACAGTGTACAGTCTACACATCTGAGAAGGCAGATAAAACAGCAAATTTCTTCTTTAAAATTAGAACACCCTCAGTAGTTGGGACAAATATTTTCTTCGAAAATACAGGAATAATACAGTTTTTAGGATACACAATTTAAATCATTAAGGTAAGTTTCCTGAAGTAGACGTCTGGCTCTGTGCAGAAAAAGACTGACCATCACTGCGGCTTCGACTTCAAGACAAGAATGTGGTATATAATACTACAGTCCCGCAATGGTCATTAATATTATCTAATAGAAAACAATAGTTTTCCTGATTATGAAGCATTTGCATCTTGGAAAGTAAAGGGAAGTACCCGTACTACTGCAGATGACAAAGTCCGAACATTTCCCAGATATTCGACCTGACCGAGAAGAAAAATGCACACCAATCTCTAGTCACTCGTGAGACCTATCTGCCGCCTCTCAGAGAAGGGACTCGAATAGAACATGGAAAACAGATAATATATATTTTGTATATACACATTCTTTTCGGGAAAGACAGGTTCCTGCATCAAGCGACACCCTTCTCCCTCCTACAAGCCTTAGCCTAAAAGAACACGAATGGACTGTACAGTGCTTGCTGGCTTGGAACGACGACTTCAACTTGAACCTCGCAAGCTGAGGGCCGCAATAACTGACTGACTATTAACCAGAGGACTGAAATATATTAGCTAACAACTTAAATGCTGCGGTTTTTGCGATTCTTTTCATTTTATTTGCATACTAGAATGTTTTATAAGTTGAGCACAGCAAGTGCATGTATTTAAATATTTGGTTTAACGCTTCGGGTATTCATGGCTATGAATTAACACCTCTCGTTAGGGAATGAGGATGTCATAATGCTTTAGATTTTCAGAATTCAAGTAGCATACTTTGTCTCGTAACATGCAATGCAAAGGCAGCTATTTTGTTTGGAGTAGATCCAAAATATACATTATTGTTCCATTTATGCCTCGCCTTGAACTGCATGACCATATTAGTGGCGTTTCCCGTTTGGAACATCTTGCCTATAGACAATGGTGTACATATTATATCAACAGGTTTCGATTTATCCTTAAGTTTAATCATTAGATCATACACACATTTACACTCACTTTCATACTTCCAGACTCTGGGAAGGATAGGGAATAAACCTGGGCTAGAGAAAATTACCTATCCTCGGCCGGAAACGGAACCCCGCATAGCAAGCCAGTGCTATATCGACTGAGCTATAGGATCGCCCTCCGTGGTGTAATGGTTACCAAGGCTCACATACCCAAGGTCGTAGTTTTTTTTTTTATTCCTTTTTACCTCTTTTTTCTAGTTTCTAAATGTCCTTAGTTGACCTATTCGTTTTTCCTTTTTACATATGCGTACACAAACACATACACATTTACAAATACAGAAACCCCATGCCCTAGGCGGTACTCGAACCCACGATCCCGTGCGCCGCGACGCACCAAAGCGAGACACTTTAACGAGCGCGGCTACGGGGACCGGCTAGGTTCAAACCCGGCGGAGGATGATGGATTTTTTTCGGGCGTAAAATCCTTAGCATGGCCTCCTTCGAAAGGGAAGTAAAGCCCTTGGTCCCGTGTCGTAGATTTACGGCACGTAAAAGAACCTCAAGCCTGAAAAAGAGACCTCTGAGCAAAATTAATCGGTGTTTACGTCCAATATAGAATGGGACGCTGGGAACCACAGTAATTAAAGAGCTTCCATAAACAAAACTCCAAATTTTTTGAGCTACAGGGCTGACCCCCCTATATTTTTTACCGCTCCAGATATTTTATTTGTGAATTGTGAACGCTGAAGTGTTGGATTTCACATGTAGTGTTGCATTATTTTAAATTGATGCTGATTTAAAGTTTTTTATTACAAAGAAATATTTATACAATTTTTCATTGATTTACTATTTCCAATCTTAAATGAAGTGTACATTTATATCACTTTTTAAAGAAATTGTAGCGTCAATAATACCACTAATACAGTTAAAAGGAACCGGAGAAACCTTCTTTTTTTGTCTTTTCTTCTTTCTGTCTTCTTTATCTTAACAAAGGAAACGAACATTATTTGTCTCCTTGTGTATCTCAATATAGGAATGCCATCTGCTATCATTCCAAATTCTTTCTCAAGGTTGTAATATAGAGGGGATCAAGACAATGGGGTACAAACTTCTGTCTCTAACAGAAGCGCTTCTCCTGGACTATTGACTGATGAAGATGAACATCCAGTGCATGAAGCGCAATCTATTTAATCCCGATTTGCGCTCTCCCTCTCTGGACATTGCCATATGAATCATGCCATTTTCAGGATGTAATTTCATGTTCTTCAGTACCAACTTCCTGTTACTTGGGAGAGTTAAGTGATTCTCTTTCCATATCATGGACGCTTCGTAGCGTCCGTAATTATATTTGACTGTACGCTCTTGGACTTCTCAATGGCTGAATCAGATACTATCGTTGTCTAGCTTCCAGAGGTCTAGCTGATTAATGAGTAGCGAAGTAAGTCCTATTATTAAGTGTTTCGAAATCTAATATGGAATTTTCCCCATTATAGTTCAACCTAATTTAGTTTCAATGATAACTATTCCAGAATCCGATAGTTTAAATTTTCCTGCCATCAGCTTACCAGCAACATCTCTCCATAAATATTTCTGATTCGCATACAGAACGTTTTCCTTTTGTCTGTTCCTGTAACAAAGATATTTTCTGGACTGAAAAAGTAGCATCATAAATGATTATCTAAGCTGACAGTGGTATTTATAATCTCAGTAGTTTATTTTGTAACATCTGTTACTGAAATCAGTTTTGTCATTACCGAGCAGCCATTACATTGTCCATGTTCTCTGAGATCCTGAATCTATCAGTGCTGGGGTGGAGTAAGATCATCTAGGATCATTTATTAATGATTAAGGTTTGTAACACACCACGGCGATGTGCAGTTATACCAGAAAAGACTTTTTCTGCGTCTTTGTCTTGTTTGTGGTTTCAATTAGTCTTTACATCTTTCTCTTTCTTTCTATTAGAAAGTGTACCAGAACAATTAGGCATTATGAATATTGTCACAAACTGATTCACTAAGGTTTTTCATTACTTTAAGCAAGATTCCCTCTTAAACATAAAAAACAACCACCGTTATCTCTTAGCGCACTTTGATAATATTCTAAGCTAATATTTGTTCCTTACAACGATTTCATACAGCATGCTGCCTATTACAATAAACGTAATTCTGTTTTATATCATTCTCAATAATACTTAATAACTCAGAATTACAAGTATTGGAAGTTTTTTTACATACAAAAGTAGCCAAAACATTATTATAATGACCAACTTTAGTACCAAAACCTGCTACAGACAGACTCGTCCTTTCTTTTGATTCTACTTCCAGTATTAGAAAGTTCATTATGATTTCAAATATGTCTTTAGCGCCCTCAACTTAACACAGTTCGGGGTTCTTTGCCAAGCTCTGAAAAGTCCACCAGTTTAACACAATGCAGTATTGAACATTGGCACAATTGTCAAAAATAACACCTAATGTTTCTAACGATCCTATTTGGGCTTCTAAAGTCTCATAAAAGCTATGCATTGAACTGAGATAATTTACAGTGGGAATATTTTCATCACTAAAGGCAACAATTCCCTAGCCTCAAATCTGATTTTCAAGCTTTCTACGGCTTTAATATAGTTCTGTCCAATCTCTTGCACGGGGACCTTGATCAGTGGTTTCGCCCTCCGTGGTGCAATGGTTACCATGCTAACTTTATATACCCAAGGTCGCGGGTTCAAACCCGGAAGGACGATGGATTTTTTCGGGTGTAAAAATCCTTAGCATGGTTTCTTTCGGAAGAGAAACCGTTGGTCCCGTGTGGTAGATTTACGGCACGTAAAAGAACCTCAAGCCTGATAGAGAGGCCTCTGAGCAAAATTAAGCGGTCTTTCACACCCAATTTAGAATGGGATGCTGAGAACCACAGTAGTTAAAGAGCGTCCATAAATAACACGCCATTTTTTTCATCAGTGGCTTGCAGTGTGTGTGTGTGTGTGTGTGTGTGTGTGTGTGTGTGTGTGTGTGTGTGTGTGTTTGCGCGCGCGCGTTACGACGAGTATTTTGCACTGCAGCCGTAGGCTTATTGTACGTCAGACAATAAATTGGAGGAAGGATGAGATGAGTGTAATTTCTGAGGTCGGCCGACATCCGGACAGGCCAACAGCCCCCAAGGAGATTCCATAACTGTTCATAAGCAGTTCATCTCTACGTATGGAGCGCCAGAAGCCCGGATAGACCATTTAAGTCCACAAACGACCACTAACGCCTTCCCGACGCCGAGAGCTGTATTTTCAGAGCTCAGTCACCTCCACGAAATGGCGCCTCTGCAGCAGTCCTCGCCGACCTTACAACCCTGAAAGAGACCGGTTCGGATGAAATTAAGGGGCAGAAGTTCGGAGGAATGAAGAACCTTTCCCAACATTTGCCCAGTGGGAAACCGTGGGCAAACAGTGGTGGGCCGCGGGAAACCGATCCCAGGACCTCCCGAATGCCAGTCCCAGACAAAACGTCTGGGCCACCTGGTTCGGTGGCCTGCAGTATACTGAAATATATCCTCTAACAAACATAATATGACCATTTATCTGTTTCTTCAAGCTGACCCCAGACTTGCAACCAGTTTCTGAAACCCACCTATTTACTATGTAAACACTACCGCAGACCTTGGCGAGTCCCTTGTGGAAGTTTTTTTTTCACACTTCCCTCAGTATCCAGGAACTGCCGATGGTATTCATCGGCGAGGCAGCGTCTTCCCTCTAATTCCTCCTGATCGGGATCATAATCGAATTAGATCTGGCATCAATAAATCTTTTTTTTTTTTCTTTTATTTCTTCTTGATTTAAAATCTCGCCATTTACCTCGACTGCAAGAACGATGAGCTGCCTGGTAAAGATTCTAGCTCTTGCTCCGTGACCTCAACAGTGACTTGCTTCAACCACAGTAATTATAAAAACTCAGAATCTTACTTTACTTAAGCTAATCCGCGTATCAAGGTTCCAATTGTGTTTTAAATGAAAATAATCTAGTATAACCTTATCTAAGGTTTCCTCCTTAATTATTTATTCTCTAAACAAGGAAACGAGAAACAAAAAACAAATATATCCTGATATGGTGTCTGATGTTGGGGCGATAAGCTCATCGATAATAATTTGATTATCGTGTTCCGCTATGGGCACTAACTTATCTCTGGGACAAAGTGTTCTATAGGTACAAGTTCAGCAGGTGTTATCGATTTCCGGAAAAATATCTTTTTACTTTCTCTACACGTACTCTGTACATAGTGTGTATTGTATTTCACCCAAAAATTCAATACCGAGATTTCACTGCAAATACATTATTTGGCTCCCCCTGAATCCAAAAAAGCATTTTGGGGAAAATGTCCGTGTGTGTGTGTGTGTGTGTGTGTGTGTGTGCCTGTGGACAGCACAGCTCAAAAACGAAAAGACCGTTAAATACCAAACTTGGTATTTAAGATTGGTATCTTCCAAGGATGAGACACGAAGATTTTCAAGAAAATCCCACCACCCCCCAACTACCCTTTACATGGAGCTTTTTTCGAAAATGTTGATTTTCTCAAAAATGGCTCTAACGATTTTGATTAAAATATGGTATATCAAAGATATATACCTGACAAATAATATGTATATATTGACTTTTCTGGGAATAGCCTCTGAAAACTACTTTATTCTGGATGAAAAATATGGAATTTTGCATAACTACTAAACCGTAAGAGATGGAGAGACGTAGAGCACGATAAAACACAATTTATGCCATGTACATTTTTTTCGTGGAGTGGATCGATTTTGAGATATTCCTTGTTATTGGTTTCAGCTTTAAAAAACGTATACTTTTCTCATATAGGAATTTGTCAATTCCTGTCCATACAAACAAAGGAACTTCAGTCACATAGCAACCAGCATGAAGTAAATAGAAGCTACACTTTTTAACAATAATTTTTGCAGAGATGTAGAGAAAGTCATGTGAATGGAACACATCAGAACATATGCAGCCTCTAGTTAGCATGTTTCAATATGTTGACGAAGTCACGCTCCATAGGAGGGGATAACAAGCGGGGGTGTTTGTCTTGCGAGGTTCGACTTGTTAGTGACCTCACTGGTGATGCGTAAAGAATCCATAGGATGATGTGTGGGCGAGCTGGATCTTGAAGTCATCGTTCTGACACGCAGGTGCTCGAATGCGATAGAAGGGTTGAAGGCCACCTGCGATATGCTGAGTCGCCCTCTATGGTGTAATGGTGACCATGCTAATTTCATATTCCCAAGGTCGCGGGTTCAACCTGGCGGAGGAAGTTGGATTTTTTCGGGTGTAAAAATCCTTAGCATGGCTTCTTTCGGAAGGGAAGTAAATCCGTTGGTCCCGTGTCGTAGATTTACGGCACGTAAAAGAACCTCAAGCCTGACAGAGAGGTCTCTGAGCAAAACTAAGCGGTCTTTCACGCCCAATGTAGAATGGGACGCTGAGAACCATAGCAGTTAAAGAGCGTCCATAAATAAGATGCCAACTATATTTTACGATATGTTGAAGATTAATCAAAATGTGCAAAGTTGTCTTAGAGATAACGCCAACGAAATCCCCTGAAAAGATCTAGCCCGAAATTATATGCTATATGAAACTATTATATTCACTTTTAACCTTTTGGTATGCAAATTAATTGTGGACTATATTCGATATAGAGCAACGCCGAATAATTCAGTGTATTTACGTAAAAATCAACAAAGCATCAACCTTTTATCTCACTTTTTAAAATGTTGATAGGCAAATAATTAGATCGAACAAATTTAATCGGAATGGCGGCATCATTTGATGTGCAAATTGGTTTGCCGGGTATCTGGAAATTGTGTTGGCGAATTGCTGACGGTTGCTATCGATATGCAAATTACTAGGGCCAGTTGAATTATTTGGACACTGTGTTTAATGTACAATTTGGCCTAATTCACTCATTTCCTTACCACATGCTCTTTTGTTGCCCACTTATACAAGCATTTTTCTGTTATTCGTTTGAATTTTCAAAATATTAACGTTATCTGAAAAGGTATAAAGTGCGTACAATATGACACCAGCTTATTGCGATATACATTTTCAGCGTTTCACCTTCCTACTAGCCCCTAGCATGTTGTATGTAGCGACAAAATTTATCATGCTGAAGAGGTTATACGTCAAAAAACAAAGTATTTTTAAAGTAATTTGGGGAACAGTTACAAAACAAATTATAATGGGAAGAGTAATTCACGTGATTGTTAGGCATTATATACTTCTGAAATTAATATTCATCATTGCTCGTGAAACAGGAATTCATTAGAAAATGTTAAAACTTAGGGTAGACCGAGTGTCAAATTAACTATGCTTATTTATTTTATATTTTTAATTATAATGGACGAAACAGAAAAATAGAGCATTTAAAATATATTTAGTTATTTTATTTGCGTATATATCTTAACATGTTTTTTGCATTACAATATTTATTATGTATGTTAAAGTAGGCTTGAGTTAGTGGGATTTCAGTTGAATGCACTCAAACTGCAATTCATGACTAAATCATAAAAATCTGATGTGTTACACTCACATGACTTTCTCTAGCTGCTCTACAAACCTCCTAGAAAAGATTATTCTTTTTTGTACACAATGCTAATCGAGATAAATATTAGCAGAATGTTATTACATAGTTCCTAATAAGTAGAAGAGAATAATTTTTTTTTTTTTTTTTTGGTAGTGTTTAACGCCCGCTTTAACTACTAATGGCACCGCAGGCGGTAGAAGAGAATAAGGGAATGCGCTATGCTAAAATGGTTGTCAAATGTTTTAAAAGCTATCGTTATGCGATTGTCATTGCAAGTCACTTCTTTGCTTGGCCAGGAGTAGAACAAAAGAAAAGCGGACACTTCCTGTTTGAGAAAAGTTTTAAGTATTTCACAATTAAAACCAATAACAAGGAGTATCTCGGAAACGGTTACCTCCACAACAAAAACATAAAGGACGTAAATTGTGTGTTTTGTCGTGATGTGCATTTTTTGTGCAGTGAGTTTTTTTCTATCTCTTACGGTTTAGCAGTGAAGCAAAATTCATCCAGAATAAAGAGGTCTTCAGAGGCTATTCCCAAAAAATTCGATATGTACATTTTATTTCGGACATAAATAGCTTTAATATACGTGATTTTAATAAAAATCGTTACAGCCATTTTTAAGAAAATAAAAAATTTCGAAATTTGTTCCATGTAAAGGGTAGTTTTTAGTAGGGGGATTTTTTTTGAAAATCTTCGTGTCGCATCCTTGGAAGATACTTAACCTAATTACCAAGTTTTGTATTTAAAGATCTTTTGGGGCTATGCTGTCCACAGACACAGACACACACACACGGACCGTTTTTTAAAAATGTTTTTTTCGGACTAAGGGAACCCCAAAACATATATTTCCGGTGAAATCTCGGTATTGAATTTTTGGGTGGAATACAACATCTTCTCTATCCCTATGTACATTGTACATATGGGGCTAGAGAAAGTAAAAAAATCTGATGTGTACCATTCACATGACTTTCTCTATATCCCTGCAACACATTATTCTTAAAAAGCTTATACTTCTATTTACTTCATGTTAATCAGTAAAACATTAGCAGAAATAGCCATATTACTGCTTCCTTGTAAGTAGAGGTGAAATAAGGGAGTACCATAGTTTTAAATGATGATCAAAAGCAAGTTGCTATGTGACTGAAGTTCCTTTGTTTGTATGGACAGCAGTTGACAAATTCCTGTATGAGAAATGTATAAGTTAATCATAGCAGAAACCAAAAATAAGGAATGTCTCAAAAACGACGAACTCCATGAAAAAAATGCATATAACATAAATTGTGTGCTTTAACGTGCTCTGCATTTTTTGTGTAGTAAGATTTTGTCCATCTCTTACGGTTAAGCAGTTATTCAAAATTCAGTAAAATTCATCCAGAATAAACTACTCTTCAGAGGCTATTCCCAGAAAACTCAAGATATACATTTCATTTGTCAGGTAAATGTCTTTGATATACGACATTTTAATCAAAATCGTTAGTGCTATTTTTGAGAAAATCAAAATTTTCGAAAAAAGTTCCATGTAAAGGGTAGTTGTGGGTGGGGGATTTTTCTCAAAGTCTTCGTGTCGCATCCCTGGAAGATACTAAACTTAAATACCAAGTTTAGTATTTTACCCACACATACGGACCTTTTTCCGAAAATGCTTTTTTTTAGATAAAAGGGACCCTAAAACATATATTTCCGGTGAAATCTCGGTATCGAATTTTTGGGTGGAGTGCAATACCTTCTCTATACACTATGTACATAGTGCGTATAGAGAACGTAAAAATAGCACCAGCCAATACTTACGTTACATATTTGCAAATCATTTCAGCATAATTGCTGCATTCCTTCTAATGACACTGGTTTCACTCCAGTTGGTATTTTCGGTTTTCGAGGTTTATTTCTGACGCTCAAAGGTAAATACATAATGACTGAGCAGGGCTGATTATTATAGGCAACTGTGTAAGGAAAAGCGACCATATGTTGTTTTTTTTCGCTGTTTTTTACTTTGTCCATACGCACTATGTACATAGTGTATAGAGAAAGTATTGCACTCCACCAAAAAATTCGATACCGAGATTTCACTGGAAATATATGTTTTAGGGTCCCCAATATCAAAAAAAAGCATTTTCACAAAAAGATCCGTGTGTGTGTGTGTGTCCGTGTGTCTGTGAACATGATAACTCAAAAACGAAAAGTCTGACTAATAAAATGTATATCTTGAATTTCTGGGAATAGCCTCTGAAGAGTAGTTTATTCTGAATGAATTTTACTAAATTTTGAATAACTGCTAAACCGTAAGAGATGGACAAAAACTTACTGCTCAAAAATGTAGAGCACATTAAAACACACAATTTATGTTATATACATTTTTTTCGTGGAGTTCGTCGTTTTTGTGACATTCCTTATTTTTGGTTTCTGCTATGAAAAACGTATACTTTTCTCATACAGGAACTTGTCAACTCCTATCCATATAGACAAAGGAACTTCATTGACATAGCAACCAGGTTTTGACTATCACTTTAACCTACAGTTGTCCCTTATTTCGCTTCTACTTACAAGGAAGCGAGTAATTAGACTATTTCTGCTATTTTTTTCTGATTAGCATAAAGTAAATAAAAGTATAAGCTTTTTAAGAATTATTTGTTGCAGGGATATGGAGAAAGTCATGTGAATGGTACACGTCAGATTTTTAATTTCAATAATTACATGTACATTTACACATACTAAACATTTAAATCGGTTTCTCCGTTGGTCATTTGAAAATTAGTGGTAATGTCCATTGCATCTGACGCTACAATACACTGATAAACTGTTAGGAACAGCATTTGAGGTGTTATCTAGGAATTACAACGCGGTAATCTCATGTATTGGAAGAAGTCAAGGCAGCCCGACTAATTGAATGCCGACATTTCTCAAATTTATCTTTAGCGTGTAAAGAATATAGGAGGCAATTTGCAAGGTGGATTGTGCCGTTTCATGCTTAAATGCAAACGCATCATTAACTTCAAATTGACTACTAACTCCATGTTTCTGAGTTATGATTTTTACTTTCTCTATACTCACTATGTTCATAGAGTATAGAGAATGTATTGCACTCCACCAAAAAATTCGATACCGAGATTTCACCGGAAATATATGTTTTAGGGTCCCCTGTATCCAAAAAAAGTATTCTCAGAAAAAGGTCCGTGTGTGTCCGTGTGTCTGTGAACACGATAACTCAAAAACGAAAAGTCGGTAAAATACCAAACTTGGTATTTAAGTTTAGTATCTTCCAGGGATGCGACACAAAGATTTTGAGAAAAATCCCCCCACCTCAAACTACCCTTTACATGGAACTTTTTTAGAAAATTTTGATTTTCTAAAAAATGGCTCAAACGATTTTAATTAAAATATCGTATATTACAGTTATTTACCTGACAAATAAAATGTATATTTTTAATTTTCTGGGAATAGCCTCTGAAGACTACTTTATTCTGGATGAATTTTTCATAACTACTAAACCGTAAGAGAGGGACAAAAACTTAACCCACAAAAATGTAGAGCACGTTAAAACACACAATTTATGTTATACACATTTTTTTCGTGGAGTTGATCGTTTTTGAGATATTCCTTTTTCTTGGTTTCAGCTTTGAAGAACTTATGCTTTTCTCATACAGAAATGTGTCAACTCTAGTCCATACAAATAAAGGAACATCAGTCACATAGCAACCAGCTTTTGGCTTTCACTTTAACCTATGGTACTCCCTTATTTCGTTTCTACTTACAATACAGCAAGAAATAATATTATTTCTGCTAATTTTTCTCGATTAGCATGAAATAAATAAAAGATAAGCTTATTAACAATAATAATTTACAGAGATATAGAGAAAGTCATGAAAATTTATCTTAGCCTATGATACTTTTGTCATTACGTTGTGCTCTCTATGCGGAGTCCACTTGTTCTCTTAGCCATTGTGAGCTGTATTATATTCATGAACATATTTGTCTCCAGCAAATGGAATTTTAACGCAGAAATTTGCTAATACATTCTGGTAAACCTGCCTTTTTACCTGGGAAGATCATAACACACCTTAAAATGTATTCTTAATGCTCAAAAAACAACTCGTATTATTGCCCTAATATTCACATTTAGCAAGAAGCAACATTTCCGTTCCTTTTTACTTTCTCTGCACGTACTATGTACATAGTGTATAGAAGGTATTGCTCACCACCCAAAAATTCAATACCGAGATTTCACCGGAAATACATCTTTTAGGGTCCTCTGTATCCAAAAAAAGCATTTTCAGAAAAAGGTCCGTGTGACTGTGAACACGATAACTCAAAAACGAAAAGTCGGTCAAATACCAAACTTGGTATTTAAGTTTAGTATCTTCCAGGGATGGGACACGAAGATTTTGAGAAAAGTACTCCCACCCCAAACTACCCTTTACATGGAACTTTTTTCAAAAATTTTGATTCTTTGACAAATGGATCAAACGATTTTGAATAAAATATGGTATATTAAATATATTTACCTGACAAATAAAATGTATATCTTGAATTTTCTGGGAATAGCCTCTGAAGACCACTTTGTTCTGGATGAATTTTGTGGAATTTTGTATAACTGCAAAACCGTAAGAGATGGAGAAAAACTTACCACACAAAAAATGTAGAGCACGTTAAAACATACAATTTATATTACATACAGTTTTTCGTGGATTTCATCATTTTTAAGATATTCCTTATTTTTGGTTTCACGTTTAAAAAACTTGCACTTTTCTCACACAGGGATTCAACTCCTGTCCATACAAACAAAGGAACTTCAGTCACATAGCAACCAGCTTTTGACTGTCACTTTAACCTATGCTACTCCCTTATTTCGCTTCTATTTACAAGGAAGCAAGCAATAAGACTATTTCTACTATTTTTTTCTCGATTAGCATGAAGTAAATAGAAATATAAGCTTTTTAACAATAATTTGTCGCAGACATGTAGAGGAAGTCAGTCATGTGAATGGAACACATCAGATTTTTAAATTAGTTTATATTAATTATTTAGCGAACTAGCTCCACTATACTTTAGCGTACCAAAATGCTTCCAGGATACCGGCTAAATATTCATTCCCTGAAGAATTCGATGATTGGTGTTACAGAGCTCTCAACTGCTGGGTCATTAAGGCATTTTGAAGAGTCCGAAAGCTACATTTAGAGACATACGATGATTAATGCATAAGTTGCCCACTCTTTTAGCATTATTAGAATAATTCTGTAGGAAATATTTATGGAGTAAGTGTGACTGAAGAGAAAGCAAAAATGTTTTATAGCTCGTGATTTAACATTGTTGAGGAAAACGAGGAAGCTCTGTCTAGCATAAACCTGGTGGTTGGCCATTGCTTCAAGGAAAACGAAAGTGCTTACCGTAATGTACTTTCAATATACACATTTTTTTATTTATGCATTTTGTATACTATGGTGAGCTTTTAATGCCTTTTAAACTTTGCAAAATAATGTTTAATAAAGTTATAGTTATATTTTATTATATTGTCACTAATCATATTTATTTCCTCTGAGATAGAGTCTTTTCTACGAAATTACAATATTTTCTATATAGTCTCGCCATTCATCTTACAGACATGGAAACACTTTTCTTTATCTCTTTTGCCATTTACTAAATGCAACTATGCATATTTTATTTAGATATAGAGACAACTACAGTTTGTTCATTACACAGTACTAATACAGTCTCTATGTGCTGTAGAAAGTATTAAAAATTGAATATTAATTTTAAGAAACATGGTTTTGACAATTATAAGGTTGTCTTTATATCACTAAACTTGTTTTTAGTTTATTAATATTTAAGTTAGCATTATTCTGCTTAAAGACTGAATTGCATAGCATTGAATATGCTAATGACTTGACTTGAATTTATGAAACTTGAGTTAAACTTCTACAAATAAAAACATAGATTGTTTAAAATAATTATAAATATATTTAAAGTCATGGATATTTAATGTTGACGAGGTAGTATTAGATTATATTCATGTTGGTAAATATTCTAATAAAGTTGGGTTTGTGGGAATTCTACAATCATTTAGTCCTCAAAAGGATATTTTTCTTAATACAAAATATCATTTTAAAATTAACAAATTTGAAGGAGATCATTGTAATATTAATACAGAATGAAAAAAAAATCTGTTTTGCGACGTATTAATGAAAGCATCTAGGTGTAGCAACTTACCCATAAAGGCAGAAGGAATTGAGGTTAGGAACATCTTTTGGCTCCGCACCGGGACTCCGGTCTCAGGGTCCTGCATCTCCCGTACCAGCCCCTCCATCTGCACATATTAATGTATAGACATATTATGATACTGTTAACAAATGCGAGACTTTCGTAATATTAAATACATGAACTTAAAATTTCACTTTAGATTGAAGCGGGCCAACTTCATGATAATGTAGTAGAATGGGTTGGAGGTAGGAGATTACTCAAATGTGTATCGTGAATAACCTGTAGGGGTGTCTGAAATATTACTGGAACATATTCTAATTACTAACAGGCGCATACCATCAGGACAGTCTTTAATATAACATTCCCCTTTATTGAACCTGGCCAGTATACCATCCACCACCACACACCACGGAGTGGGCGACAAAACTCCCATTGGGGACAGTCACCAGGACCCGTTTCATAAAGCCGATAAGCTTTATAAAAAGGCCATTATCTCGAGGTTACAATTGGACCTATTTCTCTATTCTCAGTGCTCCCTAATGACGCCTAAGTCATTTGATTAAAGGCTCCCTCGATGATCTGGAAAACTGACATGACCAATTGTCCACAGCCTATCGCCTCATACTATCTTAGCGATTTATGTGTACTACTTGGAATACAATGCAAGCAGCTTTTGGCTTTACACAACTCTCTAGAAGTAACAACAGCTAACAGGACTTTGTTTCTCTACGGATTTTTTGTAGAATGCAACAACAATTTGTTACTCCATGTCACTCTTAACGAAACATTTGTAAATATTTTCTAGCCTTTTAGTATTTTAAATGTTGAATTTGAAAGGTATTTAATGGCCCATATACGTCAGAAAGCATCTGAACCTTCAATAGTGAAATAATCGTACAAATAAGTTGGTTATTGATTATTACCTGGTCTCGGTTTTGGGTCACGAATTAGAGACCGCATTTGATTTGAGTTGCTGTCCTAGCCCGGTGGATGGGATAGCACTTCGAACCTACAGATACCTCCATAGCGAAGGTCACTCTGGACATGCATATTGCGGCTTGGCCTTAGTTGCTGCAGTCTGCTTAAGTACTCGAGATTCAGTGACTAGAGAATCATTGTTCAAAGGTATTTACATATTCATTTATATTTGTGTTAGTGTTAATTGCTATTATTTATGCTCCACAGTACTTTGAAATATGTTCAAGAAACCGAATACTAAGTGTTCCTTCCAGGATGCACGTATAGAGAAGTTTGGAAAGGAGCATTTCCTCGAAACTGTTTCCAAAAAGGAAACGCCACTGCATATTGCAAACGCGGCAAAAAATATATAAGGACAGACAGATTTCGATTAAAAAAACTGCAATAGCAAAATGTAGACGAAAAATATTAAATCACACAATCTACAGACGCCTTCAACATCACAATCAAGCATAAAATATCGGAAACATTTTTTTCAAAATGTGTGTAGCATGTTGTACCTACATGCCAATTTTGAGGCAAAAAGTGTGTTGAAAAATTATCAACATGGCTTTCGTAAAGGGTTATCAACTATTACTGCTGTATCTGAAGTTATACATAATGTGCTTAAAAATCTTGAGCAGAGTAAAAAAAAAAAAAAAAAAAAAAAAAAAAATCTGTCGGTATTTCTAGACCTATCTAAAGCATTCGATAGTGTCTCTCATGATCGCTTGTTGACTAAACTTATCCATTATGGAATTAAAGGAAAAATTCACGATATCCTCTCTTCGTATTTAGAAAACCGAACACAATGTACAGAATTATACTGGAAAAACGGAAATTGCTTAAAGAAATGCAAATCAAAATATGAAACGGTGAGAACAGGAGTACCACAAGGATCGATTTTGGGTCCTCTTCTATTCCTAATTAATGCAAATGATACACCTAGTTCTCCAGAATATAATCTCATTTCCTATGCTGATGAAACATAGATAAAGAATTAAAACAACTCGGAACCAAGGCCACATCGTCCCTTTTAAAACTGTCTGATTATCTGAATGCAGCTCAACTCAAACTCAATATAGATAAAACGAAATGCATTCTTTTTCAACTTAGGGATCAGGAACAAGTGTGTAAGATGGAATACAACAATACACAAATGAACAAGTAAATAACATAAAATTTCTGGGAATTACCGTAGACAAAAACTTAAATTTCATGAACACATAGATGGTCTTTGCAAGAAATTAAATTCTCGGCTATATTTACTACGGAAAACAGTAAATTAACTAGATACTGACATGTTAAAACCAGTTTATTATGAAATGATTCACTCACTCATAGAATGTAGATTGAAATTTGGGGTGAACTTCCATAACCAATCTAAAAAGGGTATTAGTGATTAAAGCGTCACTCTGTAGAAAAGGTGCTAAAAACTTCAAAAATTCTAACAGTAGTATATCTATACTTCTATAGGATTATTTAGTTAGTTAGAAGAAATGAGATTAGAAATAATCAAAACAAAGAATATTATACGTATAATACAAGGGGTATAAATAATCACCATACGGTGTGTACAACTAAATCAGCAACCATCAAAGATCCATATGTCAGAGGACCCATACTCTTCAATAAACTCCCACAATATATAAAAACTGAAAAGGGTAATTCCTTTAAAACATTGTTAAAAAAACTATTAAATAAAAGCCTACACAGAATTGATGAATTTTAAATTTGAAAATATATATATCTGAACATGTTACTGTATAAGTGATATGACAAATTGTAAATAATACTTTAAAGTATCTTTTGTTGAATTTGTATGCTTGTTTTAAGTGATATGCCAAACTATAAACAGTACTTTGTTATATTTGTGAATTGAATACTAACATAGTGATTAATATGACATTGTAATTATTGTGTTTGAATGGAATATTTGCTCTATACACTATTTTATGACGAAGCCTGAAACAAGTATACACACTCTATAGGTGAAAATAAATCATTATTATAATTATTATTATCCCTTTCAACAAGGTAGAAAATACATATTTAAAGCATTTCTAGAAAAATATAAAGTAAAAATGTACCACGAGAGTCGATCTTTGGAAAGCTTTATATTACATTTTGGTATGTTGATACATTGAAACTGAAAAGGACAGAGGTGTGAGCCCTGAAAGTTTGGGTTTAACTGGTCGAAACAACAGACTCTATGGTAGGTTCGTAGCAAACGTTATTGTGAGAGTTTTGTTGCCCAGTCGTGCAAGTAAGAAACTGTGAGTGATATTTGAGATACTGTACAAAGTGAACAATAGACAATATCTTCGAAAATTCAATATGTCTTGTATCCACTTGGAATCAAACAACTCAGTTGGTTAGGCGCTGACCTTCTGATCTCAAGGTTTTTAAGCCCAGCCCCGACTGATGGTTTTCAATTGTGCTCAAAAGCCACAGCTCCGTGTCAGTAGAATTACTGGCGTGTTAAAGAACTCATTCAGGATGAAATTCCCGCACACCGGCGGCCCTGATATGATCATGGCAATTAACAATTAAATGGAGTCAAAGGACAAAAGCTTGTAACTGATGCGGCATCGTGCATGGTGAAGGCAGCAAAAGCTCTTCAGGTGCCCTAAATTAATTCATATATCATGTATGGCAGACGCCCTTCATAGAGTGACCGAACACATAAGGGCTAATTTCAAAGATGTCGACCCCTTCATATCCAAGTATAAAAATCTGATGTGTTCCATTCACGTGACTTTCTCTACACCTCTGCAACAAATTATTGTTAAAAAGCTTATGCTTCTATTTACTTCTCTATGCTAATCGAGAAAAAATTAGCTGAATAGTCTTATTACTTGCTTCGTTGTAAGTAGAAGCGAAATAAGGGAGTACAATAGGTTAAAGTGATAGCCAAAAGCTGGTTGCTATGTGACTGAAGTTACTTTGTTTGTATGGACTATAGTTGACAAATTCCTGTATGAGAAAAGTATAAGTTTTTAAAAGCTGAAACGAAAAACCAGAAATATCTTAAAAACGATCAACTCCACGAAAAACGTGTATATAACATAAATTGTGTGTTTTAATGTGCTCTAAATTTTTTGTGCAGTAAGTTTTTGCCCATCTCTTACGGTTTAGCAGTTATGGAAAATTCCGCAAAATTCACCCAGAATAAGCTAGTCTTTAGAAGCTATTCCCAGAGAATTCAAGATATATTTTTTTATTTGTCAGGTAAACATCTTTAATATACGATATTTTAATCAAAATCGTTAGAGCCATTTTTGAATAAATCAAAAACCTCAAACTTGATAAAAATATCTCTAAGCAAAATTAAGCGCCCAGGATAGAATGGGACGCTGAGAACTACTTTAGTTAAAAAGCGTCCATAATAAATTTTCATGGTCGAAATAAATCCTTTACCTGATAATAGTATTCGAGAATTATAGACAGATGCCTTTGAATGTGAGTGTTCAACGGCAAATGTTGGTTTACCAGTTGATGTAAATTTCTTGGGTGCATGCAGCATTTGCAATTTATATTTTATAAAGCATTTAGTTCTAAAATGTTAGTCGTATTGCAGCATTCGGAAGAAATATTGCAACGCTATGCGAAATAAAACTAACCATGCATTAATCTGTCAGATGTATACTTCGCATAGGTCACCAAAATAAAGTTTTTCCAAAAAATAAATAAATACAAATAATAAGGCGCTACACAAGATTCAATCAACCTCCAGTTTTTCAGCAGAGCATGCTTTAACTACATCGGATATTCTAACCGCAGTTACAACTGAATAACCTTATCTTTGTAAGCAAAGCACTCAATACTACGAACCTGGACAAACCATAAATTCTGCCCGCTACATCAAGACACTTCTGAAGCTCCGTCGGGCTTTGCGTGATAAACGCCCTGGAAAGAGGATCATCCTTCAATGCGCGTCCGCATACTGCCCGTGCCACTATGGAGAAGATCAGGGCATTAGGGTGGGAAACTCTTCCACATCCTCCCTACAGTCCCGACTTGGCACCCTCCGACTACCATCTTTTCGGTTCTGTGAAGGGCAGATGCTTGGCCAACGCTACGAGACGCTGGAGGATATTCGGAAAGCAGTGGGTCAGGGTCTGCGGGCAGCTGGAACGGAGTTCTATCACAAGGGCATTTTCAAACTTGTAGAACGATATGAAAAATGTGCACAAAACAATGGAGACTATGTCGAAAAGTGAAAGAAAGTCTGTAGATTATGATGATGTATTTGGTTTGGCTTAAAAATAAATATTAAGATTGTAAAACAATGTTGCTCATGACTTTCAGTATGCCCCTCGTAGTAGCGTTTTACTTCAAGTCCACTACTTAATCAAAACACAATAACCACACATTTTCTGCAAGTGTTTACAATGCTTGCTGAGATACAGAGCTGCGAGGTGAGCGAATGGCTGTCATGCCTACTTGAACACAATGAGAAGGGAAGCAGGTGGCGAAGTTTATTCTCATATCACCTATGCAAGAACGTCTGAGAATTAAGTGACCCATCGTGTGGTAGATATTTACTTTTGTGACATTATTATGTTTGTAAAAAACATTCCTTTCAGCATTCATGAACTTTTTTTTTGTAGTGTTTAACGCCCGCTTTTACTGCTCTGGCACCGCAGGCGATGACACTGATGATACATGAAGATGGAGTCCCGGGGAAACCGGAGAAAACCCGCCCCTACACAAACCTCACATGCGGTCGCTTGGGATCGAACCCTCTAGGTAAGGGGTCTAACCACTTGGCCACGAGCATTCGTGAATGTGCGGGATGCAGATATACGTTTCCTTCCCTGCAAACAGTTTGTACTGAGTAGGTTTAGAACATTTTTTACAGTGCTTACGTATTAGAGGCGATTATTGCATATACATATTGTGTATAAAGATTTTATTTTGGGCTTTTGTTTTAAACATATGTTCCTCTAAGTTTTCGAGTAGCGTATTTGCATTATTTATATTTGCTTCTCGGTGGTAGCGCAGCTGCTTACCAAGCAGGAGACCTGGATTCGATTCCCAGTACCGACGTGGGGATTTTTCCCCCTCTGGGAGACCTGGACCGAGGTGCACTCAGCCTCGTGAGGTCCCTAGGGGGCCAATTGAGGAGCTACTTGATGGAGAAGTAGCGGCTCCAGGTCATGTGGACCGCAATAACCGCCCGGGAGGGATTGAGGCGCTGACCACTTCTCACCCTCCAAAACTGCACCCCATCCATGACGTTTGTCATGGGCCGAGATGGGACGCAGCGGCCGGGCGGTAGGCCAAGGTTCCATCGTGCCATGGAGTTATTATGTGTGCTTCTCTGTCCCTATTAATAGGTACCTAATTCTTCCGTCTTCATTAGTTATCTGCAACATCTCGAGTCGCGTTTTTTTTTTTTTATTTGAAAATTATAAAATTGATCTTTCGAAGTTAAACTTAAGTCATTTAAAAGTAAGATATCGATATGGACTAAATTGTAATTGTATTGGAAGCAAAATCTTGATCCGGATTTATGTATTTACTGTGTAGGTGAGCGGTTATTGATCGAAAGATGTAAGTATTTTTAACTGCACTTTTTTCTCATAGTTTGCAGTTAACGCGCTGCCTTTGGGCCTATTCAGCTTTTAGAACTAAGCTCCGTAATGCTAACCCTAGATGACACATTTTTAATCCTTGCACTTCACAGGTCATCATGTCCTGAACCGCCCGAAGGCAGGGCAGGGCGCCTTTTAATAATTCTTGTAGAAGAACGGAAGATATCCCAGTGCGCTCTGCAGTGAATGGCCTGGAGTCTACACCTCCGTTAAGAAATGATTTTGATTCCTTAACAAGCATAATCTTTGCGAAAGTGCATCTATGTTGGAGGTCAAATAAAAGAAAACTCCTACATGCAAGATGTTCTATATACACGACTCAATATTAAAAGTTGGTTATTGTATCCCTTCATAAATATCTGCCATTTTTACTTTCTCTATCACGATATAGGAGATATAGAAGGTATTCCATGCACAGAAAAATTCGATATTAAAATTTCATTAAAAATACATGTTTTAAGACCTATTTTTTTTTTTCATCTACATGTGCGAGCAAGCGCGCTTGCGTGTATATGTTTCTGTCTGTTTGAGAACAGCATAACTCCAAAACGAAAAGCCAATAAAAGAATTATCTTGGTATTTTTCTTCAGTAACTTTCAAAGATGTGACGCGAAGACTTTTGATAGAACCTCCACCCCAAAATTATCCTTTACATCCTGCTTACACACTATCCTGGAGGTTTTCAATTTCATAAAAAATAGTTTTGTACATTTTGATTAAAATACCGCATATTATTGACATTTACTAGGAAAATGTGTATTTTAATTTTTTTTTTTTTTGGTACTAGATTGTGAACTCCTTTTTCTTTTGGAAGATATTTTATATAATCTTGTGTAACGATAGATGAAATCTCATTACATTAAAATGTACATCTCTTTAAATTGTACAATTTATTAAAAATGAGCTACTTTTAATACAAGGCATTTCCGGGATATCCGTTAGTAATTATTCGAATTCTTCGATACTTTGTCATTCTTTTCAAGTCATTTCGATATCAGTTATGTATCGTGATTGCATGGAAATACTACGCAAATTTAAAAACCAGCATCAGCTTCCAGTTCTTAAAAGTTGGACTATGGCTATTCCATTTGAATCTGTAAACAAAAAACAAACAAAAAAGTGTGTTGTTTCTATTTCTTCAAAACTTCTCTTTGTTTTATCCTTTGATACATTCCTCCTTCATCAAATCGCTCTTGCCATCGCCTTGTTCACCTGTTTCCTTTTTGGCTGTAGTTTATGACTGATCTTGTAAATCGAGTAACATGATCTTTCCAATTTTGCTGGTATTTTTACTTTCTCTATACGTACTATGTACATAGTGTATAGAGAAGGTATTGCACTCCTACCAAAAATTCGATACCGAGATTTCACCGGAAATATATGTTTTAGGGTCCTCTGTATCCAAAAAAATCGGATGTGTTCCATTCACATGACTTTCTCTATATCTCTGTAATAAATTATTGTTAAAAAGCTTATGCTTCTATTTACTTCATGCTAATCGAGAAAAAAAATGTCAGAAATAGTCTTATTACTTGCTTCCTTTTAAGTCGAAGCGAAATAAGGGAGTACCATAGGTTAAAGTGATAGTCAAAGGCTAGTTGCTATGTGACGGAAGTTCCTTTGTTTGTGTGGACACGAGTTGACAAATTCCTGTATGAGAAAAATACAAGTTTTTCAAAGCTGAAACCAAAAACAAGGAATATCTAAAAAAACGATCAACTCCACGAAAAGAAATGTATACAACATAGACTGTGTGTTTTAATGTGCTCTACATTTCTTGTGTTGTAAGTTTTTGTATATCTCTTACGGTTTGGCAGTTATGCAAAATTCCGTAAAATTGATCCAGAATAAAGTAGTCTTCAGAGGCTATTCCCAGAAAATTCAAATATACAATTTATTTGTCACGTAAATGTCTAATATACGATATTTTAATCAAAACTGTTAGAGCCATTTTTAGAAAATCAAAATTTTCGAAAAAAAATTCCATGTAAAGGGTAGTTTGGGGTGGGGAGATTTTCTTGAAAATCTTCGTGTCGCATCCTTGGAAGATACCAAACTTAAATACCTGGTTTTTAACGAACTTTTCGTTTTTGAGCTATGCTGCCCACAGACACATACACACACACATACACAGACACACACACGGATATGTTTCTAAAAATACTTTTTTTGGATTCAGGGGTCTCAAAACATATATTTCCGGTGAAATCTCGGTATCGAATTTTTGGGTACAATGCAATACATTCTCTATACACTATGTGTATAGTACGTATAGAGAAAATAAAAAGCATTTTCAGAAAAAGGTCCGTGTATGTGTGTGTGTCCGTGTGTCTGTGAACACGATAGCTCAAAAACGAAGAGTGGCTAAAATAACAAAGTTGGTATTTAAGTTTAGTATCTTCCAGGGATGCGATACGAAGATTTTGAGAAAACTCCCCGCACCCCAAACTACCCTTTACATGGAAGTTTTTTCGAAAATTTTGATTTTCTAAAAAATGGCTCTAACGATTTTGATTAAAATATCGTATATTAAAGATATTTACCTCACAAATAAAATGTATATTTTGAATTTTCTGGGAATAGCTCCTAAAGACTACTTTATTCTGGGTCAATTTTACGGAATTTTGCATAACTGCTAAACCGTAAGAGATGGACAAAAACTTACCACACAACAAATGTAGAGTACTTTAAAATACATAATTTATATTATATACATTTTTTTCGTGGAGTTGATTGTTTTTGAGATACTCCTTATTTTTGTTTTCAGCTTTAAAAAATCTGATGTGTACCATTCACAAGACTTTCTCCATATCCCTGCAACAAATAATTCTTAAAAAGCTTATACTTCTATTTACTTTATGCTAATCAGAAAAAATTAGCAGAAATAGTCTTATTACTCGCTTCCTTGTAAGTAGAAGCGAAATAAGGGACAACCGTAGGTTAAAGTGATACTCAAAAGCTGGTTGCTATGTCAATGAAGTTCCTTTGTCTATATGGATAGGAGTTGACAAAGTTCCTGTATGAGAAAAGTATACGTTTTTCATAGCAGAAACCAAAAATAATGAATGTCACAAAAACGACGAACTCCACGAAAAAAATGTATATAACATAAATTGTGTGTTTTAAATTGCTCTACATTTTTTGAGCAGTAAGTTTTTATCCATCTCTTACGGTTTAGCAGTCATTCAAAATTTAGTAAAATTCATCCAGAATAAACTACTCTTCAGAAGCTATTCCCAGAAAATTCAAGACATACATTTCATTTGTCAGGTAAATAAGTTTAATATCCGAAATTTTAATCAAAATCGTTAGAGCCATTTTTGAGAAAATCAAAATTTTCGAAAAAAGTTCCATGTAAAGGGTAGGTGGGGGTGGGGGAATTTTTCTCAAAATCTTCGTGTCCCATCCCTGGAAGATACTAAACTTAAATACCAAGTTTGGTATTTTACCGACTTTTCGTTTTTGAGTTATCGTGTTCACAGACACGGACACACGGACACACACACACACACACACACACACACACACACACACACACGGACCTTTTTGTGAAAATGCTTTTTTTGGATATTGGGGACCCTAAAACATATATTTCCGGTGAAATCTCGGTATCGAATTTTTGGTGGAGTGCAATACTTTCTCTATACACTATGTACATAGTACATATGGAGAAAGTAAAAATCTGATGTGTACCATTCACATGACTTTCTCTACATCTCTGCAACAAATTATTCTTAAAAAGCTTATACTTCTATTTACTTCGTGCTAATCAGAAAAAGTTAGCAGAGATATGCTTATTACTTGCTTCCTTGTTAGTAGAAGCGAAATAGAGAGTACCATAGGTTAAAGTGATTATCAAAAGCTGGTTTCTATGTCACTGAAGCTCCTTTGTTTGTATGGACAACAGTTGACAAATTCCTGTATGAGAAAATTATAAGTTTTTCAAAGCAGAAACCAAAAACAAGGATTGTCTCAAAAACGATGAACTCCTCGAAAAAAAATGTATATAACATAAATTGTGTGTTTTAACGTGCTCTACATTTTTCGTGTGGTTAAGTTTTTGTCCAGCTCTTACGGTTTTTAAAGTTATTCAAAATTCTGTAAAATTTATCCAGAATAAAGTAGTCTTCAGAGGCTATTCCCAGGAAATTCAAGATATACATTTTATTTGTCAGGTAAATATGTTTAATATACGAAATTTTAATCAAATTCGTTAGAGCCATTTTTGAGAAAATCAAAAATTTCAAAAAAAGTTCCATGTAAAGGGTAGTTCCGTGTGGGGGTATTTTTCTCAAAATCTTCGTGTTGCATCCCTGGAAGATACTAAACTTAAATACCAAGTTTGGTATTTTACAGATTTTCGTTTTTGAGCTATCATGTTCACAGACACACGGACAGACATGGACCTTTTTCTGAAAATGCTTTTTTTTTTATACAAGGGACCTAAAACATATATTTCCGGTGAAATCTCGGTATCGAATTTTTGGGGTGGAGTGCAATACCTTCACTATGCACTACGTACATAGTGCGCATAAAGAAAGTAATAAGACTATTTCTGCTAATTTTTCTCGATTAGGATGAAGTAAGTAGAAGCATAAGCTTTTTAACAATAATTTGTTGTGGAGATATAGAGAAAGTCATGTGAATGGAACACATCATATTTTTATAGGCCGTATACACCATCTGATTTTAATTCTTTCTTCATTTTTTTTCTTTTTGCTAACAAAGTTCCTTCAGCAAAATATTTAACAATTTTATCTCACTTACTTGTATTCTTTTCCCTAGATTTTTATTAACCCAAGATTCACGGCTGTGTAATAAAGTAAGAAGTGCATCACCTTCTGATGGAGTTTTGCTGAATCACACTTCACTTTAAAATATTGGAGAACATTGAAACGTTTTCAGGGAAATTCATCCTCGTGTTCAGCTGCTGGGTGATTGAAGCTCCCGCTTTCTTGTTTCCTCTCTCTTCTTTCTTACACCGATCATATTGACATCTGAGGTTAGGGGCTCAAAATTTTTACCTTGCGTTTAATGGTGGGATTTGACATTTATTACGCTGTAGCTGGTTTTGATGATGTGTAATTTTCTCCAAATACCCAACACTATTGGTGTCATAAGTGGTTTAAACAGTTTTATATTTTAACCAGTGCTAAAGGTTTCCGTCCAAAAATTTTGTGATGCGACGGATTTATCTATTTGGTTTAGTTTAATGTACTCTAGGTTCTCTCAGTCTAATTTCTAAGTTTCTTTTCGTTTTGCCTATGCAGTATTTCTCACAATCTTCACAACTGATCTGATAGATACCGGGTTTTAAGTATTCAGGAAGGTGACTTTTCTGTACTTCCATGTTGTATTTGAGAGTGGCGTTAATGTGGTAGTTTGAGAAATTCCCTTAAGCTTTTCCTTTCTTCTTAGTATGTGGTTAATGAGATCAGGGTTGAATCTATTTTTATCACTGCTATTTTTAAAATATCCTGTTGCTATTTTATTAACTTCTCACTGCTCAACGGGACCTTGTGCAAGTGGTGTATCAAACTTTCGAAAGTAGCTAGCTGATGTGCAGTTGGGTTGCATCCATTATCTACAGGTTTCTATGCATTTAATAATTTAAACTGTCTTAATGTGTTGAGGTTCCGAAAGGGTGAGGTGTGTTTTCTTCTATTTCAATTGTAAATTTAATGCCGTTGTCCTGTAGATTCAAAGCGTCAGAGAATCTTCCTGCAAACATATCATAAACATATCTTGGTAAAAACTTAACTTCTTGGTTTAGGTCCAATGAATACCACCATTTTTGTTTTTACTGACATTTTAAGGCAATTTACTCACCTAAAGATGTGTGTTGTAAAACATTTTCACTAATATTAACGACCATCTGGTAATCAGCAAATAAAGTGGTAGTACAATTTACGCTGTTTATTTAAAAAACACGATGTTTCCTTCATTCTTTAAATTTCTCCATATAACATTTAAAAGAGTTAGGTGACAAAGGACAACCCTTGTCTAACTCCTAGATTTATCTCGGTCCCATTATTAATATTATGTCATTATTGTGGTTGTTATTATTATGAATAATATTATTAAGGAGCTTTTTTCAGTTGTACACTATTATTTTATATAGACTTTGTATTTCTCTTATCAAGTGGGCTGGTATTTCCTTTTATTTTTTAATATTCTCTATAATATATTTGTATTTCATGAAATGCTTATTCGTAGTTAATAAAGGCAAATTAAAATCTTTTCATTTTTACATCAGTGGTTTTTGAGTATACGGTCCACAAAAGAACTACCTCTCCTAAAAACATGCTGAGTCCCACCTATAAGTGCTTGCATTATTGGTTCTGTTGCAAATAGATTATTACTACATGCTTTCGAACACAACGATTATTTTAATGAACCAATATATAAATGCTGTATTCAGTCCACCAGTTCATAAAAATGAGCTAATACATAAAACAACAAGAAACCGATAAACGACAGATAAACATGTATTTGCGTACAATCTAATGTAGTATAATGTATAAAACTGAAACTATCTATTCTGAATAACTGTAGTTTCAATACAGTTACTGAATTTATTAGAAATAGCAAGCAGGAGGTATTGACCAGGAAAAGTATGCTTAAAAACAAACTACTTAACTCATATTTCGTAGCTACACCCACGTCAGATACTACATATAGGGTGTCCTAGAATACAACCACACAAATTGGGAGGATTGTAGAGCCGTCCAAGGGAACCTATTGTCCCTTTTGCCAAACGTCAAGGTTATGACATTTCTTCTGGATCGCACATTAGTGGCCATAAATTAAAAGAATGTGAGCGTGTGTATCCTATTTTCATTCAGAATGCCTCACTGTATGCTAGTAGTCGAATAAATATAGTATTGGTGCACAATAAATACGATATTTACAATTTTTTTCTTGCAACTTTATTAAAATTGCCAGTTCTTTGAGGGCATGGACGCTACATTAACAGTTCAGATCATATGTAGTTATTTTCTATTCACTCTTAGGTTGATCCACATCAAAACAGATCCACGTAGTCAGTGCACCGTGGTACAACATGGTAGCAGTGCGCGCAAGAATGTAATCACATGCTAACAATCTAAATTGCAGAATGAATTTATTCTTAAATTGTACATTATTCTATACAAGTGCCAAAGAGTTAAATTGACGCCGATTTGTACCGTTAAACAAAGCTACATGTCCCAACATGCTGTTCGTACGAGTCATCTGATTTCCAATATTGTTTACACAGTAGCAGTTGCTGCTGTTTAGAATCATGGAGGAGGGTCGCCGCGAGTTTTCTCTTGCAACTTTCAAGTTACATAAAGCATAAGGCTGGTAAACCGTTGTCTAGTGCTGAAAAAACTATAGTGTTGAAAATGTATGGTAAGTTTTGTGAGAAATATCCAACATTTTCTGTGAAAGAAGTGATGAAATTAACTTCTGAGTTCACCGGTGTTTAGGCTACAAATAAAAACAGTGGTTGCACCCGAGAAAAAAAGAAAGCGTGTGAAATATACGATGCAAAAATGAGATGGTTTTGTGAAGAATGCAAATCGCGTAGCAGTGCACAATATATTGTTTTTAAAAGTGCGCCGCCAACAGTTAATAAAGTGCTACATGTAACAACAGAAGAAGCGTTGTTTTGGGAGATGGATAGTTTAAATGACATCATTATTGATAACCTGGTTAACAACCTTTGAGAGGAAATCAGCAGCAAATATTTCAGACGACGATTCTGCTCTGGAGGGAATAGAGTCGCTTCCGAAGAGCGAATAATTGTAAGTTATCGTATACATGATATTTATTTTTTCGCTCGTGTTTTTTAGAGTTAAAAATTACATGTGCATCTATTTATTTTGTCATGACTATCGATATTATTACCATTATACCTAACAGAATATTTTAGTCACCGTTTAAGTTCGTTTTGCATTACAATATGCGCCGAGTGGTCGTGAAGTATGACAGCCTTTCTGGCGCGAATGGCGGAAGGTTACATTATAATAGTGCGCTGGTCGCCTGGCTTTTGTTTTGGCGAGGATCAACTTAAGGCTGAAGAGGCTTTAGCTAGAGCGCTAGCTACTGAATCCCACAAAAGCGCTACACAATTTGAGCAGCACTAATATGCTTTGTTTACATCTCTGAAGCCAAGACGATAAACCCTCCAGTACAAATTACTTTCAGAAGACTAGTAGATAACATTCAATATTAAATGTAGTAATTGTTTGTCAAGGAACGTGCATAGATTAATGCAAATAAACAATTAAGCTTGTTGAAAACATGAATGTAACTTGTGCTTTGAAATGTAGTAACTGAAATGAGTTTTAGTGGTGGAAAAAAAAATACAAACAACTCGGCCACTGTGGGGATTCGATTAGCGGTATTTTTGTGATTTTATTCGTATGTATGTATTACGCTGTTTAAACTTCTTGAGCTAATGTGGCCCTGCGGGAGTATGCTTCTGAAAATCTGTCTAATGCCTACACATGACTACTGCGAGAACCACGAATTGGCAAACTTTCTGTTCATATTGTAGAAATATATACATGATGTGTAAGGAAATAAATTGTTTCAAAGAGGAGCGAAACGGAAACTGAGATCACATACACTAACATCCTAAGATAATCTAAGTTGTGAAGGTTTGAACCTTCAACTCTCTCTCATCTTAACATAGACCAGAGTGCTAAATAATGCCACTATAGCTACGCTCTCCAAAATCTGGGTGCTCACACGCGGTTTGATCAGTGGTGTTTGGATTGAGTTTGATCACCCTTAATACATTTTATGCTATGGCTAATTTAGAACCCAAAGCCCATATATTCCCTATCTCAAACGTTTATCTTGGATCCCTCTAAAATCCTGCTAATTTGTGCAGTTGAATAATGGAAGATTCTGTTTATTTATTTCTGAATCATTTCAGATTTATAGGACATTTATTTCTCCTGGAATTAATAAATTGTCGAAACAAAGAATGGAAAATGAAAACGAAATATAATCGCCCCCAGCTACGATTACATCGCTTATTCTTTCCTCATATTTGGAAAGAGTGTAGAGCACTGGTTTGGGTTCTGCTGATAATGTTGCCATAGCTCCATCATGTGAGCAACCAGATTCTCTCGCCCTGTCTGGTCGATGTTCTTCCTATTCCTTTACCATGAAGACCCATACTGTTCAGTGGGGTTCAGGTCAGGAGATCTTGGAGGTCAGTCCATAGAGACTATTTATGGATGTCTGTTTGCCAATTCTGGGTAATATTTGATGAATGCACACCAAAATTGTTGCACACAACTATATATTTTTCTTCTGGGAAGGCGTCAAATCGATGATATCCACATAAACTGCACTTGTTGTCCTTACTGGCCTTGAATTAACTCTCGTGGGCCTGATGCTCGTAATGGCGCAGAAATGTGCTGAAGTCCTTCCCGAATGTTCTGCTCTAACGGCGTGCTTAGGCCCGTATCTAGTTCAGCGTTATTTATATAGGCTTAGGTTTCCTTGCTGGTCAGATCAAAATACTTTCTCGTTACTCTAAATTACCAGGTTCCATTAAGGAAGAAGAAGGTCAATATTACGATGAGCTCATTGTAACCTTCTTCCCTCGCATACTTCAATGAGGAGCTTAGTGATAGGACGATACAAAGAAATCCCAACCTCCTTTAATCGTTGGCGCATGGCTTTATATGAGCAACTATACTCGACTGCTTTGTCCAGAAAGATAACCTGTGTCTTAAACATTAGTTTGTCACATCTTCTAGCAGAACTTTTGTGTTGACCAAGTACTGTTGCACGGGATCTGCTTGAAAGCCTGCATGATTAGGCTCATTCAACTTCTCCCTTGTGATGCCAGTCTATAATGCTTTTTTCAAATGGGAAGAGTTCTACACTGCAGCGAATGAGATGCGTTATCGTGCTCTGCGTTACCAGGTCGCTATCCTCACTATTTCCCTCTCACTCGCATGCAAATCTGCCTGGCGACATAATGCTTATTCACGTGTATTATGAATACTATTTGAGCTAAAACTGTGGTTTTAACGGGTCTACTATGAACATTACTCCCTATCTTCCTCGGGAATTATTTTATGCAAAATTTGAATTTGTTGTCTTAGCGCAAGTAGTATTTATGAGAGACGGAATCACTATGCACGTTACTCCCCAGTTAAGCGCGAATGCAATTGGCTGCCGGCCTGGTGACGCTCAAGGACAAACCGCACCCCTTTGAAATCCACTGTTTCACTGTTCTTTGGTCACAATCCAATTCTCTGGCGTTTTGAGACCAGTATTGAGCATGAGTATTGTCTTATAATGTCATTCCTTTGAACTGTAGTCAGCTCCATACAACTTTATGGAGGTGGTGCATGCTGCTTTACTGTGATAAAGTCTTAGTAAGATGCTCAAATGCAGTGCTTAAGGAAGTTTCAGCATGAATTTGCGTAAGAAATTGTGTTTATTGATTAAACTGTTTTTTACTTTCTCTATACGCACTATGTACATAGTGTATAGAGAAGGTATTGCACTCCACCCAACAATTCGATACCAAGATTTCACCGGAAATATATGCTTTAGGGTCACCTTTTACTAAAAAAAAAGCATTTTCGGAAAAGGGTCCGCGTGTGTGTGTGTGTGTGTGTGTGTGTGTGTGTGTGTGTCCGTGTGTCTGTGAAAACGATAACTCAAAAACGAAAAGTCGGTAAAAAACCAAACTTGGTATTTAAGTTTAGTATCTTCCAGGGATGCGACACGAAGATTTTAAGAAACATTCCCCACCCCCAACTACCCTTTACATGGAGCTTTATTCGAAAATTTTTATTTTTTCAAAGATGGCTCTAACTATTTTGATTAAAATATCGGCTATTTACCTGACAAATAAAATGTATATTTCGAATTTTCTGGGAATAGCCTCTGAAGAGTACTTTATTCTGAATGAATTTTACGGAATTTTGAATAACTGCTAAACCGTAAGAGCTGGACAAAAACTTACTGCAAGAAAAATGTAGAGCACGTTAAAACACACACTTTATGTTATATACATTTTTTTTCGTGGAGTTCATCGTTTTTGGGACATTCCTTGTTTCTGGTTTTTGCATTGAAAAACGTATACATTTCTCTTACAGGAATTTGTCAACTCCTGTCCATACAAACAAAGGAACTTCAGTGACATAGCAACCAGCTTTTGACTATTACTTTAACCTATGGTAGTCCCTTATTTCGCTTCTACTCACAAAGAAGCAAGTAATACTACTATTTATGCTATTTTTTCTGATTAGCATAAAGTAAGTAGAAGTATAAGCTTTTTAAGAATAATTTGTTGCAGGGATATAGAGAAAGTCATGTGAATGGTACACATCAGATTTTTCACACAAGCCGTGTGTAGGACCGGAGTTGGATAGGATACCAATGGGGTATGTCATCTCAAAATAATTTGAGATCACCTTGGGAAACATACAAATCAGTAGAGAAATTTAATGCCGTGCTTGGTAGCTCAGTGGTAAAGCAACCGGCTAGAGACCTGGAGATCCGTGGTTCAAATCCCGGCTATGGCATAGTCTGACTCAGCCTATCCAAGTAGTATTTAGTTTGCCTTTAAGCACCAGTATTCCTGGCTGTCATCTTCTGTTTGTTATTTCTAATCAATTGAGCAACTATATTGTAACTAGCTGTTACACAGAATTTGGCTTTTCAGTTTTTTAAATATGCTCCATTTTGGTTATACACAACATATTTGCATGTGTTTATTTTTCTCAAGATGAACATTTATCGTTTACTGGCTGTTTCATGAATTAGCTGATTCTTATAACCAGATGGATTGTATATAGAATTTAGACGTTGGCTCATTTAACTTCCTGGCACTCTGTTAGAAATTATGCAATAATAGCTTATCTGAATGAGCTTTACTTGGTTCGTTGCTGCTCTTGCCTATTTTCCAATGCTGCAAGAAAATTGCAACTTGCTTTGTGATATTTAGTTCATATTGGTTTAATATAGTGTTAGAAAATGTCGAAGTGAATGACAGGTTAAAATGGCCACCACGACAGTAGGCAACTACGACTTTTATTAAACTACTTTCTTTTTATCAAACCTGGATTTCTTTTGCTCTCAATTTTTAACTCCATATTCTTGGATGAATTTATCAATTCAATTATGATTATTTTAATCCCCAATCCTTATGCCGTCGTTCCATATTTTATGTTATCTATTGTTATATCTCCTTTTTTCTCGTTACAAAACCCTCTGTTACTGCTTTTATCATTAATACTTTCTATCGCACTATCTTTATTCTACTATTGCCACTTCGTATATAGTCTATACAAGGTGGCTCACCTGCCCCTTATTGTCTGGTTTTATACAACCTGCAGATTACTGTCTTACCTGAAAACATCGTTCCCGAGACCCATCTTCTACATACCAACATTAGGGCTTTAGCGCTGCAAGTTGTAGCTAAACAGTAGCGTGTTTGGTTAACGCGCGGTGTTAGTATGAGTTACAAGATGCTCGATTCAGGTTCGAATCTTATCCCCCCCCCCCCGCTTTCTTTCTTCCAGATTTGGTACAAAGCTAGATGGGATATCAGAACATTTGTTAACTTGCTTATTTGTTTCTTTTATTGTTGTTCTCTTTATTTATGTTTATTCCAACTTTATCAGTCCATTATTATTTAAAGTCTTAGTGAAGTTTCTTTTTCAAAACGATTAGAATGAAAATTATGGATCGAAAACTGAAGAACACGTAAAATGAACTGCCGTTTGTTCTTAATTCGTATACCTTTTAGTGTACACCAACATTTATTGGTAGATATGATAAACACTGAACTAATCTTGCACCTTGATGGGTAATACGTAAAGAAGAAAAAAAGTGCACGCAGACGGTGGGACCCGAACCTCTGGCACACTGACAGCGAGGAGGGGGACATGAAATTAACCAGCTGAGCTACAATCACTGCACCCGCTTGATTCCTTATAGTGTCCCACATGTCTCCCTCTCCGCTTCTCATCTCTTTATAACTGTTGTGTGACTCCTTGTTGTAGTTTAATCCGTTCGTTTAACCTCCATACATTATAATTTACGTTACAGAACATATGACAGCGATCTTATTGATATAACATGTACTGTAACAGGAGTTTTTATGCGCATGTTTTTGGGATGAACGTAACTATTGCTGCTAAGGTCTATTCTCCTATGAAAAGCAGGCTAGATTTGCGTGGTTACCAAATGGTTAACAAGCACGGTAATATCAACCTTATTGCTTTCAGAGTATGAAGTATTGCCTATCTCCAAAAATGATAAGGGACAGATGAACCACCTCGCATAACGATCTAATCGCTTTTTTTTTTTAAAGTAATTTATTGGCATGTTGATATTATCCACAAGGCCAAAGATAATAACAATAACAATTAACAATTGAGAATGAATTTACAAATAACACTTACATGAGGTCTACAAACATATTTCCGTGCATTGCACAGGAGATTTACATTTAAATGTTAATATTTACATAGTTTAAAAATGCTATCATAGCAGTATATACATGGACATTTTGAGTCGCAAGTAATTGAGCAACATTGCATGGAAGATGAATGTCTAATTTCACTATCTGATCCTGGAAATGTTGTAGTTTCTTGTAATCGCTCTTCTTCCTCACGTCACAATAATCACAGAATCCTTAATATTAATCCTATCGAGATGTTTAGCGAAGCATCCATGATTGAATTTTAAACGGGCTATAGTTGAGACCATTTTCCTTGGGGCTTTCGTGCTGTTGTACCACTGTTTTTCGGGTACGTCAGGATGTATTGCAAAATAATGTTTGCCTTTAAATTGTGCTGAATTTTTTCACCAGTTGTTCCAAGATTCCTTAATTTTGTTCTTAACCAAGGGAACCAGATCACTTGCAAATGAATGTGGATACGATTGGCCAGATATCGGTGCAGATTTTGCTAAATTGTCTGCAATTATATTTCCATTTATTCCCGAGTGAGCTTTAATCCAAGCTATTACTGTATATTTTCCCTTCGTTGTTAATTTCTGTATCATATTTACTATGGCAAATCCAAGCGGATGATTGCTCTTGCTTTGATTTAGTCCAGAAATACACTGTAAAGAGCTTTTGGAATCTGAGAAAATTAAGATCGTGTCTTCTTCCACAAACTGGACATAATCGCTTTTGATAGAGTTATTGCATACTTGCCTCTTTCAAGAGATGGACATTAAATATGCTATTGCTAGCACCTCTTGGGACGACAACTCTTGACACTGAGCAATTAATGGAGTTAGGGGATGGAAAGCTGATTTCTTCAGACGTGTCATGTTTAGTTTGATGAATTGTGATGGTCGCACAAGTGTATGAGGATATATTGATTGAACGCCTTGCTCTAGCCACTTTAAGAACATAACAAATTTGGAAGCGGTTCGATTATGGTTTGGGGTGGCATTAGGGGGAGGAGGGGTAATTCCGTACACCTAGTTCTGGGAAAATGCGTGACGCTAAGAAAGCCCTAACTAAACCCCCGCCGCTGAATCCTTGCACTTGACAGTTGGGAGTTAAGTTGGTGCGCCCGCAAAAGACAAACGAAGAGCTCTGCTCGTATGACTTTCTGAACCAATCACAAAGCAGCATTCCGGTGGGTCGGAAACGGATCTAGATGCCGCACCGTTGCAATATCTGAATATTTCCAACCATGTGCTCAGTTTGTGAACTAGCATGTGCGTTGAGCTGTTCTGAACAAGATACGTATTATTTGTTATTTATATTATTGTTGATATTGCAGTTTCTTTGTTCGTGAGGGAACATAACAAGACTTTCACAATTATAGAGGTAGATAGACTTTTGCGGGAAGGTGTGACGAGGGTGGAAGCGGCTTCAGGCAAGAAAAACATAATGTGCACAAAATATTACGAAAAGCACAGGAATTAGACAGAATCATCATGAAAGAATCATCAGATGGTATGTCTTGGTGACGACGAGGAAGTTGATTTTGTTTATGACATGCTTTCGAGAATGATGACAACGGAGATTTGGATGGAATTGAACCATTAAAATTCTAAACCGGTGAAAATCACTTTGTTATACCTTTCTCTCATTGCTATTTTGCATTAATTTGTTCTATATTATCGTAAATACGTAATGTATGCTGCAGACGTTATAGTATCATTGTTATTTTCAATTGGCATCAATAATAACGAAATAGTTTCATTATTAATCGGCATTCATTTACTTCTACCCTGTTTATATTCGTCTTTACACACGATAGAGACATTTGTAATCAGCTGTTGTTGTTTACTAGTTACTCTGGCAACGCCGCAAAGGCAGCATAGCCAACCTTACACGATACCACCCAAACTGTCAAGTGCAAGGATTCAGCGGCGGGGGTATAATGCTAGACTCTAGTAGCCATCCCGCTAACTGCTAATGCAGTGGAAGAAGGCCGGAAATATACACACAGTGAACGCGAGAGTTGTAATTGTGTTTTCAGGAAATGCCTTATTGTTCTTCACCTTCACTAACATAAGTAAAATATTTATAATTATATCCGATTGAAATTTGGGGATATGAAGAAATAGCTCTGTAAAATGCTGGGGAGAGAGGTTTTGAGTCGCGATGCATTCTGAAGTAACTAGGGAAGCAATAATGGTGAACTGGGTCAATGCAGTACAAAACCACGTGGCTGCACGCCATTACCTCACTTCGCATAGTTAAATTAAAGGCGTACATAAAATCACGCCTTATGCTCTAGCAGCATTATTTAATAAGGCATGCGGGTTTGCTAAAACTGGAATAGATGAGGGCAAATTTACCCCGGAAGACCTCTTTCCGGCACAAATATCCAACAATCTGCCTAGTTTTGGAAGAAGGACGAGAGAATATAAATGAAAACAACACTTTGAGAAAACCGGACACACCCCGGGTCTCACCATTAATTTCTTCACCAACCATCACTAAACACTTCGCCTCTTCCTGGTCCAAATAATATCAACATCCAAACGAAAACTCCATTCTATTGTATTCATAGGAACGCCCAATAAGAAATCTCTAATGGAAGCTAAATCAAATAAAGATAGCAAAAATAAAAAAATTTAAAGATTAAGCCACACAGAAGTCGGAAAAGAGGAAAGGAAAACAGCTTTTTAGAAGAAATTTGACTTTTGAAAGTACTACTATCGACGATGACTTTGGGATTCCTAACCTAGCTAAGGATGATGACGTAGACTGGACGAATGGCACTTCTGGTGAAAAGAATGCCAGTAGTGAGGAATGTTTTGTGTTGAATTTGGACGGGATAGTGAGCGTTGTGCTCTGGTGTAGTGGTTCAGAAAGTGCAGAAAACTTTAAGTGTTTTAGTTGCACCAGTAAAAACAAATAAAATAAAAATTACTCAAAATTTTATGCAGGTACTTTTAGTGTCCTTTCAGCACTAGGTAATTTTTATTTGAAGCATGTATTTATTGCACATGGTTATTTGTTCAATTCTAGTTTTAAACTTTAAACCTATTTTATTTACATGTTTATTAATACCTACATGTTTAAGTTAGACTATTTCATGTAATAATGCTAGAAAATAATTTTGCTCATGGATTTATAGTTGTAAATCTCTCGCAATGAACTCAGCAACAATTTCTAAGTATTCCAACATGAAAACGTTTGAATGTGTTCGGCATTGCCCCTTTACAACCTTTTACAGGTTTTAAGAAAAGTCACCTTTATTGAAAATAAACCTGTAATTTCTGAACAGAAATCTCAAAGTAAAATGATTGACTTTTAACTAGCATTAAAGTTTGAATAAAAATATAATTAAAGTAAAAATATTTTGCAATTTTTCCTTAAATGCACGCCATTCCCCCTCCTGCCCCTGCTGCGCAGGCCTGGACAGAGTTTATCCTCCAGCATATGAATGCTAAGTTAACGTGCTGAGAGAGTTGACTCAGCAGTAACGTTTGATGCTCTCATTCGTGAGGTCTCGTCGACCGCCCACTCTGACCTAAGGTTTTGGTGGTTTTCCCTGGTCGGTAGTTTAAAACTGTTTTGGTATCTTATATATCATGGTATTCTTTCAATACATTTTCTTTCATTCCTTTATATTTTATCTTTCAGGTTTGGTTCTAGGTTTCATAGCGTATGGCAGTGCCGGACAGGCAGCGCGGATGCATACCCAAGGAAAGGCCTATGGACCCGACGAGCTCTTCATTCTCATTAGGTGCTCCACCAATGGGAGGATCTTCGAGCCTGGAACTGTTAGGGAGTTCTGCGCATTTCTGTGGCCTCAGTGCCAGCGGCCTGTAGCCTGCTGTGGTTTCTTCACTTCATCTCTTCCTCTTGGGGTGGTAGTCTCATTAGATCTATGCAGCCGAAGTGCAGGGGTGTCTGCCACCACCGTACAACCTGTACCTACATCAATAACATTATCCTTCAACAGGCATCTTGTGCTTATGGAATGTAGTGTTATTTTTTTTCCATAATTTATTGTTTACCTCTATCGTAAAAAACATGTGTATTTTACATAACATATTCACTGATGTTAAATAATATCTAGTTATAAGTAACAATGAATAGTAGACATTAAGTAAAGAATGCAATACAATAATGACAGTAAATGTGTGGTAACAAAGTAAGTAATGAAAATAAAGCTATATATACAAAACATATAACACATTTGCTACAATATCATTTATTCAGAAAGGTCATTTTCATGGGATTGGTTGAGTAGACTGTCTTGGGGTACTTTCCTTTTTACTTTCTCTATAGGCACTATGTACATAGTGTATTGAGAATGTATTGCACTCCACCAAAAAATTCACCGGAAATACATGTTTTAGGGTCCCCTTTATCTAAAAAAAGCATTTTCGGAAAAAGGTCCGCGCGCGCGCGCGCGTGTGTGTATGTCCGTGTGTCAGTGTGTCCGTGTATCCGTGTGTCTGTGAACACGATAACTCAAAAACGAAAAGTCGGTAACATATCAAACTTGGTATTTAAGTTTAGTATCTTCCAGGGATGCGACACGAAGATGTTGAGAAAAATCCCCCCACCCCCAACTACCCTTTACATGGAACTTTTTTTGAAAATTTTGATTCTCTCAAAAATGGCTCTAACGATTTTGATTAAAATATTATATATTAAAGACATTTACCTGACAAATAAAATGTATATCTTGAATTTTCTGGGAATAGCCTCTGAAGAGTAGTTTATTCTGGATGAATTTTACGGAATTTTGAATAACTGCTAAACCTTAAGAGATGGACAAAAACTTACCACACAAAAAATGTAGAGTACGTTAAAACGCACAATTTATGTTATATACATTTTCTTCGTGGAGTTCATAGTTTTTTAGACGTTCCTTGTTTTTGGTTTCTGTTATGAAAAACTTATACTTTTCTCATACAGGAATTTGTCAACTGCTGTCCATACAAACAAAGGAACTTCAGTGACATGCAACCAGCTTTTGACTATCACTTTAACCTATGGTACTCCCTTATTTGGTTTCTACTTACAAGGAAGCAAGTAATAAGACTATTTCTACTATTTTTTTCTGATTAGCATGAAGTAAATAGAAGTATAAGCTTTTTTAAGAATAATTTGTTGCAGAAATGTACAGAAAGTCATGTGAATGGAATACAGCAGATTTCTACTTTCTCCATACGCAATATGTACATAGTGTATAGAGAAAGTATTGCACTCCACCCAAAAATTCGATACCGAGATTTCACCGGAAATATATGTTTTAGGGTCCCCTGTATCCAAAAAAAGCATTTTCACAAAAAGGTCCGTGTGTGTGTGTGTGTATGTGTCTGTGTGTGGGTCCGTGGGTCAGTGTGTCCGTGTGTCTGTGAACACGATAACTCAAAAACGAAAAGTCGGTAACATACCAAACTTGGTATTTAAGTTTAGTATCGTCCAGGAATGCGACACGAAGGTTTTGAGAAAAGTCCCCCCACCCCCAACTACCCTTTACATGGAACTTTTTTCGAAAATTTTGATTTTCTCAAAAATGGCTCTAACGATTTTGTTTAAACTATCATATATTAAAGACATTTATTAGACAAATAAAATGTATATCTTGAATTTTCTGGGAATAGCCTCTGAGGAGTAGTTTATTCTGGATGAATTTTACGGAATTTTGAATAACTGCTAAACCTTAAGAGATGGACAAAAACTTAGTACACAAAAAATATAGAGCACGTTAAAACACACAATTTATGTTATATACATTTTCTTCGTGGAGTTCATCGTTTTTTAGACGTTCCTTGTTTTTGGTTTCTGCTATGAAAAACTTATACTTTTCTCATACAGGAATTTGTCAACTGCTGTCCATACAAACAAAGGAACTTCAGTGACATGACAACCAGCTTTTGATTGTCACTTTAACCTATGGTACTCCGTTATTTGGCTTCTACTTATAAGGAAGCAAGTAATAAGACTATTTCTACTATTTTTTTCCGTTTAGAAGTATAAGCTTTTTAAGAATAATTTGTTGCAGAGATGTAGAGAAAGTCATGTGAATGGAATACAGCAGATTTTTAACCTTGCTCTCTTTCGGGTTTGTTCCCATGCGGTATGTCTGAGCTCCAGAGCCTTGAGGAAGTTTATTGTAGAAAGACATTCTAAACCTGATACTGCACAGAGTAGCACATGTTCTACAAGAATGCCAAATTCGGGTAATGGACTGGCGTGCACACAGTTCAGAGGTCAATCCTATTGCGCATTTGTGGGAAAAAGACAAAACTGGACAATGTTGTTTGTTCGCGAAAGGCTTGCCTGGTCTGCTGCAGAAGATGGGAATACTCTTAGATATACTCACTGAAGAATGCGAGAAACTCCCATAAATCGCTATTAACAGGCTGGTGCAAAGCATGCTATGCAGGTGATACGCAATTATTACAACTCACTAGGTAGCCGTGGAAGCATTGATCAGTAAGCAAGTAATCCTGTATTTCCACTTTCTTTTGTGTATCACTGTAATTCTAACCCCGAGAAATAAAAGTTTCATAGTGGTGTAGCTTGAGAAAATCAGTGATCTTATTTTCATACGTCAGTTTAGCAAATAAAAACCAGAATAGACTGTCGGTGTGAAAGTTGGCACCATTTATTTGGTTGTTTATTAAAGGGGAACACAATTTCCAAGTCTCTGTTTCCAATCATCAAGACCGACTATATGAAGTTTGTGTGAGGCTTGTTAAAATTCTTAAGTGTATAAATTTACTTGAAAATCTTTTTGTTGCATCTTTGGAAGATAATGTACTTAAATACCAAGTTGGGTATTTAAAGAACTTTTCGTTTTTTATCTATGCTGCCCACATACACACACATACACACGTCATTTTATAAAAATGTTTTTTTGTTCAGAAGGTCTCAAAACATGCATTTCGGTGAAATATCAGTACCGAATTTTTGGGTGAAATACAATACTTCCTCTCTACACTATGTATAGGTACATAGGACGTGTAGAAAAAGTAAAAATGCTTTTTTTTATACAAGGGACCCTAAAACGTGTATTTCCGTTGTAATGTTCGTATCTAATTTCCGAGTGGAGTGCAATATCATCTCCCTACGTATCATGTACTATGTAGAGAAAGTAAAGGCTAATTCAACCAGCGAAGCAGAATAAATATGGTCGTCCCTTACTGTTGTTAACTATCTGAAATATTGAACATTCACAGGATGCCACTCTAATGTTGGTGACAAGAATGTGTTGTGGGTATCAAGACACTAATTTCTGAACAAAATCACATTTGCGTGCAGATCTGCTGCAATTAAAGTTAGGAGAAGATCCAGAACTGTTGCTGAAGCACCATTTAGATCCTGAGAGCAAACGGCAAAGTATATAACCTTCATAACCAACCCGCAAGAAAGGTAAACCGTTTATCTGCAGCGACTTCAATTTCGCATAATTTACAAAATAAGACCCTTTCATCGGATGAGAACACGTTTTCACCAAATTCTGACATATATTGTTTTAAACGGCTTGCAGTTGATAATTTTTGTTTCGTAATTCTGGTAATACGAACTGCACACTGACACGAATAAATATTTTTCTAACGGTGACTGCCGGTGACACTAGTTTCCTTATGAATGACACAATCATTTGGGCGTTATCTGCCCTAGGATGATCAAAACTGCTGTGAATAATTTTATTACCTACTTGTGTATTGAATTTTATGACTACTTCATTAGATAAAAAAAAAAATACATAAAAGAGACAATTAGGTACAAAAATTCCGTATAGAGATATATAAAGTCGAGAAAATGACCTAAAACCATACCAAATGTTAAGAAATGACTTTAACCTGGAAAATACGGGGGAAAACTATAAAAACCGCGTATATATTACATCTTTCTTACATCGTCTCTGACAACTCAGAACAAAAATGACATTTCATCAAAACCCAGGCCTTAGTCATATAGATGTCCTGCAAGGCCGTGTTTAGACGCAAAGGACCTGAAAAAGCTGGTTGCCGCATCGCAGTAATGCATGGCCGCATACCGCAAAAGTTGTTACTGGATATATTGCAAAAAGGAATAGGAAGTGCATCCCCCTCCCTCCTTAGAATCCAGATTTAGTCCCGTATGAAAAGCATTTTCCATGTTCAGAAGTAGTAGTGAAGGCTGCGGAGACAATTCTATCAACAAATGTTTTCCAGCATGTCTTTGCAGACCCAGAAACGATGCGACAAGCGCGTCGCGTTTACTGGAGACTATTTTGAGAAGGACCATTATGTGTAAAGATATGCTGTAAAAAATTCTGATAACTCTTTATTGAACAGCCGTGGGGAGATGTGGCCACGCATTACACCATTTGATCATCCAGCGGGATAGCTCAGGTAGTGACATCTATGGTTCGCATTTGGCAGGTTCCGGATTCAATTCGCGGTGACCACTCACTCTGATCCATATGTTTTTCGTGGTTTACCCGGGTCGGCAGGTGAATGCTGGGGTGGCCGATATTTTACCAAACCAGCACTTCCTAGTCATTTGTTACAGGATTATAGGACTAGCCGACGGGAAGGTTTCTGCTGGACAGTAGCTTTGTGCTCTGTAAAGGTTTCTTCCTAGCATCGTTGCAAGGCGCTAACTCGCAGTACGACTGGGGGTGGTTAAGAGGCTTGCGGGATTGCGCTGGCTAACTTCGGATGTGTTCTATCCAGAAACGTTAGGGATCCATCCTTGGTTGCATCTGTCGTCATCTGGGCCTGGTCGTCCCTCATCCCTCCATCCCAGGGGTCACGAAGGTCGCAAAGAGCTACAACGGCTTACATGGGATAGTGTGCTCCAGTGATTGAGGGCCCTATCCGCGGCAAACCTAATCCTAAATAATTTCATCTGATTGAACTATCCGGTATTCCAAGCCATATGTAGGACAAGGTAGAGGTAGACTAAAAGATTCAATGCCATAGTCCGGATTAGAACTATGGATCTTCCGGTCTCCGTGAGTTATCATGACAATGTACCAACATGACATTAAATTGCCCACCCGACTCGCATTTTTTCCTATAAACCACAAGGAGATCTCAATTTATCAAGGGCCAATCAATGGTAATTAATAGCTTTTTCATACTCTCGGTGTGTAGGACAAGGGTGGAAAAAGAGGGTCAGACTGGAAAATTTAATGCCACAGCTGGAATTTGAACCACGGATCTCTCGTCTCCGCCCGGTTGCTGGCATTATGGCAATATACCAACAAGGCATTAAATTATCCAAATGAACTCACATTTTTTCCAGGTAAATCAAAAGGGGATCTCAAATTATTTTTAGAGTACCCCACTCTAAATATTATACACTACTAATTAAACGCTACTCAAAATTAAACATAAGTCACTTGTTCTTTTATGGAAACCACCATTTTAACACTGCAGAAAGATGCAACGGAGGCACTATACGCGCACCTGTTCTGCGGGAAGCAATGTTGTCAACCAAAGGACATCTCTTTCTTTGAAACCCTCACTCATTGTGGTGAATAGGCTATATAATTTACCTTGAACTAATGCATTATTATTATCTTAACAAAACACAGCGCACATCATGTGCGTAAACTCTGGAATCATCAGGAAGGATGAAACCTTAGCATTGAAACTACTAGATAAGGCAAAGGTGAATAGCGCACGCGTCTCTATGTGGTCGCTCTCCTATGCATCCGAAGTTGTGTGATACCTACCGAATGAAGCCGGGAGCCCAACGCACAAGAAAAGCTGCGCCCACAGTCCATTTGTATTCTTTTCGGTTAGGGCTTGTAGGAGGGGGAAAGGTGCCGCCTGGTGCAGCAACCAATCTTTCCCCCTCTTACCAAGCTATTGGCCGAAAAGCATGCGAATAGTGAATAGTCAAGCCAATAATAAAACTGAAAATACATATAAATTTAGTATCAATAAAATATATAGTTGCATATAAAATGAAGTGTATTATATTATCTTACATCTAAGAACAGTTACACAATGGTAAAAAACGTGTTATTGTATATATATATTTGAATTTTTCATTAATTTAGGAATTTTATGTTGAATACGTAATAATAGTTCATTGAGGTAGCAGCCCAAAGCAGCACCGACACCGTTTGAACGTATTTGAACACGCTATGGGGAAAACGGTGCAAAAACTATAACATTAGGTGAAAAGAAACCATCAGAGTGCCTAAATGGAAATACATATAGTATTTAAAATTTTGTAGTAGACACTTAAACATGACTAAAACTAAACAGTTTCATCATCAACCGATGAATAGAAGTTTGGAAAACAATTATTTGTGTTTGGAAATCTAAAATCATAAATGTGATAATTTTTTCGATAATTTTTCAACCACAAGGTCCCTTGGTTTTATAGTATCTAAAAATGTATATATGCTACCCGGAGACGTTTGTTCGAAACCTCGAAAGGGCAAAGGAAAGATGAAGAGAGAGTGAGAGTCATGTAGAGGAGAGCTGCGATAAAGAGAGGAAGAGACGTGAGATAGACAAAAATGGAACAGCAAATAGAGGTAAGAACAGTGAGCAAGGGAGGAGAAATTGAGAGAGAAAAAGGGAGACAGGAGGGAGAGAGGGAAACAGGAGAGACGTTGAAGAGGGAGGGAGAGAGCTGCCCTCAGCAAAAGAACTATTGTGCTTAATAAGTAAGCTGTTTATATTTTTTTTACGTAAGTTTTATAGTTTTTACTCAAGGCATGCATTCTTTGCTAATGGGAACAGTAAATAAATATTGTTAGCTCAAGCGACATATATTTCTAATAAATAACGTTTTTTTTTTTCATTTGTTACAGTTTTCATCTATTTCACAATAGCATGCTTTTAGACCGTTGGCAGGATATATTTAAAAGGAAATTTGCAAGGTTATAACCGGATTTCTAATGTCTTTCATTACCTGAGGTATTTTCTTGACAATTAATCGCATTTTATAGCATTTTACAGAATATTACTATTTCAAGGGAAATAGATTAAAAAGAGAAAGAAAATGTATAAATGGATTAAATGGAAAAGTAAAGGATTACCTGTAGTTCAAATGTGGAGTTTAACTGTAAAAAAAAAAAAAAAAAAAAAAAAAAAAAAAAAAAGCAACGATGGTTGCCTCCGTGTGGTCATCTTGCAGGTGGCGAAAAATTCACTTAGCGGAACAATAAATAAATACACAAACAAACACCAAATTCGGAAATCGTATTCCGGTGTTTAGTTTACTACACTGGCATATGCACACAAACCTTAATATTTATTACAATAATAAAACATCTGATGCGTTCCATTCACATGACTTTTTCTACATTTCTGCAACAAATTATTGTCAAAAAGCTTAGACTTCTATTTACTTCATGTTAATTGAGAACAAAATGGCAGAAAGTCTTATTACTTGTTTCCTTGTAAGTAGACGTGAAATAAGGGAGTACCATAGGTTAAAGTGACAGTCAAAAGCTGGTTGCTATTTCACTGAAGTTCCTTTGTTTGTATGGAGTTGACAAATTCCTGTATGAGAAAAGTGTAAGTTTTTCAAAGCTGAAACTAAAACCAAGGAATATCTTAAAAGCGATCAACTCCACGAAAAAAATGTATATAAAATAAATTGTGTGTTTTAATGTGCTCTACATTTTCTCTGCGGTAAGTTTTTGGCCATCTCTTAAAGATCAGTAGTTATGCAAAATTCTGTAAAAATCATCCAAAATAATGTAGTCTTCAGAGGCTATTCCCAGAAAATTCAAGATATACATTTTATTTGGCAAGTAAATATCTTAAATATACGAGATTTTAATGAAAATCGTTAGAGCCATTTTTAAGAAAATAAAAATGTTCGATTTTTTTTTCATGTAAAGGGTAGTTTGGGGTGGGGGATTTTCTTGAAAATCTTCGTGTCGCATCCCTGTAAGATACGAAACTTAAATACCAAGTTTGGTTTTTAACGGTCTTTTCTTTTTTGAGATATGCTGCCCACAGACCACACACACACACAGAGACAGACAGATAGGCAGACACACACACGGACATTTTTCTAAAACTGATTTTTTTGGATTCAAGGGGTCTCAAAGCACATATTTCCGGTGATATCTCGGTATCGAATTTTTGGGTGCAATACAATACCTTCTCTATACACTATGTACTTAGTACGTATAGAGAAAGTAAATAATCTGTGTTCTATTCACACGACTTCCTCTAGCTGTTTCACAGATAAACTATTATTACAAAAGACTATTCTTTTATCTCATTTAGATAAACATTAATAGAATTGGTCTTATTACTTGCTTATTTGTACGTAGAAGAGGAATTGTCTTTCACGCCCTGAGAGCCGCACAATTAAAGAGCGTTCATAAGTAAAACGCAATTTATTTGTAGAAGGGAATATACTAGACTAAAGCGATAGTCAAATCTTTCAATACCTGATCGTTATGTGAAACAATAGAAGCTCGGTTCACTTTGCATGACCAGCAATAAAAATAGAGAGTGTATGCATTTTATTTGTGATGTAAATGTTTTTAAAGTTATGGCACTTTAATTAAAATCATTAGAGAGATTTTTGAGAAAAAGAATATTTATAAAAAAATCCAAGTGGTGGGTAGTTTGTGATAAGGGGATTTTATTGAAAATTTTCGTGCCGAATCCTTGGACGATACGATAAATACCAAGTTCCGTCTTTGAGCAATGCTGCCCACTAACACACACACACACATACACACATACACACACGTATCTTTTTGTAACAATGCTGTTTTGGACTCAGGAGACATCAAAACACATATTTCCGGTGAAATCTCGATATGGAATTTTTTGGTGGTATACAATACATTCTCTAGCTACATACGTGTTACCTATTAAATAAATAAAAATTGATTAATAAAGCCACTTATGAGAAACATAGTATCTACTTAATCCATTTTTAGTTTCTCTTCTTTGTACATAAGGTAGAGATCCTGGCAGCCTGCCAAGAAGTTGGACACCGAGATTTCCGTGGATATGCATGTTTCAGGGTCATCTATATATTTATATATAGAGAGAATTTTTAGAAACACGTCCGTATGTACATATATGTGTTCGGGCCTGAATACGGGAACTCAAAAATGAAAAGTCGGTTAAATGCCAAACTTTATATTTAAGCTCAAAACCTTCTAAGGATGTGACACGTACATTTTAAAGAAAATCCTCCCACCTAAAACTACCCTTTACATGGACAAAGTTTCAGAAATATTGATTTTCTCTAAAATGACTCCAAAGATTTTCATTAAAATTTCGTATATTAGAGATATTTATATGACAAATAAAATGTAAATCTTAAGTTTTCTAGAAATAACCTCTGAAGTCCTCTTCATTCTGAATGACTTTTGTATAACTGGTAAAATATAAAAGAAGAAAAAACTTTTCTACAAAAGAAATGTAGATCTCTTTAAAGCACAATTTACGTCATATAGACTTTTTTGTGGAATTAATCGTTTCCGAGATATTCTGTTACTGTTTCAATTTTAATATATTTTAGCTTTTCTCAAACGGAATGTTTGAACTCCTGACATACAAATGGAACCGAATATCAATGACATAGCAATTTTTTCAATATTTTAGCACCTTCAGGCTAATGTACTAATATTTCACTGCTACTTATAAGGAACTTAATAATTAGACCATTTCTGATGTTTATGTTGATTAGCATGAAGTAAATAGAAGAATAAGCTTTTTAAGAATCATTTGTTGCAGGAATATAGAGAAAGTCATGTGAATTCGAGACCTCAGATTTTTAGTGTTTGTGAGTATCCTCACATCTAAGCCTTAAAAGAGAGCAGTTTTTGTGGCCGCAGATGCAATCTCGCCGCCATATGTTGTTCTCGTGAAAACGCTTTGATCTTAGCTCTTCATCCAGTGGTAGACGAATTTATAAGTAGGAATGAACCCATGCAAGTTCTTATTGCACGTGACATCACACATGAAAATTAATGCTACAAGGAATGAAATGATAACTGAGAAACTGAGAAAATTAATTTTACAAGGAAAGGTTCTAAGCATAATTTTATGGTACCTTTCTGCCTGTTCTAAGGATTGAAAGAAAGAAAGAAAAAAAATCTGATGTGTTCCATTCACATGACTTTCTCTATATATCTGCAACAAATTATTGTTAAAAAGTTTATGCTTCTATTTACTTCATGCTAATCAAGAAAAAAAAAATGTCAGAAATAGTCTTATTACTTGTTTCCTTTTAAGCAGAAGCGAAATAAGGGAGTATCATAGGTTAAAGTGATAGTCAAAGGCTGGTTGCTATGTGACGGAAGTTCCTTTGTTTGCATGGACAGGAGTTGACAAATTCCTGTATGAGAAAATACAAATTTTTAAAAGGTGAAAACAAAAAGAATGAATAACTAAAAAACGATCAACTCCACGAAATAAATTTTTATAACATAAATTGTGTGTTTTAACGTGCACTACATTTTCTGTGTAGTAAGCTTTTGTCTATATCTTACCGTTTAGCAGTTACGCAAAATTCGGCAAAATTTATCCAGAATAAAGAGGTCTTCAGAGGCTATTCCCAGAAAATTCAAGATATGCATTTTATTTGGTATGTAAATGTCAGTAATATACGGGATTTTAATCAAAATCGTTGGAGCCATTTTTTATAAAATCAAAATTTTTGAAAAAAGTTCCATGTAAAGGGTAGTTTGGAGTGGGGGGGATTTTCTTGAAAACCTTCGTGTCGCATTCTTGGAAGAATGCCAAACTTAAACACCAGGTTTGATTTTTAACGGTCTTTTCGTTTTTGAGCTATGCTGCCCAGAGACACACAGACACACACACATACACACAGACAGATACACACACACGTGGACATGTTTCTAAAAATGCTTTTTTGGGATTCAGGTGGTCTCAAAACATGTTTCCGGTGAAATCTCGGTATCCAATTTTTGGGTACAATGCAATGCCTTCTCTATACACTATGTACATAGTAAGTATAGAGAAAGTAAAAAAGTAGGTCGCTGTAAAACAGTTAAACTCAACCGATCTACCTACTATTGTCTTTCTTCAAGCTTTAAATTAATGCACTAATAATAATTCATACATTAATATATATTAAAAACTAACTTTTTTCTTTTAATTCAAAATCTTCTCGGGCTTCTAGCCAGGTAAAAACTTGGCTTGACACCAACGTGAACTTCACCCTGAAGACGAGGAAGATGCACTTCTTCGAAACGTTGGTGTCAAGCCAAGTTTTTACCTGGCTAGAAGCCCGAGAAGATTTTGAATTAACACGTCGCCAGGAAAGCTTTAGTTCTTATTTTTTTTCTTTTGTTTCACAATCCTGCCTCCAAAATGTATAACTGCCCCAAACGCCCATTGCCTATGCTCTGGTATACCATTAAACACACCATGTTTTCTTGATTCACCACAAATATTTTGTACCATGTGCATTCATGCAGAAACTAGTTTATAGATTCAGTTTTTAATTAATAGATTCTTATTACTTTGTCTACACGTACTATGTACATACTGCATAGAGAAGGTATTGTAATGCACCCAAAAATTCGATACCGAGATTTCACCGGAAATATATGTTTTGAGACCTCTGAATAAAAAAAAAAAAACATTTTTAGAAAAATGTCCGTGTGTGTGTCTGTGGGCAGCATAGCTCAAAAAGAAAAGTCCGCTAAAACTAAACTTCATATTTAGGTTTGGTATCTTCCAAGGATGCGACACGAAGATTTAAAAAAACTACCCTTTACGTGGAGCTTTTTTCGAAAATTTTGATTTTTAAAAAATTGCTCTAACAATTTTGATTAAAATATCGTGTATTAAATATATTTACCTGAGAAATAAAATGTATATCTTGAATTTTCTGGGAATAGCCTCTGTAGGCTACTTTATTCTGGATGAATTTTACGGAATTTTGCATAACTGCTAAACCATAAGAGATGGAAAAAAACTTACCACACAAAAAATGTAGAGCGCGTTGAAACACACAATTTATGTAACATACAGTTTTTTCGTGGAGTTGATCGTTTTTGAGATATTCCTTGTTATTGGTTTCAGCTTTGAAAAACTTGCACTTTTCTTTTACAGGAATTTGTCAACTCCTGTCCATACAAAGGAACTTCAGGCACATAGCAACCAGCTTTTGACTATCACTTTAATCTATAGTACTCTCTTATTTCGCTTCTACTTACAAAGAAGCAAGTAATAAGACTATTTCTGCTATTTTTTTCTCGATTAGTATGAAGTAAATAGAAGCATAAGCTTTTTAATAATATGTTTTTGCAGAGATGTAGAGAAAGTCATGCGAATGGAACACGTCAGATTTTTTCATTTTTGAAAGCGATCGTTCCCCCTCAGATATACAAGAGATGTTAAACTTGTATAAACCAATAATGTCGTATGACACAACACGCATTATAGTTTTTCGTTGTTTTCCTGTTTATAATGCTGGTCTGGACTTTACAGTCGTGGTGTACATATGACGACCATTAAGATCTTAGAAAACATTTTAATCATTCCTATGTATAACACTACCTTTTGAGCATTGATATATACACTCAGACAGGACACAAAAAAAAAAAAAAAAAAAAAAAAAAAACACACATCTTTAGGAACCAACTCGCGAAAAATAGGTCCGGGATCCCATAAGGGAATTATTACTTTCTCTACGCGTACTATGTACATAGTGTATAGAGAAGTTATAGCATTCCACCAAAAATTCCATACCGAGATTTCACCGGAAATAAAAAAAAAAAAAAAAAACATCTTTACAAAAAGGTCCTTGTGTGTGCGTGTGTGTCTGTGGACAGCATAGATCAAAAACGAAAAGTCTGTTGAATACCAAACCTGGTATTTAAGTTTGGTTTCTTCCAAGGATGCGACACGAAGATTTTCAAGAAAATCCTCTCACCCCCAACTACCCTTTACATGGAACTTTTTTCGAACATTTTGATTTTCTTAAAAATGGCTGTAAGGAGTTTGATTAAAATATCGTATATTAAAGATATTTACCTTACAAATAATATATATATCTTGAATTTTCTGGGAATAGCCTCTGAAGGCTACTTTTTTCTGGATGAATTTTACGAAATTTTGCATAACTGCTAAACAATAAGAAAGAGATGGACAAACACCTACCACACATAAAATGCTATTTATGCTATATAATTTTTTTCGTGGAGTTGATCCTTTTTTACACATTCCTTGTTATTGGTTTCAGCTTTAAAAAACATACTTTTCTCATACAAGAACTTGTCAACTCGTGTCCATAGAAACAAAGGAACTTCATTCACTTAGCAACCAACTTTTGACTATCACTTTAACCTATGGTACTCCCTTACTTCGCTTCTACTTACAAGGAAGCAAGTAATAGGAATATTTCTACTAATTTTTCTCGATTAGCATGAAGTAAATAGAAGCATAAGCTTTTTAACAACAATTTGTGGCAGAGATGTAGAGAAAGTCATGTGAATGGAACTCATCAGATTTTTAACTGTTTTGTGACTCCTTTTTGCAGCTTAAGCCATTCATTTAGCTTTAATCCATTATAATTTACGTTGCAGAACATATGACAGCGATCCTATTGATATAACATGCACTATAACAGGAGTTATTAAGCGCATGCTTTTGGAATGGGCGTAACTATTGCTGCTAAGGTCTATTTTCCAATGAATAGCAGACTAGATTTGCATGATTACCAAACGGCCGATAATCACGGCAATTTCTACCTTATTGCTTTCAGAGTATGAAGTGTTGCCTATCTCCAAAAATAACAAGGAACAGGTGAACCCCTTCTAAACCTTGCCGGTCCCCATGGCCGCATTCGCCAAGGCGTCCCGCTTTGGTGCTTCGTAGTGCTGGGGATCGTGGGTTCGAGTCCCGCCTTGGGCATGGGAGTTATATGTTTGTGTTTATGTGTGTGTTGTAAAAGTACGAAAACAGCAATCCAGTAATAATACAGAAAAACATGGTAAAAAAAAAGGTAATAAAATTAGGGTATACAGTGCCGGAGTCCCGATCAGACTCCGGTACCGTATTTAAAAAAAAAAAAAACAATCTGGAAATTAAATGTGTAAACTCGTGACTAATGACAGTCACAATTAGTGCGTAAGTACATTAAACTATTAAACCCAGAGAATAAGGGACAGGTGAACCACCTCGTGCACTTGATCTTCGAGCTGTCTACATGGCCAAGAAAAGACTCCGCAGAGCCGCCGAGTGCACTGGGCACGATCTCCGCCGTCGCCGCCGATTCTGTGCCACCTGTCGTCACCACCTCCTGCCCGCCGCACGACACCACCGCAGACATTATCCTCCGAGGCCTCACCACCTGCACTCTCAACAGACGCAGCGACGCGAGAAGCCATTCAGGACCTCCACGAGGAGATCCTGAACGTCGGCGCTCGACTAGCTGCCCTGGAAGAGACATGCAGCATCCTCACACAGAAGCCGCAGGAATTGCAAGCTTCTAACGCCGCAGCAGCCACCAGCCAGCAGACAACAGCCGCCGACCTGTCCACCAGGATCGACGCCCTCATGCAGCCGCTGAGGCAGGTTCTCCTGCAACAAGCTGCTTACTCTGCTGAGCTGTTCCAGTCGAGACGTCAGCAGCCCAACACCGCTCCTCCTCCTGTACAGGCTGAGGGGCACGCACGGTCAGGAGATCCTCGGCCGCCAACCCAGTGGAAGACGTCTGGGAGTCATGCTGAGCATTGCAGAAGCAGATGGAATTCTTAAGTTCTACGTCCTATTCTCTCCTCAATTTCCACCTTTTATTTCCTTTCTATTATCACCTCTATTCCTTAGCCTGCAGTCAGGTTCCATGGCTGTCAGCCTAGAAATAACCTTTCACCTGCTCCCGCAAAACGTGCGGCAGCATCCTATCTTTCTTGTACTAACGCGGGTGCATTAGCGGGACCACGCTAAGCCACGATATTCACATCAAACTACTGTTATAACGTGGAGGGGTTTTTAGTGGGTATGCCGCATGAGGAAGCGGAGAGTCCCACATATCCTCCCAGCCATTGCTCTTCAGCTGGGGGTTGAATGTGTAATGCATTTTTCCCCTCCACGGTAAAAAAAAAAAAAAAAAAATAAAAACAAAAATAAAAACAAAACACCTCTCATAATCTGCAACGGAAACATTTTCCTATCTAAACGTTAGCACACAATTTTAATAGTTTTGTAAGACATTTGTTTCCAGTAATCAAGGCATCGGTAAGCGTGCTATAATTACTCTTACACATGCATGCGCGAGACGGTATTAAAAGAAATGAGCGCAGAGAATTTTGCTTAGAGAGTTAATACACCATCGATTGTGTTGTCGGAAAATGCTTGCCGTTCGCGGTTCTGTTCACCAGTAATAATTGCGGCCTGTGTAGGTTAAGCAATGCAGATATAGGGACAAATATTTTAATAGTGAATGGCTTATTCTTGATGGTACAGTAATATCGAATGAGAAAGATAGTTTTCGTAGGAGTTATACCCATTCTATTAACACGCGGTTTCAATTGCGCATATACTTGACCTTTGGAAATTCTCGAATGGGAGACTATACAGCGACATTTTGGCATTTCAGTCATTGTTAAGTGATTTCAAGTTGCTAAGTGCAGCTTGGGGAACTTTAATTGTCGTGTATATGTGGAAAACGGATCTTTGTTACTGAGTGTAGTTACATAAAGTTCGGCAGATATTTTGTTGTCGCAAGTGATGATATACTACTTTGTGTTTGATAGTGTCGCACATTGGGTTTTTACTTTCTCTAGCCCCATATGTACAATGTACATAGGGATAGAGAAGTATTGCATTCCACCCAAAAATTCAATACCGAGATTTCACCGGAAATACATGTTTTATGACCCCCTGTATCCAAAAAAAGCATTTTGAGAAAAAGGTCCGTGTGTGTGTGTGTGTGTCCGTGTGCCTGTGAACACGATAACTCAAAAACGAAGAGTAGCTAAACTACCAAACTTGGTATTTAAGTTTAGTATCTTCCAGGGATGGGACACGAAGATTTTGAGAAAAATTCCCCCACCCCAAACTACCCTTTCTATGGAACTTTTTTCGAAAATTTTTATTTTCTAAAAAATGGCTCTAACGATTTTGATTAAAATATCATATATTAAAGATATTTACCTAACAAATAAAATGCATATCTTGAATTTTCTGGGAATAGCTTCTGAAGACCTGTTTATCCTGAATGAATTTTGCTTAATTTGGCATAACTAGTAAACCGTAAGAGATAGACAAAAACTTACTATACAAAAAATGTAGGTCTTGTTAAAATACACAAGTTATGTTATATACATTTTTCTCGTGGAGCTTACCGTTTTCGAGGTATTCATTGTTATTAGTTTTAGTGAAGTACTAATACTTTTCTCAGTCGGGAGTGTCCGTTTTTCTTTTGTTCTACTCCTGGCCAAGAAAAGAAGCGATTTGTAATGTCAATCGCATGGCGACAGCTTTTAAAACATTTGACTATTGGTTTAACCTAGTGTATTCCCTTATTTTCTTCCTACTTATACGGAACTAAATAATAAGAACATTGTGCTAATGAGTACCACGACAAGCAAGGTGCAGAAAGAAGAAGAATCTTATGTTAGAAGTTTGTAGAACAGCTAGAGAAAGTCATGTGAGTGTAACACATCAGATTCTTTCATTAAAATATTTTCGAATTTGTCTCAGTAAAGTTGAGCGCAATTATTACATTCTCTTTAATTTGGGTGGGTGGTATCTGTCTCAGAACAATTAAATGATGTGTACTACTCGTAGTTTATGCTAGAACGGCCTGTGGCAACTCATTATTATTTCTCTTAAGGGGTAATTTGATGACAGTTTGTTCTTTTTCCTTTTAATATAATTATCGCCTCCGCATTTCATACTCGCCAAGTTGTGAATATCTAAGCTGAATCTTATTATGTGTTGCTTTGTATATAAATGGAGTAGATAGTCGCCCTCCGGGTGTAATGGTTACCATGTTAACTTCATATACCCAAGGTCACGGGTTCAAACCCGACGGACGGCGATAGATTTTTTCGGGTGTAAAAATCCTTAGTATGGCTTCCTTCGGAAGGGAAGCAAAGCCGTTGATCCATGTCGTAGATTTACGGCACGTAAAAGAACCTCAAACTTGATAGAGAGGCCTCTGAGCAAAATTAAGCGGTCTTTCACGCCCAATTTAGAATGGGACGCTGAGAACCATAGTAGTTAATGAGCGTTCATAAATAACACGCTATTTACATTTTTTTGAAGTAGATGCACCCTTCAGTTTTTTCAATTTTTGGCTAGTTACACTGTGTTGTAAAAAAGAGCGTTTGGTATTTAACCAAGTTTAGTTTTTTTATTTGCTACAGTTTTCTCAATTTTATCATCATTTTTTCTGTTTCTCAGATTGCATTGCGACTGAGCAGGAGCTTAAGAAACCTTTTCCTCAGAGTTGTTTTAATGTAATAGCATGCCTAAGTTTAGGTAATTAAATGCTCCAATTACAAAAAAAACTTGGTACATACTTTGGTGATTTTTTTAGATCTTCTTTTACAAATACGATCCATTCTTCCAGGGATATAGAGCTCACTGTGGTTTTATATATCCTGGGTATCATTCACTAACCCCCAGATACCAATTTTGTGCAGTTCTATGGAAGTGCTCGGAATTCCTTCACTTCCTTTCTTGAGGCTTTGGCTGCAGCGGTGGTCCGTTATATACTTTATGAAACATTTAGTGTATATCTTGAATATTCTGGAAATAGCCTCTGAAGAGCTTCATTTTGGATAACTTTTGTATAACTGGTAAACCGTAAGAGATAGGCAAACACGTACTACACAAAAATGTAGATATCATTAAAACACACAATTTATGTTATATATATTTTTTGTATAGTTGACTGCTCTAGAAATATTTCAGTTGTTGCTTTCAGTTTAACATACCTAAAATTTTCTCAAACCGGAAGTCATTCATAGTAGGCAAAGAGAACCGAAATTAATTTGTTTCTTTCATAGCGACCGGCTTTTAAAAGATTTGATTAGCGCTTTAGCCTGTGTATTCTCTTATTTCTCTTCTACTTACAAAGAATCAAACAATAAGACTAATTCTGGTCATGATTATATTGATTAGCATGATGTAGATAAAAAATTAATCTTTTGTAAGAAAAGTTTGTTCGTGGAACAGCTAGAGAAAGTCATGTGAATGAAACACATAAGATTTTTGAGACTATTTTGTTTGCTACTCGTGTGTACAAAACAAACCCTAGCAACATGCAATAATGGTTAGGAAAATATATAGGTAGGAGTAAATAACCAAGTGATTCAATGGCCTTCCAAGTTTTATGTAGTAAAAGAATAAAATATCTGATGTGTTCCATTCACATTACTTTCTCTATATTACTGCAACAAATTACTCTATTTACTTCATCTAATGGAGCAAAAATTAGTAGGAATAGTCTTACTACTTGCTTCCTTGTTAGTAGAAGCGAAATAAGGGGGTACCATAGGTTAAAGTGATAGTTAACAGCTGGTTGCCCTGCGACTGAAGTTCCTTTGTTTGTATGGACACGAGTTCACAAAGTCCTGTATGAGAAAAGTATGTCTTTATAGCTGGAAAAAAGAACAAGGTATATCTAAAAAACAATCAACTCCACGAAAAAAATGTATATAACATAAATTGTGTGTTTTAAGGTGCTCTACATTTGTTGTGTGGTTTAGCAGTTATGCAAAATTCCGTAAAATTGACCAAGAATAAAGTAGTCTTCAGAGGCTATTCCCAGAAAATTCAGAATATGCATTTTATTTGTCATGAAAATATCTTTAATATACGATATTTTAATCAAAATCGTTAGAACCATTTTTTAGAAAATCAAAATTTTTTAAAGTTCCATGTAAAGGGTAGTTTGGGGTGGGGGATTTTTCTCAAAATCTTCGTGTCGCATCCCCAGAAGATACTAAACTTAACTACCAAGTTTGGTATTTTACCGACTTTTCATTTTTGGGTTATCGTGTTCACAGACACACTGACACACGGACACACACACGGACCTTTTTCTGAAAATACTTTTTTTTGGATACAGGGGACCCTAAAACATATATTTCCCGTGAAATCTCGGTATCGAATTTTTTGGTGGAGTGCAATACCTTCTCTATACACTATATACATTGCACGTATAGAGAAAGTAAAAAGGTAAGACATTGAATTAGAATGGGCAGAAAATATGGGTAGACAGAGTGAATTAGTCACGTCATAAAAAACAAAACAAACGAAAAACTGAAGTTTGATGCCAGCGCATCCATGATAAATGTTATAAGCCACATTATCAGCTTTACAGGACACATTCCATGTGTGTATAACATATGTTACAATTGTTGTCATTACACGAAACAAATAAATAACACAAAAGTGAAGCTTGTTGCATACTTACTTTTGTGTTTGAATTATTTTTGCATTAGATGCCGCCTTTTCTCTTAATATTGCTCATTATAAAAGCAGTAAAACCTTAAGAGTCAACAAATATTCTAACTTTTACAATATATAATATAGCTGTTGAGTAGAAGATAATTCCAGGAGTTAAAATACACATTAACAAAATATATATTATGAAAACTGTAACTTCAGCAATACAACTGCTTACTCGGTCCCAATATGGCAGAATTCAGGCATGCGCACTGCATTTTGGTGCCCGGATTACAGTTGAATTTCCTTTCTGCATATTTCCTCATTTGGGTGAGCATTTCCAGGAATGTTGGGTTTAAACTAATGGAAGAGAAATTCGCAAATATTTTCAAACTTTTCTTGTTAGCCTATAAACCACAGCGGTGGGATTTTTTAAAAAATCTTAGTCAACATTTTTGTTTTTCACCAATGGTAGCATTTTTATAGTCCCTTTTATATAGAGAATATTTAGTTCTTTGACATAGGCCTAGGCTGGATTTCTCACAGCTTGCGTCTGCAGTGTGTGAGGTACAAGAATTGATGTTGTATTTTTACTTTCTCTACACGTACTATGTACATAGTGTATAGAGAAGGTATTGTATTCCACCCAAAAATTCGATACCGAGATTTCACCGGAAATACACGTTTTGGATCCCCCTGAATCCAGAAAAAGCATTTTTGGAAAAAGGTCCGTGTGAGCGTGTGTGTGTGTCTGTGTGTGTGTGTCTGTGTGTCTATGGACAGCATAGCTCAAAAACGAAAACACCGTTAAATACCAAACTTAGTATTTAAGTTTTGTATCCTCCAAGGATGCAACACGAAGATTTGCAAGAAAATCCCCCACCCTAACTACCCTTTACATGGAACTTTTTTCGAAAATTTGATTTTCTCAAAAATGGCTATAACGATTTTGATTAAAATATCGTATATTAAAGATATTTACCTGGCAAATAATATGTATATCTTGAATTTTCTGGGAATAGTCTCTGAAGACTACTTTATTTTGGAGGAATTTTGCAAAATTGTTAAACCGTAAGAAATGGACAAAAACTTACTCACAAAAAAGTAGAGCACAATAAAACACACAATTTATGTTATATGATTTTTTTTTCGAGGAGTTGGTCGTTTTTGAGATATTCTTGTTTTTGGTTTTAGCTTTGAAAAACTTATACTTTTCTCATACAGAAATTTGTCAATTCGTTTCCATACAAACAAAGGAACCAGCTTTTGACTTCACTTAAACCTATGATACTCCCATATTATGCTTCTACTTACAAGGAAGCAAAGACTATTTCTGCTAGTTTTTTCTCGATTAGCTTGAAATAAATAGAAGAATAAGGTTATTAACAATAATTTGTTACACAGAAGTAGAGAAAGCCATGTGAATGGAACACATCAGAGTTTATAATACCTATTCGAACACATGGATAATAGTAGATGAGCTGCTGATGGATAAGTTGATCATTACACTGACTGCTATACTGACGTTTCTCTTAGTTCTTGAAGCTTCTTTTACAATTTTTGTAGCATTTAGATATAAGGTGTACTTTAATTATCCAAATATATGCTGCATAAATGAAACTTTCTTTGTATTATTGAAAAGCATTGTCGACAGTTTTAATAGAACAGGACAGTGGTAATAGCTTAGTTCATGAATAACTCTTGGAAAGCTAAAAATGTGATCGAATTGATTTTCAACAAAGAAATCGAGAATATCTGGCCTGTAGCCTTTACCTGGGAAGGCTGTGATTCTATTGAATGTGCTATTTGGAATCCCAGTTTATATATAACATTCATTCTCGTGGATTAATGACATCAGATCCTTATTTGCGATGCTTGATGTTTAATGCTCTCCTTAATGCAATTCTTTATTTCCTGGACGTTCCCCATATTATGTTAGGAGTTACATGTTGATCATGAGCTGAATGGAATTCTTCTATCTTACGTTAACATGTACGATTTGTATTTATTTGGAATTCGTTTTCTAAGACTGGAGGAGGTCGGTTGTGATTAATATCTGCTCTAATCATTGCAGCTTCACCTTTCCTGCTGTGAGAGGGATGATCTAGCAATATCATTTGTAATCGAGTATGAAAAAGTTGATTTAGATGCAAGTTTTTTTTTTTCTGTACCCAATACTAAGTGTACAACATAGCTTTTTAAGAATGAAATATTTATACAGGGACAGTTCCCTGTTCTAATTCTTAATACTCTATATGCTGCATTATATATTGTTGCGTAATAATTAAACATGTTGATATCTAAAGATTATCATCTCTGTTTTAATTACAATTCTAAATATATCTTTTCAGAATAGATAACTGGTAGCTTTAGTATTACAAATTTCAGTCCACAAATACACACTGGAAAATGTTTAGAGTAAGGAGGATCATTTTACAAACGTAGTTAAATGAAGCACTAATTGCTCTTGTTCGATCTCACTGAGTCTGATATTGATGTAGAAAACGTTTTCTTGGGCTTTAGCAGAATAAAACCGCCCTTTATGCTCAAATTTAAGAGCTCCTGAATTTGAGGAATGCGATTCTGAAGGAAGAGTCCTTTGCCATCTTCTATCGTTGGTTTTAATCTCCAAATCGTTTTATTATTTATTCGAACTGTTCATTACTTTGAACTTTGTTCAGGATATTTTTAAATTGTGGTATTATTTTAGCTTTTTCTGCTCTAATTTTCATTTGGTCATGATGCTTGTTGAAGTTGCTTAAGTACACCGTCTTGCTTAACGTCTGTTGTGTACTTGGAGATGAGAATGTTGTTTTTAGTGAGAGGGCGAGGCAAATTTGTTCGTTTTAGTTCGCATGGCGCCGCAAACTCTAACCTGAGAGCTTCTCACGACACTGTCTCACAAAACACTGTGGGCTCTACATCGTGGTTTCGTCTCCGAAGTTGCAGATATCCTGACAGCTATGCTCATCAATCTCACCTTCTGAACTAGTTCAAGGGGTTGCCGGGATCGACAGTCAAGACAAACCCGGTTCCTGAGTGGCAGAATACATGGATTCAGGATAAGAATACAAAAACTGAGTAGAAGTCTTAACCAGGTTCTATGCCTAGGACGAGAGGCCAGCAACTGATTGCTGTGTCTTTTTTTTTGAGTGGAAGAAAACTCCACCTTAAGGACTAATGAAGGAAAGACCAGAGTGTCGGAGTCTGCCATCTGGCCATACCGACAAGAAAACTTCCACCGAAAGGAAAAGAAGAAGAAAAAAGGGATAAGTCTGAGAGGATACGTCAGTATCACTCTTCCACCTGTGTATTCTGGGAATGAACATATTGGCCGGCCAAAGGACTTACCGACAAGAGAATATCCACCAAAAGGAAAATAAGAAGAAGAAAGAGGTTAGTCTGAGAGGATACGGCTCCTGCACCTGCATATTCTGGAAACGAATTTATTGGCCGGCCAAAGGACCTAAGCCAAGTAAATGTTAGATACCAGACCGAGGCTCTGTTTATGTCCTGGGGGTTTCAAACGTGATAATGAAGGAAGGATTAGTGGCAGTGTTTAGGATTTAAATGTCACGAGAATCATGATGTCCCGGTTGAGTTGCAGACTGCAATTATCTCCTCCCGGACAATAGAAGTCTTCCTTCAGCCTGCCGATGGTTGCGAAGATTTCCTTCGAATTCGACTGATACTTCCTTACGGACGTTCTGTATGTGGCGAAAAGTGAACAGTTTGATGGTTCCTCGAGGGTTGAGAACTTCTTGGAAATGTGCAGTAGTTCTGCCTGGAGGTCCTCCAGTTTGTGGAGCAACTCCGACAGAGAAGGCATGGTATCGAATACAGGTGATGGACCGACTGGCCGGTGAAATGGGAGGTATATCCACAGAATCGGCGCGGTGGCGGCGGACTCTCGCCCATTTGTATCTATTCTGAACGACCTTTGTCCTCTCTGCGTTGCTAAAACCTAGTGGCGCCATTATTTTCTAAGTATTCCGCCTGGTAGGGCTTAAAAAGTGGCAATTTTATGAATTAAGTTGTTGCGTGTCATCTAGGAGCGATTTCGTACCTGTTGATGAAGGTTCACTACAGTGTCCTAATTTCATTATGCTCTGTTCTGCTTACTTTTCACCTGACAGCAGATATGTGTTTGCAAAGATTAAATTACATATCTAGCAGAAATAACAGCAACTGCAAATGTAAGCAGAAGTGTATATTTTATATTCATATGATAAAAATTGCAACCACATTGTGTGAGTGATTGATCTATCTGCTTACTTAATAGTTTTCACCACTATTCGACTGTATTTTCCACATATCCTCGTCATACACAACGTTTTGTAATTTAGACTTCCAGCAATTTCTGTGTCGTTAACGAAGGGCAACAATTTTACTACATAATTTACTTCTGTTCAGGTAGGTATATTGACTTCTTATAATTTATTCCTTATAAACTTTATTAGTACATTCAAAGAAACATCAAATCATTTCAAACTCTTTCCATTCATATAAATGTACCTTATTGGGCCTTTCATACGCTCAAAGTGCACATTGGTATTAGAGCCTGAATTTTATTAATAGGAGTAGTTTAAGCTATCTGCGTTTTCCTGATTAAAATGGGTAAAGAATTAGGTACGGAACACTCATTGCAAAGAGAGGCCTTCCTGACTTTATCATTATCAGTCAAACACGCTGTGTTGCAGAAAATTCCAAGCCAAAACATTATTTCATGATCATGTCGTAGAAACACCTTCCCGAAAACGAGAAAGGGAAATTCAATTGATGCGTAGATGAAGGAGGCAAGCCGTATGTTCGTCTAATATGTATAAGGTGTAATAATATGTTTTATACTTTTACCCGTGTAGATTTAATAATGTGTCGTGATAATGCATTGTTGCTGGTCTTCCCTGAAATATACCATCGCACGCCACTGGTCTCCGGCAGTTAGGAGGACTTGGGAGATGAACTGAATGGTGGGAATGGTGGGTTTCTCCAGCCTTTGAACGCTCTATGGCATAGTCCTCCGAGAAGTTATTCTATACAACAAACGGCGAGAAAGCTGAAGTCAAATGCACCTACCTATTTTAATACAAACGGCTCATAGCCATTTTTTTAGAAATTAGCTATTGACAGGGATTACAAGGAGTAGTTTGATTTAGAGAAAAATGTCTTGGGTCCTTTAATGATGACTGCTTTACATAAATTCTTTGATTTTCAATTTTGAGCTAATCCTCATCGCACATTCCTATATTCACATACACACACAAAACAAACTTGTGAACGGGTCTTTCTCTAAAATCTTTTCCAAACAATATGTGTGTTTCTGTGTGTGTGTGTGTGTGTGTGTGTGTGTGCGAGAGAGAGAGAGAGTGAGGCAAAGGAGAGGGAGATTCCGAAGGGATTCCGCAATGCACCAATTGGTTTATTGTAAGTCGGCCCAAAGGAGATAGAATGAAATGATATAATAGCAAGGGCGGCCAAAACCGCAGGGCTGGGAAAGAACCATCATGAAGGATCCCCAGTAGAGCCCAAGCAATTCATCTCGATGCGGGTTTTACTTAAATCAGTAGGATATGGATTACTATGGTGTTTGAATATTTAACAGGAATTGGTATATTAATATATTTTGATTATGTATTAGATTCGTAAAGGAGTTTTAATTAGATTGATATTTTCGTCAAGTTGATATAAAGGCTTTAATCACTTATTCATCTGTAGTTCTGACCGAACTCCCTGGGTCTACAAACGACTTCCAACGCCATCCCGCCTCCGAGACTGAGCGCGTTCATCAACGCAGTCCTCACCGACAGTTACAAACCTGAAAGAGCTGGATGGATGAACGGAAGCTGAAATGAAGGGACAGGAAATTCGGAGGAATAATGAAACCTCCCCCACATTTGTCTAGTGACCCGGAAAAATCTCCCAAAAACCCATGGGTCAAAGAGGTCGGCCGGGAGAGTCGATTTCACGACCTCCTGAATGCCAGTTTCAGACGAAACACCTGGTTCGGCTATCAAACGTTGTTTCTGACTGGATTGTTGTGCCGAATGCCGTACATCTATGCCGTAGGTAAATCGTAGGAAAACAAATCTGATGTGTTCCATTCACGTTCCATTCTACACCTCTGTACCAAATTATTTTAAAAAGCCCATGCTTCTATTTACTTCCTGCTAATCTAGAAAAAAAACAAAAAAAAACAGAAATAGTCTTATTATTTGTTTCCTTGTAAGTAGAAGGAAAATAAGGGAGTAGCATAGGTTAAAACGATAATCAAAAGCTGGTTGCTATGTAACTGAAGTTCCTTTGTTTGTATGGACAGGAGTTGACAAATTCCTGTATGAGAAAAGTTAAGTTTTTGAACCTGAAAACAAAAAAAAAGAATATCTCAAAAACGATCAACTACACGAAAAAAATGTACACAGCATAGATTGTGTGTTTTAATGTGCTCTACATTTTTTTTCTGGTAAGTATTTGTCTATCTCTTACGGTTTAATATTCATGCAAATTTCCGTAAAATTCACCCAGAATAAAGTATTCTTCGGAGGCTATTCCCAGAAAATTCAAAATATACATTTTATTTGTCATGTAAATAAATATCTTTAATATACGATATTTTAATCAAAACCGTTAGAGCCATTTTTTAGAAAATCAAAATTTTCGAAAAAAGTTCCAGATAAAGGGTAGTTTGGGGTAGGGGGATTTTTCTCAAAATTTTCGTGTCGCATCCCTAAACTTAAATACCAAGTTTGGTGTTTTACCGACTTTTCGTTTTTGAGTTATGGTATTCACAGACATACGGACACACTGACACACACACAAACACACCCACGGACCTTTTTCTGAAAATACTTTTTGTGGATACAGGGACCCAAAGCATATATTTCCGGTGAAATCTCGGTATCGAATTTTTTGGTGGAGTGCAATACCTTCTCTATACACTATGTACATAGTACGTGTAGAGAAAGTAAAAATGTCTTAAATGCCATTAAAAATCTGATGTGTTACACTCACATGACTTTCTCTAGCTGTTCTACAAAACTTCTTACATAAGATTATTCTTCTTTCCGCATATTGCTAATCGTGGTACTCATTAGCACAATGTTCTTATTATTTAGTTCCGTATAAGTAGGAAGAAAATAAGGGAATACACTAGGTTAAAGCCATAGTCAAATGTTTTAAAAGCTGTCGTTATGTGAATGTCATTACAAATCCCTTCTTTTCTTGGCCAGGAGTAAAACAAAAAACAACAAAAAAAAACAACAAAAAACCGCACACTGCCGTCTGAGAAATGTATAAGTACTTCAAAACTGAAACTAATAACAATGAATACGTCGAAAACTGTAAGCTTCACGAGAAAAATGTATATGACATAACTTGTGTATTTTAACAAGATCTACATTTTTTTGTATACTAAGTTTTTGTCTATCTCTTACAATTTACTAGTTATGCCAAATTAAGCAAAATTCTTCCAGAATAAACGGGCCTTAGAAGCTCTTTCCAGAAAATTCAAGATATACATATTATTTGTCAGCTAAATATCTTTAATATACAATATTTTAATCAAAATCGTTAGAGCCATTTTTAAGAAAATCAAACATTTTGAAAAAAGTTCCATGTAAAGGGTAGTTAGGGGTGGGGGGATTTTTCTCAAAATCTTCGTGTCGCATCCCTGGAAGATACTAAACTTAAATACTAAGTTTGGTATTTTATCGCCTTTTCATTTTTGAGTTATCGTGTTCACAGACACACGGACACTGACACACACACACGCATGGACCTTTTTCTGAAAATGCTTTTTTTGGATACAGGGTACCCTAAAACATATATTTCCGGTGAAATCTCGGTATCGAATTTTTTGGTGGAGTGCAATACCTTCTCTATACACTAGAGAAAGTAAAAATGTCTTAAATGCCATTAAAACAAGTGCATGCTCTCAAATGAGTAAATACAGGACGGTATAATGTTTCTGATACACATGTTACTATGGAGCTAACGTTTATTTGCTCATTTGCGATTTTACTCATGACAGAATCTTTTTTGCAGTGTGTATTCTGCGTAAGACAAACCTCCTTTGTGTAGCTATAACTGGGGAAAATTAATAATTGAAAGGGAAGAACGAAGTGTCCCAGCGGATCTGCCTGCTCTTTACTGTATAATACAAACCGGTCGTTTCAGAGGAGAGCTGCTCTCGCTGCAGAGTAAAATGAAAGCGACTCGCTTTTCAAAAGAACTACTGGCTTTTGCATCGCAAGTGCAGCGTAATTTAAATATCCTGAGAGATTAGCTCGAGCGTTCGCATCTAAAAGAAGGTTCATCCATAAGAATGAAACATTCTCATACTTTACTCCTTTGATAATGATGGCTGGAAGTACATCCGAACGTTTTCGTGCTTAATATCTGGATCATTATAATTAATGGCTGCGGAAGCAAGTTATCAATTATTAGATGCAATTCTTTTTATTTTCTCTACACGTACTATGTACAGTGTATAGAGAAGGTATTGCATTCCACACAAAAATTCGATTCCGAGATTTCACCGGAAATACATGTTTTAGGTCCCCCTGAATCCAAAAAAAAAAAACATTTTCAGAAAAAGGGCCGTGTGTGTGCGTGTGTGTGTCTGTGGACAGCAAAGCTCAAAAACGAAAACACCATTGAATACAAAACTTGGTATTTAAGTTTAGTACCTTCCAGGGATGCGACACGAAGATTTTTCAAGAAAATCCCCCCACCCCAAACTACCCTTTACATGGACCTTTTTTTTGAAAATTTTGAATTTCTTAAAAATGGCTCACGATTTTGATTAAAATATCTTATATTAAAGATATTTACCTGACAAATAAAATGTATATCTTGAATTTTCTGGGAATAGCCTCTGAAGACTATTTTATTCTGGATGAATTTTATGGAATTTTCCATTACTGCTAAACCGTCAGAGATAGACAAAAACTTACCACAAAAAAGGTAGAGCACGTTAAAACACACAATTTATGTTATTTACTTTTTTCGTGGAGTTGATCGTTTTTTTTTTTTTTTTAGATATTCCTTGTTTTGGTTTCAGCTTTGAAAAACTTATACTTTTGTCATACAGGAAATTTTAAACTTCTGTCCATACAAACAAAGGAACTTTAGTCACATAGTAACCAGCTTTTGACTATAACTTTAACCTATGGTACTCCCTTATTTCGCTTCTACCTACAAGGAAGCAAATAATAAGACTATTTCTGCTCATTTTTCTCGATTAGCATGAAGTAAATAGAAGCATAAGCTTTTCAACAACAGTTTGTTGCAGAGATGTAGAGAAAGTCATGTGAATGGAACACATGAGATTTTTTACTATAGGTGATATTTTTACTTTTTCTACACGTCCTATGTACTTAAGTAGCAGATAGTAAAGGTGTTGTATTCTACCCGAAACTTCGATATCGAGATTTCAGAGCGAAGTATATGCTTTGAGACCCCTGTGCTTGTGTGTGGGTGTGTGTGTCCGTGTGCTGTGGACACGATAGCTCAAAATCGAAAAGTTTTTTTAAATACCAAACTTTATATTTAAGTTCAGCTCTTCCTAGGATAATTACACAAAAATATTCAAGAAAATTCCCCATCACAGGGAAAATTTTGGAAATATTGGATTGATTAAAATGCGCATAATAAAGATATTTACATGGAAAATGAAATTTAATTCACCCTGAAGTCCTCTTCATTCTGAATGACTTTTGCCTAACTGATAAACTGTAAAAGATACACAAAAACTTACTACACTAAAAATGTATATCTCATTAAAACACACTATGTGATTGCAGTTTATTTGTAAAACTAAACTTTTCAATTTTAAAATACTCTAACCTAGCATATTCTCTTTTCCTTTCTCTTTCAAGGAACTAAGTAATAAAACCATGTTTATCTCGACTAGCATGTTATAGATAAAAAAATATTCTTTTGTGTGAATAGTTTGCAGAACAGATAGAGAAATGCAGGCGAATTGAACGTAGCTCTTTTTTACGTGCATATAAAACTATTTCATACATTCACGTGTGGTCTTTGCCGTGATTTTGATGATAAATAACAAACGTAAATGACGTGTTATTTATGGACGCTCTTTAACTACTCTGGTTCTCAGCGTCCCAATCTAAATTGGGCGTGAAAGACCGCTTAATTTTGTTGAGAGACCTCTCTACCAGGCCTTTAAAAACCAAATTAAATTCGGGGTTAAAAATGTGTCTATAAAAGAAAGTTTTTCCGGCTATACGCCATTAGTTTCACACTCAGCACAATATAGACCACACATTTGAGCTGTGAGGCACTAGTGAGTTGGTATCTTAGGGAAAGGGTTTCTATGGTCCACAATGCACTGATGACATAGCACTGGTTGCTTAAGTTTAGGTGAACGGCGACCTCTTTCTTCTGGGGCAATAATTTTGCGCTCATCTCCCTTATTGTAGTGGATTCAGACATAACATTCTAATGAAGAAACCTTCTTTAAAAAAACAAAACAAAAATTGGTTCTCATTTCAGTAATTTTATTGGCACCAAGATTTAGGTCAACTGTCACTATGATTGTTTAAAGCTATCCACAACCAAGATTAGACTTTTCTTTGTTTCATTCTTGATTTCAACATGTGTAAAATACACTATTTTCAAACCCGGCAGAAGTTTCGGTGTCCTTCTGATACACTAAGAACAGTGTTGCCAACAAAAATTCAGTTACCGGTTTGAATGTTAAAATTTGCAATGAAACATATCTCCACAGATAACTTCTTTGACCAACTGTCGATACAATAAAGATTGCATGATTGGGGTGTATTAGAAAACACTGCCCTTTACAGTGTCTCAAAAGACTCACCCAAGAATAAGGAAGGCGGTAGCTATAAAATGGCGGATCCTCACTTTAAGAAGATGAAAATTAGTAGTACATTTGGAACAGAAAACGCACAAGAACTGTGAAAGCAATTTAAGAATTCTAGAGGACGTGTAACTATTTGTTTAAGAGTGAGGGGCGCGGCGACCTATGTAGATTTATTGACGATAACACTACTAGGAGGATGGGATGACGTGAAAGAACCTCAGGACGGCTCCAGATAGACAGGGCACAAGAAACGCGCAGAACAGGCATGTTTTCTGAAAATTTTACTTAAAGATAGCGATAGTGTACCAGCCGGTAAGCGTAAATCGTTCGTCGTTTCTTATTCGAGTGTCTTCTACTCATACATGCTGCTTAAGGGTTGATTCAGTTGTTTTAAACAGTAAAACAAGTGCAAACTCCATTACTTCTAATGCTTTTTGTTTTTTCCATTCTTTGTACTTAATCTCAAAAGGGAAAAAGAATGATTTTTACTTTATCTAAAAAAAGCATTTTCGGAAAAAGGTCCGTCTGTACGTGTGTGTGTCCGTGTATCCGTGTGTCTGTGAACACGATAACTCAAAAACGAAAAGTAGGTAAAATACCAAACTTGGCATTTAAGTTTAGTATCTTCCAAGGATGCCATACGAAGATTCTGAGAAAAATCCCCCACCCCCAACTACCATTTACATGGAACTTTTTTCAAAAATTTTGATTTTCTCAAAAATGACTCTAACGATTTTGATTAAAATTTTGTATATAAAAGATATTTACCTGACAAATAAAATGTATATCTTGAATTTTCTGGGAATAGCCTCTGAAGAGTAGTTTATTCTGGATGAATTTTACTAAATTTTGAATAACTGCTAAACCGTTAGAGATGGATAAAAACGTACTACACAAAAAACGTAGAGCACATTAAAATACACAATTTATGTTATATATATATTTTTTTCGTGGAGTTCGTCGTTTTTGTGACATTCCTTATTCTTGGTTTCTGCTATGAAAAACGTATACTTTTCTCATACAGGAATTTGTCAACTGCTATCCATAAAAACAAAGGAACTTAGGTGTAATAGCAACCAGCTTTTGATTATCACTTTAACCTATGGTACTCCCTTATTTCACCTCTGCTTACAAGGAAGCAAGTAATATGGCTATTTCTGCTGTTTTACTGATTAGCATGACGTTAATAGAAGTATAAGCTTTTTAAGAATATTTGTTGCAGGGATATAGAGAAAGTCATGTGAATCGTACACATCAGATTCTTACTTTCTCTATAGGCACTATGTACATAGTGTATAGAGAATGTATTGCACTCCAACAAAAAATTTGATACGAGATTTCACCGGAAATATATGTTTTAGGGTCTCATTTATCTAAAAAAAGCATTTTCGGAAAAAGGTCCGTGTGTATGTGTGTGTGTCCGTGTATCCGTGTGTCTGTGAACACGATAACTCAAAAACGAAAAGTAGGTAAAATACCAAACTTGGTATTTAAGTTTAGTATCTACCAGGGATGCCATACAAAGATTCTGAGAAAAATCCCCCACCCCCAACTACCCTTTACATGGAATTTTTTTCAAAAATTTTGATTTTCTCAAAAATGGCTAAAACGATTTTGATTAAAATATCGTATATTAAAGTTATTTACCTGACAAATAAAATGTGTATTTTGAATTTTCTGGGAATAGCCTCTGAAGAATACTTTATTCTGGATGAATTTTGCATAATTACTAAACCGTAAGAGATGGACAAAAACTTAACCCACAAAAAATGTAGAGCACGTTAAAACACACAATTTATGTTATATACATTTTTTTGGTGGAGTTTGAGATATTCCTTTTTCTTGGTTTCATATTTGAAAAACTTATACTTTTCTCATACAGGAATTTGTCAATTCCTGTTAATACAAGCAAAGGAACATCAGTCACATAGCAGCCAGCTTTTGGCTTTCACTTTAACCTATGGTACTCCCTTATTTCGCTTCTACTTACAATAAAGCAAGAAATAAGACTATTTCTTCCAATTTTTCTCGATTAGCTAGAAATAAATAAAAGATAAGCTTATTAACAATAATAATTTATAGAGGTATAGAGAAAGTCACGTGAATGGAACACATCAGATTTTTTTACTTTCTCTAGCCCCGTATGCACAATGTACATAGGGATAGAGAAGTATTGTATTCTACCCAAAAATTCGATACCGAGATTTCAGCGGAAATACATGTTTTAGGACCCCTTGTATCCAAAAAAAGCATTTTCAGAAAAAGGTCCGTGCGTGTGTCCGTGTGTCTGTGAACACGATAACTCAAAAACGAAAACTAGCTAAAATACCAAACTTCCAGGGATGCGACAAGAAGATTTTGATAAAAATCCCCCCACCCCAAACTACCCTTTCTATGGAACTTTTTTCGAAAATTTTTATTTTCTTAAAAATGGCTCTAACGATTTTGATTAAAATACCGTATATGAAAGACCTGACAAATAAAGTGTATATCTCGAATTTCCTGGGAATAGCCTCTGAAGACCTGTTTATTCTGGATGAATTTTGCTTAATTTGGCATAACTAGTAAACCGTAAGAGATAGACAAAAACTTACGATACAAAATATGTAAGTCTTGTTAAAATACACAAGTTATGTCATATACATTTTTTACGTGGAACTTACCATTTTCGTGGTATTCATTATTATTAGTTTCAGTTGTGAAGTACTTATACTTTCCTCAGACGGGAGTGTCCGTTTTTCTTTTGTTCTACTCCTGGCCAAGAAAAGAAGCGATTTGTAATGAAAATCGCATAACGACAGCTTTTGAAACATTTGACTATCGGTTTAGCCTAGTGTAATCCCTTATTTTTTTTCGTACTTATAAGGAACTAAGTAATAAGAACATTGTGCTGAATACCTCGATTAACAAGGTGCAGAAAGAAGAATAATCTTATGTAAGAAGTTTGTAGAACAGCTAGAGAAAGCCATGTGAGTGTTACGCATGAGATTTTTTCAATAACATTTTATTGACAGAGCCATTACGACATTTATATTTGTTTTATCGAGCATCTTTATATATATTGAGTAAATCTGTGTGACTGCAGGAAGTAGGTACAGTACAAGACGCTATAAAACAATACAAGTAATTCAAAAAGCAATTGTTATGTAACAGAGAGGATATATTTAGCATCTATGTTTTTAAGTATGAATACTAAACATTTCCACTTTTGAACAATTGGAAATCCTTTGTATATGGGCTTCACAATTACAAGCATTTTAGAACACAATAAAAATTAGAAACCAGCACTTTCAGCTTTAAGAGTGGATGTAAGCGGTTTTATGTGGGATACTCCTAACTAATGCTTTTCTTTTAAAATATATGCTCAAAAAGTGCACGCAATTACAAACAAAGAATATACTAACAATAAATAGCATACTTGTGGGAAAAAAATTATTTGCATATATTAAAAAAAATGAAAGTTGTTACTAAGGTTATTTAGAGTAGTTTCTTCAAACGTTTTTAGGGTTATAAGCCCAATTATTTTACACAGAATTATGAAATCCTGCTGCAGTAGGGTACCCAGAATTGTTGTTTTACTGCAGGAATATGTTGTATACACTATAATTGTTTTTAATACTAGGACACACACCACGTACACGCACACACACGCTCCTTTTCAGCTTTCACTTAGAATATTGTTAGTAAGAATGATCTGATTACAACAATCTCTAAAAGTTTGAAAGTAATATCTTAAATTATATTTGAAGAAGTGCACCAATAGTACGAAAAATACAAGTTTTTTAAGAAATCAACAGTAAAATGAGGTTGTTCTCTATGTGTTACCAAACAGTATGTGGAATACTTTCTAATTAATTAAACACGATGTATTTCCAAAACATAGCAATGATATTTGGAATAAAATGCAATATAATTGCAAAAAAAAAAAAAAAAATAGGAAGTGATGCAAAATAATTTTCAAAAGTACTGACAAATAGAAAAATCAGCAGTAACACAAGCCTAACTGCTTAATAATTCTATACGAATTTTCAAAGCGATACAATTAAAAAATCTGATGTGTTGCATTTACTATTTAATTCATGCTAATTGAGACAAAAATAGTCTTATTACTTGCTTGCTTGAAAGTATAAGCGAAATAAGGGAGCACTATAGGTTAAAGTGATAGTCAAAAGCTGTTGCTATGTGACTGAAGTTCCTTTGTTTGTATGGACAGGAGTTGACAAATTCCTGTATGAGAAAAGTATAAGTTTGTCAAAGCTGAAACCAATAACAAGATTGGTATTTAACGGTCTTTTCGTTTTTGAGCTATGCTGTCCACAGACACACACAGGTTTTTTTTTTTTTTTTCAAAAATGTGTGTTTTTTTTTTGTTTTGTTTCAGGGGGACCCAAAACATGTATTTTCGGTGAAATCTCGAATTCAAATTGTTGGGTGGAATGCAATACCTTCCCTACACACTATGTACATAGTAGTGTAGAGAAAGTAAAGATCAGATATTGCAGAAAATAGTTCAAATTTTTATATAATACAATAACCACGAAATATAAGTTTTTATCCCAAAGTAGAACATTCTGCCTTATGTTTCCAGCACAGTAGTTGCTTAACTTGACATTTTCTGAAATACACAACATGAAGCTCACAGATAGATATTGTTCTATGAGAAAGAAGAGTTTTGCGGACGTGAAGTCTCTATGCTGTATCTTATAATACGTTTTCCCATGGCTAAAACCTCGTTCAATATATGTGTATCTGTTCAACGTTATCCTCCAAGTAGTGATGCTTTCCTAAGGTGGGAACTGCTTCTTTCCTTTAAACCATGGTGGAATACTTAGGTATTGTTATTCCTCGTCGGCATAGCAAGTCTGCATATTGAGTCCTCTATCTGACATGACTGAATCTCATTCTTCCAGAAGATGTAACATCCCACACCACATAGCCTGTCAGATATAGCAAGCATCACATATAAAACAAATAAATCCAGATGGATTAACAACTATTAGCACTTTAACATAATTTGTAGGAGAAACTGTAGCCTATTGTGCTGTAGGATCACTGGTTTCATCAATGACACTTACTTGCTGATGGGTACTTATCCTTGAATGCTAGGGGCCTATGTTGAAGGACATTTTCCTAATCCGGCCATTCAGCTGCCTCAACTGATTATTATGCATGCAATTATTTCGTACATTGAATAGCTTACCTGAACTTGTCATGTGAATACCAACGTTTAAAGTCAAGCTTATTTCCTTAATTTTGGTTCAAAGGGAAACACTAGAAGGTTAAACCTATTTTTACTTTCTCTATACGCACTATGTACATAGTGTTTTGAGACTCCCTGAATACAAAAGAAGGCATTTTTAGAAACATGTCCGTGTATGTGAGTGTCTGAGGGCAGCATAACTCAAAAACGAAAAGACCGTTGCATACTTGGTATTTAAGTTTGGTATCTTCCAAGGATGCGATACGAAGATTTTCAAGAAAATCTCCCCCACCCTCAACTACCCTATACTTCGAACTTTTTTCGAAAATTTTGATTTTCCTAAAAATGGCTCCAACGATTTTGATTAAAATGTCGTATATTAAAGATATTTGCCTGACAAATAAAATGAATATCTTGAATTTTCTTAGAATAGCCTCTGAAGACTACTTTATTCTGGATGAATTTTACGAAAGGTTGCATAACTGCTAAGCCGTAAGAGTTGGACAAAAGCTTACCACGCAAAAAATGTAGAGCACGTTAAAATACACAATTTATATTATATACATTTTTTCGTGGAGTTGATCATTTATTAGATATTCCTTATTTTTGGTTTCATCTTTAGAAACTTACGCTTTTCTCATACAGGAATTTGTCAACTCCTGTCCATACAAACAAAGGAACATCAGTCACATAGCAACCAGCTTTTGACTGTCACTTTAACCTATGGTACTCCCTTATTTCGCTTCTACTTACAAGGAAGCAAGTAATAAGACTATTTCTGCTAATTTTTCATGTGAATGGAACACATCAGATTTTGCCTAAGCGCAGCAAAAACCAAATTGAAATGGTCACTGTCACAAAAATTCACTGTAATAGTACAGCTTCTGGATCACTCACTACAAGTGTGATATCTAAATTTCCTGCCAGCGCTGCCTGAGTGCTGTTGTTAATAAAACAAAGGGGAAGGTTTACAGTTTTGGTGCTTCATTTCACAAACAATCTCTTCATTGACAAAATCTGGAACAGCAGCCTGCTCTGGTTCGGCTGGTGTGGGTTCTTCTGCCTCGCTAAAATTAGCAGTCAGATGACAGAAAGAACTTGCCAAATGACAGGAATAAATTGCTTGAATACTGGGTAAAAGGAAACTTTAAATCATCAGTAAGCAGAGTGGTAGAACTTTCAAAGCTAATTAAAGACAAGATAAATAAATCACATCTCATGTTCAAGAGGAAATAGCAATGGATAAATCTATATGTGTAAAAACGTACAGAATTTATTTGGAAAGGTCTCCGAAAGCGCCAATACTAAGTTAACCACACTAATTAAAATCTGATGTGTACCATTCACATGACTTTCTCTACATCTCTGCAACAAATTATTCTTAAAAGTTTATACTTCTATTTACTTCATGCTAATCAGTAAAAAAATAGCAGAAATAGCCATATTACTTGTTTCCTTGTAAGTAGAAGCGAAATAAGGGAGTACCATAGGTTCAAATGATAATCAAAAGCTGGTTGCCATGTCGCTGAAGTTCCTTTGTTTGTATGGACCGCAGTTGACAAATTCCTGTATGAGAAAAGTATAAGTTTTTCATAGCAGAAACCAAAAATAAGGAATGTCTCAAAAACGATGAACTCCACGAAAACATGTATATAACATAAATTGTATGCTTTAACGTGTTCTGCATTTTTTGTTCAGTAAGATTTTGTCCATCTCTTGAGGTTTAGCAGTTATTCAAAATTCAGTAAAATTCATCCAGAATAAACGACTCTTCAGAGGCTATTCCCAGAAAATTCAAGATATACATTTTATTTGTCAGGTAAATATCTTTAATATACGAAATTTTAATCAAAATCGTCAGAGCCATTTTTGAGAAAATCAAAAATTTCGAAAAAAGTTCCATGTAAAGGGTAGTTTGGGGTGGGGGAATTTTTCTCAAAATCTTCATGTCGCATCCCTATAAGATACTGAACTTAAATACCAAGTTTGATATTTTACCGACTTTTCGTTTTTGAGTTACCGTGTTCACAGACACACACGAACACACTGACACACGGACACACACACACACATGGACCTTTTTGTGAAAATGCTTTTTTTAGATAAAGGGGACCATAAAACTTATATTTCCGGTGAAATCTCGGTATCAAATTTTTGGGTGGAGTGCAATCCTTCTCTATACACTATGTACATAGTGTGTATAGAGAAAGTAAAAATAACAGATGAAATATACATAATCCATACAAGTGTGCGAGGGATATTACTCTTACAGATGGTATACATGCAAAAAGTAAGGTTGGTAAGTGTGAATTGAATGAGAAATTACAGTAGCTTAAGAATGAAGTTGTCAATGCCAGTCAGAGAAATTTTAGCCATTGTATGAGGAAATGAAAGTCGCTCTCAGAGGAACTTGTGATTAAGTAACTAAGTTATATTTTAAAATGAGTCATTATGCAACAAATTCTCACGGCAGTTGTAACCTTAGAAATGAGCATGCGTGTAGTAGCAGCACGTCTAACGAGGGAGAGTGGAGAGTGTACATAGCCCTGAGATAGACCGTGAACATTATTAAGGTTAGGAAACGGACGGAGGAAACTCGGCACCGAGCAAATGTCCAAGAGGGTCGGGAGGGCTCACCGAGCTCCTAGTTCCAGGAGCAATGACGAGGTCCTTGACCATCGGACAGACAACCTGAGAGACACAGAATCCAACGTTATGGGCGGTTCTCATTCCAGCAACCAGCCAAAGCGGGGAACGGAGAAAGTTGTTCTTGCCTTCCCGCACCGAACACCATCGCCGACACTTCCAAACCTGAAAGAAACCAACGGGATAAAGAATGAATGAAATGACGATGGAAACTACATGGAGAACCAGGAAATCGGAGGATGGAAAACATCTATCCAGCATTCACCTGGCGACTCGGGAAAAATCCATGGATCAGATAGACCGTCCACTTGGGTTAAACCCGCCAGCTCCAGAGCCACCCTACTAGTGTGAAAGTTATATAAGGAACCTTAAAGCCGGCCAGGAAAATCTAAATGTCACACTGTATTTTCACCATACTCAAGGATATCTAATCATTCAGGGGAGAGCAATAAGACAGTCACTTGTGCATTCTAAACGAAATTGCATTGCCTACATTTTCGGGAAAAACGACTTTCCGATCTTTTTCATAGACCAACTAGTGTGATGTTTTCATTTGAAAAATCTCGCCGCTTAGAATGACTATTACGGAAAAATGTCTCGATGTTAGGACCTTGTCTCCACAGAACAGTTTTAACTTTTTGCATGTTTTTTATACAGAGGTATGAGAATGCCTCAGGAAGCAGAAGATGAAAGGCAAAATTCTGTTACGGCCAATACACACTCCGAGAAAATCCAACAATGTCTATTTTGTTCTTCAGAATTCTCGGTTTATTAAACATCCTCGTCAGCAAATTTCGGAGGCTGATTTAATTGAGTTAATGCCCAAATACTTTCCCCTTCGAATAAAGAACTAGTTGTTAATTGTGAGGCCGAAGAGAATAATGACTATGATAGATATAATGTCGGCATGGAAGCACAGGGGTATGAATTCAGCCGCAATTGCAATTTGAACAGGGTAAACGTCTGTCATGGACCGAGATGGGGAACGCAGCGGCAGGCCAAGGCTCTTAGTGAGCTGTGCCAATGAATCAGATCAGACCGCAGGAATACGATGTAGATGACAGTGTGCACAGAGACTTACGTCGAGAGACAGAGAGAAGCGTTCACACACAAGGGACAATTAATAATGCCAGAATAACTTACAGCAAAGGGTACCAAACTCAAGGACGAGAGCAGAGTTCGTCCATTACTTTTGGTGCTGCAGTAAAGCGTTGCGTTATTTCCGCTAATTTATATGGTCAATGCACACTTGCAGGTAAGTAACTTGAATGTAGGGTAGGTGTAAAACAGCTGCTCAATGTTTATTTGGATGCCAAATAGGAGCTACTTAGAGGTTTAGTTACAATAGGAGTTTGAAAATGTCTTTCTAGTGGTAAAACGCTTAAACAATGGATGCGAGTTTTATTTAACGAAAACAGAGCTGAAATAAATGTCGAAAGCAATTATTAGTGCGAGATAATGAGATAATTAGTTCAACATTTATAGAAAGACCATGCTTTAGAATTGAGCTCATTAAAATGTTTGTACAGAAATTTGCCAATGACGTCGCAGTCGTGGAACAGATGACGGAGCAGATAGAACAGACAAATGGCTCTTGCGGAGGAACAGGTTTTGGGTAGATGACCGGATAACGTTTTGAGCAGACGGCAGGAAGTGGAAAAGCTAAGACTGCGAAACAAAAGATCTGGTGAACTAATGTTGCGAAATAGAGATGTATCATTATACACTCCATACACTCCTTCGAAGTCGAAATAATCAAACTATTTTATCAGAAATATAATAATTTACCTCTTGGACTTCGTAAACAGGCGTATGAAGTAGCAAAAGAAATGATAGTCAATAAAATTATTGAAGAAGGATGTTCTTAATATATTTCAACACTCTGCTGGACTATGCACAAAAGCTTGTCAGTAATTGTAATAGTTGTTTGACACTCGTCAATTTGCACCGCACGACCGCTGCACCCACAACATAGTGAAAGTATCCTGAAAACAGATAACTTCCTTATACTTTTACAAGGTCGACTCAAAAACCAGTATCTGAGGAAAAGGGAAGACCACCGGACAAAAGGATAAGTTTCAGTGAACAATCAACTGGAGGGAAGTTGTTACAATTTTCCAATATAGCTGGAGTAACAATAATGGCATACAATATCAAAGTCTCAAGATTTATTCTCGTACATTTCTGGGAAGATGAACCTTCGTCTGTTAAGATTGAAATTGATTCAGGGAATCCCAGAGCTCCGATAGACCGCGTACGGAAATGCAAACCATGCATGTACAGATTAAATTAAGCAGCGAAAGAAAAATAATGCTAAGCAGTTTGGTGAACTGTAGAGGAAAGATGAAAGGTTGAAGAAGTACAGGTCAGTAAGAAAATAAGCGAGGATGAGGAAGCAAAAATCGCCATACAACGAGAAAGCAGACGAGGCTGCCAAAACTGCTCTTTGGAAACCTGACATTCCAGTGCACCATTCAGACTTCTCCATTTACATCCGTTCTAAAATCAACAATGCCTGGAAAACACAATGGTCTCAACATCAAGGAACTAAACTACACTCAGTTAGAGGATCCTGCACTGCTGTTTGCTGTTTTAAAAACCTAAATAGGAAACATCAAACCATTATCACTCGTCTGAGAATTGGCTACACAGCAATGACTCATGCCTACTTGATCACCAGAGATGCCCAACCTCAGTGTATAACTTGGAATACTCCACTGGCAGTGTCTCACATACTTTTAGAATGCCGCCGTTATGATCCCTAAAGGAAAAAGTACAAAATCACTGGTGATATAAAAGTACTAAATAATGAAACCATGTATAAAAATGCTGTTGTGTTCCTAAAAGCTATCAATATCTACAGTTTAGTCTAAAAGTGTAGTATACATTAACACAACTTTTATTGCTTTCGTTCACAAAAATGTAATAAATATATTATAGATCATTAAAATTAAATATATCTGTGCAGTTTAATATTACTCTATATTAACTTCATAAGAAGTAATTTTGTATTCAGTGTTACCTGTTAATTAGCACAACTTGTATTGTATTCCAATGCATCTTTACAATCTTGTAATAATTATTGTTATCACAATGTATCAGTGTTTCAGTCGTGATAAGACTCTTACGAGTCAAAGCGACTACAAATAAATGTTAAGAAAAAAATCACCATATACAACGGAATATTATATAAGTGGCACGGACGAAGCTTGCAATACTGGTAGGTAAAAATTCCCAAGATATTAAAAAGGAATGTAAATATATATTTCTACGTATATCACGTCGTGTCACTAACACAATTCTATATACGACTTATATATCTAAAGCTAGAGAAAAAATCTGATGTGTTTCACTCACATGACTTTCTCTAGCTACTCTACAAACAAACTTCTTACAAAGATAGTTCTTTCAACACCATGCTAATCGAGATAAACATTAGCAGAATTTTATTACTTATTTCTTATAAGTAGAATGAAACTAAGGGAATGCACTATACTAAACTGATAGTCAAATGTTTTAAAAGTTATCGTTATGCGATCGTCATTGCAAATCGCTTCTTTGCTTCGCCAGGAGTAGAACTAAAGAAAACCGGACACTTTCGTCTGAGAAAAGTATAAGTACTTCACAATTGAAACTAATATCAAGGAATACCTCGAAAACGGTAAGCTCCACGAAAAAATATATATGACATAACTTGTGAATTTCAACACGAACTACATTTTTTGTATTGTAAGTTTTTGCCTATCTCTTACGGTTTACTAGTTATGCCAAATTAAGCAAAATTCATCAAGATTAAACAGGTCTTTAGAAGCTATCTCCAGAAAATTCAAGATATGCATGCTATTTGTGATAGAAATGACTTTAATATGTGGGATTTTAATCAAAATCGTTAGAGCCATTTTTAAGAAAAACAAACTTTTCGAAAAAATTTCCATGTAAAGGGTACATAGGGGTGGGCGATTTTCTTGAAAATCTTGGTGTCGCATCTTTGACAGAGACCAAACTTAAATACCAATTTTGGCATTTAACCGTCTTTTCGTTTTTGAGCTATGCTGTCCACAGACTCACACACAGACACGGTCCTTTTTTACTTTCTCTATACGTGCTATGTACGTAGTGTATAGAGAAGGTATTGCACTCCACCAAAAAAATCGATACCGAGATTTCACCGGAAATATATGTTTTAGAGTCCCCCGTATCCAAAAAAAGTATTTTCAGAAAAAGGTCCATGCGTGTGTGTGCGTGTTTGTGTGTGTCCGTGTGTTCGTGTGTCTGTGAACACGATAACTCGAAAACGAAAAGTCGGTAAAATATCAAACTTAGTATTTAAGTTTAGTATCTTCCAGGGATGCGACACGAAGATTTTGAGAAAAATTCCCGCACTCCAAACTACCCTTTATATAGAACTTTTTTCTAAAATTTTGATTTTCTAAAAAATGGCTCTAACAATTTTGTTTAAAATGTCGTATATTAAAGATATTTAGCTGGCAAATAAAATGTATATTTTGAACTTTCTGGGAATATTCTCTGAAGACTACTTTATTCTGGGTCAATTTTACGGAATTTTCCATAACTGCTAAACCGTAAGAGATGGACAAAAACTTACCACACAACAAATGTAGAGCACTTTAAAACACACAATTTATGTTACATACATTTTTTCCGTGGAGTTGATTGTTTTTGAGATATTCCTTGTTTTTGGTATCAGCTATAAAAAACTTATACTTTTCTCATACAGGACTTTGTGAACTCGTGTCCATACAAAGTAACTTCAGTCACATAGCAACCAATTTTGATTATCACTTTAACCTATGGTTCTCCCTTATTTCGCTTCTACTTACAAGGAAACAAGTAATAAGACTATTTCTGCTATTTTTTTTCGATTAGCATGAAGTAAATAGAAACATATGCTTTTTAAAAATAATTTATTGCAGAGATGTAGAGAAAAGCATTTGAATGGAACACATCAGATTTTTAAACATGCTTTTTTCGTATTCAGGGGACCCTAAAATGTATATTTCCAGTGAAATCTCGGTATCGAATTTTTTGGCGCATTACAATACCTCGTCTATCTTTATGTACATTGTACATATGGGGCTAGAAAAAGTTAAAAAAAAACAAGAAATTCATTTCCTGTTTTGACGTGTGCCAGTGCTGCAAGCAAAAGCACTTCTGTTATAAGTATGACACACATGCAATTATACGAGGCAATTCACCTGAACTTGTGTGTATATATATGTATGCAGAATTTCCAAGAGCAATAATGATTCTCTACCGTGTTCATTCTAAATTAACAAATATATACCTACTCAAACAAGCCAATGGTAAAAAGTGCATAAATGTCCTTTTTAAAAAGCCCCACCACAAAATGGAAAAATAGTTTCACTACTTCCAGACAATATAAGCATGTTTAAAGGCAAGGTTTTCGAAAGACAATTTAAGAAAATGAAATAAACCACTGCTTGTGTTCGAGGATCGACCTAGGAGCAATCCTTGCGAGACAATAATTAAGGAGTTTTCTTGAGAGTGCTAGTATTGCCTGCGCAAAACTTCTGGAATCGTGACCCTGACCAACAACCCAGATTCCGAGCCTAACTTATCGGGGTTTGCGATCATACTTTGCTAACTTAAAGTCACAGCGAGGAAGCTATGTACAGTCTGCATCGAAAGTATTCCGCATATGTTTGTATTCAAAATAGGCAGTACATAGTGTTCATTTTATTTTTTTAACCATGGCTCCTACGTTTTCTAAGTTAAGTGGCAAGGTATTACTTAGTCAGAGCAGAGAAATAATTGCAAATGTCCTTGACTTCATGAAACAAGAGGCAGAGATGAAGGAAGAAAATGTATGTTCCCCGAGTTCTTCAAAAGCCTGTAGAAAGTGAATGAAGGAGTAGCCAAGGCAACTGATATTTCAATGAGTCCCGATTCCAGGGTTCTCATAGATAAGAAAGAAAAAAAAACTTAATAACTTTTAAATTAAAAGATGTGGAACAGTTGTGTCGCCAGTGAATTGCAGAGATCAGCAGACCAGAATGGGAAAATGCATGTCCACATGTTGAGAACATCGAAAAGCATTAGAAAGAATTGTAGAAAATCAAATAGAAAGAATTCTAACCCAGGATAATGGTGCAGAAAGTAGCGATAGCGTTGATGATGACAATGGCGTGAGCGAAGACGAAGGACTGTCAGGTGTGGAAGAATTGGAGGCAGACGATTGACATTGTTTATATAGTAGGCCATTTGTATAGATGTTTTGTAGATATGGATATACACATGTTTATCAGTGCAGCGCCGTATAGTGCAGGTGACAGATATTTGACATTGACTGTGACAGGCACTCTTCCAGCATGCATGAATCGACTGGTGAACTGCTTATCTGAAAGTACAACTCGCTTCCTAGCTCTCATTAATATCTTCACATGTCTAGATCTGTTGCGTCAGTTATAAGCAAGATACACGCGCTATGCAAGCCCCTTAGGGACATTCTAAACGAAACAATAAGCAGCCTTCCCAAATTAAAGCCAATGCAATTAGACCGAGGAAAGCTAATGACAGCCGCCGAAAGTAAGATTTTTGAGGTAACACCAGTCGACAAAGATTTCAAAATGGGAGTCATGGAAATTGCTCTAGAAATCAGCCAAGAGGAGACAAGAAAAACACGAGACTGCCGGTCCCCATGGCCGCGTTCGCCAAAGCGTCTCGCTTTGGTGTTTCGCAGCGCAGGGGATCGTGGGTTGGAATCCCGCCTTGGGCATGGGTGCTATATGTTTGTGTATGTGTGTGTAAAATGTAAAACAGAAATTCAGTAATCACAGTAAACAAATTAGGTAAATAAAAAGTAGGGTATACAGCGCCGGAGTCCCGTCAGACTCCGGAACTGTATTTAAAAAAAAAAGAAGAAGAAGAAAAGAAACGGAATCGCATGGAATGTCTAGGTAGATGATTTGTTATTAATTTGGAACTAAAAATTATTCAATAAAGCGAAGGAGAATCAGAAGTTGATGGTTGATTTCACCAACACTTTCGCAACGGACACCTACAAAGTTAAAGGATATTAAAAGCAAGTGAATTATAGGTGTAAAAGTGTGATAAAACCATTCAAACAAGAGAAAACGCTAGCTGAAGAGACTGAACTGCCAGGGAAGTAAACGACGACGGCGAATTATAGGAAAACATAGTAATAATTGTGTTGAGGAATTGTAAAATTACATAAATACTATACGTGGCAAATATTAGGTAACAATTTTTGCTTTCCCTGTACGTTCTATATGCATAGTGTATAGAGAAGGTATTGCATTCCACCCAAAAATTCGGTACCGAGATTTCACCGGAAATACATGTTTTGAGTCCCCCTGAATCCAAATAAATCAGATGTATCCCATTCGCATGACTTTCTCTACATCTCTGCAACAAATTATTGTTAAAAAGCATGTGCTTATATTTACTTCACTCTAATCGAGAAAAAATTAGCAGAAATAATAAGGGAGTACCGTAGGCTAAAGTAATAAGAAAAAGCTGGTTGCTAAGTGACTGAAGTCTCTTTGTTTGTATGGACAGGAGTTCACAAATTCCTGCATGAGAAAAGTTTTTCAAAGCTGAAACTTAAAACAAGGAATATCTCAAAAACGATGAATATATATAACATAAATTGTGTGTTTTACATTTTTTGTGTGGTAAGTTTTTGCCCATCTCTTACGGTTCAGCGGTTATACAAAATTTCGTAAAATTCACCCAGAATAAACTAGTCTTCAGAGGCCATTCTCAGAAAATTCAAGATATACATTTCATTAGTATGGTAAATATATTTAATATACAATATTTTAATCAAAATCGTTAGACATATTTGAGAAAATCAAAAATTTCGAATAAAGTTCCATGTAAAGGGTAGTTGGGGGTGGTGGTATTTTTTTTGAAATCTTCGTGTCGCATCCTTGGAAGATACCAAACTTAAATACTAAGTTTTTGAGCACACACACACACACATGCACCCTCCTGGGCCCATAGTGTTTGTTTTCCTTTCCCGCAATTTTGAAGTTGCTCGTGATATATGTTGCTCTGGTTGGGTGGAATCATTCATATGATATTTTAAATAAATACAAATGTTCTGAATAATTTTTAAATAAATAACCACGTTTTTTTTTTACCAAAAAAACGAGGAAGTCCCGAGAACTTCATATGATCCCTTAATGGAGTCAGAGAGTACAAAAGAAATTCCTTTAGCTGGGGGAAATTCCCTCTTATTCCACTCACAGCTGCATCTAAATTTTGCTGTTTCTTCTTTCTAACAAAGAAATTCCCATCCTGGCCTCGTTAATTGCGTATTTTCTATAAAACTGCCTTTACACATAATATCTAAACCCTTAATATAGTTAATATTTATATAAAAGTGATTATTGACGTAATTATTATATACATACAGAAACTATTTCATATAGCCCCTAAGAATAGATAAACTGTCGTTTCCAATGAAGGTTATTTATACTCGTACACCCTTTCTTCCACATGGTTTCTACACTGATGTAAGTTTGTGCTTTCACTTTCACAAGTGGGAGGTTATGACTAGAGCTCAGTCCTCAGTCACGAAATTACCGGATTTAGGTTCTGTGCACACAGAGTATAACTATGGCGTGATAGAGTAGGTGCGGTCTCTAAAGCACATTTCAAAACGTATTGCACTATCTAGCATTGCTCACTGCCTGGCCTCGTTCAGTTCCTGCCAGTAGATAAACCCGTGAACACTCAAAGAGAGCGCGGATTGAAAAATGTTGAAAATTTGAAAGCATGGGCGTTGACACTGAACAAAGCTGTGGATGATTTAAATATATTTTGAAAGACAGTGGGAGAGCTTTTTCTACTGATACAGTAAAGGTGAATTCTGAATTTGGTTGATTTATATTCATTTTATTTTCAAAGCTCTGTACATTATTATATCAAGCTTTATACTCTTATTTGTAAAAATGCAAGCCGTTTTATTTACTAATCATATCATTAAATAATTGTTTTATTATGTTACTTTATGAATCAGAACGATAATATAAAGTCAAATATGTAAAGAGCTACTTTTGGAACAGATTATACTTGTGCTTGTTTACACTATAAACTCTTCCCCATTACCTTTTCTTTAAATCACTGACTGCTTTGTGTATTCGTAACTGTATGCGCATTGGAACTCAAAACCCAGCTCTGACCGCCCGTGTTTTGTCTGAGAGGCATTAACCTCCTGTTCACTCATACGTGAAGTTGTTTATAAAACAATGCATTTCCTAAGGTGATGAATGTTTGAAATTTTAACATTAAACTTTTATCCCATGTTACAGATATATGCAAAATTCACCTTAAAAACACCTTGGTTACATGCACAATAGTTTTCCAAAGACAATGTTTACATTCATTTTTTCTTAAGTTCTTAGTAAATAATGACCTAAACACATGTTCAAAAATCTGATGTGCTCCATTCACATGACTTTCTCTACATCTCTGCAACAAATTATTATTAAAAAGCTTATGCTTCTTTTTACGTAATGTTAATCGAGAAAAAATTAGCAAAAATAGTCTCATTATTTGCTTCTATGCAAGTAGAAGGGAAATAAGTGAGTAGCATAGGCTAAAGTATTAGTCACAAGCTGGTTGCTATCTGACTGAAGTTCCTTGTTTCTATAGATAGGAGTTGACAAAATTACATATGAGAAAAATATAAGTTTTTTAAAGCTAAAACCAATAACAATGAATGTATCAAAACGATCCACTCCACAAAAAATGTATATAACATAAATTGTGTGTTTTAGCAAGCTCTACATTTTCTGTTACGTAAGTTTCTGCCTATCTCTTACGGTTTGCCAGTTATACAAAATTCCGTAAATCTCATTCAGAATAAAGTAATCCTTATAGGCTATTTCCAGAAAATTCAATATATACATTTTATCTGTCAGGTAAATATCTTTAATATATGATATTTTGATCCAAATCGTTTGAGCCATTTTTGAGAAAATAAAAAAATTTGAAAAAAGTTCCATGTAAAGGGTAGTTGGGGGCGGGGGATTTTCTTGAAAATCTTTGTGTCGCATCCTTGGAAGATACTGAACTTAAATACCAAGTTTGGTATTTAAAGGACTTTTGGGTTTTGAGCTATGCTGCCCATAGAAATGCACACACACACACACACACACACACACACACACACACACACACACAGACTGACAGAGAGACAAATAGAAATCACAAGGACATTTTTCTAAAAATGCTTTTTTTCTTTTATTCAGGAGGTCTCAAAACATTTATTTCCTGTGAAACCTCGGTATCGACTTTTTGGGTGCATTAAAATACCTTCTCTATACACTATTTACATAGTACGTGTAGAGAAAGTAAAAAATCTGAGGTGTTCCATTCACATAACTTTCTCTAGATCTCTGCAACAAATTATTGTTAAAAAGCTTATCATTCTATTTACTTCATTCTAATCGAGAAAAATTAGCGGAAATAGTCTTATACTTGCTTCCTTGTAAGAAAAAGCGAAATAAGGGAGTACTATAGGTTATAGTGAAAGTCAAACGCTGGTTGCTATGTGATTGAAATTCCTTTGTATGGACAGGAGCTGATAGATTCCTATGTGAGAAAAGTATAAGTATTTTTAAATCTGAAACTAATAATAAGGAATATATAAAAACCATCAACTCCACGAAAAAAAATGTTTATGATATAAATTGTGTGCTTTATCGCAATCTACATTTTTCGTGTAAAAAGTTTTTTTCTGTCTCTTACGGTTTACTAGTTATGTAAAATTCAATAAAAATCATCCAGATTAAAGAGGTCTTTAGAGGCTATTCAAGATATACATTTTATTTGGCATGCAAATATCTTAAATGTAACAGATTTTTATCAAAATCGTTAGAGCTATTTTTGAGAAAATCAAAATTTTCTAATTTTTTTCCATGTAAAGAATAGTTTGGGGAGGGGAGTTTCTTGAAAATCTGCAATTCGCATCCTTGGAAGATACCAAACTTAGATACCAAGTTTGGTATTTAACGGTCTTTTCGTTCTTGAGCTATGCTGTCCACAGACACACACACACGGACCTTTTTCCAAAAATGTTTTTTACTTTATCTGCACGTACTATGTACATAGTGTATAGAGAAGGTATTGTAATGTACCCAAAAATTCGATGTGTGTGTGCGTGTGCGCGTGCATGTGTATGTGTGGACAGCATAACTCAAAAACGAAACCGCCCGGCCGCTGCGTCCCCCATCTCGGTCCATGACAGACGTCATGGGTGGTGATCAGCGCTTCGACCCCCCTCCGGCCAGTTAATGTGGTCTTTACGACCTGGAACGCCCCCTTGCATAATTAATGTTTTCACCCTGTTCAAAATTACAATTGTGGCTGAATTTATACCCTTGTGCTTCCATGCTGAGATTATATCTATCATACTAATTATGGTCTTTGGTCTCACAATTAACACCTAGTTCTGTATTTGAAAGGGAACGTAGTTAGGCATTATCTCAATTAAACCAGCCTCCGAAATTTGCTGACGAGAATGCTTAATAAAGCGAGAATTCTGCGCAAGACAAGCCAAACCCTGTTACTAACGTTTGTTCAGACGCTGGGGAAAACACTTCAATACGTATTTTAATGCCAAGTGACCATTTCCTACAAGACCAATTCGTGAGTTTCAGATTGTACATACTCATCCCCAACAAGTCTTACATCGAAATGCATATAACGGTGCCTGGTCCTCAAGTGTTATAACACTTCCAAAATAAAAGAGAAATATTCAACCAAATTTACAGGAAGGAGAATTTCTGCATCCACCAAGAATGGACCTCTGCCTATATCTCATGAAAAATTTAAGAACTTACAAGATTTAAAAAGTTTTGTGAAGAATCTGCACAACAACCTTCCATATAAAATAACAGCCAAGTAAAGTATTTCATTATGTTTTAGGCTTCATAGGTTTGTATAATTTGTGAAGTGACCATTTTATAAAATAGCACTTTACGTTCTTAGATTAACTGATGGCCGATATAATATTTTCTACAATATGATAACATTACTAAATCACCAAGAATGTAAAGACTTGGATTAACATAAAAAATGTGATTTTTCCACAGATAACAGAAAACTATTTTACTACTATTTATAGATTCTTTGACTTATAAAGTACCAAGTTTTGCTTATTGTTTGCTCTGACATAAATAATGTTGTTTTTCATAGTTTGAGGAACCAGAAACATTCACCTTTTGAGTACTTTTTGCCAAAAAAAGGACACTCATCTTTTCTTTCCCTGTAAGTTGTGCACTTAGATATAACAATATAACATGTTACCTAGTTTACAAACCAATATAATGCTCTCAATGGCATATACGTTTTAGAATAATGTAAAAAAATATTAAGAGAGAGTTATAGGGTTTCAAATATTAAATTTCATTCATCTCAGTTTGAGTTCTTTGTGACATTCATTGTTTTCCCCCTGCATATTTTAATCTAAATGAAGTGGAAGGATGTAGCAGTATTGGTTTTACGTTTGAGTATTTGTTAATAATTGTTAAAGTAAACAAAATATTGAAATGAGGACTAGACGGCTTCATTAGAATGTCCTTGACAAATCAGTATGAACTTACATATATGAATACGATATGAGCAGTACGGAGAAGGTGCTTAAGCTAGGGTAATTGTTAACAACACGAAAAAATTGGTAGCACTGAAAATGACGGTGTCAGCTTCCCTTATAAGGGTCAGTATAATGTTATATAAAGGTGTTGTAATTAAGTCGATGTATTTATTACTTACTTACACCATTGCATTACAACCCTTAAAGAGCTATCTATTTCTTTCTCGGTCTTCCTAAACACCTTCTTTCACCTGCTTTCCCCTTCCATATTCTTTTCAAAAGGAAAGCCTCCTCATTTCTTTCTACATAGTCTGCCCATCTAAGTCTTGCATTTTTAATAACGCTTACAACTCTGGGGTCATCATATAGCTCATAAAGTCCATTATTAGTTATAATTCTCCATTCTACGTTGCCATCCTTGGGTCCATAGATTTTTCATAATATCTTCCTTTCACAAACTGCGATTCTAAGCTCGTCAGACTTTAACATTTGCCATGTTTCTGCTGCATAAATCACTAGATATTCAGTTACTATTAATACATTTTCTTTTTTCCTTTCTGGAAGGATTGGTGGACTCAAAAGTGGAAGTAAGGCCCAATAACATCCATTTCCCATTTGTAATATTTCTTTAACTTTTCCCCCTATTGTATTTGTTTATAACAACTGGCAAATAATATTTAATTTATAAATGTAAATCTGATGTCAGCATTATGTTTTCCATGATCAATTAATATGTCATTATGAATTTGGCTGTTACTGAAGATATTAAAGGTAATGACTTAAGTTGCAATATTTCTGCAGCATTTGAGAAAACCTGTTTTAAAATGGAAATATGATTGCGACATAAAATTCTCGATGAAAAAGTAGTGTACGTTTTTGAATTTGAATATAATGGAGAGCTGCAAAGTGTTGATCTTAATTTGCAAGAATTTTTCAAGGAACTGCAATAGTAAAAATCAGTTAAAGTATTAATGTAATACAATATTTGATACTCTATGAAAACAATAATGTTAATTCCTTTTAATTTGATTATTTAGAAGATGTTAACGGTAATGTTTATAATAGAAAGAAAAAATAATTAAAAATGAAAATCTGAGGATTGCATTAAATTCTGCTATACATTTTAACAATAATTGTTGTATTTGAATTACACGTAAAGTATAATTAGCTTTATTCGAAGTATTTTTATATCATATAGCAAATATTAAACTGGATTAAATATACATTAACTAGATTAAAAAAAAACTGCTTTTGGTGTTAGTGTCACGCAAAAAATGCATCATAATATTGTTCTTTTTTATCAATTCATAGGTTTCACTCCTAAATATGAAGTATTTATTAAAATTCAATAAAATCATACGAAATGATAAGTAAAAGACGCTGAGAAATAAGCATCTTTCAGGAAACGATATGGATTACTACGCCATTTGATGAATTTGAAAAGAGGGACAGATTCTGAACTTAAGTACTACTAGAAACAGTTGTTATGTATAAAATGTGATAATATTTGAAGTTAGAGAAAATATATTAGCAGTAAAATGTTCCTATAACAGATATGTGGATTAAAAGTTTGAAACTTCATTCTGACAGGCAAATGCCATGCAATTTTATTTAAAATTGTTCCATTAATGAAATTGTTGAATAAATCAATGAAGGGTAATCATATTACATTAGAATTGGTTAATCATATTGCATTAGCATTTATGAATATATAATTGCGCCAGGAGTTAGAAATACTCCTTACTTCCAGTTCTCGAGATCGATGCTCTAACCGAAGGATGGCTATTGGCACTCCATCCAGAGGTCAGTCAATATGAAAACTCCCCACTGCACTTGAACGGTGTGGAACATTATATGCGATCACGTATATTAGGAGAGTTATTGAATCCCTGCCAATACTTACAGAGGTAGTGCGCGAGCGTGTGTGTTGTTTTATCGTTTCGCACCTATTGCTATGACTAATATTTATAACATAATGTATGTTCCTCTTAAAAAGTGCCTATATAGTATCAAGAGGGTTTCATATGAGTACAAAGTAAAAATATTCCAAATATTTTGCTATCTTTTAATTTTAGATTAAAAATGCTTTATATCAACATTTAATAATTGTTCCTTTAAAACCACGGATAAGATGAATATTTAAGAAGTTGAAGTCGTATTTATTTATTTTTCTGTATATAAATCGGCAACCACGAGAAACGTAGCCCCTTCCCCTATTGTATGTAAATTGATTTAGGTGACTATACCTATGAAGCCCAGCGAATCTTGGTTTCATTTCGGCGTAATTTAATTGATTCATTGCTGTTTGATATGGTCTAGTCGATAAAAGGTGTTTATCGTAATCAAAGAAGGGAAGAAAGATAATCTGAGTAAACCCTATTTGTTCTGCTAGTTGTTTAATGACCACTTGTCAGACCATATCATTTGAGCATTTATTTAAAATCAGAGAGGTGGAGAAACAACTAATAAAGCAAATAAATTTACTGTAGTTTCTTAGCATCTATAATATTTACCAACTATACATTATTAGTGAGATTTCTACGTTATTACTTTCTCTACACCCATTATGTACTAGTGTATAAAGAAGGTATCATATTGCACCCAGACATTCGATACCGAGATTTCACCACAAATACATGTTTTGATACCCCTGGATTAATAAAAAAACATTTTTAGAAAAATGTTCTTGTGTGTGTCTGTGTGCAGCATAACTCAAAAATGAAAAGACCGTTAAATACCAAACTTAAATTCCAAGGATGCGACACGAAGATTTTCATGAAAATCCCTCCATCCCTAAGTACTTATATCATGGAACATTTTTCGACATTTTTGATTTTCTCAAAAATAACAAATAAAATGTATATCTTCAATTTTCTCGGAATTGGGTCTGAATACATGTTTATTGTGGATGAATTTTGCGGAATTTTGCATAAATGGTAAACCTTACAAGAGATAGACAAAAACTTACCGCACAAAAATGCAGAGCTCATTAAAATATACAAATTATGTTATATGCATTTTTTCGTCGAATTGGCCGTTTTTGAGATATTCCTTTGTGTTAGTTTCAGCTTTAAAATATTAATACTTTTCCCATACGGGAATTGTCAACCCCTGTCCATACAAACAAAGGTACTTCAATCACATAGCAACCAGCTTTTAAAAGATTTGACTATCGATTTAGCCTCGTATATTCCTTTATTTCCCTTCTACTTACAAGGAAGCATGTAATAAGAGCCTTTCTGCATTTTTTTCTCGATTAGCGTTAAGTAAATATTAGAATAAGCTTTTTAACAATAATTTATTTCAGAGACGTAGAGAAAGTCATGTGAATGTAACACATCAGAATTTTTACAGGACATTATAGCTATATATGCTGTGTTAAAGCATTGTATTTTGAGGGCACAGTGCATATATTTAGATTGGGATATCGGTAAAAATATGTGCAGTGTAATAATGCGTATAAAATCATATTTGCACTTACCTTGTCAAAGGCAAGAGGCCTATGCCCGCGGTCCCGGTCGGCTTGGTCCATGCTGTTCTTGGAGTGGGATGAGCGGGGGGGGGCTGGGGAGGGGGGAGACGGTCCTAACCGAACTCCATGGGGCTTTGGCCCCGCCCCATCACGCCAGTCACCCGTACATTCGCACTGAAATCAAAGCATGTTTTAGATATACATTTTTCAATTGTTAGTATTTCAGGTCTGTAATTTAACTACATCAAGAACAAAAATATACTTCAAGCTACAAATAAACATTATTCGAAGAGGGTATATATTAATTTTTCCATGAGTATTGGCAGCAATTGGTTTAAAAAGTGCCTCTTTTATTATTGCTTGTATTAGCTGGTCAAATCGGAAGGAGCGTCGTCTTTTGCCACATTTCGCACCTTAACATCACCTTACTTTTCAGCCAAGATGTACAAACACTCTACAAATAATAGGTTCTAGCTTATACTATTGCATGAATTATAGTGAAGTTGAATGACTCAATCTCGAGTTCCTCCACTGATACATGCGAAGCCTTCCACGTTGGAGTATTTTATCGTGAAATATGAAGTACATGCAGTCTAATTTGAAATACTCTCATATTATTTTATCCACTCCGGAAGCAATTTCAAAATATTTCGCAGCTTTTAGGTCTTATTTGCGTCATTTTCTCGCACGTTCGTCCGTTAAATTTCACATCTAGTTTTTTAAAATTCTGTCCTCTCTCTGCCTAGTTCTTAGCGTCTGCGTAGTTATTTTCCTACGTATGTATGCATCCGCTGAATATGCCTTATACGCATGGTATACGTATAAAAATAGATATTACTAAACTACACTATACTTATATAAATATATATATATATAAACTTACATACATACATACATACATACATACATACATACATACATACATACATACATACATACATACATACATACATACATACATACATACATACATACATACATACATACATACATACATACATACATACATACATACATACATACACACACACACACACACACATACATACATACATACATACATACATACATACATACATACATACATACATACATACATACATACATACATACATACATACGTAGGAAAATAACTACGCAGACGCTAAGAACTAGGCAGAGAGAGGACAGAATTTTAAAACTAGATGTGAAATTTATCGGACGAACGTGCGCGAAAATGACGCAAGTAAGAATTAAAAGCTGCGAAATATTTTGAAATTGCTTCCGGAGTGGATAAAATAATATGAGAGTATTTAAAATTAAAGTGCATGTACTTCATATTTCACGATAAAATAGTCCAACGTGGAAGGCTTCGCATGTATCAGTGGAGGAACTCGAGATTGACTCATTTCACCTCACTATAATTCATGCAACAGTATAAGCTAGAACCTAGTATTTGTAGTGTTTGTACATCCTGGCTGAAAAGTAAGGTGATGTTAAGGTGAGATGTAGTTAGCGAAGTGATATATCTGTGGTTAATAACTTGAATATTCAGGGTCTAATATTTGCGGATGATTTGATGCTGGGATTAATAATATAAAGGATATTAAACAAAACACTAAACAAAACAAATACATTAAAATGAGTCTTAGAACTATAAGTTTAAAGACAGTACCTAGCCATCTTGTTGTCCTCCTTCCACCATGGTTACTATTTTTGGCAAAAATAACTGTAACTGGGGTTACATATTTACTTATTTCCCAGGGCCCACATGTCGAGGTGCTACCTTCGCACTAAACTTATTTGCAGCAGAATTGCGAGGATACTTGTTTAAATATACATCAACTACTGCAAATTTGGGAGGTCTTCTAATTGTGTTATATTTCACCTGCAATGCACAAAGGACACAACTCAACGTATTCATCACGGTATTCCATATATCCTTTATATCTTGTTCTTCTGGATGACAAGTAGCATGTCTTTAATATTCCACAGATACGGGCAATTTGGTGTTAAAGACATAAGCAAATTAAACGGACTTATGGGGTGCAGAGTTTAATTGCAGCCAGTGTAAATTCTTGTCCCAATTCTGCTGACCCGAACTATGATAAGCTATTCAGGTACTTTTTGAATTACGATTTATCCGCTCATTCTGAGACACTTAGGAAATAAGGTGTGGTGGTTACATGTTTTACTCCCATACCAAAACAAAATGTAGAAAATAAATTTGATGTGAAACAAGTGGCATTAACGGACACTATAACTTCAGATAGTTTATCGCCTTCACAGCACTCGTGATGACGGCGACTCTGTAGGGATAAGGGACACATAACGTGAAAAGTCGTCCACTCCATAAGCAACATCGTTGCTTCTGGAGAAACTACCGGTATAATCCATAAACCAATTTTCCATGGGGTTTTCTGTCACTCTTGACGCTAAAAGACCTAAATGCGCATCCTAGTTGGGCATATCCATTTTACAAATATGATATCTTACCCTTTTTTAAAATTTCATTTCCATTATTCTTCTTCTATATAAAGGATTCCCCAATTTTATGTATAGTTGTGTAAATAATTGAATGACCACCACAAACACTATTAGGATAAAACTGAAACAATACAATCCTCAGTACTTCCGACACTACAATTCTATATTCTTCCTGTCGGTCCTTGCAACAAGGTACACTATTCTTCCTTCAATATTGTGGTAGCAATGACCTACTACTGGCAGGATTAAAATATTCTTTTAACTGTGAATATGCTCTTCACTGCTCGGCTACATCCTGATAAACTAATGGATAACTCGCCATTACCGCTAGAGCGCCAAGTTGCTTTCCTACTCAGCTGTATTTTCACCATACACCTTGATAAGGCATACGCCGCACAGTTAAATGTACACCTAATGTGCCGAACTATAACAATTAAAAGCAAATATTCTAAGTGCCCACCGGACAACTCTACCGCTGCGTCAAGGTCTGGCCAACTTCCATGACAGAGCCTAGTTATCTGTTTCCAGTAAAACTTCCAGATGTTCCAAATAAAATCGGGATTTTTCCATCCCAAAGAGGACAGTTAGGGCTTCTAGTTCATGAGTCGAATATCTTCACTCGTGCATCGTTAACATCCGAAGTGTATAGCTTACAACTTTACGCCCATCAAAATGTTGCTGCAATAATATTGTCGAAACAGCGGTACCACGCGCGTCCGTTTGCAAAAATTAAAAGCACTTTGTTGCTCCTCTGTCCACATAAATGTCTGCAAGAAACTGAGTTTGGCTATCACACGAGAATAATTTGGAATGAACTAGCTAAAATAATGTGTCATCCCCACACATCGGGCTGTTTTCTGTTTTTGGAGCCGGACAATACCGCATACTTGCGGTTCTCTCCGGATCAATTCAAACCACACCATTGAAACTAGATGACCCAAAAATTTAGGAGATGCAAGTCTAACCTTGCTAGGGATCACGCTCAATCCCGTCTTGCGTAGCCTTTTCAAGACCTTTCTAACATGTCCATGTTCCTCAAAAGTGTCAGAGTAAATACACAAATCATCAAAATAACGGCACAAATATCGAAATTTGATGTATTCATAGATTTTATCCATAAGTCTAGTTAATACTTGAGCATCCACCACAATCCCAAAAGGTAATTTGATAAACTTAAATTACAATCCGTCGCAAAAGCAGTTAGTGTCTTGGATTCCTCCTTCAAAGGGATCTGATGGTATGCTGAATTTAAGTCAAGCAATGTAAAATATTTTCCCTTAGCAAACCAATGGAAATTCTGATGTACATGTGGCGATGGAACTGACTCAATCTTAGTTTTAGAATTTAATACGCGATAGTCTACCACTAGACGAGTATCATCATACGGTTTGGGACTAGAAAAGCTGGACTCAAATTATTTGATTTCGAGGGCCGTATAATACCCTGCTCTAACAAATTATTTTCTTCCTCCCTCTAAAGTTTCTACCTTTGTGGAGGTAACCTGTAAGGAGGTAACCGCACCGGCGTTTTATCACTCAACTCACTGTCATTCTGCATGAGTTTGGCACACCCCAACCTGTCCGCTAGGACATTCCCCAACTGTTCTAGCATTTGCAATAACTCACACTGCTGTACCAGTAGTTGTCTGCTGCGCATTCTCTTTTTCAGACTGATTCGCTAACGAACACGATGTAACGTGTTCAGAATATGGAAATCTATACATATGGAAAAATCTATTCAGAACCGCACAAAACTTAGAGTATAAATTCTGGCTTGACATATCCAAAACCATTTGAGTATTTACAATGAAACCTCCCCCCCCCGCCCAAAATACGCCTAATGTAAATTTGGCACAACAAAAAATTTAACCTGCCACCTAAAATGATGGATCCTTAAAGCCAAACTAACAAATCCCGTGGTTTTAACCTTGACCAAACATTCACTACATTCAGATTACGGGGCAGAATCGTACATTTCCATTTTTGTACAAACATATAATTAACTAAAGATTCTACACTACCCACATCCACTAAAGCTATAGCAGGCACGCTTTCTAATTTCACTTGTATATAAATTGCTGAATTTCTCTGCTTATGCATAGAACAGGCAATTAACTGCGAACGTCCTAGTAAAGACTTCTTTCCTAAATGTCCTGGATGTTCCTCAGAGTATGGTTTGGAGAAGGCCTATAATTGTACTACACCCTCATATGCCTCACTTGACGACACTGCCAACAAACAAGCAAGCTGGTTCTTCCCTTGAACTCGTACAGAACCATTTGCAGATGCATCGATTTGCAATTTTACTTGATTATGTTTTGACAATGCCTATATTTGATCACCACTAATTGCAACTGGGAAAAATATGTTATTCTCGGGATCATCAGGGCAGGTGAAGGAATGTCATGGTGAAAGACATTTGATAATTCTGTCTGTACTACCCCAGATTCACCAAACTGCACTCTGAGTGCCTCAGCACACATTTCACTAGTTGGATAAATTCTACAAATGTTTCACTTGGAGACTACTGGCGAAAATATATAACAGTGAACAATGGATCATAATTAACTGGTGACAATAGGGTCTCAATTAGAATGATAAGAACATGTTCAAGAGATGCAGTTCCCAACACCTCCTTAAGAACCATTTCTGCCACAGGACCAGTGACATGTATATCATCTGAAGAATTAACTCAGCACTAACCCGATAAGCCACAGCCTGTTCCTTAACTTTAACAAAAACTAATAAGAATTTAAGTAACTGGACGGATATTTCAGTAGGCATGTGGTAAAGCTCATCTATAACACTTGTCAGGGATTTGGCAATTTATCCTTAGTAAACTGAACCCTGCATTGAATTTGATTCTCAAAAACAGAAAACTAACTACCTAACCTCCGTTCAGTCACATCATTTGACACAAAAGCTTGTGCTTCAGCCCCACCAAGGACACTATTAGACGACTTCTTCAGTTTTAACATTTTAAATACTTCGGCAATTTGCCTACTTTTTACTAGCAAATAATCTACTTCAGTTTAAACTTTAGCAGCACATAAATGTTCTAACACCAATGCTCTTTGGTTCTATATTCCCAAGATGCAATTCGGCTTGTCAAACGCCGCAATTGAAAAGGTGTAGACACTACCTTATAATATTAATAAACTATCTCAGCTGTAAGCTTCCTCGCCTTGTGACATTCCTGAATCTCAAGAGATTCTCCCAACAATAAGTTGGCAATCTCTGTGGTGGTCCCCTGTCCCAAAAGTTTTTTTTTTTTTTTTTTTTTTTTTTTTTCAAATTCCGCATCACGTTCATTATATGCGGCACCTCTGCTCTCCAGCTCATGTTGTAATACTCTCTTATTGGAGAAATTCTATCTGAAAGTTAGATTTCACCATGTCAATTGGAGGACACAAGTGGTGAGAAATTTCCACAATTTCAATAAACTATTGATTATAATAGCCACACATACACACACACCACTATACCAAAATGCTCTTCACTCCACCAATAGTATATACTAATAGATTACTGAAACTTCGACTTCCAAAATTTTCAATTAGGAATTTGTTTCTCTATACGTACAAATAGTGAAACATAACATCCTCTGCTACCACTCAGCTACCCCTGTCTCTGTGGCACCCCTTAGAGTAAACTCAACTCCTAACAGCTGTTCCTTAACCAGATCGTGGTCAACTTGAACGAACCTTCTTAATGGATTGTGTTATTGCTATATTTTACTTGTAATGCTGTACATATTTCTAATATCACGAACCACATAACCAGCATAACCAGGAAGCGATGACAATGAAGAAAATTAAAACAAATTTAAACAAGTGTATAAATTATATATTGTATAAAAAATATACATTTTCAGTTCCACAGTATCTTCAAAACTTCAATGGGAGCTAATATCTTATGGAATTAACAATTTGACTGAACTCTTAGTTCTTACAATATTAAATAAATATTAACAAATCCTAAAATCATGAACAAAGGCTTCCCACTGCAATGATTATTAACATGCCATACTTGATCTATTATAAAACAAAATGGTAGCCATTCTCAATCCACATTCTAGCACTTTAACAATTGTCATTTTATTAACATGCCCGACACTAAATTTCAATAAACAATAATTGCTTCTAATATATTTTTACTTGAACACAGCAAACTTATGCCTTGCTTATCACTGCTAGTCCACTATTTCAGCAAATTCATTGACTCCAACAGTCTAAAGCAGACAAAGCATGGAAGCCAACTTGAAAAGTATAAACTATTGCCCGAGGCAAGTATTGCATTTCATATTTAAATATTATCTCACTCACATACATTTATATTTACAATTACTTGTAGGGAAAAAGAACTAACTCTTCGCAATGAATTTTCAATGGGCCAAAACACATGCATGAAATTTATATTAATAAAATCCGGAAAATACTAAAGATGCGCGAATGCTAGAAAGAATTAAATCGGAACCATCTCCCAAATTTGACACAAACACCCTCGATGATCTTATAAGTTCCTGGTAATTACATGCAGCGGCGAGCCGAAACAGTCGGTGCTTAAATTCCGGCAACTCGTGCCCAACATAGCTGTTCCTAGCTGGCTGCAAGGCGACGTCTCGTGGTTTGCCTTGCCACACCCGACTCCAAATTGGACTACACCCTTGACTGCCGACTCGCTGCACTCCAACGACGGACGACTACTAATCTAGCCCAATGACCGAAATTCCTGGAGGATGAGTGCACACGCGCTGTATTGGCAGCAACTCGGACCAACAGAACAGAGGCCCGAGCAGCAGAGCTTCCTGGCAACCAACACAAAACTACGTAGACAGGGGCAGTAAAGAGACAACAACGTGCGTCTTTGACCTTATCATGAATTAACGTATCGTCGACATAGTACGACACATTTATCAGTGTCCTCAATATTGTGTGCATGTCACACATGACCGCGCATCCTGATAAAATCCAAAAGAAATATGGCCACTCAATAGACGCGGTGTATGAATTATAAGGTGCTTGCGCAAGCGGGTATTTAATTCAATCTGCAGATGTGAATTTAAAAGTGACGTGGCCAACGCCGTCTGACAAATTCGTCAAAAGAAAAAAAAAAAAGTGGGAAATGGTTCAATAGATATTTTCTATGTGTACACTGCCCGATGTTCTGGATTAATGTAGTTTGTGTGCGTCTATTGCCAGTTTAACCAGCGCAATTTTTCTTTTCCACTACTCAGAATGGGTTTACGCTGGGCGTGTCAGGTATTTCCATTCGCTTGCAACACTTCTTTATTTAAAATTTTCTTTCTTTGGCATCCTCTAAATGCAATGGTATATCGTGACAGGTCGGAATTTGGCCACATCAGGTATCACAAATGTATATTGGACTGTATAATATAAGTTTTTTTTTTTCTGTAGATATTCCCCTGTGCGTCATTAGAATCTAAGAAATGTTTCTCTCTGTTGATCTCCAACATGATTTCTTCATTTAGATCTACAGTTCTCTTTAGCCGCCTTGCAGTGTTTACTTTCCATTAAATCAAATTCCACAATTATTAGCAAAGATTACACCGATGCAGCTGATATTGTACTATACACACAGGTCATTGAGCCGTAAATCCTCGGCACGGAACCAACGGCTTTATTACCCTTCCGAAGAAAATCATGCTAAGAATTTTACACCCAAAAAGAAAAATCCATCGCAGTCCGCCGGGTTTGAACTCTTGAGCTTGGAAACCAGAGACTAGCATGTTGCTCCGGGACCTAGGAGGACGACCAATCGTATGTAAGACAGGAGTTTGAGAAGTAGAGTCAGGCTGAAAACTGCAATGCCATAACCGGGGCTTCAGTTGCTCTGACCACTAACATGACAAGATGCGGGCACGACATAGACTCTTCGAAAAACTCAGGGTTTACACGGTAAACCACAAGGAGATCTAATGCAAGCGCATATGAATTCCTAAGAGCCAAAGGCTTATAAATTAGTTATAAATTTAAAAAATGGCAAATTTTGTTTAAGGTGGTGTAGTTTAAGAATTATAATAAACAAAACAACCGGTGAGCTATGAGTCAATTCTTGTCACGCAGAATATCAGTACAGCTGAAAGGGCTTACAAAGTATTTGCTTCAAATATTTTTTGTAATAAATGAAATATTAGGATTCATGAACATAGCAAACTCATTTGATAGAACTCCAAACATAAACCTCTGTATGTATCAGAAAAAATTTTAAAACATGCAGAATAGAAAGGATTGAATGCAACTTTCAAGGCCACTAGCAAGATATTCATTTTTAGATCATCCAACAAATGAAGACATGAAGAATAAATAAACATAGCACATACTAAACAAAAGTAGTTTATTATACAATGAAGTGGAAGGAACGGATTTCAAGAATTATACACACACACACTTAAGGTAGGGTTATATAAAGTAAACCACGTGGTAGGTCAAGAAGGCATTGATGTAACTTATTTTAACCCTGGAGAGGAACAGGCCAGAAGAGAAAGAAGACAAAGAATAACACAGCTATTTTGTTTACGTAACATTTGAAAATATATCCTTATTTATTCTGTGGATGCTACGAAAGCTATACACAAGTTTACTGCTCAGAACTTTACGCCGTGTTTATTTTCTATTATCCTTAGTAAAGGTTCTGGTGTTAACTACTTAAACTATGTCAAAATGTATGAGAAAGCGAGAGAATTAACGAAAACTTTTTTTTCATCCGAAAATCTGCAAGAAAAATATAGCGTACTGACTATAATGAAACTAATCACAGGAGACTTGCTTTTTAAATTTAAAAAAAAAAAAAAAAAATCAGTTTTGTACGAACAGTTATAAAATTTGGTATGTTTTCATGTTTTAATATAAACTGTAATGGACTTTTGCAGAACATGCGAATGGCAGGAGGAGATAGTGTGCGGTTAAGGTACAGCGAAAGCTTTTTTTCATTTTTCCTGCAGTACGTGGTTTCCCATATTTTGTTGCGTCTTAAAACCTCTTCGCTAAGGGAAAAATGGGGAGTTTTAGGAAAGGCCACGGGTTGATGAATGAGGCAGTAACGATGTCGCTCAAGAGGGTTCCCATTCGCGAACACACTCTCCCTCTCTCAATTCTGCTGCCTGCAAAGAACTCTCATTAGAGTGCACCGCTTCTGGCCAATGCAGCGTTTGTCAGTGATGCGAAAGGCCTAGGGCCCTCAGCACACTTTCCCAATGAGAATCAAACCTCGGAGCTCATGAAATGCCGACGGACAGAAGCGAAGTGACAACTGTGGAGCGACATACTGTTGCATTATCGACCGGCGTGCTGGAATTCGCCACTTCATCGCGTCTTTTGTTAGGAATATGCTTGCTGACTTTGGCAAGCTCATGCGTGTTGCAGTACTTGCGCGCCTGCCTGGAATCAGAGGAGCTGAAACTTTCTCCCAGAGAGACTTCATATTCCAGTCCCTTCAGGTCTAGAAAATGTAACATTATATCTAATAATTCGATGTCCAAGTTTCTGCAAAAATACACGTTTTGTAGACTAAAGCAACAAAGAAACACATTCTTAGAGAAAACGTTTTGTGTGTGTGTGTGTGTGTGTGTGTGTGTGTGTGTGTGTGTGTGTGTGTGTTTGATCTGAAAATCAAAGGATAATGAAATACCAGATTCATATCAAACGGGCATCTCCGAAAACATAACCAAGAGTTGCTAATATTTTCAGCAGTTCAACTAATATTTAATTTGTAAAACATGTCCTTAAATCCCTTAATGTTGCTTGTAGTTTTTATTATAAGATTATAAATTTAACATAGTATCATACTTCTTTCTTTCTTTTATCATTGCTTCTTTCCTTCTTTCTTTGTTTTCTTCTTTCCTGGTTATGAAATTCCATATAAGAGAAATCATATAAAGCACGGCAGTACTTAAAAGAAAACAAATATAATATGGGCTTTCCTACCAATATTGCTCTTCTCTTGCATTGTGTACCTACTATTTATGCAAATATTACGGCTTCTATTCTATTCTAGTGAAATTAATTTTTCTAGAAATAGTTTAATCGAAGTAATGCGACTTAATAACAATAATGAAGAACCTTCGCCTACATCAAAAATCGGGATTTGTTAGTAACAATCTCGTTCTCAGCTTTTCTTACTTTCTCTACATAGTGCATAGTAAGAACATAGGTAGAGAAGGTATTGCACTCCATCCAAAAATTCGATTCCGAGATTTACACGGAAATACACGTTTTAGATTCCCTGTGCCCAAAAAGTTGTTTTAGTAAAAGATCCTCAGTTTGTCTATGAACACAATAACTCAGAAAATACCAAACGTGCTATTTGAGTTTAGTATTTTTCTAGGACACTATTCAAAGATTTTGAGGAAAATCCCCCTATCCCCAACTACGCATTACAAGGAAGCATTTTCCAAAATGTTGATATTGTCAAAAATGGCTCTAAAGATTTTGATTAAAGTACCATATAGGCATTAAAAATATTTACATGACAAACAAAATGTTTATCTCACGAGAAAAACTTACTGCATAAAAAACGTAGATTACGTTAAAAAACATAATTTAAATTTAATTAAATATAATTCATTTCATAATTTTTTTCGTGAAGTTGACCACTTCCAAGTTATTTGTGGTTATTGGTTTCAGTGTTAAAATACTTTTGTTATATGGGAATTTCTCAACTCTGGGTATGCAAAGAAAGGAATATGGTTTGAGTTATCGTGTCTACAGACACATGGACACGCACTGACCTTTTCCTAAAAATAACTTTTTTGGATTCAGGGGACTCTAAAACGCGCATTTCCCTTGAAATCTCGGCATCAAAATTTTGGGTGGAATGCGATATCTTCTCTACCTAGTACTATGTACTAAGGAGAGAAAGGAAAAACGAACACAAAACTGGGTTAAATACCAAATTAGACACTTAAATTCAACATTTTTACAGATGTGACACAAAGATATACATGTAAATGCTCCATTCAAAACTACCCTTAGCATGGAGCAATTTTCGAAATGTTCAAATCTCTCAAAAATGCTCTAACGATTTGTACCAACACTGCAATAATAGAAATACTGAAATAATAGTGGCGGTCGAGTGGCGGCAGTAGCAGTAGCAATAGCAGTGGCGGTGGTGGTGGTGGTGGTGGTGGTAGAAGTAAAAAGACGGTATTGTTAATCACTTAAATAATAATCAACACTCGTGAACAATTCCTAATATTACAATTACACTTTAAATTATTCCAAAGGATAACCTTTATTCTCAAAGGATTTTGTAAAGCAATTATTATTAAATTATTGTAATTAACTAAAAAATTTAGAATAATTACAAACTCCTATTCTTTCTTCTATTTTATTTTCTGCTTTTTAACACATCGGAAACTACAAAGTAAACTTGTTGGTTATTTTCGATGTTCACCCTTCCATGATGTATCAGTAATATGATGTACATTTTAGATGATTCGAGCAAACTAAATATCGAAATAGTGTTCATCGATAAGTGTACAGACGTCCAAATTTCAAAGGATATGTATATCCCAATCCTTTGCTGAAACTCTGCAGATTGGATTATAATAATGATGGTGGTAATTTATTGCAGAGTGATATTAATTAGTCGAACTATCCATATAGCATCTAGACAATTTCAAAGACCAACGCATACATTTTTGGAGCCTTGCGAACGATTCGAACTATTGGAATGATTGCCGAATAATTGTTGGTAAATCATTTGAATTGTTGCAATGGGATTACCCAAAGTTCTCTCATATTTAAACATTTCAGCTGCTCAAGAAATGTTCGAATGCTGTTCTTCTGCTACTGGTTTGAGAATACAATTCCGAATATCGTTAATTTTAGATTTGTTCAGTGATTTCGTTATACTTATGATTATCAGGCATCAACATCTCTGTGCAGATGCAAAATATTGTTACATAATTGTTAAGTGTAGTTGTAGTGGAGGCAACTCCTACAGAGTGCCAACTGGAACTGTGGCTGTTATAAAAACATTCGATCTGACCAAACTCTAACCCAGATCGATTTGTTCTAATATTATAGTAACCTTACCTGTTGGGATGGTGTACTATATTTGGATTTTTTATCCATTTTGATAATCATAAGGGATTCTCCTGTAATTAATGGCTTGAATGTTGGGTTTTACAACCTTACTTCAAACCTAATCAGTTCAAAAGAAAAGAAAATGGCACTTGAAGCTCAAATAAGAAAAGTACACAGCAAATTTGTTGGGGATATTCATAACATAAAAACTTATTTGAATTTAGAAACTTTAAAATGTGCTAATAATAGTGATATTGTTAATAATAAATAAGTGAATGTGCGATGATTATCTTGGAAACATACACTCTGACTGGAAAATACAATGCCAAAATACTTCAATTCCCGACTATAGCATCGAATTTTCGGTTTGATATCAGTGGACATGGTAATCGGCAATTCTAGAGGGACTAACTGCACCTCCTGCCACCGTTTCTTGTAGCAACGTCAATACTAGAGAACGCCTTTTATTTTAACATCCTCTGAAATACGCATGTTGTTATAAATTGGAGCAGTTTAATTTATTTTTCAAGCCGACATTGTCTTTGCAGTAGTGCTCTTTGTTTTAACCCTCAAGGCCTCTCAAGACTCTTCGGAAAATGTGACGTCAGCCTTGAGGGTTCCGAACAATACATTAGTTCCCATCAGACATCAATAAGAGGCTGAAAGAGAGGACGCAGAGAACTTCTGTTCTCAATTATAACATTTGAAAAATGAAGTACTTGTGTGCTGTGTGATGTGAATTAGTACTTTTAACTTAGACTTCGTCAGTGGAAAATGGAAAAAGACTAGTATATAAGGGCATATATGAGCTGTATAAGCATAGAGGAAAACCACTAGTGAAGTACGTGAAGGATGTACGGCGAATTATATAAGGAAATAATTAAATTGTTTGAGTAACGAATATTTAACAAAAAAATCTGTTGTGTTCCATTCATATGCCTTTCTCTACATATCTGTAAGAAATTATTGTTGAAAAGCTTATCCTTCTATTTACTTCATGCTAATCGAGAAAAAAATAGCAGAAATAGTCTTATTACTTGATTCCTTGTAAGTAGAAGCGAAATAAGGGAGTACCATAGGTTAAAATGATAGTCAAAAGCTGGTTGCTATGTGACTGAAGTTCCTTTGTTTCTATGGACAGGAGTTGACAAATTCCAGTATGAGAAAAGTATAACTTTTTCTTAGCTGAAACCAAAAACAAGGAATATGTCAAAAACGATCAACTCCACGAAAAAAATGTGTATGATAAAAATATGTTTTTAATGTGTTCTACATTTTGTGTGTGTTAAGTTTTTGCTCATCTCTTACGGTTTAGCAGTTATGCAAAATTCCGTGAAATTCATCCAGAATAAAGTACATTTCAGAGGCTATTCCCAGAAAATTCAAAAAATACATTTTATTTGTCAGGTAAATATCTTTAATATACGATATTTTAATCAAAATTGTTTGTCATTTTTAAGAAAATCAAAATTTTCGAAAAAAGGTCCATCTAAAGGGTAGTTGGGGGTGGAGGGATTTTTCTCAAAATCTTCATGTCGCATCCCTGGAAGATGCTAAACTTAAATACCAAGTTTGGTATTTTACCGACTTTTCGTTTTTGAGCTATCATGTTTACGGACACACACACACACACGTGGACCTTTTTCAGAAAATACTTTTTTTTTGGATACAGGGGACCCTAAAACATATCTTTCCGGTGAAATCTCGGAATCAAATTCTTTGATGGAATGCAATATCTTCTCTATACACTATGTACTTAGTACGTGTAGAGAAAGTAAAAATTAAAGCTATTACTAAATCCATTCATTCATATTTTCCTGTTCTTTTGTTATTAATACTCATAAATGTATAATAATTTTTTCGAAAATTTTGATTTTCAAAAAATGGCTCTAACGATTTTGATTAAAATATCATATTAAGGATATTTTCCTGAAAAATAAAATGTATATCTTGAATTATCTGGGAATAGCCTCTGAAGACTACTTTATTCTGGACGAATTTTACTGAATTTTGCATAACTGCTAAACCGTAAGAGATGGACAAAAACTTACTTCACAACAAATGTAGAGCACTTTAAAACACGCAATTTATGTTATGTACATTTTTTTCTAGGAGTTGATTGTTTTTTAGATATTCCTTGCTTTTGGTTTCAGCTATAAAAACTTATACTTTTCTCATAATGGGCTTTGTGAACTCATGTCTATACAAACAAAGGAACTTCAGTCACATATCAACTAGCTTTTGACTATCAGTTAACCTATAAAAGTTTCTACTTACAAGGAAGCACGTATAAAGAATATTTCTGCTAATCAGTATGAAATAAATGGAAGCATAAGCTTTTTAACAATAATTTGTTGCATTGATATAGAGAAAGTCATGTGAATGGAACACATCAGATTTTTTTTATTATTATTTTTTTTTTTACATCCCCACCTGTATGATTACTGGTTTTACTGCTCCTTTACTCAAACATGTACACATTGCACAAACATATAACATCCATGCCTAAGGCGGGACTCGAACCCACGATCCCCTGCCCACAAAACACCAAAGCTAGACGCCTTAGCGAGCGCGGCCATCGGGACCGACTAACTTTGAAATATTCCTGCGTTGCTGTGCACTGGATGAGAACTGGCAATAGCAGATATATGGCAACGTAGTTTTTAGTTATTTCATGCCTCATTTTCTCTATAATAAGCATTTTATTTACATTGTGACGCCATGTTGAAAGTAGAATTTCCACGTTTGCGCTTAATGGAATCCCGAGTTCGCACTTACACCAATCAAAGCAATGCAAAACGACCTATCAAATCACTTGACATCAGCATAGCTACTATACTAGATAGAATGCGAGAGTAAATTCGTGTTCTCAATAGTTGATACACTTTGATACTCAAATAAAATATCATTTCATCATATATTAAAGAAACACGTAATACCTATCGAATATGCTAGAAGCGTGAAACATAGATTTTTAGTGGAATTTGTAGATCGTGGTTGGTGAATTTGCGAAACGGGAATGTGCATATGTTCATGTTTGTAAATTGTTTATCTGGATTTGTAAAGCTCCTTAAACTTTGCAAGTTAATAAACTTTTATTGCAAAACAAGGCTGTAATATTTTCATTCTTATTTGTAAATTGTAAATGTTGTGTAACAGGACCGATACCCATGTCCTCTCCAGTGAAATTGTCAGGCTGAGGGCAGCCCGAGGTGTGATAGACCTGTCCCTGTTCTTGGAGAGAACTTAACCACGTTCTGACGGGATTGTGGGTTTTTGCAGGATGGCGGGTGTGTTTTGGGGTTGTGGAGTGACAGGAGGAGGCAAATATTGCTCCTCGACGGTTGCCTTGATGGTGCAACGGCCCTTGTGCACCGCTGGTGTGTGTTAATCAAAATGTTTGTTTTGAGGTTTTAATTTTGAATCCAAGCAACTCTCTTTTTCATACCTCAGTCCCTTATGTATGAGATGCTTCATGTTCTAGAAAATCACGCGAACCAATAGGATTTCAGTTTCATTCTGGCACTATAAATATGAATATCCGGATTCCTATTCCATACAAGTCGATTTCAACATCCACTTCTGTGGATTCCGCTCTTACCTGGACGAATTTCTGTCTATTAAATCGACTCCCCGTAGGTATTACAACACCAGGCGCTTTGATTAAATGTAAGGCTATCTTCTTCCTTCTTCTTTCCCATGCTATATTTCCTTTTTCAAAAGCCTCAATTCTCCACTACGGCATGGTTATAGGCGGCTAACCATTGACTCCACTTTCGTAGATGTTTATAGCGGAACTTGTTTTATAGTCACAATATTTACTTCCTGTTATTCCATCCTCCTTCTCTATTTAATGCCTTTTTACCCTCCTCCAAAAGCTATTTTCATCAGATTATTCTAAGATGAAGTTGATGGATCCCTTCGAGACGTTAGTTTCAACTCAACCCGAGAACATTTAGAGGCGTTATACCCTTAGGACGGCTTCAGCTTATATTTAAAATGTGAGTAATTCCTCAGGAAAACTATGGAATAGGCAGGGTGCAAATTTGGTGATCATTATACTTTAGATTCGTTTACAATTATAACGTGAATAATTTTTGAACACACTAACACTTGTCGCTGCCTTTGACATACTTAAAACTTGACGACCTTTTCATTAAGAAGGACTCGGATAGGATTATTGTATAGTCTCTTTTCTTTATAGCTTTTGTTAAATAGCCCTGTCTCTCAGATAAGATACTCTAAATTTTCTAACTAAAATTTCTTTAGCAGGATCATCTTCTGAGTTTATTAGACCCAGTAATTCACACACCTTTCTACCCAGAGCTTCGCTTTTGAAGATTATATGAGAGTCTGTTTCTTCCTTCAAATTGCACAATCTATATACTGATTCTTCTTTGAAGATGTCCATTGAATGATGATGTTTCCTTAATAAGCAATATCCCTCTATAACCCTGTTATCAGATTTATTTGGTATCTGTTGTCTTTAATTAATAAGGAAGATGTTTTACTCCTGGCAACCTTCTGTTTTTATTCGATTTTGTTGGTGGTAATGTTTAATCCACTCTTCAGTGGTTTTTCGAACAGAATTTATAGGGATGCCAAAAACTAGTTCAGGACCAGTGAATGATTGTGCAGAATCTTTTCTTGACAAGGGATCTGCTTAAAATTCCGTTGTGTCCTGGCACACTCATTGTTGTGTTTTGTTAGTTGTGCAACGCGTATTAGGTAGTTTCAGATTAAATTAGAGGTTGTCTGATAATTTTCGGTTGATTGTCAGAAAAAATCCATTTGTTTCCACCTCTATAGCCTTTTCTTAGATTCTCCCTAACACACGCTTTAATTGCAAATACTTCGGCTTGGACCCCAGTGGTATTGCGACCAAGAGTAACATGAATGCAGCGCTTTGGTGTTCTCCATGTATTCCAGTCATTGTCTGTTTTAGAGCTCTCTGTGTGCTATATCAGACTACTCTTTGGACAATGTATCTTGTTCTACCCCATTCCAATATGATATTGAGCGGAATGTCAAAACATAATTTGGTATCATATAATCACTCTTCATCTCAAGTTGAGGTTGTTGATTATATTTGTGATTCTAGTGCCCTTGATTGTTATTATAGCAGTTATAATTTAGATTCAGCCAATATACTTCAACATTTGCATTACCCTGAAACATTTATCAATAGTTGAGAGGTTAAGGAGAATGTCCATTGCGGCAGATGGGTTATTTTCATAGCAAAGACACCTAACCTTTGAAGATTGCCAAGTTTGTTAGCTGCCTATCTCTGGACCAATATACAAGTAACCCATTGGGAATTATACAAGTAACCCATTGTGAATTATACAAGTAACCCATTGGGAATCATACAAGTAACCCATTGGGAATTATAGGTCTCACGACTGTTTCCTTCAACTATAACAATATGGAGCATTCTTTGAAATAAGTTATTCATCTTAAGGATAAAAGGACATCTCAAGGAACATGCTTGCTTCTGAAGTGTAGTCATTTATAGATTAACACATCCCACCGATATATTAAAGTTTATTCAATTTTTACTTTCTCTTGCCCCTGCATGTACAATGTACATAGGGATAGAGAAGTATTGCATTCCACCCAAAAATTCGATGTCGAGATTTCACCGGAAATACATGTTTTAGGACCCCCTGAATCCAAAAAAAAGCATTTCCAGGAAAAGGTCCGTGTGTCTGTGAACACTATAACTAAAAAACGAAAAGTAGCTAAAATACCAAACTTGGTATTTAAGTTCAGTATCTTCCAGGGATGTGACACAAAGATTTTGAGAAAAATCCGCCCACCCCAAACTACCCTTTACATGGAACTTTTTTCCGAAAATTTTGATTTTCTTAAAAACGACTCTAACGATTTTGATTAAAATATCGTATATTAAAGATATTTACCTGACAAATTAAATGTATATCTTGAATTTTCTGGAATAGCTTCTAAAGACCTGTTTATTCAGGATGAATTTTGCTTAATTTGGCATAACTAATAAACCGTAAGAGATAGACAAAAACTTACTATATAAAAATGTAGGCCTTGTTAAAATACACAATTTACGTTATATACATTTTTTTCGTGGAGCTTACCGTTTTCGAGGTATTCATTGTTATTAGTTTCAGTTGTGAAGTACTTTTCTCAGACTGGAGTGTCCGTTTTTCTTTTGTTCTACTCCTGGCCAAGAAAAGAAGCCATTTGTAATGACAATCGCATAGCGACAGCTTTTAAAACATTTGTCTATCGATTTAGCCTAGTGTATTCCCTTAATTTCTTCCTACTTATAAGGAACTAAATAATAAGAACATTGTGCTGAATACCTCGATTAACAAGGGGCAGAAAGAAGAATAATATTATGTAAGAAGTTTGTAGAACGGCTAGAGAAAGTCATGTGAGTGTAACACATCAGATTTTTCAAGATGTATTGACCAGATACAACAACGTTTCAGAGGAGAAATGCTCATATTTAAGGTAGGTATGAAGTAATCGACCCAGTAATATAGCTTGACTGCTGCTTCTTTCACTGAAAAGATCATAATGTAAGCAAGAATACGTTGAAAACCAGAATTGACTACCTGAACTAAATGCATGTTTATTTCATCTTTACTAAGTTATTATGCTCAAACACCTAACTAGCGCAGTTTTTCACTGCTGTCGATAACAGGTAAATTAAGTGTTGGAGACGTACAACACAAATTGTGAAGTTCTAGCATGTGTCACTTTCATATTGTTTTATTAGCAGTTTTATTTCCCTCCTGTCGTTGTTCATTATTATTGGTCGCAGAGATCGAAGTTAGTTTAATTGTTCAATTAGGTGTCATGAAATATCATTTCTATGATTCATTGGTAAGGGGAACGGAGGCAAGGAAAGGGCAGGCCCGCATTTACTTTCAACGCATCATTAATACATAACATATTCCTTTACAGAATATTTTTATAATTTCAGGAACATGGGAATGTCATCAAGAATCTACTTTAAGAGTAGTGATACTGAGAATTCAGACTCACTCAGTTTTGTCTTAATTCCTGTATCATATAAAGATTCCGATTCTAGATCAGATGGTGAAAAAAGTAGACGTCCATCAGTATTAATCCATTCATTTGACAGTAATTCTAAGCAAGAGGTTATGAAGCTTCCAGTACTGCCTAGTGTTCAAAAGCCGTATTTCAGACGAAAGCTTTGAAGCTCTAGACAATTCTAATGAATTGCACAATCCAAGCCCAGTAACTAAGATAGGATCTTATCAAAAGATGTAAGATCCAAAAAGGTGGAGGAGAAATATTCAGAGAGCTCAGCGAATTCGGGGAGAAAATTACGAAACTATTAATGGGAGACAAATGGTACAAGATATTTGAGGTAAGGAAAATGAAAACTGGGTTCTAATGGGTTTTTCTTTTCCAAAAGAACAGGGGAAAAAGACTTCTGAAATATACCGCCAGTTTCTAAATAACCTCGGCCTATCATTCCACATGTATCTAAGCATATCAAAAAAGAAGACGAAAGCAAGAAAGAAAAGAGAACCACTGATGAATCCTCAAGGAGATGTTATACTTCAGGCATGGGGACTGGTTCGGAAACCAGTAGCAGTTCCTGATCTTCTTGCATACGACAGAAAATTTCGTTGCGGAAGTTCGGTGTATGTGTCAGGTTTGTAGCTCATGTATGACAAGGGTTGCGGTATAATTTTCCCTCTTTAAAATCCCTCCTAAATGTAAATGAGAGTAGGAATTTTAATAAGTGTATTCCTTGGCACGCAGGTTACGTACCAAGTGGTCCGGCTTTGCCTATGGCTGTTCTAAGAGCTACACTTTTACCAGAGGTAATGATCCCATTTCTATTTTGCATGAAGTTTTAATAGATGCATTAAATATCCCGGAGGACGAGGAACAATAGGTAGAGGAGATAAAGCAGGACATTTATTTCCTGGGATGGGAGGGAATCATGAACCAGAGAAGATGATAGATTCTTTAGAACACATGCCTTGTTTTTTCTCAGTGTATAATCACACTATTGTCAGAGGAAAAGTGAAAACAGGTACCTGAAGCCTAGCCCACATGACAAAAATATACGAAAATTGGTGAAATTTAGAGATTCAGAAGGAGTTGTGCAAGTATTAAAATCTGATATGTACAATTCACATTACTTTCTCTACATCTCTGCAACAAATTATTCTTAAAAAGATTATACTTCTATTTACTTCATGCTAATCAGAAAAAATAGCAGAAATAGTCTTATTACTTGCTTCCTTGTAAGTAGAAGCGAAATAAGGGAGTACCATAGCTTAAAGTGATAGTCAAAAGCTGGTTGCTATATCAATGAAGTTCCTTTGTTTGTATGGACAGCAGTTGACAAATTCCTGTATGAGAAAAGTATGTTTTTCAAAGCAGAAGGAAGGAATGTCTCAAAACGATGAACTCCACGAAAAAAAATCTGTATAAATTAAATTGTGTGTTTTAACGTGCTCTACATTTTTTGTGTAGTAAGTTTTTGTCCATTTCTTACGGTTTAGCAGTTATTCAAAATTCCGTAAATTCATCCAGAATAAAGTAGTCTTCAGAGGCTATTCCCAGAAAATTAGACTTATCGTGTTCACAGACACACGGACACACACACACACACACGGACCTTTTTCTGTAAATGCTTTTTTTGGATATAGGGAACCCTAAAAGGCATATTTCCGGTGAAATCTCGGTATCGAATTTTAGGTGGAGTGCAATATCTTCTCTATACACTGTGTACATAGTACGTGTAGAGAAAGTAAAAATTAAACCAATAAAATGATATAATGATATATAAGCTATGGGGGAAATCCCAGAGGAATAGAACACAGCCCAAATAATAAATATCCAGAAAAGAATGAAAGGGGTTGTAAAAACTATAGCGTATATCTCTTTTACCTATTTGTTATAAAACATATGCCAGCATATTGAAATGATTGCAAAAACAATGTTTGAGAAGAGCAGAATAGTTCACGGAAGAGAAGGTCATGTAGTGAGGGAATCTTTACTCTGAAGCAAATAATGCAGAAGAGGAGGGAATATAATAAGCCGTTATATTTATTGCTTCTGGACTATAAGAAAGCTTACGATAGGATACATTGTAAAAAACGTTGGAATATTCTATATCAATGTAAATTAAATTCAAACTTAATTTAAATAATGCTACAAAAGCATTATATATCCATACCAAAATGTCATCATAAAGAACCAGTTTAATATCTGTACAAAACCTATCTAGGTGAATAGAGGACTACCACCGTTGCTGTTCGTTCTATACCTAAATAGGATAATTGAAACAATTAAACCCTAAAGGTATCAGTTAACAAAGATTTCACTATCGCTTTAGACTGATGTTTATCATGATGTACATATGAATAAACTTTTGTAAGAAAAAATTGTTTTGAAACAGCTAGAGAAAGACATGCGAAGACTGCCTCCCGGAGGTTCCGGGTTCGATCCCCGGTAGGGCCGGAAATTTTTCTTTAACCAGAATTATTCCCTATCCCCCATAGAGTCTGGAAGTATGAATATGCCAGTGAATGTCCGTGTGTTTAGTAATATAAAGTTTATTAAGGAAAGGTTCTGAACCTACAGTTTCACAAGTGAAAGCCATTGATGATAAAGGCTGCTATACAAATGAAACCATAAAAAAAAAAAAGACATATCAAATATTTTATCTAAGTGATAACGTGTATTACAGTTATACACAGAGTGATTTATGTAGAACTGACACATTTCTTTCTTTAATTATTCCGTTAGAAATTCATTCAATAACCCAATTTTAGCACCAAATTAAGCAGAATGTTCTGGAGTTTCGATTCCTTGTCACTAGATGCGCAGATGTTTATGTTTTATTCCTAATTGCATTGTTGGCAGCTGTTTCGACATTTTGTTCTTGTAGTTAACGTGAAAATGCAGTACGAGAGCTGAGTCAAGGATATTTTCAGCAAGATGGCGCTACAGGCCATACATTAAATGAATCCATGAACCTAATTGCAAGTTTCTTTGACGATCGGCTAATTTCCAGGAACCTATGGCCCCTAGACCTCCGGATTTGACATCACCGGACTTCTTTCTATGGGGTTACTTAAAAGACACATGTCCCCAGACATTGGACGATCTGAAGCACATCACAAAGGGAATTCAAGCTATTCCAACGAGTGGCCAGTAACAAGGAACGTGTTGAGTTGTGCCTTATGCAGGATGGAGGACATTTTTAACATTTGCTATAGAGGTAAATAATCTCCCAAAATTCCTCTACAATTTAGGCATAATAAGTTATCGCTAGCATAATAAGTTATCGCTAGCATAACACGTTTTGAAAAAAATAATAAAAGAAATATGTCAGCTCTATATAAATCACCCTGTAGATCAAGAGAAATAAAATGAAGAGCTCTAAACGCGATCTGAAGCATGGGTCTCATTTTATTTAGAAGCCAGAAAATGACATTCTAAACTGCAGAAAGAACATGCCCTAAGGCGTGCAATTATAAGCATATGGAACAAATATATACATTTATTTATTTTGTAAAGCTGAAAACATCAGTCCAGCTACTAGCACTGGGATTCTGTCCAGAGTCATGTACTCACTGTGATGTATGAATGTTACTAACCCATTAGGAAAATTAATGCTGCGGGTTCATCCAACGAGAACTCTTTATTGACGCAAGAGCTGCAGGAATGTAGAGAGCAACAAGGGGGCATCACTTTTCATTTGTGTCAGCTTTTATGGTGTCACCTATCCATACAAATTACAAAGGCTCCTCGATAATGTAGCGTATCCATTCAGTACCAGGGCTAATTACTTATATTTACACATTACTTGGGATTACGGCAGTGTCTAACGTACTAATATAAATTTAAGACTTGAAGTAGTATATTAATTAGGGTTTTGAATCCTATTCTTTCTGTTGGTGTGTACTAATATCTCAAGAAATCGAAAAGAGCTTTTAAAAATGATAAAAAATGTTTTAAACAGCACAAATGAGAGTATGTCTAATCTCAAAAGAAGTTAACAAGAATTACTAAGTTACATAAAATAAAAATGTAGAATATATTAAATCAATGAACAAGCGTAATATACGTAGGTTACACTACTTGAAGTGCCACTAATACTATCTATTCTTTTAGACATTAGTTCTTTAATTTTACTGACCGTAATATCCTGTTACAACGCTTAAAGAGTTTCTCAAGTCCATTTTTGGTCTATAAATGTCAATAAAGCACGTGATTTGTATTGAAATGTACCCAAAGTACTTCGTTTGCTTTGTTTTTTATAATATTTCAATTGTTTCACTAGCGATCGGAAGGTGGCGGTTAAATCGTTCGCATTATTCATAGCTGGCGTTCATATCGTAAAATTCAGAACTACCGATATTTAATTACAAATTATCAGTAGCCATTAAAAGATTATAGAATTGGAGCAAAGCGCCAAGTTAGATCTAGGTTAGTGAGTGTAAACAATCTGATTTTTCTGTACTATGTGTTAATAATTTCCAAGCGTGCGAGCGAAACAAACATGCGCTGTGTTAGATCTAGGTTAGTGTGAGTGTTAGTAAACTGATTTTTGTGTGTTTATTTTTTAGTAGTTTCTACTGGTTTCTTCTCTGGTGAATTTTTTATACGTTGGCAGTACTACGTTTCATTTCTTGTGATTCTGAAAGTTGCTTCCCGCCCAATAACCGCTGTACTCCCGCCATACAAATTTTCATAACTTTTGCTATTTAAGAAGCCGCGCTCGCCAAGGCTTAGGTGCTTCATAGCGCAAGGGATCGTGGGTTCGAGTCCCGCCTTGGGCATAGGTGTTATATGTTTGTGTAAAAGAAGAAAAACAGTAATTCAGTAATCATACAGCACACAAAGTAAAAAAAAAAAAAAATAGGTAAATAAAAGTAGGGTGTATAAAAAAAAAGTGAGTGTCTTTACTGGAAAGGCGTGGTGGGTTATACTATGTCCAGACGACAACATATTGGCTCCTAGATGTTTCACATTGGATAATAGGATTAGTTTCCCTTCTTAAAATGACTCACACATGTAATGCAACCATGTTTACCGAATATACAATTATAATCAAACGTAATGAGTAGAAGATCCATTTGTATATCACTTCTGTAGAGAAGCAGTATGGATGTTTACTAATCATCGTTGGCAGCTTCAAAACACCGACACAAAGGAAAACTGCTAGGGTATTAACACTCAAAAGCGATAAAAACACGTGAAGTATGTAACAACATTAAAAATAATAAACTATAGAAAATTTAACTTGTGATGTGATATAATTAAATTCTTACGGAGTTCAATATTAATGTGCTGCGTTGTGCGACCTCCTGTTGAATCCTTTTGTGTTATTTTATATCTAAACACAGTAAACCAAATTCAAAACATTATCGTCAGTGGTCTCCTCTTTGGCGCACGGGGAACTATGACAAAACATTTTGTTTCATGGCGGAGAAAATATAAATTAGAAAAAAAAAAAGAGTACCACATTGTCACAAAAGTAATCAAATATTTTGTAGTCATTTTGAGAGACTAACTTTATGGGGAACACGTTGTTTAATTATATACTCAAACTAGATTTGAATTCATATCGTTATCTAATGTTATTATTATCAGAATTTATAGCCTTATTTGTTGTTGTTATTATTATTATTATTATTATTGCTGTTGTTTTGTCAAGTTTTCTTTCAAACGCCATATTGTTTTATATGACCATTTCATATTTTAAGTATTCTGTGTCTTTTGCCAAACCTTGAATAGGAAAAGATGGTTAAATAATAATAATAATAATAATAATAATAATAATAATAAAAGTATTAATAATGATGATTTTGAATAAGTTTATAATTAAGATAAAATAATGGTATTTAATATAATGTACTACATAATTTTGTTATTTTTTCAACCATGCGATTGCATAACTTTTGTCTTTGTGCAAGCATAATACTTTTTTTTTTTTTAACTTAACGTCCTTTAACCTGGTTAGTCATATCGGATGATGAATGAAATTGGTGAAATAATGCTCAAATGATCTCGGTGTCCATGGAGCTTAAAGTTACTCGACATTCGCCTTCAATGTATAAAGGAAAACCCCTAAAAAAAAAACCTTATACTCACCCTAAGCGAGATTCGAACTCACGACCTGTTGAACATGAGGCAGACACGCTACCACCACACTACTCAGGCCGGGTATAATATTTCTTGTAATTAGGACTGTGTTATTAATGTATTACTCCATGATCAATTTCAGAGAGATCAATGAATAGTATCTGAGTTTACAGGTTCCTTTGTTACTTTGTGAGGCTATATGTATTTATTTTCTTATATTGACAATATTGGAGTTCTTTGTGAAATAAACAGATGGTCTTGCTATCTTTTGTAGGCATTGCATGAAATTAATAAATAATACTATGAAATGGGACGGAATTTGGAATTCTAAACTAGACAGTAATTTTCACCTCGTGTGAAAAGTTATCTGTGCTAAGTTTGATCGAAACAGTGTAGAAGTGGAACACATACATGCTCTCAAACATACACGGACTTTTATGCATTAAGATTTAAAATATGCATGCTTTGCAACGAAACAAATTTCAAGAGTTGATATATTTCATTAATTCTTTTTAATCTTAAGAGTAGCAACAGCCGCGTGACTGCTTGGATCTAAATGAGCAAGGAGAGGGGAATGCTAACTTTTATTACAGCTGTGCTGAAACGTCCCATCGACACCAGTCGTGACGTCGTTTCCCGCAGTGTATACTAAACTTCAATCCGGAAATGAGGCGACCCACGCGCACGCCGCCTACTAATGAGATGAGTTAATCTAGAGGTGGCATTCTGACGTCAGTTTCAACCCGATGTAACTCTCCTTATGTAACAGTCACTAGTGTGTTTTTTAATCAACATTCTGTTTCAAGACAACTGAAATATTTCCCTTTCTGCATGATCAGAAACTTCGTCTGAGTGATGATGGCGTATTTATCTGATTATATTCATTGGTGACAGTGATGATAGAGAGTCGCCCTCCGTGGTGTAATGGTTACTATGCGCGGAGGACGATGGATTTTTTTCGGGTGTAAAAATCCTTAGCATGGCTTCCTTCGGAAGGGAAGTAAAGCCGTTGGTCCCGTAAAAGAACCTCAAGTCTTATAGAGAGGCCTCTGAGCAAAATTAAGCGGCCAATATAGAATGGGACGCTGAGAACCACCGTAGTTAAAGAGCGTTCATAAATACCATGCCATTTTTTTGTTGTGATGATAGAATGATGATTCTCCAGAGCAGCCATAGAGGAAAACGGCATTTGTAAGTTAATATACCTCACATCTCGACAAAGCACTCAAAATAGTCCATCTTCACAATTAATAAAGCTAGCAACACGCCATTTTGTGTCAGTTGTGTATTTACCTACTTATTATTACTTTCTCTATACGTACTATGTACATAGTGTATAGAGAAGGTATTGCATTGTACCCAAAAATTCGATACCGAGATTTCACCGGAAATACGTGTTTTGAGACCACCTGAATCCAAAAAAAGCATTTTTAGAAAAATTTCCGTGTGTGTTTTTGTGTTTATGTATATGTGTCTGTGTGTCTGTGGGCAGCATAGCTCAAAAACGAAAAGACCGTTAAATACCAAACTTGGTATTTAAGTTCAGTATCTTCCAAGAATGCAACACGAAGATTTTCAAGAATATGCCCCACCCCCAACTACCCTTCACATGGAAAATTTTTCGAAAAGTTTGATTTTCTAAAGAATGGCTCCAACGATTTTAATTAAAATACCATATATTAAAAGATATATGCTTGAAAAATAATATGTATATTTTGAATTACCACACAAAAAATGTAGAGCACATTAAAACACACAATTTATGATGTAAACATTTTTTTTTTTTTTTTTTTGGAGTTGATCGTTTTTGAGATACTCCTTGTTTTTTGTTTCAGCTTTAAATCTTATAATTTTCTCATACAGGAATTTAACAATTGCTATTTCTGCTAATTTTTTCTCGCTTAGCGTGAAGGAAATAGAAGCATAAACTTTTTAACAAAATTTGTTGCAGAGATATAGAGAAAGTCATGTGAATGGATTACATCAGATATTTTTTAAATTTTAAATTTAATTGTGAATTCAGAGTTTACAAATTTGATTGTAAGCCAGAGTAAGAACCAACATACTCAGACAGGGAATAGTTACGTGTATATATATATATATATATATATATATATATATATCGTGTAAACAATATTTTCCTTGGAATAAAATCTCCATATCAGGCTCAGAATGTCTGGCACCTGAGTTCTTCAATTAGCGTGTAGGTCTGGATGGGTCAGTTGGTTAGGCGCTGGCCTTCTGATACTAAGTACGCGGGTCCACACCCATCTCAGACCGATAGTTTTTAAGTGTACTTAAAAGGAGCTGCCCCATATTAATAGATTAACTGGCATGTAAAGGAACTTCTGAGGGACGAGATTAGGGCACACTTGTGGCACTTATATGATCCTGACATATGACAGAGTCGCTAACAAATTTGTTACCAGTGAACTTTAGGGCTTATGAGCCATTTCCTATTTTTGGCCATGAAATTTTAAAATTAAAACCTTTAGGTGCTTTCATATTCTATTTCCATCTCTTGTTTGCCGTTGGAAATAGTATCGCACAATAGAAATAATATCCAGCCAAAACCGGGCCGGGTCGAAATTATTTACATTTGTGATGTATTTTGCAATTAACACAAAAGGGGATATGCGTGGCTGTTCATTAAAGTAAAATTTGTATTTATATCAATGCAAAAATTGTGATTATGGTGGTGCATTAAATAAATGAATATGCGGCAACACCGCAAACATTTTGCAATCGACGACACTACCGGTGCAACATAAAACCTGTGTACTAGCGCCACCGGACAAATACCTACCGCATCCCATCTAACAAACCTAACCCGAGAACCATACCTAAAAGCTAAAAGCCAAGGCAACCGTACGGAAGCTATGGCAGCGCTTCCGCCATCCCAGGATCCAAGCAGTGTACCAGCGGTTCAAATCCCTGGCAAGGCGCCTGCTTCGCGCGCACCGCAAAGCGGCCTGGGAACACACAATGGCAAATGTAAACCTGGAAGAGAAACAACCCTGGAGGATCATCCGATCCCTCAGGAAGTTTCAGCATCCCATCCATGGCACCCGTGGGAGACTCTCTTTTGAGCCCCAGGATAAAGCCACGGATTTCGCAGATTATCTGGAGTCTCAATTCGAACCCCGCGAAGACCCCCAGGACGAGGACTTTACTGAGCTCGTGGAAGCGACGGTAGACTACCTCTACGAGGAGCCCCCGCCGCCCCACGAGGAGATCCGCATTCCTTTAGTCACCCCGAAAGAGGTGGCTTCCCAACTCAACAACCTAAAGCCTAACAAAGCCCCTGGACATGACGGCGTTACGGCGCCTATGCTCCAGCACCTACCCAGAAAGGCCGTAATCCACCTGACACGGATTTACAATGCATGCCTGCGTCTACGTCACTTTCCAACGTGTTGGAAGGAGGCGAGGGTAGTATGCATTTTGAAACCCGGCAAGGACCCGGTCTTCCCATCAAGCTATAGATCTATTAGCTTACTTCCGATCGTCTCGAAAGTATTCGAGCGGTTACTCCTACCTCGCCTCACCCCTCTCATCGAGGAGAGACTCCTACTCCCGGATCACCAGTTTGGTTTCCGTACTGGACATTCCACAACCCTGCAGTTGCTGCGACTGGCTGAGAAGGCTGCCCTGGGCTTCCAGGACAACTTCAAAACACTCGCGGTACTCTTGGACGTGGAAAAGGCCTTCGCCACCACGTGGCATCAGGGACTCTTGTACAAGCTCAAGAACGCAGAAATCCCTCCCCCCTACCTTCACCTGCTTAGTAGCTTCCTTCGGGACCGCACTTTCAGGGTGAGGGTGGAGGGGAGGCATTCCACAGTCAGACCCATAGCGGCGGGAGTGCCGGAAGGCAGCGTGCTGTCGCCGTTACTCTTTGCCGCCTACATGTCCGACTTCCCCACAGAACCCAGTACAGTTACGTGCCAGTATGCCGACGATGTCCTCATAATGGCGCGTAACAAGAACGCCCGATATTGCTTCCCCCCGCTACAGAGACAGCTCCAGGCCATAGGCAGATGGAGTGAACAGTGGCGGATGGCCATCAGCCCGCAGAAGAGCTCAGCTCTACTGCTGGCTAAAGTCCGTGGCTGGCGACCGGAGAGGTCGCTGAGGTTGCGGCGGCGGATCCCCTGAGTCCGCACCGCCAAATACCTTGGAGTCCTCCTCGACCGCGGCCTTACTTTCACTCCTCATGTCAGGGAGAAGGTCGGTATGGGACACGCTGCCCTACGGCAGTTGTTTCCCATCTTCCGCTCCACCATGCCTACACACCTAAAACTACGGCTGTACCGTGCAGTCATCCCGCCCCTGATGCTGTACGGCTGCGAGGTCTGGGGTTCGGTGGCTCGTTCCACCATCCGCAGGCTGCAGACCGTTCAGAACAGGGCATTGAGGATGATATATGGCACAGACCGTAGATTCCCGTCCCACATTCTCCATTCCCACTCCGGAATCCCTTTCATAGTGGACGTTGTGCGAGAAAGAGCTCGCACAACATACACTAAACTTGCTCCCCACCCAAATCCCAAGGTGAACACTCTCGGTCTTTACGACCATACGCTGCCTAGGAGACGCGTAAGCTACCGCCTTCCCAAGGACGCCTTGGGATGGTAGTTTTCCGGCCGCCTCTCCCTTCTTTATAGTCCTATCCAACAAGTTAAGCAGCATCGGGCCCGGTCCCGACTCGGACGGGTGACCGTCCAGTTGTACTCCGACCAGATCTGCAACACTGGCTTCCCCCACCCCGTACCTGCATCCCCTCAGTTCTCCCCGCTAGCCGGCACTGCTTTCCTTGACAGCCCGCAAGCGGCTGGCCAAGGTAAGCAGCATCTGGCCTGGTCCCTCTCTGGGTGGGTGACCACTCCGGTAGGTAAGCCAGCCCGCGCCGGCTGCACAGAGGGAAACACTCTGCCCACATTACTTTGACAGACATAAACGCTTGCACAAGACTACATCTTTTATATCACACGGGTAAATCCGCGAGAAAAGCGGATAGGTACCGTGGTGATTTGCCCCCGCTCGAGTACACTCGGGCGACTAGTTCCTGCTCCTGGCTCCTCCTGGTAGTTGGTATCAAGTGGTTGTTTCCACCAATGAACTACATAGTGAGAAATGTGTGACCTTGGTGCTGTTTCTTATTCTTTTATAAGTTCATATAAAATGGAAACAAAAGTGGTTGGGATGTATACACTCATAGCTTCCGCTACAGAAATAACGGGTGGAAGGGAACTTAGATACTCTTACTGAACTCCAAACATTGCAACTTGTAAAATGAAAATGAGTAATTCCACGATGTCATTATTTCTTCTTTTTTCCTGGATTATCCTTCTATGCAGAACTTAAATCCCCATGGACTTACAAGGTAATGTCTAAGGTTAGATGCCTTTCGATAAGCAAGCAAACTGTGGATCATAGCAGATACAGACTGGATGGCAGCCCAACTGCTATACCAAGTTCTCCATCAAGTAGCTTCTCAAGGGACCTTACGCGGCTGAGTGCAACCCGGTCCAGGTCTCCCAGCGGGGGAAAAATCCCCACGCTGGTACTGGGGATCGAACCCAGGTCCGCCGTTTGGTAAGCAGATGCGCTACCACCGCGCTAAGGAGACGACCTATTTAGGTATAGGCAAGTGTAGAAGTGTGTTGCGAAAGCACTTCCCAATTCTCCACGGAAGAGGTGGACCGAGCAAAGAAGAACAATTAACTGTTGGCAAGTCAGGAAAAACAGCATCAGAGCATGGACATTTCAATATGTAATGACAAGATGTTAAAGCTGCAATCCTGAATTTCTGCGTGGATGATTCAATATCATTTTAGGCTCCAGGGAGATGCATTCGTTGAAGTGACAGCCATACAGGTCGGTATCAGATATTTGGTGCCTGCCCAAAAATAAGCTTATGCATTATTTATACAGAATACCCATAACGTGTATGTTAGTTTTTAGTGTGCAGAATTAGATCCTGTTATCTAATGTGCATCTCTAAGGTCAGCGTCCACACAATATACATCATGCATTGTGTATGAAAGTGTTAATTTTTTGGGCTGCATTCACAAGAAACAGATACCTGTTAAAAGAATTTCGTGAGTTTACGTGTGACAAAAATGAAGAGAAAAGCATACAGTCGGCCTGAGAAAATATCCACCTCTGAGTGTTTGTGTGTGTATATATATATATATATATATATATATATATATATATATATATAAATATAAAACAAAAACTATCAGAGATAGCAACCTAATTATTTTGGAGGTATGTTGAGAAACTCTCAAAGTTTCGTTTCTTACTATTGGTAACGCTTTAGTGTTTTGTTTGTTGTTGCAGAAGCTGAAATGGCGGAAAATCCTGTGGAAAATGCATATTGCGTGTTGGAATTTGCTAGAACGCAATCAGCAACTGTTGTCCAACGACATTTCAGAACACATTACCACAAAAATGAAATGATGCGCTCACAAAAACCAGCATCGTCTTCATCATGTCGCAACATGTCGATACAAAAGTCACGCCGTATGACCTTATCTTCTTCACTCAGAAACTGCAACATCTGTAATCTGTAAGGCATCATGTGCAGTCGCTTCCGCAAGATTTTCCATACAGTTTGCTGTGGAATTTGTAATTGCATGCTTGCCCTAGATGTCGATTTCTGTGAGCTTCTTATGTAGGCAGAACGAACACGTTCAATGTTTTCTTCCGAAACTCTTGGTCTTCCCGAGCTCTTCCCTTTGCACAAACATCCCGTTGTCTCGAATTTTCTATACCACTGTCTAGTCGGTGACGTTTTGTGGTAACGTGTTCTAAAATGTCGTTGGACAACTGTTGCTGATTGCGTTCTAGCAAATTCCAACACGCAATATGCCTTTTCCACCATTTCAGCTTCTGCAACAACAAACAAAACACTACAGCGTTACCAATAGTAAGAAACGAAACTTTGAGAGTTTCTCAACATACCTCCAAAATAATTAGGTTGCTATCTCTAATAGTTTTTGTTTTACAGGCAGTTAAAGTTGTCTATTTCTTTTGTAGTAACCCTGTATATATACATACATACATACATACATACATACATATATACTTAGACCAAATCACTATGTCACTGGTTTCAATGAACAATGCGAAAAGGTAGAGCTCATATTGAAGAACAGGGGAGATATGTCATAGGACTTTATTGAACAACTACGCAAGAAGTTAACAAACGTTTAAGCAATGTTTATTTCCAAATACAATTCAAACGTGCCCGAGAAACTATCACAGTGATAATAGTTTTCCCCGAAAACTACTCATGCAAGCAACAGAATGAGATTCAAGCTGCCCACTGGAACAACACACAAGTTTCCATTTTCACTTGAGCTGCACTGATAGCCGGATATTCACTGCTTATTGACAACCAAAATGTTTCCAAAGGCACTTAAAAAAAATCTGATGTGTTACACTCACGTGACTTTCTCTAGCTACTCTACAAACAAACCTCTTACAAAAGATAATTCTTATTTCAACACCACGCTAATCGAGATAAACATTAGCATAATTTTGTTACTTAGTTCCTTATAAGTAGACTGGAACTAAGGGAATGCACTAGGCTAAAGTGATAGTCAAATGTTTTAAAAGCTGTCTTCATGCGATTGTCATTGCAAACCGCCTCTTTGCTTGACCAGGTGTAGAACAAAAGAAAAACTAATACTCCCGTCTGTGAAAAGTATAAGTACTTCACAACTGAAACTAATAACAAGGAATACCTCTAAAACGGCAAGTTCCACGAAAATAATGTATATGACATAACTTATGTATTTTAACGAGATCTACAGTTTTTGTGCCGTAAGTTTTTTTCTAACCCTTACGGTTTACTAGTTATTCTAAATTAAGCAAAATTCATCCAGAACAAACACGTCTTTAGAAACTATTCTCAGAAAATTCAAGATAAAATTTTTATTTGTGATAGAAATGGCTTTAATATGTGATGTTTTAATCAAAATCGTTATAGCCATTTTTAAGAAAAACAAAATTTTCGAAAATGTTTCCATGTAAATGGTAGTTATGGGTGGGGGGATATTCTTGAAAATCTTCGTGTCATATGCTTGGAAGATAACAAACTTAAATACCAAGTTTGGTATATAACCATATTTTCGTTTTTGAGCTACGCTGTCCACAGACACACACACACACACACACACACACACACACACACACACACACACAGACACGGACCTGTTTCTGAAAATGCTTTCTTTGGACTCAGGGGGTCCTAAAACATGTATTTCCAGTGAAATCTCGACATGGAATTTTTGGGTGGACTACAATACTTCTCTATCCCTAAGTACATTGTACATACGGGGCTAGAGAAAGTAAAAATGTTAATTTCAGTGTTGTGTCTCCTCTCGAATCTGCCAGGTCCTCTTTTGAGCACAAATTATATGAATCCATGATGGAATGATCACGAATCCAGCCCAAATCGTTAACACTTTCTCAAAATATGTTTGCTGTAACAGTACAAGTGATACTTAATTCAGTCCACCATCAGTGCCTCGCTTTGGTGCTTCGTGACGCAGGGGATCGTGGGTTCGAGACCCGCCTTGGGCATGGGTGTTTATATTTTTGTAACATTGTATAGGTGTGTGTGTATTGCGAGAAAACAGCAAAACGGTAATCAAACAGAAAACAACGTAAATGTTAGGAAATGCAAAATAGGAAAAAGGGTATACAGCGCCGGAGTCCCGACCAGACTCCGGAACTGTAATAAAAAAAGGGAAAAAAATCATGTTATTATATTCAGCAACTGGCCACTGCTTCGTCCTCCGTGTAACACGCTAGCCCCTAGTTAACAAGTTTACTGGTTCGACCGCGGCGGCGGGTGACGGATTTTTTCGGGCATAAAAATCCCTTATACGGCTTCCCTCAGAGCGAAAGCAAAGCAGCTGCTCCGTGTAAAAGAACCTCAAGTTGATGAAGAGACCTCTGAGCAAAATTAAGCTGTCTTTCATACCCAATATAGATTGGGATGCTAAGAACCACAGTACTTAAAGAGCGATCATAAACAAAACTCAATTAATTAAGGACTATACAGTTGAGAACATCTCACACGATTCATGTCCAATCGTCTGTATCCATAAATTTAACTTATTAATAAATCTTGGAATTTTATCCATACTGGTCGGAATATTTACTTTCTCTAGCCCCAAATGTACAATGTACATAGGGATAGAGAAGGTATTGTAATGCACCCAAAAATTCGATATCAAGATTTCACCGGAAATATATGTTTTGGGGTCCCCCGAGTCCGAAAAAAGCATTTTTAAAAAAAGGTCCGTGTGTATGTGTGTGTGTGTGTCTGTGGACAACATAGCCCCAAAACAAAAAGGCCGGTAAATACCAAACTTGGTATTTAGGTTTAGTATCTTCCAAGGATGCGACACGAAAATTTTCAAAAAAAAAAAACGCCCACCACAAACTACCCTTTACATGGAAAAAATTGCGAAATTTTTTATTTTCTTAAAAATGGCTCTAACGATTTTGATTAAAATCCCATATATTAAAGTTATTGATGTCCGTAATGAAATGTATATCTCGAAGTCTTTGGGAATAGCCTCTGAAGACCTCTTTATTCTGGATGAATTTTGCTGAATTTGGTTTAACTGCTAAACCGTAAGAGATAGGAAAAAGAACTCACTGCGAAAGAGAAAAGGAAAAAAAAAAAAAAAAAAAAAAAAAAAAACGCAAAGAACAAAACACACAATTTTTGTCCTTTACGTTTTTATTGTGGAGGTAACCGTTTTCGAGATATTCCTTGTTATTGGTTTCAATTGTGAAGTACTTACAAATTTTCTCACACAGGAAGTGTCTGTTTTTCTTTTCTTCTACTCCTAGCCAAGCAAAGAAGTGATTTGCAAAGGCAATCGCATAACGATAGCTTTTAAAACATTTGACAATCACTTTAGCATGGTGCATTCCCGTATTCCCTTCTACTTATAAGGAACTAAGTAATAACATTCTGCTAACATTTATCTTGATTAGCATTATGTACAAACAAGAATAATCTTTTGTAGAGCAGCTAGAGAAGGTCATGTGAGTGTAACACATCAGATTTTTATTTGTATATATTTTACACTTTTCTGTTTAGTTCATTCGAGTGCATGAAAGTATCGGAAACATCGCAACCTAAAAATCTTATGTGTTCCATTCAAATGACTTTCTCTACATCTCTGCAACAAATTACTGTTAAAAAGTTTATGATTCTATTAACTTCATAATAATCGAGAAAAATTTAAATTTAACAGAAATGGTCATATTACTTGCTTCCTTGCAAGTAGAAGTGAAATAAGGGAGTACCATAGGTTAAAGTGACAGTCAAAAGCTGGTTGCTATGTGACTGACGTTCATTTGTTTATATGAACAGGAGTTGACAAATTCCTGTATGAGAAGTAAGTTTTTAAAGATGAAGCCAAAAATAAGGAATATCTCAAAAACGATCAACTCCACGAAAAATGTATACAATATAAATTGTGTGTTTTAACGTCTTCTATATTTTTTGTGAGGTAAGTTTTAGCAATATGCTAAATTCCGTAAAATTCACTCAGAATAAAGTAGTCTTCAGAGGCTATTCCCAGAAAATTCAAAATATGGATTTTATTTGTCAGGTAAATATCTTTAATATACGATATTGTAATCAAAATTGTTAGAGCCATTTTTAGAAAATAAACATTTTCGAAAAAGGTGCCCTATAAAGAGCAGTTTGGGTGGGGGGATTTTTCTCAAAATCTTTGTGACGCATTCCTGGAAGATATTTAACTTAAATACCAAGTTTGGTATTTTACCGACTTTTCGTTTTTGAGTTATCGTGTTCACAGATACACGGAAACACGGATACACTGACTCACGGACCTTTTTTTGAAAATACTTTTTTTGGATACAGGGGACCCTAAAACATATTTCAAGTGAAATGTCTGTATCGAATTTTTTCTATACACTATGTACATAGTACGTGTAGAGAAAGTAAACCGAAAGTATAGTATCTTCCCACGGCTTCGGCAGGAATATTTTTAGTAAAGATCTTCCAAACTGCTCTTTACATGTAAAAAAATAATTCAGAATTTGGATTTTCTCAAAACTGGCTCCAACGACATTGATTAAAATTCCACATAGTACTCGTATTAAAGAAGCTTGGAATATAAAATTTATATCTTGATGTTCTGGAATAGCCTTTGAAGCTCTCTTCACTCTGGATGGATTTGTTTAACTGATTAACTGTAAGAGATAGACAAAAACATACAACTCAGAAATGTTGAATTGGATAGATTTATCGTGAATTACGTAGAAAAAGAAGATTTTGTAACAATTGTTTGTATGCAGAACAGGTAAAGGAAGTCATCAGCTTTTTATTTTTCGGAATTCCTACTCTGCTAAACGTCAGGAAAGAAAAAAATCCGTAGTAAGGACAGCATTAATATCGCTTTGTGCAGTTTTTTGCTTGGAATATTTTCTTTTAAATTAGGGTTGGGTACCAGAATCAGTTTCTTAGTCTATTCATTTATTTACTTTTCTTGTATCCGCATTCTTTTTCTGATTTTATCGTTTTGCGCTACTCGCAGTTTCTATCGTCTATGAAAATCAGGATACGTTGATGTAAAAGATGCAGCTTGGCGTCTGATTCTTATAAATTCAGTAGGATTTTCAACAAAGTCTTGTTTCATCACGAATTCACTTTCAAAACTTATTCTAACCTCCTTAATTTATTAATAATAAACAATGAACTGATGGAATTGTTTAAGAGAACTATCATTTTCTTTTCTGCAGTAAGTATAAAAAAACGGAACTAGGTTTGTTGATAAACAAATCATGGGCAAGGCACTTTCAGGGGAAAATACCAGCTCTATTGAGATTTTAGGTACTCTGCATAATATGTTTCCTCCATGCCTTATTTTTAATTCAGTAACTTATTTTATCCGTGACTTGCGTTTTGTTTACACTGACATTTTATCGATTTTAAAATAACGACATGCATTTTCCCAAAGTAGGTTCGCAGTTAGTTGAATATGGCACTTACTGTGGAACGACACAAAGCTCCCGACGTACTGCTTTATTAAAGCGCCTTGGGCACTACTCCCATGCGGAAGGTAGAAGTTTTAAGTAAAAATAAATTGGAGGGCCTTCTTTTATGTAGAACGGAAGCAAAACCTCGAGTAACCTGTCGCCTTAAAAAAGAAGCCCTTGGGTGTCTTACCTTGCACACTTTTTCTCGCAGTTGAAATCTCACGCTGGTCTTCGTAAATACAACCGTGTACATTTTTGCAAGGATATTGAAAATAAAAATGCTACATTTTCTTCTTCCGCAAACACTCCACAGAATTGCAATACGCTTGCTTTTTCACTATCCTCCGCAAAAATACAAATAATGAAGGACTTTGAAGTGATTAGGAGCAGATGATAAGCTACTTATAACATTTGTATTCAAAGAGTAGTATACTGATAGAGAATATAAGTAACGAATTTATTTACGTTTATTGAGTTATGACATCACATAAACTAATCACAAGCAAAAAGGCTATAATATATATCAAATTAATATAAAGGGGATTTTGAATATATTAGTGAAAAAATCAGATGTGTTCCATTCACGTGACTTTCTCTACATCTCTGCAACAAATTATTGTTAAAAAGCTTATGCTTCTATTTACTTCAAGCTAATCGAGAAAAAAATAGCACAAATCCTTTGTTTGTATGGACACGAGTTGACAAATTCCAGTATGAGGAAAGTATAACATTTTCAAAGCTGAAACTAATAACAAGGAATATCTAAAAAACGACAAACTTCATGAAAAAAATGTATATAACATAAATTGTGTTTTAAAGTGCTCTACATTTTTTGTGTGGTAGGTTTTCGTCCATCTCTTAGGGTTTAGCAGCTATGCAAAATTCCGTACAATTCCTCCAGAATAAAGTAGTCTTCAGAGGCTATTCCCAGATAATTCAAAATATACATTTTATTTGACAGGTAAATATCTTTAATATACGATATTTTAATCAAGATCGTTAGAGCCATTTTTAAGAAAATCAAAATTTTCGAAAAAAGTTCCATGTGAAGGGTAGTTGGAGGTGGGGGATTTTCTTGAAAATCTTTGTGTCGCATCCTTGGGGGATGCCAAACTTAAATACCAAGTTTGGTATTTAACAGTCTTTTCATTTTTCAGATATGCTGTCCACAGACACATATACACTCACACACACGCGGACCTTTTTCTGAAAATGTGTGTTTTTTTTTTGGATTCAGGGAGACCCAAAACATTTATTTCCTGAGAAATCTCGGTATTGAATTTTTGGGTGGAATACAATGCTTTCTCTACACACTATGTACATAGTATGTGTAGAGAAAGTAAAAAAAATATTATGTAATCCATTACGTGACTTTCTCTTTATCTCTGCAAAAAAATTTGTTAAAAAGCTTATGCTTCTATTTACTTCATGCTAAGTGAGAAAAAATTAGCAGAAATAGTCGTATTACTTGCTTCCCTGTAAGTAGAAGCGAAATAAGGGAGTAACATAGGTTAACGTAATAGTCAAAAGCTAGCTGCTATGTGACTGAAGTTCCTTTGTTTGTATGGACGTCAATTGTTAAATTCCTGTATGAGAAAATTATGTTTTAAAGCTGAAACCAAAAACAAGGAGTATCTCAAAAACGATCAACTCCACGAAAAAATGTATACAACATAAATTGTGTGTTTTAATGTGTCTTACATGTTTTGTGTGGTAAGTTTTTGTCTATCTCTTACGGTTTACCAGTTACACAAAATTCCGTAAAATTCATCCAGAATAAAGTAGTCTTCGGAGGCTATTCCCAGAAAATTCAACATATACATATTATTTGTAAAGTATATATCTTTAATATATTATATTTTAATGAAAATCGTTGGAGCCATTTTTTAAAAAATCAAATTTTTTCAATATGAAGGGTAGTTGGGGGTAGAGGGATTCTCTTGAAAATCTTCGTGTCGCATCCTTGGAAGATATGGAACTTAAATACCAAGTTTGGTATTTAACGGTCTTTTCGTTTTTGAGCTATGCTGCCCACAGACACACACATACACAGACACAGACGGACATTTTTCTAAAAATGCTTTTTTTGGATTCGTGTGGTCTCAAAACATGTATTTCCGGTGAAATATCGGTATCGAATTTTTGGGTACAATGCAATACTTTGTCTATACACTATGTACATAGTACGTATAGAGAAAGTAATAAAGTATTTAATAATAAACAGGCTTATGCAATATGCAATACCCATAGCTAAAGCAGTGCCCAAAAACAAGCGCTATAAGAAAACATGTTGATTAGCAATTAAGAAATCGAGAGAGAGAGAGAGAGAGAGAGAGAGAGAGAGAGAGAGAGAGAGAGAGAATATTTCTAACGCTCCACAATCAAATCTGTTATGTTTGATTTATAAAGAAGCATGGAAAATAAAGGTCGACTATCGACGCGAGAAAGCTAAATTCTTTCATGGATCCAAATCATTGTTTGACCTGGAGTAGAATGGTGTATATTTAAAATTAAAGAAAATACTTTTCAAATTTGAGTTGAATATTATCCTTTATCGCAAATCTCCTTTTAAAAGCGACGAAACAAATACTGCTATAGCGTGGAGGAAAAAGAATTTAAACCACACGTGTTGTGTCTATCCACTAGCAGCAGCGTTGAGCATATTTGAGGTTATAATAGACGACTACGTAGGTGTTTTGCTTTTGTTTTTTTTTTTTCTAAGCAGGACAGTTTCTTCCGAAGGTTTTTAAACTACATCGATATTACTCAAAATACGCTTAAAGACTGAGGAATTCTTATAAAGCTCTTGCCAATGAGAGGCTGAACATTCGCTTGTTTGGTTTTCGAGGGAGGGATAGTATTGTTTGGTGGAAATTCTGGAATGACTCATCAGAAGCGGGGAGTGGAAAGCACGGGATCTCTAACGTACATACTATTTCTGATATTTCTTAAAATCATTTAAGAATGAAAAACTTTAATCTTTCTGTTATCCTTCATATACGGACCACGTAAGATCTGCAGATTTCGTTACCCTTCTAACCCACGCTCTCGCTCTCTCTATCCAACTTTCTATCTCTTTCGGTGCCTCATTTTCTACCTTTCTCTCTCTTTCTCTCTCTCTCTCTCTTTTGCTATCTTCCTGTCTCTGATACACACGCGATTATTTATAAGTGACGAATGCCTTGAGTATTAATAAATGTTCTGTAAACATATTCTTACTTTTTAATCTCGAATCTTTTTCTCTACCAGAATTCTGGGTAAAGGTATGTAGGTTGTATGCTTAAGTGAATTGCTTAAAGAAATAGAAGAGAACGGTAAAGTTTTGGTAGATATATTTTTAAAAATCGATTTTATGAAAGGGAATTTTTGGTCCAATATATTATTAATACAAGTTAAATTTCGCGAATTCTTATATTCCTAGAATGAAATCCTCTTAAATAATGGAATGAAAATGGATAGTTTAGGTTTCAAGTTCAAGAAGAATCTAATAAAAAGAAACGATGAAAGTAAAGTTGTGCGGGTGGAAAAAGATGTTAGAGAGAGAGAGAGAGAGAGAGAGAGAGAGAGAGAGAGAGAGAGAGAGAGAGAGAAGGAAAGTGAATTGACTTCCTTCATGGTCAGTTGACGACGAGTTGTTGTTTTTTGTTTGTTTGGTTTTTTTTTCTTTTCTTTTTGTGCAGTATTATAATGTAGCGTAGTGTAAATTTAGTTAATAAATGCTGTTCTAAGTAAATAGTGAACATCTTACTTTGATTTTTAACAGAATAAGGTTGACATTAGTAAACACCCGCAAGATGGCTCTCTTAATCTTTCATTAATTTCAGTATATTGACTGACTTGAAGATTCGTGTTTGTTTTTGTTATTTTTTTTTTCTTTTTTTGATGGTGGAAGGTCTGAACTGTGACGTGTTCCGTGTTATTATCCGAAATCCAACGCATATTACACTCGATCGCAAATAATTAATTTCAGTAGCTATATCTCAAATTCTCTACGTCTATGCAGAACGAATGCGAGCTATTGCGTACGGTAATGATAGTCCCTCCCGGAAAAACTTTCTCACTCTTGCCAGTAGGGGCGCTCGCTGTCGAAATATCAGCACTAGCGCGGTCGCTACAAAACTTATGTGTTCGATTTCGATACATTTTGTCTTTGTATCTTTGTATGTGCATGTCAGCATGTTTGGCCGTGTGCAAACTTGAATGCCCGTGTTAACTTTTTCTGCGAGTAATTTCTTGCAATTGTGTGTGCGTGTGTGCGTGTGTGCGTGTGTGTGTGTGTGTGTGTGTGTGCTAAAGGGTGTTCCGGCAATGGCCACGGTTTGAAATCTAGTCTAAGATAATTTACTGTTTCACATTTACTAACGGTTAAAAAAAAAATCTGATGTGTTCCATTCACATGACTTTCTCTGCTTCTCTGCAACAAATTATTCTTAAAAAGCTTATGATTCTATTTACTTCATGCTAGTCGACAAACATTTAGCATATATAGTCTTATTACTTGCTTCCTTGTAGGTAGAACCGAAATAAGAGAGTACCATAAGTTAAAGTGATAGTCAAAAGCTGGTTGCTATGTGACTGAAGTTCCTTTGTATGAACAAGAATTGACAAATTCCCGTATGAGAAAAGTATGTTTTTTAAAGCTGAAAACAAAAACAAGGAATATCTCTAAAGCGATCAACTCCACGAAAACAATGTATATAACATAAATTGTGTGTTTTAACGTGACTACATGTTTTGTGTGGTAAGTTTTTGTCCATCTCTTACGGTTTAGCAAAATTCCGTAAAATTCATCCAGAATAAAGTAGTCTTCAGAGGCTATTCCCAGAAAATTCAAGATATACATTTTATTTATTAGGTAAATATCTTTAATATACGATATTATAATCAAAATCGTCATTTTTAAGAAAATAAAAAAATTCGAAAAAAGTTCCATGTAAAGGGTAGTTTGGGGTGGGGGGATTTTTCTGAAAATTTTCGTGTCGCATCCCTGAAAGATACTAAACTTAAATACCAAGTTTGGTATTTTGCCGATTTTTCGTTTTTGAGCTATCGTGTTCACAGACACACGGACACACACACGGACCTTTTTCTGAAAATGCTTTTTTTAGTTACAGGGGGCCCTAAAACATATTTCCGGTGAAATCTCGGTATCGAATTTTTAGGTGGAGTGCAATACTTTCTCTATACACTATGTACATAATACGTGTAGAGAAAGTAAAAATGGTTGGATAAAGTTGTTTCATTCACCACTTAAAACCCTTTATTAATTAGTTTTTTGTAATAATTAATTAGTTGAAGTAGATAATTAATCAGAATTATCATTCTGTGAGGGCACATAAAGCCTGATTTGGATACGTGATTCCACCAAAACTATTAGCGTGTAGTAAGATAAAGTGTGTATAAGTAGGAATAAAGGTGTGAAAGTATTACAAGGGTTACGTTTACGTATCCAGGTTATTATTGCGTAAAGTTTAATCTGATAATTTTCTGGTTTCAAGCAAAATCACCATGAATAATTTTCGCGAAAAGTTAAAAAAGGAGAAAAAAGAAAGAAAGAAAAACTGGTGTGAAAGGTTTACGGGCACCGTTTTGAATATATAAGTGTCTAGACCTCCCTGATCGAAATCTTTTAAGGGATTATAGATATGGAAATTCCGTGTTAATTTTTTTTATCCAACTATTGGAAGTAGGTAAACTTTTATGATTAATCAAGGAGTTGAATACATTCCTTATGCATAATAAAGTGATACATAAGCCCTGTTTATATCCTACTTTCGTAATTTTCCCTGCTTTTTAAGCCAGAACACAACTTTGTACCTTAACTTGCTTTTACTGATGTGTTTTTGTTTATATTGCTTAAACAGTAGTTCGCTCTATAAGTTATATTGCTATAACATCGATGACACGCAATGTCTATTTAATTTTGACTCTTTAGATTACTATCAGAGACTACGTTAAAATCTATTTTTCAGCTTCCTACCATAAACTTTTCTTTCTTGGTGTGAGTGTGCCTATATGCGTAAGACACCTATCTCGACCGTTACGTAGTGTCAAAAAAATAGTTGTCCCTTTATCTTTCGATCCTGATCTCACTTTAGAGGTATATAATCCTAAAAATGGATAAATAAATAGTGTATCCACAATTATTGGGTTTGTTTCTACTTTATGAGTTGTCAACTCTACGGTTTCAAATATATTTTAAAACGGACTTCGAAGAGGGGATCATTGATCCATTTGATAAAACAATAAATGTCAAAGAAACTACACCTTTTAGTATATTCATACGTGTTATATAAGGTGTTTATAACGTTCTGAAAGGAGTTTACTTAACAAAATGAACATATATTATAAGAAATAAAAATTATATGAAATTACTTACGCCATGATCATGCTAACAGTTCAAACTTGGCAAAATTCTTTACTGTTTCTTTCTCTCTCTCTGTCTCTCTCTTTCTTTTTCTTTCTTTCTTTGTTCTCTATCCTATTGCCTTCACATTTAGAACGTTTTCTTCCCTTTTGAGTTGCTGTGGTACGACTTTGTCGTCCATTTTATACTACTCAATAAGACAGCGCAAAATAATAGCAACTCTGCTTCCAATCTATGTTAACTCTCTGTTCATTATTGACTTTCTCTTGCATCACTTTAATATCAACACTGTCTATATCAACAATGATTAGAAATACGGGGAAACCAATGAAGCAAGAGAATAATAATTACGAATATTACGTAAGCGCTAATCCCTCCGTGGTGTAATGACTACCATGCTAACTTCATACACCCAAGGTCGCGGGTTCAAACCCGGCGAAGGATGATGGATTTTTTCGGGCGTAAAAATCCTTAGCACGGCTTTCTTCGAAAGGGAAGTAAAGCCGTTGGTCCCGTGTCGTAGATTTACGGCACGAGAAACAACATCAAGCCTGATAGAAAGGCCTCTGAGCAAAATTAAGTGGTCTTTCACGCCCAATTTACAAAGGGACGCTGAGAACCACAGTAGTTAAAGAGCGTCCATAAATAAAACTCCATTTCATTTTCGTAAGCGGAGTTTGGAATATTACGTTTTTTTTTTTGTTTGTTTTTTTTTTTTTGTGTGATTTGGATGACTTTTTTGGGGAAAAAAGGATTTTATCCATTTAATTCCAATGTGAATAAAGGATGTTTTTCTTGATATAATAGTGAAGTGCATTCATCCTATACTTGATAGAGATAAAACAAAAATAAGAAAACGACAAAACATGGCTTAAGTGGAAATTGGAAGCAAGCTCCTCAATTTTATGCAAAGCACATTGAAATACACTTTATCATAATTTAGTTTTTATAATCAATATAGTTGGGAAACCATAAGATAGGCAAATATCCACTTCCTGAAAAATGAAGAGCACGCTGAATTACAGTTTGCATATACATGTAATCTTAGATGTTTTCGAAGTACCCTATAATGTATATTTACATTTTTCCATATATTTTTGGGTCATCGACAGACCGTTACAAACTTTGTGATTCTTCTCCTTCCACGATCGCTCCTGAATGTTTTTGAATGTTTTGCCTTTCTTTTCCTTTCCATTTTGTGTGGTAGTAACCACTTATTTCTTTATTAGAAATCAATTTGAGAAAAACATATCAAGGATAATAGAAGCATGTGGATAGAAGAATTAGTTTGATATGTTCACTACAATAGGTAAGGTGGCCATACATAGAGCACAAATAGAAATAGATATCGAATTTCTGATTGTCTGTAGGGGCATTTATAGGGCGTGTCTTCTGATATCCGCTGGCCCTTCTGGGAAAGGAGGAGAGGTTGTAGCTTTCCTGTTGTAGTAACATGTAATTCTATAATTTTACTTTCTCCATACGCACTATGTACATAGTGTATAAAGAGTATTGCACTCCACCCAAAACTTCGATACCGAGATTTCACCGGAAATATATGTTTCAGGGTCCCCAATATCCAAAAAAAAAAAATTCACAAAAAGGTACGTGTGTGTGTGTGTGTGTGTGTGTGTGTGTCCGTGTGTCCGTGTGTCTGTGAACACGATAACTCAAAAACGAAAAGTCGGTAAAATACCAAAATTGATACTTAAGTTTAGTATCTTTCAGGGATGCGACACGAAGATTTTGAGAAAAATCCCCCCACCCCAAACTACCCTTTACATGGAACTTTTTTCGAAAATGTTGATGTTCTCAAAAATGGCTCTAATGATTTTGATTAAAATTTCGTATATTAAACATATTTACCTGACAAATAAAATGTATAGCTTGAATTTTCTGGGAATAGCCTCTGAAGAGTAGTTTATTCTGGATGAATTTTACTAAATTTTGAATAACTGCTAAACCGTAAGAGATGGACGAAAACTTACTCCACAAAAAATGTAGAGCACATTAAAACACAATTTATGATATATACATTTTTTTCGTGGAGTTCGTCATTTTTGAGACATTCCTTATTTTTGGTTTCTGCTATGAAAACCGTATACTTTTCTCATACAGGAACTTGTCAACTCCTATCCATATAAACAAAGGAACTTAATTGACATAGCAACCAGCTTTTGACTATCACATTAACCTAAGGTTGTCCTCTATTTCACTTCTACTTACAAGGAAGTGAGTAATTAGACTATTTCTGCTAATTTTTTTCTGATTAGCGTAAAGTAAATAGAAGTATAAGCTTTTTAAGAATTATTTGTTGCAGGGATATGGAGAAAGTCATGTGAATGCTACACATCAGATCTTTTCTATTACGCTTGGTGACAGTCAGCAATGCTTACACAAGCGAGGTGATCCGTGGCCATATTGTGGGCACGTGGGAAGTAGGGCGCACGGTAATGTGCAAACGAGTAGATCTGTGTGCAGTATTGGATTAAACGTTTCTAGGAGCGCGGTGAAGAAGGATTAAAGACGGGTTCAAAATTGGGAAAGCCAAGAAAAACAACGGGGGAAGTCGATGCTAAGATTATAAATGCAAGCAGAGATGAACCATTTAAACCGTCTGAAACTATCTTGCTCCCTTACTAATAAACTTTAGGTATTATACAAAAATCAAAATGTTCTACCAGTCGCACATAAAACAATTCTGCAAACTCCAGTCATCTCGAGAACCTGCTTATATTCATGTAAATTTCGAAACAGGCATTTTTCTCTGTAGTCCCAATTAACCATGCAAAAGATTGCGAAAAATAGGTCTCCACCATTTTGAAAGGAGACTCGTCACCTAATCTTGCTACCAGTTGAGATGGCTATACCTAGTTGCGAATGGGTTGACAAACCCAGCTTAGGTATGCTCTATTGGTTCGATATAGATCGCTCACCTGCAAGGTGACAGTATCAGCCAATAAAATGAAAACATGACGTAATGAATACCCTACAAACGGTAAGGAATGCAGTGTATGCAAGAAGGCAGTGTTGATTTCTGTACATGTGTGGACGTTAATGGATAGAGAAACTCTTAATATATAACATCAAGTATTTCTTCATTCTGAAACTGATTTCAGTTAAAACGTGGATTGGCAGAGGCACGTCTAAATCTTAGACATTGAAAGAACTTAGTTGCTACTTGTGCTGTTATAGAGAGCAATCTTTTCTCCTATTATTCGCAATCTGCAAGGCGAAATGCATCATTTAAGCAAACGTACCACCTCCTCCTTACCTAATGCTTGCTCGAGCCCCCAGGCGAGTTTCAAGCGCCTGCTAATCCCTGTTGCCTCCTTTGTTGCGGCTTTCTTCGGACTTGAGAACATGGACTGAAAACGCGAAATTAACCTGCCGCCAGGCTTTCCAGAACCTTGCTTCCTATTGTGCTTAGTCTGCTCTCCAGCGTCTAAGCTTCTAGCAAATGAGCTATTGATAGCGTGAAAAGCGAATAGCAGACGTACGTCTCTTGTGATAGAGAAAGGGCGACAAAAACTTGATATTGTAAAATACTTGATATTGACTAACTAGAAATTAAGGCTTATACAGAAATTCACACCTTTGCTTACTAGTTATAGTTCACCTTTGGTCCATTTTGATGATCTGCCAAATGTCAAGGTTTCATTGTAGTTGTGCTAATTAATATGTCATTTTAACAACTATATCTGCAAATGTCCCCACATTGTCCCCTAATATCCAGTTAACATGTGTCTGTTACTAACATAGACACAGCTCATATATCATACATACATGCAGACATACACACATGCATACACTCGTATACATACATATATTTTTTTTAAAAAAAAATTCAGCGTCCTGCGCTGGATTTGAACCCGCAACCGTGTGTATATGAAGTTAGCGCGGTAGCCATTACACCACGGAGTACGACACATTTAAACATACATACACCTCGTACCCACATACATGCATGCATACATACATTCACACACATACATACCCACATGCATACATATATATATATATATATAGACATGTATACATATCGACATACATACATAAATACATGTTTCCATTCATACATACAAACTTACACACATACCCACATACATCGATCTTTTAATTTTATGTTGCTTATTAAACTACGTGAACCTTACTTGATTGCAAGCAGTTAGGACAAAATTAAGCCTAAAGTACCTAATTGCTCAACTGATAGAAGTAATTCCTGAATAGGATTTGAAGTAACCCATCGAGAATGACACGAAAGTAGCTATCCAACCCACTTAAAGTGTATGTTCTCTTTTAAAGTTTTAAAACGAATCATTAAATACTGTCCCTTTCCTTACTGCGTGGCGCATGGCAATTATGGAACAGCGAATCAAAATCCTCGGATATCGATCTGGCTTTCGGCGTTTCTAGGCTACCAGGATTCTGCTGGATCACCATGTGCTGACGTAGGGACTCCAGCACCACTCTCTTCGGCAGATTGGATTGTTAAGTAGACACCAGAACGTGACTTCGGTGAAATCGATACTTGCGGTCGATCTGTAGTTTCTGCGCTACTCCGCCTACAAGAAACGTAATTCTCGTTACTTCCGAGCTATCCTTGGAGACAATATATGTCTTACTTTCGCTGTAGGTCTGATCGGATTTTTTTGAAAAGAAGATGACTCTGTAATGACTTAGGTTTCTTTGCAAGATTTTTAAGGACATTAAAAAAGAGTCTTAGTACAAACACTAACCTCATTTACGTAACTCCATTTACTATCACCACCCTCTGCATTGTTAAGTAAATACAATGATTTGAAATTAAGTATGCGAATAATGTACATATGTATTGTTAGCAATATGTTGCCGTTTATAGCATTGGAAGAAATTTGAAATGCAGTCTTTAACTTAAAGTCGCCCCAAAATGGGCAAAATTGAACATATCGAAACATTTTTAATGTTGTGGAAAATTCATATTGCTTGTTTTCATTCTGAAACAGCTAAACATGATTTACATTTTTATACGTACTTCCACTTTAATTAACTGATTACGTAACAGGCAATATTGAAAATGGATTAAGAAAACTCAAGTCGTTTATTACAACCTCAATTATCTTAACTCAAGCACAGCTGCTATGAGATAACATCTGTGGTCCTGCATAATTGTTAGGGCGTCTGAATGTTTTGATTTAACTCTACAGTCTAGTCTCTAAGGTTGCGTATTTCGCAATTATAAAACTAGTTATTGGCGAATATTGATAGGTGTAATAGACGTTTTAATCATCTGTGAAAATAAAAGGTGACTGTATTTTCTAAAAAAGAATGGTTCAGTAATTGAAGTAGGAGTCATGTTAACTTTTTCCATACGTTTACACAGGGAAATGAACTGGCGGATTTGGCAGCTAAGAGGGCATCAACACAACCCAGCACTGCGCTTCCTAGTGTAATAACTGCAGATGAAGTTGTGCGGAGGGCGGTGCTCTCGTGCTGGCATGCAGAGTGGGCGTCTCTCCGCGGCAACAAGCTCAGGGAAATGAAGGACACTGGGTCACCTGCTCTCGTAAGTGGAGGAGGTGTTATTGGCTCGCTTGCGGATCGGTCACTGTATTTTGACACATAGTTATATGTTTAAATACGAACCGGCTTCTCTCTGTCAACTCTGTGGAGCATCGTTGACTGTCAGCCATGTGTTGCTAGAGTGTGCTGCTCTAGCAACACATTCGCTCACTTGCGGACCTTCCTGGCTGATACTGAGAGAGCAACAAGTAAAGTTTTTAGGTTTTTATCTAGAGTACCTTTTAAATTGCGTTTTTAGATCATTTTATTGGCTTTAGGCTAGATATGGAGTGTTAATTCTGGTTTCTTAACAGTTTTAACATTTATCGTCAGATGCCCTTTTTTCTTTTCATCGCCTTCTAATTTTTAATATTTTATTGACTTTACGCTCCAATTTTCGGCCTAGTTTTTAATAGCTCAGTTTCTTTCTTCTTATACTACATAGTTTGCTTTTAACCTTTTTAGCTCTAGTTTTATCCTGATTTTGTGTGTGGTTGGTACCGTTTGTATCTTAGGGCGCTTATGACCACGATGTTGAGCGCCCTTAAGCCCCACTCATTATCATTATCTCTATGAGCGCGGAAATTCCTTCACCTGAATGAGGAGAATGAAGGTCGCTCTCTACATTACAACGCCACAGGCTGGCGTATATTTGGATTTACTCCGTGGAGTTTTGCAAGAAGTCGGTCCGTCTCGTCAAGGTGCCGTCGAGGTACAGAATAGATGCCTTCGGGCCATCTGTTCTGTGCCTCTTTGATTTCCTACGAGACTCCTGCACGAAGTTTCTGATCTACCATACCTGGAGGACGAGATTAGGCGTCGGGCCACAAAATTCAATGAAGGGAGCGCCCTAGTTAGGTCTCTTGGGGATTATAATCCCAGAAACCGCCGTTTCAGGTGATACCGGCTTCCTCGCATGGCTTGCGGGCATCCCCGGTAATAAAGGAGCACCTCCAACAGCTGCTAAGGCTAAGCTCCTTACAATTCTTCAAGAGTTGCTTGGACGTCAAAATTTAAAACCCCCAATTTTTTTTTTTTTTTTTTTTTTTTTGCAAAATCATTACATCAGCCGTGCACAAGGGCCGTTGCACTATGACTGGCAACCGTTGAGGAACATAACTTGCCTCCTGCTGTCACTCCCCAAACTCATTCTCACCCGCCATCCTGTAAACCCCACATTCCCGTCAAAAGAACTTAACCACCATAGGGCTACCCTCAGCCTGTCATCTGCTCGTTGCGAGTTCTGCAATTTTTATAACACACGAAGGGTTATCTGTAAACGCGAAATACGGCGCTGATGAACTAGAGGAAAAACAATCTCTACAATATATTATTTTCAACAAGGACATTGATCTTTTGATTTTAAACTCATCCATCTCGGACCCGATTTCCAGTATTTTATATATTGTGAGTTAATCACATTCACTCCAATTAACGTTTACTAAGAGCATTTGCAAACTTGTATATGAGAATTTTTAAGACAAAATAATAAAACCAAGAGAAATTAAGGAAAAATGGATTAGGAATACCTCCTCTCCATTTAAAAATACCGTTCGCTTTTAATGAATAACATTTTGATGTTGTTTTACTCATTAAGTTTTGTAATAAAACTTTGAATAAAGTCAATTATATTCAAATATTTTTCTTTTCTAACTTCTGCAACAGTTTAAGGCTGTCATTTATTTCAAATCGAAACATTTTACTCAAAATCCTCTTTCTTTTGCATAACATTAATATCCTTTCAGCTATTTAGTGCCCTTCAGTTTGATATAAGTAGTAGTTTATGTGACATTTAGTGATAGCTCAACGTGAATATATATACCATACAATACCTTGGTTGTCGGTAGGTACAAAGATTTCAGAGCAGAGAGCTCTTCGGTGAAGAGAGCGATTGAATTTCCAGTTTCTCTATTTAGCATCCGATACTCAAATTTAATATCACCTTCGCAGTACTCTACGTTCAGGAGCAAAACTTCTTTATTTGTGAAAAAATTAAACATACACATTTGTATGTTTGTTATTGAGCTTATCTCAGCACTTCTGGAATGTGACTCAGCTAAGTGGCCCCCATATGTATTTATGCATTCTTGAAGACGGCGGAAAAGAACTATATTGACTGAAAACGATGGAGCGAAGAGAAAACGACCGACTTTCGATATAACTACCCAGACACAGGTAGGTTCGCCTCTTTGGAGATAATACGCTCTACCCCACCTTTATCTGCTCCAATCTTCTCCACTTTAATTACCTTTGGCACTGTACTATGCGCGTATATTAATTCCTGGTCGCCAGTGCCGGATATACAGTATGACACAAAGTAAATTTATCTCTTCCTAACCTTGAGCACATTTGAACTTCAAACAATTGCACCATACCTGAAGTTAGTGTTTGGTTCTACATAGAGATGTACTTTCCATAATAGTAAAGTATAGCAATTGGACAGTCTTTTATAAATGATAATAATCTGATATTGCGTCTTGCTAACAGTACTATCCGACCAAACAGTTAGTTGACAAACAGTTGAAAATAAGAGATGTCAGCGTTCCAACAGTTATCGGAGTAAATATCATTGAGCATATTGTGACAGTGCCATCTTCTGCAGCAGTTCTCATGTTCGATTTGGTATGTGAGTAATCGCAGTTGGAGACTGGAATGCATAACAACAGAGGAAGCGGCGTGACAGTAACCGTAAGATTCGGGAACGCCACTTTCGATTCTCATAGAAGTTTTGGTTTCCGCAAGCTTGCAGAAAATTCTGTGACTTTGTGTTCCAGGTATAATAAGAGGAAGAATTGCAAGCCAGAGAATGGTTGGATGAAATGGTATTGAAATGAGGGACAGGAAGTAAGGGGGTATGAAAGAAACCTCCCCAGCATTTGCGTAGTGACCTGGGAAAACCCCGAAAAAAACCCTTGAGTCAGAGAGGTTGGCCGCGGGAAGAGACCCCTCGACCTACCCAATACCAGACTCAGACGAAGCTCCTGAGCCACCTGACTCGGGGTCGTGAATTGTACTAAGTGGAGAGTGACGGAAGCGGCAACGGTGCGCAAAACTTGAAAGGAGTGTAGCCGTTAACTGGTTATGCGTCGAAACGTCGAGTGTATTATTTGTAATAGTGTATGTAACATTTTATTTCTAACCAACTTCATTACATTAGTTACATTGGTGTCGGGAGTGTTATATTTGCGCCAAGATGCGGATGATGAAAGGTATGTTGGTCGAAATGAAGGAAATGAAAACAGGAGATGGTAGATAATGGAGGAGAAGATGGAATCGAGACTAGGGAAATGATTGAAAAACTTAAAACCGGAATCTAGTAAATAAAATCCGGAACGAAAACAGTAGTTGAGAATATGAGAAATGAAATAACGATTGTGAACTGCGCGATGGAGAACATGAAGACAGAATTACGACTAAGATCTATGAACGACTGGCCGGCGTGAAGAAAAACATGTACGAGTTGAGAGGAAAGGTGGAAGAGCTGGGGAACCATAAGAATCTCAACCATTGCATTGACACCCTGAAAGACCTCGGGGAACGCGTCAATGCCCTGGAGAGAAGAGTAGGAGCGGCGCCAAGGAACTTAGCGCCATGATGGAAAATATGTCGAAGGAGGGCTGAAGAACTTGAAGGTTGAGACACCAGGACGCGACACATAATCTGCGCGCGTCAAGTCACCCAAGTATGACAGGACGTCCCCCTGTGTAGTCCTTCGCCGACAATTCGCTGTCGTGATTCACAACAGATGGTCAGCAGAAGAGGAAGCCACATAGCTGATAGCAAGCTTACAGGGACTGACGGCAGAGTCTTAATGCGATCCTGACATCGGCGAAGTCTGGGGAGATTTAGGAGGCCCTCGAGAACCGCTTCGGGAACCTTCGCTTGGCAGTCTACAGCAGCAGCTAAAGGCAATATTACAGCGGTCACATGAGACAGTGCATGAATTCGCCGTAGCCATAGAACAGCTTGCGCAAAAAGCCCTAGTGAACCTACCAATTAGTTACGTGTCCCAGGAGCTGTCCACTCCTTTGTCGACGGGGTGCGAGGCGCCGAGAAGACAACATTTGATGCTCAGTAACTAAAAGGCGATCCACGATGCGTTAACGGCAGCATTCAGAATGGAGGCCAAGAAAACAGCTGCGCCCGTCTCGAAAACCAGCAGTATTCGCAATGGCCGTGTATGACCGTGAGAGAGAAGCAACCAGAGTCGAACACGGCGACGTTCAGGTGATGCATGCTGGTGGTGTGGTGAGCTAGGTCACCGAGCTAAGAACTTTCCACACCAAGACACGTACAGGCGAAACACGAATAAGATTTGTGTGACGAGAGGCACGTCGTGTCGATATTCACCACCCCTTTGAGTGACCTATCACAGACTTGGGCAGAACAGTGAACGACAGCCTCATCGCAGACGGCCTGGATACAGAGAAGCTGTGTCATATACCTGAGAAACAGGTGCAGCCTGGGTAACTAGGGATATTATACTGGGATTGGATGCTCTCAGGAGACACAAGGTAATAGTGGACGTCTGCCGGAGGCTTTTAAAAATCGGTCGAGATGAGGTGTTGCTTTGAAGCCCACATGAATAACCTGATATCTGCAGAGTGGTCCTAAAGGGGATGTAGTTATTCCCTCGAGAAGCGAGTGGGCCAACGGTCAAGGAACTTGATATTGCACTGAAAGATATCACTACACGACTATGTGTTGCAAGAGAACTGAACCCGATGGACAACGACCAGGACATCCAGGACATCTGTCAGTGTAACGCCGTGCGACGAATCGGAACAGCTAGCACCTGGAGAGGGCGGCCAACCATCCGACCACTTCACATCTAGAGAAGGTCCGACATCTATCAGCAGACACCAGTCTGTCTTTATGAAGGGACGAACGGCTATCGCTGGACCGAGTATTCCACAAAAGCGTCACCGGAGTTACGCAACCTTTCCGGCAGCAACCAAGACGCATTTCTTGGAGAAGCAACCAGAGATACGGGACATGCTAGGGGGACTCATTAAAGAGCCCAACATTCCTTGTTGTTCCCTTGCAGTCTTGGGAAAGAAGAACGGTGAGTTCTGCTTCTGCGTGGACTACAGAAAGCTGAATGTTGCCACGAAAAAGGAGCTTTTCCTCTTATAATGGACTGATGACATCCAGGACACACTTGCTGGAGGCAGTGTTTCTCGACGCCGGAATTGAAATCGGAATGTTGGCAAGTATCCCTAGATGCTGGAGATAAGAAGCAGACCGCATTCTCAACTGGCCAAGGGTTTTGGCAGTTTATGGTTATGCCTTTGGCCTCTGCAATGCTCCAGGCACCTCCTGGTGCCTCATGGAATTGGTGAAGAGCTCTCCAAAACCAAAAAAGAAAGAAAAACTATTGTGTAACCCGGCGAGAGCTCCTGGCAATAGTAGGGCGCTGGAGCACTTCCACAAGTACCTGCACGGTCAGCCATTCCATCCGATGACTGAACACTCCGTCCTCATCTGATTGTTAAGTTTCAATATCCTGCAGGGCCTGATAGTGTCCAGAGGCTACAAGAGTACAACTTTGTATCAGAACATCAGAGAGGTAGTAGCCACTCCAATGCGGAGCCATGTCCAGATGACCCTGTCCAGCGGAGTGCGGTCACTGCACTGAAGTTGAAGATGGGAGTCTGCGGAAGTTGTCTGTATTGTTTCAACGGTTCCTGCAGCTAGATGGAATAGTGCAGGGCTGAGGAGGAAGCAACTAGCTGACACGACTTGGAGCCACTCCTGGGGGAATTGAGGGGCAGGGACTAGAACGAGCTGGCAGGACATCGCTCCAAGGAATATTGTGTACGAGTCCTACTGGGCCCAATGGTATTAATTGAAGTTCAAGGATGGGGTGCTGTTCAGATCATGGGAGTATGTGAATGGAAGACCAAAAGAGAGCGCTGATATTGCCTCGGAGCAAGGTCGCGGATGTAGTGAAGGAACTACATGCGGGGACTTCGAGAGGATATTTGGAACTCAGAGGAACAATTGGCAAGCTCCGATATCTGTACTACTGGTTGAGATTATGAGCAGATCCTGAGAGGTGGTGCCCTCAATGGCATGTGTGAGCGTCAAGATCGCGGCCCACAGACCAGGAGCTGGGGTCGTATGCAGCAGTATAATGCCGCAGCATCCTTTGAACTCATAGCCATCGACGTAGCTGGGCCATTCCCCTGTCAAATAGTGGAGCAGGTATCTGTTTGTCGCCAAAGTGGCCCGAGGTATACGACATCTTAACCAGGAAAGCTAGACTGTCACGAAGTATCTCGTAGAAGAACTGTATTATCGCTGTAGGGTACCAATGGAGCTACACAGTGATCATGGCACCATCTTTGAGTTAACTTAGTGCCCAAGACGCGCTTAACACCTCTTCACCATAGTCTGGTGGTACGGTTGAGCGGTACATCAAGACTCTAGAAGAACATAAGGTAACGGTTGAGGCCAATCACCAGCGGGATTCGGATGTCAAATTGCTACCTTCCTTGCTGGGCTACGCTGTTCAGCCCACGATACCATAGGGTTTGCACCGACCAGTTTGGTCTTTGATAGAGAACTGCGCCTGCTATGCAACCTAATGTTTCGGAAACCTACTAAGGCAGAACAGCTACCAGTCGAATAAGTGAGGCATCTCGAAGATCAACTATATGACATGTATGAGATGGTCCTCAAAACATGTAAGTACCGAAGACCTGTTACGACCGGTCGATCAACAGCCGTAGTTTTCAACAAAGTGATCTAGTGTGGTTATATTGACGTACCCGGCCGGACCAAGGGACGCTGTCCCAAGCTTTAGTAACCATGGCAACCTTGTGGTGAAGAGGAAAAATTATCACTTATAGAAAACAAAACCGGGCTTGTAGGCCGTGGTCCGCTGGGCTTCTCCCTTCGTTCCCCAGACATTTCGCCTGCGTCTGCAGCAGGCATCATCAGTGGCGTGTACATCTCCGTGGTCTCTCAGTAGCGACTACTCTACTACGCAGGCGAAATGTCTGGGGAACGAAGGGAGAAGCCCAGTGGACCACGACCTACAAGCCCGGTTTTGTTTTCTATAAGTGATTCTAACACCGGCCGTGAAAGCCTTCGAACTTTAAGGAAAAATGATGTCTAACGCATCCAGAGGCTACCTCGAGGGAAGAAACTAGTAGTACATTTGGATCGTCTAATCCACTACACTAGCGTTCGTCGGGAAAACCAATCCTGAGGTGGAATCAGTGAGACAGTGGCTTGATCTTAGTGGTTCTCGCGTTCGCTTTGGTATATGAGTAATTACAATTGGAAACTGTCTGGAAACGCCATTCTGGGTTCTTCCAGAAGCTGTTCTGTGACCTATTACAGGAGGAAGCCAGTGTATGTCGTGAATTGTTCTGAGTCGTGAATAACTGGAGTGTTGTTGCGCAGTAATGCGCGAGACATGGATGGCGTTTAGCCGTCAACTGTCTACGTGTCGAAACTGGAGTTAATTATTTGCAGCAGTGAATTTAATATTTTATTTGTGACCAATTTTAAGTCAATAAAGACATTTGTTACAATATATACGCCCGTCGACAAAAAAATGAGTCATGTTTCCATTGTCAAATTAGTTTAAGTCCCCCACGGCACAGCGCCTTGTGTATACCATCCGCGATACAGTTGTGTAGCGGCAACTAGCTGCCACAAGTTCCAAATCTTAATATTACTAACACATATGATTAATAACCAATACATAATTGAACTTCCTCAACAAAAAACTATCAATATTAATTAAAAATAGTAACGACACAAAACATGATACAGTTAGGATTGTAAAACCTGCCACTTTCCATGTGTGTTCTCTGTAGTGCTGTGACAAAAGGTAGGTTACTCCTCTGGTCAGAGTCGGAGGTTCACTTCACACATGTAGAGAATATTTTTTCCCCTTCTTGAATCAACATACATGGGATATTTATTTCATACACGACATTCGGTGCAATTAATAATATGATAGATATTATGATGTTTCTTTGAATGTTTATTCTACCAAACATCAATATGCTGCACAAGAAAGCATGTGATGCGCAGAAATATAAAAAAAATTGTTAAGAATACCAATGTTTTGAAACATTTTTTAAGATTCAATTTTGTTTTAAATTAACATGCCCTTGACAAAGCGATCAAACACACTATTCATAAACCGATTCGTGGTGATATTCCCATACGAGGTAAGGAAAAGGCGATTGTCTATAGTTTAAAGGAGACGATACGATGCGAAATACGTGGTTCACAATTCCATCATGCTCGCGCATCTGTTTCGTATTGGAGTTGGTTATCAAGGGATGGTCTAGGGGTGCTGCGGTAACTTGACGATGCAATGAACGGTGTGCAATACACGGTAATAATCGATAATTTTGATTTCCTATAGGAGAATGTGTTCTTTATTGAGAATGTATAGGCTGAGTTAAAACGTGTGCTGCGTTTCAATTACCCGTAAATGGGTGAAGGACAAAATATGGCTTCTGGGCACAAATTCAAAAAGCCTGGGCTCTTGTAACTTCTCGTCCACATTACATTTATTTTGTTTGTGGCAGTTGTACGGGGTGAAGGTTCCTACACCCGATATTATTTTATGTACTTTAGCTTTAAAATATAACAGCTTATTTACACAATTTTTTTAGTTATTTATCACGAGTGTTAGTAAAATTGTGTTTTTGATTGCTTACATAGGCCCATATCTTCAAATGCAATCATAAAATTAACAAACATTAAAAAAAAAAAAAAAAAAATGAAAAGCAGCGTGAGATTTGAACCGAGGAACTTATGAGTGGAAGCAAAATCTTTTTAACCTCTCGGCCACCATAAAGCTGTTCCGAGAAATGTTTTCAGTTCTGAGAAGTTAACCATTGCGCTGTCAGTTCTTTCGTGTGCGTTGTGAATACATATTTTACAAAGATACCGAAGCTGGGAATGACTCGTTTTTATTTTATTTTTATTTATTTATTTTTGGCAAGTGTTCATATGTTTGATAATGTTTACCACAGATATGTATGATTTTGTTACGTAATGTATTTCTTCACATACTTTCGTAGCATGATTTTGTATTCATAAATAAGCCCTTCATTGTTTTTATACTAATCTGTAGGATTGTGTATCGCATATTTTCATGTGTTTCCAGCTCATATATGTGCATTTTGTAAGTACACATGTGTTTATTAGTATTGTAATGTATTTGTTCAATTGCTTTCACTATATGTTAGAATGACATCTTGTAAGTAGCGTGTGGTTTTAATTGTTTTCAGCACCAGTAATTATTATTTTGAGGATTTTAAAAGGGTTTGTTGCTAATGTGTACGATTTTATATTCACAGTACGTGAATATGTTTCCAGTATTAATATATGCATTTGTATGTAAAGTTTGGTTCATTAATTATGTATGCTATTGTATTCAGTTTAAGGCAGAAAACAGTACAACTATATGCAACTGTTGACTTCGTAGATAGCGTTGTGTTAACATTCGCTTTGGCACCGGGAGACTACTATCTGGTACAGATTCCTACTTTCTGAGCCACCCATGCCTGATCCAACGTTTTACCTTTTGATACAGAGAACCCATTTGAACCATTAGCTACCATGTCAACTGGTGAAACGCCAGTACTCCTACTATCACAAAAGAAACAGCAAAAAGTCACAACAGCATAACAAATACGCATTACAGGCATTTGGGGCAGAAAACATTGGTACATTTAAATACGTATCAATCGATCATCGCAAATAAAATTTACTTTTAGAACCATTAATGCTTATAGGAACCTGTAGTTTAACCTCGGACACAAAAGGCCCAAATGTCGCACAAACATAAAATAAATTTCAGTACTTGATATGAGGTTAACATTCCTCCTGCAACACTGCAGTACTTACGGTTATGAACTGGCGTAAGTGCTTCCCGTAATACCACTTGTTAGCAAACTACCACTACCACTGTTTTGTGGAGTTGATCCTAATGAAAGACCTGAAGAGAGATATGACTTAACAAGGTTATTCCAAATTTTATATTAATTGAACTTACAAAGTCAAAGATGGCATATTACAATGCGTTGAAAACCAAGAATATGTTATTACTGCAAAGAGTATCGATGTGTGAAAGATGATGGCATGCACATTTTTCCCAATGCATGAAACCCTAAAATGCACTGCGTGTTTCTGTAAATTGCAAGGATATATTCAGCGTGTCACTTCTCTTAGTCGCAATAGGCTATCGCAAATAATGAATTTACTATAGTTTAACCTATTATTGTTTACCATTGTTAGGCATATTAGTGTCGCCACAGCCTCTCAAAAACAGATACTCAAACCGCTAATCCATAACAAAACACAAACCTCATGACCAAACTGGGTACCTTGATGTCAGTGTTGCACCCACTTATTCAAACACTTTCACCACACTTATCAGGGCTCCTGAAAAATATTGATCTACACTACTAACTAAAGAATTTTCATTTGTACTTGGAATTCCCAAAATGTTTACAATAAATATCATGAAGTACTGATTCAAAATTATAATCCCGACATACTGTTGGCACCATATATATTATTGCACAGAGCTGATCATCCTACCAACGAAAGAAGTTTCAACGCCAACCAACAAACTTCATTCATTGGATTTTTTGTGTGTTTTTCATAAACTGCAGTCACATTATCTTCTTGGTGGTGACTTCAATCGAATGTCCTCAATCCTAGAGGAAAGGTTACATGATGTGACGTATCAATTGGGCCCGGAACTGTCGTCTCCGGTGGAGCCCACACCAGATATATTAGACTTCTTCATTGACAAATACATCATACGCACTGCTCAAATCCTGCTGTGCTTCACGAATTAAGCTGCGGCCAAAATCCAGTATATTTCGTCTTATCGCTTATACTTTATATACTTCTGCTATTCAGCCGTGACTAACCTGCATGTCTGTGTAATCACCTCACGACACAAGCATTGCAAGAAATATATATTATATGAACTACACCAAAATAATTTGCGAGATTGTGCACGTGACTGATATAAGTAATTTGCGAACGGTGATGCATGGTCCCCGGATAAACATAACGCAACTACATAGCGTTAAACGTGTGGGTATTAGGTGCTGATAAGTCGGTGTTAAAGCAAAGCAGGTTGAAAAAATGGCTTAGAATGTCTTTAAAACTGCTGCCCGAGTATAGAAATATCGATTTTTAGCTGCTCGTTACTAGCGTTCTCAAGATTTAATGTCGCAAAAATCTGTAAAATCTCGAACTAACCACTTGACACTGAGCATTCATTGAGTTATGTAGCCTACTCTGGAGGCGCTTTTACAACTACTCTGGTGGCTTAATATGTAACGCTGGAAGCTGATATCCCAAAGGTCATAAGTTCGATTCCTGTCATAGAGTAAATGTTTTTTATTATTATTTTTTTTTCATTCCAGACGAAGTGACGCGATACGTGAACGAGACCCGAACTCGAAAAACTATCTTTCACTTGAAAGCCAGTATCATAACCACTACGCTAGAGAGGTACGCTGTAATATGTCCCTTCGTTTTTCGTTTTATGCTCTCGAATGGTTGATAAATTAGGCAGTGGCGTACTGGCACTTCAGAAACTTATAGCCGTTACTTCGAAATTACAATAAACAGGCCATAAGTCTCCTATCTCAAATTACTTATATAAGTAATCTACATATTCTATGAAGATATTTCGGTATAGTTCATTAACACCCTGTATATATAAGAGAGAGAGAAAAAGAGAGCAAACAGTTACTCTTTACCATATATCTCAAATATAGAATAGTAAACTATCCCCCGTTCTCCATATTCAACGACTTTACTAAAATAAAAAAGTATTGCAGAAAAATGTGCGAGCAAACTTAATATCCTCAATATAAAACTTGATACAACAGATCCATTAGTGAACTTAAAGAAGCACTTAAGCTTCAACGTACTCCCGCTCTTGAAAATCAGTGAAAGCTCTCAGCACCCAGGATGGATCTTTATGGAATAAAACTTAAGAGCGTAATAAAACACGAGAGAAACTGAAAACTATCAATAATTGATTCTCAACCCCAGCGAAGAAGTAAAAATGTTATATGAGCAGTTCCAACCAAATGCTGACAGAGATGCGGAATTCACTACGACTATACAAGAATCACTTCCTCGGCCTCTCCAACTATCATTTTACAATAAGTTCTTCACTCATGCTCAAGTGCACATTGCAATCAAAAGATTCCCAAAAAAGAAAGCTTTTGGTCAAGATCTAATTGCTCCTGCTCTTCTAGGAGCATTTCCTAGAAAAATGCTTGTTTTATGAATAAGATATATAATACCATTCTCCGTTAAACCCATTTTCCATCAAAATGAAACCATTTATAGGAACCATGATCCCAAAGCTACATAAAATTAAAAGTGATCCTATACTTATCGTCCAATAAGTAGTTTGCCTCCCTTTTCAAAAATGTTTGTGCACTTACCTTACCACAACTAACGAAACTCTTAGAAGAAATTCTACCTACAACACAAGTCATGTCCACAACAGGGTCACCGTAGTGTGGACAGTATGCACTATATATTGTGCATATTATTTGTTTGGACCTATTTCTGGATACTAAAAGGTGTTTAATTGTGGCCCGATAGTCTTCTTTGCAAAATGAAATTTCGCTTAAATTACATTGCACCACGTTAGTCTAATTACACAGTGTCTGTAAATGTGAATCAGCACAATCAAAGACGCTAGCTGTTCCTTCTGAAGTGCCTCCGAGTGGTACACTAGGACCGCTTCTATACATCACTTACACGGAAGATTTTCGAGTTTCTGATCAATATGTAAATGTACATTTTGCCGACGATTTTGTATTCTGTGTAAACGTATCTTTGAAGCAGCTCTAAGTATTCTTCAATACTTTTTTAATGAAACAGATACATAGTGCAAACTTTGGAGGGTTATAATAAATTCCAAGAAGTATATCATGGTAAAGTTCACCTATAAATGCAATATTCAGTATCAACCTATTTCATTAAAAGGATTCCAGCTTGAAATACAGTAAGATACTTTAGGTCCAGATTTGGAAACGTTTAACATGGAAATGCTGGCTTACATTTTAATAAACATTCGTCAGTGTCTACATTAAATAAGACGCAACCGTATCCTAAGAGACTCTTCAACACAAAACGCTAATGTACTCATCACTGATCAGACCTATATGGATGCACAGTTGCTCGACTTGAGATTCAGCTTCATATTCTCAAATACAAAAGTCACAACGGATGCATCCGTTTAATCACCGATGCCTCATGGCATGTCAAAACTCCTTAAGGACCTTCGTGAAACGTTCACTTTGTTTAAATACATGTAATTTACTTTGATTCTGTATAGTTTCCCTTATACCGAACTGGTGTCGGAAGGTTACGTCAAGGTTTAAACTCTTAAACGGTTTTAAACATTTGGAATTTTCAATTACTACTACTACTTCTACTACTACTATTACTACTATTACTACTACTACTACTACTACTACTACTACTACTACTACTACTACTACTACTACTACTACTACTACTACTACTACTACTACTACTACTGCTGCTGCTGCTGCTGCTGCTTCATCATTCATCATCATTATTATTATCATTATCATTATTACATTATTATATAAGAAACATTATTATCCGTGCTTGTAGGCCGTGGTCTACTGGGCTCCTCCTTCTTCATCTTCCACTGCCACTGAAGATGTCTGCCGCAGTCGCAGGCGAAACGTCTGGGAAGATGGAGCCCAGTAGACCACGGCCTACAAGCCCGGATAATTTTTCTTATACTGACACCGGCCGTGAAAGCCTACAAATTATCATTATTATTATTATTATTATTATTATTACTATTATTATTACTTAACTATTATTCTCAAAACACCATTAGCTTGTGAGATTATTATTACAGGTAAGACTTAGCTTCTCGCATGTTATTTATGTTCATGTAACTTGCATACTCGTTTATCAGATTTTTTCACTATAACTATATGTTCACTTAAAATATAAATTTTAAGCTGTTTACTTGACTTTTAAGGAGAACAAAATTCGCGCATTAGGTTTCAGGACCTGCCGAGAGGCAGAATGTTACTGGGTATAAAAATCTGATGACTTTCTCTACTTCTGTGTAACAAATTAGTGTTAATAAGCTTATTCTTCTATTTACTTCAAGCTAATCGAGAAAAAAAATAGCAGAAATAGTCTTATTACTGGCTTCCTTGTAAGTAGAAGCGAAATATGAGAGTATCATAGGTTAAAGTGAAGTCAAAAGCTGGAAGTTCCTTTGTTTGTATGGACACGAGTTGACAAATTCCTGTGTGAGAAAAGTACAAGTTTTTCAAAGCTGAAACCAAAAACAAGGAATATCTCAAAAAGATCAACTCCTCGAACAAAATGTATATAACATAAATTGTGTGTCTTAATGTGCTCTACGTTTTTTGTGTGGTAAGGTTTTGTCCATTTCTTACGGTTTAGCAGCTATGCGAAATTCCTCCAGAATAAAGTAGTTTTTAGAGGCTATTCCCACAAAATTCAAGATATATATATTATTTCTCAGGTGAATATCTTTAAAATACGATATTTTAATAAAAATAGTTAGAGCAATTTTTGAGAAATTCAAAATTTTCGAATAAAGTTCCATGTAAAGGGTAGTTAGGGGTGGGGGATTTTCTTGAAAATCTTCGTGTCGCATCCTTGGAAGATACCAAACTTAAATGCCAAGTTAGGTATTTAACGGTCTTTTCGTTTTTGAGCTATGCTATCCACAGACACACACATAGACACACACACACACACACACACGCGGACCTTTTTCCAAAAAAAAATTTTTTGGATTCAGGGGGACCCAAAACATGTATTTCCGGTGAAATCTCGGTATCGAATTTTTTAGTGCAATACAATACCTTCTGTATACACTATGTACATAGTACGTGTAGAGAAAGTAAAAAGAGGCTATCGTTTGCATATAGAGGATAATAGGCATTGAATGTAACGGAAGAAATATTTTGAATATCTATTATCTTCACCACTGCCTTACTAAACTTTGAGATGTGAGTGAATAATGACAGCAGTCCTCACAGAAGACTTGTAACTCGTTCCACCATCACTGCACCCACCGGTGCAACAGAACTTTGAAACTAATCACCAGAAAAGAGCATTAAAACTAGAAAGACGCTAGGTATAATTCCGCTAAGACTGTCGCTAGGTATAATTCCGCTAAGACTGTCGCTAGGTATAATTCCGCTAAGACTGTCGCTAGGTATAATTCCGGAATCATGTTTCATGTTCTTTGTTATTGATTTCTCGTAACAGTAATGCGCATATTATATGCAATAAAGCTGAAATGCGTAATGAAAATAAATGTAAATTTTTTAGAAATATAGTTTATTCCACATAAACAATTTCCAACCTATCCGATATTAATTGCTCGAATTGCTCAATGCTTTACAGCATTATTTTATAGTTTTAGTAAAAAGGAAAGGAACATGGAATTTTGCGACTAAAGTGTATCATTCATTTCATAAACACGTCACTGTTCTTATTTTCTTTTTATCTATAACGAATTATGTAGTGCAGTTACTTCTACGCAATAGGGGAAGATCGATTTGGATTCAGGAAAGGAAGAGGAACTAGAGTTGTAATTGGAATGCTAACGATTAACTAGAGAGAGAGAGAGAGAGAGAGAGAGTGAGAGAGAGAGCGTGTGTGTGGTGTAGCCGTCTACGAAGAAATGTGTACCCACTTTATAGATTAGCAAAACGCCTTTGACTGGGTGAAATGGGAAAAGTTAACGGAAATACTCCAATAAATTGGCATTGACTGGAAGGACAGAAGACTCGTCCGCAACTTACATCAGGGGCAAAATTGAAAGTGCGTCTAGAGCAGGTATGGCGCAAGGTTAGAACAGACTAGACCCACTGCTCCTTACCTGTGGTACGCATTCCACCAAAGGGGTCGCGCTGTGGCCGAGTGGCTAGACAGCCCCGGTTCGATTTTAAGCGACTGCATGTGAGCTTTGTGGTGGACAAAGTGGCGCAGGGCTTAGACAGATGAGTTATTGGAACTTAAGAACTAGAAAATGTGAAGCAAGTCAAATACTTGGGAAGTTTATTGGTGAAGCCTACTGCTGCCATAGCCAAGAAAGTCTTCATGAGGAAGAGAGCAATGCCGATTAGCACTTCGAATCTAGAACTGCGTAAGGGTCTGGTAAACTGTTATATTTGGAGCATTGCTCTGTGTGGATGGAGATGTGGACTTTGAGAATAATTGAGAAATATTTGGAGAGTGTTCAGATATGGTACTGGAGACGAACATAGTGACAATGAAGAGGTTCTGAAAAGAAAAGTGGATGAGAATAAATCAATCCTATACACAATTCACAGGAGGGAAGGAAACCGGAGAGTGCATATTCTAAAACGAAGCTGCATAACGTCATAGAAGGAAAGGTAGAAGGAGCAATTAGACTTGGAAGAAGAAGAAGAAGAAGAGGAAGAATAGGAATGCAGCTGCTAGACGATTTAAAGACAAACTCGGGAAAATGAATGCTGAAGTAGACAACAGAGAATAAAAGGCTATGGAGAACAAAATTCGCGCACTAGGTTTCAGAACCTGCCAAAAGGTAGAATATAACTCCTTGGCACGACAGCTCACGGGGAACCTTGGCCTACCGCCCGGCCGCTGCGTCCCCCATCTCGGTCCACTACAGACGTCATGGATGGGGTGCAGTATTGGAGGGTGAGACGTGGTCAGCGCCTCGAGTCCCTCCCGGCCGGTTAATGCGGTCCTCATGACCTGGAGCCGCTACTTCTCCATCGAGTAGCTCCTCAATTGGCCCCCCAGGAACTTTACGAGGCTGAGTGCACCCCGGGCCAGGTCTCCCGCTTGGTAAGCAGCTGCGCTACCACCGCGCTAAGGAGACGACCAGGGTAGAATGCTACTAGGTATAAAAATGGCTATCGTTTGTATACCGATTAATAACCGATGAGGATAAAAGGCATTGAATGTAACAAAACAGATATTTTGAATATTTATTGTCTTCATCATGTCCTTAAAATTTATATTTTAAGCGAACATATAGTTATAATGAAAAAATCTGATAAACTGTATGCAAGCTACGTGAACATAAATAACATGCGAGAAACTAAGTCTTACCTGTAATAATAATTTCACAAGCTAATGGTGTTCTGAGAATAATTTTTAGTAATAATGATAATAATAATAATAATAATAATAATAATAATAATAATAATAATACTGACAATGATGAAGCAGCAGCAGTAGTAGTCGTGGTGGTGGTGCTGGCGGTAATTAGAAATTCAAAATGTTTAAAACTGTTTAAGAGTTTAAATCTTGACGTAACCTTTCGACACCAGTTCGATATAAGGGAAAACTGTACAGAATCAAAGTAAATAACGTGTATTTAAACAAATAAAGTGAAACCTTTCTGTTTACAAGTTTGCATAAATACATAAATAAATGCATTTCTGATAAAATAATAATGGTAAAATATTTGGGAGGTTGAAAAAAGTCATGCCATACAAAAGTTATTTAAACAACCTAAGCACTCAAATTAAGAAACAATTCACCATTCCAAAATCATAGCTGCTTGTGCTTGAAGCATAATGCAATTCCGAGAAGAAAAAATAGAAGCTTACATAACTCCATGGCACGACAGCTCACGGGGAGCCTTGGCCTACCGCCCGGCCGCTGCATCCCCCATCTCGGTCCACTACAGACGTCATGGATGGGGTGCAGAATTGGAGGGTGAGACGTGGTCACCGCCTCGAGCCCCTCCCGGCCGGTTAATGCGGTCCTCACGACCTGGAGCCGCTACTTCTCCATCAAGTAGCTCCTCAATTGGCCCCCCAGGGACCTCACGAGGCTGAGTGCACCCCGGTCCAGGTCTCCCAGCGGGGGAAAAATCCCCACGCCGGTACTGGGGATCGAACCCAGGTCTCCCGCTTGGTAGGCAGCTGCGCTACCACCGCGCTAAGGAGACGACCAAAATAGAAGCTTGTATGGCACAAATTTACGTGTAACGGCAATAATTTCAAAAGATAACAAACATTAACTTTGAGAATAGATAATGCTCATGCAAATTCAAAATATGTTAACCTCCTAGCTTTCAGAAACGAGTTCAAACTCACCATAATCAATAAGTCCTAAGCGATTGATGGGAAAGAATCAAAATACATTATTTATATATATATATATATATAAATAAGGAATAATGAAGCTCTGCTGTTTTTGAAAAGAAAATCTCATGCGACACAACGTAATGTTTATATGTGTGAGTTAATTTGGTTAGCCACTACTCTATAAGACGGTGACAGTAGTTATTGAACAATTTGGGAGCACGCTTTTGCATCTGGTAGCACAAAATGGGTACAAAGAACATTACTGGCTCAAATCAAAACTATAAGTGCTAAAACACCATTCTGAATCATTGCAATTTGAACTAAATATTCGAAAGAGACTACTAGAATGGGCTTATTATTTGTAAACGAATTACTGGCAAGATACAAGTAATTAAGAGAGTAAGTATGATTAATCCTGAAACATTTAATGCCTTTGAAACTATATGGCAAGCTGAAGGGATAAAAAAAAAAAATACTTTTGTCAACAACGCTGTCAAATGCTCAGATTATATCTGCGCCGTCGGTATGCGGCAAGTTCGACCTCAACATACTAGTAAATCTACTGACACGGGGCTGTCACATTTAAGCACACTTAAAAACTATAAGTCTAGCTAGGTTTGAAACCCCAACCTTAGGAACAGAAGGGCAGTGCCAAACCAACTACACCACCTCACTGCCGCCATTCATTCCTTTGTTTAAATGAACACATCTATTTAATTCATTATTTCCAGAGAACATAAAACATAAAGCTGTTGATGTTGCAGCTGGATCCCACAAACCAGCAGAGTGATCCCTCATGAAATTCATCCTAAGCCTTTTATTGACTTAGGATGAGTTAGGAATGGTTAAGGAGGGAGAGAGAGAGAAAATTCGCTTAGGAGAGCTGCGTGCCCATGTTGACTGCGGGTGTATCACGCTTGGTGATAAGCTTGATACATCAGGGTGTATAACAATAATAATAACTACAACAACAATAATAATAATACAAGTGCGCACAAAAAACCAGTCCCAGGTATTCGATTACTCTTTTTTACTTTCTCTATACGTATCATGTACATAGAGAAGGTATTGTATTGCACCCAAAAATTCGATACCGAAATTTCACCGGAAATATATGTTTTGACACCCCCTGAATCCAAAAAAAGCATTTTTAGAAAAATGTCCGTGAGTGTGTCTTTCTCTGTGTGTGCGTGCCTGTGTGTATGTATGGGCAGCATAACTCAAAAACGAAAAGGCCGTCAAAGCCCAAACTTGGTATTTAAGTTTTATATCTTCCAAGGATGCGACACGAGGATTTTCAAGAAAATCACCCCACCCCCAACTACCCTTTAATGACTTTTTTCGAAAATTTTGATTTTCTTAAAAATGGCTCTAATGATTTTGATTAAAATATCTTATATTTACGATATTTACTTGCCAAATAAATTGTATATCTTGAATTTTCTGGGAATAGCCTCAAAAAACTTCTTTATTCTGCATGATTTTTACTGAATTTTGCATAACTGGTAAATCTTAAGAGATAGACAAAAACTTACTGTACAAGAAATGAAGATCACGATAAAGCACACAATTTTTGTTATATATATTTTTTCGTGGAGTTAATCGTTTTTGAGATATTCCTTGTTATTGGTTTCAGCTTTGAAACACACGTTTTTCTCATACAGGAATTAGTCACCACCTGTCCATACAAACAAAGGTACTTCAACCACATAGCAACCAGATTTTAAAAGCTCTAACTATCGAATTAGCCTAAGGCACTCCCTTATTGTCCGTCTACTTACAATATTAATAAGACCCTTTCTGCAAATTTTTTCTGGATTAGCATAAAGCACATAGAAGAATAAGCTTTTTAACAATAATTTATTGTAAAGATGTAGAGAAACTCATGTGAATGGAACACATCAGATTTTTTTAATTTATTTATTTAAGGTATCTTTATAACAACAAAGGTCATCAGCGACCACAATATTCTTACATGTCAAGATCAATGTATATAAAATTTAATACAAATATATTACAACTGTGGTCATAAACTTAACTATTTGAACTGTGGTAACAGTAAAACACAGTACATGTAAATTGGTGAACAATTATAATAGTATCGAACTCTGGTTATAACAATTAATCACATTATATAAAAGACAACATTTGTGATACCTCCATTAACTTGATAGCTTTTCTGCGTCCTTCGTGGTGTTAAAAATGGAATACAGATCAGTCTTGAGGTTTAAGTTGCTTGTGTCGTTGAGTAAAGCAGGGCACTCGAGGATAAGGTGACATGTTGATAGACTTCTGGAGCTGACCATTTCGGGCAAGGATCTTTGGTTGTTTTCTTCATCAGATAGCCATGGCTGAGGTTGAAGTGGCCGATGCGCAACCTGGTAAGTAGGACTTTTTGTTTTCTTCGGAATTTAAAGTGTGATATTGCTGGTTCTGTAACAGCTTTCCTAACCAGCTGCAGTTTTGAGGGCGTAGATTTCCACTGTTTGTCCCAGTGGTTCGAGATATAGCTTTTAAACATTTTTTTTAACATCCTGAAGTGTACCATTTAATCCAGCTTCAATTTGTTGCAGCCTCGTAGCATATTTAATTGCCACATCTGCGTTTTCATTTCCGGTAATGCCTTTATGTAATGGAAGGCGATTACTCCTTGTTGCCCGCCAATTGTCATCTATTGTTGCGAAGCTGTTGCCTTGTCAGTCAGTCTTTCTTTGAAAGTAGCCACTTATGAATTATGACGACTGGCAATTAAATTTGTGAATTAAAAACAATCAGTTGGCGATTATATGGATTTTGCCCTACCTTTTAAAGTAATTAAATATATTTACTAACGAATTATCGTCTTTAGTATCTGAATAAGTGATTTTGCAGTACGTTGTTACGTTAGAGTGTTAAACATTTCTTCACTAAGGAAGTGATCAACAATGTTTACCTATGCTGAATGCATGCAAGAGTCACGCTTTCATCTTTACAGTAAGCGCATTTTAGTTGACTGCCAATTACACATAACCTAACACTTAAGACTTTATATCATTACTTAATTCAAATTTATAAAAAATAAATAAAAATACCAGAATATTTAAATACAAGCGCTTAACCTTTAACTATTATCTTAAACTTAATTGATTGCAAGTTTTAAATATGCATATTAATTCCCAATAAGGCTTAAATTATTAGTATTTATAACAATGGGTCATTGCCTTAAGAATTCTACATATTCATTTAAACTCAAGTTTTTAAAATCATTTCATTTATATACCACCTTTAACTCCTACCACTTTTGATATTAGATTAATCGAAGTATGGAAAATCGTCCAATAAGAATTTTACACATTCAATCTAACTCAATTTTTACCTTCTCTCCACGTACTATGTACATAGTGTATAGAGGAGGTATTGCATTCCACCCAAAAATTCGATACCGCGATTTCACCCGAAATACATGTTTTGGGTCCCACTGAATACAAAAAAAAAGCATTTTTAAAAAAATGTCCGTGTGTCTGTTGACAGCATAGCTCAAAAACGAAAAGACTGTTGAATACCAAACTTAGTATTTAAGTTTGGTAGCTTTCAAGGATGCGAAACGAAGATTTTCAGGAAAATCCCCTACCCCCAACTATGCTTTACATGGAACGGTTTTTGAAAATTTTGATTTTCTCAAAAATGGCTGTAACGACTTTTATTAAAATATCGTAGATTAAAGATATTTATATAACAAATAAAATGTATATCTTGAATTTTCTGGGAATAGCCTCTGAAGACTACTTTATTCTGGATGAATTTTACGGAATTTGGCATAACTGTTAAACCGTAAGAGATGCACAAAAACTTACCACACAGTAAATGTAAAGCTCGTTAAAACACATAATTTATGTTACATACATTTTTTCATGTAGTTGATAGTTTTTTAGGTGTTCCTTATTATTGGTTTCAGCTTTGAAAAACATACTTTTCTCGTACAGGAATTTGTCAACTCCTATCCATACAAACAAAGGAACTTCAGTCACATAGCAACCATCTTTTGACTATCACTTTAACCTATGGTACTCCCTTATTTCGCTTCTACTTACAGGGAGGCACGTAATAAGACTATTTGTGCTAATTTTTTCTCGATTAGCCTGAAGTAAATAGAAGCATCAGCTTTTTAATAATAATTTGTTGCAGAGATGTAGAGAAAGTCATGTGAATGGAACACATAAGATTTTTTTAAACAACAGTATACACTGATATGATATATTTATGCCAATCTATTAGGAAGTTTACGCATAATTGACCCTCCTATACTGTTTTTTCAACAGGATGGGGCGCCCTGTCACATTTTACGCGGGTCAACCTCACGAATTCATGAAAGATTCGCAGAAGAAAGGAATGCCAGCAAAGGATTGTAGCCACCGCCTTCGCCGGACTTAACCATTTGTGACTTTTACTTGTGGGGCAATCTAAAGGGAAAATAACAAAAACTTAGAAGACTTGAAGAACAATATTTATAATGAAATTTTCAGAATTGGTTAGCAGAGTTGCGGAAAGTGTATACTAACATGTTAGGGCGCGCGCATAATTGCATAGAAGCGCAAGGAGCTCATTTTAAGCACCTAATGCAATGTACTGTAAAGACAAGATCAATTCAGCAAACACAGACCTTTGAATTAGATTATTTTTTTATTATCTAATTACTACGTGTTTATCTACTTGTTGTATTAGCACCTAGTGGACAACAATTCGTGCAAGCAGTCTGTATTCGGACCCGATTTCCATGATTTATTTGTTTCATGCAGGTTCTTTTATAGTAGGTTTCTTTTCTTCATATTACAGTGCAACGTAACCGCTGAGCCTTTCAGTGAAACTTGATTCCAGCACTAACTTCGGCAGCATGATATAGAGGTGTCAGCATTCCTGCTATTGCATGTGGTGCTAATACAGCGCAAATCATGAACTGTGGCACTGTCAGCTCATGAAGCAGATGAGAAGCATGGTGTGGGGTACCATTCCCATCCCAGGATCTTCTTACCATCTGAACCAGGCTGGATTGCTGAGGTAACTAGACCAGAATGGACCTTCTAAACATCTGGAGCAGAATGTACTCTCAAGCTATTCTTCTTCTTTTTCTTCTTCAGTATCATCATCTCTGATCCTAAGGTCGCGGGTTCACACCGGGCTCAGTTGATGGTAATTCTAAGTGTGCTTAAAAGCGGCAACCCCATGTTCGTATATTTATTTACATGGAAATAATGCAAGATGAGATTCCGGAACTCCGTTGACACTGGATCCTCATTGCTGTGATTTTAACAATTGACAACTCAATAGTAAACTAACTGTCTTCTTCTTATGATTATTATGATGATTATTATTATTATTATTATTATTATTATTATTATTATTATTATTATTATTATCATCATCGTCATCATCATCAAAAGGGGTGTCTGCAAAAGAATACGAAGCCTTAGAACGTAAGGTTATATAATCCACATTTAAATGTCATATTTTTTAATGTTTGAACATAATATAAACAAACAATTTTTATATAAAAACATATTTAAATATTTCAAATAAGGTATTTAATTTTATTAACCCTGTTTTTGATAGGGATAATAAAGTCGCTAACTCCAACCCATTAAGAGCCAATGTTTACTTTTACTTAAAAACAATGTATATAACAAAAACTAGTTTAGTTTACACTATGTTAACAATATTGTTTCTTCTCGCGCAGTAGCTCGAAATCGCTCGGTGTGTAAATAGATCGCAAGGCATTAATGGTGCTAAAACATATTGTAGTACTTAAGATATACATTTCTAAGCAATTAATGCATTTATGTTTAAATTGTATTCTTTAAACCTCGTTCAAAATATTAAATTCAAAGGAATAAATGCAGAAATATATTTAGGTTGTCAAAAGTTATTTATTGTTTGTGATTAGGTTTGAAATATCTTTGTCAGAGTGCTATATCGCACTTTTACAGAATATTAGTGGTCTACCTCTGCAGCCTTCCATCTGTGAATGTCTTCATGAGCCATAAAAATGCCGTAATTTGTAATTAAATCAGAGTACATTTTGGTCACAATATTTTACGATTATTTTACCTATTGCAAGGTGTTGTGAAGGAAGCATTATTCCACTGAAGGTATTCTGGAATAAAGTATTTAGAATAAATATAAATGGTCTCACTTTGAGTCCTTTATGTTGCCACTGACCATAAGCAAGAACATTGTTGTTGAAACCAGAATAGGAAAACACAAATCTCATCAGGGTTGATGGCAAGTCAAAGATTGTTTTATACGAGGCTGCATGCAATATTGCTTCTTGAACAGTGAATTCAAATACATCATTAGAATCCTTCATTTTCTCTTCAATTTCAAATGGTGAGCAAATGTTTAAACGTAATGTAGCTTCCCATTTTTTTTTTCTTTCTCCACACGTACAATGTACATAGTGTATAGAGAAGGTATTGTATTCCACCCAAAAATTCGATACCGAGATTCCACCGGAAATACACGTTTTGGATCCCCCTGAATCCAAAAAAAGCATTTTTGGAAAAAGGTCCGTGTGTGTCTGTGTACAGCATAGCCCAAAAACGAAGAGACCGTTGAATACCAAACTTGGTATTTAAGTTTGGTATCTTCCAAGCATGCGACACGAAGATTTTCAAGAAAACCCCCTCAGGCCCAACTACCCTTTACATGGAACTTTTTTTTGAAAATTTTGATTTTCTCAAAAATGGCTCTAACGATTTTGATTAAAATGTCGTATATTAAAGATACTTAGCTGACAAATAAAATGCATATCTTGAAATTTCTGGGAATAGCCTCTGAAGACTACTTTATTCTGGATGAATTTTGCGGAATTTTGCAATACTGCTAAACCGTAAGAGATAAACAAAAACTTACGACACAAAAAATGTAAAGCACATTGAAACACATAATTTATGTTATGCACAGTTTTTCATGGAGTTGGTCGTTTTTGAGATATTCCTTGTTTTTGGTTTCAGCTTTGAAAAACTTATACTTTTCTCATACAGGAATTTGTCAACTCCTGTCCATAGAAAGAAAGGAACTTCAGTCACATAGCAACCAGCTTTTGGCTATCACTTTAACCTATGGTACTCCCTTATTTCGCTTCTACTTACAAGGAAGCAAGTAATAAGACTATTTCTGCTAATTTTTTCTCGATTAGCATGAAGTAAATAGAAGTACAAGCTTTTTAACAATAATTTGTTTCAGAGATGTAGAGAAGGTCATGTGAATGGAACACATCAGCTTTTTTCATGTAAGGTGTGTTCAATAATTGCTGTGTACGATGCAGAAATGTTGTCTCTATTTTGTTGCAGATTTTTCTTTTTTAAAATTGTTTTTTCGAGTCTAGAACTGGTAATTTCAGCAGTTCATCCTTTCAGAAGTAGTAGCAAGCGCTTGAACTTGTCTAGGAACACACCTGTTGCATCAACAGCTGCTTCATCTTCATCAATTAGATTATCTGGACCAGGAAGTACTGCACATTAACTGTATCACAATTCAATCGACAAAGTTACCGTCACCAACTCTAGTGTTTTTTCCATTGCAGTTCCTTTGAATACTACGTCGTAATTGTTGTGCCTGTATCAATAAATGTAATATAGAATGACTTAACTATTATTCACTAATAATTATTAACAATAATGCCTTAAGTATGAAGAATGTATGCTTCTCATTTTCTGTTAGTTTTGAATTGTGAAATTATGCTTGTAAAGCGTAACGAAATTGTATAACCATATGATATTTTTAAAAAGCAATTACTTGCAGTTTTCACTCTTCAAATACACATACAATACTGTTGGATAGACGCTAATTCGCTCTTATTTCAAACAAGTAAGCCTAGAGACTAATACACGTTAAGATTGCCTGCTTACTGCTACAGAGGCAACAATTCTGTCTAACGAGCCACACGAAGTTTTTCATGAGCTGGTGCGAAGCTAACACAAGCCAAAGCAGCCCTATAAGTAGATCGCTTGTCTTTCAGTTCATGTTATCAATCCTAGAATTGATCACATCTGTGGTTTATTTGAGTGCTGCAATAATCAGAACCTTAGTAAAAAAATCTGATATGTTCCACTCACATGACTTTCCCTATATCTCTGTTAGAAAGCTTATGCTTCTCTTTACTTCATACTAATCGAGAACAAATTAACAGAAATATAGACTTATTACTTGCGTCCTTGATAGTAAAAGCGAAATAAGCGAGTACCATAAATAAAAGTGTAGTCAAAAGCTGATTGCTATGTGACTGAAGTTCCTTTGTTTGTGTGGACAGGAGTTGACAAATTCCTGTATGAGAAAAGTATGTTTCTTAAAGCTCAAACCAAAAAATAGGAATCTCTAAAAATACGATCAACTCAACGGAAAAAAAAAAGATATAACAAAAATTGTGTATTTTAATGTGCCCTCATTTTTTGTGTTGTAGGTTTTTATCTATCTCTTACGGTTTAACAGTTATGCAAAATTCCGTAAATTTCATCCAGAATAAAGAAAGCTTCAGAGGCTATTCCCAGAAAATTGAAGATGTACAGTTTATTTGTCATGTAATTATTTTTAATGTACGATATTTTAATCAAAATTGTTAGAGACATTTTTGATAAAATCAAACTTTTTGAAAAAATGATCATGTAAAGGGAAGTTTGGGGTGGGGAGGTTTTTCTCAAAATCTTCGTGTCGCATCCCTGGAAGATACTAAACTTAAATACCAAGTTTGGTATTTTACCGACTATTCGTTTTTGAGTTATCGTGTTCACAGACACACGGACACACACAGACCTTTTTCTGAAAATGCTTTTTTGGATAAGGGGACCCTAAAACATATATTTCCGGTTGAATTTCGAATTGGAATTTTTGGATGGAATGCAATACCTTCTCTGTACACCATGTACATAGTACATATAGATAGAGTAAAAATTCTTCTCTAGCACAGGAACTTAGGAGAAAAAATTTGATGTGTTCCATCCACATGACTTTCTCTACTTCTGTGTAAAAAGTTATTGTTAATAAGCTTATTCTTCTATTTACTTTATGCTAATCGAGAAAAAATTAGCAGAAATAGTCTCATTACTTGCTTCCTTATAAGTAGAATCGAAATATAGGAGTATCATAGGTTCAAGTGAAGTCAAAAGCTGGTTACTAGGTGACTGAAGTTCCTTTGTTTGTATGGATAAGAGTTGACAAATTCCTGTATGAGAAAAGTACAAGTTTTTTTAAACCTGAAACCAAAAACAAGGAATATCTCAAAAACGATCAACTCCTCGAAAAAATGTTAGATAACATAAATTTGTGTTTGAATGTGCTCTACATCTTTGGTGTGGTAAGTTTTTGTCCATCTCTTACGGTTTAGCTGTTATGCAAAATTTCGTAAAATCCATCCAGAATAAAGTAGTCTTCAGAGGCTATTCCCATAAAATTCAAAATATAATATTATTTGTCAGGTAAATATCTTTAATATACGACATTTTAATCAAAATCTTTAGAGCCTTTTTTGAGAAAAGCAAAATGTTTGAAAAAAGTTCCATGTAAAGGGTAGTTTGGGGTGGGGGGATTTTTCTCAAAATCTTCGTTTCCCTGGAAGATACTAAACTTAAATACCAAGTTTGGTACTTTACCGACTTTTCGTTTTTGAGTTATCGTGTTCACAGATACACGGACACACACGCTGACCTTTTTCTGATTTTTTTTTTTTTTTTTTTTGGGATACAGGGGACCCTAAAACATATATTTCCGGTGAAATCTGGGTATTGAATTTTTGGTTGGAGTGCAATACCTTCTCTATACACTATGTACATAGTACATGTAGAGAAAGTAACTAGTTATCTTTTGTTTATTTTTTCTCGTGCGTTTATTACGATCGTGAATTAATAAGCTACACACTATTCCAAGTTTTGAAGTAATATGTTTACATAACTAGATAACATTGTTGATCATATATGTACTAAAACTCTCCCATAGTGGCCTTATAACGCGAAAAACTCCTTCAGCACCTTATTTATAAAAAGACAGCTGATGTAATCGGTTGTTGTTATAAAGATACAGAATTAAGCAGACGGATTCCAAGTCAAAGAAAAGTATGTTTGGGTTGAAGCTGGACTGCTATTTAAATGTTATAGTTAAGGAACAAGTGGATTCCTTCCACTTCAACTCCAAGATGAAAGTAGTTCAAGGAACATCTACGCTTCAGAACAACTTTCATGCAGCGAAAGGTGAAACTCTAGGAAACCTAGCTGTTTTTAAGTCCAAACAAGTTCAAAGTCGTTGTTTGCAGTCTACTCCCTGCTGAATAGCGCAGCAGAGTATAATCCCGTTCGCGCTGCCTGCATGCATCAAGGGAAAGAAAATTGTAATCAATATTAAGAACACAATGATTTTTGTTTCGCTTGGTGGACGCTGGTTTCCCAGTATCCTGCAAAAATTCATACCGCAATGACTGCCGCATATTCAAGACAATTGCTTCTTAAGGAATTCAGTCATTGTTTTCTCTTGATCAGCGTTTGTACTTTGAAGAGTAAAATCCGGGTGTATCTATAAATCTGTTGTATATGACTTGAAATCCAATAATTCCGTGAAACAAAGGAACAACAAGTGAATTCAATTGGTGATCGAAGTGAGATATATCCCAATACGAATCTGTCCAGGCTCATTATAAGTGGAATAATAAGACGACGCAGGAAAATGTGGCTTGCATGACAAGATGCCATAACGAGGATGCCTTGGGATTACATAAACTGAGATATAAATAATAAATGCCAAGTAGTGAAAATGACTAGAAAAGTTTAGGTGGTGTAATTTAGTGTTTGATCCTATTTCTGGACTTTTTTCATTTATGTTGATATCAATTCTATTTTGAGGAAGGAGCACTCATGGCAACTGTGTGGCCGAGAATTGTATCCGAAACATTCAGAAACATGAAAAGATATCTATAGCGTTAAATGTAATATGTTGGCATTATCATTCCTTAAAGGGGTTGAAACGTATTCAAATGCATATACATCTCAAAAACGCTCGATTTCCACATTGTTGCTCATTCCCACATATGCAAAGAGATGTTCAATATCTGATAACTATGATGGACTATTCAGATATCACTGAAATAAAGATATTTTAATTTCTCATATTGATTGACTCAATGAATGAATGAACCAACATAAGTGGTTTACATATTACCTTCTTTTAATTTAAAATTGACTTCCCAAATCTACTTACCCTTCATTATATGATATTAGGGTGTACAGAGAGAGAGTGGATTTAAGTTATTAAAGCAAAACGACCAGGTCACCGGAGCGGAGTATAAACAAAGCACAGGAGCCAACACCGAAACAAGTCGCATAATTTTGGGAAACAAAAACATTTCAGTCTTAAATCCATAAAAAAAAGTACTTCTAGAAAATGATCCCTGTGTGTGTGTGTGTGTGTGTGTGTGTGTTTGTTTGTTTGTGTTTGTGTGCACGTGTATCTATGGACAGCATAAATCATAAACGAAAAGTCGGTTAAATACTAAACTTGAATTTAAATAAGTTCAAGGTCTTCCACGGCTGCGACCTGGAGATTTTTAAGAAAATCCTCCACCCCATTTACACTCTATATGTAATGTTTTATGAACATTTTGATTTCCCCAAAAATGGCTCTAACGGCTTTTATTAACATATCACATGTTTAAGATATTTACATTTGTTTACCCGGCAATAAGAGATATACAAAAACTTGCTACACAAGAATTCAGATCTCGTTAAAATATGCAATTTATAGCTTGTATATTTTTTATAAAGTTAACCGCTTCCGAGGTATTCCTTGTTATTGCTTTCATTTTTAAACTACTTAAAACGTTTCTCAATCGAGAAGTCATCTTTCTCTACTTTCTCATATAGTACAGAGAAGGTATTGTATTCCACCCAAAATTCGATGTCGAGATTTCACCGTAAATGCATGTTTTGAGGGTCTTGACTCCCAACAAAACTATTTAGAAAAAAGTTCGAGTGCATCTGTGGACAGCATAATTCAAAAACAAAAAGACCACTGGATACCAAACTTGGCATTTAAGTTTGGTATCTTCCAAGGATGCGACACGAAAATTTTTAAGACAATCTCCCTTCTCAAACTACCCCTTTACATGGCACATTTTTCTACAATTTTTAACGATTTTGATTCAAATACCTTAAGTATAAGATATTTTTATGACAAACGTAACGTATATCTTGAATTTTCTGGGAATAGCCTCAGAAGACCTCCTCATTCTGGATGGCTTTTATGTAACTGGCAAACCGTAAGAAGTATACAAGAACTAACTACATAAAAATGTAGATCTTACTAAAACACATAATTTATATCATTTAGTTTGTTTTTTTGTTTTTGTTTGTTTTTTGTTTCAATTTTAAGCTACTTAAACTTTTCTCAAACGAGAAGGTATCCTTCTTCTCGTTTCTCGTTTGTTTACTGTTGGCAAGCAAACTTTTTTGACAAAGCGACGGCTTTTAAAGGACGAGGCTATCGCTTTAGTCTGTGCATTTTCTTGTTTCCCTTTTACTTATAAAGAAGCTGGTTTTAATACTTATTTGCTTATGTGTATCTTGATTAGCATGATGTGGATAACAGATTAATGTTTTGAATAAAATGTTTGTTTGTCAAACAGCTAGAGGACGTCATGTGAATGGAACACGTTAGATTTTTGTCTTACTTACAAGGCACCAAGTAATAGACAATTTCTGCTAATATTTATCTCGATTATCATGAAGTAGATAAAATAATAAGTTTTTTCAGCAATAATTTGTTGCAGAGATGTTGAGAAAGTCATGTGAATGAAACACATCAATTTGTTTTCTGGCCATGTAAGGAGAACCGAATATAGATTTTTTACATAGCAACCAGCTGAATATCGCTTTAGTCTAGGTTTATTTCCTTTCTAGTTACAACGAAGCAATTAATGAGCCAATGTTTGCCAATAATGATCTTGATGCAGATTAAAAATTAACTTTTGTAAGAATAATTTGTGTGTAGGACATGTAGAGAAAGCCATGTGAATGGAATACATAAGATATTTTTAAGATAGCAGACACCTTATCTGTTGGGTAGGTAGAGTCAGACTGAAAAATTCAATAACATAACCGGGATTTGAACCACGGATCTCCTGGTCTCTAGCCGGTTGCTCTGCCACTGAGCAACCATGGCAACGTGCTGGCATAGCATTGAATTTTCCAACCGACTCGTATATTTTCCCGGTAAACCACAAGGTGCTCTCAAATTCTTTTTGAGATGACTGCCCCAATGGCGACTTACAATGCTGCAAGTACTTTAGACCCAGGATTCATAGTATGGCCAACTATTATGGTCAATTTGTATGGATTAATTGTTTTTCACACAAGCCGTGTGTAGGACAGGAGATGGATAGATAGACTGAAAAATTCAATGCTAGCTATGCCGACATGGTAGCTAGAGATCGGGATATCCGTGTTATTATTTATTATTTTTTTTTTTATAAAATACAGTTCCGGAGGCTTGTCAGGACTCCGGCTTTTTTATGCATTTCCTTAGTTCACCTGTTAATTTAACTTTGCTTTTTACTTTCTCTAGCCCCGTATGTACAATGTACATAGGGATAGAGAAGAATTGTATTCCACCCAAATATTCGATACCGAGATTTCACCGGAAATACATGTTTTAGGACCATCTGTATCCAAAAAAAGAATTTTCAGAAAAAGGTCCGTGTGTCCGTGTGTCTGTGAACACGATAACTCAAAAACGAAAAGTAGCTAAAATACCAAACTTGGTATTTAAGTTTAGTGTCTTCCAGGGATGCGACACGAAGATTTTGAGAAAAATCCCCCCACCCCTTTACATGGAACTTTTTTCGAAAATTTTATTTTATTAAAAATGGCTCTAACGATTTTGATTAAAATAGCATATATTAAAGATATTTAGCTGACAAATAAAACGTATATCTTGAATTTTCTGGGAATAGCTTCTGGAGACCTGTTTATCCTTGATGAATTTTGCTTTATTTGGCATAACCAGTAAACCGTAAGAGATAGACAAAAACTTACTGTACAAAAATGTAGGTCTTGTTAAAATACATAAGTTATATCCTGTACATTTTTCACGTGAAGCTTACCGTCTTCGAGGTATTCGTTGTTATTAGTTTCAGTTGTGAAGTATTTCAACTTTTCTCAGACGGGAGTGTCCGTTTTTCTTTTGTTCTACTCCTGGCCAAGAAAAGAAGCGATTTGTAATGACAATCGCATAACGACAGCTTTTGAAACATTTGACTTTCGATTTAGCCTAGTGTATTCCCTTATTTTCTTCCTGCTTATAAGGAACTAAGTAATAAGAACATTGTGCTGAATACCTCGATTAAAAAGGTGCAGAAAGAAGAATAATCTTATGTAAACATTTTGTAGAGCAGCTAGAGAAAGTCATGTGAGTGTAACACATCAGATTTTTACATATACATACACACATTTACGAACACACAAGACCAAGGCGGGACTCGAAACCACGATCCCCTGCGCCACAAAGCACGGCACTTTAGCGAGCATGGCCACGGGATGGCAAGGCTCAAATCCCGGCTATGGCATTGAATTTTTCAGTCTGACTCTCTATCCAACTCCTGTCCTATACATGGCGTGTGTGAAAAAACAATTACTTCACCTCATATGTTACTACTCTGATGACCCAATATGCCCAATCTATGTGCTTGAATCTATGTACTAGCAGATGTCTGACTATTCATTTGTACTAGCAGATGTCTGACTATTCATTTGTACTAGCAGATGTCTGACTATTCATTTGTACTAGCAGATGCCTGACTGTTCATTTGTACTAGCAGATGTCTGACTATTCATTTGTACTAGCAGATGTCTGACTATTCATTTGTACTAGCAGATGTCTGACTATTCATTTGTACTAGCAAGTGTTTGACTATTCATTTGTACTAGCAGATGTCTGACTATTCATTTGTACTAGCAGATGTCTGACTATTCATTTGCACTAGCAGATGTCTGACTATTCATTTGTACTAGCAGATGTCTGACTTCATTTGTACTAGCAGATGTCTGACTATTCATTTGTACTAGCAGATGTCTGACTATTCATTTGTACTAGCAGATGTCTGACTGTTCATTTCTATTAGCAGATGTCTGACTATTCATTTGTACAAGCAGATGTCTGACTATTCATTTGTATTAGCAGATGTCTGACTATTCATTTGTATTAGCAGATGTCTGACTATTCATTTGTACTAGCAGATGTCTGACTATTCATTTGTATTAGCAGATGTCTGACTGTTCATTTGTATTAGCAGATGTCTGACTATTCATTTGTACTAGCACATGTCTGACTATTCATTTGTACTAGCAGATGTCTGACTATTCATTTGTATTAGCAGATGTCTGACTATTCATTTGTACAAGCAGATGTCTGACTATTCATTTCTACTAGCAGATGTCTGACTATTCATTTGTACAAGCAGATGTCTGACTATTCATTTGTATTAGCAGATGTCTGACTGTCCATTCCACCCCACTGCTGCTTGTTATTAATAATACTCAGTAAAAACGTGGAAGTAACTATTCCAGAACACTTTTATCTCCGCTTTCTGTGTAGTTTCCAGCGCATTTCAAATTATTTAATTTAGGTAACGTCCTCTTCCTTGTGACATGCAATACATCGAAAGGACAGAGAGGAAGGCAGCACTTCCGAATGCGAGACTTGGGTTTATCGATTGAGATATTGAGTGTTCTGGGAGCATGCTTTCTCCCAGTCTCGCTTACAACACTGAGAATAGTAATGCCTTTACAGTATGCAAGTTCCTCTTCTCATTTTAGCATTCTGGAGCCCATAACGTGAGCTAAAGCTTTTAAGGTAAAATGCAAAAAATTAGAAAAAAAATCTGATGTGTTCCATTCACAAAACTTTCTCCACATATCTGTAACAATTTCTTGTTAAAAAGCTCTTCTATATACTTCGAGAAAAAATTAAAAGAAGTAGTGTTATTACTTGTTTCCTTGTAAGCAGAAGCGAAAAAGGGAGCATCATTGGATAAAGAGATAGTCAAAAGCTGGTTGCTATGTGACCGAAGCTCCTTTGTTTGTATGGATAGGAGTTGACAATTTCCTGTATGAGAAAAATATGTTTTTCATTGTTGAAAACAAAAACAAGGGATATCTTAAAAACGATCAACTCCACGAAAAAAACTTATATTACATAAATTGTGTGTTTTAATGTGCTATACATTTTTTTGTGTGGTAAGTTTTTGTCCATCTCTTACGGTTTAGCAGTTATGCAAAATTCCGTAAAATTCATTCAGAATAAAGTAGTCTTCAGAGGCTATTCCCAGAAAATTCAAGATATATATTTTATTTTTCAAGTAAATACCTTAAATGCACGAGATTTTAATAAAAATCGTTAAAGCCATTTTTTAAGTAAATCAAAATTTTCGAATTTTTTTTACATTTAAAGGGTAGTTTAGGGTGGGGGATTTTCTTGAAAATCTTCGTGTCGCATCCTTGGAATACACCAAACCTAAATACCAAGTTAGGTTTTTAACGGTCTTTTCATTTTTGAGCTATGCTGCCCACAGACTCACGCTCACACAGACACACACACATACACACAGGCGGACGGACACACACGGACATTTTTCAGGGTGAAATCTCGGTATGGAATTTTTGGGTGCAATACAATACTTTCTCTATACACTATGTACATAGTACGTACAAAGAAAGTAAAAATGTTTGCCTAATTAAATAATGTAATGGTTGTAGTTCAATTTCCTGTTATTTTATTACCATGCGGTGCTTTAACCCGTAACACGTGACGAGCAAATAAGGTTTTCTATCATATGATGTTTTAAAATTCCTAATATTGTTTTAGATATTGATTTTTAAAATCAATTGTATTATAAACTTTCCTGAATTTTTGTCTGTTTTACCTCTAGAACTAATTGTGGTACAATAAATGCATGATACTTCTGTTCCTGATACTTAAATGCATATCTTTAAAAATAAACGTTTTCATCATTTTCATCGTGTGGAGTGATTTGAATTTGGTGCCAGATGAATAACTCAAAAACTACTTACGATACAGAAACCAAAATTTAAAGCATGCAACTACTGTACAGCATAAATGCATGTTTAGAATTTCAGCCTGATTAGTTGAAAACTTTTGGATTTAGGAATGTCACAGTTGCATTGCCTTAAATATGTGAAAGTAAAGGCTCTTTCTCTTTGTGGGAATTGAAGTCATTAATTTTAGCAATGGGCTTGCTTGCAAAGCGCAGTAATAGTTGATCCCTGCTGCGATATATTTCAACACCAGGAAACAAGAAGATAATCTATGTCTTTTTCGACGAAATACCACAGATCTATAGTGCATTTTGGAGAGTGTTTGTCCTGCATAATCTAAGACATCATATTTCGATAAATCATTTCTCTATCTTTCAGTGGCGTGAGTAATGATAATCACTGCCAGCTGATTCAGGTAGCAACTCTGAGACTTGTATTTGAAACCTCTTGGGCTCCAATATCGAATATCCTGACTATATTTTCCTGATATTTATGTTTATTAGGCAAATGGTGAGATGAATTCCTATTCGCCATTCTCAATTATTTCATGTTCGCTTCAAGTTTCAGGGGTTTAAAATGTATGGTGGATGTGCTTTTAAAAGAGAACAAGTTGTAGCCTTACACCCATACCTAGGACGTGCAATAGTTCCATATAGGAGTCAATAGAACCTCTGTCTTAGGGCCATGCTACTGATGTTCACAATCTGGAAACATTAGAGAGTTCCTGCACTGTTGTGCTGACATCTGCCGACCAAGTGCTACTTAACCTTTAGTAATAACACATGCATCCTCCTGTAGCAATAATCTATCATCCATCATTTTAAATCTCCATTTCATTCAAAGTTTTAAATATTAATAGGTATTCGTGGTGTTTTTTAATTACGGCGGATGATTTGTAGCATTCTATATCTAAGGTGTAAAATATGGGATTAAAGTATTTAAAAACTGACACATGGAAGTTCTTTTATACTGGTATCATCAAACTTTTTTCTGGTTTCCTGAATTTTCTACAGTTATTCGGAAAATACTTTGTTACCCGAGACTTAAAACCAGCAGGAATTATTATAGGGTGTCCTATTACTTTTCCAACACTTTCGCTTCCCCTACTAGTTTAAAACTACATCACATAATCAATCTAAATAAAACATTTCATACGTACGTTTTGCCTCCTTTTCATATTTGAACCCCTTTTTCGCAGAAAAAATCTTGTAGGTACTTCAGCTAAAGGCAAGTTTGTAAATTAATAGGAATTATTAATTAAAACTTTCAACATCTATACTCCTCCTTATTTTAACCCCATATATGTACAGATACAATTTTTTTTTTTACTAAAATGGACAAAACTTACGCTTTCGAATACAGAAAAATAATGAGAACACAACAGCGATGTGTTCAAAATTTACTTTTATGTATTGGTTACGAAATGATTACTTACAAATTACTAGCATATGCATTACAAACAAGTGATAACATATTAGGAATAAACGAAGAAGAAAGGAACACAAAAGTATCCTGAAATCATTCAACGCTCAATATATGCAATGAAACTTCAGAAAACAACGTTTAAATAAAACTGCAGTTTAGGGGTCAGGAGCCGTCGCAGCGACTGCATATGTTTAGGAGTAAAGAAGTGGCAGCATTTTATTTGTTGAATTCTTATTTTCCTTCTAACTTTTTAAATCCTTGTATAAATAATTATTTCGTATACGTGCCTCTCTCCGGTCGTTTGTGGTGGTTTATGACGATGAGAAGTTTTAGTGTCTATGTACATATGTAATTGTTTGTTGGAATGGATGTGTATCTATCGTATGTTTGGTTGCATATGGAGGTTTACCTTTCGTATGTTTTCATTGGTACGAATGATTACCAACTCTTTAAGAAATAAGTGAAGACGGAGGCAGAGGAAGATCGCGCAGAAACATGGCAGGTCGTATTACGTCACCATTCCCAGTGCATAGCATTTACAGATATACAGTAAAGGAATGCAGTCGTTGAGTCTGTTAATCCGGTAGGCGGGTCGTAGACAAGTCAAAATGCAAATTCAGCCCCTTGTGGATTATGGACGTGTTATGTTGGGTATAAAAGAAATAGCATGTTAAACTATTGTAGACTGTTTAGTTTATTCTTATTTACATAATTATGCTGTTTTGATAATTTGATGCCCAGGCTTTCTTTCCGTGTTATCTCTCCTGTTTAAAACTAGCCATGCCACACTAGCGACCTCACCTGAAAACTGAACTCTTTCGTCGCACACTAGTTTTCGTTAATTTGTTTTTGAGCTGAAAAGTTTTCACTTAACTATGTTTGTCTGGGTATGAATGTTTATCTTTCATGTTCGTGTTACTATTCTGGCTTTCATGTTATTGTTTGTGCATGTTTATCGTGGTCTACTTTAGTCATATGTATATGAGGCATTGTTTTGCACCCAAAAATTCGATACTGAGATTTCACCGAAAATAGATGATTTGGTACCACCTGAATAAAACAAAAATGTCCGTGTGTGCGTATGTGTGTATGTGTGTGTCTATGATAGATAGCTCAAAAACAGAAGTCCGTTATATAGCAAACTTGATGTTTCAGTTCAGTATCTTCTAAGCATACGACACAAAGATTTTCAAGAAAATCCCCCCCCCCCACTTTCAAATACCCATTACATGGAACAACTTTGGATTTCTCAAAAACGCCTATAACATTTTGATTAAAATCTCTTATATTTAAGCTATTTACCTAACAAATAAAATGTCTATCTTAAACTTTTGGGAATAGCCTCTGAAGAGCTCTTCATACCGGATGATTTTTTTTTCTGAATTGTGCATAACTGGTAAACCGAAAGAGATAGAGAGAGAGAGAGAGAGAGAGAGAGAGAGACAAAAATTACTAATTAAAAACGTAGAACTCCTTAAAACACATAATTTATGGCATATACATTTTTTCGTGGAGTTGACTGTTTTCGAGATGTTCCTTGTCATTAGTTTTAAAATACTTAAACTTTTCTCATACGGGAACTTGACAATTCCTGGCCACGCAAAGAAATGGATTACATTGCCATAGCAACCACATTTTTAAAATATTTTACTGTCGGTTTAGTGTATTCCTTTATTTCCCTTCTTCTTATAAGGAACCAAGTAATAAGACAGTTTCTGCTAATGTATATCGCGTTTAGCATGAAATAGATAGAAGAATAAGCTTATTAAGAATAATTTGTTACAGAGAAAAGAGCACATCGAATTTTATATTCTTAATGTGTCAGCAGATCTGATATTTTGCTAATTATAGCAGGGTGCACCCATTTATTATTGTCAGTGTTATATAGCGTTTAAATTTTCTAATGCAGAAGAAAGATGTAAATTGTTTAATTAAGTACTTCGCTGTTATTTGGTTTCACTTTATATGACTGGGCTTTAGTCACTGTATTTATGCACATATAAAAGTTTACATCGTCCGTTACTTTTTGTTTGTTTTTTAGTTTAACGTCCTTTAGCCTGGTTGATCATATCCGACAATGAATGAAATTAGTGAAATAATGCTGAAATGATTTCGGGGTCCATGGAGCTTAAAGTTACACGACATTTGTCTTCTCAGGACAAAGGAGGACTCCGAAGAAAGTAAAGAGGGGGGAAAAAAGAAAGAAAGGCAAACAACTTACACAGGTAATTCACTCTAAGCAAGATTCGAATTCTGGACTTGTTGAATATCAGGCAGACATGTTATCTCCACACTAGAAAGGCTGACTTTGTATACTTTGTGTTCTGGTGTTGCAATAGAATACTGCCGATATTTTCTCTACACGTACTATGTACATAGTGTATAGAGAAGGTATTGCACTCCACCAAAAATTTCGATACCGAGATTTCACCGGAAATATATCTTTTAGGGTCCCCTGTATCAAAAAGAAGTATTTTCAGAAAAAGGTCCGTGTGTTTGTGAATACGATAACTCAAAAATGAAAAGTCGGTATTGAAGTTTAGTATCTTCCAGGGATGTGACACAAAGATTTTGATAAAAATTCCCCCAAACTACTCTTCACATGGAACTTTTTTCGAAAATTTTGATTTTCTAAAAAATGGCTTTAACAATTTTGATTAAAATATCTTACATTAAAGATATTTACCTGAAAAATAAAATGCATGTCTTGAATTTTCTGGAAATAGCCTCTGGAGACTGCTTTATTCTGGGTGAATTTTACGGAATTTTGCATAACTGCTAAACCGTAAGAAATGGACAAAAACTTACCACACAAAAAATGTAGAGCACATTAAAACACACAATTTATGTTGTATACATTGTTTTCGTGGAGCTGATCGTTTTTGAGATATTCCTTGTTTTTGGTTTCAGCTTTGAAAAACTTAATTTTTCTCACACAGGATTTTTCAACTTCTGTCCATACAAATACAGGAACCTCAGTCACATAGCAACCAGCTTTAGACTATCATTTTAACCTATGGTACTCCCTTATTTCTCTTCTACTTTCAAGGAAGCAAGTAATAAGACTATTTCTGCTAATTGTTTGTCAATTAGCATGAAATAAATAGAAGTATATGCTTTTTAACAATAATTTGTTGCAGAGATGTAGAGAAAGTCATGTGGATGGAACACATCAGATTGTTCTTTTCGGTATTGTTATAAGAGTGGGCTCTCTGTTGTCCCACTTTACTTTCGCCTGGACCCGTCCGTTGCTTCCAGCATTCTTCAATAGTTGTTCTCCGGACATACTGCAGCGTCTACTCTATTCGATCTGACGTCGTTTTTCTCCCAGCGTGGATCCTCGTGGTGACGTGGATTAGTTCCTCATCCTTCCCCAGACTATTGCACCATGGGGGCTTCCAGAAGGAGTACCTAAAGTCCTTCTATGTACAGCTTCTGGTGATAACTTCTGCATTGACGCATTAGCAATTCAGTGGCCTATAGGTGTGTTTATAGGTTGTTTCAGAGTATCTTTGCAACCTGGCTCTTTGCTTTAGTTTAGCGGTAAGATTTGAAGTTTTTTTCTTTTTAAAGGTTTTGGATGTGCGGTGTTTTCTTCCTCTGTAGTTGGTGTCAAATGGAAATGAAGTTTTATTTATGGACGATGTTTAAATGTTGTAGTTCTCCGCGTCCCATTCTGTATTAGGCGTGAAAGACAGCTTAATTTTGCTCATAGGCATCTCGATCTGGCTTGAGGTTTCTACATAGGGACCAATGGCTTTACTTTCCTTCCGAAAGAAGCCATGCTAAGGATCTTTACGCCCGAAAAAAATCCATCACCCTCTGCTGAGTTTAAACCCGCGACCTTGCGTACAAGGTAACCACTACACCACGGAGGACAACTAAGTAGACGCCCCAGTTTCAGGGTCTATAATTTTAGCAGGTGTTTTACTTAAATTAGGAAGGTTGTATCTTCAACTCGCGTTAAAATTATTTGTTTGTAAATAACTATGTTACTTGAAAATGAGATTTCATGGTATTTGTTGCTTTGGGATGTGTGCCTTTATCAGATGTACTCTGCGTTCGAAAGGTCAGAGTTCTGGCTTCTCAACTAGATGTCACGAATTCGATTCTCGACTGTGGCGGGGAATATTTCTTTAACTAAAATAACTTCTATCGCCCACAGAGTCTGGAAGTAGTGTGAATTTGTGTATTTAATCATATAACACTCAAAAAACTAATATTTATAAACCCAACAGTTCAACGAGAAAACACCAGTAGTTGTGTCCCGATATGATCAAAGAAGTTAAAGGGGGGATATACGCGAAACAATAAAAAAAGGTGTATGCGAAATATATGTGTGGATGAATTAAATGCCCCGTTATTTTCTTTTACACCAACCTTAAGGGATCCGTATCATTTTAACGTACTGGGTAAAATGTGGGCAATCATGGACCAGGAGAGAAATTTCAAGAAACTCATAACAGGAGATGAGATGATACAGTGTTATGATGTGGAAACAAAGCTGTAGTCTTCACAATGGGTAGGGAAAGGGCCCCCTTGTACAAAGAAAGCGATGAATCAGTCAAATACCAAAGTAATGATTATGTTATTTGATTGGAAAGAGAATGTATACTTCTCATTTATCTGCCAGCGAATTCTATCGCGATTGAAAGATGCGTACGCAGAAAGATACCACAACTGTGGAAAATGCTGTTGCATCATAACAACGCACCACCCCATACATCGCCCCTTTTCAAAAATTATCTGAAAAAATCTGATGTGTTACAATCACATGCCTTTCTCTATATCCCTACAACAAATTATTCTTAGAAAGCTTATACTTCTATTTACTTTATGCTAATCAGAAAAAAACAAGCAGAAATAGTCTTATTACTTGCTACCTTGTAAGTAGAAGCGAAATAAGGCACTACCATAGGTTAAAATGATAGTAAAAAGCTGGTTGCTATGACAATGAAGTTCCTTTGTTTATATGGATAGGAGTTGGCAAGTTCCTGTATGAGAAAAGTATAGGTTTTTCATAGCAGAAACCAAAAATAAGCAATGTCTTAAAAACGACGAACTTACGAAAAAAATGTAAATAACATAAATTGTGTGTTTTAACGTGCTCTACATTTTTTGTAGAGTAAGTTTTTGTCCATCTCTTACGGTTTAGCAGTTATTCAAAATTCAGTAAAATTCATCCAGAATAAACTACTCTCCAGAAAATTCAAAATATACATTTTATTTGTCAGGTAAGTAACTTTAATATACGATATTTTAATCAAAATCGTTACAGCCATTTTTAGAAAATTAAAATTTTCGAAAAAAGTTCCATGTAAAGGGTAGTTTGGGGTGGGGGGATTTTTCTCAAAATCTTTGTGTCGCATCCCTGGAAGATATTAAACTTAAATACCAAGCTTGGTATTTTACCGACTTTTCGTTTTTGAGTTATCGTACTCACAGACACACGGACACATTGACACACGGACCTTTTTCTGAAAATACTTTTTTTGGATACAGGAGACCCTAAAACATAGGTATATTTCTGGTGAAATCTCGGTATCGAATTTTTTGGTGGAGTGCAATACCTTCTCCATACACTATGTACATAGTGAGTATAGAGAAAGTAAAAACCGTCGCACTTCTGTTGTTATCTGGACATGCCAGAGTTACGAGTATTTCCCGTCTCAAACTGATTACCACTTTGAAACTACATCATTTCTACACCGTAGAGGAAATTCATGAAAAAAAATCTGATGTGTTCCATTCACATGACTTTCTCTACATCTCTGCAACAAATTATTGTTAAAAACTTATTGTTATATTTACTTAATGCTAATCGAAAAAATTAGCAGAAGCAGTCTCATTACTTGCTTCCTTGTAAGTAGAAGCGAAATAAGGGAGTACCATAGGTTAAAAGGATAGTCAAAAGTTGGTTGCTATGTGACTGAAGTTCCTTTTTGTATGGACAGGAGTTGACAAATCCCTGTGTGAGAAAAGTGCAAGTTTTTTAAAAATAAGGAATATCCCAAAAACGATTAAATCCATGAAAAAAAAAGTATATAATATAAATTGTGTGTTTTAACATGCTCTACATTTTTTGTGTGTTAAGTTTTTGTCCATCTCTTACGGTTTAGCACTTATTTAAAGTTTAATTCATCCAGAATAAAGTGGTCTTCAGAGGCTATTCCCAGAAAATTCAAGGTATACATTTTATTTGTCAGGTAAATGTGTTTAATATACAATATTTTAATCAAAATCGTTAGAGCTAATTTTGAGAAAATCAGAATTTTCAAAAAACGTTCCATGTAAAGGGTAGTTTGGGTTGGGAGAATTTTTCTCAAAATCTTCGTGTCGCATCCCTGGAAGATACTAAACTTAAATACCAAGTTTACACCTTCTCTATGCACTACGTACATAGTACATGTAGAGTAAGTATCAATGAAGAGTCTACACTCCGTTGAAGAAAGTGGGTTCCATCAGGCTTTTCAAAATTAGAAGAAGCAGTGGCAACTGTTCATTGTTAGTAGAAGAGAGCACTTTGAAGGCGATAATAATTGAAGTTTGTATCATGATCATTTAAGCAAGTCCTTTTTTTAACACAGTCAAAAGTGTTATATATTTACTGGAAATTAATGTTTTGGGATTCATTTAATAAAATAAACATGTTAGAAGAAGACATGTGTGTGATTGGTAATTATGTTAACTACTCCCTCTATTTTAATAAGTAACCTTTCGCCATCAAAGAGCATTGCAAATAGGCTATAAGACATTTGCTAATTTCAATTCTTAGAGCACTTAACGACTAAGTAATAAAAAACAAGGAATAACTAAAAAACGATCAGCTCCACGAAAAAATGCATATAACATAAATTGTGTGCTTTAACGTGCTCTACATTTTTTGTGTGGTAAGTTTTTGTCCAGCTCTTACGGTTTAGCACTTTGCAAAATTCCGTAAAATTTATGCAGAATAAAGTAGTCTTCAGAGGCTACTCTCAGAACATTCAAGATATACATTTTATTTGTAAGGTAAATATATTTAATATACGTTATTTTAATCAAAATCATTAGAGCCATTTTTTAAAAAATAAAAATGTTCGAAAAAAGTTCCATGTAAAGAGTAGTTTGGGGTGGGGGGAGTTTTATCAAAATCTTCGTGTCGCATCCCTGAAAGATATTAAACTTAAATACCAAGTTTGGTATTTTACCGACTTTTCGTTTTTAAGTTATCATGTTCACGGACACACGGACACACACACGTGGACCTTTTTCCAAAAATGACTTTTTTAGATAAAGGGGACCCTAAAACACAGATTTCCGGTAAAATCTCGGTATTTAATTTTTATTTTCTCTACACACAATATGTGCATAGCGTATAGAGAAGATATTGCACTCCACCCAAAAATTCGATACCGAGATTTCACCGGAAATATATGTTTTAGGGTCCCTTATATCCAAAAAAAGCATTTTCACAAAAAGGTCCTGTGTGTGTGTGTGTGTGTATGTGTGTGTGTCCGTGTGTCTGTGAACACGATAAGTCAAAAACGAAAAGAGGTAAAATACTAAACTTGGTATTTAAGTTCAGTATCTTCCAGGGATGCGACATGAAAATTTTGAGAAAAATCCTCCCATCCCATACTACCCTTTACATGGAACTTTTTTCGAAAATTTTGATTTTCTCAAAAATGGCTCTAACGATTTTGATTAAAATTTCGTATATTAAAGATATTTACCTGACAAATAAAATGTATATCTTGAATTTTCTGGGAATAGCCTCTGAAGAGTGGTTTATTCTGGATGAATTTTACTGAATTTTGAATAACTACTAAACTGTAAGAGATGGACAAAAACTTACTGCACAAAAAATGTAGAGCATGTTAAAAGACACAATTTAAGTTATATTCATTTTTTTCGTGGAGTTCGTCGTTTTTGAGACATTCCTTATTTTTGGTTTCTGCTATGAAAAACATACTTTTCTCATACAGGAATTTGTAAACTGCTGTTCATACAAACAAGGAACTACAGTGACATAGCTACCAGCTTTTGATTATCACTTTATCCTATGGCACTACCTTATTTCACTTCTACTTACAAGGGCGCAAGTAATATGGCTATTTCTGCTAATTTTTTAGTAATTAGCATGAAGTAAATAGAAGTATAATCTTTTTAAGAATAATTTGTTGCAGAAATGTAGAGAAAGTCATGTGAATGGTACACATAAGATATTTGGGTATTGTATTTCTCTATACGCTATGTACATAGTACGTATAGAGAAAGTAAAAACTAAAATACTTTTCCTTCTTTCTTTGAAGCTTAATGAATGTCCATTGAATGATTGGTCCCGCGACCTCCTGATGTGAAGCAGCAAAGACATTCGTTCGCTTTGTTAAATTACGTTTTATAATGTGCTGTTATTATTGCTCTAGGTAATATTTTCTAATACTTTATCAAATGCTTATCAAAGAAAATAAATACCCATAAGTTTACTGGTTTACTGATTTCATGTGGGAGCCTATGTCTTTATTTGTATGCTCACTATGTTGTGTATGCTCACATTTAGGATGAGCAGTGAAAATGGCGTCTTATTTTCATTCTCTCACAACTATTAAAATGGAGCTGCTGAGGTTGATTTCTGTTGTTTGTAATTATGCTCTCGCATGCGTTTGCGGTAGAACAGTAGCACAAAACATCGTCGCTTCCATTGGCAATAACTGAGTTTCCTTTATAATGATTTAGCTATTCTTTTGGAAATTACATTACCTTTCACATCTCTAAATTCTTCTTCAAGGATTCTTATATCTTCATCTATTATAATCATATTGAAATAATACAAATGTTAAGATTTATATAGTAAACACTAATGTGCTTGCTATATGGACGTGATATGACATCCTGTGCATGACTGATAAATAATCCATTTTACCAACAGATAACATCAGGTAACTCCATGGTATAATGAAAAGATTGACCTCTGACTTTATGGCTATACGGTCTAAGTCAAGATAGAAGTAGCTAACCTATCAAACCAAGGATTGCAGGATTGAATCCAGTCAAAATGTATGTTCTGTATTCAAGAGAAACTGACGAAAAGGATGGGGAGGGCCCAACTAAAGCAATCGGTGATGACATGGTTTTGATGCTGACAGGTTTCGATTGAATGCAGATATATGCATTTTACATTTTTTTAGAAACAAAAATTCACTCCCATTATTATGCAACACATAAGAATCAAATAATAGTGCAGTTGTGATGTGCCTGCACAGTTGTGGCATGTTAGGTGAGAGTTGACCATATTGGTTGTAGGTTTGTGCTCCAAAGCACCAAAACAGATTTTACTTTCTCTGGCCCCGTATGTACAATGTACATAGGGATAGAGAAGTATTGCATTCCACCCAAAAATTCGATGTCGAGATTTCACCGGAAATACATGTTTTAGGACCCCCTGAATCCAAAAAAAAGCATTTCCAGAAAAAGGTCCGTGTGTGTGTATGTGTGTGTCCGTGTGTCTGTGAACATGATAACTCAAAAACGAAAAGTAGCTAAAATACCAAACTTGGTATTTACGTTCAGTATCTTCCAGGGATGCGACACGAAGATTTTGAGAAAAATCCCTCACCCCAAACTACCCTTTACATGGAACTTTTTTCGAAAATTTAGATTTTTTTAAAAATGTCTCTAACGATTTTGATTAAAATATCGTATATTAAAGATATTTACCTGACAAATAAAATGTATATCTTGAATTTTCTGGGAATAGCTTCTAAAGACCTGTTTATTCTGGATGAATTTTGCTTAATTTGGCATAACTAATAAACCGTAACAGATAGACAAAAACTTACTATACAAAAAACGTAGGCCTTTTTAAAATACACAATTTACGTCATTTACATTTTTTTCGTGGAGCTTACCATTTTTTAAGTATTCATTGTTATTAGTTTCAGTTGTGAAGTACTTATACTTTTCTCAGACGGGAGTGTCCGTTTTTCTTTTGTTCTACTCCTGGCCAAGAAAAGAAGCGATTTGTAATGACAATCGCATAACGACAGCTTTTGAAACATTTGACTTTCGATTTAGCCTAGTGTATTCCCTTATTTTCTTCCTGCTTATAAGGAACTAAGTAATAAGAACATTGTGCTGAATACCTCGATTAACAAGGGGCAGAAAGAAGAATAATCTTATGTAAGAAGTTTGTAGAACGGCTAGAGAAAGTAATGTGTGTGTAACACATCAGATTCTTATTTATTTATTTTTCTTTATGTATTTGTTTTAACACCTCAACTCCATTATTGGGTATCCTTAAATGGGTTAAATAGAACAGTAATTTCTACAACCACGATAAATGGAAAAAGCAGGAATGAAATAGCGACAGGTTATTAAATGATGTGTAAATTGTTACGCAAGAGTGAAAAGATGTAATGAAATGATTATTATGGACCCTGTTTGAAAGTAATTATTTATTAATTTCGGTACGTGTAAACCTCCTACTACAAAACTAAAACCCGTGGCATAACAACCCGAAGTCGGACCAAGAAGACCGCTGGGTTTGCCCATTACAGGTGCCATGAATGGGATGCAGCACTGAGGGTGGGACGGGGTTAGTTCCCCCAGCCCCTCTCGGCCGATTAATGCTGTCTACGTAACCCGGAGCCATTAATTTTTCCTCTAGTAGCTCCTCAATTGGTCCCTTAGGGACCTCACAATGCTGAGTGCACCCGGAACCATGCCGGTACCCAGGAATGGAACCCGGGCCTCTCGCTTGGTAAACAGCCGCACTACTTTCGAGCTAAGGAGACGACCACCTCCTTACGCGGGTCGGTTGATAAGTCCCGAGCCTCTGAAAATAGCATTACAATTTTTTTTTGCTTTATTTCTCAACATAATCTCCAGAAAGGCTAATAGATTTGTCATGTAATTTAATTAAACTATCTCTGCAGTGCGATTTATCAAGGTCCTCAAAATAGCTATTACCGCATCAATGATCACGTTGCTGTGAAATCTTCGTCCTCCAAGAAACTTTTTGAGGTTTGGGAGCAGGTGGTAGTCACTGGGTGCTAGGTCTGGCGAATAGGATGGATGTTCAAGCAATTCGAACTTTAATTCGCATACTTTTCCCTTTGCAATGACTGAACGATGGGCCGGAGCATTGTCGTGATGAAACAAGATTTTTTTTTTGTTTTTGCCAAATGAGGTCTTTTCACCTCATCACTCAAACGTTGCAATAAGCTTGCGTAGCAGTCCCTGTGCCTTGTTAGCTGACAAAATTGACTTTGCCTTTTTTGGAGTTGGTTGACCTGGCGCAATCCACTGTTTTGACTGTGATTTACTTTCTGGAATGTAGTGATGTATCCAAGTTTCCTCCATGCTAATAAGCCGTCTCAAAAATTCACTGGGACTTTTAGGTAGAGCTCCACATTCCTAACAGAAAGAGTTTAACTGGTCTTACATTTAGCAAGGAATCCTCTCTGTTGGTATATCGCGTCCCCTTTTACAGACATGCTTAGGCAAAGCTTTCAGCGTCCGTATTATCCGGGAGTAACTAACTTCAGCGAAGGACGGCTTGCATGGTCCACCTGGTATATCCGGTTATATTTCATATTTCAGCAGGAAGTTAATCAATGTCTTATGTGTCAGAAGAAGGAAACGAACGGTAAGGTGTATTTTCACTATAACAATTATTAATTCTTCCTTTCCCAAGTTGGAATGGCTACGTTGCTAAAATGTCCAAGAGCATGAAGAAAAACATGCTCGGAAATGGAAGATTATTTGGCAGAATTTATTTTGTAAGCATATTTCAACTGATTGGCAAGAGACGGCTTATGAAGTGTTAAACGAGACGATTCCGACAGTAGAAAAACTCTGGCGCCATGGGCGAGCACAAGCTGCACTCTGCTCCGACGTTTGGAGCATCCCCTTATATCTTGTCGGCAGGTTGCTTAGGTGCTTGGTTGGTGCTTAGGGGTTATCTAACCAAATGGTGCCAGCCGGAGACTCCGCCGTGCCTGGAGAAACTCTGGCGCCTGGAATTTCGTTTCCCGAATACTTCTACAACACTGTGTGGTTTGGTTGGTCGTGGGAAAGCTTCATTGGATCTTGAAAAAGAATATCGGCACTGTGGCAAAGAGTGAAGACTGGTTCGGCTTCCTGAGACAAGAACGCTGCAAGTTGACGAAGTCCGGATTTATCGGTGATATGCACGGTTTGAGGTTACCACCTGACTTTGCTGGGCCTCTGTTGACTATCACCTCAACACTATGACAATGTGGTTAGTTTAAGCTTCCCGCTGCTGAGAGGAGGACTCATTCCACAAACACCACCGACGAAAAGAATAAAATTCCCCAAGACATGAAATAGGACTGACCACTATGGCTCGGTCAACACCATAAAATTAAAATTAAAAAAAAAAAAAAAAAAAAAAAAGCAAATGCACTTAAAACGCTGTTAGTCATAAAAGTGAAATTATTGAAAACAAATAATTTAGTAATTATAATTATATGAATGGGAGAGTCTGTATTTCCTGTACAAATTGGCAAACAACGCTAAGATTCTGCGCAGACGTGTGAATTTATTCCTTTATCTTCGGTGTCCTTTTATTATGTAAACAGCGAACGGAAAATTCAATATAAATCATTGGGAGGTAGTTGCACGCGATGTCTTGCCACCAGACTGTCTAAATCAATACAGGCGGACCACCATAACAGACGGATCTTTTATGAACAGACACGCTTCTCTTGGTATCTTTAAATGTTTTACATTTCCTATTTATCATTACACTTTCATTGGAATTGTATATACTTGCCCTATATATTACTCTAGGAGTTTGGGGTTAGTGATTAAAGCATCATACACAGGAGTATAATATCCTCTAAGGAGAAACTATACAAGGTGGTTCACCTGTCCCTTATTCTCTGGTTTTATGCAACCCACAGATTACAGTCGCACCTGAAAACATTGTTCCCGAGGCCCATCTTCTGCAGACTAACGTTATTGACACTGGCGCTGCAAGTTGTAGCTAAACAATAGCGTATTTGGTTAACGCGCGGTGTTGGTTTGTTTCAAGATGCTCGATTCAGGTTCGAATCTTACCAAGACGTTGACAACCCCCCCCCCCCACCCCACCGCTTTCTTTCTTCCTGATTTGGCACAAAACTAGATGGGATATCAGAATATTTGTTAAGTTGCTTATTTATTTCTTTTATTGTTGTTCTCTTTATTTATGTTTATTCTAACTTTACCAATCCAGTATTATTTAAAGTCTGAGTGAAGTTTCTTTTTCAAAACAATTAGAATGAAAATTAAGGATCGATGACTGAAGAACACGTAAAATGAACTGCCCTTTATTCTTAATTCGTATACCTTTTAATTTACACCTACATTTATTAGTGTGACAAACACTGAACTAACTTAGCACCCACTTAGCACAGTATTAACTGCTGTGTCAAGAAAGTTCCGGGAACTGGTCAATAAAACACAAAAAATGAATTATTCATCCAATTTTATTTTATCGCCTTCAAAGTAGGCCTCTTCTGAAATTATACATCTATGCCAACCAATAATCCAATCATCAAAACATTTTTTGTAGGCATTTTTAGAAATCGATGTCAATTTTTGCCGCGAATTTTTCTTTATGTCTTCTATCGACTGAAAACGGGTGCCTCGAAGTGGTAACTTGAGTTTTGGAAACAGAAAGAAATCAGCAGGAGCCAGATCAGGTGAATACGGTAGTTGTTCGATGAAATTTGTTGAGCTTTTGGCCAGAAATTCGTTCACAATAATAGCCTTGTGAACTGTTGCGTTATAGTGGTGCAGAATCCATGAGTTGTCGTTCCACAAATCTGGCCTTTTTCGCCGAAATTGTTCTCTCATACGCCACATAACGCTCAGATAATAGTCTTTATTTACCATCCGACCTTCTGGCAAGAACTCTGAGTGCACGACACCGCGATAATCGAAAAAAACTATCAACATGACCTTCAGTTTAGATCGAACGTGCCCTTTTAGGTTTCGGTTCAGTTGGAAGGCGCCATTCGAAAGCTTGTTGACTGGTTTGAGTGTCAAACTCGTAAACCCACGTCTCATCACCAGTAACAATGCGTTTCATGAATGTGGGGTCGGAAGTGGCTCGTTCTAGCATGTCTTCAGCAATCCTTACCCGATTGAGTTTTTGTAGAAAATTCAAGTCTTTCGGAACTAACCGAGCTGCAACGCGTGTCATGCCCAAACAATCGCTTAAAATGGTAGGAATCGATTCGTGAGACACAGAAAGTTCAGCGGCAATCTCTCTCAGACCTAAATGACGATTTTCAGACACCATTTTCTTCACTTTAGCGATGTTCAGTTCAGTTGAAACCGTTAATGACCGACCAGAGCAAGGCAAATCTTCCACCACATCTCGACCACTTTTGAATGCACTGTACCACTCATATGCATGTGTTTTTGATAAAATCGATTCACCGTAAGCCCTCTGTAACATTTTCAGCGATTCGGCACACGAAATACCATTTGCAATGCAAAATTTGATACAGATTCTGTGTTCAATATTTGTATCCATCGTAAAATCGCAAATCACTTTTGAGATGAACTAACAAAATGACGTACTCTAAACAAACTAGATGACAGATGACGATCAAACTCCGCGTGGGTATAGAGGAAAGTTGTACCAACTTACCAACGAATCCCCTTTTACACATGATTTTTAAATGATCAATTCCCGGTACTTTCTTGACAGAATGTATAGAAGAATTTGATGTCTAAGCAGGTCTAGGCATTTCCTCTTTCTTCTTCTCTCGTTTAGGTACAATTTTACGCCATTTTAACTTTCTCTATACAAACTATATACATAGCTGGTACAGAAGGTCCACCAAAATTGAATGTCGAGATTCCACAGAAAAAAGGTGAAAAAGCGTGTGTGAGTTGTATCTCTGAACACGCTAACTCACTTCCAGTATCTAAGATAATTGGTCCATAAAATGCTAAATATATTTCTGAACGTTAACGAGAATTGTTATGAATACCTGGAATGTGCCTGTCTTTTAGCTAGTAATTTAAATTAGCATTCTGAAGTTAGTGTCCATAAGGGTGCCAGGTTTATAGATAAGTCAGTATTTTCCAAGAATATTCCTACAGTATCCTTATATGTGATATATTACATGTAGGCTATTCAATGGAAGGGGACATCTCGCGCATTTCGACCTACGAAGATATTGTGACTACCACCCCTCCAGAACGAAGGGATCAAGTGAAGAAACCACAGGAGGCTACAGACAGGGCAAGGAGACCGCGGAAGGTGGTAAGAATCTGGCTCAGCCCTACTGGATTTGCTCAGGGAGGGCGATGAACAACTCTTTCAACCAATTAGAGTACCAGCTGTCAAAAGGGAATGTTTTTACTTTCTCCATACGCACTATGTACATAGTGTATAGAGAAAGTATTGCACTCCACCAAAAAATTCGATACCGAGATTTCACCGGAAATATATGTTTTAGGGTCCCCAATATCCAAAAAAAGCATTTTCACAAAAAGGTCCGTGTGTGTGTGTGTGTGTGTGTGTGTGTGTGTGTCCGTGTGTCCGTGAGTCTGTGAACACGATAACTCAAAAATGAAAAGTCGGTAAAATACCAAACTTGGTATTTAAGTTTAGTATCTTCCAGGAATGCGACACGAAGATTTTGAGAAAAATACCCCCACCCCCAACTACTCTTTACATGGAACTTTTTTCGAAAATTTTGAAAAATGGCTCTAACGAATTTGATTAAAATTTCATATATTAAACATATTTACCTGACAAATAAAATGTATATCTTGAATTTTCTGGGAATAGCCTCTGAAGAGTAGTTTATTCTGGATGAATTTTACTAAATTTTGAATAACTGCTAAACCGTAAGAGATGGACAAAAACTTACACAAAAAATGTAGAGCACATTAAAACACACAATTTATGTTATATACATTTTTTAGTGGAGTTCGTCGTTTTTGTGACATTCCTTATTTTTGGTTTATGCTATGAAAAACGTATACTTTTCTCATACAGGAACTTGTCAACTCCTATCCATATAGACAAAGGAACTTCATTGACATAGCAACCAGCTTTTGACTATCAGTTTAACCTACAGTTGTCCCTTATTTCGCTTCTACTGACAAGGAAGCGAGTAATTAGACCATTTCTGCTATTTTTCTGATTAGCATAAAGTAAATAGAAGTATAAGCTTTTTAAGAATTATTTGTTGCAGGGATATGGAGAAAGTCATGTGAATGGTACACATCAGATTTTTTCCTTTGAGCAAGCATCCGCACCATCTGTCCTGCGCCTTCTTACGCCACGAAACTTAGAAGCATACCTGAAATATGAGTTGAAAACACATTGAAAGGAAGATTATAGTGGATGAGAGCCACCCTATTGACTAGGAACAGCCCATGGGAACAATACCAGGGACTTCCGAATGCGAACCCTGCATGCTTCCGAAGAGCAATTTCGCTCAGTGTATACTGCATATATTACTTTCTCTACATGTACTATGTACATAGTGTATAGAGAAGGTATTGCAATGCACCCAAACAATTCGATACCGAGATTTCACCGAAAACACATGTTTTGGGTCCCCCTGAATCCAAAAAAAAAGCATTCTGGAAAAAGGTTCGCATGTGTGCGTGTGTGTGTCTGTGGACAGCATAGTTCAAAAACGAAAATAACGTAAACACCAAGGATACGACACGAAGATTTCAAGAAAATCCCCCACCACCAATTACCCTTTATATGGAACTTTTTTCGAAATCTTTGATTTTCTCAAAAATGGTTCTAACGATTTTGATTAAAATATCCTATATGAAAGATATTTACCTGACAAATAATATGAAGGTATATCTTGAATTTTCTGGAAATAACCTCGGAAGACTACTTTATTCTGGATGAATTTTACAAAGTTCTGCATAACTGCTAAATCTTAAGAGATGGACAAAATCTTACCACACAAAAAAATGTAGAGAATATTAAAACACACAATTTATGTTATAGACTTTTTTTTTCGTGGAGTTGTTCGTTTTTGAGACGTTCCTTGTTTTTGGTTTCAGCTTTAAAAAACGTATACTTTTCTCATACAGGAATTTGTCAATTCGTATCCATACAAACAAAGGAACATCAGTCACATAGCAACCAGCTTTTGACTGTCACTTTAACCTATGGTACTCCCTTATTTCGCTTCTACTTACAAGGAAACAAGTAATAAGACTATTAATTTTTTCTCGATTAGCATGAAGTAAATAGAAGCATTAGTTTTTTAACATATTTTGTTGCAGAGTGTAGAGAAAGTCATGTGAATGGAACACATCAGATTTTTTATTATGTGCATTCATGCTTAAGTTTTTATTTGTGTTTATGTTTATGAGTTGCAAATTACATTGTTGAAATTTTGAAATACCAATCTTCTATGTACATTGTTAAATTGCAGCGAATAAACAGTCAACTATGTACATGTACATTCCAAATGGGCTAATGAGCTCTTGTGCCAAAGAAAGGACTTGATTGAAAGCAGTAGCGCGCATAAACTTCTGATGCTGTAGGTCATAATTTCATGATGTGAATAGGGAAGTAACTAGCTAGAGAATAATGGGAAATGACAATGAAAGCTTGATTTCAGAGAAAGGGACCGGTTGAATAGGTACAATGAATGGAGGTGGTGAAAGATAGTATACACAAACCTGTCAAAAGAGCATTGATGTAGAGCACGAAATTTATCGTTTACAACAACCCTATGAAACTAAGCTTTCTCTTAAGAAAAGTATTAAAATCACATATATATATATATATATATATATATATATATACCCACACACACACATAAATACGTAAATACACTCATACATACACACTATTTAGGTGTGCCTCCGTGATGTAATGGTTACCATGCTAACTTCATATGCCCAAAGTCGCGGGTTCAAACCCGGCGGAGGACAATGGATATGTTCGGTTGTAAAAATCCTTAGCATGGCTTCCTTCGGAAGGTAAGTAAAGCCTTCTTCTCCGCTTTCCGGTTTCGGCCGCCCTTTGGAATTACTTCCATCTCATCCTATCCTCTGGGGTTTGGCGTACAATAAGCCACTGTTCTGCATGCAGAATCCTCTCCAACATTAAACAAACACACAAACACACACACATCAGAAGATGGGATTAGAACATTCTTCTTTACACCACTGAAGAAAGAATGAAATAAAAGCTGCCTCTAGGGGGCGAATTTATTGTCATTCCAGGATTGGCAAGGTCATACATAAAATCATCACATAGGTACCAGCTCTTAAAAAATATCACTTATGCCAACTCTATTTGTTATTCTCGTTGTATCTAATAGAATATACAGGATATGACATCTTGTTTTAATTACCAAATGAAAAGACATTCATTGGAATATGTTTGCTTTGTAGGTTTCAGATATTATTGTTTTACTTTTTGACGTGTTTAATGCGTTCTCCCTCAGCATTGTCACAACGGACTGTAACACTCACGTTCGCACTAGCGTCTAGTTCCTGAAAGCTGGGAAATGTAGTGGCGCTTCACATCGGGGACGATCGTAACGGTTCTTGTTTCATCCAACAAATTGCGAATTGAGAGATGGCTTGACGACTAGGAGCAAGTCTGCTGCGCTTACATCTCCTTGAGGATCCACTTTTGCTTGCGCACATCGAAATCATTAGTGTTTAGTGTCTGTAAATAACGAAATAATGCCGCAAACTCTGTTAACATGAAGTAGGCAAAAGAATAGGCTTCTGAAGAATTGGTATATCAAGTAACGAGAATGTGGCAGATAAGACTTTTTTCAATATATTTTTTTTTTTTTTTTTTTTTTTTTGTAGCTTAACGAACTTTAACCTGGTTTGGTCATATCGGAAGATGAATGAAATTGGTGAAATTATGCTCAAATGATCTCGGGGTCCATGGAGCTTAAAGCTATTCGACATTCGTCTTCTCAGGATAAGGGAAAATCCCGAAAAAACTTTATTCGAGTAACTCACCCTAAGCGAGATTCGAACTCACGACCTGTTGAATATGAGGCAGACACGCTACTGTCACACTACCCAGGCGGTCTTACATTGTTCTTGTCTAAGAGATTATAGCATTGTAGAAAATTTAAATAGTCATTACGAAAATCACGCAACATGAGAAGACGTACTAATGTTTCCAGGACCTCTTGTTGCTATTATTTAGCAGTAGCAGTAGCAGTAGCAGCAGCAGCAGCAGTAGTGGTGGTGGTAGTAGCCGCACATTAACAGTCATGATTTTGTTCTTATCGTTACTTTATTATCATCATATCATAATTGTTTAACGTTTCTGTTCTACTAACATTCCTCATATGATAGATGTTTGAAATTTTGCCCCGGTTAATTGATAAAATTATAGAACCCACTCCGTGTACCCATACGACGTTTCTGAAAACCGCTGGTGTAATAGATCCATCTGAGCATTACTGATCATTTTAAATCGATCCTGGCGTAGTTTACTCTTCTAAATTACATCACTATGTTGATAGGAGCGGTTGCAAAGGTTTGTGTTGAAGTTACCTAATTCCCACGGCGTATTTAAATCCTATAGCGTTCCTTGTAACACAATCATCCTTGACCGGTACTAACGGAGGTTACCTGGGGTTACTACTCACTTCAAGCTGTCCACTTTGATTTTTTTATTACAGCAGGCTCTTTGTGTATCAGCAGTCGCAACAGTGGGACACCAGTTTTCATTATTACTTTAGAACATGTGTTATAATTTAAAGAAAATATTAATACGATAATGTGATATCTTGAAGATAAGCTGAAGAAGGTATTTAAGGGGTGAATTGTTTAACCTTTAAATCTTTCTATGCGTTAAAACTGCTGTGTAATATTTAAGTTGTAAGAAATCTGTCATGTTACACGTATTGTATTTTCTCTTTTTATTTACAATAAGTACTTTATCGCTTTCGGTAAAGCATCCATATGACAACGTTTTGCAAGAGATGCGGACCATTATCTTATTGTATAACAAATTAATCTTAACGTAGTGTTATGAACGACGGAATTATCAGTAACCATTAATAGCCTCCGAGACCCCCTGATTTGACACACTTGATCTTTGTCTCCCCCCGAGAACGACCGAATCACTTGCGGTGCCATTTGTAGTAAAAGCGAGTATTTGAGTAGTATGATCGACCGAGTATTTTAGCATTCCTAAGAATCTGAATCAGATCTTGAACTTCATACTGCAGGAGATGACGAGATGTCACACCCGCAATACGAGGGTCGGCTGATAAGTCCCGGGCCTCTCAATGAAAACAGCATTCAATTTTTTTTTTTTTTTTTTACTTTATTTCTCAACACAATCTCCAGAAAGACTAATACATTTGTAATATCGGTGTTCTAATTTAATTAAACCATCTCTAAGGTCCTCAAAATAGCTGTTTACCCCATCAATGACCTACTCGTTGCTGTGAAATCTTCGCCTCCAAGAATTTTTTGAGGTTTGGGAACGGTGATAGTCTCTGGGTGCTAGATCTGGCGAATGGGGTGGATATTCAAGCAATTCGAACTTTAATTCGCACATTTTTTCCCCATTGCAATGACTGAACGATGGACTGACTGATCATTGTCGTGATGAAACAATTTTCTTTCTTTCTTTTCTAAATGAGGTTTCTTTTCACCTCATCACTCAAACGTTGCGTAGTAGTCACCAGTGATACTTTTACACTTTTTCCAAATAATCAATAAAAATAATTCCTTGTGCATTCCAGAAAACCTCGCTATAACCTTGTTAGCTGACAAAATTGAGTTTGCTTTTTTTGGAGTTGGTTCATCTAGCGCAATCCACTGTTTTGATTGTGATTTACTTTCTGGAGTGTAATGATGTATCCAAGTTTCATCCATGCTAATAAGTCGTCTCATAACATTACTGGGATTTTTTACGGTAGAGCTCCACATTCTTAACAGAAATAGTTTTTCTTTGCAACTTTTGATCAGGTGCCAACAAATACAGTACCTTCTCCACCTACTATGTGTATGTACGTGCTAAAGAAAGTAAAAATTTGAGGTGCTCCATTCACATAACTTTCTCTTCATATTGTTGCAAAAGCTTATTCTTCTATCTAATTCATATTAAACAAATGCACATTAATCGAATATTCTTATTACTTATTTCCTTGTAATTACATGGGAAGTAAGGGAGTAAGCTAGGCTAAAGCGATGCTAATATCTTAAAATCTATCGCTGTGGGCTGCAATGTATTTCGGTGTCTTTGCATGACCAGGATGTAAAAAATGAATAACGATTTCCTATTAGAGAAAAGTCTAAGGGTTGGAAATTTAAAAACCAATAACAAGGAAGATCTTGGAATTGGTTTACTCTTCAATATATACGCCATAAATTGTGCGTTTTAACGAGATCTCCTTTTTTTGTATACTAAAATTTTATTTGCCTCTTATGGATTACTAGTTATGAAAAAATGATACAGTAAGAGCTCTTCAGGGACTATTCCTATAAACTGCATGATATACATTTTATTTGTAATAAAAATTTATTGTGTATATGGTATTTTAATCAAAATCGGTACCGCAGTTTTTGAGGAAATCAAAATTAAAGGTTAGTTTGGGGTAGAGGGATTTTCTTAAAAATCTTCGTGTCCATACTTCAAAGATCTCAAATATAATTACCAATTTTAGCATTTAATGGCCTTTTTTATTTCTGAAGTATGCAGTTCATGAAGACAAACAAACACACAAACACACACACTCAATATACTATTTTGGATTCAAAATATATTTCCGTTGAAACCTCGATATCAACTATTTTTGTGAAATGCAATGCCTTCTCTGCCCACTATGTAAGTATTTAAAGCGTTGTAGATATACTAAAAATGAGAAAAATTTATGGCGTAGGTCTCATTTTATTTCTTCCATACCTGCTTTTTATTAAATCTCAATGCCAGCAACTTAAAAACATTATAATTTAAGTTCATACCAATGTGAATTAATAATTTTTAAGCCACTATTTAAATATATTTTGGTTCAGATCCGCAAAAATCCATCCTCTAAATCCACTTTAGCCAACAGATTCTTACCAAAGAAAATTTTACTAGAGTTGCGAACTTTTCCGTAAATAACGCAACTGTTTCACCATAACATTTGCAAGCTGATGCTATGCCTATTTCACCCTTCTTCATTATGAAATAAATCCAAGAGATATTTATTAGCACACACACGATAACATTATCTACACTTGAAAAAATTATAACGCTTCATTATTAGTCAGCTGAGTCGATACGCATAGTATATTTCTAATACTTTTACTACACTTGTAAATGTCAGATTTCGCGTAAAGTTAATTATACACATGCATTGTCAATTGGGTTTTACTTTCTATAACATGTATGTATGTACATATGTATATAGGTAGTGAAGGTATGTGACAGTGCCGTATGCGGCCACCTTCACTTTCGCTTTGGTATGCTGCGGCGGGTCTGGAACGAGGTAAACACGGAAGCGACGCGGGAAACCGGAAGCTTTGGCTTCCACAAGCTTCCAGTAAGTTCTGGGATGCCAGTTTAGCTTTAAAAGGAAGGGAGAACTGCAATTGAGTGTGCAGTGAATTGAATTATTGGTGTGTTAGCACACAGCGGCGTGCGAGCAGCGATTTTTATGCGCTTCAGAAGCAAATGGTATACAAAAGCAAACCAATACATGGAAAATCTTATATGTTCTATTCACGTGACTTTCTCTACATTTCTGTAACAAATTATTGTTAAAAGGGTGAATCCTCTATCTACGTAATTATAAAAGAGATAAACATTTGCAGATATCGCCTTACTTGCTTCTTTGAAAGTAGAAGGAAAATAAGGGGATACACTAGGCTAAAATGATAGTCAAATCTTTTAAACGCTGGTTGCCATGTGGTTGAAAACCATTTCTATACAGGGCAAGGAGTTTACAACTTTCCAGATGAGAAAAGTTTAAAATTTTTAAAGCTGAAACAAATAACAAGGAATATTTCAGAAAAGGTCAATTATTACAAGAAAAAACGTATATGACATAAATTGTGTGTTTTAAGGTGATCTACTTTTTTTTTTTTTTTTTTTTTTTTTTTTTTGGGGGGGGTAGTAAGTTTTTGTCTATCTGTTACGGTTTACCAGTTACGCAAACCTCAGCAAAATTCATTCAGAACAAACAGGTCTTTAGAGGCTATTCCCAGAAAATTAAAGATATACAATTTATTTGTCATATAAATATCTTTAATATACGGTATTTTCATCAAAAAGTTTGAACCATTTTTGAGAGAAACATGATTTTCAAAATTATTTCCATGTAAAGGGTAGTTTGGGGTGGAGGATTTTTCTCAAAATATTCGTGTCATACCCCTGGAAGATTCTAAACTTAAATACCAAGTTTGGTATTTTACCGACTTTTCGTTTTTGAGTTATCGTGTTCAGAGACACACGACACACACACACACACACACATACACACACGAACCTTTTTATGAAAATACTTTTTTAGAGAAAGTAAAAAAAGAAGATATGCGTAATTTCATAAAGGTAGAAAAAAATGAGCAACAATAACTCATGCAGAATAGGGGACACAAAAAGGATATAGCAAAGGACGTCAATAAACCAATATAGCCGAAGCACGGAGAATAAAATGATTCATTGAAAAACTAAGCAAAATATTCCTGTAACTGGGAAAACAATATTGGGAAGAAGGACGTTTCAGAAGCTGTGGCATGAAACGGCTGGTTGGGTCAGCTAATGGGTTTTCCGCAGGGAGCTAGCAACAATAGCGCTCGCAAAGGTGAGCTAAACGAATCACACAATGTAGAAAATATCCTAATTGCTCGTCTCGATTCAGTCAAGCGCACAAAAGATGCTCTCAAGCGAAATAACGCGTAAATTACATAGCGTCAAACTTTTGTAACAATGTAGGACAATCTGGTGTTCCATTCACATGACTTTCTCTACATACCTGCAACAAATTATTGTTAAAAAGCTTATGGTTCTATCTACTTCATGCTAATCGAGAAAAAATTAACAGAAATAGTCTTATTACTTGCTTCCTTGTAAGTAGAAGCGAAATAAGGAAGTACCATAAGTTAAAGTGATAGTCAAAAGCTGGTTGCTATCTGACTGAAGTTCCTTTGTTTGTATGGACACGAATTGAGAAATTCCTGTATGAGAAAAGTATGTTTTATAAGGCTGAAACCAAAAACAAGGAATATCTCAAAATTGACCAACTCCACGAAAAAATGTATATAACATAACTTGTTTGCTTTAACATGCTCTACATTTTTTGTGTGCTAAGTTTTTGTCCATATCTTGCGGTTAAGCAGTTATGTAAAATTTCGTAAACTTCATCCAGTAGTCTTCAGAGGCTATTCCCAAGAAATTCAAAATATACATTTTATTTGTCAGGTAAATATCCTTAATATATAATATTTTAATCAAAATCGTTAGAGCTATTTTTGAGAAAATCAAAATTATCGAAAAAAGTTCCACGTAAAGGGTAGTTTGTGGTGGGGAGATTTTTATCAAAATCTTCGTGTCCATATTGATATTTTACCAACTTTTGTTATTGAGTTATCGTGTTCACAGACACACGGACACACACGGACCTTTTTCTGAAAATGCTTTTTACTTTCTCTTTAGGTGCTATGTACATAGTGTATAGAGAAGGTATTGTAATGCACCCAAAAATTCGATACCGAAATTACACCGGAAATACATGTTTTGAGACCTCCTGAATCCAAAAAGGAAGCATTTTTAGAAAAATGTCCGTGTGTATCTGTCTGTCTGTGTGTGGCTGTGTGTGTTTGTGTGTGTGTGTGTGTGTGTGTGTGTGTGTGTGTCGGTGGGCAGTATAGCTCAAAAACGAAAAGTCCGTTAAAAACCAAACTTGGTATTTAGGTTTGGTATCTTCCAAGGATGCGACACGAAGTTTTTCAAGAAAATCTCCCCACTGCCAACTACCCTTTATATGGAACTGTTTTCGAAAATTCTGATTTTCTAAAAAATGGCTCTAACGATTTTGATTAAAATACCGTATATTAAAGATATTTACCTGACAAATAAAATGTATATTTTGAATTTCCTGGGAATAGCCTCTGAAGACTACCTTATTCTGGATAAATTTTGCATAACTACTGAACCGTAATAGATGGACAAAAAACTTACACCCAAAAATGGTAGAGCACGTTAAAACACACAATTTGTGTTATATACATTTTTTTTCGTGGAGTTGATCGTTTTTGAGATATTCCTTGTTTTTGGTTTCAGCTTTGAAAAACATACTTTTCTCATACAGGAATTTGCCAACTCGTGTCCACACAAACAAAGGAACTTCAGTCACATAGCAACTAGCTTTTGGCTTTCACTGTAACGTATGCTACTCCCTTATTTCACTTCTACTTACAATAAAGCAAGAAATAAGACTATTTCTGCTAATTTTTCTCGATTAGCATGAAATAAGTAAAAGAATAAGCTTATTAACAATAATTTGTTACAGAGATATAGACAAAGTCATGTGAATGGAACACATCAGATTTTTTTTTGGTTACAGCGGACCCTAAAACACATATTTCCGGTGAAATCTCGGTATCGAAATTTTGGGTGGAGTGCAATACCTTCTCTATACACTATGTACATCGTACGTGTAGAGAAAGTAAAAAGAGGAGTGAAATAAAGCCTTTTCTAGGTGCTGAGCTGCCTTTCCGGACGGGGATAATATGGATACTTCGAAATGCATAATTAAAGCTCGGTTTTGGATTCCGAAGCGCATATATGCAACACTCAGTGGTATAAAGTAGTGGGAGAGGGGTTTGTAGCGTAAACATACACACGTTGAGGCATAATCTGTTCCAATGTTACCTCATTATATGTATTGTTCTAATGCATTAACACAATAAAACAATTATCTTATAAAAGTATAAAGCTTGATGCAAAAAAAATCAGGATAGTAATATGTAATATGTTAAACTTCGAAAAGACAAGGAACATAAGTGTACCAAACTCACTCAGGATTCACTGCAGTGATTTACAAGATACATCTTGACTGTATCGAAAGTAAAGGTTCTCCTCCTGTCACTCAAAATACGCTTGAATCATCCACTAGTTTGTTCGGTGTCGAACGTCTACCCTTTCGTATTTTCGACATTTTTCAATCTGTCCTGTCTTTCAGCATTCACTGGTTTATCTACTAGCAGGAACTGAACGACACCAGGCAGTGAGCAATGCTAGATAGTGCAACACGTTTCCTAACGGGCTGTAGATTATAAGTCTACTCCATGACACCGTAGTTATACTTGTGTGCACCGAACCTCAATCAGGCAATTTCGTGAACCTGGACCAATCTATTTATAACCGTTATGAGAACACGCAGTCCCCGTGTCTCTGAGGTCACATTTGTAGGCAAAGGGAATATTTGTAAAATGTGGTAGTTTAATGTTCAGTTGTGCAGAATGGGGAAAGAGGATAGTCGGAGTATTAAGAGAAGCGGTTAAATGCGAGACATATTGAGTTGATATAAGTATAACTTGATCGCGAAACGTGTATTGTCCACCCAACACAAGAAGGCATGAGGGGTGAGCGAGCGAAGGTGGGCTTGAACTGTTATCTGGTCACGTACCAGTGGATCTGTTTACGTTTACTACGTGTGTATATGAACCAACCTACTGCTGCCAGATCTAATGCCCGTTTCAGTAACTGCAGTGATGTATTTGGCTCTCGCTGTTAACACGAGCTACGGCATATAGTACTACAGTTATATAATATTTTGTTACTTTTATTCTTGGTTTAATATTTAAATATTTAAATGCAGAGAGCGGCAGCGAAAATGAGGACTTCTCCGACTTGGATCTTGCACGACAACTGGACTTCTAGCTAAGTGTGAGTTATGTGACAACACTGTGTATTTTAGATGAACCTAACGTCCTTGTCATATCCAGATGTCGAGCATAAACATCATGCGGACAGCAAAAGTGTTTACGTAAGTGCTTACGTTACGCATTCCTCTACCTTCCCTTCTTGTGTTGGGTGGACAGTAATCACGCAGAGGGAAGTAGAGGGGAAATATCTAATATGATTAGCAGATAAACAGGCTTATCTGGGAAGAAATCAAGGTTTTATTTCTCCTTCACACTCACCCTGAGAAATCAAGACTCTCTTTATTGTACTTGAAATTCTTTAGTCTTAAATAAGCTGTCCACTTTCCTCTCACACCTCCCAGCTTGACTACCAACCCACCCGTTATAAATACTGCATCAATTTTCATGGATAATTTTTCATATGAAACAGTTTTCCTTAACTCTATTAATACTTAATTTATCTTTTATCTGTGCTACAAATCTTCTAATTTTTTTCTGATATCATTGGAGGTAGTTTAATTTTAAAAGTATCATAAGTACTTCTTTCCACCAATGAGAGATACGTATTTCTAATATTCGTTAATGTATCCTAATATTCCTTCATTTATATATAAGCTTAAGTCATACTCTTTGTTAATTAGAAGTGTAGAACCTCTGTTTATGGAAAGGCCATATTTAAGAGGAAGAAGCACACTTTAAAGTATGCTGGGTGGCAGGTTATGGGGCAAAACATTTTCTGGAGAACTTACAAAAAGCGTGGGTATTACACTTCAAGTTTCCAAAATTTAACTGTCTCACCCAAAGGAAAAAACTAAATGTCTATTTACTGGCTCTCTTTAGCTAATGTGGCATTCTACAATGGCATGAAAGACCGTTTATTACTTTCTCTATGCATACTATATACGTTGTGTATAGAGAAGGTATTGCACTCCACCCAAAAATTCGATGCGAGATTTCACCGGAAATGTATGTTTTAGGGTCCCCTGTATTCAAAAAAAGCATTTTCAGAAAAAGGTCTGTGTGTATATGCGTGTGCGTGTCCGTGTGTCTGTGAACACGATAACTCAAAAACGAAAAGTCTGTAAAATACCAAACTTGGTATTTAGGTTTAGTATCTTCCAGGGATGCGACACGAAGATTTTGAGAAAAATTCACCCACCCCAAACTACCCTTTACATGAAACTTTTTCGAAAATTTTGATTTTTTAAAAGTGGCTGTAACGATTTTGATTAAAATATCGTATATTAAAGATATTTACCTGACAAATAAAATGTATATCTTGAATTTTCTGGGAATAGCCTCTGAAGACTACTTTATTCTGGATGAATTTTACGGAATTTATATAACTGCTAAACCGTAAGAGATGGACAAAATCTTACCACACAAAACATGTAGAGCACTTCAAAACACACAATTTATGTTATATACATTTTTCTCGTGGAGTTTGTCGTTTTTGAGTTATTTCTTCTTTTAGATTTCACCTTTAAAAAACCTACTTTTCTCATACATGAATTTGTCAACTCCTTCCATATAAACAAAGGAACTTCAGTCACATAGCAACCAACTTTTTCTATCACTTTAACCTATAGTACTCCCTTATTTCTCTTCTACTTACAAGGAAAGAAGAAATAAGGCCAGTTCTGCTAATTTTTTCTCGATTAGCATGAAGTAAATAGAAGCAAAAGCTTTTTAACAATACTTTCTAGCAGAGATGCAGAGAAAGTCATGAGAATGTAACACATCAGATTTTTTTTATTAGAGTTCTGTAGAAGCTTGTGGTTCTCTAACGTGTCATAAATCTACGACACGGGACTGATGACCTTATTGCTCTTCCGAAAGAAGCCATGCTAAGGATTTTACGGCAAAAAATAAAAGAAAAAGAATTCCATCGTCATCCGCTGGGTTTGAGCCTGCAATCTTGGGAACCCGAGGTAAGCATGTTTTAGCGCAGACCACATAGAGCGACACCCAGCTGCAGAGGGAATGTTCATTGTCGCCCATTGATAGTGTTGATCGATTTTTCCTATGAAGGTTGAAACCTTACTTGCGTATATGAAAATGTATAACTCTAAACAGCGTATTAAATAAAAACAATGTTGTAGGGTAATTCATTTATTTATTTGTCCTTTTTCTGTATTATTGTCATTTTTAGGGATAGGTAATTATTGGGAATTTTGGATCATTTTGGGTGTTTTTGAAGTCTTTCAGAAGGCTGCGAGATTATTTTGTATTAACTCTAATTTCTTGGAATTAAGTAGATTTATGCTAACCTCTACTCCTATTTTTCAAGGAATGAACATAACAGATTTGTTCACTTCAATTGTTCAATTCAATTTCTTAAAGTAGAGTTTCTGTTAGCTCCTACCCCTAATTTTTCAAGGAATAAGCATAATGAACTAGTTAATTCCTATTCCACGAACACCATAAAAAGAAAAAATCTGATGTGTTCCATTCACATAACCTTCTCTACATCTCTGCAACAAATTACTCTATTTACTTCATCTAATCGAGAAAAAATTAGTAGAAATAGTCTTATTACTTGCTTCCTTGTAAGTAGAAGCGAAATAAGGGACTACCATAAGTTAAAGTGATAGTCAAAAGCTGGTTGCTATATGACTGACGTTCTATTATTTGTATCGACAGGAGTTCACAAAGTCCTTTATGAGAAAAATATAGGTTTTTTATAGCTGAAGCCAAAAACAAGGAATATCTCAAAAACAATATCCTCCACGAAAAAAATGTATATAACATAAATTGTGTGTTTTAAAGTGCTCTACATTTTTTGTGTGGTAAGTGTTTGTCCATCTCTTACAGTTGACCAATTATGGAAAGTTCCATAAAATTGCCCCAGAATAAAGTAGTCTTCAGATGCTATTCCCAGAAAATTCAAAATGTACATTTTATTTGTCAGGTAAATATCTTTAATATACGATATTTTAATCAAAATCGTTATAGCCATTTTTTAGAAAATCAAAATTTTCGAAAAAAGTTCCATGTAAAGGGTAGTTTGGGATGGGGGGATTTTTCTCAAAATCATCGTGTCGCATCCCTGGAAGATACACAACTTAAATACCAAGTTAGGTATTTTACCGATTTTTCGTTTTTGAGTTATCGTGTTCACAGGCACGGACACACACACACACACACACACACATACACACACACACACACACACACACACGGACCTTTTCCTGAAAATACTTTTTTTGGATACAGGGGACCCTAAAACGTATATTTCCGGTGAAGTCTCGGTATCGAATTTTTGGGTGGAGTGCAATACTTTCTCTATACATTATGTACATAGTTCGTATAGAGAAAGTAAAAATGCCTAAAGTAAAGGAAAACAATTGAAGATATTTGTTTCAAAATATGGATAAAACATTCAATGTTGTTCTGCAAGATCTGAAAGTAGCTGTTAAAAAACTGTTTACGGTAGAAAAGCACAATTCATGAGAGAAGTATAAACACGGTTTGCAACGAATTTAAAATTCGTTCAAATTTTTCATCATTTTGTGAGAAATTATGCGAAGCATAATATTTACCGATATTCAACTTCACAAATTGAATCATCCTAGTCTGCGCACTTTCTTCGAAAAGAAGACTGAAAACTTAATTTCAGATCCCAGCACATTGAAATGGATCTAGGCACGTTGCAGCAAATACGAGAAGAGAAAGGTGGAGAAAAACATATGTATGCATATAAGCTATCCAGACTCTAGGCCACCATGTAGCGAAGGACATTGTTGGGGTTTAGCAGCACAGAATCCTAGAGAACAATGCTTATTACATTCGACCAGTTGGGCAAACTCAACTACTCTATGATCTAGATAGTATTTTACCATGCATTGAGAATACTTTGGCCCGATGGGTTTTGGAATTCCAATGTATTGCTTTTTACTTTCTCTACACTTACTACGTACATAGTGTATAGGGTAGGTATTACACTCCACCCAAAAATTTGATACCGAGATTCCACCGGAATAATATGTTTTAGGGCCCCCTTTGTCAAAAGAAAGCATTTTCAGAAAAAGGTATGTGTGTCCGTGTGTCTGTGAACACGTAACTCAAAAACGAAAAATCCGTAAAATACCAAACTTGGTATTTAAGTTTAGTATCTTCCAGGGATGCGACATGAAGATTTTGAGAAAAATCCCCCCACCCCAAACTACCCTTTACATGGAACTTTTTTCGAAAAATTTGATTTTTTTAAAAATTGCTCTAACGATTCTGATAAAAACGTATATAAGATACTTACCTGACAAATAAAATGCATATCTTCAATTTTCTGGGAAAAGCCTCGGAAGCTTACCTTATTGTGAATGAAATTTACGGAACTTTGCATAGCTCCTAAACCGTAAGAGATAGATAAAAACTTACTTGCCTAAAAAATATAGAGCACGTTAAAACACACAATTTATGTTATATACATTTCTTCCTGGAGTTGATCGTTTTTTAGATATTCCTTGTTTTTGGTTTCAGTTTCGAAAAACATACTTTTCTCATACAGGAATTTGTCAACTCCTGTCCATACAAACAAAGGAACTTCAGTCGCATAGCAACCAGCTTTTGACTATCACTTTAACCTATGGTACTCCCTTATCTCTTCTACTTACAAGAAAGCAAGTAATAAGACTATTTCTGCTAATGTTTTCTCAATCAGCATGAAGTAAATAGAAGAAAAAGCTTTTTAACAATAATTTGTTGCAGAGATGTAGAGAAACTCATGCGAATGGAACACATCAGATTTTTTATAAAAGACGCTGCACCGTATATAATGAACGCCTGTTTCTTTAACTGCACTCTGCCCAAAGGTGGTGCATGTGATACTTTAAGCACGTGCATTTCACCGAGTATCGGAAGAACTACATGTGAATTTTTCTGAAGTGCAAAAGCATGTGGTGCATGTGATACTTTAAGCACGTGCATTTCACCGAGTATCGGAAGAACTACATGTGAATTTTTCTGAAGTGCAAAAGCATGTGGTGCATGTGATACTTTAAGCACGTGCATTTCACCGAGTATCGGAAGAACTACATGTGAATTTTTCTGAAGTGCAAAAGCATGTGGTGCATGTGATACTTTAAGCACGTGCATTTCACCGAGTATCGGAAGAACTACATGTGAATTTTTCTGAAGTGCAAAAGCATGTGGTGCACGTGATACTTTAAGCACGTGCATTTCACCGAGTATCGGAAGAACTACATGTGAATTTTTCTGAAGTGCAAAAGCATGTGGTGCATGTGATACTTTAAGCACGTGCATTTCACCGAGTATCGGAAGAACTACATGTGAATTTTTCTGAAGTGGAAAAGCATCACTCAAAGTGGAGCTGTAGGAATTCAGTGCCCATTTCACCTGTTTTGACTACATGAAGAAAATGGCGCTAGGCTTGTGGATATTGTTGCAAGAATTTCGACATTGTGATTCCTTCGATAATATTAGTTTGTTCGTATCAACAAAGCCAGCACAAGAACAGTTCTCTGATAAAGAGATTACAAGTATACATAAATACACATTTTGGATTCCTTCCTGATCCGCAACTTCTCTGGAAAACTCCAAAGTGAAATTAATGGAACAGCTACAAATAGTGAATAAAATGGTGAATGATTTGAACCGTGTATGTGATAAAGTGAATGATGCAGTGTCATTGAAAATGAAGAAGGCCATCGACAAAAACAGGGGAAACTAAACACTGTTTTCAATTATCAAAGTTTTGATGGTGAAAAGTGTTTCTCTTGCTACTGCGAGTTAATCCCAGGAGACATTGCTTGCTTTCAATTTGCTTCAATTGTTTCGTTGAAGTAGAGAGGTGTGTTTCCATGCATAAGTCTTTACTAGCAGAAAATAGAGGGTTTTCCTTTGTTTGTTTTTGTTGTTTTATTAGAATTTCCGCTAAGTTGTTATTGTTAATTGTAATTCAAAATTGTAAAAGTGCACTGAAATAGATCTTCAACAATAAAAGGTGCTGCACCATGTTATAAAGTAATTGTTAAATTAACTTGCAAATCAGTTATTAGAACAGTTAAAAATCAAATGATTTAAAATATTCTTAACATGTACAAATATTTTCTGTTCTTCTGCAATGTTATATGTTATGTAACTAAGTGGTGAAATGAGTAATTAATTTGAGAAATATTAATATTTTATTGGTAAATATTTGTTTTTATTGGTTTTATAAATATTTAGGTCTTAAATGCGTGTTTAATATTGCATTATAAGTCATTAAAAGCCCTGCCATACTGACCAGCTTCCACGTCACACACATGTAGTGGTGACTAGTGCTGACAGACAAAACACTCATAAAGGCAAGTAGAGGTTAACATTTTGAAAAAGATATTGTAATATTAAGAAGTGCATTTTGTTGGTATTAGTTTTCTCAGTATTGTTTCATATAACTGATGTTGTGTAATAATTTCCGTTTTATATTGTGACTGGCAATCTTATGGCTATGTTAGAATGACGTTAAACAATGCTGTTTTGTAAGTTATGTTTGAATCGTTTAATGTTTTTAAATTGTTTATCATATTTTCATTCGTTTTCACATATCAGTTTCAATAGTTACTGAAAAAGTAACTAGTAGAAAGAGATTTAGTAGGGCTCAGAATCGAATTTTAGCGAAAGAAAATATGAAAAATCTGATGTGATCCATTCACATGACTTTCTCTACATCTCTGCAACAAATTATTGTTAAATTGTACTTCTTTTTTTTTTTGGTAGTGTTTAACGCCCGCTTTAACTACTAATGGCACCGCAGGTGGTGACACTGATGATACATGAATGATGATGGAGCACCGGTGGAATGCGATGGCGGGGGAAACCGGAGTACCCGGAGAAAACCCGGCCCCAGCGCCATTTTGTCCACCACAAATCTCACATGCGGTCGCTTGGGATCGAATCCCGACCATCTAGGTGAGAGTCGAGTAGTCTAACCACTCGGCCACGGCGCGGCCGCTTATACTTCTATTTACTTCATGCTAATCGAGAAAGAAAAAAATAGCAGAAATAGTCTTATTACTTGCTTCCTTGTTAGTAGGAGAGAAATAAGGGAGTACCATAGGCTAAAGTGACATATATATTAAAAACGATCAACTCGACGAAAAAAATGTATACAAAATAAATTGTGTTTTAATGTTCTCTAGATTTTTTGTGTGGTAAGTTTTTTCTATCTCTTACGGTTTAGCAGTTAGGCCAAACTCCTTAAATTCACCCAGAATAAAGTAGTCCTCAGAGGCTATTCCCAGAAAATTCAAAATATACATTCTATTTGGCAGGCAAATATATTTAATATACGATATTTTAATCAAAATCGTTAGTAATTTCCAAGAAAATCAAAATTTTCGAAAAAAGTTCCATGTAAAGGGTAGTTTGGGGTAGGGGGATTCTTCTGAAAATCTTCGTGTCGCATCCCTGGACGATAGTAAACTTAAATACCAAGTTTGGTACTTTACCGACTTTTCGTTTTCGATTTAACGTGTTCACAGACACACGGAGACACACACACGGACCTTTTTCTGAAAATACTTTTTTTGGATACAGGGTACCCTAAAACAAATATTTCCGGTGAAATCTCGGTATCGAATTTTTTGTTGGAGTGCAATACCTTCTCTATACACTATGTACATAGTGCGTTTAAAGAAAGTAAAAAGAGAAGAAGCAGAAGATGATGATGATGACGATGAAGCACTGAAGAATGTTCCACGACATTTTTAAAAAAAACAACAACCTCCCCAATGAAACTGTTGGAGACCAGGAAACACTGCTATTAAATAAGCATAAAGAATATGAGGAAGAAACTACTTCGGCAAAACGAAAGTGCTCATTCTTTTAATTGGGAAAAACTGATAAAACATGGCACTACATCGTAATACACGAGATAAAGCAAAATAAAGAAAGTGAATTTTCGAAATCAAAACATCGGTTTAAAATGGTATAGGAGCACATACCACATGCTCACAAAATATATAAAAAGAGAAATTGTATATAATGTTATTAGCTTATAGAAAGCAAGGTAAAATAATTGTGAATATTTAAGGGTAGAAATACGCAGAAATGCAAGTTGTTGTAACTTAGGTAATTAAGGCAAGGCGAGCTAGCGGAATGCCAGGTAACAGTTCACCAACTACCACCTGCTAATGAGCACAGGGTTTAGGCTAAAGAATGTAAGATAGAAAAGAACAGACATAAAGATGTGAGACAGGAATAGTGACTTGTCTTCCAAGCAGAACAGGGAATTGGAAAAACAGACAAAGCAAGCATAAAGTTAAAATGAGAGGAGATTTGGGTTTTTCCAAACGAGTCATGTGCACGCTATGACGTCAGAACTTAGCACAATTTATTCTCATAGCTGTGAGGTGATGCTAACTAAGAACCAATAAGAGATACTGCTACATTTTATGGCGCGAAAGCTAGTGTCACCCAGGATCAGTATTTAAGGCAAGGCAGATCTCTTATGTTGTTACTCTATAACTATCTCACGTGAGCTTGTGTTCACGTCACATTGAGTCGCGCCCACGTTCACGTGCTTGAGTGGTGGGGGAGCGATGTGCAGATGGTTAGATTAGGCTCCTGATTAATAATGTAAGTGCTGGGATGGTATTTATAACTCATTTTGTAAGGAAACAATCTCGTTTAAATCCATGATACAATAAATTCAAGTCGTAAGGGATTATGCATTGTTTTTAATATTAGCCTCACCCATAAACCACTGAGATACGTTTAATTAGGAGATTAGGAGTGGAATCTTCATTAACGCCGGAGCTGAGGACACTGCTGGAGCGAGACACCGACAAAGGCGCTGAACTAGTGCATTGTTCAGAGAAAGCTGGAAAGCTTATTGATAGAGATTATTTATTTAGTTTATTCTGAAAGTTAGGGAACCTTAATCTGTGCACCATGTTGGAAATTCTTACCCAGCGGGGCCTCCTAGTTTTTCGGACTGAAGGCATCCAGAGCAAATTTCAGCTCATGAAAAGTTGAAGCTACCAAGACTATGTTGTTAGCTTGAAAATAAAAATCTCTCCTTTCACCAGGATAATTAGGAAAAGTATTCACATAGCTTAAAAGTGAAGTGTAATATTGGCACAATGCATTACAACGAAGTTTTGTTGTTAAGCAATGTTCTTCTCCAGAACTGCCTTTTCCAGAATGGTTTATAATGGTAGCTTTTTAATATGCAAGGAATGTATTGCTGAATTTGATCCATTTCTTGCTAGCTACAAGTCACAATATTCTGTAAGTGTTTAAGTGTTTTTATCAGTCTTTTGTTACATATGAGGAAATCATCAAAATTATGGGGTAGACAGTAGTAGAAGGAAAATCTTATGTGAATTATTATTAAAAAGCTTATGCTTCTATTTACTTCGTGCTAATCAAGAAAAAAATTAGCAGAAACACTCTTTATTACTTGCTTCCTTGAAAGAAGCGAAATAAGGGAGTACCATAGCTTAAAGTGATAGTCAAAAGCAGGTTGCTCTGTGACTGAAGTTCCTTTGTTAGTATGGACAGGAGTTGACACATTCCTGTATGAGAAAAGTATAACTTTTTCAAAGCTGAAACCAAAAACAAGGAATATCTAAAAAACGATCAACCCCACGAAAAAAATGTATGTGACATCAATTGTGTGTTTTAACGTGCTCTATATATTTTGTGTGGTAAGTTTCTGTCTATCTCTTACGGTTTAGTAGTTATGCAAAATTCCGAAAAATTCCTCCAGAATAAAGTAGACTTCAGAGGCTATTCCCAGAAATTTCAAGATATACATTTTATTTGTTGTGTACATATCTTTAATATACGACAATTTAATCAAAATCGTTAGAGCCATTTTTGAGAAAATCGAAAGTTTCGAAAAACGTTCCATGTAAAGGGTAGTTTGGGGTGGTGGGATTTTTCTCAAAATCTTCGTGTTGCATCCCTGGAAGATGCTGAATTTAAATGCAAAGGTCCAGGGGCGCCAGGGGGCGTAAATACAACCTGCTCATGGGGAAACGTAAAATAAGATCTTAGAAAGCCGAAAGGAAATCTCTTCTAATGTCTGAAGTACAGTCAGAATCTCTGGTTGGAACATAACCTTCTCACCGGTTACTGCACTATCCACTAAAATGTCTAGAGTTCTCTGAATATACGCAATTAGATTTATTCTGATTTTCATTAACTCTTCTTTTAATATTTCTCTTTATATGTCAAAGCCCCTAATCAGACTGTACAGGCGAAACCTCTTCTTTCAATCCCGAATGTAGCTTTATATAACTTCATTCGCTCTTTATAGTATTGCGCTTCATCATTCCAAAAAGTATGCTATTAGCAGCTACCACTAAGTTTATTACATCCATCTTATTTCGAAAATGTTCTACTTTACAATCTGTAATTTCTTGAATTAGATTTCTCGAACTTGCAAAACTTGCCTTCTTATTAATACATTTATTTCTGAAATGAACACAATCAGTCCAGTTACGCGATGAAGAAATTACGCAATTAGCCTTTTATCTTAGGGCGTTCACTTCCTCATCCATTGGGAACATGCACGAGTTCTGAAAGTATCTCTAATTAAAAGTTCATCCTCAAATTAACACAAAATGGTATATGATTGCATTGTTACATTCTGTTGAAGGCAAGGAAAGCTTTTGTTCCATTTCTCAAGTGCCTGACGTAAGCGTCCGAGTTGTACGTCATTATTGCCGTATAATGATTGCATTGATGTTGGGTAATGGTTACCATGCTAACTTCATATACCCAAGGTCACGGGTTCAAACCCGGCCTGATAGAGAGGCCTCTGAGCAAAATTAAGCGGCCTTTCACGCCCAATTTAGAATGGGACGCTGAGAACCACTGTAGTTAAAGAGTGTCCAAAAATAATACGCATTTACATTTTTACTTTCTCTATACGTACTATGTACGTAGTGTATAAAGAAGGTATTGCACTCCACCTAAAAATTCGATACCGAGATTTTACCGGAAATATATGTTTTAGGGTCCCCTGTATCCAAAAAAAGTATTTTCAGAAAAAGGTCCGTGTGTGTCCGTGTGCCTGTGAACACGATAACTCAAAAACGAAAAGTCGGTAAAATACCAAACTTGGTATATAAGTTTAGTATCTTCCAGGGATGCGACACGAAGATTTTAAGAAAAATCCCCCCACCCCAAACTACCCTTTACATGGAAAATGTTTCGAAAATTTTGATTTTCTAAAAAATGGCTCTAACGATTTTGATTAAAATATCGTACATTAAAGATATTTATCTGACAAATAAAATGTATATTTTCAATTTTCTGGGAATAGCCTCTGAAGACTACTTTATTCTGGGTCAATTTTACGGAATTTTGCATAACTGCTAAACCGCAAGAGATACACAAAAACTTACCAGACAACAAATATAGAGCACTTTAAAACACGCAATTTATGTTATATACATTTTTTTCGTGGAGTTGATTGTTTTTGAGATATTCCTTGTGTTTGGACTTTGTGAACTCGTGTCCATACAAAGGAACTTCAGGCACATAGCAACCAGCTTTTGACTATCACTTTAACCTATGGTACTCCATTATTTCACTTCTACTTACAAGGAAGAAGGTAATAAAACTTTTTTTTTTTTCTTTTTTGTTAGAAGGAAGTAAAGGAATGGAACACATCAGATTTTTTTCTATTTTGGATATATAACCTTTCTTAGAGCTTTACTTCCACGAATTTATCAGAATGACGGCTGAAAGTTCTAAAAAACTCCTAAATGGATAATATGCCATACAGAGTTGCATTTTATGTAAAAAATTCTCAGAAATAAGAATGAGCTGTGTCTGCCGAAATTCGTGCTTTAGAATCTATTATACCCCTGAATTTGCTTAGTAGGATTAAACATAATGGTAATATTGAAAAAAAAAAATATTACACTGATAGTTTTCAGAAGAAAATAATGCAGAATGGTAATCGTATTTGTCAGTCGCAACAAGTAAAAGTAGTAACTCATCTGGCTTAAAACTATTTTTCTCTAATTAGCGGATTTTTGCCTATTAATTTCCATTCCATAAATAAAGCTCAATGTTAATGAGGGAATGAAAACATTTGCACTTTGTTGACAATATGATACGTAACTGGAATGCACTTCTAATTATGGTGTCAGGATAACTTTAAATAAAGAGAAAATAAATAACTACGGTTGTATTTTGTTAAATGAAGTTGATCATAATGATAATGTTAACAAAAACGCCCATTGCCTAGCATAAATTGAGGGGAAGTTTTGTTTGTTAGCCGATCTTAATTTGGCACGAGAAAAGATAGGTTAGGTTTGGGTAATATTGTATTCAATTCTACGCGTGCACTCTGTAATGTTAAATGCAGTTCTTTGAGGTAAGAAGAGAAAAATATATGCTTACAACCACTTGGCATTAGCTGCGGGACCATAGGAAGTAAAAGCGGACGTTAAACAGTATCAAAACTTGACATTATAAAGAAACTAATAATTCAAATCAAGAAAAATATTATAATATACTTAATTTACGTCACAACTTACAATGTATAGCTTCTCTGGTCAGAATTCATGTTGATCCAGAAATGTTCTGCTACATATGCTACTCAAAATAGCACTTACTTATACCCTCACTAAAATAAAAGCAAATAAACACCGTGTGGTAGATAGAAGTTAAAATTATTTCGGCTATTCCGTACTGAGGGTGACGTCGGACCAATGAAGATGCGTTATTCTCTGACGTGACCTTTTTGAGGATTAAATTATTATTTAGTGATTTTTAGAGCTATTATTTGTGCTCTCTATTACTATTTTTGAATTCCTCGTGAAATCATAATAGCTCATATGTGTGCATAATTGTGTTGTGCATGTTCCCGACCGCATGTGAAATTTGTGGTGGACAAAGCGGCGCTGGGACGGGTTTTCTCCGGGTACTCCGGTTTCCCCCGTCATCGCATTCCACCGGTGCACCATCATTCACGTATCATCAGTGTCACCGCCTGTGCCATATGTAGTTAAAGCGGGCGTTAAACACTACCAAAAAAAAGTGCATGTTCCGAATCTCTTCTAAATTCACCTAAACAATTGTACTCCAATTAGCTTTGGATAAACAACTTTTATGTTCTCAAAATACAACTAACGAAAGTCGTCATACTTCTTCTTTGTTGTAACATCGCTAATATCTCTAGTGCCCTTTAGAAATGTCTAACACTTAGCAGTAAATATCTCCTTAGTGAAATGATAAGATTCAATTTTACACTTTTGGAAAGGTTTTATTAAATTTAACATAGCTAACTATGCACATGAATAAATATCATAGCACCATAAGCATATGAGTAAAGAAAAAAAAAAACAGAAAAAATTGTGCAAATAACAAACAACAGAAATGCCTCAATCTTGGCGGTAGACAGGACAGTGACGAATCTTTGTGCTCCGGCTTGGTTGCTGGACAGAAGTAGGTGGAGTGGTTTCTTCTGACCTTAGTGATGTTTTAAATTCCGACTCAGAGAGAGCTGAGTGAAGTCCAAGGAGTAACTGAGGAATGGTGGTTTTCGGAACTTTCATGAGAACAATGATCGCTACCCATCCTGTGGAGAATTTAATATTCATACAAGATGGTCTATCGGTATTCCTCTTTAAATTAGGGTTAATCTGTTGCCTCATTTTGACGAATCAATTGACCATCATCATCGTTAGCCTCACTTAATACCTCAACTTTTTATCTTATTCAAAACACCCTCTTTTCATAGTTATCTTGAAGTCTTACTCCTCCAACTTGATTAACCTCGCAATCTAATTAACCTAGTCCCACGACCCTCACATTCATGTTCATGGTGTTGGTCGAAGACCACATTAAATGTTCTGCAAGTACTTAATGCCCCAAACTGCCTCAACAATTCTATTTCTGTAGTGCTGTATTCTGTAGAGTGGAGACTTTCACGTGCGATAACCATAGCTGAATCTTGGCAAATTTCTCCTTCAAAATTCATCCTAGTTCTCAGTTACCAGCATCTACGGTTAATATGAACCTTTCGTCAAAAATAGGATACATAGCTTGTTTCCCATCTCTAGTACCTACGAATTTCTATTTGAGTTAGGAAATTTCATATCTCTACCACTTATCACGCTCATTTGCATGTCCCTTCATTATAGCTACAGCGCTGCACCTGAATTTCCATTGCGAAAGGATTTTACGGAGTATAATTATGTCAATCTTTCCCCACTTATCTTTTCAAGCTATCCAAAGCCATTTATAGTAAGTGGACTCCTGCCTAAGCTCGTTTCAGAAGTCCAAGTGCACAAAAATCCATAGGAGATGAATCAAGCAACTTCCCTGAAATGTTGCAGAAAGGAATAGCACTTATTCCTAATGCTTGCTCCATTGTCTATAGAAAATTAAAGCTTGAACCCAATGTGTGACTGAAATGTTATCATATACCACACGAGTCGGAATATCATTGCGGTAAATTGGGATCAGAACTTCCTCCTGATAGTACTCAGAGCTGATTTTCACCTGTTTAGCAACTCGGCGGTTTGTCAATTTAACTATTGTAAGAGTATTCAGCGATAATCATAAAGCCTTTGGGAAAAGTTTCCTGACATTCGGGTACATTCGTCTGAATAAAGGTTTGTTGCGGTCACTTAGAGGTATGCTTCATCTAATGTCCATGTTTCGCCTGCCAGATGTCTCTCATAGTTTCATACTCTCTATCGATGCTCTGAGATGTGACGAGGCAACAATTTCTAAACTCTGCCTTTATGGCATTTTTTCAAGTTCAAACCTGTGTTGATTACACTATTAACATTTTAATTGCTCCTAATTTGCATGTAATGACTCGTGTGGCTGAGTTACTGCCTTAGAAAAGATTTTTGACCTTCTTCACTATGACAAGAGTACTGGTTGTTGCAGGTCTCGAGTCTTTCCTTCTGGAATTAACCCCATACGATTTTCCCCCTTCTTATTGAGCATAAAACCTATCCCTTTTGGAAACAATGAAATTTCGCTCCTTGCACATCCCCATAACAGAAAGGGCGACAATGTAGCCTTCCCCAAATGGTTCGATTTGTTTAAGCATTGTTGCTAACTCTAGGCAGGCAAACCTGTGAATGCATATAGCGCAAAGCGTTGGTTTTGGCTCGCAAACTGTAGTACCAAAACACATCTGGAAATCCATTTCCAGAGATCGGAAACGGCATTCTGTATTTCAGCATTAGTTGTATTATTAAAGCGTTTAATGCTGCAAATGTTTTCCTGTGAATACGTCCATTTAAATTCCCATCCTCGTTGGTCAATTATGCACAGAAGCTGCAATTTCATTAACGTTAGGCATAAATCTCTCGTAATAACTATACATTACTGGAAACTATTTATTTCCTTAACATTTTTAGGCGCTTCAGGCTTATAAATCTTCTTTGGATTAGTCGGCACCACATTTTACAAAATTACATAACTAAGTAATTCACTTCTTTCTACAAGAATTCACATTTCTCGCTTTGCAATAGCAGATTATTCCGACTTAGTATTATCAATCACATAAAAGTGGCAGTGCATTTTAACCCTCCTCTTTCGCGCTTAAACTTGCAACTATGTTTCTGAGATTACGTAGTTTTAAGATATGTTTTCCTTTCCCCCCAATTTTCTTAATGGCTCTGAGTGATAGCTTTTCTTGGGTTACCCTAATTTTAGTTAAAATTTAGCTTACTTTACAGCGGCCTCCCTTCAAATGTTATATCCACGTTCGTTGTGTTCCTTTTCTTTACTGCCCTAAAGTTGTTATTGTCCAAGACATCTATGTAAATCTAGCCATGTTTTTGGTTTACTCTCCTCAACATTAGACAATTTATAACGATCTTAGCTTAAGATAAATAGGAATAGACTTGAGATAGAACTCAAATGCTATACAATATACATACAATTGCTATGTCTTATCATACATAGATCGAAGATCGTAGACTCAATAGAGAAATTCCGATATTTAATTTTAGCAGAAGACAAGACAGAGGTTTCTGAATGATGGTTAGGTTCCTGAAATAATACGACTTGTTAAGTGAGCGCATTGTTTTATTATTAATAGTGTGTCAAGTATACCACATGCTAAACATATATTGGCTTAAATTGTCACGAGCGACACTCCCAACAACACTGTGTTGCTGATATATAACAGCCGGTACATTATGCAGCAAAAGTGACGTCTGGGAAGACAAAAGAAAAACGGGTTGCGTAATGTTTTACGAGTAATTTACTCTCCATAAATATATCAACTGTGAATGTTTTCAGGCTTTATAGCCCGTTAATTATAGTGTATGCACTATAATAATAAACACTTTATTTTTTAAATCAGCTAAGTTGAACTGAAGTTGATAGTGCAAAATTAAGTTTAAAGGAGGTTAATAACCTTCCAGAGGTTACGCGGCATTATCTTGTATGGAAAGCTGCAACAAGTTAGAAGTTCACCGACAAAAGACAACGATGTAGCTTCTATAGTTCCAGCTAAAATGAACCCAGAACCTAAAGGTACGCAAAGTTATGCTTCAGTAACACAAATGACACCATCTAAAGATCAGGCCATTGTTATAGATTCTCATAGTGAAATCACGCTAAAAGAATATGTTCTAGACATAGGTAAACTAATCGATCCAAGCTGCATTTCAAATGCAAGAATATGCATGTACTTGGCTAATAAGACAATGGTACAAGACTTAATACGTAATCATTCTAAAGTAAACATAAAGAATGTGTCACTAAGTATTAGAGCCCTCGTCACAAAAACGCAAAGGGTTATTCTTTCAAATGGTTGTCCAACAATTCCTAATCAGCTAATACAACAGCAACTCGCAGTACTAGGGGTTAAGCCCACTTCATCAATAGTTCATATTCGTGCAGGAATGAACGAACCAGGTTTTACACACATCCTAAGTTTTAGGAGACAAATGTATGTCAATCCTAATGACCTAGAAAAGCTCCCTGAAAGTATGCAGATTAAGTATGAAGGTACAAACTACTGGATCTATTTTTCATCAGATAATTTAATTTGTTTTACATGTAAACAGGAAGGGCACCTTGCAAGGCAGTGCCAGGCTAATGACAACAATTCAGGATATCAACGAAAATGTGGCAACAGTTACCGAGTTACTTTGATGTGCTGTTCATTTTCCTAACCTGAATAAGAAACAAAACACAAACTTATTAGATTTGTGTGCTGCTAACTCTTCTAACCTGAACATGAAACAAAACACAAACGAAATCACACAAACTGCTGTCTCTGATTCCAACACAAAGATGGATACCAAGCAAAATTTAGACGCAGAATCCTCCAATCATGTTAAACATCCGCATGTTATGGATTTCTGTACAACTGAATCATTACACAAGCATACATCGAACGAAAACGCTGAAAACAGACAAGAGACCTCATTTACTCCCCTAAAACGTGCACACTCCACGAGTAGCACATCTATAACACAAATAGGAGAACAGGAGTTCTCTTCCTCTGAATCTTCTCAGGAAGGCACACCTGATAACTTTGAAACAAATAACATGAGTCATCACACAAAGAAAAAACCAAAAACAGATACTAAGAAAACAAAGAATCAGCGAGGCAATGTCAACGGTGCGGAAATTAATGGAGGCAAATCCAGACGATTATGCTATAACATACCTGCAACTACTTAGTTTCTTGAAAATTCTGTTGGAATTTCAGACTACAATCTTTGGCCTTCAGCTATACCAGTAATCTTGAGGTTAACACAATAACAAAGCTCTCTCCTTGTTTCACAGATCGTGGCATCAAAAACAGGTGCACTAGACTAATAAAGAAACTTAAGCAAAATGTCAACGTCATGGATTCCAATGAGGCCTAAATTTCACTTAAACCAATCAGCTTACAAATGGCATTAAAATATAACAATAGAACCTTAATGGTTTCTGGAAACAATATGAATATCTTCAACTTATTTTAAATAAAAATAATTCCAACATTATCTGCCTTCAAGAAACCAATTTTAAGCAAAATTGTGTAGCTCACAGGAAAACATAATCCTCATAATTCAAAAATTTCAAGGCGCTTTACGTGCAGGTGTTGGCGTTGTCACCTTTATCAAAGACAATATTCCACACAGAGAAGTAAAGATAAACACTTCTTTAGAAGCTGTAGCAGTTACAGTAAACCTATCAGTAACCATAACAATGTGTAACATTTACCTTCCAAACAGCAATGAAATAGAACTATCGACACTACATAATTTATTGGAGCAACTACCCAAACCAAACATTGTTGTGGGTGACTTTAATAGTCACAACATTTTATTGGGTTTAAAATATTCTAATCGACGCGGCAGAATAATTGAAAAACTATTAGATACAGCAAACTTAGTGTTACTCAACAACGGACAACTCACGCACTATGATTTAGCCAATAATTCGTACACCAGCATTGATTTAACTTTCTGCACACCTGATATATGCCATTTCTTCAGCTGGGAAGTAACTAAATCTATTCAAGATAATGACCATCTTCCCATTATCATCTACAATATATTTATTACAGCTTCTCAGTTGTTTGCCAAAATCAAATGGAATCTAAAAATAAGCTGATTGGTTAAAATTTAGAAATCTATTTAGTGAAAATGTCGAAAGACTAATACCTCCAATTGCCTTTCAGAAGAATAATATTGTTGCAATTCTAACAGAATTTACCGACTGTATTATTAGATCTGCAACGTTAAGTGTTCCACAAACATTTATTACGCCTGGAAAACGCCTGTTCCGTGGTGGAATGTAAAGTGCACGGAAGCTATAACAAACAAAAATCGTCCTTTTAATCGCTTCAGACGGCACCCTAATTTAAGTAATAAGCAGCAATTCCTAAAATATCGTGCAAATGCACGTAGGGTCGTTAAACAAAGTAAGAAAGAAACGTTGCTGACCTTCCTCTCTACATTAACTGACAAGATATCCCAATCAATTTTATGGAACAAAATAAAGAAGATAAAAGGAGGGAATTATGCTTCCCAGATAACGGCTATCCGTAGTCCTGATGGTTGCAGTATCTAAACTAATTCCGAAAAAATAGCTTACACTTTTGCAAATTTTTGTTGCAAAGGTATTCCACACCGGAATAATACACATTGATAATATGAGTACAAATACTAGCTGCGGTTACGATTCAATCAGTATTGAAGAAGTACAAGATGCTCTGTTTGGTTTTGAAAGCACAAGTCCTGGCCCAGTTAATATCCCCTTTGAATTTCTAAAGCAATTACCTCACGAAAATATTCAATCATATATGGGTCAATAATGTATTTCCTTCATCATGGCAACACTCAATACTAATACCTATCCTTAAACCAAACAAGGCTATTCTACATCCAAAAACTATAGGCCCATTGCAAAGTCATGGGAAAAGCTATAGATAAATGTTTCCGATGGATGCTGGAGAAGAACCACTTTTTCAGCCAACCTCAAAGTGGTTTTGGCCAGTTTCACTCTGCGAGTTATAATTTAATTGTCTTGAAAATGAAATCAAAGAGGCATTTAATAATTTGCAGTACTTTATGTGTCTCACTTTAGATACAGAAGAAGCCTATGACACACTTAACAAAAACTACATCTTAAAAGTATTACAAGATATAAATATAAATGAACACATGCTAAGCTTCATCTCTAATTTCCTTCAAAACCGACAGATCCGAGTCAGAACGTATTAATAAATAATGGCGTTCCTCAAGGTTCAATCTTGAGTGTAGCAATATTCATTGTTGCAATGAACTAAATAGTGAATCAGCTAAAGCATGTCTCTTGTTTTTATTTTTTGTACAGGAAGAAACTCATCCACAACTCAAGACATTTTACAGAAATCATTGCACTCAACTCAAGACTGGTCTAATGAAATAGGTTTCAAATCCTCTGAGCATAAAAAACTAAATGTATCCATTTTTCAAGAGCAAGGCGCGATGGAAATAAACTCAAGTTATTTATAAATGGCAAAACGGTTGAAATTAACAGTTCTATGAGAATACTAGGTCTAAAATTTGACAAAAGACTAACTTGGTCTTCACATATAAAATTACTGGCAACAGATTGTAAAAAAAAAAAAAAAAGTCAAATATATTAACCATTAACCATTCTCTGGCTGGTAACTGGGGATCCGACATAGAAGTCCTTCACACGACATATGAAACATTAATAAGATCCAGGCTAGACTACGCTTCGACAATATATAATTCAGCCAGCTCCTCGCTACTTAAGGATCTCGACCGTGCCTTAAGGATTGTTCTGAGAGCCTACCATACTAGTCCAATCGATAGTTTACATATGGAATTAGATGTATCTCCCCTTGAAGTACGCCAAGAATACTTAAGTTTAAAGTATGCAATGAAAATAGTTGGATTACCCTTCTCAAATCCTTATAACTATGTATTTCCCAAAACACCCAAAAGAGATAAACTCCAGCATCCGTTCAAATCATTACCGTTCTACGATCGAATTAATTACTTCTTAAAGAAACAACAAACCAGCCTTCAGAGGATAACAACCGGACTTCGTGGTGTTCCTTAAAAAACCAAAACTAAACTTAGAAAGTCGTTCTTGAACAGCACTAATTGTTACACCTGAAGTTTAAAACGAGATATCAGTAACAACATTCTTGATATGTACCTGTTTTGGGGCCTATTTCTCCGCAAAGTACTGTAAGAAATGTATGCTTCATCACCTAGACTTTCTTAATAACAGTTATTTTACATTCTTCACTTTTCACACCTTTTTAAGGAGACACAATAACCATTGTCTCGTTTTCTGCCATTTTACGGATTTGTGAATTTGCTGGCAATGTTAGTGTTTCAACATGGGAAAGCAGAAAAATGCCTATCTATATCAGTAACTTAGGAAACTTTCCACAGTGCAGAAATCCTCCTTGGTCTAGAGTTGATCTGGTTCCCAAGGTCGCGGGTTCCAGCTAGGCGGAGAGCGATGGATTTTATTCAGGCGTAAATGCTTAGCAAGGTTTCCTTTGGAAGGTAAATATAGCTGTTGATCCCGTGTCATAGATTTATTGCACGAAAAGAACCTCAAGTTTGATAAGGAGGCCTCTGAGCAAAATTAAGCGGATTATATCCCAATATAGAATGGGGCGCTGAAAACCACAGTAGTTGAAGAGCGTCCATAAACAAAATTCAAGTTAATTTAATTTCTGCAGTTGCCAGTTTTTCTCGTGCAGGATTTGTCACACCTGGAATGTGCGTCTATGTGCATGGATACCGAAAATGATTATATCTCAATTTTCCAAAATAAGTAACTTGGGTACTTTTCTACAGTGACATATTCATATACAATGATGACCACAAAAATAAATAAATTATATTACTTGAATCTCGATTAACATGAAGTAGAGAGACAAATAAGCTTTGGTAAGGATAATTTGTGAAAGATGTAATACATAACTAAACGATAGTGTTTTTTTTTTCTTTGTTCATTTTTGGTCGTTTTGACTGCTTGGTCTTATCACAACCTACATAATTTTACAATTAATACGTTATTTCCAACATTATAATCAATTATTTCAACATTAACACAGAAATTTGCATGTTTACATTTTATCAAACAAATTATTATTCTTAAAAAACTATACGTTTTTATTATCTTGTCTGGTTTGTTCACATCACTGCAGAAATCCTGATTTGTTGTTCACTCTTGGAATGCTGTGGACAGTCCACAATGATGTGCTGGGTGGTTAATGATGTTTTGCAGTTGGAACAGGTTAGAGGATGGGGTTTGTTTTGACGAAAAGAGTGTGTCAGTTTGCAGTGGTCAGTTCTCAGACGGGAATTTTTTTTTATTTATTTATTTTTGATCGATCAGCAGTACAATGCTTTACAGATCAGTGATAACATACAGGGCAATGACAATAACATTTAGAGGAGGCTTACAGGCCACCCCATATCTACAGTATGTTATAAACGAACATCAGGTATAAGATACAGCACACAAGAGGTAAAAGAGCATATCAATCACTAGAGTTAGAATCAGAGGGATCACTCAGAAGTAGGTCTTGCGGTAGTCTTCTCTTCAAGCGGGTTGGCTGGCGCGTACGAACGCCTATGTGATAGGACACTGCTCCAGGAACACCCTTCAATGTGGAAAAGAAACGACGGAATAAAGTCGTGAAGAGGTAAGAGTCCCAGTTCGTGATGGAGCTGCTGATTACGAATAAACCAAGGAGCGTTAGTAGCGATGCGCATAAAGCGGTGCTGAATGACTTGGAGACGACGTAGATGGCTTGTGTAGGCGGCTCCCCACACCTGACAGGCATAGGTGATAAGCGGACGAACGAGGGACTTATAGAGTAATACGGAGGACTCCAATCCAAGAGTGGTACGACGATGAAGCAATGGCGAGAGTTTGGAAAGCCGTCCAGAAGCCAGGGAAATGATGTGAGCGTGCCAATTCAGTCGAGTGTCCATAAGCACCCCAAGATACTTGACTGGAACAGGAGCAGGTAGACAAGACACATCGTTACTATAAATACGCAACGGAAGAAGATCAGGATAGCGACGTAGAGTGAAAATCTTAGCCTCAGTCTTCTGAGGGTTCAAAGAGATGCGCCAAGTGTTGAACCACTGAGTGAGGCGATCCAAGGAGTGTTGTACCACTTGATAGGCGTGTTGAGGATTAGAATGACAATAATAGAGAACGGTGTCATCAGCATAGAGAGGTATAGAAGTCGGTGCCAAATCTGGAATATCAGAAGTGTAGATACTGAATAGTGTGGGGGCCAAGATAGGGCCTTGTGGGACACCGGCGGTAATAGTGCGTGGAGAGGAAAGGAAACCGCCAATACGCACTGAAAAGCTGCGGTCAGATAGGAAACTCTCTATTAAGAACAATAAATAATGAGGAATACCGCTGTGGTGTAACTTGAGAAGCAAGCCTGCGCCACATCTAGAAAGACTGCCGTGGTATATTGACGGGCTTCAAAGCCATGGACAATTGACTGGGTTAAACGCAAAAGCTGATGTGCAGTGGAATGTTTGTAGCGAAACCCAAATTGGAATGGCGGAATAACATGGTTATGAGTAAGGTAAGAGAGTAGATGGCGATGGATCACTTTTTCAAACAGCTTGGAGAAGGTAGGCAACAGACTAATTGGACGATAGCTGTCTGGTAGGTGCTTTGGTTTATTGGGCTTATGGAATACCGCGACATGAGCAAGCTTCCAGGAGCGAGGAAAATAGCCGAGGCGTAGACAGGCATTTAGGAGAGATGACAAATAGGCAAGAGCCTTCTTGGAGAGTTTCTTGAGAACAATGTTGGGAATCAAGTCGTGTCCAGGAGATTTCTTAAGTGGGAAAGCGCGAATCAGAGAAGACAGTTCCCGCGGGCTAGTAAAAGAAATCCTTTGATGAACTGTAGGGCGAGTGTGATGAGTAGTTAATTCCTGTTCTACTGCAGCAACATCTGCGGCTGGCAGAGGGAGGGTGAACACCCGCTCAAAATGATCGGCCAGAATATCACACTTGGTAGCAATATCTGTGACAAGTCTTCCGCTTGCAGAGAGCGCCGGCACAACAGTCGGCTCACGGAGAACACGTTTGGTGGCTGCCCAAAGTGAATGGTCGTGAGGAGAGAGTGATGCCAGATAGCGCTCATAGGACTGAAGCCGATGTCGCTCCAACTCCAGCTTCACCCGTCGAATGAGACCGTTAAGCTTCCTACAGAGCCAGGGTTGTCTGTCTCGTTGCCACTGTCGACGAACTTGATGCTTTTCTCGGAGAAGATTTAAAATGAAGAGGGGTAAGGAAGGTGGAGAATAAGGTCGCACATTGGGAGAAGTGGAAAGACGGACACAACGGCATATGGTGTCAGTAAAGTGCTGTAGTGCAAGGTCAACATCAAGGGTTGTGGTGAGTTGATAGGAGTTGCAGAGTGTCGCATCCAGATGAGACTGAAAGTTATCCCAATGTACATATCCATTTATGAGTCTGGGAATCGGTGGGAGCAAGGCAGGTGAAAGTTGAAAGGTGACAATCACCGGGCAGTGATCAGTGTCAAGTTCTCCCAGGGAGGAAACGAAGGTAGGAAGGTGAAGATTGCGATGCACACCGATGTCCAGAATATCAGGAGCATTTAAGGGGTTTGAAGAGTAATAAGTAGGATCCGCAGGCGCCAATATCGAAAGACCATAGGTGTGTAGAGCCGTAAACAAAAGCCGACCATTCGGATTGGTGGATCGGCACCCCCAGGAGGAGTGCTTGCAGTTAAGGTCGCCCAAAAGAAGAGTACTGTTCTCCAAAGGAAAGAGGAGTGAGAGATAAGTAGTATTCAGCCGGCGATTGGGCGGTTTGTAGGCGCTGAGAATGACGAGATCACTATCATTTGCACTGTGAAGTTTAATACCCACCACCTCCAGACTGGGCACGTGTGGAAGAAAGATCTCGCTGTGGCGCAGAGAACGTCTAATGAAAAGAGCAACACCACCAGATGCCTTTTCTGCCTCGCGGTCCTGCCGGTAAATAAGATAGACAGGAATAGTGAAGGTCTCATTGGGAAGAAAATGAGTCTCCGTAACACAAGCAATATCAACATTGTGCTGAGTGAGAAAGGCAATAAAGGGGAGCGTTTGGCACGTAGGCCGTTAGAGTTCCAGTTTAGGAGGGTGAGCTGACGTAGAGACAATAGATCACGGTTAGCCATCAGAAAACACAGGAGAGAGTAGGGAGCGAAGAAGCTGCATCATTTGCGGCAGAACCGGAGAAAACAATGTGCGGAGAAATGTACCAAGCTGTGCAAGCAGATCTTTAAGAAAAGCCCAAGACGGAGCTGTGTAGGTTGGAGCCTCCGGTAAAGAGGCGGAAGGACGGTCTTGGAAGGCAGGAGAACGACCACTCAATACATGAGAATAAGCCCGAGAGGGCCTTGTAGATACATGAGGGGATGAAGGACTCTGTTGACGTTGTGGTTGCTGCTGCTGTTGTTGTTGTTGTGGGCGCTGTTGAAGAGAAGGCGTGGGTGGCCGCTCTGAACTGTGGTGTGTAGGTGCTGCCGGCTGCTGGGAGCGCCGAGACTGACGTTCTTTCAGCTTTAAGTAATGAGGACAGCCACGATAGTTTGCTGGGTGGTCCTGTTCACAGTGAACACACTGAGCCGGTGTAGTAGATGGTTTTGTACATTTAGAGAAGTGATGGCTGCCGATACAGCGAACGCAGCGGGGCCCTAGATGACAATAGTTCTTGGTGTGTCCATAGTTTTGGCAATTAGTACACTGGGGCAGTTCTGTATTCTGACGTCGATGTTCAACTTTCACCACACTGTACAGCAGTCGGGAAAGATTTAAGATATTTCTACCGGCGTCATTATTCACGAGGTCTACAGCACAGATGGGAATGGGTTCCTTGTTTTTGCGAAGCAAACGGGTAACTTTACGAACAGGAAAGTTCAACATACAGAGTTCGTCGTAAAGCTCTTGATCACTGAGCGAGCATGGTATGTTACGTATAACAACGGAGAACAGTTTGTCCGACGGGTTGCGAAAAGTATAATACTCCTGGTTAATGGAGGTGAAATAAGATGTAAGGCATCGAAAGTCAGTGGTAGTCGTAGCATAAACTTTAAGAATAGCCCCTCGAAGCTCAGTATGAAATTCAGATAGCACACATTTCTTAATGTCTTGCAAAAATAATTGATAATTGTGAACATTGCGAACACAAATAGGAGGAATTTTCTCTTTTTGAGAGATGGATACAGTATCAGTACTTTCTGGATCAGCAGTTTCACTTAAAGGATAAAAACTGTTAGAGGTAGGAATTGTGTACGCATAACGAGATGCAGGAGGTTGTTGGGAAGGTGGGTCAGTGCAGCGGCGTTTGTTCTGATAGGAGCTTTCAGAGTGAGAGAGCTGCGAACGTTGGTCGCGACCTAAACAGTCCGATGGGGCAAAGTCAGTCATCGTATCATCATCTTGCTGGACAGTGTTGTCAACTGAATTAAGCGGCCGACTTAATTGTAGCTGGGATGGCCGTAGTATAGATGTACTTACAGCATTATCTGCAGGTAACCCAGAAGTAGAAAATGAAGTGTGTTGTAATGCAGAAGTCGACGGTTGATGTAGGTAGTGTTGACTGGATGGTGAAACATGTGTTGTAGAAGTGAAATTATCCTGACACGTGGTATCGTTATATACCACATTTATAGCAGAATGTAAGATCTTGCCGGTATTGTCCGGCTGGAGAGCCATGATAATAGTTTTAAAAAAATTAAACACAAAAATGAAACACACTATAAGAGCAAACACAGCGAACTGCACAACACAAGGAAGCACTAGTACAGGTAAACAAAACAGAGCGGCCAGACACGACCGTCTCGCTCGGCGTACACTAGTCGACTCCAGACGGGAAATGATTACTACATTTCGTTGTTTGAGTTTGCGAAGGAGTTGAAAAAAGTTAATACAGCCTAAACGAGCTTCATGAAGTTTGCTGTCAAGTGATAGCCATTTTGTTTTCCATTTCTGCAGATACGCTCGTTTAATAAAGGTAATGGCATTTTGGTGTGAGGAGGCTATAGAGGGATCACTTATTGGATCTCTGGATGCTCCTTCATCATCGTGTATTTCATTGCCATTTATACCTATGTGGGAGGGAGTCTATATTAATGTATCTTTTGTGTTGTTCATTTTGGAGCACAAGGAACAAATCTCTTGCGTCATTGAATAGTAGTTTCAGATTTCTGTGTGGCCAGTAGAGTACTTAAAGAATCAGCAAAGAAGGTGAAGCAGGCGTTTTGAGAATACTTATTTAGGTATATATATATATATATATATATTATATTATAATATGTGGTGTTAATGAACTACACCGAAATAATTTGCGAGATTGTGCACGTGACTGATATAAGTAATTTGAGATCGACGATGCATGGTCCCCGGACAAACAAAACGCAGCTACATAGCGTTAAACGTGTGGGTATCAGGTGCTGATAAGTCGGTGTTAGAGCAAAGCAGGTTGAAAAAATGGCTTAGAATGTCTTTAAAACTGCTTCCCGAGTATAGAAATATCGATTTTTAGCAGTTCTCTACTAGCGTTCTCAAGATTTAATGTCGCAAAAATCTGTAAAATCTCGAACTGATCACTTGACAGTGCGACACTGAGCATTCATTAACTACGTTCTTCAGTTATGTAGCCTACTCTGGAGGTGCATTTTCAACTACTCTGATGTGGCTTAATGCGTAACATGGGGCGCTGCTATCCCAAAGGTCATGTGTTTGATTCCTGTTATAGAGTAAATAATCTTTATTATTATTTTTTTCATTCCAGGAGAAGTGCCGCGATACGTGGCGTACTGGCACTTCAGAAGCTCACTTCGAAATTTCAATAAACATGCCATAAGTCTCCTATCTCAAATTGCTTGTTTAAGTAATCTACATATTCTGTGAAAATATTTCGGTATATATATATATTCTTTTTGTTTACTTTCTCTACATGTACAATGTATATAGTGTATAGAGAAGGTATTGTATTCCACCCAAAATTCGATATCGAGATTTCACTGGAAATACATATTTTGGGTCCCCCTGAATCCAAAAAAAAGCTCCGATGTGTGTGTGTGTGTGTGTGTGTGTGTGTGTGTGTGTGTCTGTGTCTGTGGACAGCATAGCTCAAAAACGAAGAGACCGTTGAATACCCAACTTGGTATTTAAGTTTGGTATCTTCCAAGGATGCGATACGAAGATTTTCAGGAACCCCCCCCCCACTCCCAACTACCCTTTTCATTGAACTTTTTACGAAAATGTTGATTTTCTTAACAAAGTGGCTCTAACGATTTTGATTAAAATATCGTATATTATAGATATTTACCTTACAAATAATATGTATATTTTGAATTTTCTGGGAATAGCCTCGGAAGACTATTTTATTCTGGATTAATTTTACGAATTTTGCCTAACTGCTAAACCGTAAGAGATCGACAAAAACCTACAATACAAAAAATGTAGAGCACATTAAAACACACAATTTATGTTATATAACATTTTTTCATTGAGTTGATCGTTTTTTAAATATTCCTTGTTTTTGGTTTCAGCTTTGAAAAAGCTATATTTTTCTCATACAGGAATTTGTCAACTCCTGTCCATACAAACAAAGGAACTTCAGTCACATAGCAACCAGTTTTTTTCCGGATTAGCATGGAGTAAATAGAAGCATGAGCTTTTAACAATAATTTGTTACAGAGATGTAGAGAGAATCACGTGAATGGAATACTTCAGATTTTGTTTTTTGTTTTTATTTTACACATAAAGAGTTAGGTAAGGCACAGAGCATAACACGATCAGGGTAAATCACTGTGCAGCCACGTCCTCCATAAGTACCTAAACCGTAGGTGAAGATTTTCTCGCAGTTGTGATACTTATCTAGTAGGTGATAGAACTTCTGCATGAGCAGAAGAGTCGGTGTTTGGAGTTTTGTATTGAATGAAATTTCCCCAAAAATTCGATACCGAGAGTTCACTGAAAATGTATCTTTTGAGACCCCTGAATCCAAAAACCATTTTTAAAAAAGGTCTTAACGTGAGTGTGGGCGTGTCTGCTGCTATCACAGCTATAAAATGAAAAGTCGTTTAAATACCAAAATTGATATTTATGTCCAGTCTTTTCCAAGGATGTGATACAAAGATTTTCATGAAAATCACCCCAAACTACCTTTTACATGGGTCATTTTTCGAAAATTATGTTTTTATTAAAAATGGCTCCAACGATTTTGTTTGGAATATCATATGTTTAAGATGTTTTGATGAAAAATGAAATATATATATATATATTGCATTTTCTAGAGATAGTTTCTTAGACCACTTCATTTTGGTGAACTTTTATATAAAAACTAAACCGTAAGAGACAGACAAAAAAATACTGTACAAAAATTGTAGGTCCTGTTAAAACACACAAAATATGTCATATACATTTTATTTGAAGAGCTAACCATTTCAAGGGTTTCCTAGTTGTTTGTCTCAATTTCAAAATACTTAAACTTTTATTAAATATGAGTAGTCATTCGTCTCATATCTCTTTTGTTTTGCTACTGTCCATGAAAAGTGAATCGAATTTTTATTGTTTCTCGTAGCGACCAGCTTTTATAAGATATGACTATCGATTTAATCTAATGTATTCCCTTATTTCGCTCCTACTTACCATGGAACAAGTAATAAGATAAGTTTTCTAATATAAGAACTGAAGCTTTCCTGGCGACGTATTAATTCAAAATCTTCTCGGGCTTCTAGCCAGGTAAAAACTTGGCTTGACACCAACGTTTCGAAGAAGTGCAACTTCTTCGTCTTCAGGGTGAACTGTCCGTGCTCATGTCTCAGTCATCTTAAATACTAGGCCATAATATCACGCGAACCAATCAGATATTAGCTTCATCCCAGCTCTTATAAATACCAGTCTCCGCAAGCTCAAACCATCAGTTCACCCTGAAGACGAAGAAGATGCACTTCTTCGAAACGTTGGTGTCAAGCCAAGTTTTTACCTGGCTAGAAGCCCGAGAAGATTTTGAATTAAGTTTTCTAATGTTTATCTTGCTAAGTATAATGTAGATAAAGGAATAATGTTTTGTCACCCTACAAAAAGTATTCTCATTGCACCTAAAAGGAAATGTGCAATAAACATTATATTGCGTACTAAGAACTGTAAGTTATACTTATCAAGTCGAGAATACATATTGGGAATACGAGGCCGTAAGGCAGAGTTTCCCAAGCATTCGAGATTTGATAAGTAACTTACAGTTCGTGGTTAGCCAATTACTTTTTGAAATACTTGGAAAAACTGTAAAAAAAAAATCGTATGTATTCCATTCATATGACTTTCTCTACATCTCTGTAACAAATTATTGTTAAAAAGCTTATGCTTCTATTTACTTCATACTAATGGAGAAAAAATTAGCAGAAATAGCCTCATTACTTGCTTCCTTGAAAGTAGAAGCGAAATAAGTACCATAGGCTAAAGTGATAGTCAAAAGCTGGTTGCTATGAGACTGAAGTTTCTTTGTCTGTATGGACAGGAGTTGACATATTTCTGTATGAGAAAAGTATGTTTTTCAAAGCTTAAGCTAAAAACAAGGGATATCTCTACAAAGATCAACTCCATGAAAAAATGTATATAACATAAATTGTGTGTTTTAACGTGCTCTACATTTTTTGGGTGGTACGTTTTTGCCCATCTCTTACGGTTTAGCAACTATGTAAAATTCCGTAAAATTCATTCAGAATAAAGTAGTCTTCAGAGGCTATTTCCAGAAAATTCAAGACATACATCTTATTTGTCAGGTAAATGTCTTTAATATACAACATTTTAATCAAAATTGTTAAGAGTCATTTTTGAGAAAATCAAAATTTTCGAAAAAAGTTGCATATAAAGGGTGGCTGGGGTGGGGGAATCTTTCTCAAAAGGTTCGTGTCGCATCCCTGAAAGACACTGAATTCAAATTCCAAGTTTGGTATTTTACCGACTTTTCGTTTTTGAGTTATCGAGTTCACAGACACAGTGACACACGGACACACGTACACACGCACACGGACCTTTTTCTAAAAATTCTTTTTTGGGATACAGGGATCTCAAAACATATTTCCGGTGAAATCTCGGTATCGAATTTTTGGGTGGAGTGCAATACCTTCTCTATACACTATGTACATATTACGCGTAGAGAAAGTAAACAAATTATGATGAATTTCACTCACATGACCTTCTCTAGCTGCTCTACAAACAAACTTCTTACGAAAGATTAGCAGAATATTCTAATTACTTAGTTCCTTATAAGTACAAGGGAACTAAAGTAATGCACTAGGCTAAAGTGATAGTCAAATATTTTAAAAGCTGTCGTTATGCGATTGTCATTGCAAATAGCTTCTTTGCTTGGCCAGGAGTAGAACAAAAGAAAAGTGGATACTTCCTCTGAGAAAAGTATAAGTACTTCACAAATGAAACTAATAAGGAATACCTCGAAAACAGTAAGCTCCACGAAAAAACGTATATGACATAACTTGTGTATTTTAACAAGTTCTACATTTTTTGTACAATAAGTTTTTGTCTATCTCTTAAGGTTTACTAGTTATGTAAAATTCAGCAAAATTCATTCAGAATAAACAGGTCTTCAGAAGTTTTTTTTTCCCAGAAAATTCAATATATGCATTTTATTTGTGATGGAAATAGCCTTAATATGTGGTATTTTAATCAAAATCGTTAAATCATTTTTAAGAAATACAAAATTTTCAAAATGTTTCCATATAAGAGTAGATAGGGGGGGGGATTTTCTTGAAAATCTTCGTGTCGCATCCTTGGAAGATTCCAGACATAAATACTAAGTTTGGCATTTAAGCGTCTTTTCGTTTTTGAGCTATGGTATCCACAGACACACACGGATATTTTTCTGAAAAAGCTTTTTACTTTCTCTATACGTACTAAGTACATAGTATTTAGTATAGGTGTTGCATTCCACCCAAAAATTTTATACCGAGATTTCACCGGAAATACATGTTTTGGATTCCCCTGAATACAAAAAAACATATTTTTGGAAAAAGGTCCGTGTGTGCGTGTGTGTCTGTGGACAGCATAGCTCAAAAACGAAAAGCCCATTAAATGCCAAAGATGGTATTTAAGTTCTCTTCCAAGGATGCGACACGAAGATTTTCAAGAAAATCCCCCACCCCTAAATACCTTTAACATGGAAAAATTTCGAAAATTTTAATTTTATTAAAAATGGCTCTAACGATTTTGATTAAATTTCGTATATTAAAGATATTTACCTGACAAATAAAATGTATATCTTGAATTTTCTGGGAATAGCCTCTGAAGACTACTTATTATGGATGAATTTTCCGGAATTTTGCATAAATTGTAAAACGTCATAGATGGACAAAAACTTGCCCCATAAAAAATGTAGATTACGATAAAACACACAATTTATGGCATGTACATTTTTTTCGAGGAGTTGATCGTTTTTGAGATATTCCTTGTTATTGGTTCCAGCTTTGAAAAACTTATACTTTTCTCATACATGAATTTGTCAAATCCTGTCCATACAAACAAAGGAACTTCAGTCACATAGCAACCAGGATTTGACTATCACTTTAACCTATGATACTCCCTTAGTTCGCTTCTACTTCAAGGAAGCATGTAATAACACTATTTCTGCTAATTTTTTCTCGATTAGCATGAAGTAAATAGAAGCATAAGCTTTTTAACAATGATGTTTTGCAGAGGAGTAGAGAAAGTCATGTGAATGAAACACATTAGGTTTTTACTATAGTGGTGACTTTTTTTAATAAATAGTAAAATTAACAAATGATTAATTCATCACCTTGTGACCATTTCTTGCTTATGGTTAAACTAGTTCAAAGCCCAGGTTGCCATGTTATTTCAGGACAGCGGAAAGAGAACAATGTTTCAAATGTTGTTTACCTATGATAATAAAAGTCGGTGGTATGTATGTTCCTTAGACTTCTACACCGTTGCACCGCTTCGGAAATAAGTAGGTTAGAAAGTTAGGAAGTTACTATAAGAGTTAAAATATTGTAGAGATGGGATCACAAAACCCACTCCTGAGGGTAGAAAACAAGTTCACAAAAGTAATCCGGAAGCTTTTCAGCACTGATTTATCAATACTTTTCCTAAATGACAATCAAGCTGACATGTTCTATTCACATAACCTTCTCTACGTGCAAACAAACTATCCTTACGAAAGATTATTCTTCTATCCACTTCATGCTAATGGAGATAATCATTAGCAGAAATTGTTTTATTGCTTAGTTCCTTGTAAGTAGAAGGGAAGTAAGAGAATACATCAGGCAAGCGTCAGTCAAATATTTTAAAAGCTCACGTAATGCGCTAGACTTAAAACTTTCCTCAAACGGGAAGTCATCTTTCGTTTTATACATCTTTAGTTTTACTTCTGGTCATGCAAAGAAAACTGGATTTCAATTGTTTCACATGGCGACCAAGCTTTAAAAGATTTCAACTCTACATTTCCGTTCTACTTATAAAGAAGCAAGTAATAAGGGTAGGTAATTCTGCTAATGTTTATTTCCATTATATGTTTTATAAGAATAGTTTATATGTGGATCAGGTAGAGAAAATCATGTGAATGAAGCACATCAGAACTGTCTCTGTTAGAGCATTTTTTTTTTTTTTTTTACATTCTTAGGTTTAATGTTTAGCAAACACGTTGTCTTGTACACGCTCGTACTTATTAATCTGACATCCAACAGCTTCTCATGAAATTTCGCCTGAATTGTCTTAATATGTACTCTACATGATTTGGTTTTAGGTATGTTTATATAGATATAACAATTCTACAATGTCGCCAATAGGACCAGGCAGTTTATTAGAACATTAAAACAAAAAAACTTCGTTCAGGCGTGAATTCTTGGATAGACATTTCAGTGGCTCATGATAATGATGATAATAATATAACCTAAGTCACACACAACTTTGGGATGAACAAAGAACAAAAGCAGCAACTGGCACGGCATAGTGCAGTTAATAACGTAACCTTGAGCGGATCATGCACTGCTAGTAGGCAACAAAATAACCCCGAGGCCACTTGAGTCCACTGCAGTGCAAATGATACGCTACCTCCACACTACTGAGTCGGGAGTCGGATAAAATTGAAACCAATGACATAAAAGAAGAAAGATTAATCTGGGTTTAACCAATTTAGAGTATATGGCAGAGCCAAGAAAGTAACGCCCTTCTTAGGCTTAAAATATCAATAATATACTCATTTAAATCCTATTTTTTTCTAATATTCCTTAGAAAATGTTGTGCAATATTAAATTGGATAAGAACCAAAATCTTGGAAATAACAATGTCATTAAAGTTATAGAATTCTTGGAAATATGATATAACTAACAATCAGATGAATAAATACACCTATTTTTTCACAGTACTGTGTGTATTTAATTGTATATGACCTATACTAGATAAATATGTGATTCTAAAGCTCGTTGCCTACCAATCCAACTACCGACCTCACGCCTACCTACCAATGTCAAAGGTGGGTGATCCTCCAATAGTTGGCTCCTAAGGTAAGGAGCACTACCATAACTTTTCACGATGCTGAGTAGGCACCGGTCCTATACCCAGAACTTAACTGCATACATACAACCTATACACATCGATTACGAGTGAGGTGGTGCCGAAGTAGCGGGCAGCTCGTATTCAAGAGGTCCCAGAATCGATCCTCGGGGACCGCCCAACTGTCACCTATGGACCTAATGCTGGAGAAGTTCATCCTCTACTACGAAGAATTTACTGCACCCATCACTTTCTTGTAATCGTATCTAGGATTGTAGGAGCAGGAGCGCTGTTCGGCGCGTCACGTCGGGCGGTAGATGTGAACTTTGTTGAAATTTCTTCCCTGCATTTTTTTTTTTTTTTGCTTGCTCTACACGTACTATGTACATAGTGTATAGAGGAAGTATTGTATTCCACCCAAAACTTCGATACCGAGAAAAGCATTTTTAAAAAAGGTCCGTGTGTGTGTGTGTGTGTGTGTGTGTGTCTGTGCGTGTGTGTGTGTGTGTGTGCGCGCGTGTGTGTCTGTTGACAGCATAGCCCCAAAACGAAAAGACCGTTAAATACCAAACTTGGTATTTAGGTTTAGTATCTTCCAAGGATACGACACGAAGATTTTCAAAAAAATCCTCCCACCACAAACTACCCTTTACATGGAAAATTTTTCGAAGATTTTGATTTTCTTAAAAATGGCTCTAACGGTTTTGATTAAAATCCCGTATATTAAAGCTATTAATATCCGAAATAAAATGTATATCTCGAATTTTCTGGGAATAGCCTCTGAAGACCTCTTTATTCTGGATGAATTTTGCCGAATTTTGCTTATCTGCTAAAAGATAGACAAAAACTCACTATACAAAAAAAAAATGTAGATCACGTCAAAACACACAATTTATGTCCTTTACATTTTTGTTGTGGAAGTAACCGTTTCCGAGATATTCCTTGTTATTCCTTTCAGTTGTGAGGTACTTACCTATACTTTTCTCAGACAGGGAGTGTCCGTTTTGCTTTTGTTCTACCCCTGGCCAAGCCAAGAAGTGATTTGCAATGACAATCGCAAAATGACAGCTTTTTTCACTATAATTTTAACCTAGTGCATTCCCTTGGTTCCCTTCTACTTTAAGGAACTAAGTAATAAGAACATTCTGCTAATGTTTGTCTCGACTAGCATTGTGTAGAAAGGAGAATGATCTTTTATAGGAATTTTGTAGAGCAGCTAGAGAAAGTCATGTGAGTGTAGCACATCAGATTTTTTTTTTTTTTTTTAGCTTAACGACCTTTAACCTGGTTGGTCATATCGGACGATGAATGAAATTGGTGAAATGATGCTTGAAATAGAAATTTGCTGTTTCCAAATTCCAGTTTACCACCTGTTTATGATTTGATAAATTTGGTGATAGTGATTCTGTTCATGACGCTGAAAGCAAAGCTAAACCCTGTTTATTTGTTATGGAATGCTGTAAGTCGTGATTATATGAAGATATTCGGAAAATAATAAATGAATTTGAGTTGGTAATACGAATTGCACTACTTCAGTGATAAAAAAAATAAATAGCAGTCTTCAGCAATAAAATAAAATATGTGAACATTCAATACAATAGAAAATACGTTTTAATAATCATTTTTAATAATAAGTGAACTACGCGTAACCGCGCAGTGCCACACAACGTTAGCATTCAGCATTGAATTCTGTCATTGGTTTTGAGCACTTGCTGCATGGTATTTGTCACATATACAGAACTTATAAATACACTTATCCGTCACTATATAAAACTTGGGAGAGGTATGGGAACACAGGGTAAGTTCATAGTCTCAGTAAATAAGAAATATTAAAAGAAACGAATATAGTATCTATTTATTTTGTGAAGAGATAGACTATTTATGCATTTTATTTATTTTTGTTATCATTCTATGCTCTTTTTTACTTTCTGTACACGTATTATGTATCTACATAGTGTATAGAGGAAGTATTGTATTCCACCCAAAATTTTATACCGAGATTTCATCGGAAATACATGTTTTAGTACCCACTGAATCCAAAAAAAAAAAGAATTTTTACAAAAAGGTCCTTGTGTGTGTCTGTCTGTCTTTCTGTCTGTCTGCGTGTGTGTGTGTCCGTAGACAGCATAGCTCAAAAACGAAAAGACCGTTGAATACAAAACTTGGTATTTAAGTTTGGATGAGCCACGAAAATTTTCAAAAAAATTCTCCAACCCCCAACTACCCTTTACACGGAACTTTTTTCGAAATTTTTTATTTTTTTAAAAATGGCTCTACGGATTTTGATTTAAATACTGTATATTAAAGATATTTATCTGACAAATAAAATGTATATCTTGAATTTTCTGGGAATAGCCTATGAAGACTACTTTATTCTGGATGAATTTTACGGAATTTTGCATAACTGCTAAACCGTAAGAGACGGACAAAAACTTACCACACAAAAACTGTAGAGCACGACGTTAAAACACACAATTTATGTTATATGTATATTTTTTCGTGGAATTGATCGTTTTTAGATATTCCTTGTTTTTGGTTTCAGCTTTGAAAAATATACTTTTCTGATACAGGAATTTTTCAACTCGTGTCCATAGAAACAAAGGAACTTCAGTCACATAGCAACCAGCTTTTGACTATCACTTTAACCTATGGTACTCCCTTATTTCGCTTCTACTTACAAGGAAGCAAGTAATAACACTATTTCTGCTTATTTTGTCTCGATTAGCATGAAGTAAATAGTAGCATAAGCTTTTAAACAATAAATTGTTACAGAGATGTCGAGAAAGTCGTATGAATTGAACACATTCTTATTCCACTACTGTGGAGGGACTTAAATATGATACAGTAGTTTTGGAGGTATAGTCGACGTAAGTTTAAACCACCTTATTAAAATGTTCATTATTCATCAAAGGAATTGTGTATCATATACTTCAGCTGCGCTGAATTCAAACATTTCTTCCACCTTTCTCAACAGACACCAATAGTATTTAAAATAGATGTCAAAATGTTTTTTACTTCAGTTACTCACAAATCGAAAAGAACGCCATCCTGAACGTAAAGCATCACTTTTTCCTTCATTCTTGTTCTGATATCCAAGAACATTGATTCAATTCTTCGCATGAAGGACGGTCAGTCTAGCGCTTTCAACATACCTCAAGCCATGCTAAAAATACACGCCGTCTGATAGCAGCTGTGTGTATATTTCTGCGCCTGCCACAATATTAGATTTACATTCTTTTATGCCACCTCGGTCTTTGGAAAATAGTTCTGAAATATCTGTGGCAATGAGCTCTGATGTTTCAATAAGACGCTAAAAAAAGTCTTTCTAAATATTTCGAATGGCCTCTGGCTAAAGGTGGTAACTTACCCATTTCAAAATTAAATGTTCTTATTTCTCTTTAAATGTCATGAGCTTATGCTACAAATAACCCAAAATTATTTGATTACGATGTTTAAAAAAATCTGATGTGTTCCATTCACATGACTTTCTCTACTTCTCTGCAACACATTATTGTTGTTAAAGAGCTTATGCCACTATTTACTTCATGAAATTAGAAAAACTTAGCAGAAATAGTTTTATTACTTGCTTCCCTTAAGTAGAAGCGAAATAAGGGGATATCATAGGTTAAAGTGATAGTCAAAAGCTGGTTGCTATGTGACTGAAGTTCCCTTGTTTATATGGACAGGAGTGACAAATTCCTGTATGAGTTTTTTTAAAGCTGAAACCAAAACAAAGGAATATCTCAAAAACGATCAACTCCACGATATATATAGCTTAAATTGTGTGTTTTAACGTGGACTAAATGTTTATGAGGTACGTTTTTGTCCATCTCTTACGGTTTAGCAGTTATCAAAATTGCATAAAATTCATCCAGTATAAAGTAGTCTTCAGAAATTATTACCAGAAAATTCAAGATATACATTTTATTTGTCAGGTAAAGATCTTTAATATACCTACGAAAGTTCAATCAAAATCATTAGAGACATTTTTGAGAAAATCAAAATTGTCGAAAAAAGTTCCATGTAAAGGGTAGTTGGGGTTGGGGGATTTTTCTCAAAATCTTCGTGTCGCATCCCTGGAAGATTACTGACTTTTCGTTTTTGAGTTATCGCGTTCACAGATACACGGACACATGTACACACACGGACCTTTTTCTGAAAATGCTTTTTTTTTTATAAAGGGGACCCTAAAACATACATTTCCGGTGAAATCTCGGTAATAAATGTTTGGTGGAGTGCAATACCTTCTCTATACACTATGTACATAGTACGTATAGAGAAAGTAAAAGCACCTATCCTCCAGTGTCACATTAACAGGCATTCTAACTGAGAGCAAGGTTGGGAAAAGTCACATTTCTATTGAATTAGCTTGTGGAATACAATTTAGGAAAATTGTTTTACGAAAAAGACGAAACTATTGTCTTTGATATATTTTGGAAATATCTAGCATGACCTTAGCTTTTTGCCAATGCATTTTGGTATATCTTTTCTCAATTGCATTTGCAATTTTAATTAAACTGAAGAATTTTGATGATTAATAACTTCTTATAGTTAAAACTAAACAAAAACACTTAGATACTAACTAAAGCAGATGCTTAAAATGCTTAAATATGTGTCTATGATTTGAAAGCACTCAAACATTACTTGGAAGGGGGGACTCCCCTGAAAAGTATGCTATTAATTGAGAACGAATATCTGCAACTTTAAACACTCAGTAGGTACTATATTTTCATATTCAATTTAATACCCGGTCATATTTGTTACTTTGACACAAACTAAGATTTTGATCGCAAAATATACATACTCCAGAGGTATATTCTGAAGAAAATGTAAGCAACGGTAGAACTACTTAAGAATGAACAAATAAGAGACGACATAGTTATTAATGGAGAAAGGTATAGTGCTGCAAAACAGCAGATATGATTTCCAACAGTGGCGTGTATTCAGGAGAAGCAATCGAAACACTGATTCATAACAAAAATCGCAATAAGTGAGAGCATTGACCGCCAACCTTTTACTTAGACCGAACATCAAGGAGACTTTTTATTATTATTATTATTATTATTATTATTATTATTATTCAGTAATAGCTAGATAAATTGCCACACTTCTTCCGAACACGAAGATCCAATACGTTACCTTACGATAGACATTGGACGAACGTGACGTCATCACCTGGCGATACGTACGAAAGCTCCTAAAAATGGCGTGTTTAACGAAATTAACATAGCTAAGAATATTTAGGTAATAAATATAACTCGTCATTATTATGGATAAAATAACTAAAATTTTGTGTTTATGAAAGCCTATTAAGTAAATAAAACCTAAATAAATATGCAATATGGGAGAGGAGGAGAACATCAACAACAACAACAACAATAAAAGGTTACGATATACCGGATGCTGTAATTTGTTTAAGAATGTGACAAAGGAGGAGCACTAAAATTAACAAATAGCTAATTTAGAAAAGATCATGTTTGTACGAATATTATTATGTAAATTATTTAAATTCATTAATTTTAATTAGGTCTACTTTGAACATACAAAAACGCATTTGTATGTGTAGTTCACGAAAAGTGAGAACAAGGAAATCTATCGTCTCCATGGTTACGTGCAGATTACAATGCTTAAAACAATTATCAGCAACTTTACGATATGAATGAACATTTTATAGAGTTCCAGTGAATGGCATATGCGAAGAGAAGGCGTAGCAAATAGACGCTATAAGCTAATCTTGGAAATGGAGGTTAATAGGTATTATAGTAATTGTATATAAAATCACGTACTACAATAATTCTCGTCAATAATTTATCTAAATGTCTACCATAAGACAGATTACTAAGCACAGTTTCTGTAACGAAAATCAGTTCAAGTTGCACGTCCTGGTACGCCATTATATTAGAATACCTTCATGAATTAAAGTGTTAACGGGCTAAATCTACCAAATTACTTCCAACTTCACTTCCACCTATAAGATCCTACCAACCAAGCACGGAGGTGGAGACTCTTATAGTCACCGACGATGTAGCTAGTAGATTACTTGAAGTAATCCCGGGCAACAAATAATAACGCATTATTGGCTTCCATAGCAGGGAATAAAGGTTAAACCTGTTTCAACAATAACACGATGTGACAACAATAATGGCTGCGCGGTGGATGTCTCTAATCACACCATGCTCTATAGTCTGCCACAAACTCTCACCATTTTCTCTTGCGAACTTTTCGCCATTCTCTTTGCCCTAGACTATATATTAAATAACAAACACTTGAACGCCTACATTATTTTCACTGATTCCCTTAGTGCCCTAATGGCCCTACAACAGCGACCTTCTCGCCACACTGTGGTAAACGAGATTCACCTATTATACAATGACTTAATATCATCTGGCAAACAACTCATCTTTGCATGGATACCATCTCACCGTAATATACCAGGTAACGATCTTGCTGACACTGCTACTAAGGAAGCTACAAAGTATCCATGTGCTTTACCAAATCTCAAGCTTCCTCACGAAGACTACTTAGCACATCTAAGACGCAGTATCCTACACCAGTAAACTACATGATGCCTGCCCAGTACCTAATATGGCTACGTCTACTACGGCCCTCACTCGGCGAGACCAGATACTAGTAGCTCGACTATGCATTGGTCACACTGCGCTAACCCATTCCTACCTCCTATCTCACGAACCTGCTCTCACATTCACTCATGTAACTCTGGTCTCACCATACATCATCTGATCACAGCTGCCCGAGATATACTGCTGAGTGACTTAATTGTGGAGTTCCTGGAAACCTACAGCTGGCCTTGGGTGATCAACAATGTCGTAGGAAAGTTATAATCTTCATGAAAATATGCAAAATTATTAATGATATTTACATTGTTGCCAAGTTTGTTATTGTTAATTAACCACTGTTAGATTTAATGTAACATGTTGTAATTCTACCTCATTGTGCAATTCAGTGTTCAGTGGCGATATGATGTCATTGTTGAAGTGACTATAATAAATTAAAAAAATAATAATAATTGGTCTGGTGACGAACAAATTTCCAGTTCCGCCAACAGTAAGTGTGAGAATGTAACAGTTCCAGCGCAAATTCAAATCTACAAAACACTTTTCAACACAGCTACCACACCGAGGGTCCAGAACAAGGAGGGGTGGAGCTCCAGAGACATCAGCAGCCCAGCCTTCTCCAAGACTACGTGAGTACCAGCTAATCTTTAATTCCCATAGCCAACAACAACAGCATCTAGAACTTCCGTTCCACATCGTGACCCAGCAGAAGCATTTTCCCTACAGCATCAACTAAGCAGCCAGAGAAACATGGATGCACACCTCTGAAGTCCTCGGGCCGAGTACTATTTTATTGCTTCAACCGAAGCTAGCTTCGGAGAGGAGTTAACATTGATTGTGGCTGTAGCGTAGTGTATCAGTAAAGGTATACGCCTTTGAGAAATGTTGTAGCCAGTAGTCAAACGCAGACTGTCACTTAATCATCTGATCGTCTGCAGCTACAGCTGCTTTAAGGGAAGTCAGGATAAAATTAACTTGATCACCAACTTAAAAATGAAATGTATCTACACAATCAAAAAGCAACAGGGTTATTCCTATAGGGCTTATTAGTGCAGTAAATTTTCTGGGGAAAAAAGAATTGGCTTTTCAAGGACATGATGAAATAACAAATTTTACTGCAGAGCGTTTAAGTACACTGCAGAGTATGATCCTAGTTTAACACAATACTTAGAAACCTTTACTGTGTTTAAAGGAATTTATAGTCTAATTCAAAATGGCATAATACAAGCAGAAGTTTCGACAGTTTTGTCAACTACAAAGCATGACATTCTGGATACACCCTTTTCTCCAATACGATGAAGCTGCTTTTCAAAATTAGTAAACAATGCTATGCAAGAACACTCAAGAAACTGAGCCAGATGTTTTAGCATCATTGGATGATTTCAAATTTATTTTTCTCTCTCAAGTTTATTTCTTTCTTAAGGATATTCGAAAAAAAGTATACATTTTCACCAATGTGTTGTCCAACATTCTTCAAAACCAAGCAAGTGATATCTTGTATTGTCAAGAGGGAATCTAACAAATTCGCCGCTCCATAGGCGTCTTACACGATGAGTGAGAACAAATGTTTCAAGAAACCGTGTCTCAAGTACAAGAGTGTTTGAAGAGAAGGAATATGAAATATAAACCTCTCTAGTTTGAAGTGTTTGATAACATAAATAATAGCTTGAATGGAAGACTTTAAAATTAATTAAATTTAAATTTTGAAATGTATTGTCACATGAAAATTATGAACCAGTTCCCCAAATGTATCTATATTCCATATTGCATATGGAAAGTTCTTCGACGCCATTCGATTGGGACAACAGCTGACTTAATGTATAGTTTAGAAATAAAACCATGAGTGAACTTTAACTACTGAGTTGCAATTCAATGCTAAAACAAAGTGTTCCGCAGTTTAAAATGTTAGTGTTATTCTGTATACAATTCCAGTCAATACTTTTCAGAAGAAAGATCGTTTTCAGTGCTGAGGAGAATCAAAATTTGCTCTCAAAATTCTACCTGAGAGCAGAGATACTTTCTCATTCGGAATGATTTCAACTGAAGCTCACCTACTAAGAGAACTCGGAAAAAGTAACAGTTCAAAAGGATTGGAAAACTGCTAAATTTGCTTCCCAGTAGAGAAGGATGGATTTCTGCCTCTTGATCTTACAGAGGCGACCTACCAAAGTGGCAAAAAGTTAATTTAATTCCAGTAGTTATTCCATTACCAGTTTCGATTTTATCTAAATATTTATTGCCTTAATTTAGTTGTGTTTATATTTAATATTTATTCCTTTGATTTGTGTTGTTACCAGTTGTTATTTTCATCAAGGCAACCCTACTCCTTGATAACTATGGTTTACTTACACACTTAGCCATTTGAACAGCCACCGGTAGCCAACGATTTCCAGCCGTAGTGAAAAATAAGCGAGTTGAAGATTCTTTGAAGTTGTAAAGAATTGTCAGTATCAAATGTTATAAAATTCGTACAGCTATGTATATTATTCATCAGTCCAAGACGAAATGATTTAGGAAATACTAAATTATCTATACCTTACCTTATAGCTCAAGTATTTTTATAATCACTTTTGCTTTTACTGGACCAGCCATTTTATGTTAAATTTTATAGGTATATAATATTTAAACAGGTTATATTGTTTATCGACGATAACTGCATTGGAAAGTCATTTGACTGGCTCTCCTTTTAATGCATTATTTATTTTCTTCGCCTATATTTCATCCAGAAAGGCGGAGCAGTGGCTAGAAATACGTATAAGATAGTTCTTCGATAATCTGAAGAGTGCAAATATCTAACTCTTTGGAAGTAATACACAAAACGGAATACATTCAAGAGGACATGAATGCCTGTGTCTCATCCACGTATGTTGCTGTGTTCTAACTGGCACTTCGTTTCATTAATATTGTCGAGAACAAAAAAACAATGTGTTCTTATCAAATGCATCTCTTAAATGCAGAATGAAATTACTAGGGACACCAGCAAGTAATGCATATTTACCTATATTTCTTAAGTATTTGTAAAATGCAACTAATTTGCAGTAATCTTAACATGCAGTTATCAAATAAAATTGGAAGAAATAAATATAAAGCTTTATTGGAAAGGAAATAGCGTTATTGTAAAAGAATAGACGAAACACGTAAATTAAACTTGCTGAGTAATAATGTAAAACTAAATTTAAAAAGCTTGCGCAATTAAGCATTTCAATATAAAATAGAGAAAAGTTATATTTTTTAAAATGAAAGTAAAAAAGCTTGGAGTGCCATAAAGTTAGGATTATTTATGGACTCACAGGAAAAATAATTGCGTAGCTTCATCTGGGCGCACTGTCACTCACACCATGAAAACACTCGAGTATCTCTCACAGAATACGCTGCTGTTAAGACAATTTACTTTCGGGAAGCGATGTGGCACACTACAGGCACTACTGTAAGAGTGTGTAGGGTGAGCTCTGCATAGGCTAAGTGAGGAAACAAGGGTTCAACCTGTGGCCCTCCCTACTGCTGTGAGATCCGCGCATCGCGATGGAATGGTTCCTTCCGTGCGGCGCTGCAGTGTTGCCAAGGCTCCTTCCCCCAACCTTTCCATCGCTTGCTGTAACGCCTGGAAAAGGGGGTTATTGATCGACCAATGACGATGCCCGGAAACTGATCCGTCACATGCAGTCACGCCCACCGGAACTTACGTCATAATGCAACAGCAAAACGAAAAACCAATCTTCCTATGTATAATTTTCGTTAAGAGACTTTAGGTCCTTTTAAGTTTTCTATAGACTAGTTATATATTTACTAGAACATGGAACTCTTTGTTTGTTCAAATGACACCAGCAATCGATAAGAGCTCTTATTTCGCGTTATTCTTTAGAGTTTACACGCACAATAGTCGTAGATGCGCAAAATGACACTCGGTGAGACCTTCCTGCTTTGCTCTTAGACCTTTGCTCTGTTTGCACATTCCTTTCGAGCATTTTACAAAACTAGTGCTTAGGGTAGCAGTTGCGATAGTGGTTCACTACTGTCGGAAATCTTAAAGGTTTTCTCACACTCCCAGATGACGTCTTGGCTGAAATTGAAAACATCTACATCAATAAACTCTCTCCCTCCCTCTCTTTCTCTCTCCATCCAGCCCCCCCTACACACACACACACACACACACACACACACACACACACACACACACACAGGGGTTTCTAACGAAGGAAACAAATTCAGTACATGCTTATCCATAGTAACTTGATATTCAAATATAAAGTGCATTAGTTAATCGTAAAACTACGTTAAACTTATTTCACTGAGAAATTCAAATAGATATACCTATAACATAAGAACCTTATTATGTTTTTTCTCCTGCATTGAGAAATAAATGCACACAATAATAAGAGGGAACGAGAGCTTCCTTTTTCTTGTATTCCAAGAATCACGAAGCTGGGTTTGCGCATACGGGCATGAACCAGAGAACCCTACACCTCCTGCAGGAGCTTAATTTAAAAGAGTCGTGCGGGGGATGGCACATACCATCGTGGTACGGTAGGTATTTACTTCTGCACAAAAAATAAAAATTACGACAACGTACTCAAAATCCAAATATTTCACGTTTAAGAAATAAATATTTTAATTTAGACTAAATTTGTCGTTAAAATTTACATGAACATTCAGAGCATTGCCTCAGGCGATCTTGCCCTCCAAGCAGAAACTGAAATGACACTCCTGACTTCTGTATTCCTTTCCTCTCCAGCTAGCACTTGGCAACATTGTAGAAGTGAAAGAAATTGTGCGCTCCAAATGTACTGTGAATTGATTGGTCCACTTCTAGCGAATGTACTTTCCGGACATCTTTCTTTCTTTTTCTTGAATTCCGTGTACTACTCATTTCATTTCCCAGAACTGCCTACTGGGTTAATTTCACTGAAAGCATTTTTCGCGAAACATTTACCATTAAATCAGAACGAAACAGGTTTTAAAAGAGAAAAATCTGGTGTGTTGACTCACATGGTTTTCTTTCTCACTCATATATAAACTATTCTTACAAATACTTACTCCTCAATTCTAGTTCATGTTAAGATGAGTTCTGTAATAATTGGTGAAAAAATAGCCAAGTAGTACATTTTTTCTTTCTATACAATACTTAAAATAATTCTGTCCATGTATTTCAATATTGTGAAGATTTTTTACCTCCTCTGCACGTACTATGTACATAGTGTATAGAGAAGGTATTGCATTCCACCCAAAATTCAATACCGAGATTTCACCGGAAATACATGTTTTGAGACCCCCTGAATCCAAAAAAAAAAGCTTTTTAGAAAAATGTCCGTGTGTGTGTGCCTGTGTGCAGCATAGCTCAAAAACGAAAAGACGGTTAAAAACCAAACTTGATATTTAAGTTTGGTATCTTCCAAGGATGCGACACGAAGATTTTCAAGAAAATCCCCCCACATCAAACTACCCTTTACATGGAAAAAATTTCGAAAATTTTGATTTTCTTAAAAATGGCTCTAACAATATTGATTAAAATCTCTTATATTTAAGACATTTACTTGCCAAATAAAATGTATATCTTGGATTTTCTGGGAATAGCTTTAAAAGACCTCTATTCTGGATGATTTTTATTGAATTTTGCATAACTGGTAAAGCGTAAGAAATAGACAAAAACTTCCTACACAAAAAATGTAGATCACGATAAAACACATAATTTATGTCATACACATTTTTTTCATGGAATTGATCGCTTTTTGAGATATTCCTTGTTATTGGTTTCAGTTATAAAAAAAAATTATACTTTTCTCATACAGGAATTTGTCAACTCCTGTCCTTACAACCAAAGGAACTTCAGTCACATAGCAATCAGCTTTTGACTATCACTTTAACCGATGGTACTCCCTTATTTCGCTTCTACTTACAAGGAAGCAAGTAATAAGACTATTTCTGTTATTTTTTTCTCAATTAGCATGTAGTAAATAGAAGCATAAGCTTTTTAACAATAATTTGTTACAGAGATATAGAGAAAGTCATGAGAATGGAACACAACAGATTTTTTTTAAATACATTTTAAGTCCTTTCAGCTGGTTTGCCATATAGGACGATGAATGAAATCGGTGAAATGATGCTCAAATGACCTTGGCGTCCATAGAGCTTAAGGTACTCTACATTCGTCTTCTCAGGGTGAGGGAAAACCCCGACACGCTACAACGATACAACCGAGGCGGGCAGTATAAACTTTGTTTTGGCCTAGCGGCACGCCACTATAAAAATCGTCACGAAATTGTTCATCTTAGTCCTCAAAATATATCTCTTATTGCCATAATAAGGACATAATTAATCGATAATATGTTTAAAAAAAAATCTTGTAGGCATATCCTACAGCATTATCTTGAGGAATGCCCATAGGCAATATGAGGTTTCAGAAAGCTATTCCATAGCAATATTAATTGTTTACAGGTTAAAAATAGAGATATTTCTGACAAATCTTTAAACTTATTGTCTCTGTTCTTCTATTTTTTACATTTTTGCAATTTCAAAATGTTCCTTACGATACAAATTGTTTTCCAGTCTGTCTAAAAATGTAATAATGATATGGGTTATAAGTAATTCTTTCCTGTTTACTTTCTCTATACGTATGTATAGAGAAGGTATTGCACTCGACCAAAAAATTTCGATACGGAGATTTCACCGGAAATATATGTTTTAGGGTCCACTTTATCCCCCCCCCAAAAAAAAAGTATTTTCAGAAAAATGTCCGTGTGTATGTATGTGTGTCCGTGTCTATGAACACGATTACTCAAAAACGAAAAGTCGCTAAAATACCAAACTTGGTATTTAAGTTTAGTATCCTCCAGGGATGTTACACGAAGATTTTGAGAAAAATCTCCCACCACAAACTACCCTTTAAATGGAACTTTTTTCGAAATTTTAATTTTCTAAAAAATGACTAACGATTTTGATTAAAATATCGTATATTAAAGATATTTACCTGACAAATAAAATGTATATTTTGAATTTTCTGGGAATAGTCTCTGAAGACTACTTTATTCTGAGTGAATTTTACGGAATTTTGCATAACTACTAAACCGTAACAATTTGACAAAAACGTAACACATAAAAAATGTAGAGCACATTAAAACACATAATTTATGCTGTGTACATTTTTTTTCGTTGAGCTGATCGACTTTGAAATATTCCTTGTTTTTGGTTTCAGCTTTTAAAAACTTATACTTTTCCCACACAGGACTTTGTAAACTCCTATCCATACAAACAAAGGAACCTCAGTCACATAGCAACCAGCTTTTGATTATCATTTTAAGCCATGGTACTCCCTTATTTCGCTTCTACTTAAAGGAAGCAAGTAATAAGTCTATTTCTGATAAAAAAAAATCGATTAGCATGAAGTAAATAGAAGCATAAGCTTTTTAACAATAATTTGTTGCAGAGATGTAGAGAAAGACATGTGAATGGAACACATCAGATTTTATTTCCTTCCTTAGTATCGAAGGAACAAAAAGTTTACATTGTACAATTATCTAATCAATTAAGATTAATGTAAATATCCATATCCTATTTGATTGCATAGTGTGGAATATTGATGAACTGTAACAAAATTAATATTGAGAAAAGTATTAACGTGGTATTTGTCCATTATGCTTATATCAAATATCTATGAAAGTTAGATGTTGACGCAGGATTTAGTGTTTAGTAGACCAAGTCAAGAGAAAATGGAACAATACCGCCCTAAAAGGATGTTATAAAATATATAATATAAGATTTCGCAATGTAAGACAAAGAATTGTATGTATAAAATGGCAGCGTGACGTCGTCGCCTCACGATACGCACGAAATTAGCCTGAAATGGAGTGCTTTTAAGAAATTAACATAGCCAAGGTTATGTAAAGTATACAACATATTGTAATGCATAATATACAGCTATAAAATGGTGCTTAGAAAAGCATAATTATAATAAAATAGAATCAAAAGCAGTAATATGGGAGAAGGAGAAGAAGAATAAAAAGTACACAGATACAGGATGCTATAAACTGTTTATACCGGTAACAAAGCATAAGAATACAGTGAAACAAAATATTGTTTATGAAATATTAGCTATATATAAGAACATTTTCATGCAAATTATATAAATGCATTAATTTTAAATCATTATGGATGTATAAAACTGTATTATAAATTAGTATTTCACGAAATGTAAATAAGGAAATCTGTTGTTCCCATGGAGACGACAGATCACAATGTATAAAACATTGACTTCAACTATTGTGTATATGTGTAAAATATCAATAAGCTTCCGGGACGCAGTCAATGAGAGAGACGCCAGGGATAACAAGGAAGTAAAGAGTTAATCTCGCCAATCGAGACCTCTTATGTGCCGATTAAGTAAACATTTAGAATTGTATTATATAACAAGAAGAGATTGATTGTAAGTATACATTATACTGTATATATGTGACACAGTTATCTGAAAGGAGGACTCTGTTAAAATAGCGTGCCTTAACGCATCACATTATTTCGAACAGTTAACAAATAAAAGTTCAAATAAATCAATAAATAATTTAAAGTCAATTCATTTATTATCACATCCTACCATCCAAGCATGGAGGTTAAGAATTTCGTACTCACCAATTGAAGTTAGCTAAAAAATACAGAAAACGTGGCAAAGCAGTACACAATAAGTAATCCGCTGCCGATAAATAAACTTAACGGCTCTAACAATTAAGTCTGGCGCGAATAGCCAGTTACAGTTTCGCCAACAGTAAGAGCTACCAACTCCTTTTAAACAGCGGCAAATTCAAATAATAACACAGCACAGCAACCGTGCAGCAGCCCTGAGAACCATATCTAACAGCACCATCTGAGCCACTCTTAACCGCCCCAATGTGCAATGAAAACTTCAAAGGCGGTTTGCTATGTGAAGCCTTCGAAATTCCGTTCTCTTTACATGACTAAGAGAGGAAAAATGAAGACACCATCTGAGCCACTCTTAACCGCCCCAATGTGCAATGAAAACTTCAAAGGCGGTTTGCTATGTGAAGCCTTCGAAATTCCGTTCTCTTTACATGACTAAGAGAGGAAAAATGAAGAAGTATGAGTATTTGAAAATTCAAACTACAACAAGGGATGTATCAGTTCTGCTTTACTCCACAAAAAAATAGTCACATACAATATCTATATTTTTTCCGTATACTTAGGTAAGATTTGGTCTATATTTTACGGTTTACCGTTATGCAAAAACTTTCCGATGAAAATGAAAGACCTCAGAAAATTCAAGATAATTATGTATTTCGTTTGTAATGGTAATACTTCAAACATAAGGTTGGCACTTTAATCAAAGTCGTTAGAGCAAACTTTGACAAACTCAACTTGTTTTAAAAGTATTCCGTGTAGAGGATAATTTGGGGTATGAGATTTTCTTGCAGATCTTCGTGTGAAATCCATGGAAAATTATAAACTTAAATATCAAGTTTGTTAACTGGCTTTGTTTTCGGGATATGCCGAGAAAGCCCAAAAAAGCTTTTGAGGATTCCGAATATACCCATAACATTTTTGGACGGTGTTTACTATAGATATGTAAAAATGGAATAGATTAAGACAAAATCACCAGTAATTTTAATTGTAGCCTGGATCACAGGGTTCGATACGAAGAAAATACTAAAGAATAGAGAATACATGAATACATGAGAACTGTAATTACAATTACTCAGCTATCCATTAAAATACATAATCTTTAATAGACTGTATAGGACAATTCATAATATTAGTTTTCAAAAATAATTAGGGTAAGGTCGGGTGAACTGAGTCAGAAGGCGAATAGGATCAATTTTTTATTTTTCCTCCTAGCTATCAAACAAGAGTGCTGCTATCTAGCAGCAACTATTACAACTCCGTCCAGAAGTTGAAAGCAAGAAATCAGTGTGAGACATGTTTATTGCTGTGCAGTTTCCTCTGAATTTTTTTTTTTTTTTTTTCGTTTCTCGGGCCGGGCGCTACGAGAGGCAGTGGACAAGAGCGGTTGACTCATCAGTTCCTGCTCTACTAGTGCATCTCAGGCATTTCTGGTGCTTATTAGCGCCAATCCAGCAGAAGCCTGCTACCCTACGTTCATCTCTACCAACCAGGAAAGCATCAGCTTCTAGTCATCTACAGCTTCAACACCGAGGACCCTGATTGGTCGGCCACCACATGTGGAAGCGACCGTATTGGGTAGCTTAAGGTGATCTGGCCAATCATCCCATAAACAGCAGAGCGTACTTCCAGACCATCGGAAGTACGTACTTCCTAATTTAAAGGAAGTACACAGGCAGCGGGTAGAATCAAGGCCACAGCCACCTGACCTGTTAGGCCGGGTAAGGCGCGCTTAGCTAAAAGTCCGGTCCTCTGTTTCGGCCTGCTTCTAAGATCCTGCTGCCTGTAGGTGAGGGTAAACCAAGGTGTGCTTTTGTGCACTGCACCTTAGGGTGCAGGGCAAGTGTCCCTGTCCTATCACCATGACCAGATCCAAATCCAAACCAACCAAAGGCAAAGCCCAAAGCGGCTCTGCCAATGATGATGCAACGGCCGTTGCCAGCATCAGCGCTGGTGCGGCCACCCTGCCCTCCAGTGGCCCTGCTACTGTAGAGGGTAAAAAAAGATCTTACCAGGAACGCCAAGATGGTAAAGGCAAGATCATCTGTTTGGACTCGTCCAAGCAATCTTCCAAGAGGGTCTCCCGCGTGAACCAGACTCACGCATAGGCCAAAACCAGGAGTCTGACTCCGACGACGACTGTGCCAGTGTCCGCACAGACCTTTCTCAACACAGCGGCAGGACCTCGGTCTTGTCTTATCACTCATCCTCCATGATGGTAGATAATGAGGAGTCCTCTTCCGGCCTCTCCAAAGATGGAGAGGACGATTTTCGTGTAGTGGCCTCAAGGAAGGAGAAGAGGCGAACCCGATTGGCTGCAGAGGGCCATGCCCTCTGGTCAATCAGAGACAACGTCCCGCCCGAGTGATTCTGGGCCCGCCCAGAACCCTGGGTTGAGAGGGCACGTTCCGCCGATTATCGTGGACGACTTTAAGGGGTTGGTAGGCTTCCTTAAGTAGGTCATGCCATCCCTTTGGAGTCAGTGCACGGTTCAGAAGGACAAGAGCCGTTTCCTCTTCCAGGCGATATTCTGGATGACTATAACCTCATCCTGCAAGCTCTCAAGAGGAAAGGTGTTCCTCTTTTTACCTTCGGGCTGGACAAGTCCCGTGACCTTCGCAGGGTCATTCGTGGCCTTCCAATCGACACCTCGGTGGAAGACATCGCAACAGACCTCATCCGCCAGGGCGTCACCCCAAGACTGGTGAAGCAGCTCACCAGGTGCGCTCCAGATGGACAAGGCCCCAAAAAAACCCTCCCCCTCTTCCTCGTAGTAGTGGAGCGGGCCAATGACCCTGAGGCCAAGATAGATGGCGTCACCGCCATCTGTTACCTCAGGGTCAAAACTGAAACTTCCAAGGGCTCTGGCGGGCCCCCTCAATGCCACTGGTGCCTGGGGTTTAACCACTCCAGTCACTTCCGCTTCCATAACCTGCGCTGCTTAAGGTGCGGAGGCCCCCGTCCTAAAAAGGTATGTAAGATAGCTTCCACCGCGAAGCCGACATGCGCAAACTGTGGTGGCGATCTTATCGCAAGCTATGGTGGCTGTCCCAAGAGAATCGCTGTCATAGCGGCCAGGAGGCCGCCACCAGAACCGCAGCAGGATATAAGACCAGCACCAATCGTCAACCAGCGCCAAGCGGCGCCAACAACTGCACCTGCTCCACCTGCAAGACAGGCGGCGCAACAAAGGATAGTCACCAACACGACTACGGCGCAAAGGTCTGAGCGTGGTCCTGTGAAGCCATGGGATGGCAGCAACACATATCAACCCTCACGCAACAAACAAGTTCCAGCCAACCCCAAACAAAAGCCCCCCCACCCAAGCTAAGGTGCGCTGGCCAGTCAGGCAGCCTAACTTCTCCCTCAGGGCTCCGCAAGGGAACGGTACTCCCGTACCCGAGCGACAGCAGGGGCAGGAGGCGGCTGGCGGCGATCCAGAGCCCCGAAGCATTCCTCCCACACCCTCTCCTAGAACCATCACCCCCACCACTCCCCCGGTCCTGCAGCTATCAGATGTGATGGCGTGGATACAGCAGCTTCTGATGAACCACGGCCAGCGCATTTGTGATCTGTTGGTCGGATTCCTTTCTGCCATCGACCCATCCGCAAAGTTGGCTGTCGCCATGGAGGGACTTGCCCTCCTGACCATGATCATCCAGACCGCCCAGAATGGCGAATCGAACTAGGCCCCGTACCTCATTTCGATTCGCGTTCTGGAACGCGTGTGGTCTGATTGGTCAGGGGAGTGAGCTCCAACATTTTGCCGGCTCATTTGCCTTAGACCTCGTGCTGGTCAGCGAGACACATCTCCGTCCAGACACCCCGTACCGACTGTCGGGCTACAACTGCCTCAGAGTGGATCGTGTGGGCCGCCGAGGAGGTGGCACAGTGATCTTCGTGAGGAACAGAGTAGTCCATAGACCCATCCAACTCCCGCCTCTTCAATCCATGCAAGCCACGGCTGCCTGTGTTGACCTTGGCGGTACGGAAGTTTTACTGGTGTCTGTTTACCACCCACCCCGAAAGCAGTTCTTACTAAACGATTACCTTTCCATCCTAGCCCTTCATCCTAATGTCATTCTGGCCGGGGACTTCAATGCCCGAGGCAATGATATTATACGCATGGTAGATGCGGACCCTCAACTCAGAGTAGAGGGCCCCTGGCAACCCACAGACCATCCACGAGGTCAAAGACAGGCATCCGTTATTGACTTCGCGATCATCAAACAATTCTCTTTTCAAACATCTCTCACTTCGATCAACGCACTTCATTCCGATCATAATCCCGTGTTAGCTGAGGTTATCACACGGGTTGCCATCATGACGTCTCGGTTCATAACGGCACATCAACTGGGAATGCGTCAGGGTTTGCCTCAATGACTCCATCCCGCGCAACCCTAGGATCACAGACATCCTATCCCTGGAGGCTGCGATCCTATCCTTTACCTCCATCGTGGTGCGAACTGCTCATAACCTAACCGTTCACACCCCAGCACCTCTACACCCGGATATCCTTCCCCTTGAACTTCATCTGCTCGTCCGCCGATCCTGGGCTACCCGCACTTTACCAGCGTAACCACACGCCACAAACTGAGCACTCCTGAGGCGTTTACGCCGACAGGTCCGGACCTGACTACGCGAGCACAGGGTGCGAGCGTGGGAGGAGACGATAGCCCGCCTGAGGCTCGAGGATGGCGACATGTGGAGGATTGTCAAAGCTCTCCGACACCATGGAGGTCAAATCATCTCCCCAATCCAAGGCACCCAAGGTCTGGCTTATGAACCTCAAGCCAAAGCCGATGTGTTCGCTGAATACCTTAAAGGACTATGAGGCCACGAGACGACCCTCAGGACGAAGACTTCTCGGACCGTGCTCGTCGATACTTTCGACGTCCCCCTCACGAGGCGGACCGACTTCCTGTCATCCGATCCAGTGAGCTCCAAGGCGCACTCCGGCGTCTCAACAACAAAAAAGGCAGCGGGACCTGACGGCCTAATCACCGCCATACTCCGCTGCCTTCCCATGCCCTGCCATGCTCTTCAAGGTTTTCAACATGTGTCTCACCTTGTGCCACTTTCCACACGAGTGGAAGGAGGCCCGGGTGATATGCATTTTGAAGCCGGGGAAAGACTCGCTACATCCATCCATCTACCGATCCATCAGTCTCCTATCAGTTCTCTCGAAGGTTTTCGAATGGCTACTACTAGTCCGCTTGTCCCCTCTTTTGGGCGACATTCGAGCCATCCCAGACCACCAGCTTGGTTTTCGTCCTGGGCATTCTACACCCCAGCAACTACTGAGAGTGGTGGAGGTCGCTGCCCTGGGTTTCCAGCACAGAGCCTACACTGCGGCGGTGTCGCTGGACCTGGAGAAGGCCTCCTCTACGACTTGGCACGCGGGTCTGCTCCTCAAAATCATCCGACTGGAGCTCCCGACACACATCATACACCTCCTACACTCATACCTCAAACACAGATCTTTTGTAGTTTCAGTTGCGGGACACAAATCAACACTTAGGTCAATAAAAGGCGGAGTCCCCGAAGGCTCTGTACTATTGCCCACGCTCTTCAGCGTCTACATGACCGACCTTCGAACAGTGCAGCAAGTCAACATAGCCCAGTATGCTGATGACGTGCTGTTATTCTGTACAAACACCCACGCAGAGCCTTCAACCCCATTCAGAGACACCTCTGCCTCATCCAAGAGTGGTGCGAGCGTTGGCGGTTGTCCATCAATCCGGAGAAAAGGCACGCTATTCTCTTTACCAAGCGCCGCTTTCCCGCAAACTTCCCTATATTCACGTACCTCAGACGAAGGATACAATGCTGTCCGCTGTTGCTTCAGCGGGTACAGAATAGATGTCTTCGGGCCATTCAACAAAGGGTTACTATTCCATCAGAACGCCCTCGTTAGGTCTCTTGGGGAAACCGGCGCTTCAGGCGATACCGGCTTCCCCGCATGGCTTGCGGGCATCCCCGGTAACGAAGGAGCACCTCCAACAGCTGCTACGGCTAAGCTCCTTACAATCCTTCAAGAGTTGCTTGGATATCAAAATTAAAACCTCAAAATAAACATTTTTGAATAAATTTCACACCAGCGGTGCACAAGGGCCGTTGCACCATACTTGGCAACCGTCGAGGAGCAATACTTGCCTTCTCCTGTCATTCCACAACCCCAATACTCAACCGCCATCCTGCAAACCCCACAATCCCGTCAGAACGTGGTTAAGTTCTCTCTGAGAACAAGGACACGTCTAACACACCAGTGGCTGCCCTCAGCCTGGCAATTGCTCTGGTCTGGTCTGTAAATTTGTGCTGTTTGAATTGAGTTTATATTTGCTTTCCCTTTTTAAAATAGTATAGGAGCTATATCGAATTTGTTGAGATGGTTTTATTAATTATTTAGTAAGGAATAGTTATTTCAAAGCTAAACCATTCTGTCCGAGATTATGTCGGTGTTCACGTCATATCATTGTTATGCAAGTGTACCAAAGGGTACAAGGGTAAAACTGAAATCCTGCATTTCAGGCAAATAGGGTCACAATATTGCGGGTGAAAAGGGTCAGTATTTTTTTAAATCGATTCTTCATTTTTTTGTTTTGTTTATGTTGTATAGACGGGGAAATGCAAGCAAAAAACAACCTCTCAGTGGACTGAAGATGACATGCAGAGTATAATTAATGGGCCACAATATCAGATTCCAGATGGATTAAAGAAGAGGAATTTCTGAAGTGGCTGAAACACTTTAACGCACATTGGATTATTTCGGGACAAGGCATTTTAGTTTCAGATGTCCATTCATCACATAAAAGTTTACAACTTTCCAATTCTGTGAAGTAAATAACATACATATAATATTTTAAAATGTTAAAAAAGCATTACATACAGTGAAGCTGTCAATTTAATTAAAATCTGGACGTCTATTACCAACACGTGCTTCACTTGGTCATGGTGAAGATGGAGTACCCTGGACGCGCGTTTCCACAACTTTCGTTGTCACCCTCTTGCAGGTCTGCTGAGAAGATGCATCCTGACTGCATAACACCAGCACTGGAACATGGTGGGAGCTCTGCAATGGTCTGGGGACGTTTTTCCTTTAGTGGAGTGGGACAGCTCTACACAATTAAAGGAAATATGGATAAACATGGCCACCATGCAATTTTGAGCAGATATGCTGTTCCATCAGAAATGCATCTAATTGGTCCAGGGTTCATCATGCAGTAGGACAATGATTCAAAACACACTTCCAAATTATGTAAGAACTACCTACAGAAGAAATAGGAGCAAAGAGTGTTCAAGGTGATGGATTGGCCTCCACAATCTCTGGATCTGAATCCAATTGAACTTCTGTGGGAGGAACTTGACAGAGAAGTTCTAAAAGAGTGTCCTACATCCATAGAAAGGTTAAGGGAAATTCGTCAGACATCTTGAACCAATATGGAGAACAGTGTGTGTGAGAAACTTGTCAGCAGAATGCCAGAATTGTGAAGAAAGTGATTGCAATAAAGGCTGGATTTTTTGATGAGAAAAACATTTAGGACAGAAGGACATCTTTCTGGCTAAATGCATTCATTTCAGTATTTATTGCAATATATTATATTCTCTATCATGTTAAATCATATATCTGATATAAATATAAATGGTTTCTTCCAATTTTGTTGATTGATTTTGATTATTCCTGAATTTCCTGAAAAACAGCTAAGTGTCCAAAAACTTTTGACCGGCAGTGTACATATAAGACGGGAATTTTAGTGCACTCAGAGGAAGTCTGATTTAACAATGTCAACCGATGGAGTAGGGAAAGGCAAAAAAGAAAAAAAAGTTAATTTTCCCTAAAGGAAAAGTTAAAAATCTTAGATGAACTTAATATCCAAAGTAATTGGAAATAATGAAGAAATACACACTCAGTGCATCTATGATTTCAACATTTATTAAGGACCAGAAGAAAATAGAGGAGAATGTCGAGTCCAATTCTGCAATGCAAAAGAATAAGAGCTGCTGAATAATGAACAACTTAACAAAGCTATTTACATGTGATTTATCTCTATGTATTAATAGTAACAAATTTACTCCATGTTCATTAACTATGTGATAGTATGAAGTGTATTAAGTTACTTTAGTAACCAATTTCAAATTGCATTGTTTTCTTCCACATTCATTCCTAATGTTTATGTACATAAGTATCTAATACATAAAATTTACATTTCAAAGTTACATATTACATACAAATCGGCTTTTAATTAACCAAATCAGTTGTATTTTATATCCATATTGTGATATGTTTTTTCTCTGCAACATACATAAAAAAAATCATGGAATAGTTTATTTTGAAGAACAAGAATTACTGATATCAATAAATAAATACCTTTGTAATAAATACCATTTAGCTAATATCAATGAGATTGCTGCAAATACTTTTTCCTACTTTACTGAACTTTTTTAAAATTTGTAACACATTATTACAGCATCACAAAGATCACTGATAAACAATGTTGTTTTTCCAATAATACACCATTGTTCTGGTTGACACAAAACACTTTTGAACAGTATGAATTATTGACTTAAGCCTGCACTTATATTTTATTTTATTTCAAGAATAACAAAACATAATTAATATATTTTGCACAATGTCAACAAAATATTTTATTTCTTAAGTGCAACTAAGAAACGTTTAAGCTGAAATTTTCAAATTATACAGGGTTACTACAAAAGAAATAGACAACTTCAACTGCCTGTAAAACAAAAACTATTAGAGATAGTAACCTAATTATTTTGGAGGTATGTTGAGAAACTCTCAAGGTTTCGTTGTTACTATTGGTAACGCTGTAGTGTTTTGTTTTTTGTTGCAGAAGCTGAAATGGCAGAAAATCCTGTGGAAAAGGCATATTGCATGTTGGAATTTGCTAGAACGCAATCAGCAACTGTTGTCCAACAACATTTTAGAACACGTTACCACAAAACACCACCGACTCGACAGTCAATCTAGGACTGGTATAGAAAATTCGAGACAACAGTTTGTGCAAAGGGAAGAGCTCGGGAAGACCAAGAGTTTCGGAAGAAAACGTTGAACGTGTTTGTTCTGCCTACATAAGAAGCCCACAGAAATCGACATCTAGGGCAAGCATGCAATTACAAATTCCACAGCAAACTGTATGGAAAATCTTGCGGAAGCGACTGCACATGATGCCTTACAGATTACAGATGTTGCAGTTTCTGAGTGAAGAAGATAAGGTCATACGGCGTGACTTTTGCATTGACATGTTGCGACATGATGAAGACGATGCTGGTTTTTGTGAGCGCATCATTTCATTTTTGTGGTAACGTGTTCTAAAATGTCATTGGACAAACAGTTGCTGATTGCGTTCTAGCAAATTCCAACACGCAATATGCCTTTTCCACAGGATTTTCTGCCATTTCAGCTTCTGCAACAACAAACAAAACACTACAGCGTCACCAATAGAAACAAACGAAACTTTGAGAGTTTCTCAACATACCTCCAAAATAATTAGGTTGCTATCTCTAATAGTTTTTGTTTCACAGGCAGTTGAAGTTGTCTATTTCTTTTGTAGTAACCCTGTATATTAAACATACAATTTATTGCTTTTTTAATGAATATGTGTATTATACTGGAATACAGTAATTAAAATTTTAACATGATAGATTAGTTGTAAACAAATGTAAATCCAGATACCAAACATTCCCTTCGCTCTCAGGCATGAGCTCAAATTTAAAAATAAGGTGAACCATAAGAGAGAATTTGCAAGAGAAAAGAATATGGAAATAAAAAACAAAACTAGCCAAAATCCCAAGAAATGATCAGAAATTATCTGAGGTTGCTGAAAGAATTCAAAACTGGAGAGAGAGGAAAAAAGAAACAACAAAAAACAAAGAGACGAAGCAAACGAAAACAAATTTGAAGGCTAAAAATGTCCTCAGTCCTTAAGTAAAGCAGTTAGTAAGACGAAGAAGAGAGCCCACAGCTCAAATAGTACTAAAGAAATGTTTTAGCTATAGGCATATTTCCACATATAAGCATTAATCCCTAGTCAGATAAAAAGCAAATCACAACATTTTCTGAAAATTATGTTTTAAAACCTCAGTATTATAGTCATGATGATGTAAGCCATTAATCACCAAATAAGGGATGTAAAGCCAATTATTAAAGATTCTTCTACTGCATAAATTGGTTTAAAAAAGACAATAGCATTCCTGTGGGCCTTACAAGAGAATTGACAAAAACAGCTACCTATTTAAATTGAATTAATTAAAGTGGTATGTATTAACACACACTTCACTCACTTTTATTGTGCAGGACAATTGTTTCGCGGACCGTTGCCTGCATCCTCAACTGTTGAACCACTACTGCTTGGGTTTGGATTCCATGTTGTGGATGTGGGGCTTTGGTTGTAGTGACATCTGTTGGGTGGGCAATGAGACTTGTTAAGCAATCCTTAGGGGGAACTCCATGTTCATCAATGTGTGGTGGTATTTATGAATGTAGATTTTTTTCATGCTGATAATTGAAATGGATTCAAAAGTTCTTTCAATAGTTTGATGTTTGGATTGATTTCGTGGTGTGCTTCCCAAAAGTGATGTGCTACTGCAGACTTGTCTGGCTGTTTTCACTTGATGTGTCTTCTGTGTTCTTTATTGCATGTTTCAAGGTTTCTTATTGTTCAAATACATTGGGAAGACAATAAGAAATCTTGAAACATACATGAAACAATTGTCCTGCACAATAAAAGTAAGTGAAGTGTGTGTTAATACGTACCAGTTTAATTAATTCAATTTGATTATGCCTTCACTGTAAGCAGCTTCAAAATTATACAACTTATAATTACCCATTTGTTCAAGTGATGTGTATTCAGATTCTGACAGCAATTCAGATTCCTAGTCCAGCATTGTCGTATCTGAGCAAGAGTGTGACAAGCAAACCATTCAACCTTGACACACTTTTATTAGTTGAGTTTGCCAGTTCAAAAATATCAAACAAACAAACAAAATGTGAAGTACCTCTATGCAGTTGTAACTCAATCAAGTGCTGATGAAGGTTTAGATATTCAAGTAATGCGTTTACACATGCATGATAAAGGGAAAACAAGTCTTTCATTGCTAATGAAAGGAATGTTTCAGATGTAAAACTTTCACAAATACTACAGATTCTACCTTCTCCAAAGCCAAAACATGTTGAGGCTAGAATTAGACTTGCAAAACATTGTTAAAATGGGATTGCCTTATTTGAGAGGGAAAAATATTGTCCAGTATTGCTGCCATAAGGGGCATAAAAAATGTCACATACCTTACTCTGTTTAAGCATTGTACAGTACCTAGCCATATAATAATTAGACACACCTTGATTTTTCACTATAATACAATACTAGAAGCAAAATGTAACTATTACTGTTTTTATTTTTAGTAGCCTACATTGAAACATTACATTTTCTTAAACAGTGATGAAGAATTTGATATGTTTATGGTGATAATTAGATATATTTCTGAACTATCATCAGATGCTTACAATTTTATGAATTTTTTAATACTTAGTTGAGCCACCTTTGGCAGCTATCAATGCTTTAATTTGCCTTGACATGCTATTTATACATGCCTGAATTGCATCTTGTATATGTGGACCTCTATGATCCTTTCAATAAGCCTAGTTGTTGTTGTTGGTTTGTTTGTTTTTTTTTTTTGTTTTTTTTTTTAGCTTAACCTCCTTTAACCTAGTTGGTCATATCAGACAATGAATGAAATTGGTGAAATGATGTTCAAATGGTCTCGGGGTCCATGGAGCTCTCAAAGTTACTCGACATTCATCTTCTCAGGATAAGGGAAAACCCCGAAAAAACCTCATCCGGGTAACTCAACTTAAGCAAGATTCGAACTCACGACCTATGGAGTATGAGGCAGACATGCTACCACCACACTACCCAGGCGAGCAAGCCTAGTTGTTTTATAGTAATCTCTTCCTTTGCCACTTCTTTCTTCACTAGCTTCCAGATATTTTCAATCGGGTTAATATCTGGTGAATTCCCAGGCCAAGGCAACAAAGGTACGTTTTGCTCTCTCAGAAAAGCTTTCACTGATTTTTTAGTGTGACATCATACCCCATCTTGCATAAACATGAATGATTCTCCATTTGGAAAGCAGTCTCTTATTTGAGGCAGCAGCCTACTCCTCAGCACTTCTTTTTCCTGACCCTGCCACAGTGACCCTTGAACAACAGAGACGTCCAGTGCCTTTGCACACCATGCCTTTGGTGGGATGTTTTCTAGTCTGCACAACACAATCTGGATGATGCATTTCACCAGGACACCTTCACACAAACTAGCTTTGTTTGCAAAAATTTCAAAAGTAATTTCATCACTAAAGCAAACCTGAAACAAAAAAAGCCAACGTGAACTGTTTCAAATGTGACCTTTAGTTCCGGATAATCCATTTCAAATGTAAAGAATTAAGAATTTTTACAATGAAGATATTCATGTTTACCAATTTCCATAAGTTTAGGTCTTTATCCTGGATCTCCTTTGTTCAGCTGAGTCGTTAGCAACCATAGCAGGAGTAATTTTTGGTTTCTGGGCAGGTCTGTGCCCTTTAATTTCATTTCTGAAAGTTTATGCTTAATAGTACTTTCAGATAAAGCAATTCCACTCTCTTCAAGCTTGAATTTAATTTCTTTTGCACTAGCAAACCTGTTTCTTTCACAGATGTTTTTTAAGTAACGCACACCTCTTCATGTAAGAATCGCCCGCATTTATTCTTTCGTTGCGGGGTTAGATCCATACCAAATTCAACTTTCCTTAAAATTGGCCACACAGATGATTCAGACACAGATGATCTTCGAAAAATCTCTCAATTTGAAAATAAATCAGTTTTAATCAACCTCTGAAAATTTTTGAGGTCTCAGATCATATGATTTTTCCCATTATGTTGTGAATCATAAAGTTCACCTTTCAAACGACAAATAAACTGACAAATTTAAGTATTAATACCACAAGCTTATAATGTACCTTCTCCTATTGTTAGCACTACTGCAACTAATTTTGTGAAGCAACAATTTCGACTCTTACAACACAGAAACAGTATAACACACAATCATTGTAGTCAACAATAGTGAGGTGAGGTTCACAGTGATAGATGAGCATTGTTGTTACGCATCTAATAATATGGCTAGGTACTGTATTTTGAAAAATATGCATGTTCATTAGTATCATTGGTATTAGAAACCACATAAACACATTGTTATGATATAGTGCTGCATACAGTAGCTGCTTGTGTGTAGAATTCAATTATGCATCCATTTGCAAAACATGGTATGTCCACCATTTTTTTTTTATTTATTTATTTTTTATTTATTTTATTTTATTTTTTTTTTTGCTTCATGTTGTTCTTCAAGTTCTCCTCTATTAATAAAGCTACAAAAACAGTCACTGAACATTTTATATCCATGATAGAAACAGCTGGAAAAGTTAGGTACAGAGGCAAGATGCAGATGCATAATGTATTCATTTTTGAAAGATGCAAAATGTGTTTTGTCCAACCTAAATATTCTGCTACTACTATTACAGCTGCAGCAAATGTTATGTTCATTAAATGTTTCTTTGTGTACTATAGTCCATGATGTTTTCTCTTCTTTTGTTATACTATGGTGTTTTAATGATTTGAAGAGAATTTTAAAAATAATGTATGTAAAGTTTTCAACGCTGATTATCAGCTGTGAACCGATTATTGTGATTGGTAAAAGTGCTTTTGTAGATACAATTGGGATTTTAATTGTTACCACAGTTTAATAAGATCAACTAATAGTAATCATGAATGTGGAAAACATAGTGACAGCCTCAAATAACAAAGTAACATTAGCTACTCCTGGCAAGCTCAAAAAAAGACAAGCAATATATACAATCTTGGGAAAGAAACAAGGCAAAAAGATTGAGGTTAGTTATGTTCAGTTACTGCTTCCTTTATTCAAATATTAGTAAGTAATTTATTTTATTCTCTATTATAACTTGTGATGTTGTTCAGTACATAAGTTCTGTAAACATGCAATAATGTTATAACATTACAAATTGTATTATTTCAGATACACTGTAAAAGGTTTCCCAATTGTCGGCATCCTCCAAATTTAAAATTTAGGTGCTCAAAAGTTATGTTACAGGATGTGTGGAGAATCAACCAGAAGTTCTATCGGAATCCAGATCTACATGTACAGAATGAAAGTTCTGAAATATGTGATGATGGAATCACCAAAATGCAAAGAATCTTGCAAGGATTCTTTGAACAAGTTTCTATCAGTAAAATATAATTACTGAGTAAATATGGAGAAAGGAAAATGATCACTCAGGTATGTAGAAATATGTTCCTAGGGCACTTCAAGCAGGAAGATCTCGTCTTCAAAATTTATGTAATAAATTTCTAAAGAAAGCAATTTTGCAAAAGAAACCAGAGGTGGCGATTTTCAAAGTAACAAATTTGCCAAAAGAGACAACCAGTTAAAACATTCATTGAGAAATATCAACCAATTCAGAGTCACTACCGCAAATCAAAAAATATAACGAAGCAATACTTTCCAAGCCATTTGAGCATTTCACTTATGTGGGATGAGTACAAGAAAGCTCATGATGAGGAGCTTCATGTCAATTATGAATACTTTGGAAGTGTATTTGTTAAAGAGTATGATATAAGCTTTGCAACGAAGGAGAAAATTCCAAAGTGTGCAAATTAATTACGATTACAGCTTAAAGTACACGAATAACAAAAAGACAATTTTACCAATTAATTTTACAAAAACACAAAATTTATATTAAAATATATATTAATTAAACAATCCTACTAATTTCAGATTGGTGCCGTTATATATAGGTTGAATAATGGATTACAATAAATTTTATTTATAATATGGATTGTTATTGAAAATATAATTTGAAGGTGGATTTAATTGTAATTGCTATTGCTAATGCACTTTTTGTTCAACTAAAGACTCACAAAGAAGAGTATCTTACTTCGAGTTAAGACTGCCAAAAAATGTGGTCTTCCCAAAAACTCAAGACCAGGCAGCTTATTAAGCTCACCAAATATATTTATACAACTACACAATCTGTCAGGGAACATCGCATGATTCTCAAACTGTTCACAACAGATTTTTTTATATTTGCACTCAAGATAGCTTCAAAAAAGGATCTAACGAGATTGCATCTGCATTGTATGATCATCTAAAAAACACAAATATAGTGAGAGTTATCTGCATTCATATGTTTGCAGACGGATGTGGTGGACAAAACAAAAACAGAAATGTAATAAGAATGCTATCAAAATGGTTATTTAGTGAAGCTCCTAATACATTAAAGACAATAGTTTTAGTGATTCCACAGTGGGGCATTCTTTCATCCCTCATGACAGGTTTTGTTTGGTAAAGTTGAGCGAGTTTAAAAAAAAAAACCCTGATGTGTTCCATTCACATGACTTTCTCTACATCTCTGCAAGAAAATGTTATTAAAAAGCTTATTTTCTATTTACTTCATGCTAATTAGCAGAAATAGTCTTATTACTTGCTTCCTTGTAAGTAGAAGCGAAATAAGGGAGTACCATAGATTAAAGTGATTGTCAAAAGCTGGTTGCTGTGTGACTGAAGCTCCATTGTTTGTATGAACAGGAGTTGACAAATTCCTGTATGAGAAAAGTATTTTCAAAGCTGAAACTAAAATCAAGGAATATCTTAAAAACGATCAACTCCACGAAAAAAAATGTGTAAAACATAAATTGTGTGTTTTAATGTGCTCTACATTATTTGTTTAGTACGTTTTTGTCTATCCCTTTGGTTTACCAGTTATGCAAAATTGAATACAAATCATCCATAATTAAGAGGTCTTTAGAGGCTATTCTCCGAAAATTCAAGATATACATTTTATTTGTCAGTAAATATCTTTAATTTACAATATTTTAATTGCAATTTTTTGGAAAATCAAAATTTTCGAAAAAAGTTTCATGTAAAGGGTATTTGTGAGTGGGGGGATTTTCTTGAAAATCTTTGTGTCCCATCCTTGGAAGATACCAAAGCTAAATGCCAAGTTTGATTTTTAATGCACGTGCCCACAACCCCCGCCCCCCCAAATGCACATGTGCACACACACATTTTTCTAATAATGCTTTTTTTTGTATTCAGGGAGTCCCAAAACACGTATTTCCTGTGAAAACTTGGTATCAAATTTTTGGATGCATTACAATACCTTCTCTATACACTATGTGCATAGTAAGTGTAGAGAAAGTAAAAAGTAACAGTTATTCAACCTGAAGAATATGAATCTGTTATTGGAAAATTTGCAACTGTTGTTAACTTGGGACTAGACTGCACTGTCTATGATTGGAAATCTGCTGTTGATGGCGTTATTAAAACGCCAGCTTCATGGCATTTCAAATTCCAAGCATCAAAACGGATTATTCTGTCACAATCAAGAAGGTCTTCTGCTTCATGGTGAACCCAACTACAATATGGGTGTGGGACAACCAAAAGAAATATATAAAAGGGGCAAGCATGTAACTGGCATTCAACCAACATAAATCGAAAAATAAGTTAAACTTAAGGACGCAAATTTGAACAATGTTCGCAGATTGCATTTTGCTGAAGAATGGGAATATGAACAAAGGCTAAGATTCTATAAACTCTATTGCAGGCTAATGAACAAAATATTGTAGAAGAAGACAACTCTGGTTTTGATGAATTCCCAAAGAATGACAGCAATAAAGACTTTTTTTTAATTCTGTTTTTCCTCAGGATACAGTCATGATTTTTACTTTCTCTATACTCACTATGTACATAGTGTATAGAGAATGTATTGCACTCCACCAAAAAATTTGATACCGAGATTTCACCGGAAATATATGTTTTAGGGTCCCCTGTATCCAAAAAAAGTATTTTCAGAAAAAGGTCTGTGTGTGTGTGTGTGTGTGTGTGTGTGTGTGTCTGTGAACATGATAACTCAAAAACAAAGTCGGTAAAATACCAAACTTGGTATTTAAGTTTAATATCTTCCAGGGATGCGACACAAAGATTTTGAGAAAAATCCCCCCACACCAAACTGCCCTTTACATGGAACTTTTTTCGAAAATTTTGATTTTCTCAAAAATGGCTCTAATGATTTTGATTAAAATATTGTATATTAAAGTTATTTACCTGACAAATAAAATGTATATTTTAAATTTTCTGGGAATAGCCTCTGAAGACTACTTTATTCTGGATGAATTTTTCATAATTACTAAACCGTAAGAGATGGACAAAAACTTAACCCACAAAAAATGTAGAGCACGTTAAAATACACAATTTATGTTATATACATTTTTTTCGTGGAGTTGATCGTTTTTGAGATAGTCCTACTTCTTGGTTTCAGCTTTGAAAAACTTGTACTTTTCTCATACAGGAATTTGTCAACTCCTGTCCATACAAACAAAGGAACATCAGTCACATAGCAACCAGCTTTTGGCTTTCACCTATGGTACTCCCTTATTTCGCTTCTACTTACAATAAAGCAAGAAATAAGAGTATTTCTGCTAATTTTTCTCAATTAGCATGAAATAAATAAAAGATGAGCTTATTAACAATAATAATTTATAGAGTTATAGAGAAAGTCATGTGAATGGAACACATCAGATTTTTTGTGTCAAGATGGCATTTCCTTAGTGTTTTCTTTGAGTGACCATATTTCATTTTGTTTGAATGTAATTGTCATTCACTGTGTTTTCCCCACAAGCATCACTCTTATGTATGCAAATATAATTAAAAAAAAATATTATTAATATTATAATTAAATACCTTTAAATGAAATGCCCACTTTACAATTGCAAAATGTATTATGTCCAAACAATTTTAATTACTTTTATGAACTTCCTAAAATTGATATGATCTCAAATTTGCTCTGAAAAAGACTTTAGAAACATTTTAGAGCAGAAATTGCAATTTCAGTTTGATGTGTAGAACATGGAATACATTTTTCATCTTTTCCTAAACGTTTGTTTACTTAGCACATTTTACAAACGGCATACACAGTTGAGGTGTAGGAAATGAACAATATCAGGGATTTTCTTTTATGAAGAAATTTGTGTATTTCAAGGTAGTTTAAGGTCCATAAATATTAAAATTTTTAAATGAATTGTTAATATTATTCATTGATATTTAACTGAGTATGTTAATGTCATATGTGAGTCTGGTTCATATGACCAAAATTTTCAATTTTGAACAAAAGAATTGAACACTGAAAGGGGTGAATGTTTAAATTTGATAAAGAGTGAAATTAAAATCACATGTAATTATTGTGTGGCCTTCAGGATTTTTATAAGCATATTAAAAAAATAATGCAAGCTTTTTTGATAAATGAAATAAAAAGAAACAAGTATAAAATATGGTAATGTTGCATACTTTGCATCCAGGGCTGCATAACATCAGAAAGGCAACCTTCAAAACAAAATCTAGTGGATTTTAAGCTCACATTATTTATGAGGTGTGAACTTGGTAGTAAATTCTATAACAGATGAACAAGGCAGGAAATCAACCATTTGTATACATACACATTTGGCCATATATATTGTATTATAGAATATATGCAGGCTCCCCCAATAACATTGATGAAATCTGAATTTGCTGCATAACCTGAAATACCTATCATATCATAACATACAATTCTGCAATATGAAATTATCCTTAAAATCTGGATATATTTTATATTATATGTTTATTTAAGAAATACAACGTTCTGGTACAGAGTTACGGTGGAGATAAGTAGCCACCTAACTATTAAAGCATAACCCCATACAATTCTGCACTATTAAATTAACCTTAAATCTGCATATTTTATAATATGTTTATTTAACAAATAATACAAACTTCCAACTTACTTCCATACGTGATTTGAATTTGGTACTTTTGTTACTGTGGCATTAGACCTGCTTTGTGGTTACTGTTTGTTATAAACTTTAGGTCCCTAACTACAAAGTAAAGCCGAATGATGTGTTTTTATAAGTAGAGGAGTGGGGTAGTTGCGACTGACGGCCGCAACTGCGAAGCGACGGCAAAACGATGCCGCAGAATTTGTGAATGATCCCAATAAGAGTTGAAAACCTCGGCAAAATGGAACTTCTAATTATGCTTTATTAAGAGGATCACGTGCAGTAGCATAAGCAGTTTCTTGTGAAGTTAGATTGGCATTTAATCTTATGTTCTATTTTTTTACTTAGAAATGATGCATTACTTAATACTTTTTTATTATCAAATAAGAATCCGATTTAAAATATGCACCTGTGAATATTTTCAACTCTTTCAGATCCGGATTGGCTGTAGAAATTTCACCCGAAGTTTTATCTTAAGAGTATGTTTGATAAATTGTATAGGTACTTTCGCAACTGGATATTACTGAAATTCATTTTCGCCAACTGCTGAAGACCATGAATAGTAATTACACCTAAAATCAAATGAATAAAACGGAATTTGGGTAATGTTTCGTTTACGTCCAAGGCTGTATAACGTCAGGCAGTAAACCTATGACGAACAAATCTAGCGGAATTTCAAGCTTTCATAGTTTTCGATGTTATACATTTCATAATGGATGCATAAAATGGGAAGCCAACGATTTATTTACATAGATGGCTGTCCGTGTGTATTGGATATTATACAGAGTAAATAAGGGCGAATTGGTGAATAATTCATTTGCCACATGATCTAATACAAATATTAAATCATAACCTCGTGCTGCTATGGTATATTATTGGCAAAGGCGTCATTGTATGCTAGGAATGGCGATGATGTTGCTTGAGTAGCTGTGCCAACTGTATTACGATAAATCCAGCAATACTCAGAGCTATTACCAATACAAACAATGTCTAGCGCAAAATGCTGTAGATGTATCATCATCATCATCATCATCATCATCACCACCACCACCACCACCACAGGTTTACTACATTCTACTCAAAAACAATGAAATCATGCTATAACTCTTGCATTATTTGCACGCAGTTTATATTTCATCTGAGTTCGTCAGTTTCTTCACTACATACTTATTGGAGTAAAGTGCAGGCAAGTTTACCTTTCCCACGTCATTGCCTAGTCTGCACAGATAAATTTCGTTTACTGAAAAGCTAATACAATTAGTATACATTCTATATGTTGGTTTGTTGACTCTGATAGTTAAGTTCAGATTTCTTTATTCGAAATGTGGCCTGGTGCCGGTACATTTGGGCCCGGCTTACAGGCTTAAAATGTCATGAAATTATAATTATGTATTCATACAAATAGCCTTTTGGGCTTGCTACAACCCATTCAGTGACCGGCTTTAGGTCACCGAGAACAGTTGAGTTCAGTATGTTTTATTGTTGTGTTCACTTTGACAAATAGTTCCTGTTGTATCTATGGGTTTTAATTCAAAATCTTCTCGGGCTTCTAGCCAGGTAAAAACTTGGCTTGACACCAACGTTTCGAAGAAGTGCATCTTCCTCGTCTTCAGGGTGAACTGATGGTTTGAGCTTGCAGAGACTATGGGTTTTGTTGGCAGCATTACATTCAGCGTCTGATTTTTGGGGGGCTGGCACCGCTGAAATGAGTAGGCCACGCCCTCAAACTTGTTAGCAGACGATAGTACCTGTCGCACACCATTAGGGGGGGGGGGTCCTCTCATGCCGTGGCTATTATTTAAGCATAATTTTACGTAATTCCCAAATATTAAATTAACCCTACATTTTAAATATTTCATAATAATACCTGACGTTTCGCAGTATAAAAGACACGTAGACCTATGCCACAACATTACCTATTATATTTATTTAGCAAATAATACGAAGTTCTACCATTGAGTGATAGGTAGTAATGTGCTTAACAAATGAATGCTCTCACAATCCGAAATTTCGTCAACGTGATTTTAAATGCTGATGAATAGTAATTATCATCTACAGAAATGAGTATAAAGGAATTTGTTTTATCCATCATTATTTAACGATTAACTTCCATTCCAATTTGAAATTACGCTTTCCGATGTCATATCCGTTTCCTTTCGCCAACCTAATCAGGATCATACAATTTCTTCCTTCCTAAAGTTGGTATGGTTTAGCGGATTACGTGGCGCTTGGGCTCATAGAATGCAACATTGCCGTTAGTTGATCCATCATTGTTTATAACTCGTGGATTAACTCCATTCGAGCGTAAAACTACTTTCCGGATATACGTCAGTTCCCTTTATCCATTTACCAATCTGATTGTGATCTTAGCAATTTCTTCCTTTTTAAGCTTGGTGTGATTTATCGAGATTACGCGCCTGGACGCAAAAGATACAACTGAAACATGTTCATTAATGTTTAGAGATGAATAATTGTTAATTAGGGGCATTTTTTTTTACGGAATATTTAATAAAATTTATTTTACCGGATATATTTTAGGGAAAAATCACCCATTCCTTTGAAGGTTTAAAATAGAGTATAAATAGCCGTTTAATAGATATACATAAATATGTGTTTTATTTTACAAGTCAACATTTACAACACTGCCTCTGGTTTTCAAAATCAGGAAGGAATGAGTATCCCTAATTATCATTTTAATAATCAGGCAAGTGTAGCTAGAGTACTACACTATGTTTTTAGTCTTCTTTTTAGTGACTCCTAATTTATGTATATCTTTTTTATGTTCACAAGAATTTAAATTTAGCTCTTACACTTTTATTCAGTGTGATGTGTTACAAATTCTTGTATTATTTTGAATTAATATAATTGAATTTTGGAATAGTAAAACCAAAAATCCAACACGCAGTTATTTGCTTTCCTAAATATGTTCCATGCGATATATTAAGAACTGGCCTTAGAAAAAATCTGATACACTCCATTTACATGACTTTCTCTATATCTCTGAAACAAATTATTGTTAATAAGCATATTCTACTATCTGCTTCATGCTAATCGAGATAAACTTTACTGCTAAACGGTCTTATTACCTAGTTTCTTATTAAGTAGAAGGAAAATAAAGTAATACACTAGGCTAAACTGACAGTCAAATCTTTTAATGTGGTTGCCACGGGATTGAAATCCGTGGCCAGATGTTGACGAGTTCTGGTAAGAGAAAAGCTTAAGTATTTTAAAATTGAAGCCAACAACAGAGAATATCTCGAAAACAGTCAACTACACAAAACAGAAAAACAAAAAAATGTATGCGACATAAATTGTGTATATTTTTTTTTTCTTCTAAATTTATTCAATGTAAAGGGTGGTTGTGGGTGGGGGAGATTTTCTTGAAAATCTTCGTGTCGCATCCTTGGAAGATACTGAACTTAAATATCAAGTTCAGTATCACATACACACGGACATTTTTCTAAATATATATTATATTTGGATTCAAGGGGTGCCAAAACATATATTTCCGATAAAATCGCAGTACCAAATTTCTGGGTGCAATACAATACCATCTCTATACACTATGTACACAGTACGTGTAGAGAAAGTAAAGAACCAGGTTAAGAGCAAGAGAAAAACAAATGTGACGTCGACTTCCTTGTCCAGGGCAAAAGAGGATGGTAGCACATTATGTCCACCCCTGAGACATGGCGCCATCTACGTATTAATTATATCCTTGATTGCTAAATAAATATTTCAAAATTAAAACCTCCAATAAATGTAAAGCATTTCTCCAAACAAAGAGTGAGTGTAAATTTTATTGGTAAAATTTTAAGAATCAAATGTTCTAAATAAAATTTGTGTCGGTTATTATTTTCATTAAGTTTCTAATTTTAATTTATATGAAATTTAACAAAATGTACAGAGAAACAATCGTAGATTTACTGGCTTGTAGAAAAACTCCTGCGGGACAAAATTTCGCCACACCGGTGGCGCTGTAAATATCCTGGCAATTGACAGCGTCGTTAACAAACAAACTATTTTTAAAAAATATTTTAGAGAAACAATCACAGGTGCGCATAATGAATAAATAGGTATGCAGTGTTTCGTGTTTCCGCGAATAGAGACAATGTGTCACAACAAAAACATTTATCAATACTGGCAACTGATTACCTAGCAATTGACCGGTTTGAAAAGCCCGCTATGTGCGTCTGGGATTGAGATTTTTAACAACATCAGCAGACGCCATATTGGAAAAGATAGGAAGAGACGTGTTGTTATTTCGATAAATGTCAAGTTAATGTTACCAAAAAATTTGCATATGATCCTGCTTAGGCTTTGAATAATTTGTCCCATCTTAAGTCTGGACACGTAATTAATCATGAGTCGTAGTGATGGATTAGTGCAAAGACGAAATGTATCAAGAGAAAACGGTGAAGGAGTGTCTAAAGATTCCGTGGATTCTGAAGACAAGAAATGTGACAGAGACGAGGAATTGGAGGATGGAGACTCGAAGGAAACCAGGTTGACTCTGATGGAAGAAGTACTTTTACTCGGATTGAAAGATAAAGAGGTAGGTCAGGTGGTTTAGTATGAACTTATGGCTTATTGCAGAAAGCCAGCATTTTTAAACATATCAAGATGTCACATGTAATAGCTGTGTGTATATAACTTTACCTTACCTCTTTTTTAAGGGCTATACTTCATTTTGGAATGACTGTATATCCAGTGGGCTTCGTGGATGCATTCTCATTGAGTTAGGACTTAGAGGTCGCATTGAACTGGAAAAGGCTGGAATGAGGCGCAAAAGTCTCCTGAACCGCAAGCTCCTGGTGAAAAGTGACACACCTACTGGAGATGTTTTACTAGATGAAGCACTAAAACATATGAAAGAAACAGACCCACCAGAGACTGTCCAAAGTTGGATTGAATATCTTAGTGGTAAGGGCAAAGAAATACAATTACTTTTAATTCATTAGAATACGTTCCCCATTGGGGGGCGGAGGGTGGGGACGTTTCATTTCTCTACTCTATTTACGAACATAATATTTTTTCACCATTTTCTAGGAGAAACCTGGAATCCTTTGAAGTTAAGATACCAGCTGAAGAACGTGCGTGAAAGGCTAGCCAAAAATTTGGTTGAGAAAGGTGTTCTGACTACTGAAAAACAGAACTTTCTTCTGTTTGATATGACCACACATCCTTTGACAGATAATGTTGCAAAGTCAAGACTAGTTAAAAAGGTAATACAGTTATTAAGATACATTACTATGAGATAAGATGCAGCACCAGCACCTAGAATGTGAATTGAAATCAAAGCATCTTGATATACTCATTGAAGAAACAGCCTCTGGTTCCCAAGGTCGTGTGCTCAATGGAGGCAGACAATGGATTTTTTTTTGGTGTAAAAATCCTTAGTATGGTTCCTTGCGGAAGGGAAGTGAAACTGTTGGTCCCATGTTGTAGATTTACAGCACATAAAAGAACCTCAAGCCTAAGCGATTAAAGAGCATCCATAAGCAACACTCAATTTAATTTAATTTATTGAAGAAACGAAAACTCAGAGAGCTAAACAGAAACAAAATAGTATAAGCATTAGCTGTTTCTTTTAAAATTTGTAAGCAATCTGAAATGTTTTTATAACCTGAAATATTAGGATGTGTTCTCAAACATGACCCCTTATCATTTAGCACAAAAGAAGTCTGTTAAAAATAACTTTTGATTCTTTTAAATCAAAATTATGATTGCAGAAAAGCTCACTGACGATGTACAATAGTCACAATCAGAAGAGTTTCATTCCAGTGGCCAACTGGTTCTCACTTGCCATTTTAAGACAATTGCATTTTATTATTGTGATGAATGTGAGGGCAATTTTTTGAATTGATAAAATAATGAAACAGTTTATTCATGAAAGTCCTTCCACTACTGAAGGTAGTCAACCTAAAAAGAATTTTTGCCCAAAATTCAAACTTTTAGGAATAAAGAAAAACATTGGTCCTATTTATATACTTTTAGTTATTTGTGAAAAAGTAATGTTACTTCAGAGGGTGTGTTATGGCAGGTACCATGCAACACCAGGCAGTGCTACCTTGTAGAAACAATCTGCTAACATTCTTTGAATATATAGCATTTGGTTGTTTAAACATTCAAAAGTTGCTATATCGCTTAAGGTTACATATTCCGGCATGAGTGATCAATTTATATTAAATTTCCTTACTGTTTCACTCTTCAAGTGTATTATTATACACTTTTGTTACATTTGTTTCTGCCTTTGTGATGATTATTAACTTTTACTACATTTCCTTGCTGTATTGCACTTTACATTATTATTATTGGAAATGGTTTTATTTATAAACACTCTTTAACCTACTGTGGTTGTCAGCATCCCATTCTATATTGGGCTTGAAAGACTGTTTAATGTTGCTCAGAGACCTCTTTATCAGGCTTGCAGTTCTTTTACGTGCTGTAAATATGCGACACAGGGCCAACAGCTGTGCTTCCCTTCCAAAGGAAGCAATGGTGAGGATTTATACGTCCAAAAAACATCCATGATCCTCCCACAGATTTGAATCCACGACCTTGGGTATGTAGCCATGGTTATCATTACAGCATAGAGGGTGACATTATTATTATTATTATTATTATTATTATTATTATTATTAGTAGTAGTAGTAGTAGTAGTAGTAGTAGTGTTGTTGTTGTTATCATCAACATCATTATTATAATCATCATTATTCATTTCTGTTAAACTTGTTTACTTTTACACAGTGATTATTTCCTTCTACTGCTTTCCTTACTGTTTTGTGCTTTATGAATATTATTTATTATTCGCTTGTATTAACTTTAATGGGGATGCTTTGCAACATGTGATATGAGGAGGCGAGTAATTTTTTTTAAGTATAAAGGCTCACCAATACTCATGCACAAACAGACAAAAATGACAGATGACTACAAGCTATATTGCTTCTCCCATAGCAGCCAACATACACTTGATTTGCCACTATTGTAGCTAACCTCTGCAAATGATGCCTAGACGTCTACATGGCAAATAATAATACAGAAGCGACTAACAGTGGTCATTTTTTTAAAAGTCCTGAACATGCTTTCTCTCAGGTTTTATTGTTTTACATAGATGCAGATGCAATTAAGCAGAATGTATTATAGTTTGAGAAGTGAAGGTTGTATGTTCTTACATATATTCTTTTTTTCATTTTAACTACAGTTCTGGAGTCTGGTCAGAACTCCGACGCTGTATACTCTTTTTCCTCTTTTTGCATTTTCCTAACATTTACTTTGTTTTCTGTTTGATTACCGTTTTGCTGTTTTCTTCAAATACACACACACACATATACACATTTTACAAACATATAAACACCCATACCCAAGGCAGGACTCGAACCCACAATCCCCTGCACCACAAGGCACCAAAGCGAGGCACTTTAATGAGCACGGCCATGTGGACCGGCATATTCTTACATATAACAGGATTAGATGCATTTGAGAAATGGCTCATCTGATTAATAAGATACAAAGTGCACACATGTTTTGAAATACATCCACATAAGATTACCTGTCAGTGATGTTATAGTGTTACTGTGATCCAACTCAAAATTCTAATTCAAATACATCACAGTTACTAACTTCTGTAGCCAAATTATTCAAATATATCAGTTTACATCAAGATATAGGAGGCTATCTTCAACCATTATTTGACAAGAATCTGCAGAGAACAATAATGTTATGTTCTGAATATGTCTCGCCCTCCATGGTGTAGTGGTTTCCATGTTAGCTTCTTGCACCCAAGGTCAAGGAGGGCAATACAAATCCTTAGCATGACTTCCTCCGTAAGCGAAGTAAACCCATTGGTCCCATGTCGTACATTTATAGCATGTAAAAGAACCTCAAGCCTGATTAAGAGGCCTCTGAACAAAATTGAACAGCCTTTCAAATCCAATATAAAGAATGAGAAGCTGAGAACCATAGTAGTTAAAAGAGTGCCAATAAATAATAATAATAATAAAAATAAAATCATTGAATGCAATGCTCTCCTGCATCCCATTAAGAGATGAAACTGCACATTTCCCTGCTTTGCTGCAGTGGTATAATGTTAAAATAGAGGTCTATTCCTATGATATTTTCTTTCTCATCCACTGTTTTGATTACAAGCAGTCATATGAGGTATGGAGTATTCGGTTGGAGATCAATGTGGGAGATAGTAATTGACTGGTACAGTAACGTCGTGAAGTAAATAATAATAATAATAATAATAATAATAATAGTAGCCTGCTCATACTGCGAGGGTACTGAGTTTGCCTCATATTCAAAAGGTCCTGAGTTCAAATCTCGGTTAGGGATTTTTCTGTGTGTTTCATTATACTGAGAAAACAAATGTCATATTACTTGAAACTCCATGTACCTAGCACAAGTTTATTGAGCATCATTTCACATGGATATGGCCTTCCAGGTTGAAGGACTTTAAACTTATTAATAATAATAGAACAACGATAACTATTCAAGCATCTATCTAGAGGTGACTTTCAATGGGAATATTTGGTGCTCACATTTGTGAATATTTGTGGCATAGTGTTACAAAAAATCATTTAGCAAATCCTTTCCAGGAACTAGTGGAAGTCATAGTGATCAGGTTTAATTATACAGTTAGTGTAATTTATTGATGAAAAAAACTAGCAGCATTGCTTTTAAGTGATACAAAATGTATAATTCAAAATCTTCTCGGGCTTCTAGCCAGGTAAAAACTTGGCTTGACACCAACGTTTCGAAGAAGTGCATCTTCCTCGTCTTCAGGGTGAACTGATGGTTTGAGCTTGCGGAGACTGGTATTTATAAGAGCTGGGATGAAGCTAACATCTGATTGGTTCGCGTGATATTCCCACCATTCATTTGTGGGTGCTTTCTCCTGCTTATTTATAGTTTTTGTTTCAGTTATTATTTTTTCAATATTCATCCAGTTTTAATTTAAATTATTATCTTTGGCATATCTTTTAGTTTTTTGCTTATTGCTTCTTTATATTCTTTGATTTTTGGGGGATTCTATATATTTATTTTATTCCATTTTATACATTGAATATTTTTTTCTTGTAAATTTTTGGTACTGCTTGCTGTACTAATGTTCTAACTAAAAGAGATCTGAATCAATGTTAGATCCTCTCATGGTTCTTATATCAGTTATTAGTTCTATTTTAATTTTAGGAGCCAATACATGATCTATTTGATTTATTGTTAACCTATCTGAGAAATTAGTATACCTTTGTGTATGTCTTTATGCTGAAACTGTGTGTTAGCAAATAAACTATTAGCTCCTGCAAACTCTCACTTCGTGCAGAATATTTTTACCTGCTACAATTTTATAAATTTCTTCTTTGCCTATCTTAGCATGCTAATGTCATATCACTTTAGGTATATCTAATTGTCTTTCTAAGTTATCATACAACAATTCTTTTTCTTCTGTAGGTGCATAACAATTCATTAGGTCATGTTATAATATTTACCTTTAATTCTTAACTTACATAACCTCTTATCATAAGCAGAAAAGCCTATTACTTGATTTTTCATCTTATTTATATAAAAGCCAGTACCAGCCTGTCCTGTTCTCTCTGTGTTCCACTGTAATAGACTACACAGTCTTTTTTGTCAATTATGCCATTTCCTTTCCACCTTATCTCTTGCGATGCTACAATGCCAACATTTGTATTTGCAATTTGTTCTGATAATTCTTGCATTTTTCCGGGCTGCAGAAGTGTTTGTACATTCCATGTGTCAATTGAAATGCTATTCTTGATCCTTTTAACATGCTGTGGTCATCTCCTGTTAATCCTACCAGCATTCCCAACCTGGAGGACCAGGCCTCCTTATTTATAACCCCAGGAGGCAGGGTGGACCATTTATACTCCCAGACGCTGGGTAGCTCCAGGAACCTCAGGGTTGCCACTTCCTGTACCCCATGGTTCTCCAGTGTCTAGAAGCCTCAATATTATCATATGATAAGTTTTGTAATACATTAATTTTGAAGGTGTAAAGAAAGTATAGTTTTGCACATGAAAAAATGCATTTTAATTTATTTGTTTTAAAGAAATAATGCAAGTAATGGATAGTAACTAATATAATGCATTCAAGCAAAACTATTTCTTGTTTAGTTTATTTCAGTATAATACTTTGTAATTAACAATATTATGGTGAATAATAATTACAGTTTTAAGCATAACAGATTTATAAATAATAATAAAAATACAATAATAAAATCTGTAAAACAATTACTTTGTTTTGCTATGATCAGTGAGTGTCCCTTACATATAAAAATAAAAATATCCAAAACATCTTAAGAATACAGTAAGAAGCTTGTATATATTGGAGAAATGATACATGGAAAATTTATTTTAAGTTTCTATAAAAACTATTAATTGCCATTTAAAACTGATGTCTCATGCACAAGATTAGAAATATTTTTTGTCTCTTGAAAGACTTGTGGTTTGGCAGATAAGATTTTTTAACAAACAGCCATTGATAGGTATGTTACTTCATTACACACTTAGGTACCCAAAAATTGTGTTAGTAGGAATAACTTATTCTTTCTACTAAATACCTGTTTTGTTACCAAAATTGCACCAAAAGTTTGTTTTTTGATTACAAGCCATTACTCACAAAATACTGACACTATTAGGTATGTGTTACCAAACATTTTTACCGTAAGTCAAGAAATTTAAACTATTCTTATTTCAAGTACAATTCTATATAATTTAGATACCTTTATACGCTCAATGCATACAAGCTTCCCCTATTTTTGGTGCCACTGTAATTTATCATCTTTCAGTGAAATGTAGGAGATTTGAAGAATCTTAATTACATGATCAGAGCGTGATTTATGAGTCTTGTGATACTACCAGATTTTCCAATTATACCATGACTTCTACCATAAAACAACTAAAATTATTTTAATTAACAATGCAATGATGAATGATGTTAACTTCAAGAGTTTACTACAGGATTGTTGGAACATTGACATTTATTTTAATTGCTATGCCATGATTCAGGAAACAGTTGTTCCCATCATCAGGTCCGAACTACCCCATACTGGTGTTTCTGTCGTGGTGGTAGTCTATCATAATGGCACATAATAGACAACCACCACAACAGAAACACCATATCAGACCCCTTGGACCCCACTATCCAACTTTTCTCAAAAGGGACCATGCAAAGTGACCAAGCCTCAATTGTTTCATGTAGCGATGAGCTTTTAAAAGATTTGACCAATGCTTTAGCCTAATGTATTCCCTTATTTCCCCTACATAAGGAAGCAAGTAATAAGACACCTTCTGCTAATGTGTATCTTGATTAGCATGATGTAGATAGAGGAGTAATCTTTTGTGAGAATAGTATGTAAATGGAACAGCTAGAGAAAGTTATGTGAATGAAACTCATCAGAGTTTTCTTCTTCTTTTGAATTTCTGTCATTTTGATTATTCTCATTGCTACTCTCCATTCCATTGATTTGAATAACCATCCGCTCGACCCTCTCTTCTGCAATGGCATCGTTATCCTGTTCAATTTTTAATTTCTCTATATGTACTATGTACATAGTGTATAGAGAAGGTATTGTATTGCACCAAAAATTTTTGAATTAAAATTTCACCTGAAATATGTTTTGAGGTTCCCTGAGTGCAAAAAAAGCATTTTTAGGAAAAGGGCCATGTGTGTGTGTCTGTCGGCAGCATAGCCTCAAAACGAAAAGTCGGTTAAATACCAAACGTAGTACTGAAGTACTTCCAAGAATGCGACACAAAAATGTTTAAGTAAAACCCCCACCCCCAACCACCCTTTACATGAAACATTTTTCGAAAATTTTGATTTTCTTAACAACGGCTCTAACAATTCTTATTAAAATATCTTATTTTTAAGATATTTTTGTATAATTGGCAAACTGTAAGAGATATTTAAAAACTTACTACACAAAAAATGTAGATCTCATTATAAAACATAATTTATGTCATATATTTATTTGGTAGAGTTAACTGTTTTCAAGATGTTCCAGATTATTGGTTATAATTTTAAGCCACTTAAACTTATCTCAAACAGGAACACATCTTCTCAATGTTTTCTTCTTGTTTCTGGCAAGCACAGAGATTAGAATTTCAATTGTTTCACATAGCGACCAGCTTTTAAAGGACGAGACTATCAGGTAGATAAGTAGAGTCGGACTGAAAAATTCAATGCCATAACTGGGATTTAAACCACAGATCCCCGGTCTCTAGCCAGTTACTCTTCCACTGAGCTACTATGGCAACATGCTGGCATAACATTGAACTTCTCAACTGACTCGCATGTTTCCCGGTAAACCACAAGGTGATCTCAAATTATTTTGAGATGACAACCCCAATGGCAACTTACAATGTTGTAAGTACTTTAATTCCCAGGATTCATAGTATAGCCAGCTTTTTTTTTTTTTCACACAAGCCATGTGTAGAACAGGAGTTCGATAGTAGAGTCAGACTGAAAAGTTCAATGCCATAGTCGGGATTTGAACCACGGTTTGACTGTCACTTTAGTCTGTGCATTTTGTTATTTCACTTCTTTTTACAAGGAAGCTAGTAATAAGACTAATTCTGCTAATGTTTATCTTGATTAGCATGATGTGGATAAAAGAATAATCTTTTGAATAAAAGATTTGTTTGCTGAACAGCTAGAGGACATCATGTGAATGGAATACATTAGATTTTTTACCTTCTACTTATAAGAAACCAAGTAACATGCACCATTTCTGCTAATCTTTATCTCGATTATGATGAAATAGAAAGAAGAATAAACTTTTAACAATATTTTGTTACAGAGATGTAGAGAAAGTCATGTGAATAGAACACATCAGATTTTTTTTGTTATTCTTTTACACTGTTTTCTATATTCAGATGTTTCTCAGGATTGCATGGAAGCAGGAATGAATTATAATAACAGTTTAAACAGAACAGTTCCTAAACATTTGACTTGCTATTTCCTTTGCATGTTTAATAAAACATAAGATGTACATATTTCTCCCAAGGTTTTATCTTAAATTAAAGAAGAAAAATAAACTTTCATAATAATAGTTTGTATATCCACAAATAAATAATAGAAGGCAAAGAAAATGAAATGAGAAAATTATGATGTTAATAATCACTATTTCTTTTAATATAGGAAAATTTCAGTGTTGAAGATTAAGATAATATACCTTCCTCTACTTATATCCTAAAGTATTAATTTTATCTAATGAATTTAGGTCCTGTTTTATTATGATGAAGTTGATAATTGCTTTGTTTTTAAAAATGTATTTTATCTCTTGAATTTATGCTGTTTTAATATGAAGTTGATAATTGCTGTTTTTAAATATGTAAGAAAATTATGAAGCTAATAACAAATTCATAAGTCAATATACCTACTGCATTTTAACTAATATTAGTTTTGTCTGTTGAACTTTGTTGCAGTTTTATTTCATGTGAAGATAACTAACATAAAATGTATGCATATAATTTTACACTACCTATGTAACCATTCTGATCAACCACATTCCATACTACTATACAGTGCTAAACAATTTGATGTGATGCACTTACATAAGTTTCTAAAAGCATTCTGCAGAAAACCATTCTTTGAAGAGCTTATTATTTTATCCTCTTTATGTTAATCAAGATAAACATTTATAGTGATGGTTTTGTTACATGTTTTTATTTAGACACAACAGAAACAGGGAAATAATAGGCTTAATCTTTTAAGAGTTTGGCAGTATATAATGGCTTTAAAATCTGCCCTGTGCTTCACCTGGAGAAAGAAATTAAGTATTTTGTAAATTGAAACTAATATCAAGGAATATCTCAGAAATAGTGAACATCATAAGAAAAATGTATTTGTCATAAAATTTGTGTTTTTATATGACCTACTTTTTTTTGTTAGTAAAACTTTATCTATCTCTTACAGTTGACCAGTTATGCAAAAGTCTTCCAGAATATAGGGGTCTTCAGAAAATTCAATTATACATTGGCTCTTCTTTCCAATATGTGACGCTGAATTTTCTAAGTCCATTGTGAGCTTGGAAACCTTATGTTTTCCAAATATGGCTGTACATTTTATTGTCTAATATGGATTTAAAATAACTTTTTCTTGATTTTGCCAGAAAATGCTTTCATAACATAACTTAAACTTTATAATTCTTTATTTATTTACTTACAGCTGAACCAAGTTTTAATTTTTAAGTTATGTTGTTCCTGCGCACACACACATCGCCCTCCATGGTGTAATGGTTACCATGCTAGCTTCATATACCCAAGGTCGCGGGTTCAAACCCGGCGGAGGACGATGGAGTTTTTCGGGTGTAAAAATCCTTAGCATGGCTTCCTTCGGAAGGGAAGTAAAGCCGTTGGTCCCGTGTCCTAGATTTATGGCGCATAAAAGAACCTCAAGCCTGATAAGAGAGGCCTCTGAGCAAAATTAAGCGGTCTTTCATGCCCAATATAGAATGGGACACTGAGAACCACCGCAGTTAAAGAGCGTCCAAGAATAACTCGCCATTTCCATTTTTACACACACACACACACACACACACACACGCACACAGAGTTTACTTTAATAGTGTGTTTTTATTTAATTTTGGGGACCCCAAAATGTGTGTTTCCAATGAAATCATGGTATGAATTTTTGGTTGGCATTCAACACCTTTACTTACTATGTACATGATAGAGAAAGAAAGTAGAAAGTGAAACCAGAACCCACAGTATTATCGAAATCAGAAACCTCATTTGAATCTATATTTAAAATTCGATGATAATTAAATTATGTTAGTCTAAAGTATTTAAATAATGCTTTTATTCCAGTAAACCTCTTGAGAAAATGAATTCACTACCTAAAAATAGTTTTAAAGACTTTTTGACAATGAATAAAACAAAGGTAAAGAAAAACTTCATTTTACAGTATAAAGGTTCTTGTTTCAGAGAATATAGATGTAGTTCTCTCTGTTTTGAACTAGGGTTAATGCTTCAGGCTGTGATAATTTTGGCCAAATACAAATTTCCAGTTATTTATATATTTACATATATATTACATATATTATTCAATTCACCTTTATTGTGTATAATATTCCATTATTATAGCAATCCTCCAATTTGTATCCTATCCAACATTTTCCAACCCATCCTCCATTGTTTTCTGCATTACGAACTGTAAAAGAATGAAGAGAGCAACATTACATCCTTTATTGTTCAGAAAACAGTCCCAGTCATGATGAATATCCTCAAAATTGCACCCTGCCAAACATTTTCAATCCCCTCATCTGTTTTTGTTACGAGGTATGTCCAGAAAGTAAGTTCCGCACATGTGCGGTAGACGCTCTGTATCAAGGAGAAGAAACGTGCGCCATTTTGAGATCACTGTCAGCCACATACGCTTTGTTGTGCTTGTTTACAATGTGGGTGTTGATTGAAAATCCCGCCGCTTGTAAAATCAGATCTGTGATTCGTTTTCTGAATGCTAGGAAAGTGAAGCCAATTGAAATTTATCGGCAAATTTGCAAAGTTTACAGACAAAATGCAATGAGTGATTCAATGGTGAGAAGATGGGTCCGACAGTTCAATGAAGGACCTAGTGAAGTGCACGATGAAAAGCGAAGTGGGGGTCCATCTTTGCTTACAAAAGAACTGGTTCATGCGATTGATAACAAGATCCAGGAAAACCGCAAGTTTACAATTAGTGCTCTCGCTATGGAATTTCTCCAAAGCTCACGATCATTAATTCATGAAATTGTTACCGAAAAACTGAAATTTCGTAAACTTTGCTCACGTTGGTTACCAAAAATTCTTACTGAGCAACACAAAACAAAACGGATGGGTAGTGCACTTCAGTTTTTAATCCGTTATGATGAAGACGGCGAAGAATTTCTGACACAGATAGTCACAGGAGATGAGACTCGGGTTTCTTACGACACCCCTGAAAGTAAGCGGCAATCAATGGAATGGAGGCACACTTCATCCCCAGCAAAGGTTAAGCCGAAACAAATCTTGACACCTCGAAAAATGATGTGCGCAGTGTTCTGGGACTGGAAAGGAATCTTACTCATTGATTTCTTACCGCGTGGTCAAACAATCAAAGCAGATATTTATTGCGAGACACTTAGGAAATTGCGCCGCGCAATACAGAATAAGTGCCGAGGATTGCTGTCAAAAGGTGTTGTTTTTCTTCACGACAACGCAGACCACACACTGCAAATGTGACGAAAAACCTCCTACAGGGATTTGGCTGGGACGTGTTTGACCATCCTCCGTACAGCCCTGTCCTCGCTCTTAGCGACTTTCATCTGTTCTTACATCTCAAGTCTTTCCTTGGCGGTCAACACTTCAACAATGATGAAGAACTGAAAGAAAATGTTTCCAACTTTTTGAAGACATGGGTGGCAAACTTCTATGAAGAAGGTATACAAAAACTTGTGCCACGCTATGACAAATGCCTGCAAAATTTTGGCAGTTATGTGGAAAAGTAGTTTAAGAGTTGTAGAATTTTGTGCAATAAATAATTCTGTATCTGTACACAATTTAATTTTATTACCAAATGGAACTTACTTTCTGGACATACCTGGTATATTACCCATAAAAGAACATATACTCTTATTCCACCAACACATTAAGAAACCAGGCATGTTCAAGTTGAAAAACCTCAAAATTGCTTTTGAACACTTTCCACCCCTTCTGTAATGGATGGGTTTTATGATAACACCTCCACCCACAGTGGAAACATTTAAAATGCCTCTCAAAAATTTGTAACCCCATCTCCGGTTAGGGATGGTTTTGTGAAGGAAACTATTGAGAAAACAGACTCATGAGAATTCTCAAAATTGCCACACCTTCTGGGGATGTTTTTTATATATATATATATATATATATATATATATATAATAGCTCCCCCTTGAGTATTTTGTAATCTTTTCCTAAAGAATATGTGCGTCAAGTTTGGTCAAAATGTACCAAGTTTTAGTAGCTTATAATACATATATAGACATATATTGTCTTTTAAACATTAAAAATCTGAAATTCAATCAGTCAGGAAATATTGATCCATTTATATGAGCCTTATGTGTACTAGCTGCGCCATCTAAAATAATGTTACAATATAGATAAATCAAAGTAAAACTTGTGATCTCAAAGGTTTTTCTGTGGATAGATTTACCACACCTGAACAGAAGACAGTGTAAAGTGAGTTTCATTAAATGATATTATAATTAAAGAACACAATGTCAGTCAGCTCCCAGATTCATCTAATAAAATCTTCAAAACACTAAATGATTGGTTTGAAAGTAATAAGATTCACATAAACTTTGAAAAAACTAATTCCATTAATTTTTGCACAAAACATAAAAACATGGCAGACCTAAGGATAGAAAATTAAAATAACTAGATTGTACAAAATTCCTAGTCTTATGATTGATCGTAACATGAATTGGAAACACCATATTGATTATATCTTACCCAAACTGAACTCTGCATGTTTTGCAATCTGATCTTTAATTCAGCTTATAAATAAGAGCATACTAAAAACAGCTTATTATGCATATTTTCATTCATTATGCAAAAAAAGGTAATAAGAATTATGGCAGGGGAAAGACAATCAACTCACTGCAAACCACTCTTCAAAATGTTTGGATTTTTAGCATTAGCCTGTGAATATATTCTAGCCATATTGTCATTTGTAATAAATAACCCAGAAAAGTTTACAAAACATACAGATATTCATAACAAAGAGACCAGACGTAGGCAGGACTTACATAGACCAACAAATAATTTGCAGTTATTCCAAAAAGGGGTTTACCACAAAGGAATAGTTTTGTTTAATGTACTTCCCTCTTCTATAAAAGAATTGCAAATGAACAAAAACAAGTTTAGATCAGAATTAAAAAGATACCTTATTTACTCACACCTCCTATACAGAGGAGGGTTTGATTCAATCAAAAAACACTAGTAATAATGTAACATTGTAAATATAATAAACATGAATATTCTAAGAATGCAAATGTACAGGAAGGCTTTTAGAAACAGACATGTAATTGAAAATTATGCAAAACTGACACCTCTGAAAATTCATTGTCAGAGTTATTATTTGTAAATAAATGTATTAAGTATGAATAAATGTAATTGTTGACTTGATATACATCCTGAGTTTGGTCTTTGAGAGTGATCTCATAATAGGATCTACAGATTGCAATGTTATGTATGTATATGTCCTATGAAGTGAAAAACAATGTGTAGGATTAAAGAAATATTTATTTCCATATTACTTTTGCATCACAGCTAGAGCACTGAGAAAACCTGTTATTGTATGTACACATAGCTATGGTTTCCAAGGACGTTGAACCAAGTGCAGTTATCATTGCCAGCTGATAGTGTATTTAGGCTGCTAAGAAATTCCAGGGTTGTCCATTTCTCTTTAAAATGGAAATATTCAATCTATTTGTACCTCTTTAGATGTATTAAATAAAGCATTAAATACACTAGGTGATCTGTGTATGGAAATGACAAGTTTTGTGACATTAGTTTCTATAAACCTGGGTAGTTATTAACATTAAATATTTGTCCTTTATACGAGTTTTTGAATTTCCTCTGTAGTTGAGTGGTCAGTGTTCTGGTTTCTCATCCAGAAGTGTTGGGTTCCATTCCCAGCTGGGGCAAGGAATTTTTCTTAAACTAGAATAATTTCATATTCCCCACAGAGTCCGAAAGTATGTATGTGAGCGTACATTTGTGTGTATTTAATAGTATAATGCTAAAAAAAAATAACATAATAAATCATACAGTTCAGTGAGAAAACACCAGCAGTTGTTTCTAAAGAAAGCCCCCAATATGACTATAAAATTTAAAGGAGGCTATATAAATGAAACAAAACAAAACAAAAATTCCCACAGTTTCAATTCAATATCAATGCATGGCCGTTATTGTAAAAGAATAATAAACTGGCTAGGTTTGAACACATATTTTCTTTTTATTTAGTTCACAACCTTTCGCCCTTATATGGGAGGGGTAGAGAGAGAGATTACCAGGGTCTGTTTATTGGCTACCCAAAGTCTAATGGCCAACACATACTTTCGTTGACACACTGCTACAAAAGGGTCACGGGTTCAAGTCCCACTATGGGCATGGATGTTTGTGTTGTAACTCATTCTCTCACCCGATGGCCATTTAGATAACACCTGAAGTTGCTCTTTGATTAGGATTATTTTAGGATAGTAATGGAATGTAAAACATTTAATGTTAATAATACTTTATTTTATATTTGTTTGTGGTTTATGAGTATTTTCTTCTAAACGTAAATATTTATTAATGACTTTATTAGATTGGAATTTTTGTTTTGACTTTATTTGATTCTTTCTTTCTTTCTTTCTTTTTTTTTTCTTTTTTTCTTTTTTTATTTATTTATCTTCATAAAAATGGAATCAACAAGTATAAAAATATACTGTAAGCATATAATTGGTGTGATGAAATTGATGTCTAAATTTTCCTGGTGTTAATGTTTTTCAGTTAAAAGAAAGCTTAGCATTAAAACAAGCCTCAGGTGAACCTTGTTGACAGAGAGACATACATAATACTCTTCAGACAACACAAGTCAACTGTTTGTATAATGTTGAGCTTGTTTGACCTGTGCAGTTTAGGGATATAAAATGTAATTTCAGACAGAAAATATAAGTGCAACTGTGTTATGTTAAGGCCAAAAAGTACACATTTTTGTAAAAAAAAATTACAGTATAGGTGTTCTGATAGCATTAATTATATATGTATTAATTCATTCTTCACTAACAATTTGATAAAATTGCCTGCCTCTGTAGTGTAGTGATGGCTTGTCGGCATCGCTTGCAAAAGGTTCTGAGTTTGAATCTCATTTAGGATGAGGATAACCTGGATAAGGTTTTTTCCAGGGTTTTCCCTTATCCTGAGAAGATGAATGTCAAGTGACTTATAGCTCTAAGGACCCTAAGCTCATTGTCCGATATCACTTACCAGGTTAAAGGAATTAAACTTTTTAAAAAAAAAGTTAAAATTACTCATAATCAGCATAATATTAGTGAACTGTTAATTAAACCAGTGTCACTAGTTAAATTTTTGCACAGCCTCTTAGCTTTCACTAATCTAAACTAATTTAATATCAATAAAATTGTCTACTGCCACTCATGGGAAATCTTTGAGAAAGATTAGTTTAAACATCGTCAACAGTAGAAAGGGCATTTACTAATTAATAAGAAATTATCAAAATTTGTGAATGGTTTGACTGCTGCATTGGCAATAAAATGCCATATTTTGCCATTCTAATCTGAAGCTTTAAACTGAACATAGGAACTTCTTATGATCATAAAGGTGGATCAGCAGAAATACATTAACAGGAGGCATTTGCAGGGAACATTTCCAGACACTGTCCTATTATTCATGCTTGTTTATATATGTTTTAGCAGAATTTCACACAAACAGGACATTTAAAAGAAAAATTTTCATTGTGTTATCTAACAAAACATGGCAGCTGAGAAAATATTCTGCACAAACCTACAAGCATACTATCATAAACTAACATCTCTGTTTGAGGTAAATTTGTTTACATTGGTGGGACATTGATTTGCAGGAAACAAGCATAGTTCAGGTGAAATAGCCCTACCTAGTAATCCAAAAATTTGAAAATAAGAATTAGGATAAACTTGTTATAATACAGAGACCAACTTAGCAGTTTGGTCTTTTTGGTTGAAAAACTTCTTATGAAACTGAAGTACACGCTACACTGCTCAGTTTCTTCCAGAACATTGAGTATATACCATTCTCCTACTGGAGGAGAGAAATTTAGTTTAATGCCAATTGGTATATGGCATTTTGTTTGCCAGAAGTTTTTAAGAAAATGTAAGAGAGGCAACTAAAGATAGTTCTTCTAAGGTCTTCTCGTACACCATGAGAATTTACCAGCACACAATGCAATTAATACAACTTAGTTTTGGGTATACAATTGGTTACTCATCCTGGTTAAATTCTTGATCTAGCTCCATGTGACCATTTTTCTTTCCAAAAGTAAATACTATTTGGGACACTGGTGTAACACTGCAAAACATAACAGAGGCAGATTGGTAAGGGACTTCCAGATGTGATTTCAAAGGATGCAAATCTGCATAAATAAGTGAAAGTATGGAATAACTGTTCTTTTTTGTTTTTTACACAAGCCGTGTGAAGGACAGGAGTTGGATAGGAGAGTCAGACTGAAAAATTCAATGCCATAGCTGGGATTTGAACCACGGATCTCCCGATCTCTAGCCGGTTGTTCTGCCACTGTTACCATGGCAACATTCAGTCTGATTCTACCTATCCAACTCCTGTCCTTCACATGGCTTGTGTAAAAAAATAGTTATTCCATACAAATTGACCATAATAGTTGGCTATATTATGAATCCTGGGTCTAAAGTACTTACGACATTGTAAGTCGCCATTGAGGTCATCTCAAAATAAAATGAGAACACCTTGTGGTTTACCAGGAAACATGCGAGTCAGTTTAGAGATTAATAGAATAGAATTTATTTACCTTAAGAAATACAATGAATTCTTGGCTTTGTCAAAAACAAACATTACATAATTTAACAAATGTCTTACACTTCTATATACATTATATTTTACAATATTGATCAAAATGAGTACAACTGCTGCTAAGCTAATCTTGTCTTGAGGCAGTCGTTAAGGTTTCTCTTGTGCCGAAGTACATCCTCAGATGAACAGGACCCATGTAACAAACAATATTTCAGTGTTAGAAAAATCAACTTATTTACACATAAATAGCTGGATGGTTCATGTGGCAAAGTTTTCCAAATAAACAAGCATTTTTAGCACATAATCAAAAAGATGTATTCGTGAATTCATCAACAGAATAAAACATATTTAATGCTATTCCGGCATTATGCCATGGTAGCTCAGTGGTGGAGCAACCAGCTAGAGATGGGGAGATCCGTGGTTCAAATCCCAGCCATGGCATTGAATTTTTCAGTCTGACTCTACCTATCCAACTAAGTGAAAGTACTTTAAGAAGATATGGTTGTTTCAGACATCCCTCTCCTGTTATTCTCACTTTAAATCAGTGAACCTTATGTATTTTCATGAACAGTGCTTATCTTTTAAATATTGTGTGCCAATCTTTTACAGCTTTTTTAATATTTAATCACTGCAATTATTTCAAACTATTTGCATTCTTTCTTACATTTCCAGGCATATCTTTTTTATATTGAAATTGTAACTTTTTTTTTTCAAGGTTCAAGATGCAGTTTTAACAAAATGGGTAAATGATCCACATCGCATGGATAAGCGGTTGCTATCATTGATTTTCCTTGCTCATGCCTCAGATGTCCTGGAAAATGCATTTGCACCACTCAATGATGATGACTATGAATTAGCCATGAAACGCGTCCGAGAACTGCTTGATCTGGACTTTGAAGCTGAAAGCATGAAGCCTAATACAAATGAAACAGTCTGGGCTGTATTTGCTGCATTTACAAAGTAGAGAATTTTGCACTGGTTTGTAACAGCAAACAGGAAATGAAACTTCTTGAACTTGATCTGTATGTAAACTACATTTGCAGCTGTCTGTGATGTGGCCCTGGAATGAATTTAGAACTATTAGCAGTATGGATCAATGCTCAGGAAGTTTAATCTTTTTGCCACTTTTATGTAAGTGATTTTTCAAAAGATATGTCACTTCTGAAGGAAGTCTCTTAATGCTGCAAGAATATGCGTCATGGAATGCTCTGCCATCAAATTGCACTTTTCGACCAAGTAAATGGAGGTGGTCTTTATAAAGAATAAATTAGTTTGACATTTTGTCAGCACATTATTTTAGTTCAATGGCAACTGTGTATACAATAAGTTATTCTTTAAACTAGAGAGTGCAACAGGCTTTGTAATATTGAACTATGAGTAAAAGTTTAAGAAAGATTTTATTTTATGTTCCTTCTTTTAAGCTTTACTATGACCAGTATATGTATATGATATTTTTTGACTATCAAAATATGTGCTTTTTTTTTTTTTTTTTTTTTGTCTCTTGATTTCTACTATTGAAAGTACATCCATAAAAAATTGACATCTAGCAGATGCAGTGTATTAGATGTGATTAATAATATTTCAGAATTTCTTTAAAAGGGACAGCACATATACTTGTAAATGGATGAAAGCACATGCACATAGTGAACATAATGAAGATACAGGAGTTGGAAAAGCATTATTATGCTATGTAACCACATTGCATCAATTGACACTTTGGATGAGGACACACAATCACTTATGTGAAGGCAAGAATACATTCTTTGATATGAAAGTGATATAGTGTATAATGCCTCACTCTTTGTAGATAGACCTGTGAATGTCAATAGGATTGTAATATGGTAAAATTTTTGTTGGTGATGTAAGAAAAATTAAGAATTTAATATATAAAATTGCTAATGATAACATACATGGCGATCAGAAATGTAACAGGAACTTATATTATTAAAGTAATTTGTATATAATTATATCAGTTGAATAATTCCAGGCTTCCAATTGCCGAAGATTGTTTGCTTTTTTGTCATTTGCATTTCAATTCTTATATAATAAATGGAAGGGTGAAAGTTGAAACTGTTACAATAATTTACCATATGTTTTAAGTTTTCCATTAGCTGTATGACATTGCAGCATATAATATATCAGTTTTAATTCATAGTAATGATCTAGGTGAATAAAAACAAGTTTTTATAATAGAATCATCTTGGTAAATTTTTCATCAAAACTTCTAATTTTTACTTTCTCTATACATACTATGTACATAGTGCATAGAGAAGGTAATGCACTCCATCCAAAAATTTGATTCTGAGATTTCACCGGAAATAAATGTTTTAGGGTCGCCTGTATCCAAAAACATTTTCAGAAAAAGGTCCGTGTGTGTGTATGTTTGTGTGTCAGTGAACATGATAACTCAAAAACGAAAAGTCAGTAAAATACCAAACTTGGTATTTAAGTTTAATATCTTCCAGAGATGCGACACAAAGTTTATGAGAAAAATCCCCCCTCCCCAAACTACCCTTTACATGGAACTTTTTTTTGAAAATTTTGATTTTGCCAAAAATGGCTCTAACAATTTTGATTAAAATATCGGATATTAAAGATATTTACTTGACAAATAAAATGTTTATATTCAATTTTCTGGGAATAGCCTCTGAAGCTTACTTTATTCTGGATGAAATTTTCGGAATTTTGCATAACTGCTAAACTGTAAGAGATAGATAAAAACTTACTACACAAAAAATGTAGAGCATGTTAAAACACACAATGTATGTTATATAAATTTTTTTTCATGGAGTTGATCGTTTTTTAGATATTCCTTGTTTTTGGTTTCAGCTTTAAGAAGCTTTTTTCTCATATAGGAATTGTCAACTCCTGTCCATACAAAGGAACTTCAGTCACATAGCAACTGCTATTGACTATCACTTTAACCTATGGTACTCCTTTATTTCGCTTCTACTTACAAGGACGCAAGTATTTCTGCAAATTTTTTGTCAATTAGCATGAAATAAATAGAAGCATAAACTTTTTAACAATAATTTGTTGCAGAGATGTAGAGAAAGTCATGTGAATGGAACACATCAGATATTTATTAAATATTTTTCTTCCTTTAACCCTCTCAATAATAATGGCTGAAGTATAGGTTGCACAGAGTCAGTGTCCTCTCTGCTAACAACTGAAATATCCTAATCACAATTCCCTATTTGCTGATGATCAGTTTATTGAATTGTGTGCTTATTTTGTTATTAGTTATGATCAAGTTGGATTGTTTCTCTCATGGCAACAACTAGTTCTGAGATTTACAAATTGACCATTTAAAGCTTTATGTTTATTTTGAATGCTATATGTTTACTATAAATTGTATTTCCTATCCATAAACAGAAATATATTTAATAGTTACACTTTTCATTATGGTAACCAGCTAGTTTAGTCTAATCCCAACTGTGGTAGTACTATTTGTTGCAATCATATAATTTTATTGTTTTCCCTGTTTGCTTGCAGCCTAAGAAAAGCTTTTGCAAATTTTTTTCACGCTTTGCTTCTGATGTCTTGTTATGTGTACACACTAAGACAAAGAGAATGGGCGCTCTAGAAGCATATATTTGTCTACCCTCAACTTAAAGCATATTCACTCTTAGGTTGATCTGTGCCATAATGGACCCATGTGGCCAGAGCATCCAAGTATGACACAGTAACAATGTGTTCAGGAAAAGAATTTTGTAATGTTGCTACGAAACATCAGGCTGGCAACCTTTGCACCAGAAATGTGCTGAAATGCACAGTGATTTGTATTATGAGCATGTAAAGAAGGTACTATCGTATCATCATTTATCTCAGACATAGGAAGACAGACAAACAGACAATATTGATCTGCATTAGGGAACAGAAGCAGCACAGACATAGGAGGGAGGAGAAATGCTGAAATTCTCTGTTTGCAACATTTCTATATGATTCTGCAGCCTGAACTATCTTATTTTTCTCCAAAACTTCACCTGCATTCTTCTTTCCACACATAGTAATATTCATGCTTCTGAGTTTTTTTCCTTTACTTCAAATGTTTTCTTTGGCAAAACAGCCCTTTTATGATGACAATTACCTAACTAAAGAGCAAGTAGGTGGGCTGACAATAATTCTTAAAACTTACTATTAATATTATTATTATTAGTGGTAGTAGTATTACAACCACCACCACTGTTTTCGTCCATGGTCATGGGGCAACATGCAAGCCCCTGGTTCCCAAGGTCCATGGATTCAAACCCTGTAGATGGCAACAGATTTTTTTCCAGGTGTAAAAATTCTTAGCATGGCTTCCTTTGTAAGGGAATTAAAGTTGTTAGTCCCATGTCATAGATTTATGGCATGTAAAAGAACCTCAAGCCTAACAAAAAAGCCTCTGAGAAAAATGAAATGGCCTTTCACGCCCAATATACAATGGAACATTGAGAACCACAACAGTTAAAGAGCGTCCATAAATAAAACTCAGTTTCAATTTTCACCATCACCACCACAAGTTCATTAACAGTAAGAAACAAACCAAGTGATAAAGTTTTCATTTCATAGTAGTCTGTTCCCTATACATTAAATTTCTCCATATAATCCAAAGTATCAGTAGACGAAATATATTAATAGCACTGCAATTGCAGTGTGATAGAGACAGATATGTCTTCATAATCTAATGAAATCACCTTCAGTTGATTCATGTACCACATAACCTCAAATAACTATTAAATCATAAACAATAGATAGGTTAATCTTAAAGGGTACACTATCCGGGTTCCTTCATTTCTCTGCCATTTTCAGCTTCCAAGAGAGATTATTGGTTAATATGCATGGATAATAACTTGTGAATTTTAAAGCATTGGGGCAACAAAAATATACTTCATATAAATATACTTTTTATTAACAATAGTACATAAAAACATCTTAATTTCCCTGTCATCTTGTGTCATTGACTCCATAACCAGGTGCATTCCCTGGTGTACTTTTACATACAAGGAAGAAAATAAGTACTACTACTGCCATCTAGTGGTGAATAACTGAAGTCATTCCCTTGGCACTGTCAGCTCATTTCTCCAGCGCTTTTTCAGTTTCTAAAGTTGGTATTGTTTTGTGACGTTACACAGTAAGCGCATTCTCATTCGATAATATTACCAGGAATTCCATGCTAATAATTGAAATTTCAAACGAATTTCTTCTTAAATGGTATAATATTCTACACAAATTATTAAAAGTTTAATTATGCTGATTTATGCATTAAACAAAGCTTCAAGTGTTCACATGCAATTCATATGAGTCTCCTGATATTGAGAGTATTGTTTAAAACGTTGCTTTTAGAATCATAGGGGTAAACCATTGACTAGTGGTAATAAAGCGATGCTAAAATTTTGTGAGAAATATTGGGTAATGTTGCCATTTAGGGGTCAGTTGGCTGCGTAACGTCAAGCAGCCAACCTTTGCACCTGAAAGGGGCAATGTTCAGCATAATGGAGCATATATAGTTGGTATTGCGAAAAGGAGGGAAGGCAGAGTAGTCATATGGTAGTGTGGAAAGCATGCTATTTGCAATTAATAGTATATGCCTTAGGAAGCGTAACCATAGCAAGGTGGGGAAACCCAGAAATATATACAATGAGGCAGTGCATTCATAGGAAGGTGCGGGAAATGCTGAAATATTTAACTATATGCGTCAGGGGCGCCTATACTGAATATCTTCTGAATATCTCCTACTGTTCTCCACTTTCATATTTTCTTCAATGACAAAACCGCTTTTTAAGGCTACCAATGACATAACTAAAGAGCAAGTAGATCTGGTTGGGCTGACAGTTATTCTTACAACTAATAGTATTAATAACAATATATAATAATTTTTATTTACTACTAATGCTGCTGTTTTCATTAAAAAGAAACAAAGTAATCGATACTTCTTATTTAACAGTGGCTTTGTGTATTAAATTTCCCCATTTAACCCACTATATTACTTGAACAAACGTAATAAGAGCACCGCAATTGCAGTATGACATATATGGGGTTATCTTTATGTTTTGATGAAATCGCCTTTAGCTAGCTCATGTACCTCATAACCTCAAAGAATTAACATCTGCAATAAGTAGGATTAATGGTGTATGATAGACGGCGTCGTCTGCTAGAATTACCACGCCCTTCGGCTACGTGATATACGCGCCATTTAGCAACATATAACTGTGCTACTACTGCTATTTTGCGGCTATTAACCGGTTGCATTCCTTTGGCACTATGTGCTCAGTTCTACAGCGGGTTTTCAATTTCTAAAGTTGGTATGGTTTTGTGGCATTGCGCGGCCAACTGACCCTTAAACGGTAGCATTACCAAATAATGAACATTTCCTGTAAAAAAAAAAAAATTGATTCTTAGTTCACCTATGTTTTGGCTAAAAGTATAAACAATGCTCGTAAAGAAAAAGCTGAAAAGTTTGATTTAATTGGGAGGATAGGCCTTTGTTTCTTTTTACTTAAGTATCCCTCTTACAATAAAAGTGCTTACATCCATAGAAAAACAGAAAGAATATGCCACTTTTGTGAAGACTGCAATTTGCATAACAGTATATGATTTCTTTTTTAAAAATGAGTCGCCAACAATTGAATAAAGCAAGTTAATGTTGATCCAGATAAGCGTAATTTCAGAAGAACCACATTTTTAAACTTTTGTATGAAATTGACTTTTAGTTTATTAAACTAGCATGTCCATCATTCCCAAGGTTGCTGTTTCATTCCTAGCAGAGGACAATGGATTTTTTCCTTCGGAAATCTTGTCCTATGTTGCAGATTTACAGTACATTAAAGAGTCTTCAAGTTCCAATAAAGAGACCTTTCAACAAAATTAAGTGGATGTGGATGCTAAGACCCTTGGCAGTTAAAAGAGCTTCATAAGTAGAACTCAATTCAATTTTAATTTCAATTTAATTTTTCATTTTGCATTATATGCTGTATGTACTTGTCATATGGTTGTGAAAGCATAACAGTTTTTCTGGTGCATATGTTGGAAGGCTACATTATAATGGTGCACTGATTGCCTGAGTTTTGTTTTGGCGCAGAACAACTTAAGGGTGAGTAGATAATAATTCTAGTCAGTTTGCAATGGTATGTCTTGGGTTCAAGTCTTTAGCTTCATTCTATTATCACAATTCATATTGAAATCATGTCTGCTGTGTGTTGACAGCTAAGCAATTGAAGGAGGTTCTTAGCGTTGATGGCTCTAGATATGTCTATATACCATAAGTATTTTATTTTAATTATTTTTGCAATTATAAACACTGTTTATTCACATATAATTTGTATTGCAAATAAGACTTGAAGGTCAAGATGCCTGGATGCGACACAACATCCACGCATGTCAAGACATCCAAGTACGATGGGACGTCAACCTTTGAAGTATTCAGCTGACAATTCACTGCCATCATTACCCATTACCAATGGTTGGCAGAAGAGAAGGCCGCACCTCCAGGGATGGGCAGCAGAAGTACTGAATGTGATCCCAATATCGGCAAAGTCTGGGAAGATTTGGGAGGCGCTTGAGAATTGCTTTGGGAACCATCACTAGGCCTACCGCAATCATAAAGTGAGGCTCCTACGGCCAGATAGACAATGCAGTGATCAAACAAATCAGTCAAACAGCGAACAAATCCTTGGTTAACCTTCCACCTAGTCACATGTACCAGGAAACTACCTACTCCTTGACAGGGTGCGTGACATCAAGATATGACAGTGCATGATGCTTGACAACTATAAGACAATCTGTTAACAGCAGCATGAGAATGGAGACAGCCTAGGTTACAGTCCCTATCCAGAGAATTAGGAGTATTCGATACTATAGTAGGAACAGAGATTCTGCTCAGGGATGTTGGCGAAGATCTTTCAGTGCTTATTGTTGGTGTGGCCTGCTGGGCCACCCAGCACAGAACTGGCAATGATTGCTCATAGACCAGAAAGCAGGTGCCTGAGAAGAGAGCAGCTAACAGTTGTCTCAATCAAGATCAGGTGTGCTCAGTGCTATGTAGAAAGGAGATCAACCCAAGGAGGTTATAGTGGTATGTGCTGGGGATGTGGCAGATTCTGGCACCTGCTGAAGGACTGTTCACAACCAAGACAACAAGGATTAGACAGTTTGGGTTGGGGATGCAGCCACCCAGGGCATGTAGTGAAATGCTGTCTGCAATCTAGTCAACTGGCAGGTAGGACTTACATAGCAAGAGGCACACCAGAATTATAATCACCATCTCCTCATTTGACACAGCCTTAGACAAGGGATGGAAGACAGCCTCATCATGAACGGCTGGATATGAGGGAAGCTGTGCTAATACTAGTGGACACTGATATACCCCTGACCATAATCAGACCAGACATGGCAGAGGGCTTGCCACAAGGGAACCAAATCAGCCCTATCAGTGTGTGATGGTATTGGGCAGAACCTTTGTCATTAGAGAAGGAGGTCTTACTGGAGTTAACCCTGGGACAGAGTGTCATTAAGTCTGGGTGTTCATCATGATGGTGGCTGAAGAGTGATATTGGGATGATACAACTGTCAAAATGGCAGGTTGGTCCTACAACTTGGCAAAGAGGAGGTGGTTCTCTGGAGTTCTGATGGATATCTTGGAGTCTGTAGGGTGAACATGAACCTGCTAAGAGGTGCAGGTTTGGTAGACTGGTCATTGAAGGACCTCATGAACTCTTGATTTGTAACATACCCAGGATGCAAGCAAAATATGGAGACCTGTTTCGACTGGTAAGCCAACAGGGAAGGTTCCTGGTAGGAAGTTCAATATATTATATTGAATATATTTATATTACCAAACCTGGGCGAAGGGGCATAAGCCCAGGTTGCAACAATCCTGGGCAGGATCATGCCATGTGTTGGAGAGAGTCAAATAGGTAGTCGACTACCCCAAAGGGAAGAAGTTGCTATACATTTGGATTGTCTAGCCTGCTATAATGGTGCTAGTTGGGATGACTAGCCCTTAGGAGGGGAACTACGAATGCATAAGCACAGGAAGTGCAATGTGTCGGTAACCAGAAGCCTTGGAATGTGATACATCTGGTGCATACCGGAAGCTTTGACTTGTGCAATTTTCCAGAAAGATCTGTGATGTAATTTTTGCTATAAAAGGAAGATTTGCAATCTGTGGAGTCATGAGTCAATTTGATTGGGCTGTTAGCACGCAACTCCATGAAAAAGTTATCAACTTTCTAAACGTTGAAGCATCAAAATTCCTTAATAAATGTTCCTATTACTTAACTAAAGCTTTAAAAGAAAATGTTTAAACCAGTTAGTTTTTAAAAGGATTAAAAACAGTAAGGTTGATGATGCAATGACTTGAATTAGTGAACAGTTTGCAGCAGTAATATAAGGGCTTACTGCAACCTATTTTTGAGTCAATAGACATTTGTTACAATATTTATTATTTGAGTTTATACAAATTGTTTAAAGTAGTATCCTTATACATAACTTTCCTTAATATTTTTCTGGCTACAGTACTGCATTGTATTTTACTGAATGGTTTAAGCTCATTTGTTTGTTTATTTACTTACTCCCTTTCAATGGGACATGTGTCCCAGTTACCAAACTTAGTTGACATCAAGGAACACCAAACTTTACCCTCCAGGCTTAGAACTTTCCAATTGAAACTCCTTGTCACTGTATCACAGCCTGGGTCCAACACTATATCATTCATGGGCATATACCTGTCACATAGTTGGGTAACTTTTGTCACTTCAATCATATGCGGGAAGATCAAGGACCACTTCTGGTTCAGGAACCAGTAAATGTCCACATCTCATGTTATAATCTATAGTCATTGTCAGTTTTTTTTTATCAATTTTTACTTTCTCTATACGCACTATGTACATAGTGTATAGAGAAGGTATTGCACTCCACCCAAAAATTCGATACCGAGATTTCACCAGAAATATATATTTTAGGGCCCCCAATATCCAAAAAAAGCATTTTCACAAAAAGGTCCGTGTGTCTGTGAACACGATAACTCAAAAACAAAAAGTCGATAAAATACCAAACTTGGTATTTAAGTCTTGTATATTCCAGGGATGCGACACGAAGATTTTGAGCAAAATCCCTCCACCCCCAACTACCCTTTACATGGAACTTTATTCGAAAATTTTTATTTTCTCAAAAATGGCTCTAACGATTTTGATTAAAATTTCGTATATTAAAGATATTTACCTGGCAAATAAAAGGTATATCTTGAATTTTCTGGGGATAGCCTCTGAAGAGTAGTTTATTCTGGATGAATTTTACCTAATTTTGAATAACTGCTAAGCCGTAAGAGATGGACAAAAACTTACTGCACAAAAAATGTAGAGCACGTTAAAACACACAATTTATGTTATATACATTTTTTTTGTGAGTTTGTGTTTTTGAGACATTCCTTATTTTTTGGTTTCTGCTATGAAAAACTTATACTTTTCTCATACAGGAACTTGTCAACTCCTATCCATATAAACAAAGGAACTTCATTGACATAGCAACCAGCTTTTGACTATCATTTTTCCTTATTTCACTTCTACTTACAAGGAAGCAAGTAGTAAGACTATTTCTGCTCATTTTTTCTGATTAGCATAAAGTAAATAGTAGTATAAGCTTTTTAAGAATAATTTGTTGCAGGGATATAGAGAAAGTCATGTGAATGGTACACATCAGATTTTTTCATTATTTATAATGCTCAATAGCAATATCCAGCTTTTAGGGAGATATGTCACTAGAGTAAAGTGTTTTTTTAACACAAAAAGACTAGTGCCAACTTCTTTTAATGTTCTTGCTTAGAAATCTGTAGAAATTTTCTTTTATTTACTCTGGGAGTAAGGTGAGCTACACCATCAAATCTGATATTTTGTACAAGAAAACAGCTCTCCTAATAACCATGTATATTCTGGTTGATCTCTGGATTTAAAATTAATTTATTTTTGGTAGTTAATTATTTGCTCTTTTTTTTTTTTTTTTTTTCATAGTATAGTAAAACCTTCTTTTACACTTTTCAAGGGGATGATGCAAAAAAAAAATTATAATTGACAGGAAATGGTAAAACAAAGAAGTAAATTTTAAAACATAAATTTATTTACTATTAGGCTGTAATACTATATATTGCAATATTTAAGACATGAAAATAAAAATGTACCTATATACTCTTATATCTTGAAAACGTTTGAAACTGTTAATTGTCATAGCATAACTATTACTGTCGTGCATAAAAACTAGCATCTACCTATACTTAAATTTAAGGCTGTGAATGATGTCCAGATCCAGTGACTGAAGTTCACTTGTACAATTTGCCAAGAGAAACAACATTTTGATGTTTCTTAGCTGCAGAATTTCAGGGTGGGCAGCTCATCTGTCCAAGAACAAAAATATTTTCCAATGATTTGCCCCCATTTTAGCACACAGATGCTGCCAGTCATCCATGCTGTGGCATTAGCATCATACTTTGTTGGCAAATTTTTCAAATTCTTGAAATATCTGGGCTGCTTGAATTTATCAGTTACTAGTGGGGGGGGGGGGGGCAAAACAATTAATTACCCTTTGCTTGCTGAGTTTTCCATCATGACCCTTTTCCTGCTTAAAACACAAAGTTTTGCTTGGCTAAATGTTGTTAAAAGGAACTTGTTTTGTTAACATTAAAAATATCCTTCAGTTTTTAACCGTGAATAATACTTGCCTGGTTTTCTTCCACTTTTGTAGTTTTGACATTGGCACTTTTGCTTTCGCCATACAATTGATTGTACTTAATGTTGTGACGATTCTTGAACCGATCTATCTACCTTTTTAAGGCAATAAAATCTGCAACTCTGCAGCAAATTGAAGGACTTTCGTTCAAAGTATGGTACCGTCAATTGGAATTCCTGCTCCTTTCTTAAAAACAAACCACTCCACCACAAGTTTGTCCATCTCATACGCTGAAGTGTATATATATATTTGTATTTTTTGACAGTGGCTTGGTTTTGTTGGTACTTGCAAGATTTGTAATATTTTTGTTGAGTAGTTGTACCTGAAATTCTCCTCAGAGTACTAATTACAATAGTTCTACCATCTTAGCTTACAAAAAAATGACAATCTGCTTATTGTTCTATATCCCCAAAATCTTTTAATCTAGATTCTGCAGATTATTATGGTCATCTTGGTGATTACTGCTTCTGTCTTCTAAAAATAAAAATGCCAGGATCACAATCTAAATAAACTAATAATTAAAATTTCACAAAATTAATACATGCTGAAGCAATTTACATATGCAAATGCTACATAATACTGCCAAGATGTTCACTATAAGCATTTACAAGTTGGAGTGACTCTTGAAAACAACATACATGACATTAAATGTTTTCAAAGAAGAATATTTGAGCAAGTTTCCGGAAATACTCAGCACCCTTGTAATTTTCCGTAAACAAAAATGGTGGCATGTAATGTTAGGGATTTGATTTTGTATAAAATCTGGAATCCAAAAAAATCTATAACTTTTTATTTTCTTTTAATTGAAGTTTGGTATTTGGAAACATAAGAAAAATAGATATAGGTACCTTATAAGACTTGTTTTAGGGATGTTTTTAGTGTTACAATTCCAACTCACAAAAGCATGTCATTCAAATAAATGCTTCTAATCTCTGTTTACATATTCAATATCTTCAGAAGGTTTAGTCAGCTTATCAAATTGCTTGAAATCACATTCAAGCATCCATTTATTAAACCATAATGAAGCATTCACTACAGAATGGATGTTTCTCAGCTTCACTACTCTGCTTGTTTTGTACACCTTATACTTTAATAGTGAAGCAGAGTGAAAGTTGTCAATATGATAAGTTACACTTATTTAAGAGTATTGTTTGGACATATGTTTAAACCAATAAGTTTTCTTATGCTGTGCATTAACAAAAATGATTAACCTTGGAATTTTAGTGTGCTATATGTATAGGGGAAAGGCAGTAATCTCAAAACTAATTTAAACTAACAGCACAATAAATAGAGGATCTTTTATATAAAAATATGTAGAAGCCATTCTTAGGTGCATATGCCATATATTGCTTTGTTGCTTTAGCACATGACAAGTTAACTGTTAAGATAATTCAAGAAAAATAAAAATGGGAATGAGCTCCAACTGCTGCATTATTATCAGAGTGCACCCATTTGTTTTGCCTCAAGAAGTAAGAGATTGAAGTCTGTTCCTGAGAGCTGAAACATTGTCCATTTTTCTATTTTTTCAGTAGATCTTAAAAACTGTCACCTTCTATTTGTATACTGTTTCCGGTTGATAAAATTATATTGATATTTTTGTCGCTATTTGTATATCAGGACAGTAGCTATATTTATGATAGCAGCCTACACTAATAGGGCATAACTGCACACTGGACATCTGCCTTTAAAGTGTTTTTTACTTTTCTAAAAAGTTATTTATTGAAAATATATATTATATGTTATATCAATTTGTAATGTAAATATAAATTAAAATTGAAAATATAAACTGAGAAAAGAGTAGTTTCCAACAAAACTGTTTAATTCCTGAAATTTTGTTGTATTTTTCATTAATCAGAATAATTATAATTTTTCTACAAATTGAACATAAATATTTTAATAGACAAATGCAGTGTAAATCAGCTTAAAAATCAGCTAAGTGGTTTCACTAACTTGTAATGTTCCAATAAATGTTTTGCCAATGAAGTTTTCTGAGGTGGGGTTTTACCTGAAATCATCTTGACAAACCTCACTGTTAGTGGGATTTTCTGTGCCACATAAAACACCATACTGTTTTGTAATACACTGACAGACTGTTTGAAGATATTTATTCTTTGCTGATATTCATGGATTGCGAAGTAGAATATTCACACCTTATTTATAAATATTTGAATGGTGTTATTATAATTCCTCATCATTTTCTCCTATTTTCTTCACAAAAGCAGCATTGTTCAACTTCTTGTGGTATCAGTTACTATAGTCATAGGTATAGGGAAAATGGAAAAAGGGATTAAAATCTTCACAGTAAACTTTTTATAAAGCCATTTTTTGTGTACATTCTTACAAGACATGCCACTTTTTATACTTTCCTGTTGTATTCTCTGTGCATAATTGATATATTGAGATCTGACCAAGGATATTTTCTTTCTGCTCACTTCCTGAGTAACGACTTTCATATTGTGGAAACTTTGAAATACTTTACTGATTGTATAATGCCTGTATTTTTTTTATTGGAAGATGCTCTTAACAGATATAACAGTACCATTTAGCTCTTTGATAAACTCTGACAAAGTGTCGGTGATACACATTGTGTTCAGGAACATTGTTTTACACATATGAATTATATTTTCATTACTGTTTTTAGTGTATACATTTTGATCATCTTTGTCCTTATTCAAGGCTCAGTCATTTATTTACGCAATATATGACTATTTCTTGGAATTTCTGAAACAAGTTACTTGCCGTTTGGGATCTATGGTCCCAAGAACTAGTTTCTTCCAAAGTATCTCAAAATATTCTTTCGTTCTTAGCACATTGTATTCTGCACTACATGAGGCTCTAAATTTATAAGCTTCAGCTATTTCCTTCTCTTCACTAAGGTTCAGCATGGATTATCAATTACATAACAGATTACTCTAAATAGACTGAAATTATATATTTTATTTGGATTGTATAATGAATAAAAATGATATAAACTTAATTTCATTTTTGGTTGTTTTAGCTGGTATACATAAACTGGGTCCCGCTAAACCTATTCCTCTTTGCAGTATTTGTTTTCCATCTGGAGGTTTCGCGGCTCCTCTTTTTGGCGTATCTTCTTGTTGATCATTTTAGGGCTTCACAGGTTTCCAATTATAAATTATCAGATTCTTAAAAAGAGATAGAAAGAATAAATAAAAAATAAAGCAGTAGCATTAATATTTAATAATGTTATAGTAATAACAATTGTTCTTGGTAAATTAAAACTAGCCTCCAGCAATAGTGAACTACTCTCATTGTTTTGTGGACTGTAATCAGGGTCCAGATCAGAAAAATCAGCTCCTATGATACCTTATGCTACATTCACAATGAAATGCAATGTAAGTGCAAGAGTTTGGACTCATATTATTTAATGTAAGCATTCACAGAGAAACATGCAAGACGCAATGCAATGCAAAAGTTTGCAAACAGAAAACTTTATCCTTGCATTACGTGCAAAAAGATTGAAGTCTGCTTTTTTCCTCTATGCATTATCTATGAAATCAACAACAGACGATCACCACTACAAGATTTTACAGGGCCTGCTGTACATACATGCTCTTCTATTTGACCGTGCAATCTCTAATTTGCCTCAAGAGGTTATGACAGTCTTCTTGCAAATTCTTTGATTTAATGGATGTAATTATCATCTGCGTCTAGATTTCTTGGTTCTCATAAATTGAAGATGCAGACAGATAATTCTTGTTCATTAAATGTGCAACTTTATCATTTTCTGCAGTTTCTATGCTTGTACTATTTACAATAATTTTGAATGAGCAAATTATTGTGACGTCACTGCCTGAGCATCAGTTGTTAGTATGTAAGATTTTTATAACGTATTTATTTGTAAAAGATTGAGTGAATTTTTGTAAGGGTATTATTTGTTATGTTCTACTTGAAACTTGCGGTGCACTTGGAGGATATCCATACTTAATTTACAGTTCCAGAAACCTGTGCCAACTTCTTGCGTTATGCTTACGGAAAGCAATGTCAGTAACTTCCAACAAATTATATCTATAGATTGTTGGAGGTCAGCAAGTTTAAAAGGTACTCGCCCCCTTTCTGCCCCAGATTTAATGATGGTAATTGGCGTCACAACCAAAAATAGTTTAGTTGCTCCAATTCCCTAGTGTTTGGGTTTTTGCCATCAGAGGGAAAGTAAAGAGCCCAATATAATGTCTGTATTTCCTCTCCCAACATAGCAGTCCATTTGCACCAGAACAATATTTCAGAAGTGGTAAGCATTGAATACCTTTTCGAACAAGAATATAGCTTCTTGATTGGTTGCCCTTGCTACAGTATATCAAACTTACTTTGACCATTTCCTAGTCCTGAGATCCAAGGGTTACGTCGATGCCTTCATTGAAGGTCTTGCACAAGGCAGTTGAAGCCGTCTTCTTATGCTGGAGGTTGATTTTAAGGACTTCTGGCTAGTATTACTAGAGTAACTCTGCCGAGGTCCAAATAGGCTCTACTGCCTTAGTTTTTGGTAGTCTTTGTAGTTTCCTCATCTACTAAGAATATGAGAGTCTGTCCTGATGGGTGTGACTCTGAGTTAATAATTTTCTAGTCTTTTGTGCCCAGGGTTTTATTCTGTTCCCTAAGCATCTTGACTTTTTACGAACATCTTAGGAGTCTCGAAGAGACCTTGTTTGTTAATAGAATATCAATTTTTTATCCCACAGTAAGTTTGATGCTTACCATGATTTCAACTGAGAGACTGTTACCATCACCCTCTTCATTTGGCTTCATTTGCACATGAGAGGATGACAGTACCTCCCGCCGCATAGGCTCCTGTAAATTGTGGAAAGCTCTCATCTTCAAGGTTCACAAATGCCTTTACTTTTGCGTCCTAGAGTCTCTCTGTTTCTCCGAAAGTTTGCTGATGGGAAAGTTGTCAGGAATTACTGGCATCTTAAACCTGGCAAGTGTTTCTCTCTAAGTTTTTTTCCTTGAATGTGGAAGCTTTTTCTTCTTCCATGCTTGTCCTCTGCTTGGCCTTTTTGACAACACCAGAAGAAGCAGACTCCTCTGAACGGCTACGTTTAGTGCCTTCTTAAGTTTCTCAGCCCCCACCTCCTGGGCTTCTTAGGCTTTGGGTGTTGTTTGATTATCTACTTCAAGTAATCGAAAATTATAAGGATGTAGTTCATTTTGAGGAATTATGTAAGAATCAAATTCAATATCTTTTCCCTCCATTTGGTTGGAACCCAGGCAATGCCTTGTTTTTCAAGCATGGGTTGGGGCTTGTTTTCTTTGTGCCTCAGAAAATCTTTTCCAGGGGGCTTTAAGCTTTTCCATTTTCTCCAGAGCGCCGTCCAAGCCTGGAGTGTCATAATGATGCCTCCTTTGGAAGAAACGGCATACAAATTCATGTCAGAAGTTTGCTCTCCTCTACAGAAGTGATTGCTGTTGCTAATGACTTATAAGAGTAGTCCTCAGGAAGGGCTTTTGTTTTTTCTTATTTCTCCATAGTGATCCCACAAGAAGCTAGGGAAATGTATGGTCTGCCCAGGCAGAGCCTCTCTTACCTATTACTCTGGAGATTGCCTGGTGTCCAGAGGCATACATTAGTCCTGTGTCATTCACCCCCTCAGCATGGGTCGCACTACACCTTGATATTGGGTTTTGGAAAAGGTAGGGATATGAAGTGGTGAAGGATATAAGGAGTATTTGGATTAGGAATGGAGTGGGACAGCAGTCAGCTGCTTCTGTTAGTAGCCTCTTATGACAGGGGGAGGCTAAGTAGCCCGGACACCACATGGGTTTGTTATTGGTAACTAAATTTAAAGGTTATGTACAAATAGAATTACATAAAGCTGTAGTCATAGTTCATATAGGAATTATGATAAGAGAATGTGAGAATTCTGTACATCCATTAGAAAAAACAACACTCATTAGCAAGTTTTTTTTTTTACTTTCACTATAAGTACTACGTACATGTATTTCCAGTGAAATCTTGGTATTGAATTTTGGGTGCATTACAATACCCTCTCTATACACTATTTCACTGGAAATACATGTTTTGAGACTCCCTGAATCCAAAAAAAAATTTTTAGAAAAATGTTCATGTGTGTGTGTGTGTGTGTGTCTGTGGGCAGCATAGCTCAAAAACGAAAAGTCCATAAAAACCAAACTTGGTATTTAGGTTTGGTATCTTCCAAAGACAAAGATTTTCAAGAAAATCTCCACACCTCAACTACCCTTTACATGGAACTTTAACAAAAATTTTTATTTTCTCAAAAATGGCTGTAACGTTTTGATTAAAATATCGTATATTAAAGATATTTACATGACAAATAATATGTATATCTTGAATTTTCTGGGAATAGCATCTGAAGACTACTTTATTCTGGATGAATTTTACGGAATTTTGCATAACTGCTAAACCGTAAGAGATGCACAAAAACTTACCACCCAAAAAATGTAGAGCACATTAAAACACACAATTTATGATACATACATTTTTTTCGTGGAGTCAATCGTTTTTGAGAAATTCCTTGTTATTGGTTTCAGCTTTGAAAAAGGAAAGGATCAGGTCGCTCCAGCTTATTATAGAGATTTTAACAAAGGATCTAAAAGCTGCAAGACAAGAAATTAAATGCCTCCATAAAGAAAACGCAAAACAGAATGAAGTGATATCGTCAATGCAATCTGTGAAAAATAATATGAACTACGATTGGAAGCAACCTCGTAGGTACGCAAAAGGTCACCTTAATATCCAGAATGATGCCGTAATTGAAACCAGAAACAGATTTTCCTGCTTATCGTCTGACATGATCGTTGCTTCAACTGGAATTTCTGAGAATGTCCGTATATCAGCAGAGCGGCTGTTATTTTCATTAATTTTACTTCATTTGTAGAGGTTGCTTTGTTTGGCTGATTTTCTGCCGCTGATTCATACTTTTCTCATATAGGAATTTATTAACTCCTGTCCATACAACTATCACTTTAACCAATGGAACTCCCTTATTTTGCTTCTGCTTACAAGGAAGCAAGTAATAACATTATATCTGTTAATTTTTCTTGATTAGCATGAAGTAAATACAAGCATTAGCTTTTAAATAATATTTTTTTTTGCAGAGATGTTGAGAAAGTCATGTGAATGGAACACATCAGATTTTTTTAATATAGAAATATGTGGATAGGAGTGCAAAAGAAAGAAAACAACATTTTTCTAACATGTGAAGTCCAATATCCAGTTTTAAATATATATAAAACTTATTCACTGTCTTCCAAAGCTCCAACACAAAGATTTTCAAGAAAATCCTCCCCACCCATAACTACCCTTTACATGGAAAAATGTTTAATAGTATCAATTTTCCCCAAAATATCATACATACTACAGGTGTGCTTGTTGGGAGGGTTTGTACCCCCAATTCTTAGCTCAAAGCTTTTGCCACCTACAATATCAAATTAATGCTTTGGATTCCTATTTTGATTTTGTGTCTCTATCAGGAAGGCATGCTTTATGACAAAATTTTTGGTTATGCTGACAAAGTGTTGCCACATTGATGTTGCAGACTGAACTGCAATTTTTATAATGAAAATAATAAAGTTTTAAGCTGTAATAGCTGACTTTATACTCTATTAGAGAGTATACAGAATGTAAAGCAGAGAGCATCTGTTTTCATTTGTATTAAGTCAAGCGCTGCACTCGACACTAATTAAACTGAGTAAATGCTAAGGAGAGCTGCTTGCTACACTTGATTAAAACTCAATTAAAAGGTTTAAAATAATAAAACATAAAAACATGTAATAAACTCTGATATACAGCATTCTCATAACTTTTTCTGCTTACTTTCTTACAAACTATTTATATTGAAGCTTATTCTATTTATTGCTAATATAGATAAATTGCCCAGGTATAGATATAAGTGATAGTCAAATCTTTTCAATTACTGTCATTATGTGATGGCTTTGAAATTCCATTCTCTTTGCATGAACATGAACAAGAAACAAGATAAAAAAATTAATGATGATTTCCAGGTAAGGTAATGCTTTAAAAAACTATATACAAAAATCTGATGTGTACCATTCACATGACTTTCTCCATATCCCTGCAACAAATAATTCTTAAAAAGCTTATACTTCTATTTACTTTATGCCAATCAAAAAAATTAGCAGAAATAGTCTTATTACTCGCTTCCTTGTAAGTAGAAGCGAAATAAGGGACAACCGTGGGTTAAAGTGATAGTCAAAAGCTGGTTGCTATGTCAATGAAGTTCCTTTGTTTGTATGGATAGAAGTTGACAAGTTCCTGTATGAGAAAAGTATACGTTTTTCATAGCAGAAACCAAAAATAAGGAATGTCATAAAAACAACGAACTCCACGAAAAAAATGTATATAACATAAATTGTGTGTTTTAAAGTGCTCTACATTTTTTGTGTAGTAAGTTTTTGTCCATCTCTTACGGTTTAGCAGTCATTCAAAATTTAGTAAAATTCATCCAGAATAAACCACTCTTCAGAGGCTATTCCCAGAAAATTCAAGATATACATTTCATTTGTCAGGTAAATATGTTTAATATCCAAAATGTTAATCAAAATCGTTAGAGCCATTTTTGAGAAAATCAAAATTTTTGAAAAAAGTTCCATGTAAAGTGTAGTTGGGGGTGGGAGGATTTTTCTCAAAAGCTTCATGTCGCATCCCTGAAAGATACTAAACTTAAATACCAAACTTTAAAACTTTTTATTTTTAAGTTATCGTGTTCACGGACACACACACACACACACAGACCTTTTTGTGAAAATGCTTTTTTTGGATATTGGGGACCCTAAAACATATATTTCCGGTGAAATCCCGGTATCGAATTTTTGGTGGAGTGCAATACTTTCTCTATACACTCTGTACATAGTGCGTATGGAGAAAGTAATAAAAATGAATACCTGGAAAACTTAACTAAAAGAAAGTCCATGTTATAATTTGTGGAATTAACAAGATCTACATTCTTTTCTATAGCAAGATTTTGTTTATCTGTTAAAGTTTACCAGTTACACAAAAGTTGTTTCGAAAGAAGAAGACTTTGGAGGCTATTTCCAGAAAATTCAAGTTAAACATTTCATTTGTCATGAGAATATCTTAAATATATGGTATATTAATCAAAATCAATAGAGCCATTTTTCTTTCTCTGCATATACTACATAGTGTATAGGAAAGGTAAGTATTGTATTCCACCCAAAAATTCAATGTCAACCTTTTACCAGAAAGTGTTTTCAGGTCCACTAAGTCCAAGAAATGCAATTTTAGAAAATGATCCTTGCGTGCATGGTATGTATGTGTGTGTCAAAAACTAAGAGACCATTAATACCTTTGTGATACCGAGGTTTTCAAGAAAATTCCCTGCCCCAAAATGTTAAAAAATGTTATTTTTCACAAAGATGGCTTTAATGATTTATATTGAAATATTGTAGATTAAAGATATTTATATCACAATAAAATGTATATCTTGTATTTTCTGGAAATAGTTGCTGAAGACCTGTTCATTCTGAATGAATTATGCAAAAGAAGAAATAAGACTAAAACTTACTACACAAATAAATCAGATTTTGCTAAAGCATACAATTTATGTAATATACATTTTAGTTGTAGAGTTGACCATTTCCGAGATATTCCATGTTGGTTTCAATTTTAAGCTTCTCTCAAATGAGAAGTCATCTTTGTTTCGTCCCTCCCCCCTCTCTCACTCATATACAGCAAACTGAACTTCAACTATACATGTATTGATCAGCTTTTAAATGATTTAACTGTCGCTCTAGCCTAGTGTATTCCCTTATATCATTTCTGCTTACAAGGAAGCAAGTAATAAGACAGTTTCTGCTAATGTTTATCTTGATTAGCATGATGTAGATAAAAAATCTGATGTGTTCCATTCACATGATCTCTACATATTTACAACAAATTATTGTTAAAAACTTATTCTATTTACTTCATGCTAATTGAGAAAAAATTAACAGAAGTCGCCTTATTACTTGCTTCCATGTAAGTAGGAGAGAAATAAGGAAATAGGCTAAAGTGATAGTCAAAACCTAGTTGCTATATGATTGAAGTTCCTTTGTTTGTATGTTGACAAATGGAGTTGACAAATTCCCATATGAGAAAAGTATAAGTATTTTATATCTAAAACCAATAACAAGGTATATCTTAAAAATGATCAACTCTACGAAAAAAATGTATATAACATAAATTGTGTGTTTTAAGAGCACTACATTTTCTATTAAGTAAGGTTTTGTCTATCTCTTACAGTTTACCAGTTATGCAAAATTCCACAAAAATCATCCAAAATAAAGATGTATGAAGAGTCTATTCCCAAAAAATTCAAGATATACATTTTATTTGTAATGTAAATATCTAATAAACGGTAATTGTGGGGGTGGGGGGATTTTCTTGAAAATCTTTGAGTGCATCCTTGGAAGATACTGAACTTAAACACCAAATTTGGTATTTAACAGATTTTTTTGTTTTGAGCTATGCTGCCCCTCCCGCCCCCCTCCACACACACACACACACACACACAAGCAAAAACACGGTCGTTTTTCTAAAAATGCTTTTTTTGGATTAAGAAACTCTCAAAACATATATTTCCAGTGAAATCTCGGTATCAAATTTTTGGGTGCAATACAAAATCTTATACACTATGTATATAGTATGTAGGGAAAAAGTAAAAAAATCTGACGTGTTCCATTCACATGACTTTCTCTACATCTCTGCAACAAATTAGTTTTAAAAAGCTCATGCTTCTATTTACTTCATGCTAATCGACAAAAAATTAGCAGAAATAGTCTTATTACTTGATTCCTTGTAAGTAGAAGCAAAATAAGGGAGTACCATAGGTTAAAGGCTGGTTGCTATGTGACAAGTTCCTTTGTTTGTATGGAAAGGAGTTGACTAATTTATGGATGTTACATGTTGTAAGCATGTCAATGCATGGGTAGTGATGGTGGTAGCGTGTCTTCCTCACATTCAAAAGGTTGTGAGTTTGAATCTCGCTTAGGGTGAGTTACCCGGATGAAGTTTTTTGGGGGTTCTTCTATCCTGTAAAGACGAATGTTGAGTAGCTTTAAGCTTCATGGACCCCGAGATCATTTGAGCATCATTTCACCTATTTCATTCAACCAGGTTAAAGGACGTTAAAAAAAAAACCAGCTGATATTGGAAGAGAACGGCTAAGGACGAAAGTTCACGAAGCCACCCACGAGAGCATTATAAAAACTTAGCAGAAGGAAACAATTTAAAAAAAAAAAAAATTGTTTCAGATTCACCTCCCCCTGAACTCACCCCACGGGCGATAATTAACAAACAAACAAAAAAGAAGGGGAAATATTAGGAAATATTGTGCTCCAAAAACTGTTCCATGGTGTCTTTCAGGGGAATGAGCAACTTAATCCAAGCATTTCCCGTTGAAAACACTTATCAGGAACATTAAAGAGAAAAAAAAATCAACTCTACATTTCCTCCCGGAGGCTGAAACACATTCCCCAAAATCTAAACACCAGTAACAGCAAACACTTAACACCGGGCTCGAAGGAAGTTGTTAAAACCACGAAGCTCCCACACAAAAACGTGATATAAAGCGTGGAAGAAACACAGTTCTCCTGGAAAAATCAACTAGGCAGAGATCTCTCAATCCTTTCGAGCAGCCAGCCTCCTGAGCCAGCAGCATCCTCATCCAACTGGCTCCAGGGGATGCACTGATCCGAGAAAAACAGGTCTCTGAAGCTTCGGAAGGAGGAAATCAGATACTAAGCTGCCGAAAATGAGAAGCCATTAGTACATTACAGAGAAGTCTCGACGTTCCCCAGCACAACTTAAGGAAGGGTGACACAGGATCGGATGGCCCTGAAACAAAAATCCCACTCGAGCAAGCAAAAGTTAAAATATCACTAACCGAACTAGATGGCTAATCTAATATTGCCTACAAAATACAACGAGCAGCCTAAAGCTCAGTAAAAAAAAAAAAAATACTCTTTTCCAAAGAGAGAAATATTAGAGCACGAACGTGCATTTCATTACAACATATTAGATTAATTGTATTACAGCTTTAAATTGGGAAATGTGGGCTCGGCGCAACTGTTGCGAAGCATCATCTCAGAGCAGACACGAGACGCCACGGAAAATTCTAATTATTGTATATAGACCCAGGTACCGGGGGGCCAATTTAGCTTTAATATTTGGGCGAATTGGATAGTTGCGACGCCACACTGTGGAACCTATCCTAAATGGAGACGGCTTAGCATTCTCCCGATATCAGCGTTTCCTTCTTTCCCGTCGCAATTCCAAATTATTAAAGCTATTATGCCAATTGTGAGATAGTTGTTGCCCGGTGATCTTATCAGGAAGAAGGTTTTACAATGTCCATAGATTAGATAAGGTGGAAATGAGAAGGGTACACTATATTATGGGCTTCATGCCGAGCAGCATTGAAGGCCTACTGCAATTGTGCCAAATTTAAGTTCCAAGAGCTCTGGCGTGTGGAATGAAACGCAATTAGAGCCGACTTCAGGTTGCGATTAAACCTTTCAGCCTGCGAAGGATTAGAACAGTACGGTGTGGTCGTAATATGTTTACCCCCCCCCCCTCCAATCAAAACAAAAATTTCTGATCAACCCAGCTGTAACCTGAATCCCATTATCCGAGAACAAGATCTGAGGCGTTCCAAAACAAGAAAACAAACTTAGTTAATGCCGAAATAACAACCTATAAGGTAGTCTTAACTACAGCAAAAAAGCAGACCAACTTCGAGAATAATAACCAAAGTATTTCCTCGAGTAGATCTGGGAAAGAAAAAATCCACAAAAACCCTCTCCAAAGGTCTAGAGGCATAATCTAACGGTAATTCGCACTATTACACACAGCATCCCTGCTCTTCCAAAGAAAATATTGTCTAATATTCTCCCTAGTGTTATATATATATGCCTAAATCCCCCCTCCCCCGAGAGAAGAAGAATGAAAAAAAGCAAATACCGCTGGGACAAGTGCGGCTGGCAAACAACCTTAACTTGTCGGTCAAAACGAGGCTTACACACCAAAACACCCCTTCGTAAAAATACGGCGGAATATCCTCTCCAGTCTCTAATCTCCGGATCACATCTCCTAAATGAGGATCTTCACGTTGGTGCTGTCCAAGCGTAAATAATTCTGGCAACAAAAATACTGTCTTTCCCTCCCGAACAGAAGAATGTTGCTTTATATTTTTGTAAAACAACCTAATTAAGGCGTCAGCAATGACATTCTCAATGGCTTTGATATCCTTACCCCGCCGGGTTTTTCGAGAGCTACCTAAGGCCCAAATGAGCGCCTGATTGTTACATTCAAGGCGGAAAGGAACATGCTCAATCTCGTATATTGCCTGACTTTTCAAAGGTAAACAAAACCGCCAACGTTCGCGTTAATATATCGAATATTTCCTCTTCTGAGCAGAATATGTCCGAGAGACGTAATAAATCGAAGGCCTGTCAAAGGATGGCAGCCACCGAATGGGTAGAGGCATTAGTTTGGACCAGAAACTCCCTGGTAAAATCTGGAAATGCTAACACCGAAGGCCGAGCAACCGAAATCTCCAGATATTCAAAAGCATCCTGCTGAGCCTTTCACCTAACAAATGAAACTCATTTCCAACGTAACATATATAGCGGCTCAGCCCGGGACGCAAAATCTGGTATAAATTTGGAATAGAAGTTAACCATCCCAATAAAACGGGACAACAATTTCTTATTCGATGGAAGTTTCATCCCCTGTAACGCCACCATCCGTTCCAAACCAACAGTTATGCCGCCAGAAGAAACAAAATTACTCAAAAACCGAAGATCACTCTCAGCACACCTCACCTTCGAAATCTTCATAGTACGACCAGCACTTTTAAAGCGACTAAAAACCCCACAAAGATGTTTAACGTGAGATTGGAAATCCGAAGAATATACAACTACGTCATCTAAATTATGGTACAGATACTGAAATTTAATATCTGAAAAATATTATCTAATAATGTTGATAAAATCTGAGCACTTGTCGCCAAACCGAAGGGGATTCATAAATTTGCCAAGGCGTAGCAAAAACGGTAAGATGCTTTCTCTGTTCAGCTAAAGGTATTTGATAGTAGGCATTATTAACATCTAAAGTCATAACAAATTTAATCCCGGCAAAATGATAAGCAGTCGTATGAACATCTGGCAAAGGAGTGGACTCGATTAATATTTTCTTATTAAGCTGCCTATAATCCACCACAGGGCGAATTTCATGCTCCCCTTTAAGCACCAAAAAAATAGGACTACTGTAGCGAGAATGTGACGGTCTTATAATAACCCTGATCCAACATTTCATTAATCTTGGATTTCAGGACATTCATCTTAGGAGGGGTTAATCGATACGAAGATAACTTTACTGGTGACTGATCAGTGAGCCTGATCTCATATTTAACCAAATTAGTAAAGCCAAAACTATCGGTGTACAACTTAGGAAATTTACTAATAATTTCCTTCACCAGCCCCGACAAATGGTCCAAGGTTAATCATTCTAGCGGCTTCTGAGAATTTACTACTCGCTCACTGAGCTTCTCCGGAAAGGGACTCTTAAAACTCTACTAAGCGGAAACTTCTTCGGCGCAAAGGAAAACATAATCATTCGTTATGAAAAATCTACCAGTAGCCCCGTCCGCGACATAAAATCAACATTTAACACTACCGCAGACGGTAACTGTTCCAACAACAAAAGGAATGTTTCACGTAAATTCAGGAACCACACAGGTCAGATAACCCGACCCTTGGCCTCGCATATTTTCCCACCAATACTCAAACACTCCACTTTCAGACCAATATGTTTGGGGCAAAGCCGCTTAATATGCAGATTAAAAAAAGTTGAGTGTTAATGATGCAGAACTTCACGAGTCTAACAAAGCTCGTACTGGAGTGCGACCCAAGACAATTTGTATATGGAAGATAAATTAGATACTACCACAGCTTTCAGCTCCCGACTGGAACTAAATGAGAGCCTTTGAGCCTTTACAGGAGCCCACCTATATAACTCACGTCCGGGGGGACGTCGTGCCACTATGGGGGAATTCCGCGCAGAACAAGATTGAACACTTCCAGGACACTCCCGAACTAAATGATCTGGGCTGTTACAATTATAGCATCGACGTATAGTTCGACGTCGTCAGCCAGAGACTAGGTTAACTTAAATCTCACTCGGCTTCTGAATTCGGTCTGTCCACCCAGATCCCGAAAACGACCTGCTGTCATGCATTTATTAACAGCGGGAATCAATCGCTCTAGTTCTACAAGAGACTTCAGCCTGCGTGAAAAAACGAGCGCCGAGCGTGTTGCGGCATTCAAGCCAGAGACAACAGTATCACATACCTCGGCCTCATCATTTGCAATCATAAATAAACGCGAGTACAAACGTACCCGCTCCACATATACAGAAATTGATCCATCCAGTGCTTTGGGTGCTAAATAATAATCTCTCACGTATAAGGCTCTTTCCCGCATCGGGGCAAACTAATTCAACAATTCTGCATGAAAGACCCCTGTGGTATTATCTACTGATCTACTGATCCTGTAACAGCGACAAAGCTGGTCCTGACAATCTTGTACTAACAAACTTTAAAAAAAAAAAAAAAAAAAAAAAAAAAACCCAGAAACCTTATACAGACGAGCTTTATCTACAATCTTCACCTAAAAATGCAAAAACTCCAACAAGGAATCAGAATCCCTAGTATGAAAATCCGGGGCATTTTGTAATTACTCTTGATGTTCCAACTTAATGGGCGAAAAAAACGAAACCCCAACATTAGACATAGCTTTCAGCCTATGTCCGATTCAGAAAGAAACTCTGCCTTACTCAACCCCTCCCATGAATGAGAAACATCCATATTTAAACCGAAACAATTTTCTTTTCAAGAACTAAAACCAATAAAACACTGCCAATTAAAACTTCAGCTAAAAAGAAAAATTTCGTTCCAAATTCCTCAGATAACCACGCTCTGCTACCAGTTTGCGCCATCACACCCTCGCTGCACACAAAGCACAGCACTGTAAAAGTGTCTTAAAAGTGAAAAACTTCGAGATACTTCCAGAGGAATGAGGAAAAGGGAAGACAACCAGACGAAAAGGTAGAGTTTAAATAAATGACCAGTCGTTGGCTCCATACTGAAATTATTCTATTTGGAGAGAATTAGAACAATTTGGCTGGAGTACACATAACAAGACCGACAGTAACAATATCTCTCTTGAAAAGTAATGCCCGCTGTATGCCATGCACAAGAGCAGTAGAAAGGCTTAGCAGAAGGAAACAATAAAAAATATTGTTTCAAACCGAAGCGACTTGAATAACCGTAATCGTTAGTATGATACGAAGTGGCCTGGCGAGTTCGAGTCCCAGCGACTGCAGTCAAATGAACCTGTGGTAAAGGAAGGGGAAGGCCCAAGTAAAATAACTGGTGTGATGGCGCGCTTGGATGATGACGGGGCTATATTTGAATGCAGTTATATGGGTTTTGCTCTTTATTAATATAAAAAATACTACAGCTTTTTTTCCAAGAATATTAACATTTTACAACATAAAATAGCTATACATAACTCAATTGTCTTGTTGGTAAGAGTAATACAAAATTAGAAAAGAGAAAAAGAAAAGCCCACCAAAAATACTAATTTGATTAATTATCTTTGTTGTTAGATGGTAACACCGTGTAATAGAGGATTAAAATACAAATCTTTAGTAGTTTTTTTATTTATTTATTTATTTATTTTTTTTTTTTTGGTAGTGTTAGCTCCCGCTTTTACTGCTTATGGCACCGCATGATACTGGTGATACATGAAATGAAGATGAAGCACCGGTGCAATGTGATGGGGGGGGAACCGGAGAACCCGGAGAAAACCCGCCCCTGCCCCGCTTTGTCAAACACAAATCTCACATGCGGCATTTGAGATTGAACCCGGGTCGTCTACGTGAGAGGCCCGTCTAACCACTCGACCACGGCGCGCCCCAATTGAATAGTTAAGCTGAGACCAAATAGAGGCAGAATCTCCGAAGGCTCTGTGCTCTCACCCACGCTATTTAATGTCTAGAGGGCCGACCAACCTGCCCAACAGCACGCCAATATATCACATTATGCTGACGACCTGCTGTAGTAATGCACAAGCAGAAACCCACGCAGAGCTTTCACCCCTTCAGAGACCCCTCCAAGAACGTTGGCTGGTGTCCATTAACTCGAAGAAAAGCCACTCCATTCTCTTCATCAAGTCTTGCTACCCCGCAGGCTTTACGTCATTCACTTACCTCAGAACAAGGATTGAGTGGAGAACATAACCATTTGAGACTGAAGTGAGAGACCTGAAGTGTCGGGGCTCTAGGGCTGCGCCCTTCTTCTTCCCGATATTGAGGTTCACGAGGCCAGCTCCCCTGAACTTGCGCTTTTGAGGGCTCTGATAGTTCCCTGCGAGATCTGGGCCATAGCAGCAGTCTGCATCTGCCTGCTAGCTATTTATTCTGTTTCTCCTTCTTTTCCTGTGAGACTCCTACACGAAGCCCCAGCAGTCTCCTATATGAATGACAAGATTATACGCCGGGCTGTAAAATACTACGATAGTTTGCCATTCCATCGCGGTCGTCTCTTGGAGATTGTAACCCAAGAACACGCCCTTTCAGGTTACATTGCCTTCTTACATGACGTACGGGCATCTCTGGTAACAACGGAGCAATTCAACTAGCAACTAAGGCTGAGATCTTAAGCAATCCTAGAGTTGCTTGAAATTCAATATTTAAATAACAACCCAAAAATAAAATAATTGTGAAATAAGCTTACACCAGCAGTGCATTACAGCTGTTTCAACACGACTGGCAGCAATTAAGAAGTATTCTTGCTACCTCTTGTCACTCCTCAACCACATTCTCACCCGTCACCCCATATTCCCACCAATACGAGGTTAAACCTTAACGAGGGCAAGTACATATCCAGCACACCTTCGAGCTTCCCTCAACCCGCTATCACTCGTCGACGTTATCGTCCTCCTCCTCCTCCTCTTCCTCCTCTTCCTCCTCCTCCTCCTCCTCCTCCTCCTCCAGTTAGTCAATTTCGATGATAGGTTCGGAGCGTGTAGTCATAGCCGCAGAGAGCGTCGAAAGAAAATTGTAAGGCAGAGTTGTTGAGAAGGAATCGAATAAAGACGTTTAATTGGAAAAAAATTATTATGCAATCATTTGTATGAAACAGAGAGTTAATTGAGTAATAAAGAGCAGTTTTGGTTCAATATGCACCCGATATTTCCAAATAAGTACCGGACGACGAAGATTCTAAATCATGTCCTTTCAAAAGAGCATCAACAAGAAGTGAAATAAAAAATCATAAAAATATTGACTTCTCACATTTTGGAGCCAGTTAATTGATGGATGAATCTGCGAAACTGACATTATCGACAGTAATATGTCTACATGAATTTATGTTTAGCTGCAAGTAAACCCGTGGTTCCCGTGTCGTAGATTTACGAAACCTATATTATTCACTGGTGGAATCATTTTAAGCAATCTGTCTGGTTGAGACTGCCATTCCTGTGATTTTGTTGTTCAACATCCTAATGTTTCTATCAACCTTCTACATGAGCAAATGACTCTATTATACAGGTAAGCCAGGTTCAATTCTAGAGCTGTTTCCTTTGCTTCATTGCCTAATCCACATCACATCTACGAATTAGATGTGAAACAGTAATGGTACATTCCAGCGTTTGTGAATTATGATTCGATTGCTGCTACCACACCTCATATTAACACTTGACATATTAAGTCTTGACCTTGAGGCGCTAAAGATGGCGCCGAGTAGAGATGCTTGGGAAAGTGATAGCGCAGAAAATGTAATTTATAGTGAGAATAAGCGTGTTGACTCCTCATTATGTAAATGTTATAGTGATATACTGAAAAAAGGAAGCAGAGGAAATGTGGACAAAGTTGTACGTAGCAGAAATGAGAGACAGCCGCGAATAATCAACAACGTCCAATCGTGCGAGACAGATGAAAGCGTTGTTTCGCTTCGTATGGTCATCAAATTTCTATCAAAGGACCTACAAAATGCAGTTACTGAAGGGTCCAAGCTACGAGGAGAGATACAGAGATTGAGGGAAGAAAATTGGAGATTAACCTATAAGCTCAATGTTAAAGATGAAAACAAAAGCCAACAGAAACTTTCGCAACATGTAAGAAATGCTAAATGCTGGTATACTGTATGGAGCGGGAAAAAACATGAAACTCATAATCCACGTCCTTTTCCAAGTTTTAGTCCACCTTTTAACAAGGGCAGGTATTCCAGTGTGATAAAATGCACGGTCTTGCATCCGAAGCCATTGAGGCACAGATGTTTTACGCCCTTTCCATCTTCAAAGTGAATCCCACGATCAGCTTCCTTTAGCGGCCCAAACAGGTGGTAGTCTGATGGTGATAGGTCAGGACTGTATGGGAGATGAGGCAAAACTTCCCATTTAATTTTCACAATCGTTTCAGTGGTGTGATGACTGGTATGCGGTTTTGCATTGCCATGCAAAAGAACATCCGCCATGGTTTTTGTTGGGCGAACTTGCCGAAGACGTGATTAAGTTCTTTGAGGGTGCTTACGTATCGGACAGAATTTATTGTGCATCCCTGTTCCAAAAATTCAACCAGAATCCCACACTGTGCATTCCAGAACACTGTCGTCATCACTTCCCTTGCCGATGGCACAGTTTTGATTTTTTTCTTCTTCGGTGAGATGCGATGTCATTCCAATTGACTGCCTTTTTTATTCAGGTTCAAAAAATGAACTCATGTTTCGTCTCCAGTCAGAAACTCCTGTCCCTCCAAATTGAAGCGCTGCAAGAGTTCGGCGGCTATTGTTTTTCTTGTGTCCTTATTTTCGTCGGTTAACATTCTTGGTATCCACCGTGAACAGACTTTTGAGTACCCCAGTTGTTAAAATCCGTCATCACGCTGCCTTAATGAGGGACATAATGCAACACAATTCATCCGTTGTTACCCGGCGGTCAGTACGAATGATCTCATCCACTTGCTCAATGTTGCGTGGAGTCACTGCAGTTACCGGTCTACCGCTTAAATTTTCTTCAGCCAACGGTGTTTGCCCTTCTGCGACGGATCCATCTTCTAACATTGCTGACATCCATTGTTGCATCACCATACACATTTTTCATCCTTTTACAAATGCAAATGGACGTTTCACCTTCCGAATGCAAGTATTCAATTACGGAACGTTCTCTAATACGCACATCGATGTCAGCCATTTTACAAAAGGCAGCAGTGCTGCCACTTGTTGACTTAGGAAGTTGCTACTGTAGTGGATTAGTGAAGAAGGTTTGAGGAATTGCTCCAAATTCAAATTGTTCACATCGGTAACTCAGTCAAGGAGAAAAAAATAGGAGGCATTAGTTATTGGCTGATTCTCGTATTGTTGTTGTTATTACTACTAATAGTATTACTTATTATTATTATTATTATTATTATTATTATTATTATTATTATTATTATTATTATTATTATTATTATTATTATTATTATTATAATAGAGGTGTCAAGTAACTTAATTCGTTCCTGATATGTGTAGGTAAATGTGAGTAGGACGTTTTTGGATTAACAAGATTAACCTTTTGTAAGAATAGTTTGCAGAAGAATGAATAGGGAAAGACATTGAATGCTATTATTAAGTTTTTTTGTTTTTTTTTACCAAAAATGGTAATTATATTCGTATGCAAATCTTGAATTGTTTCGAAATAGTTTTGACATTATGAATGTTTTTGTATATTGCTAAACGTTAACGTGTTGACTGAATCTTATAACCCAAAATGTATAGTTTATTAAAGACCACAATTTATGTATTTTAATTAAACTTTTTAAGGGTTAGCTATTTTCGAGATACTTTAAATATCTTAAGCATATAGTATTTTAATCAAAATCGTTAGTGCCACTTTTGAGAAAATAAAAATGATCGAAAAAGTTTCCATGTAAAGGGTAGTTTGTGTTAGGGGACTGTTTTGAAAATTTTGTGCCACTTCCTTGATAGATGCTGATCTTAAATACCAAGTTCAGTGTTTAATAGCTTTTTCCGTATTGAGTTATGTTGCTTACAGACACACACGAACCTTTCTTAAAATGCTTTTCTGGGCTCAGGGGGCCTAAAAACATATTTCCTGTTAAATCGCTACATCAAATGTTGGTGAAATACAAGATCTACCTCTTCTACCACGTACATAGATAGTATTGTTTCTAGATGATAGAAGAATACACCTTTGTAAATAATGCTTTGTAAAAGAGTAGAAAACGAAATCCATGTGAATATTATTCGTCAGTTTTCTTTTGTCTCTTTTTTTTTTTTTTTTTTTTCGTTTTAATATAACCATTTAATGCCATATGCCCTTTTTATGTACTGTTTCGATCTAGTAAAACAGTTCAATTTCACAGTTTTCACACTGCGAAATATAAATGTCAACATTTTATTGGTTGCTGAGAACATATAAAATGGGTTTTTGAAGTTACTAATTTTATATATTTAATGATAGATTGTGAGACATTCTTGGAATGTAAGAACGCAACAGCAAAAATCTGGATCCACTCACATGGATTTCTTTATATCTCTGTAACAAATTATTCCTAATAAGCTTATTCTTCTATCTACTTCATGCTAATTAAGATAAGCATTAGAGATATGGTCTTATTACTTAGTTCCTTATAAATACAAGGGGAATTAGGAAACAAGGTAGGCTAAAGCGATTGTCAATCTTTTAAAAGTTAGTTGCTATGTGACTAAAATTCGTTCTCTTTGCATGTCCACAAGTTGATAAATTCCTATATGGTAAAGGTTCAAATTGGAACCAATAGCAAGGAATATTTCAGAAATGGTTAGCTCTACAAAAAATTCTATATAACATAAATTGAGTGTTTTAACCAACTCTACATTATTATTATGTCTAATGCTTACGGTTCGCCAGTTATGCAAAAGGCATTCAGAAACTATTCCCAGAAAATTGCAGCTACATATTTTATTTTCATATAAGTAACTTTATATGCGGTATTTTAATCAAAATCGTGACAGCCATTTTAATAAAATTAAAATTTTCGAAAATCTTTCCATGTGAAGAGTAATTTGGATTGGGGAAATTTCTTGAAAATCTTCGCGTCGCATCTTTGGTAGATGTAGCGACTTTTCGTTTTTGAGTTATCATGTCCACAGACACACACGCACGCACGCGGACCTTTTTGTAAAAGCATTTTTGTACGGATTCAGGGATCCCTAAAAAGTGTGTTCCCAATGAAATCTCGATATTGAATTTTTGGTTGGATTACAATACCTTCTCTACCTGTATAATAGGTAGAAAAATAAAAATGGACACGCACTTATCCTAAAATGTGGTAGAGTCATGTTGGGCCAATATGGGGCAAGCTTTCACAGCTTCAAATACAACACACGCAGTTCAACATGTAATGGTTTATATGATTCAATTGGAAATCTCAACAAATATGGAAAGTCCAGTAAAATAATAAAGGGGAGGGAAATCGATCACATCTGTAATTCAATCATGACATGGAAATGTATACTGCTAGAAATATCATTCGATAACATCACCGAAGCCCAGAGAAAATTTGAATTCATGACCATACGGTTTTCTAGTTTCTAGAAATAGCTACAAAAGCCTCATTGCGGAAGATCCATTGCATGGTCCAGCAGCTCGACGCCGTTTCGTTCGCTCGATAAGCCCATTTCCCTTTCAGGAATCAAGGCTAATAAACCGCTGGCATGCGCATTTGGCTCCATGAGGGACAAAGACAGAAAGAGCTTCCATTAACGAACAAATTCGGTCTGTAGCGCCAGAGAAATGTAGTAAGCAAGGAACTAACACAGAAACACGGGATATCTCGTAAACACATTTACGTCCAAATTCCAAAATCTTGCTTTGCTTAAATAAAATAGTGCTTTTTATTTTGTATGCAATTAACAATGATGTCACCGTTCTTTTCGGATTTCCCACGCATTAGCGTCGTTCATTTTGCAGGTATATTTAACGATATCATTTTTTAAATTCAATTCAACATTGTATATTTTATAGTACGAATTTTAAAAACGAAAATGGATTTTGTAATTAGTACGAATTTGAACGACAGTTACAGCAAACGTTATAGAAAGCTCGCAAGAAGAAGATTAAGAGTAAAATTAGCATGTGTTCATTTTTAAGTGCAAAATAAATGAGTGGCCTAATTAATCTCATAGCAGGAATGGAAAGGAACACAATTTATTTTTAAAATCGGCCTCTACTAAGGTAGGTGAGTAGATACCTAACCTTCCTAAAAAGTGTATGTAAAATCACCATTCTTTTGTTAAGTTTAAAACATTATGGCGATATTTTTAAGGATAAGTTTGTGGTTTACGGATGCATAAAATCACGGCTCAAATCTATTTTGCTGTACGCTAACACGAGGCACTTGTCATGGCAGTATTACTTACGTTACGTTATTGATTTTATGCATCGAGTTCCTAATAGAAAATCGGTACTGCTTTTCTAACTTCTCTCGTTTAACACATGCAATAAATAACATTTCAGCTTATTTAAAAAGTTATAGCGTTCACATATTATTTCCTACTATTTGAATTTAAAATGAAACAGTAGAATATGGTTTTTCTATTTATTAATTTTGATATATTTTTTTGATTATTACTATACGATGGTTACACCACTTGGCATTACTTCAATACGTGGGTATTTTTTGCTATTCTGTCATTAGAGTCGCATTGTGGTTACTTACTAGTCTGTTATAAACATTTAGGGCTCTAATCAGAAAAGTGTAGCCCAAGGTGGAGGGCCCTAAGCCGCACAGTGTAGCCGAGGGTATTTTTTATAAGTAGAGCAAACAAGCAGTTGCGACCGAAGGCAGGGCATAGCCGAGGAATCTGTGAAGCTAAAACACCAATGATCCCAAGAAGAAGTCAAACTTCGGCACTCTAACGACTTTCACATCTGAACAACTTGAACGTTTTCAACACTTTAAAAAGTGGAGCGCCAGTAAAAGTCACTTAAAATATTTCTTAAGACCGTTTTGTGTGTGTGTGTGTGTGTGTGTGTGTGTGTGTGCAGCAACCATCGTATAACTTTATTGTTTTACTTTCTCTAAACGTACCATATGCATAGTGTATAGAGAAGGCATTGTATTGCACCCAAAAATTTGATACCGAGATTTCACCGGAAATATATGTTTTAGGACTCCTGAGTACAGAAAAAGCGTCTTTAGAATAAGGTCCTATGTATGTGTGTGAGTGTCTCTGTGCAGATGGAAAAAAATGTCGAACATTTTGGTTTTTTCAAAAATGGCTGTAACGATTTTGATTAAAATCTCTTATATTTAAAATATTTACATGACAAATAAATTGTACTTATATCTTCAATTTTCTGGGAATAGCCTCCAAAGATCTCTTTATTCTGAATGAATTTTTCTACATTTTGCATAACTGGTAAACCGTAAGAGATAGACAAAAACTTCTCACGAGAAATGTAGCTCTCGTTAAAACACACAATTTCTTTCATATACATTTTTTCTTAAAGTTGACCTTTTTCGTGATATTTCTTGTTATTGGTTTCAGTTTTAAAGTACTCAAACTTTTTTCACACGGGAACTTGTCAACTCCTGGCCACGCTAAGAAAGCGATTTCAATCCCATAGCAACCAAATTTCAAAATAATTAACTATCGGTTTAGCCTAGTGTATTATTTTCTTCTACTTATAAGGAACTAAACAATAAAACCGTTTCTGCTAATGTTTATCTCGATTAGAATGAAGAAGAATAAGCTTATAACAATAATTTGTTACAGAGATGTAAAGAAAGCCATGTGAATGGAACACATCAGATTTTTTTTTAAAACAAATGTGCTATATTCACACAAGTTTCTCTACCCAGTCTACTACAAACTACTCTTAATAAATTTTATTCTAGCACTTCTTTGTAATAATTAATATATTCGTTTGCAGAAATCATTTAATTATAAATTTCGTTGTAGGTATAGGTAATCAGCGATACCCTTGTGGGCAGGTGGTAAGTTTTCAGGTCAATGGGAAATTGTTCCAGCGGTAGAGCCACTGAAATATTTTAAAAATCTGATGTGTTCCATTCACATGACTTTCTCTACATCGCTGTAACAAATTATTGTCTTATGCTTCTAGTTACTTCATGCTAATCGAGAAAAAATAGCAGAAATAGTCTTATTACTTGCTTCCTTGTAAGTAGAAGAGAAAAAAGGGAGTACCATAGGTTAAAGTGATAGTCAAAAACTGGTTGCTATGTGACTGATGTTCCTTTGTTTGTGCGGACAGGAGTTGACAAATTCCTGTATGAGAAAGTTTTCCAAAGCTGAAAACAAAACCAAGGGATATCTCAAAAACAATCAACTCCACGATAAAACGTATATGACATAAATCGTGTGTTTTAATGTGCTCAACACTTACGGTTTAGCAGTTATGCAAATTCCGTAAAATTGATCCAGAGGCTATTCGCAGAAAATTCAAGATATACATTTTATTTGTCAGGTAAATAGTTTTAATATACAACATTTTAATCAAAATCGTTAGAGCCATTTTTCAGAAAATCGACATTTTCGAAAAAAGTTCCATGTAAAGGGTAGTTGGGGGTGGGGGGATTTTTCTCATAATCTTCGTGTCGCATCCCTTGAAGATACTAAACTTAAATACCAAGTTTGGTATTTTACCGACTTTTCATTTTTGAGTTATCGTGTTCACGGACACAGGGACCTTTTTGTGAAAATGCTTTTTTTTAGATAAAGGGGAATATTTCCGGTGAAATATCGGTATCGAATTTTTTGGTGGAGCGCAATACCTTCTCTATAAACTATGTACATAGTACGTGTAGAGAAGGTAAAACTGCAATGTTGGTTAAATACCAAACTTAGTCTCTTAAGTTCAGTGTATTCCTAGGTTTCGACATGAAGATTTTCACCCCAGTCTACCGTTTATAGGGCATTTTTGAACGTTTCAATTTTCTCGAAGCTGATTCTAACAATTTTTAGTTAAACGCTACATATTAGACATGTTTACATGACAAAACCGTAAGAAACAGACAAAATATTACTGCACAAAAGTGTAGATCTCGTTAAAACACACAATTTTGGAGGGGTTGAACAATTGATTTAAATTTCCCAATGCTATCACTTTTCTCAAATGAGAAGTCATCATTCGTTTTTCATTTTTTCATCCTGGTCATGGATTGAATTTCAAGGCCGCCACAGAAGATTTTCCCTAAAAGAATGTGATTATATTTTTAGCCCAGTGTGTTCCCTTAGTTTCCTTGAACCCACAAGAAAATATTTAATTCAACCATGGTGGTTATCTTGATTAGCATGAAGTAGATAGAAGAATAAGCTTTAGTAAGAAGAGTTTGTTGCAGAATATATATAGAAATTCGTGTGAAAGTAACCTGCCAGATATTTTTTACTTTCTCTATCACGTACAATGCACAAAGTAACAAGATTTTGCATTCTTCTCAAAAATGTAATATTGAGATGTCACCGAAAATTCGTATATGTTTTGATCACACCTGAATTAAAAAGACTTGTTGGAAAAAGGTCCGCGTGTGTCTGTCAGTAGCATAACTCAAAAACAAAAAAGGCTCTAAATACTAAACTTGATATTTAAGTTCAATATTTTCAAGAATGCGACACGAAGATTTTCAGGAAAACTCCGCACCAAAAGCTAACGTTTATATGGACAATTTTTTGACATTTTCGATTTGGTCAAAAATCGCTCTAACGATTTTGAATAAAATATGGTATTTTAATCTATAATTTAATTTCATATTTAAGAAATTTGAATCAGAAATAAAATGTGTGTGTGTGTGTGTGTGTGTGTGTGTGTGTGTGTGTGTGTGTGTGTCTATATATATTGAATTTTCTGGAAATTGCCTATGAAGGCCTCTTCGTGCTGGGTGAGTTTTGCATAACTTGTAAACCGTAAGAGATACCTAGACAAAATGTAGATATTGTTAAATTGTTAAAACATAGAATGTATTCCAATACTGCTGTTTTTTTTTTTTTTTTGTTTTTTTTTGTTTTTTTTTTAATCAGTTCCGAGATTGTCATTTGTTTGATTTTAAAATACTTATTTTTCTGAAACGGAAGGTCGTCATTCGTTGTTCTTTGTTTTACTCCTGTTCATTCAAAAGAACCTAATTTCAATGTCCTTGCATAGTGATTGCTTTAAAAGATTTGACTATCGCTTTAGACTAGATCACACTTTTACTTCCCTTCTATTTACAAGGATCTAAGTAATATGACCTCTTCTGTAAATATATAAATGAAGTAGGTAGATAGATAACCTTTGGAACAATAGTTTTCTTTTTCTCAGAATACATGCGAATAGAAAACATCAGATTTTTACTTTCTTTACACGTACTGTACATAGTGTATAGAGGAAGTATTGTATTCCACCCAAAAATTCGATACCGCGATTTCACCAATTAGGCCCCCTTGAATCTAAAACAAGCATTTTTAGAAAAAGATCCGTGTGTCTATCTGTCTGTATGTCTGTAGATAGCGCAGCTCAAAAACGAAAAGATCGTTAAATACCAAACTTGGTATTTAAGTTTGGTATCTTCCAAGGATGCATCACGAAGGTTTTCAAGAAAATTCCCCACCCCAAACTACCCTTTACATGGAAAAATTGTCGCATATTTTGATTTTCTCAAAAATGGCACTAAAGATTTGTATAAAAATACCACATATTTCCATCACAAATAAATTGTACATCTTGAATTTTCTGCGAATAGCTTCTGAAGACCTGTTTATTCTGGATGAAATTTGCTGAATTTTGTATAACTAGTAAACCTAAGAGATAGACAAAAACTTACTACACAAACAATGTAGATCTCGTCAAAACACACAATTTATGTTATACATTTTTTGTTTTTTGTTTTTTTTTTTTTTTTTCGTGGAGATGACCCTCTTTGAGATATTCCCTGTTATTGATTTCAGTATTAAAGTAAGTAAAGTACTTATAATTTTCTCATACGGGATTTTGTCAACTCCTGCCCACGCAAAGAAACGGATTTCAATCCCTTAAAACATTTGACTGTCGGTTTAGCCTCGTGTATTCCCTTATTTCCCTTATACTTGTAAGGAACTTAAGTAACAAAACTGTTTCTGCTAATGTGTATACTATTGGCATGAAATAAAAGAATAAGCTTATAAACAATAATTTGTTACTGAGATGCAGAGAAAGTCATGTGAATGGAACACTTCAGAAGTTTTAATATATGGATATCTAGTGAATTTCGATTCTGAATTTTTTTAGTAGAATGCTAGTAACTAGTTCCTCCACCTATTAGGTGCGTGATAGAAAAAGAAAAACACAAATAATTGATTAATATTAAAAAAAAAAAAAAAAAAAAAAAAAAAAAACGATTTAAACATTCAAGCTGATAATAAAGAATATCCAGGAACTGCTATTAAGGATTATTTGATACCTATAAATTGCTGTTTTTACCAGATATGCATACTTTGTGAGCAAGTTTTGGTCTATTTATTGTTTACAAGTTATACAAAAATAGTCTAAACGAATTGATATAAAGTGTACTTCAGAAGCCAGAAAATGTCCTACATGGGTTTTGTCTTGCAAATATCTTACGGTGTAATATTTTCATCAGAGCTGCAATTCCGTTTTTAAGAAAATATAAAATAATAAAGAAATTGTAATTCATATTAAACAAAAGCGAGTGATCAGCGAGCTGACTTCTCGCCCGGAGGTCCCAGGTTCGATTCCCGGCTGGGGCGGTGAATTTTTCTTTAGCCAGAATTATTCCCTCTCCCCCATAGAGTCTGGAAGTATGAATGTGAGAGTAAATGCGCGTGTGTTTAGTAATATAAAATTGATTAACCTGATGTTCTGAACCTACATTTTCACGATATGATCTTTGAAGTTAAAGGGAACTGAAGATCTAAACTTAATTTCTAAATGTTACACTTACACTGATTTTAATGGGTTTTTTTCTCTACTAAGTGGGGAGGTATTGTATTCACCCAAAAACTCGATGTCGAAATAACACCAGAGGCCCCAGAATTCAACAAAAAACATTTTTTTTAAATAAAGTGTTGTGTGTGTGTGTGTGTGTGTGTGTGTGTTGCGTGTGTTTATGTGCGTCCTGTGTCTGTGAACAGCATAAGAAGGTAAAAAGCGAAAATTCGGTTGAATACCAAACTTTATATTCAAAAATCTACATCTTCCAAAGATGCGCCACGAAGATTTTCAATATCAATATTTTCTGGATCCCCAACCCAAATTACCCTTCAAGTGAAACATTTTAAAAATATATATTATTGTTTCAAGAATGGCTTTAAAATATTCAAGTTGGAAGTATTTTCATTACAAATGAATTTTCAAGGAGTAACTTCTGAAATACTCCTCGTTCGGGATGACTTTTGCATAACTGGTAAGTCGTATAGAGAAAATCTTACTACAAAAAAATGTAGATTTTTTTTGAATTAACAATTTCTGAGATATTTCTTGCTTTTGGTCTAAATGTTTCATAGTTATACTATTCTCAAATGGAAAATCGCTATTCGTTTGTTTCTTTGATTATTTTTCATTAATTCTGGCCACATAAAAGAATTGAATGTCAAAGTCATTACATAGCGAATAGCTCTTAAAATATTTGATTGTATAGTCTTCTATAGTTCATTATTCCGCTTGAAGCTACTAAGAAATATGAATACAACCATTTCTGCTAATAGCTTTTTGTGGAATAGGTAGAGAAAGTCATCTTAATGTAATACATATTTGTTTAGATATAATGTTCACTGACACACCGATGGACGAACATAACAAGTTTTCTTCTAAAAGTCCAATATATTACAAACATGTGAATTTCCCCATTAATAATGTTGTGTGTGCCTGTGGACAGCATAGCCCCAAAACGTAAAGACAGTTAAACACCAAACTTGGTATTTAGGTTTAGTATCTTCCAAGGATGCGTCACGAAGATTTAAAAAAAAAATCCCCCCACCACAAATTACCCTTTACATGGAAAAAAAATTCGAAATTTTTGATTTTCTTAAAAATGGCTCTAACGATTTTGATTAAAATCCCATACATTAAAGATATTTATGTCCGAAATACAATGTATATCTCGAATTTTCTGCGAATAACCTCTGAAGACCTCTTTATCCTGGATGAATTTTGCCGAATTTTGTTTAACTGCTAAACCGTAAGAGATAGACAAATTCACTACACAAAAAATGTACATCACCTCAAAACACACAATTTATGTCCTTTACGTCTTCGTTGTGAAGGTAACTGTTTCCAAGATATTCCTTGTTATTGGTTTCAATTGTGAATTACTTGAAAACTTTTCTCAGACAGGAAATGTCCGTTTTTCTTTTGTTCTACTCCTGGCCAAACAAAGAAACGATTTGCAATGACAATCGCATAACGATATCTTTTAAAACATTTGACTATCACTTTAGCCTAGTGCATTACCTTAGTTCCCTTTTATTTATAACAACTGAGTAATATGAACATTCTGCTAGTGTTTATTTCGATTGGCATTGTGAAGGAAGATGAATAATATTTTGTAGGAAGTTTTTAGAGCAGCTAGAGAAATTCATGTGAGTGTAACACATCAGATTTTTCAATCTACATCATGCTAATCAATATGCTTTATAGGAATGACTTGTGCATTTCGTTGTAAGCTGCAGAGTCAAATATTTAAAACCCACTATATGTTGGTCTTGTATTCCATACTCTTTTTCTTGATATCACGAGAGAGAAATGAATGGCAGAATTTAAAGTATGCATTATTGAAAGTTTAAACCAATAACAACACATATCTGGGAAATATCTCATACCAAAATTAACTAATTGGAAATAAATTCTATGCTTTAATCCTATAACTACCTACGAGCCTCAGTGGCCTGTCTATAATTTTTAATTTCTCTACACGTACTATGTACATAGTGTATAGAGAAGGTATTGTATTGCACCCAAAAATTCGATACCGAGATTTCATTGAAAAGATATGTTTTGAGATCCCCTGAATCCAAAAAAATAATTTTTAGAAAAATGTCCGGGTGTGTGTATCTCTATGTGTGTCTGTGGGCAGCATAGCTCAAAAATGAAAAGACCGTTAAAAACCAAACTTGGTATTTAAGTTTGGTATCTTCCAAGGATACAACACGAAGTTTTTCAAGAAAATCCCCCCACCACAAACTACCCTTTACATGGAAAAAAGTTTCGAAAATTTTGAATTTCTTAAAAATGACTCTAACGATTTTTATTAAAATCTCTTATATATATTTGCAAACAAAGTGTATATCTTGAATTTTCTGGGAACAGTCTCTGAAGACTGCTTTATTGGATGAATTTTACGGATTTTTGCATAACTGCTAAACCGTAAGAGATGGACAAAAACTTACCCCACAGAAACTGTATAGCACATTAAAACAAACAATTTATGTTAAATAATTTTTTTTCGTGGAGTTGATCTTTTTTAAGATATTACTTGTTTTTAGTGTCAGCTTCTACATAAGGAAACTAAGTAATAAGAACATTCCTATAATGTTTATCTCGATTAGCATGGTGTTGAAAGAAGAATTGTCTTTCGAAGAAGTTTGTATGTAGAGCAGCTAGAGAAAGTCATGTGAGTGTAATACACAGCTTTTTTTAAATTCCTGCTATTATAAGTTAATCTTGTTTTTCTGCGACTGATCTCACTGCAAACAGAAAATTATATTATTTATTCTATTGTTACTGCGAGTGGAAGGTTTGTTTTATTTTATTGAAATTTACGCTTACATAGAAAAGGGTATGTGAAAATAAAAATGTCTAAGAAACAATGAGAAAAGAAATTCAAATGGTCTATCAGCATTGGTTGACTACTTTCACCGGCGTGTTTTCCTTCCTTTCCTTACTCCACTACTGTAAACAAACATGAAGAGCAAACGAGTGCAGTACAATAGCTCTCAACTTAACGTCGTTTGCAACCGGGACCGAAGCCTAGTCTTAATTCTGGAAAAGAATGATAAACATTTGCATAAGTTAAAGTGTAGCACGGCAGGTACAAGCGATTTTTAAATCTGCAGGCAGTGTTGTCAAATCCGAAAAAAATTAAATCGGAAGTTTAATAAGAAAAATCTGATTTGTTCCATTAACATGATTTTCTCTACATCTCTGCAAAAAAATATTATTAAAAAGCTTATGCTTCTATTTACTTCACGCTAATCGAGAAAAAATAGCAGAAATAGTCTGATTACTTGCTTCCTTGTAAGTAGGAGCGAAATAAGGGAGTACCATAGGTTAAAGTGAAAGCAAAAGCTGGTTGCTATGTGACTGATGTTCCTTTGTTTGTATGGACAGGAGTTGACAAATTCCTGTATGAGAAAAGTATAAGTTTTTCAAAGCAGGGAATATCTGAAAAACGATCAACTCCACGAAAAAAAGGTATATAACACAAATTGCGTGTTTTAAGGTGCTCTACATTTTTCGCGTGGTAAGATTTTGTCCATCTCTTACGATTTAGCAGTTATGCAAAATTCCATAAAATTCATCCAGAATAAAGTAATCTTAGAGGCTATTCCCAGAAAAGTCAAGATGCCTAAAAAGTCAAGATACCTATACATTTTATTTGTCAAGTAAATATCTTTAATATACGATATTTTAATCAAAATCGTTTGGGCCATTTTTGAGAAGATCAACATTTTCGAAAAAAAGTTCCATGTAAAGGATAGTTGGGGGTGGGGGACTTTCTTGAAAATCTTCGTGTCGCATACTTGGAAGATTGCAAACCGAAATACCAAGTTTGGTTTTTAACCGACTTTTCGTTTTTGAATTATGCTGCCCACAGACACACACACACACACACACACACACACACACGCACACACATATACACTGACACATACACAGATAGACACATACACGGACATTTTTCTAAAAATACTTTTTTTTGGATTCAGGGAGTCTCAAAGCATGCATTTCCGGTGAAATCTCGGTATCGAATTTTGGGTGCATTACAATACCTTCTCTATACACTATGTACATATTACGTGTAGAGAAAGTAAAAAGTTGAAGTTACCGTACGGAAGTTGCCCAACAGTATTGCCCCGTTCACAACGAGTTGTAAGCGCAGATGAAGCTTAAGCGCAAGACTTTGCATCCATGTTATTCAATGTAAGCACGCTCATAGTCACACGCAACACGCTAGGTAATGTAATGCAACGCAAAAGTTTGCGAACTCAAACTTTGTATCTGGGAAGAGAAACAGATTAAACTTAATTGGAGATGATCAAATCTTTAATGTTACTGTAACGGCTCTCATAATTTTCATTACAGTTATACCTTCTCTATTCATTACCTACTGTTCAACAACAGAAGATCGCAATGCCAGATTTTACAGCGCCTACTGTACATATATGCGCCACCTCTAAGGTGTTCTTTAAGAGGTTATGGCAGTCTCTTTGCGAATCCTCTTTTGATTTAATCGGTGTACCAACCATCTGCTTCTAGATTTCTTGGCTCTCACAAATCGTAAGGTGCAACTAGGTAATTCATAGTTCATTAAATGTGCAGCTTTTTCACTTTCTGCAGCCTCCATGCTTGCATTATTTTCAATATTTTTGGATGAACAAGTATTCTGAGGTAATTTTCGCGAGCGTCAGTTGTTAATGTGTAATTCTTATAGCCTATTTATTTGGGTGAAGTTTCTTACATGGCATTGCGGGTTATATTATTTAATTTGAAACTTGCAGGGAACTTGGGAGCTATCCGCGTGAACCCAATATACAGAACCAACTTCTTGCGTTGCGCTTACGACTGCATTGTGAATAGCCTTCCCTCGCTCTTCGCTTATGCTTCGTTACGTCTGCGTTTGCATCTCATTGTGAATGTGGCTTATCTCTGAAACGCTCTACTTGTTGATCAGAAACCACCACTTAGCATATTGTGCACGACGATTTCATGCTATAAAATAACCTTTTTGTCCATATCTCATTGCACAAACTCTTTGAATGTATAATTTGTTGCACTTTGATTTTTGTACACACTGTTCAATTTATTTATTGTTCGTTTCATACCCCTTTTGTTTTACTGCTAACCGCGCCTTTAATATAACCAAATTTCAATTTGTCGCTTTAGCCTAGTGCATTATCGTATTTCCTTCCTACTTATAAGTAGGCGAATAATTAGGCAATTTCTGTTATTATTTATCTCCATTAGTATGGTGTAGATATATGAATAATCTTTTGTAAGAAGATGTTTTCTTTAGACATTCGCCTAACTGAATAATTAAATTTAATTCAGATTTAATTCTACGAACCGAACTAAAGGACACAACGGTGGCTGCTGCTACGTTTCTGTGCAAACAGCATAAGTCAAAAAATGAAAATTCGGTTAAATACCAAGTATTTAAGTTGGTGTTTAACTTCAATATTTTCCAATGATGCCACATGAACATTTTCAAGAAAATCCTCCACTCCCAACTACCCTTTACATAAAACACTTTACTAACATTGTGATTTTCTCAAAAATTTCTCTAACGATTTTGATTAAAATTAAGATATTTTCATAACAAACAAAGTGTATATCTTGAATTTTCTGGGAATAGCCTCTGGAGAACGCTTCATTCTTTACTACTTTTGTAAACCATAAACAAAAAATGTAGATCTCATTAAAACACACAATTTATGTCATAGTTAAAGGTTAACCGTTTCCGAGATATTCGTTGTTTTAGGTTTCAATTTTAAACTGCTTTTCTCAAGCGGGAAGTCAACTTTTGTTATAACTCTTTTGGTAAAGGATTTGGCCATCGCTATAGCGTAGTGAATTTCCTTATTTCTCCCCTATTTAAAAGGAAGCAAGTAATAAGACCATTTCTGCTAATGTTTATTTCGATTAGCATGGCGTAAGTAAAAGAATAATCTGTTATAAGGAAACAGCTAGAGAAAGTCATGTGAATTACAATATATATATATATATATATATATATATATATACTTTTTTTTTTTCATGTTGCATGCTAATGTTATTCTTTTAGTGTTCAGCCGTACTCTTTGCTATAAGCGCATTTTTGTTTTGTTGCCTTATTTCCTAATAGTTGTCTGTTCTACAAACTGAAACTGTTTAGGAGAAAAGGACTATCGGACAAAGAGATAGAAATTGTTGAAGTTTCTGATGCTGAAAACTTCCCTAGTTAGTTTCAATTTTCCAGTGTTGGTAATGAAGTGCACGTTGTTGAAAACTTGGAGCGACACGAAGATGATGAAGAATGCCGTAACGAAGCACAACTTAGTGCAAAATCTGTGGAGTGTGACATTGTTTTCTCGGAATTGAAAGGAAGTATTGGCTACCGCTCATGCTGGGATTTCAAGTAGCCTGAGAGGGACATACTGAAAGAAGACTGGGACCTACTAGGTGTTCAATTAGGAACTGTGTAAGAGTCTTGCTTCATATTGTTCTTTCGTATAGCTCTCAATGAAAAATAGTGTACATATGTGCACCAGCAAGAAAGGTCGAATGGTTTACAAGGACGAGTGGATATAGATTTATGTGAATTTAAGAAATATCTTGGCGTTTTGATCCTGAGTGGTGTTTACAAGTCAAGAAATGAAGATATGTCATATTTGGAGTGTTGAGAATGACCTACCATTGTTTAACGAAACTATGTCGCGCAACCGCTTCCATATGCGGTTGCGAGAACGTATTGCGCTTTGATATTGCAACAGCCCGCCGTGTACATAGATTCGCAAATTGGAACCAAACAGAGAAGTTTTTGATAATGGGAATCTACCCTGAGGGAAGCCTACATCCCACGATGGCGCATGACCGTGATGAACAAACAGCTGGCCACATTTCGCTGTCCACCTCGAATACATTCCGTCGCCCTCCGTGGTGTAATGGTTACCATGCTGACTTCATATACCCAAGATTGTGGGTTCAAACCCGGCGTAAAAATCCTTAGCATGGTTTACTTCGGAAGGGAAGTAAAGCCGTTGGTCCCGTGTCGTAGATTTACGGCACGTAAAAGAATCTCAAGCCTCAGAGCAAAATTTAGCGGTCTTTCACACCCAGTATAGAATGGGACGCTGAGAACCAAAGCAGTTAAAGAGCATCCACAAATAAAACGCCATTTCATTTCGAATACATTCCAACAAAACGTGTAAAATTTGGAATAAAGATATGCGCAATATGTGGTAAACAAATAAGCCACTAGTGAAAGATGAAGGAGTATTGTGAAGGAGGAAGAAAACAGAGTCGTGTGACTCGGAGATAACGTTGTAAAGAACCTAGTTTTTTAGGTATCGATTTAGCTCGTTATTGAGAGACGTCGGACTTACATCATCAATTTGAGAAAACCACTTGCAGGAGAAGTAGCAAATGAAGCCATTAGTGGCACTGGATCTAGGAAGGGGAGCTGAACCTGAAGCTAAAAAGAGGAGAAGATGTGCGTTGTGTGTAGAGAAGAAAACCAAATGAGTAGTGCTTAGTTTCCTCTAATTTGATTCTGTAATTTCTTTTTGCGTGAAATATAATGTTTATTAGTACCAGAGCCAGTTTGTTTATACAAATTATATCTTAATATAACCTTGTTTTTTATAGTATATATTGCACCTATATACAGAGTTTCATTACAATATTTTTATAGTAAATCTTTAAACACAACTGAATATTTCTAAAATGCATTTAAAATAACTCAAAACACTGCCAGCATTCAGGTCAGAATTATATAAAATATCTTCCCAATTAACCTAACTCATGTTAGGATTAAGATTATAAAAATCTGGTGTGTTGCATTCACATGACTTTCTCTATCTCTCTGTAACAAATTATTGTTAATAAGCTTATCTTTTATTTATTTCATGTTAATCTAGGAAAATTACCAGAAATAGTCTTATTCCTTGCTTTATTGTAAATACAAGCGAAATAAGGGAGTACTATAGGTTAAAGTGAAAGCCAAAAGCTGGTTGCTATGTGACTGATGTTCCTTTGTTTGTGTGGACAAGAGTTGACAAATTTCTGTATGAGAAAAGTATGTTTTTCAAAGCTGAAACCAAGAAAAAGGAATATCTCAAAAACGACCAACTCCACGAAAAAATGTATATAGCATGAATTGTGTGTTTTAACGTGCTCTACATTTTTTGTGTGTTAAGTTTTTGTCCATCTCTTACGGTTTAGTAGTTATGCAAAATTATCCAGAATAAAGTAGCCTTCAGAGGCTATTCAAAATATACATTTTATTTGTCAGGTAAACATCTTTAATATATGATATTTTAATCAAAATCGTTAGAGCCATTTTTTAGAAAATCAAAATTTTCGAAAAAAGTTACATGTAAAGGGTAGTTTGGGGTGGGGGGATTTTTCTCAAAATCTTCGTGTCGCATCCCTGGAAGATACTAAACTTAAATACCAAGTTTGGTATTTTACCGACTTTTCGTTTTTGAGTTATCGTGTTCACAGACACACGGACACACACACACACACGGACCTTTTTGTCAAAATGCTTTTTACTTTCTCCATACGCACTATGTACATAGTGTATAGAGAAAGTATTGCACTCCACCAAAAATTCGATACCGAGATTTCACCGGAAATATATGTTTTAGGGTCCCCAATATCCAAAAAAAGCATTTTCACAAAAAGGTCCGCGCGCGCGCGTGTGTGTGTGTCCGTGTGTCCGTGTGTCTGTGAACACGATCACTCAAAAACGAAAAGTCGGTAAAATACCAAACTTGGTATTTAAGTTTAGTATCTTCCAGGGATGCGACACGAAGATTTTGAGAAAAATCCCCCCACCCCAAACTACCCTTTACATGGAACTTTTTTCGAAAATTTTGATTTTCTCAAAAATGGCTCTAACGATTTTGATTAAAATTTCGGATATTAAACATATTTACGTGACAAATGAAATGTATATCTTGAATTTTCTGGGAATAGCCTCTGAAGAGTAGTTTATTCTGGATGAATTTTACTAAATTTTGAATAACTGCTGAACCGTAAGAGATGAACAAAAACTTACTACACAAAAAATGTACAGCACTTTAAAACACACAATGTATGCTATATACATTTTTTTCGTGGAGTTCGTCGTTATTGTGACATTCCTTATTTTTGGTTTCTGCTATGAAAAACGTATACTTTTCTCATACTGGAACTTGTCAACTCCTATCCATATAAACAAAGGAACTTCATTGACATAGCAACCAGCTTTTGACTATCACTTTAACCTACGGTTGTCCCTTATTTCTCTTCCACTCACAAGGAAGCAAGTAATAAGACTATTTCTGCTAATTTTTTCTGATTAGCATAAACTAAATAGAAGTATAAGCTTTTTAAGAATTATTTGTTGCAGGGATATGGAGAAAGTCATGTGAATGGTACACATCAGATTTTTTTTAGATAAAGGGGACCCTAAAACATATATTTGCGGTGAATACTCAGTATCGAATTTTTTGGTGGAGTGCAATACTTTCTCTATTCACTATGTACATAGTGCGTATAGAGAAAGTAAAAATTGGCTCATTAAAATTTCTGTGTTTAGCATATCTTCTGTTGGTGAACAAAGCTTCTGAGAAAAATTTACAAAAAATGGAGAGCAGAATGGTCAAAGTATAAGAAAGTGTCAAGATTTGTGAAGCAGGGGTGTTTGAAAAAATATTATCTAATTTCAGTAGCTCTTGTTGTCTTATCATTATAACTCACACGAAATTGAAAAATAATTTATTAAAATCTAGACATCTTGTATTTGTAGTTATGTCAAAATCATAACTAATATCACCTCCAATGATTATGTTATAATGATATACTGTTTTAAGTAACTTAGAAGATTATATAAACTTGATAAAAGTATATTTAAATCTCCATTTGGGGTATGATATAACACTTACTAAAATCACTTTTGTATCATCCTTGTATCAAAGAACAAAATTCAAAATGCCTATCACACAGTAATTTTTAATCAAGTTTTCTGAAATTAATACCTTCTACTGCAAAAATAATAGTTCCACCACATTTATAATCTTAACTTGCACCCACCTAAACCTGCATATTCAATGCTATCATTATATAATCAGTGCTCGGAAACACATATGAAATGAAAAAAAATTCTTATTTAAAATATTTTTAAAATATTTTGTATTCCATCAAAACACTGAATGTTCAGAAATATTAACTGCAAGCATAACAAGGACAGATATTCATGTTGTTTCCTGCTGTTGGTATGTCTGAGATTGCTCAGATATAAAAACTGACAAACTTGAAAATTTTCTGGTCAAAATTCAAAGCTTTCAAAATTCAAAGCTTTGTCAGTATTCTATTCAAAAATATCAATTTTAAACGATAAATACACTTGAGGGTGTATGGAATTTAACTAAAATGTTCACAATAAGCCTCCGGGAATTTAGGCTTTGAATAGTTTGACATATGTTCCGGCACTGTTAAGTGAAATGCTAACGTAGACCAGTAAATCTGATATGGAGAAAATGAAAGTGAATATGGAATCCGGGATTGAGCAAATGAAAGTGAAAATGGAATTTGGGGTGGAAGAAATTAGGAGCAAAATGAAGAATGCAATTTTCGGTAGACAAGATGGAGTCAAAGGTAAAATCCGAAATGGACAAGATGAATACAGGAGTGTTCAAAAAGGAAGGCATAAATGTCAAAAATAAAGACCAAGTCATGACCAAGATTGACAAACAACTGGCCATTGTGAAGAAAGACATGGAAGAGCGTGGCAGGAGGACCAACGAGTTAACGCCCTGGAGGACTTCAGGGAATAACTTAACGTCGGGAAAGGAAGGGTCGACGGTAGTGCCAAAGAGCTGAACTCCACAAGAAAGAAATGTTTAACGAAAGACTTAGAGACATAAAGTTCATGACACCTGGACGATATACAATATTTACACGCATCAAGCCACCGAAGTACGATAGGTCGTCAACTTTCGAAGTCTGCCGCCGACTGTTCATTGCCGTCGCTACCCATAACCGTTCGTCAGCAGAGGAGGGAGCAGCGCAGCCGATAGCCAGCCTCCAGGGATGGCGGCAGAAGTTTTGAATATATTCGTTGGCGTCCTTCAGAAGTATCCGGGAAGCCTTCTAGAACTGCTTCGGAAACCATTGTTTTTCGGCAGCCTATCGTAGTCAGCCAAGTCAAGGCAGCAACAACCAAGAGAGAAGCTGAGGGGGTTTGCCGAGGCCAATGAACAATTAGTAAACAAAGCTCTAGTAAACCTTCCGCGTACTTACGTCTCCCAGGAAGCCGCTACACTTTTTTGATGGGTTGCATGACGCAGAGATACGATAGCTTTCGATACTCGTCGATTACAAGGCTATCCACGATGCGCCAAAGGACGCTTTAAGCACGGAGGCCATGGTAACAGTAGTTCTCACCTGGAGGATCAGGAATGTTTGCTACGGCGGAGCCAGAGACTCAACCTAGGGTCGTTGGTGAAGATTTTTCAGTGATTTATCTTGGGTGCCAGCCAGGACACCAGCAAGGGACTGCCCACACAAAGGTGGCGAACAGAGGCGCCCACGTAAGTCAGGATAGCGCGGGTCTGAGAAGGGAGCAAGCGGCACCCGAGGTAATAGCTTTCCCCACCGTGGCGATCAGGAGACCTCGATGCCACGGAGAAAGAGGATGAACCTAAGGTCGTCCTAGTGTTATGTGCTGGGGATAAACTGGACTGGATACCTGGTGTAGGACTGTACGCAACCGAGCCGTCGATTATCACGGTATGTGGGGATACGGTCGCCTGAGGCACCTAGTGAAACGCTTTCCTCTATCTAGTCAGCTGGTAGGTAGGATACGAATAAAACCCGACATTGCAAGGGGCACGCCAGTGTCATCCCCTCGCGTGACGCTGTGTGCCTTGGACAGAGGGATAGAAGACAGCTTCTCATCGTGGACGGCTGGTTACGGGGGAAGCGTGCCGAATACTAGTGGGCAGCGGCACAGCCATGGGAGGCCTTGCCGGCAAGGGAACCGAATAGGACCTACGAGATAGTGACTGTATCGGAGAAGTTTTGCTGGAGCTTTCCTTGGCACGGAGTATCATTAGTCTGTTTGTGTGTGTGTGTGTGTGTGTGTGTTCGTAGCGAGGATGGATGAAGAAGTGATATTGGAATTAGTCGCCCTCAGGAGCTACGATATGGCGATCGAGTCGGCAGGATAGTCCTCCAACTCGCTGGACGAGGTAGTGCTCTGGAGTTCTGACATGCATCCTGGAGCCTGCAGAGTGACCCTGAAAATGGGTGCGAATGTGCCATGACTCATGGGCACACCCGATATACCAGCTGTTGCGGGAACTCGCGAACCGTCCAATTCATCAACCCATTCTGGGATTGAATTACTAAGTGGAGACCCATTCAACGACAAGCCAACAGGCAAGGGTTCCAGGAGGATGATCTTATGTGGATACATCAAGGCCAATTTCTCACAGACCTAGACTTCTCCAGGTCGATGGCCACCCCATTTATGAGATTATGTGGCCCAGATGACCAACCTCTTTACAGAAGATTTTGCACATCTTCATATTCAACTTCTGATTGACTGCCTACATTCTCTATAGTGCCTTGGTCCAAAATGGTCCTCAAATGTGTTGCCAACAAGGATGATGCGATCCAGACATAGCAGCCAGGTGCTGGAAGATGACTGGGCTATGTAGAGGCCAAAGGACATTACTGTAATATGCCAAAGCTCTTGGCTGATCAAGAATATAATTTCCTCCCTGTCCTTGGAATTTAGAGCCACATGCTAGTATCCAGATTTCAGGTCCAAATTCAAGAATCACTGGGCAGTAATAAGACTGTCTAGGGTGTCGACAATCCAGGATAAAGGAAAACAGTTTTTGATGAGAGCATTTAGTCTCCTATCATCGACTCAGAAGTAGAGCTTCTTGTCGTACTTTGCCAAGACTGCAGGGGAGCACAAAAGCTGTCAGACACTTCTATAATTCCCCTGGATCTCATGCCCTCCAACATGTCGAGTACTGTTGCTTGCTTTGCCAGAGGCACTCAGATAGTTTGGGCATCTCCAGTGTCAACATGGTGATAAATGAATCCCTTTTATGGGTCCTGGATACTAGCTGGAATATTCTAGAGGGGAAATTACTCAAAAGAAAAAACCATCTGGAGCAGAATTATCCAAACTGTGGAGAAGTGGTACAATGGGTTTCGTTTGGGTGATTTTTGCTTATTATGTGCTCTGGTTCCAAATCATAGGTGTCTGCACCACAATTACATAACATAGTTTAGTTTCTAGATAATTGTACAACGAAGTTCTAACTGTATTTTCACATAATTGACATACTTATTTCATCACTTTTAGCCCACTTAACCATGTTGGAATGTCAGCAGTTACCAAATGCAAAAAAATATGATAAGATATAATATGTAGGCCTAGATTGTTAAGATATCTGCCAATAAACTTGTGTTTGTGAAATGTTAAACCAAATCAGAATTCTTTCTGTGTGATGTAGAAAACATTTCTAGTAAAATAAACCAAATTTTAACAGGTTATGGACCCAAGGATGCTAAATGTTTTCTGGTACAAACTGTAAAGGAAGAAATCAGAGAAACAAAGTCCTAAAGACCATTGGCTATTGCACTTGTTCAGGAAAGAATCAATGACCAGAATATGGAATGGCAAGACATTTCAACTGTGGGATTTTGATACCAAATTCTTCTTAAAGCCAAATTACTGTGTGATATTGTGAATGATGATGAACTGTATCTGAAGTGTAAAACAATCCTGCAATACTTAAGGCATGGAAGGCCAAGGATGCAAAACCACATTCATATCATCAGAAGCATTGAAAGAATGGTAAAATATCACATCTTAAGCTGTACATATGCCAAAGATATGTGCAGTATGTTGATGTTAGTACATTGAAGTCACACCAGTTAGTTGAAGAAATAAAATAATTGACATATTTAGATAGGTAAAAATAAGTACAACAATCACTAAAATTAATTAAATAATGTATATCATAATAATATGTATACATATATAATATATAAATATCATTAAATCATATGAAATTCAGAATTAAAAGACCTGTAAAAACTAAGTTTGGCATATAATATGCCTAAGAATTAACATTGTATATACATTTTTTATAATAATTTAGCAGTCTGAAAACTATATGCATCTAACTAACTACCTTCTTTATTAACATAAAAGTTAAAGTTTTTTTAATTGTGCTCAAATGAGCTCCAGAACCCTGCAATTTCAAGTTACCCAACATTTGTTTTCCCAATGAAAAACTTTAACTGGGTAACTCACCCTAACCAAGATTCAAACTTGGAATCACCTACATGATAAGATTATCAGGCACGTCAATACAAAAGATGTATATTACCTCTATGTGGGTGGACCAAGGAAACAAACTAATGATCATGGAGAAACAGGATTACAAGACAAATATGGAAACCATACTGCATGCAAAAACTTTGAACAATTAACATCACAGCCAGCACAAAAATGCACGAAAAAGCTCTGTTACAAAAGAGCAAGAAAAGAAAAATTGGATATAGGTATTACCAAATATTCACAAACCCAGCAATAAAATGCACTGTATTATCAATACAATAGACATACCTATAAACAATTTGGCATATTGGCTATTCAGGAAATTTCACAACATCCCCCTATCAGAAAGCCTGATGAGCTCATTAAGAACATCAAAGAGGTAAAGAAATACAGGAAAATAATTTAACTTTTTCTTCTGAAGCCATTTCACTGTTTCACAGCATACAAAAAGATAAACTCGAAGAGTAGTTAATGAAATGGCTACACACCATATATATTGACAAGGAAGCAATAGATAAGAATTAACCAAAATGTGTATGAACCAAAACTACCTCACTTTCACAAATTGTGCGCTCAGGTGTGAATGGTTTAGAAATGGGCAACCCAATATCTCCAGACTTAAACATGAATCATTGGAAAGGTATGTACCTAACAGAAGTATTTCCACACATATTTAAACTCTGCTTCAGACATGTAGACAACATTCTAGACAAGAATGTTGGTGATGGATGCAACAATTCATCAGAATTTACAGGATACACCAGTGAATTTAAATAGAAAGAGAGTTTAACAACATGCTCTCCTTTCTGGAACATGCAAATTATGAGAAATCAGAATAAATTAAGTTTTGACAGCTATAGAAATAGTACACACACAGACATCTACATAAAAAAATGTCAGTTACAACTCTAGGGAATACAAATATGCAATAATAAACAGTCTTATCTTTGATAAGATTGGTAAACATACCTATGAACCAATAAAGAGTCCATCAAAGGATACAACCAATCCTGGAAATGAAAACAAAAAAAAAAAAGAACTGGTTTCACCAAAGAGATAGTAGGCAGGAAGATAAAGGAATTCAAAAAGAAGAAAGAAATTAAACAAATCTTCACATTAGGCAACAAAAAAGAAACCAAAGAATTATATAAGCTAACTTTTCACCCATGGGCTTTCTAGAAAAAAAAAAAAAAAAGAAAAAAAAATTCAGCAGTTGCCCATCATTTCTGGTTATCAGGATATGAAATCACACCTATTATAAAACGGTTAAAACCAACTTATAAACACACAGAATTAGATAGATATCTGGGAGAAGTTGTACACCATGAAGAAAAAGAACCATATTATGAATTTTGATTTACCATCATACAGCAACCTTTGGAAGTTCATAGATCCAGCACCAAATGCCTCCACAAGTGATGCATCTCCACCCTGATCAATGATGCCAACAAAGAGATTCAGTCAGAATTAAGGGTTGAAAATGGAAACAAGTGCTCCCAAACTGGTCCCAGTAAGTAATTAATAAGTGATGTTTTGCTTTACAAAAACCACTCAAATTCTTTTCATTTAATGTCTCTGTAATGTCTATACAGGTACTAAATGAAGCTAGAGAAATAAAATAATTCCAGTTTGTGCACATAGGTATTAAATGTCTATACACTATACTGATGTGTTACATTTTGCCTGAAAAATGTATAGGACATGCTTTTAATTTGAATTATGATTATAAAGAAGAAATGTATGTTAAGCATTTTCTTGGAATATTAGCAAAAGAGAATATAATTCAGTTTTTTAGAAATGGCCATATATATATATATATATATATATATATATAAATTGAACAAATAAAAACATTTATGTTCTATTAGTATAGCATTCTCTACTCATTCCACAAACTAACTATTCTTACAAACAAAGACTGTCCCTTACTATGAGCCCAAGGGGACCTTTTTCAAATAAAAAAATAAAATAAAATAAAAGACTATCCTTTTACCTATATAACACTATTTCGAGTTAAACAGTAGCAGAAATGGCAACATTACTTGCATTCTTATAAGTAGAAGGGAAATAAGGAAATATACTAGGCTAAAGCAATAGACAAATCCTTTAAAACCTGACTACTATGTGAACAATTGAAGTTCAGCTCTCTTTGCTTGGTCAGGAATAAAACAAAATAGAGATGAAATTAAAGATGGCTTCGCATTTGAGAAAAGTTTAAGTAGTTTAAAATTGAAATCAATAACAAAGATATCTAGGGAATGTTTAACCCTTCAAAACCAAAACAAAAAAAAACGTATATGAGTAAATGACATAAATTGTGTATTTTAACAAGATCTACATTTTTTGGTAGTTAGTTTCTGTCTATCTCTTATGGTTTATCAGTTATACAAAATTCATCCAGAATGAAGAGGTTAAATTAGGTATACACTTCCTTTGTCATAAAAATATTTTAAAAATGTGTTTTTTTAATAAAAATCATTAGAGCCATTTTTGGAAAAATCAAAATTTTTAAAAAATATTCCATATAAAGGCTGGTTGAGGGTGAGGGGATTTTCCAAAATTTTTGTGTTGCATATAAGTTTGGTATTTAACCAACTTTCCTTTTTACTTTCTCTAGCCCCTTATGTACAATGTACACAGGGATAGAGAAGTATTGTATTTCACCTGAAAATTTGATACTGAGATTTCACCAAAAATACATGTTCTAGGACCCCCTGTATCCAAAAAAAGTATTTTCTGAAAAAGGTCCATGTGTGTGTGTGTGTGTGTGTCCGTGTGTCTGTGAACACGATAACTCAAAAACGAAAAGTAGCTAAAATACCAAACTTGGTATTTAAGTTTAGTATCTTCCAGGGATGCGATACAAAAATTTTGAGAAAAATCCCCCCACCCCAAACTACCCTTTACATGGAACGTTTTTGAAAATGTTGATTTTCTTAAAAATGGCTCTAACGATTTTGATTAAAATATCATATATTAAAGATATTTATTTACCTAACAAATAAAATGTATATCTTGCATTTTCTGAGAATGGCTTCTGAAGACCTGTTTATTCTGGATGAATTTTTCTTAATTTGGCATAACTAGTAAACTGTAAGAGAAAGACAAAAACTTACTATACAAAAAATTTAGGTCTTGTTAAAATACACAAGTTATGTCATATACATTTTTCTTGTGGAGCTTACCGTTTTCGAGGTATTCATTGTTATTAGTTTCAGTTGTGAAGTACTTATACTTTTCTCAGACGGGAGTGTCCGTTTTTCTTTTTTTCTACTCCTGGCCAAGAAAAGAAGCGATTTGTAATGACAATCGCATAACGACAGCTTTTAAAACATTTGACTATTGGTTTAGCCTAGTGTATTCCCTTATTTTCTTCCTACTTGTACGGAACTAAATAATAAAAACATTGTGCTAATCAGTACCACGATTAGCAATGTGCAGAGAGAAGACAAATCTCATGTATGAAGTTTGTAGAACAGCTAGAGAAAGTCATGTGAGTGTAACACATAAGATTTTTTAGTTATGCTGCACACACACACACACAGAACTTTTTGTAAAGATTTTTAGGGGACCCTAAAACATGTATTTTGGTGAAAACTAGGTATGGAATTTTTGGGTACCATGCAATACCTTCTCTGCCTACTTTGTACATTGTACATATGTACTAGAGAAAATAAAAGTGGAAATAATGAATAAATAAAAACTTACTCTTAGATATTTGTTTTCTTTGTTAGGAAAGCCAAACACATTTGGAAGTTGTAGGCTAGCCATTGCTATTCAAATGTTTATCATACAGTTAAATCTGGAATTTGGAATTAACCTTTACAGTGAATGATGTATTCATGATTTCTATTACTGTTGTTGCAGACTCCACCCATTTCCTCTTACTGGCTGAAATGGTGGAGTGTGTCATGCAAGAGTGATCAAGAAGCTTTTCAATTCCCTCTCTTCAACAGTTTCAAATTGCTCCATTAAGAGCCAGGAGTCAAACTTGGTGACACAATACAACTGCAATAAGTAAATTTAAGGCACACAGATATTGTGTCTGACAAGAAGCTACTGTACATACCTAAACTGAACAAGTAAGTACAAACAATAAAAGATATCTCATTGAAGTTACAAAACAGAGTATTTTTCAGTAATTTGCACCTGTAGCAAATGGATTAAAGCCTTCCATAGAAGTATTTAAGGAAACAAATATACTGCCATTTTCCTATCTCTGTAAATATAGTGAATCTTTATTCATGTACAAAACTGAAAATAACTTCCTATATACCAACTCTGTAATCAAACACAAAATAGATGTTCACTCCTACAAAACTAGATCAGCCAATCACATATGTATAGAATCAGTTAACTCTACCATATATGGAATAAAAAGTATATTACATAGTGCCACTAAAACATACAACAGTCTCCCACTTAACATTAAAGAATCACTTAACTTATTCCAATTTAAAAACAAACTCTTCAAATACCTACTTGAGCAATACTGTAATTCCTAAAAATTTGACAACAGAAAATCCTTATGGTGTTTTTTGAAATATTGCATTAAGTTTAATAACACACCCACACAAATTACATTAAAAAATTGTGTATATACATATATAAAAAATGTATACTTATATACTCCTTTTTAAATGTGTTTATTTTATTCTTTTATTTTGCTTACCTCCTCACTGAAGGACAATCCCTTCCTAGAGCAATATGCTCATTAGGACATTCTATGTAAATAAATAAATAAATAAATAAATAAAATAAAAATAAATAAAAAAAAAATAAATAAAATTAACCTTATGTTTGGCATTTTTGCCTCCAAATTAGACTGCTTAACTATAAAAGCTTTTTAATCTATGCAGAGAGCCTTTTTGAAAGAAAAAAAGTTTGGAAAAACATTCAATGCGTATCAATATCATTTAATGAAGAATTTCAACTTGGTTGTTTCATGTGATTCTGATATAAAATTACTGTTTACCACCTTAGTAAATATGTAAAAAATATTGTAGGCAATTAATATTTAATAATTATGTAAAGTACTCATTCATATGCCAGGCATTTGATACCAAGCAATTTTCTGTCTAACAAAGGTTTCAGTTTCAAACAGTATCTGTTGCTGTAAAATTGTCAATATACATTTGTTGCACTCAATGTCCAACTTTCTGTAGACACATGTATAGTTTTCAGTTGATAGCATTATAAATAAAAATTATAGAAAATATCATTGCCATGCAAAAATCAGCCAATATTTCAGCAAACTAAATTACATAATGATAGATATACAGAGTAAACATTAAACAGTGTTTATGTATGTTTTTCTGAAGTAGTATTTAACAATTGCTATGGATAATGATTTATTTATACTCATAAAAGCCTATGTTAGTTATTAAAGTTTCATCATTTGAGGTTGCTATGTGAGAATTTTGTGGCCAAAGACTCACTGTAATTGATTAATGAGGTTGACTTTTACACATGCTTCACTTACTTTTAATCAGTAGGACAATTGTTTTGCAGGTTGCTGCAACCATTAAACCATTACTGTTTGTACCAGGTTTCATTGCTTTTGATGGGTTGATTATGGTGTCATCTGGTGAACAGCAATGAAGTTTGATACACCATCTGTCTTGAGTGACAGTATTTTAGGATGAAAATTCTTTCCCACATTGTTAATTCAAACAGATTCAGTAGTTCTTTATGAGATTAATTCCCAGATTAATTTCATGGCTGAGGTGCCAGAAGTGGTACACCACTGCAGATTTATTGGTTTGTTTGAGTTTTATATTTCTCCTGTGTTCTTTGTTGCATGTTTTGATTTTTCCAATGTATTTCATACTGCAATTTAAGCAATGGGACGTGCCGTGACCGAGTGGTTAGACCACTCGCCTCGCACCTAGATGGTCCAGGTTCAATCCCAAGTGACCACATGTGAGATTTGTGGTGGACAAAGCAGCGCAGAGACAGGATTTCTCCGGGTTCTCCGGTTTCCCTTTCCACCAGTGCTCCATCTTCATTAATGTATCATCAGTGTCATCGCCTGCAATGCCAAAAGCAGTTAAAGCAGGCGTTAAACACTATTAAAAAATAAAAAAGCAGTCCATGGAGTATATTCCTGATGTTTTCTCCAAAGTTTGTCTTTTTTTCAAAGGAGAACCTAAGAGATTTTTGATATTTTATTTATTCACTGGGGCTAATTTTATGTAGAATTCCTTGAATACTTTGTTAAATTTATTGTGGAGTTGTAGGTTGTAGGTGAATTTGTAACACTTGTGGTGTTCTATTTTCTCTAGGGTAGTAGTGTCTTTTATATATTTCTGCCTTTTGCATTTGTTGATCTCTTTTTAGGATAATAGACTTAACAAACTCGTTGGTTACTGGTGTATTGATAATGTGTTCAGTTTGTATTGTATTCAGTGGTGTTGAGCAGGGTGCTGACTAGTCTAAAGTCTAAGCCGTTGAACACTACATGTTGATGTGATATGGGGTTAAAACAATTTTTTTTTTTTTTTTTCAATTCGTACTGTTATCTTCTGCTGCACAGAGTAAAATACCATACTGTGAAAAAAGTAAAAATCATAAATTTTAAGTATGTGACAGGTACATGGCTTTTAGCTGTTGGTCCTGTGTCGTAATGACATCTAAAAGAATCTAAAGCCTGATAAAGACCTCTAAGCAAAGTTATGCAGTCTTTCATGTCCAATATAGAATGCAATGCTGAGAACCATAGCAGTTAAATAGTGTCTAGAAATAAAATATAATTTAATTTTTCTGTGAAAATCAAATACCATTCAAGATTTTATCCTCCCAACTATGTTTCACATGGAACTTTTTTAATTTCTTTATTTTCTCTAAAGTGACTTTAATCCATCCAGAAATAAAACACAATTTAATTTTATTTTTCTACCAACACTGAGATTCAATGGAAGATTTTTTACTCCATATACTTTTTACATGGAACATTTTTTGTAAGTTTTTATTTTCTTTAAAATGTAATCTAGAAATAAAACACAACTTAATTTTGATTTTTCTGTTAGCACTCAAATTCAATGGAAGATTTTCTACTCCCAAATATGTTTCACATAATTTTTTTCTTTCTCTAAAATGTCTTTAATGCATCTAGAAATAAAACCCAATTTAATTTTAATTTTTGTGTGAACACTCAGATTCAATGGAAGATTTTCTACTCCCAACTACTTTTCATCATCCTCTGTGGTGTAGCGGTTACCATGCTAGCCTCTAAAACCCATAATTCCAGTTTCAAACCTGGCGGAAAGTAATGGATTTTTTTCGGATGCAAAAGTCCTTAGCACGGCTTCCTTCGGTAGGGGAGTAAAACTGGTGGTCCTGTGTAATGTTTACTTGCATGTAAAAGAACCCCATACCTTGAAAGCAGAGGTTCCTAAGCAAAATTTTCTGCCATTTTGCATCCACAAGTTGTGATTTTGTACTACAACACTATCTTTAGGCAATGAGCCGATCCCTCGTCACTATGATGCATATTGGCAAACTCACAAACTAGAAGAGATATTTGCTATTAATTGTTCGGACTGTTTAATACTTTGTCATCTCTTTAAAAGTCCTATTGATTTGCAGTTGTTTCTTGTGATTGAGTGAAAAAAGTATGTAATTTTAAGTCCAGCACATAGTGTCCAACTCTGAAACATTTGACTATCACTATAATCTTCATATCTGTAATGAAATGTGGAATGTAACTATTTCTTCAAAGGTTATTAAAATGAAGTATATATAAAAATAAGCTTCTATAAGAATAATTTATATAGCCACCAATTGATGATAAAAGGTTGAGAAAGTCTTGTTAATGTAAAACAGACAACTTTTTTCTTTTGCAAACTCTGTATTTCATGATTTGCTAATTACAGTGAGAAGTGAAAAACCATAGAATGAAGGCAAATTCCCTGGAACAGCCAATTTATCTGAACTTATACAACTTTGATTCAACTGACGCTCAGGATTGCCCATATATTCTTACAAGCCCACGATCTCTTGAAGCCTGTCGCAAGGCAGGATATAAGGTAAGTTGTCTCTAAATAGTTTGTACTTCTTTTTTTTATATAGGTAATCAACTTTTTTTTTTAAATTTCAGGACCCTATGGCAATATAGCAACAAAAATTAATTAATAAGTAAATATTTTGGGAAAATACATCTATAAGGTTAATATTGCATTGTTTTATCAGAGAATGAACACCTTTGTAATTCTGCAGTGGTTTCTTCTTCAGGTGTGCTCAGTTTGTCACTAACTTTTTACTTACAATGACATAAAACTACACAGTGATCCGTAAAACTATTACCTCTTTAAGGATTATAATTTTTACTGGAAATTAGTAGACCTTAAATTGAATATTCTGATTCTGGGAGAGTGTATAATGGGCACCATAAAATGACTGTCATCCATTATTGGCTGTAATTATTGATATTTATTGCAGAACATCTGTGTAATTTCTCTTGCCACAATGTCACAAATATGTAGTATTTACCTTTTTTATTACTTTCTCTATGCGTACTATGTACATAGTGTATAGAGAAGGTATTGTATTGCACCCAAAAATTTGATACCGAGATTTTACCAGAAATACATGTGTTCCATTCACATTACTTTCTCTACATTGCTGTAACAAATTATTGTTAAAAAGCTTATGCTTCTATTTACTTCATGCTAATCGAGAAAAAAATAGCAGAAATAGTCTTATTACCTGCCTCCTTGAAAGTAGAAATGAATTAAGGGAGTACCTTAGCTTAAAGTGATAGTCAAAATGGTTGCTATGTGACTGAAGTTCCTTTGTTTGTATGGACAAGATTTGACACATTCCTGTATGAGAAGATACATATAACTTTTTCAAAGCTGAAACCAAAAACAAAGAATATCTAAAAAAAACTAACAATTCCACAAAAAAAATGTATATAACATAAATTCTGTGTTTTTATGTGCTCTTTTTGGTAAGTTTTTGTCCATCTCTTAAGGTTTAGCAGTTATGCAAAATTCTGTAAAATTCATCCAGAATAAAGTAGTCTTCATAGGCTATTCCCAGAAAATTCAAGATATACATTTTATTTGTTTGGTGAATATCTTTAATATATGATATTTTAATCAAAATCATTAGAGCCATTTTTAAAAAACATCAAAATTTTCGAAAAAAGTTCCATGTAAAGGGTAGTTGGGGTTGGGGAATTTTCTTGAAAATCTTTGTGTTGCATCCTTGGAAGATACCAAACTTAAATACCAAGTTTGGTATTCAACGGTCTCTTCGTTTTTGAGCTATGCTGTCCACAGACACACACACAGACACACATGCACACACACACACACACATGAACTTTTTTCTGAAAATGCTTTTTTTGGATTCAGGGGTACCCAAAACATGTATTTCCAGTGAAATCTCTGTATCGAATTTTTGGGTGGAATACAATACCTTCTCTATACACTATGTATATAGTACGTGTAGAGATAATAAAAAGAAATTAGTGCCTTGTTGGTGTGTTTTTCCAGGTTGTCCTTTCTGTAAAACCATTATATCCATATTCTGCTCGAATGAAGTATGTCAACATACCAAAGCAGACATTGAGTTTGATTTCTTCACATTTAGGAAAACACAGTGGGAGGGTTTTCTTTTTATTTTATTTTTATTTATATATAAATTACTATATTCTTAATGCTATTTTAATCCCTCTAGCTCATAGGTTCCCAACCGGTGTGCCTAGGCACCCTAGGGTGCCATGTGATAGGCTAAGGGGTGCCGCGAGACATTGAGATAAACAAAAAAAAAATACCTTCTACTGAAGCCTTAAGTCTTGTAAGGTCTTGAAATAAAATAAGTCAAATCAATTACTCTCATGCACGGCAGATGGTGATAGTGGTCGATTCATTTCAATAATTCAGTTACACTAGTATCCCACAGATGGCATTACAGCTATACCCTGCCGAACATTCCTGAGACTACTCGCTTCCTCACGAACATTCCTGAGACTTCGACAGATGAATATATAAAAGGTACGCCACTTGGCACTTTCAGTTGTCTTCCTCGCGTTGATTCACAGTGTTTAGCTATGGATAAGCTCATTGTTAAACATAAACGCCAGGACAGTGAAAGCGAACAGTCGGCTCCTGCTGCTTGCTTTAAGAAGCCAAATCTTACAGTTTCTCCCGGACCGTCGAATTCACCACATAAAGAAGACAAATGAAAGAAAAGAACCCTATCCCTGTGTGTTTAGTTTGTGGCGAAACACTTAACAACGAGGCCATGGTACCTAGCAAACTGAAGCGGCATCTTACAACAAAGCATCCTAGTGTGTCACAGAAAAGTGTAATGTATTTTTCACATATATTAGAAGGGGAGAAGAAAACAGCTGTGCGAATGGAAAAGAGAATGACCATAGGTGATACTGCTCTTGAAACCTCATTTAAAGTAGTAGAACTGATAGCTAAAAAAAAGAAACCTCATACTCTTGGAGAAGAAATCATTGGCCCTGCATGTCAAGTTATAGTTTCAACAATACTTGGCGAAGGAGCAGCTAATCAAATTTCAAAAGCTCCTCTGTCCAACAACACAATCAGCCGCAGGATATCTGAAATGTCATGCAATATCAACGAACAAGTCACGGAGAAAATAAAAACTTATAGAACATTTGCTTTGCAAGTAGATGAGAGTCTCGATATTGGTGACAAACCGCAACTCCTTGGTTTTATCAGGTATATTGATGAAAAAGATATTAGTGAACAGTTTCTGTTCTGTAGACCGCTGGAGACTACAACCACAGGCCATGATATTTTTGTTTCTATTAATTCCTATCTCAATGACCATGATCTTTCATGGAAAGACTGTTGTGGTATATGTACAGATGGTGCACCATCTATGTCTGGGAAAATTAAAGGTTTTACTGCCAGAGCTCTCAATGAAAATCCATCCATTATTATAACTCACTGTTTTCTGCATAGAGAGGCATTAGTCGTGAAAGCGTGTAATGAAGATTTTGCTGAAGTGTTTAACCAAGTTGTGAAAATAGTGAACTATATGAGGTCTCGACCTTTAAAGTGCAGAATTTTTTAACAGGTATGTCGCGCAACGGATGCAGCTCATACCTCTTTGTTACTTCACACAGAAGTTAGGTGGTTGTCGCGGGGTCGTGTATTGAAACGGTTTCTCGAACTTAAAGAACAGGTAAAAACTTTTTTTAAGGATGAAAATCAAGACACATTTCATGAGCTCTTACTAAGTGATTCTTGGTGTTTTGAACTGTCGTATTTGGCAGATATTTTTCATAAGCTGAATGAACTGAATGTTTCGATGCAGGGTCGACATGAAACAATAATCTCCTCAACCAATAAAATGAAAGGTTTTAAAAGAAAACTTAGTTCTTGGAAGTCTGCAGTTCAAAAAGGAGATTTGTCGAAGTTTCCATCTCTTCTTAATGTGGCAGGAGATAAAGATCTGAGTAAGCTGAAAGACTGCATTTGTGATCACTTATCAAGATTGCAAGATGCAATAGATGGGTACTTTCCAATTATTTCCACTATGAATCTCAACTGGGTTGTCTCACCATTTGATTTCGTAGATAGTGCAGAGGAAATAGATTTCACTGCTTGCGAACGAGCTGAATTTATTGATCTTTGCGCTGATTCCACACTCAAAGGTAAGTTCACCAAGAGTGAGGCGTCGGTGGCTAGTTTTTGGCTTCAATGGAGAGAGGAGTGCCCTAACCTAATGAAGAAAGCAAATAACGCACTTTTGCCCTTTTCAACATCCTATCTATGCGAGCAAGCCTTCTCTGCTATGATGACAATAAAATGCAAAGCAAGAAATAGACTCAATAACCTTGAGGATGATTTGTGAGTTTCACTGTCAACTGTAAGACCCGACATCACTTATCTGTGCTCTAAGCATCAATCACAAGTTTCACATTAATCATTAATCAAACAAAATTTATTGATGTATTTTTACTCAGTGATTGTAGTAAAGCTTACTGTATTATGTTATGGTGTACGTTATTATTATATAATATTTCAATAAATTAACATATTAAGCTTAATTTTCTTTTAATTCAAGGAAGGGTGCCCCTAGTGTTTAATGTTATTCCCAAGGGTGCCGTGAACTTCAAAATGTTGGGAAACACTGCTCTAGCTGAACTTCTATGAGGGTCATACTGAAAGTCGTAATTAAACTTCCAGCAATGTAACAAACAGGAGTGCACAATTTAATCTACAGACTTAACACCACATGTTGCCATATTGTAATGTCATTAGCTTCTATCACATGACCACAGGAAGTATTTTTGAAATGGTCGACATCAATGTTTCATTTTGATTGCATACTGTCATCGAATTCTGTGTTAAAGGGGCAAAATATGTGCTGAAATTTACCTCAGACTCAATATGCCTATGGAAATGTTTGCATGGGTGCTACTAGAGATAGGAGATTGGTAAAGCATTTCAAAGATGTAAAAATATGATGTGTTACACTCACATGACTTTCTCTAGCTACTCTACAAACCTCCTACTAAAGATTATTCTTCTTTGTACACAATGCTAATCGAGATAAATATTAGCAGAATGTTCTTATTACTTAGTTCCTTATAAGTAGAAGGGAATAAGGGAATGCGCTATGCTAAAGTAATTGTCAAATGTTTTAAAGGCTATCGTTATGTGATTGTCATTACAAATCACTTCTTTGCTTGGTCAGGAGTAGAACAAAAGAAAAAAGGACATTTCCTTTCTGAGAAAAGTTTTAAGTACTTCACAATTGAAACCAATAACAAGGAATATCTTGGAAATGGTTACCTCCACAACAAAAACATAAAGGACATAAATTGTGTGTTGTGTCATGATGTACATTTTTTATGTAGTAAGTTTTTTCTACCTCTTATGATTTATCAGCTAAGCAAAATTCATCCAGAATAAAGAGGTCTTCAAGAGGCTATTCCCAAAAAATTTGAGATATACATTTTATTTCAGACCTAAATAGCTTAAATATACGGGATTTTAATCAAAATCGTTACAGCCATTTTTAAGAAAATCAAAATTTTCGAAATTTTTTCCATGTAAAGGGTAGTTTGTGGTGGGGAGACTTTTTTGAAAATCTTAGTGTTGCATCTTTGGAAGATACTAAACCTAAATACCAAATTTGGTATTTAATGATCTTTTCGTTTTGGGGCTATACTGTACACACACACATGCATGCACGCACACACACACCCCACCTCCTGCTACCACCACATCCACACAATTTTCTTTTAAAAATGCTTTTTTCGGATTCAGGGGACCCCAAAACATATATTTCTGGTGAAATCTCGGTATCAAATTTTTGGGTGCATTACAATACTTCTCTATCTCTACATACATTGTACATATGGTGCTTGAGAAAGTAAAAATGAGTATAAGATGAATGTTGTAGCGGTTGCGCACAGACTGTCTCCACAGAACGCAACAAGGAAAGAGTTGATGAAATTCTTAGAGCAGACAAGCATATCAATGTGGATGAAATCACTGCTCAATTTGTGGTAGGACATAGTGAAGTGCAAAAAATGATACATAACTTAGTTTATCAAAAATGTATTGACCGAAGTCCACAAACTTCAGAGCACTATCAGCCAAAACCTTCTTGAGAGAATTCAAAATGAAAGTATGATTTTTTGCTGAGTATTATGACAGGCAGTGAAAGCTGGTTCCATTATTATGAGCCTGAAACAAAACGCCAGAGTTTTGCAACCTGTTAGTATATCTCATTTTCAACTGTTGTCTTCAACAATGAGAAGGATTCAGCTGTATTGTGTGTTTTAAAGCTATTACATCTAGCTCATGAAATTTCTTTTAATTTCTGTATAGTTATTGATGGTTATTGTTTTTGGAAAGCTTATAACCAATCTATACTAACTATTCTTTTATATTCGGAAAAAATGTATTTTAATGCAGTGAATTTTATCTATGAAAACATTGTGTACTTTGTTGAGAAGAGGATTCCTACAATGAATATGGCTCATCTTATGAAGTGTTAAAATTTAATAGCTGCTGGAAAGGTGAATGGAAGAACCCCAATATGCTGAGCATTAGTAACCAACCAACCACCAATCAACCATGAATACATGAACGACTTTCCTTATATTAGTGACCCAATTAAAATCCAAAACTCAATTTTAATAACCATAAAATCAATTCCTTCTGCTCTTCCAGGATACAAATAGTAGTTTCCCTAAATGTGCTTATCACCTTTTGCATATTGTCCTTGCTTCTGAAATGTAGCTTTCACAGCAAAGAAGTTTAAAGCCTCAGAGCAGCAGTTATTTATTTAATCAGGAATTTAAAAAAATCATATTTCAATAACTATGTGAGATCAGCATATTTTGCTTTTTTTTTCAAAGTATTATATCTTATGGAATTTTGTTATGGGGAAATAGTGGACATGTACAGAAAAAACTTGTTAAGATAATCACTGACTCAGGTAAATTAGACCATTGTAAACCATTATTTATTAGACTGCAGTCTTTGACAGTAGTAAACCTATATATTTATCATGTATTATTGCATGTTAGAAATAATGTTTCAACATTAGCAGTTAGGGGGGATGTGCACAACTATAATACTAGGAGTCGCACTTGTATAGAAACACCTTATCAAAGATTAACCAAGTCACATAAGTCTCATGTAGTTCTGGGATTAAACATGTACAACAAGCTGGGATTGCGCCAAAAAGAATTACCTATAAATATCTTTAAAGCAAGATTATATAAGCTGCTAGTGAATAATCCTGTTTATAATATTAATGAATTTCTTGAAACTGAATATACTGTATTATAATTTGACATTGTCTATTGCTGTACAAGTTGAACGACAATAAAATGTATTATTTATTATAAAGAAAACAAAAGCATTCACCCAAGTTATCAATCTTTGGTGACTCAAATTACCCTAATTGCAACATTGCTTTTCCTTAATGTTAATTGCAATATAACAATAAGAAATATAGCAGGAAAGTTTAATATATCTTCTGGAAGAATCACATGCTATGCTAGGCATTTAATTTGCAATGTATTATCTGCATGTAATGCAGTAGAGCACTAATATATACATTTCATTTTTACTTTCTCTACGCGTACTATGTATATAGTGTGTAGAGAAGGTATTGCATTCCACCCAAAAATTTGATACCAGGAATTCACCGGAAATACATGTTTTGGGTCCCCCTGAATCCAAAAAAAAAAAAAAACATTTTCAAAAAAAGGTCTGTGTGTGTCAAAATTTTGATTTTCTTAAAAATGGCTGTAATGATTTGATTAAAATATTGTATATTAAAGATATTTACCTGACAAATAAAATGTATATCTTGAATTTTCTGGGAATAGCCTCTGAAGACTACTTTATTCTGGATCAATTTTACGAAATTTTGTATAACCGCTAAACCATAAGAGATGGACAAAAATTTACCACACAAAAAATGTAGAGCACTTCAAAACACACAATTTCTGTTAAATACATTTTTTTTGTGGAGTTGATTATTTTTTAGATATTCCTTGTTTTTGGTTTCAGCTTGGAAAAACTTATACTTTTCTCATACAGGAACTTGTCAACTCGTATCCATACAAACAAAGGAACTTCAGTCACATAGCAACCAGCTTTTGGCTATCACTTTAACCTATGTTACTCCCTTATTTCGCTTCTACTTACAGGGAAGCAAGTAATAAGACTATTTCCGCTAATTTTTTCTCGAATAGCATGAAGTAAATAGAAGCATAAGCTTTTGTTGAAGAGATGTAGAGAAAGTCTTGTGATTGGAACACATCAGATTTTTTGTAAAAGGATGATTTCACTTGCCTTCTCACTAACAACACAATAATCTAATCCAGAAATTTTAGACTAGCAGCTTCTTAATAAAATTAAGAGTAAACTGACTGCCTCTACACCAGATGGTCTATCAACCCAGAAGTCTTGAATTCAGTTCCCACCAGGCTGAGAATTTTCATTAATAAGAACCATTCCCTGTCCTCCACAGAGTATGGAAGCACGAATGTGGAATTGAGCAAATTTAATAATAGAAGAAAATCCATTTTTAAGGGACTCTATAGCTCTGCAAGTAATAACTCCAATCATAACAAAACTATTTGTTTCTCAAGTCAAAGCACTAATATGACTATTTAAGTTAAATGGAGCTATAATTGGTGGATAGGAAGAGGGGATATGAACAAGAAATTCCAATTTTGATTACTGGAATTGGTACACTGTGAAGCTATCAATTAGTTTAAAATTAATTGGAGTCGAGTGTACACACATGTGCTTCACAAACACTTACTTAGGCAGAACTAGTTTCGCATGCTTGCTGCACGCATTGTCTACTGCTTTTGACTGTTCTATTCAATATGAGGGTCCTTGATGTATGACTCTTTCCTCTGGTGTTGGATTGATGAACTTCATTAGCGGGTTCTCTTCAAAGGGACAATCAAAATTCATGAGGTGCATTTCGTGTTTTTTCATGTATATTTTCTCCCATGCGTCGAGTTCTCCTATCTATTGCATATTTTTAAAAAGATGGATGTTTAATTTCATGTTGGTTGTTCCAACATGCCATACTAAACAGCCTACTACAAAGTACCTCTGAAAAAAGCTGAATACATAGAAAAACTAAACCACATAGTGAAAACAGCTGAAATAAGTGGTTTTAGCAAGAAAATTAAACAACAAAATAAGATTACAGAAATATCCACCCTCAAAAAATTAAAGATAGCAATAACTACAGAAGATTCACTTACCACCCTTGGGCAACTAAGAAATTTCAAAAAATATTTAAAGAACATTAATGCTGGCACCTTACAACAAGTTCAGTGTGAAAAATTTAATTCCATCCCATAGAACAAAACAGTTTGCAATTGATACACAACCAGGCATCTATAGGCAATGAGAGTAACAAAGTATACATTGGCAGAACAAAAAGAAACATAGTTGTCTTAAAGAACATATTAGAAACATTAAAAAATACGGAAACTGAAAAATTTGCAGTATCGGCTCATTTTTTGAACAACCAACTGAAATTAAACAAGAAAAATGTGCAACAGAAAGTAGAACTCGATGCATGGGAGAAAACATACATGAAAAAACATGAAACGCACCTCATGAATTTTGATCGTCCCTTTGAAGAACAGTCGAAAGCAGTAGACACTGCATGCAACATGCATGCGAAACTAGTTCTGCATAAGTAAATGTAAATGTGTTATTTATGGACACTCTTTAACTGCTGTGGTTCTCAGGGTCCCATTCTAACTTGGGCGTGAAAGACCGCTTAATTTTGCTCAGAGGCCTCTCAATCAGGCTTGAGGTTCTTTTATGTGCCGTAAATCTACAACACGGGACCAACGGCTTTATTTCCCTTCTGAAGGAAGCCATGCTAAGGATTTTTACGCCCGAAAAAATCCATTGTCCTCCGCCAGGTTTGAACCCGCGACCTTGGGTATATGAAGTCAGCATGGTAACCATTACACCACGGAGGGCGATAGTTCTTCATAAGTAAGTTTTTATGAAGCACATGTATGTATACTCAATTCCAATTAAAATTACTAAGAAATTCCAATCCTCTCTACCACACTGAAGAACAATACTCTTTGTATTCTGTAGAGGAAGGAATTGTTAAAAGTGACTATTCACTATGTGTGCGATTCAGCCTAATTTATCCCACTGTGTTTATTTAAGTGATTCAATAGAATAGTAATATTCAGCAGTATAGTTGGCCTAGAATGGTACTGGAAGTTGTCCTAGTTAACATTTTAGTTAGACTTCGATAACATAATTAAAATTAGTGTAACTTAAGTTATTTTAGCACAATATAGTATGTCAGGGTAGGAAGATTTCTGAATCTATATTGTTTTGCTATTGGCTTTGCATTACAAACTTCCAGGAATCACTTGAATGTTTTTTGTAATTAATACTCTGAAATTTTATTTCTAGCCAGTTGAGCTCCTGCATAAGACTGTACAGGAGTACCAACATGATCTTGGAACTGAGAATCTGAACCAGGTATATCACCTCTATGCAGACCAGGAACAAGAGAGATTAAGTAAGAGACATGTAAAAAGACAATGTAAAATATTTACTCTATTTACTTCACTTTTATAAGAAAACATAACTTTTCAGTTTCCTGCAATGTAATTTACATTTTCTAGGACCAACTTAGAAACGGCTTTTACACTAGTCACTAGATAGATTAGATAGTAAGTATGTGACGTGAACTAGAAGCAGCAGGAAATCAGAGAAGGAATATAGCAGAGAGGTATGTCAATGGTATAAAATTCCTCCCAAATGCATGGAAGATTAAGCACAAGAGAATAACACAAAACATTGCTTTACTAAAAAAACAACAGTGAGCATGATCTTCAAGATCATTTTTTTGTGTTTTATAAAATGGCACAGGCTTTGCATCAAAGCTTGCAAACAAACTGTAAGTATACTTCCAACGTTATTGACTCTTTTGCACAAATTCTTCCATAAGCAATATGAGCTATATACTAAAAGAGCTTTTGAAATATATTTTATGAACTTCCATTAGTTTAAATATATGTTAAATTATAATACATGGACCTCAGAAATGGAAAAAAGTGCTCAATTTTCACCTAAAATAAAAAAATATAATCACTGTTACCTGAAATTAACATAGACAATTTTAGCTAACAGAACAAAATACGGTTGTTCAGTTTCAGATTTGGAAGATTTTAAAGGGTGCCCTATGCTGTGAGATATAAAAAACTGAAGTCGTATTTGAACCCTCAAAGATACGAAAAATTACATGTTTGCTGCATAACAGTTCCACTTCCATTGTAGTGCAACAGATATTTATTTATCTACCTTTTTAATGAGTAATTCAAATCCATCAAGCTAAAGGAAACAAAGCAAAAGATTACTCTTTTAATTACAATGGAACTTTCTTTGATCTCAAAATAAAGAAACCCCATATCAAGACAGAAGTACTAGGCTCTCATAATTTTATTATAATGGGTTTTGAGAGTATTTTGTTATACAAACTTTAGGCACGATATCGCCAATAATTGTATTCCAGATATTGTAATACACGGTTCTCAGAAACACTTTACTATTTACCATGTTTTAAAAATGTAATGTCTTTATAACATCTTAGATTTGGAGAAACAATAAAAGATGATTAAATAAGCCCACATTCAAATACTTTTTTTTTCTTCTTCAGCATAAGCAAGCTAACCCCGTCACTCGCCCCCTCAACCAAAACTGCCATCTTGAAATGGAGTAGACAACTAATGTTGGTCTATAAATATCATGCTTATAACATTTAAGTCCTACTCTAAAGAACTAAGGATATGAGTTGCATTAGTCATTATAGCACATAACATTTTTGTATTCAGTTCTAAAACAAATAATTATTTTGACTGCCTCCGTGGTCAAGTGGCCAGCATGTTTATCTCACCCAAGGTCCTGGGTTCGATTCCCAGCTGGAGATTTTTTTTAACCAGAATTATTCCCTTTCTCCCACAGAGTCTGGAAGTATGTATGTGAGAGTGAATGTGTGCGTGTTAGAGGGAAATAAAATTATTTAAACCTAACGTAAAGAACCTAAGACAACAAGTTGTTTCTAATGCAAAGCCCCCAATATGACCTTAGATGTTAAAGGGGGCTATATAAATGAAATCAAAAAAATATATATATTGCAGAGTAAAGATTAATTGGTCCTCATATACTTTCCACTTAAAAAAACAGCCATATGTTCATGGAAAACCAATAACATAAATTTTAACTTTTTGGCTGTCCTGTATAAAAATAAATTTTAAAAAAATGAAAATTTGACAGATGACCATTTGCAACTGCAATGCATTTATTAATAATAATGAGCCTCAAATATTCAAGATTAAAAGTGCAAAAGATTCTAGGCTACTCTTATTCAACATCTATCCCAAAAAGTTTCTTGCTGAAACTATAAATCAATGGTTTTTCATGGTTGTACATGGGATTTACTAGTGTACATGAATTATTTCCCACATAATTTTTTTCTTAAATGCAAAAAATAAAAATGCCAAGAGCTCAACATATGTTTTAAAAAGTGCTAGCAGGGTACCTATTATGCATTCTGGACAAATAGTTGTTCTGCATTAAATTAACTAGCCTGTATCTATCTCAGAGTTAATATCAGTCATGCAGTCATGCTGCATACCATCTCCAAAACAATCAGCAGATGGATAGGTAGAGTCAGACTGAAAAATTCAATGCCATAGCCAGGATTTGACCATGGATCTCCCGATCCCTAGCCAATTGTACTGCCACTGAGCTACTAAGGCAACATGCCGGCATAGCATTGAATTTCTCAACTGACTCACATGTTTCCCGGTAAACCACAAGGTGATCTCAAATTATTTTGAGATGACAACCCCAACCAGCTAGAGATTGGGAGATCCGTGGTCAAATCCTGGCTATGGCATTGAATTTTTCAGTCTGACTCTACCTATCCAACTCTTGTCCTAACACGGCTTGTGTGAAAAAACAATTAATCCAAGTCAGCAGATGTTGGATGCTAACTATTTTCTAGGATTGCAGGGCTGGCACATCATAGTATTTCGAAAGACATTTGCACATGCTGTTTGGTATCATATATCAATATCACAGAGTCTATAAATCTAAGAAGTGTATTATAAAGTATTTTGAGATACTGAATGATATTGCTAAATGAAATGTCTCTTAATTTCATACATTGCTCAACAGGGGAAATTTCAGAAAGTACATTTGTAGTGGGGAGAGGTGAAACACAGTGTCAATCATAACCTCATTCTGAGGTCACTTTTAGAGATTTATTCATATCATCTGAGCCATTGAACATCTGGGTTTTGTGATAAATTAGTTTGATCAGTCAACATAACAAATAAACAATTTGCTTTTCTTTTTGTAGAAGTTTGTAAACAGTGTTGTTATATTCATTTATTTGAATATGAGTCGATTAATTAAACTAAACAACTTATTGGAATTTTTGCCGGAACATGTTTTAAAGGACTAGTTTCCTTCATTTTCAACTGGACATCGACTAATTCCTTATGGTGAAGCTGGCGTTGTTGTGAGTGCTGTCTCCTCTGGGGGTGGTTCAATGAACTTACTAAACACATCCTTCTGTGGAATGTCAAAATTGAAAACCTTATTTCTATTTTTTACAATGAAGATGTGTTTCCATGTTGCCAGCTCTTGTTTTCCTGTTATGTGTTTTAGAGTTTTAGGCAGGAAAACAAGAGAATGGGAACACATCTTCATTGTAAAAAATAGAAATAAGGTTTTCAATTTTGACATTCCACAGAAGGATGTGTTTAGTAAGTTCATTGAACCACCCCCAGAGGAGACAGCACTCACAACAACACCAGCTTCACCACAAGGAATTTGTCAAAGTCCGGTTGAAAATGAAGGAAACTAGTCCTTTGAAACATGTTCTGGCAAAAGTCCAAGTAAGTGTTGTTTAGTGTAATTAATCGACTCGTATTCAAATAAATGAACAATTGTTTATAGGATCAAAAGACAAACAGGAGTTTCTATGTCTGTCCTCATCCGGTTTTCATACTCAGCCAGGTGTGTTAACTCATATACCCAAGGTCGCAGGTTCAAACCCGGCGGAGGACGATGGATTTTTTCAGGCGTAAAAATCCTTAGTATAGCTTCCTTCGGAAGGGAAGTAAAGCTGTGGGTCCCGTGTTGTAGATTTACGGCACGTAAAAGAACCTCAAGCCTGATAAGAGAGGCCTCTGAGCAAAATTAAGCGATCTTTCATGCCCAGTATAGAATGGGACGCTGAGAACCAAAGCAGTTAAAGAACATCCATAAATAACAGGCCATTTCATTTCAGGTGTGTTAACCACTAAACTGCATGAGATCTACACACTTTGCTACAACTACAGGAGAATACCATCTAGTAGGTACTAACTAACTGTGACTAAAGTGTGTGGATATAAACAAGGGAAGCAAGCCAATTAGTCAATATTGGCAGCTAGTATATTGAATGATAATTTTATAAAAGAATGGAATAAATTAGCAATCATCTTCCATTTTCTAAGAAATGTTGACAACGTTTTTAGTTAATTATTTATATCCTCTTTGTGATTATAATGATGAGATTAGAAAACACAGTTTTTAACTCACCTTGAATATAAAGCTCATAAAAATTAAAAAAAAAATACATGTTGGACTATAGCTACTGCAGATTCTAATATCTATTCTTGATATGAATATTGCTAAAACAAAAATAACCAATAAAAATTTAATAACCAATTGGGAAAAGCCGGCACCTTGTGTTTGGCAACAAATAGCTAAATCTTTTGAAAATGCTTTGAACAAAAGCCAGCTTTGTGGCACATGCTATATTCTTTCATTGCTTATTCACAGCTTGCTTGAAGGTCTGCTTGTAGCATTACAGACTTATGCTCTATGAAAATCTAATAGTTATTGTTTTGTACAGTAGTGAACCCTATTTTATCTTATAACTTTATCGCAGGTAAACTGGAAAAATGCCGAGCCATTAGGAGGGAACTTATGAAACAAAGTAAAACAGAAGATTTCCTCAAAGAAAATCTGCCGTCCTTACATTATCTTGAAGTTAAAAAAAAAAGAAACATTATAAATTCTATTTCTTCATCAACAAGAAAGGATCAATTGGATAAGGAGAATATTTTAAGATCAAGAGAAAAACCAGGTTAGTAGCTATATTTCAGTAATTGGTATGTATTTATTGATGCGAACAATCAAAGTATTTGTAGTCACTCCTAGTGCACTAAGCCAATTAATAGCTAACATCTCCCTCCAGTACATCATAATGGCTGAGCTAAGACTCCAGAGGTACCATGAAAGGGGGAACCAAACCATGGTTACTAATAAACTTCTATTTCAGTTCAACTTAGTTCACTTCTTGTTCTTTCAGTCATCAAGAAGATGACTGCAGTATACAATTACACCAATATATAAGGAAATTATATTACAAGATAGTCTCATTGGTATGCATGCTGCACATGCACGCACACACACACACACACACACACACACACTCTCATACTCGCTCTCACTCTCTCCCTCCCTCCCTGTCCCTCTCTCTCTCCCTCTCCCTCTCTCACACACATGCACACGCGCATGCCCATGAATGCACTTTCACATACACACACATGCACACACGCATGCCCATGCCTGCACTTTCACATACACACACATGCACGCTGCACATGCACGCACACACACACACACACTCTCACACTCGCTCTCCCTCTCCCTCCCTCCCTTTCCCTCTCCCCCTCCCTCTCTCACACACATGTACACGCGCATGCCCATGCCTGCATTTTCACATACACACACATGCACGCTAGCATGCACACACACACACAGACTGGAATGGAGCAAGCAGCAGTAAATAAAAATTGCAAATAGAAGTAAATGCACACATAAACACGCACAAAAGCATGCATGCACACACATGCATGCACACATATGCCTGGCTCAAAGGGTTTTATAGAGCGAAATATTAAAGATTACAGCTTTATAATGATGACAAGTTTAAATGTAAAAGGAGCCTCTGATTCAGCCTGATGGTCAACCATAATAAAAGGCATGACCTATCATAAGAATCAGCTATATCATAAGAATAAACTAGCAATACCAGAGTAGTAATACTCCAGACAAATGGTTACAGAGAAGAGAGGCAAGTGAAGAAAGACTGTCCACTAGAGTACTGTAATTACTGCAATTATTCTCTACAATATCCTCTTAAACTTGGAATTCACTCAAAGAACATAAGTCATAGCATTTGCCAGTGATTTACTGGTACTTACAAAAGGAGAAGCATATAAGAATGAGAACATAAGAAAAATTGAAAGTTGGGCAGAATATAATAAACTACAGTTCAATGAAAACAAATCAAAATTAATGGTTGTCACAAAGAAAAGAGCAAGGAATAATAAAAACATCATATAAACAAAAAGCTAGTACAAATAGAGGAAATGAAATATCTAGGGATATAAATAGACAAAAGCTTCACTTTTGACAGGCACATAGTATGTAACAGAGAAGGTAACAAGCTTAATACACACATTTGGGAAAACAGCAAAAGTATAGTGGGAACTGGATCATAAATTAACCCTTTACTGGTATTACGTAGTCTTGTGGACCGCCAGTGAAATGTTAAATGGTACTTTTGCACATCTGCACACCTTCTTATCAGTGAATCTGCAGGAAGTAGACGTGTTCTACTTGTTTGCATTGTTGAGTTATATTGTCTGGAACTCAAGAAGGGGTCTCTCAGATGTCTAGTACCAGTTATATTATTTATTTCCAACAAAGTAAATATTTTTACTTATTCATATTTTTTAATTATCAATTTAAATTGAGGGAAATAATGCATAATATCCTTACTATTAAATAAGCATACTAGAATATGAATATATTATATATTATTATAATTAACAGTATATTTATAAATACAAATTTTTGCTGGAAATTAAATGCATATACACAAATATGTTAAAACAAGCATCTACAATATATCAAATATAGCAGCACTAATATATAGGGGATTCTCGATCCATTTGCAGAAAATGTCTGAAAACTGGGCCCATTGTCCATGAGAGCAGATGATCCTAGACTTAGTTAATTCGTAACTCAGACTTATCGGAGTTAGAAGACTGTGTTGACAGTGATGATAAGTGATAGCATAGATGATCCTACATGAGTAATGGTAAGTGACCATAGTTGAGATTCAGAAATCGAGAAATGTGATGATGAGTCAGAAACAGAGACAGAAAGTGTATAAAGTAATGTTGCAACTTTCCTAAGGAAAAAAGTTTCCTTTGGAACAAAACACCTCCACTACGGAATATTCAGACCAGAGCACACAACATTTTAATTCATCTTCCTGGATTGTGACCTCCAGGTAAATCTATTGGAAACAATTCCAAACCCCAAGATGTATTCACCAATGAAATGGGGCCGCGCCGTGGCCGAGTGGTTAGAATACTCGCCTCTCACCTAGACTGCCTGGGTTCCCCCCCAAGCGACCGCATCTGAGATTTGTGGTGGACAAAGTAGCACAGGTGTGGGTTTTCTCCAGGTTCTTCACCTTCCCCTGGAGACTCACATAAGAGGAAGACTTTCACACAATTTACTCCAAGAATTTACACTCAGTATATGAAGGATTTTGAAGCTCCCAGACAAAATTCCAGAGAAGGATACGTCTGAAGAAGAGGTTTCTGAAAACAGAAAAACATGTACTCTGTGCCCTCTGAAATCAAAAAGGAAGACAGAATATGCTTGCTACAAGTGTCAGCGTGCAATATGCTGAAAAGTTTGAACAAAAAAGTGTGTCAAATTTGTGCAGAGAAATACTGACTGTTTATATTACACAAAAGTGTTCAGTTTTCCAGATTAAACAATTTTTGTCCAATATTATAAAGTTATTTAAGTCAAAAAGTGTTTATTAGTGAACGTTTTAATACAATGAAACACTTTTTAAACAGTTATGCTGTCAGGATTGTTAACCGTAATTGTTTTAAACTTACATGGTCTCTCAGACCTCCTGTACCATTTATGTTATATTTTCGTACCATACCAGTTGAGAGTTAATAACCATAGTAAGGAAAGGAGTAATTTTTTTGTTTTAGTGTTTAATGCCCACTTTTACTGCTATTGCACCGCAGGTGATGACACTGATGATACATGAAGATGGAGTCCTGGTGGAATGTGATGGCAGGGAAACCGGAGAACCCAGAGAAAACCTGCCCATGTGCCGCTTTGTCCACCACAAATCTCACATGCGGTTGCTTGGGATCGAACCTGACTGTCTAAGTGAGTGGCGAGTGGTCTGACCACTCAGCCATGGCGCAGCCTTAAAGAGCAATAACACCAATTAAAACATTTGAAGCATCTGAATGGGAAGAAGTATCACAGAAAGCTAAAAACATAACAAAACTACAAAGAATCTAAAAATAGATTAATATCAAGATATCAAAACCAAATTGGACAATTTCATATGGTGCTTCTTGTATCATAGCTGATGCAGAGCCCCTGACAATAACTATTAAAGGGAAAGACACCCTCTAAAAGGCATTAATAGAAAATGGAGATTATGTTTCACCACTGGACTTGAACAAATTGAATCATTAAGCCCAAAAAGTTAATATTATAGAAGTTGGAAATACAGCAACTTGCTTTGAGATCTATACTGATGGCAGTAGAACAAAAGACAAAGTTGGAGCAGAGCAGCAATTTTCAGGATGGAATTTTGACTAATACTCTAAAATGCAAGTTAGGTACCCCAGAATTGCTTCAATAATCAGGCCAAGTAGATAGCCATCCTACAGGCTTTGAAAGAATTCAAAGAATCTTAATGCTCTGGATGAACACAAAATAATCAGTACCCATCAATTGCACTGACACTGACTTTTAGAGCCAGCCAACTAACACTGCTAAGTTTCACTCACCACATTTACTGCAGGAACATGGTTTCATAAACTGTAGCTCATACTGTCCTCTGATGTTTCATTGTGTAAGTTCCAGAATTACAATTAGAACCTCTTACTGACAACATAAAATACCACCAGAAGAAATGAATAAGTAATCTACATCGCATTTCACAAATAGAACCCCAAAAGCTATGCTTCACTATTATTCAAATGCAAAGAGATCTCTAGGGCATCCAAAGAAGCACTTGGTTTAAAATTCACCCTGCCACTGCCACCGCCACCACTACCACATTAAGGCAATTCACACACAAACAATAAAAGAACAACTGGAAATTAGTGCAATGTAGGTACTGCATGTAGATTTGCCAGATTTTTAAAATAACACTAAGGAATACCCATCACCTCCCTTCAACAAATTGACTGATGTGTTACATTCTCATGACTCTCTCTAACTGTTCTACAAACAGACCTCTTACAGACCGAAGCTTATGCAATGAACTTTATAACAACTTACCAAGTTATATTAAGGCAATTAAAAATATGAACCTTTTAAAATCAAGTCTCAAGGCACATCTAAATAACCACTCCTTTTATTTCATCAAAGATTACCTTGAATATTAAAGTGTACCATGAATCATAGTATATAGTAATGTAAAACTTTACTGTATAGAAATTGTAAATATCTATGTTTATATTTTGATGTGTCCTATAGTGAATATAGATTGCACAAAACAACTTTAACAGATCCCTAAATTATTATTATTTTTATTTACTTTTATTCTTTATTTTTAGTTTACTATTATTATTATTATTATTATTATTATTATTATTATTATTATTATTATTATTATTATTATTAAAATAAGCATGTTTATCAGTTTCATATTAACTGTTTTTGAAAAGCTGTCAGAATGGTAAGCAATGATGTTATACACTTTAGAATGTGTGAATCTACATACCTCACAGTTCATGTTTGTTTCACAGTGCCAAAAAGTATAACATCTATAACTGCAAATAATGACCCCAGTAAAAAAGACACTATCACTCAAAGTAGCATTCATCAAGGAGAGCATGCACCGCCAGTTTTACATTTGACTGGTGGGGCTGCAGGTTCAACTTCAGCATCTGAATCAACAAATAAAACTGCTGCACAATGGGCAAGGTGGGATTCAACTCAGCTTCCAAAAAAGAGGTAACTGTTTATAATGTTAAAGAGAATGTATTTATTCACCTTAAGATTAGAATAGGAATAAGAATTTTATTTAAACACTTTATTTTCTTTGAATAACAAGTACATAAAATAATACTGTAATAAAATATATTCAAATTATATTAATTCTACTTGTTATTGAAATATTTATAAGTTTACACCACAAAGAAAGAGACTGCAGAAAAATATTTCTGGTGTGTTTAAAGTTTTATAAAATACAGTATTATACTGTAAGCTCATTTATACCTGCCTAGAAGTAATCTTTCTAATTTATAGAAAGTGGTGGAATAAGTGCTTAGTTTGCAGCAAAGTTCTGCATTCAGAAAATTCAGTTTGAAGCATCATTGTGCAACCTATACAAGTGATTATGAGAATTATTAAAGAGAAAAACATTTCTTCTAATGAAGTTTGAGACCAATTAATTACCTATTTTCCTGGTTTTTTGCTACAAACTAATTCCAATGCTGTTGGCAACACAATATAATTACAATGGTATTAATCAATTGATGTTTTATTATTTGTTATTTTTTTGCAATTATTTATATTACAACTGCTACTTACAATGAAACCTATGAAAATAAATAAATATATGTATATTCATATCCAAAGTATAAATACTAATGCAAGAGACTTATAAAGCAATTGTTCTACTAATCATGAACCTACAATTAGTGTATTAAACCTATGTATGTTGTGTATATAATTTCAAATGCAAAATGTTGCATGCTGGCACAACACTGAAGGAATTATCTATTCTTGCTTTCTACAAAGTTAGTCATACAGTGCACAATAGGCAATTTGCAGGAACATTGAGCTCTCTCCCTCCCCCTCCCCTCTCTCTCTGCTTTACTCAAAGGGGTAACCAGTTAGTGATGTCTGATTTAAGTTATTAGAAATATGGCTGCTCATCCAGATTTTCTATCAGTATGATAATACTTAATAGCACAATTATCAACCAGTCACATTATGGATCTTTAAGATGTCTTGGATTTTAAAAATTCTTAAAAAGGGCAGCTTTTTTATTTTAATATGATTGCAAAGCTTCATCTTAAAATATGAGCTATAAGCTTTTCAAAACAATATAGGCTTTGAATTTTATTTTATAAGTTTCACCACTGTTTACACCATTAGCAGTTTACTTCTGCTTATTTTTGTAATCTTCAAATGCATATGCTTAGATGCACTAATTTCAGTACTAAGGCCAACATTACACTGTAAATTATATGTGTTAAGGATCTTTTATAAAATATTTAACAGTCTAATTGTTGTTCTTTCATAAAAGCTATTTGTGATAAAATTTCTATGATAAATTGTATGGATAGTTGGCTTACCTTTTTCACATAAAACATTATTGAGTGCTGAAGCAACATAAGTAATGGAAAATAAATAGGCTAAATTATTAACTCAATCAAAAAGTAAGCCAACGATTTCAGTACATTACAATGCATATGAATTACAGAAACATAATAAAAGACAAGAGATTAGAAAAAAATTGCAGAAGCACTATCTGCTGTCCGGGAAGGTTGCATCAAATAGAAGCTGAATTGATTGCAAGGCCAGTATTTGTCAAAGGAAATAAAGATGGTATACTTAATGTTAATTAATCTTACCACTATTGTATTTTCTTCAGTGTTTGAATTGAAATAAGAGTCTTTCATTTCTTGCAGAAATAACTTAATTACACTTTAAACCATATATTAGAAACAAGCACTTCTTTAAACATTTAATAGCAGCTTTACCAGGATTGTTATAATAAAATTTATCAAGAGTAGGAACCTGATGATGTGCTAGCTAATATCTCATAATTCAATGTGAAAATTGGCATTTTATTTCTTTTGTAATGTTTTATGCACCTATTTCATAGCGCTGTTGCTCAGCTATGCACAAACATTTAATGTAGTCTAATGTTATACTGATGCCATTGTTGAATGTTTTATAAAATTCATCTTTTACAATATTTTACTAAAATATTTGACATACAACTTTGACAGGTGTTTTGCAGCATAATGCTGGCCAAATAAAGTTGAAGAAATTACATTTTATGGGAATAATGTTAGCTTATTCTTGAAACTCACATTTGAATCACATTTTACAGAGTTTATATATTCATTAAATTGAGAAATTTTATTTGTAATTAATTGTTTACCCTGCAGTTATTAAAATTGCAATAATTTGAGACACAACACTTACTCATCTATGTATTTGACAGAAAATATGTTAAACATATACCTACATAAGATTCTAGTTTTCGCAGCTTTGTTTTGTTTATTTCATTTACATTATGTGCCTGACAGAAAATATGTTAAATATATACACAAGATTCCAGTTTGATTATAAATGGTAGCCGGGCTTGATTTAATTACCGACGTTTCATCAAAATCTGCGCCCGGCATCTTCCAGCCATGAATGTCTAAGAATTTATGTAAGATTCCAATTTTCACAGCTTTTTCTACTTTCTCTACAGAGAGACCCCCAAAATCCAAAAAAAAAAACATTTTCAGAAAAATGTCCGCGTGTGTGTGCGTGCGTGCATGCCTGTGTGTGTGTGTGGTTTTTTCTGTGGGCAGCATAGCTCAAAACAAAAAGACCATTAAATATCAAACTTGGTATTTAAGTTTGGGATCTTTCAAAGATGCAACACGATTTTCAAAAAAATCCATCCCCTTTACATGGAAAAAACTTCAAAAATTTTGATTTTTTCAAAAATGGCTTTAACGATTTTGATTAAAACACCTTATGTATAACATATTTTTATGATGAACGAAATGTATATCTTGAATTTTCTTGGAATATCCTCTGAAGACATGCTTATTCTGGATGAATTTTGCAGAAGTTTGTATAATTGGTAAACCATAAGAGATAGAAAAAAACTTACAACACAAAAAATATTGACCATTTTTAGATATTCCTTTTTATTGGTTTCAGCTTTAAAATACTTATACTTTTCTCATACGGGAATTTGTTAACTCCTGTCCTTACAAATAAAAGTACTTCAATTACATAGCAATGAGCTTTTAAAAGATTTGACTATCAATTTAGCCTATGGTACTCCCTTATTTCCCTTATACTTACAAGGAAATAGGTAATAAGACCCTTTCTGCTAATTTTTTCTCGATTAGCATTAAGTAAATAAAAGAATAGGCTTTTTAACTATAATTTATTGTAGAGATATAGAAAAAGTCATGTGAATGGAACACATCAGATTTTTTTTCTTTATTGCATTTGTATAAAAGTTACAGTTAAATAAATATATATTGAAATAATACAATAAATAAATATTAAAATATACATTAATTTATAGTTTAGGAAAAACATATTCTAAAGCCTGAAGTCTATATTGTGAAACATCTATTTTCAGAAACGCACAAATCAATTTCCATAGAAATTAGGTAGAATAATAATCCCATGTGACTTGTATAACAAATTTCATCTGAAGAACATCTATAGATAAAAAGATCGCACTATTTTTATAAGAAATGGAAAATGGCTATGTTCAATTTTGGAAATATTTGTCCCATGGGTGTGCATACAAGTGGGTGTGTTTTTGTGTGTGTGTGAGAGAGAGAGAGAGAGAGAGAGAGAGAGAGGGAGAGAGAGACTTACTCTTACCTTTAGAGACTTATAAATATATACACTTCCTACATGCTTATTGATGAATAAGTAGCATTTCATGAACTATGGCAGTTTTAATACGAGGGTCAGTCAATAACTAATGCCTCGTATTTTTTTTTTCTGTTTTAATTTTAAAAAAAATTAAACTGATTACACAGCATGAAAGCCACAACATTGGGGATTAAATTGTCTCTTTTCAATGTAATCCCCATCTTTTTCCACAGTTTTGGTCCTCCTTTTAACAAGGGCATGTATTCCAATGTGGTAAAATGTACATTCTTGCTTCTGAAGCCATTGATGCACAGATATTTTCATGGCCTCTACATCTTCAAAGTGAATCCCCCGATGAGCTTCCTTTAGTGGCCCAAACTGATGGTAGTCTGATGGTGCTAGGTCAGGCCTGTATGGAGGACGAGGCATGACTTCCCATACAATTTTCTCAATCACTTCAGTTACGTGATGATTGGTGTGTGGTTTTGCATTGTCATGCAAAAGAAGAATATCTGCCATGGTTTTTGTTGGTCAAACTTGCCGAAGATGAGCTTTGCTTTTTTTAGGGTGCTGACATATAGGACAGAATTTATTGTGCATTCCTGCCACAAAATTCAACCAAAATCACATACTGGGCATCCCAGAACGCTGTCGCTATCACTTTCTCTGCCGATGGCACAGTTTTGAGTTTTTTCTTCTTCGGTGAGGTTGTGCGATGCCATTGCATGTCTTTTTGATTCAGGTTCAAAACAATGAACCCATGTTTCATCACGTCACAATGTTCTCCCTCCAACTTGAAGTGCTGCAAGAGTTCGGCAGCTACTGTGTTTCTTTGTCTCCCTATTCTCATCAGATAACATTCCTGGTACCCACCGTGAACAAGCTTTTGAGTACCCCAGTTGTTGAATAATCATCATCCTACTGCCTTTACTGAGGGACATAATGCAACACAATTCATCTGTTGTTACCTGGCAGTCAATATGAAAGAAATGAAATGGTATTTTATTTATGGATGCTCTTTAACTGCTGTGGTTCTCAGCATCCCATTCTATCCTAGGTGTGAAAGACCATTTAATTTTGCTCAGATACCTCTCCATCAGGCTTGAGGTTCTTTTACGTGATATAAATCTATGACATGGGACTCATGGCTTTATTTCCCTTCCAAAGGAAGATATGCTATGGATTTTTACACGTGAAAAAAATCCATCATCCTCCTCCAGGCAGTACGAATGATCTCATCCATTTGCTCAATGTTGCATGGAATCACTGCAGTCACCGGTCTACCACTCTGATTTTCGTCAGCCAACGGTGTTTGCCCTTCTGCTTCATTAGAGTGTCAGACCCATCTTCTAACAGTGCTGACATCCATTGTTGTATCACAATACACATTTTTCATCTTTACATAAATGCAAACGGGCGTTTCACCTTCTGCATGCAAGAATTCAATTATGGGATGCTGTCTAATATGCACATTGATGTCAGCCATTTTGCAAAAGGCAGCAGTGCTGCCACCTGTTGACTTAGGAAGTTGCTACTGCAGTGGATTAGAGAAGAAGGTTTGAGGAATTGTGCCAAATTCTAATTGTTCACATTACTAACTTAGTTAAGGAGAAAAAAAATAGGAGGCATTAGTTATTGACTGACCCTCATATCGTTAGTCCTTACTTATTCCTGTGCTATTATATAAATATAGCTACTAACTCTTCTATTTCCAGAAGCTGGCATGTCACAGACTATTTTTATTAGGGTATACTGTGATAATAAAACTATCTGTTTACAGTTTGAAAATGTTAACTATATATATAATATATTTAGGCACTATATAACATATTTCTTTGTATTTACAGTTTTCGAAGTCGGAAAAGCTATCCTCTGCCACCTAGTTTTGCCTCACCATTATCCCTGCGTCCTAGAAGTTCTTCTTCGGAGGTCTCCACCTTCTCTTCCAACTCATCTTTAGTAACTCTGAAAAAATATGGCAGAAGAAGTCTTAAACAGAGCTATAACAAACAATATAATAAACCAGGTGCCAAAGCATTCAATAAGCAGATTTTTAAACTAAACCCTTCCCTTTCATCAAGCAGCTCACAAGAGAGATGCAGACAGCCCCCTCAAGATATTACATCTGTGATAGTTCCCAAAGGTTTTGATAAACACTATACATTGCATGACTGTGGTACTGAAAGTGGCTTTGACTCTAACAACAATCAAGACTTTGAAAGTGTCACAGAATCAAGCTTAAATCCACACAAAGCAAAGCAAGTCTCTTTCCGGTAGGTAACATATATCATTTTGAATTCAAAGATCAAAGATTGCAATCTCTATATAGGAAGTTAAGTATAGTCTACTGCTGTACAGCAAGATAGTTTTGTTCCAGATATATCAGTACAGATGATATATGTATACCAGAACATGATCGCAGAATTCTGGAATCTATGGCCCTTAAAAAACGTTTGGAGAAAGAAAATGATGAATTTGCCCATAAAGCACATCAGCTTTGGGAACGTGACAGAGAAGAAAGGGAGCAGGTAATGTAATAAAACTATGTAAATGAAAACAATCAATTTCTACCAATTATAAAAATTTGATTCATTTATTAGTTAATCTTGTAAAATCTTCAAGACTAATATTTTTAATTACTTAAAAAAGAACTGTTATCATGGATATAGATGAAGATTGTTCAAAAATCATTAGCAGTTAAAAACACCTCTGAAACACATGTATAATAAAGGATTTTGAAAAAGTCTGTTGCATCACGTATTTCTAGAAGCCATCTTAGAAAAGATATTGAATTTATAAAATAATACAGATTGAATCGACCAGGCATTCTATGGCTTCACATACCTAAAACTTTTCCCGATGCATTTCACCTTTGGTTGAAGGCATCATCAAGGTGTCGACTGACTGGAACCCTGGTGCTTCTGTGGGTCTTTCTTCTCTGGGGTGGAGACATCTGATGGTGGTTTTATGAGGCTTAGTAGCTAGTTAACTTCTAGCTGTATGTCAAAGTTCATAAAGAAATCACTTTGTTTTTTTATATAAATCTTTTCCCAAATATTTAATTCTGACGTAGGAGCAATCGATTTTAATAGATGAGTCTTTTTTTCCATGTTGTGATGGTCATTCCAAAAGTGTGCTACCACTGCAGATTTGTTGGTTTCTTTGTCCTTGATGTTGCCGAAATGTTCCTTTAATCTAGTTCCAATGTTCCTTTGGTTTTGCCAATGTATACTTTATTGCAGTCAGAACAGTTCATTTTATAAATGCCGGACTTCTTTTCGGGGGGAATTTTATCAGTCATTGGTTTCTTCAGGAGATTCTTGACACAGAATTTATTGTCAGGTGCTAAGATAATGTTGAGTTTTTTGAACACTTTTTGAAACTATACTTGTCAATAAATTCTGTATCAAGAATCTCCTGAAGAAACCAACGACTGATAAAATTGATGATGCCTTCAACCGAAGGTGAAACGCGTCATGAAAAGTTTTAGGTATGTGAAGCCATAGAGTATCTGATTGACTCAATCTGTATTATTTTATAAATTACTACAGTGCTTCACAGTGTTAATTCCAATTGGTTTTTCACTATTTTGTAACTAAAGATATCGAAATTTATCTTCATACCTTTTAAATAAGTCCAATAATCTTTTCTATCACACTTCTTTAATACTTCCTCTATTCAATCAAATCTTAGTCTTCTCTTCCTTCTTTCTGTCTTTATTCTTTTGGGGTTTTCGATAGTTTATATTTTTATGATGAATGGGGAACTGGCCCATCACCTCAACAATGAATTTTGAGGGCCAGGATAGATTTGGTATTTTATTTTCCAGGTGTACATGATGCTGCTGCTGCTGCTGATGATGATGATGATAGTTGTTATTATTATTTCAGAAAAAGGTGTTAAAATGTTTAATTGTTAACATGAAATATGTTTCTTGTATCCATTTTCCTTCTACCCATGTATCTTCCTCTCTATTCTGACAGTAAATAGACTAGTACATGGTGTGGGATGCCATCTTCTTTAAAAAATTAACAGAAGCCATTTCTTTATATTTTGTTGTTGTCTACTTTTTTCCTCCAATATTATTCCACATGTGTTTGTACCTGCTTCTAGATTTTTTTTGTGAACTACATAACTAGTTGGTTATTGATACTATTGACAGATTGATGACATTGCTGATGTTTCTCTAGATAAATAATGAACATGTTGCTCAGTGGCGCCAAATCATAGCAGAAAAGAGAAAAATAGAAAATCTTGAAAATGCAAGAAGATTGGAGGAAATGAAGCAAAGTTTACGTCTTTCACAAAAGCAACTGGAACATAAAATTCAAGAAAAGGAAGAGCGCTTTTTAAAACAGCATCATGCTGTAGGAGAGCGCAAGGTAGGGTAAGGTTATAACAAATACCTGAATTAAAGAATTAGATAGAACATTTTCAGTGAGAATAAACATTTTTAGTATGAACGAGTTAAAACCAGCATCACACTCAAACTTTTTCTGGTTAAAATAAGTAATTTACTTTAAACATGTTTCAGTGGCTTTTGCCTCCATCTTCAGAGGAGATTGGGAATGTAGTTGGGAAATTAGTCCTAGTTGAACTCAATAACAAATCAGGTTTTTTGTTTGCATGTTGAGTGACTCAAGAAGTCATGAATCATATTTTGTCTTCTTATATGCAATCTTTGAAAAGTAATGTAAATTTCATTGTTCATAGATGCAAGGCCTCACATAGGGGAAAAAGGGAACACACACATAGGAGAAGGGTTAAGGATTTTAAGATATTTGAAAGTTGAATATAGTAATTCAATGACTGGAACTGTAAAATATGAAGAATGCATTTACTCTTATCTTCTTATACAAATATCATTATTTATTATAATAATTATTGAATCATTTTAAGTTATTACTTGCAGATTGGAAGCAGTTGCTCTCAAATAGTTAAACTTTCCAGTAGACATTCCTAGACAAAAAGATGATAAAACTCATACATTTTTGCTTTTCTACACTAACCTATAGTAGGTAGATAAAACTACAATATTTCATTCAAAAATTTGATATTCAAGATTTTATTGAATATGCTTTGAAGTATTTTTAGGAAAAGTGCTTGTTAGAGAATGTGCATGGGGAGGGGTGTGTTTTCTTTTGTATTCTTTTTCTTTATACAAATAATAAACATCTTTCAAAGAAAAAATAAAAATTTCAAGAAAATATTCCAAGTCCAAATTACTCTTTGCTTGGTGATTGTTTCATTATATTTTATTTTCATAATTTTGAATGAAATTCCATATATTTATGATATTTGTATAACAAATAAAATGCATGCATATCTTGTATTTTTAGTGGACAGCCTGTGAAGTCCTTGTTATCGTCAATGAATTTTAAATTGTTTTATACTGCTGGTAAATCATAAGAGATAGACAAAAACTTATCACATAAAAAATATAGATATTGTTAAAACCTGTAGGTGTCTTGTGGCACCAAATATTTACTAAATATTCACTGATATTGGTTGGAATTCTTTAATACTTAACATTTTTTACAATTACAAGGTCAGCATTTGTTTATTTCTTGTAATGTCATGCAAAAAGTATAGAGTTTCAAGCCAACAGTAGCAATATACTTTTTAAAGATAGTTGTCACATCAGCCTCCTGTACCCCCCTTTTCCTGAAAAGAAAAACCATTAAACCATTCTTGCAAATGCCTATTTTAATTAGCGTAAAGTTGATAGAAAAATGAATTTTGAAGAATAAATTGCAGAAAGATATATGTAAAAATAAGCAATATTGGGTGAAGAAATGCATGTGAATATAATACATCAGCATTCTTTTTAGGCTGTTGTTGACAAAAGCATTGCAAATATAAACATTTATTGTTTATGGAAGGAGTACTGAGGAAATCCATTGACTTTCATTGACTTATAGAACTGCTAATGTTATCATTAGTTGCATGGCCTGAAATAATGCTTAGCAACAAAGCATTACATCCCTTTACAGACTTCATTTTGTTTATATCAGTTAAGAGTATAAATATCTGCTTGCTGTCATCCAACTTTGTGCACCTATGTGAGTGCTGATACAATCAGAACAGCAGTGGCGGCTCATGGCCAAATTATCTACTGAGTCACAATTTAATGATTTATATGTAGATGAAGCCCATCCTTTCAATAAACCTTAAAGTTCAAATAATCTTGATATAAAAAAAATGAATTATTTATTTAACAGTAAAAACATGATTAAAGTTTATATGTGAAAATGTTCTTGCTTAATAATGGCAATATTGGCAAAGAAATCAAACTTTATCATGGTAATCTTCAACCATATAAGCATTATTGTACTATAGAACATCCAAAATAGTTTTTGATCAGTTTTAATTTTTAAAATGATTTTTCAGCTTTAGCTAGTGTAATAGGGACAATTAGGTACCTAAATCAGTATAAGGGGAAGCCAAGGAACTATGTTCAATTAATAACCAAGAGAAGTGATGCCATTGTACTCGTAATTTGTGTGACTCTTATTCAGTAGGTCCCATGTTCAATCCCTGGCAACCGTCCACTCTGACCCCGGGGTCATTTTTTTGTCCACAGGTGTACATACGTTCCAGATGCATGAGCTACTTTACATAAAAAAAAGTATTTATGCAGCTATGAAAATATAAATTTGAAAATTCTTTAAATACGTAACTAATTTGTATCGCACAACACCCTAAATGAAATTGAAAGTTCAGCATCTTTTAAGTTTGCAAGAGTTTTAATAAAATCCATATACACCAAACCATCCGATAAATGAAAAATGTTTTGAATATTTAGGTTTATCCCCTATTTCCATTGTATTTATTAGGAAACAGTTAATAAAAACGTTTCTACTAATTATTATCTCGATTAACGTGAAGTAGAAGAATAAGCATTTTAAGGACAGTTTGCTAAAGTAGGGGTAGAGAAAGTTACATGATTATTGCACCAATTTTGATTAAATTGTCGGCTAGCAACTCTTTATGTTTCTGTTTTTGTTTTTTTTTATTTTTTGGTAGTGCTTAACGCCCAGTTTAACTACTTATGGCACCACAGGTGGTGACACTGATGATGCATGAATGAAGATGGAGCACCAGTGGAATGCGATGGCAGGGGAAACCAGAGAACCTGGAGAAAACCTGCCCCAGCGCTGCTTTGTCCACCACAAATCTCACATGCGGTCGTTTGGGATCGAACCCGGGCCGTCTAGGTGAGAGGCGAATGGTCCTACCACTCGGCCACGGCGCGGCCCTTTATGTTTCTTACAATATCATGCAAATATAGGACATTTCAAATTGACTCACTTTTTGAAGATATTTTATATATGTCTTCAGCCTCGTGTAATCCTATTGTACTACAATTTCCTTTCATCATTTCCCCTTCATTCCATTTTCTTCTCACCTTTCATGAGTGCTTGTAGGTTCATAGTGTTGGAAAAATATCACAAATGCATGTTCAGTGGAAAGAATACTCTCCATGGACACTAGAGAACCAGGTTGACAGCCCCTCTGGTAGTTCTAGCAGGGGATGCCTCATTGGGCTTGGAAATGTAAGGGATTTCTACACGTCTCTGACGCCTCTAGCCTCCTTGGTTCCCTTACTTCATCGCTTTCTCCTGGGGGATGTTAGCTAAAACAGATCTGTGTAGGTTAAAGTGAGTTGCTCTCCTCCATTGTCTACCCTTTACCCCTTTCCTTTATGTTTAGTCATCAGTAGATTAGAAAGTTATTTCACACAGTCAAGCTTTTATCTGAGATCTGAAGCAACATTAAGTGATTTTTGAGATCTAAACAAAGGTGTTATGTAGTCACAAAAGATTTCTACAAATTTTTCAGCTTCTTTTTCCAGTGATCATCAATAGAAAACGCCAAAAAAAGGAATGTTTACCTTTATGCTTCTACTACTAATTTATAATGGGATAAAATAAATCTAGAGGAGATGATGGCACATGTACAAAAGGCACAAAAAGAATCCGGCACTGTCTTGTTCCATACACCGCATTCCATACATACTGTTTGTCGGGTACCTTGTTTTTATTTTACTGACTGATACTATCACCTTGTAGGTGAGTGTTCTATATCAAACCAATAGAGTATACCTATGCTGGGTTTGTTAACTCATTCAGTAACAGGTATAGTCACCTCGCTCAACTGGAAGAGAGATTAGGTAACGTGTACTACAACAGTAAGCTACAACCCCTCCTCCTTCCCCTATATTACTATTTGTGCTCTGTGTACATTGCAGTCAGACAAAACCCTCAGCTTTCTGCCTATTGGGTAAACATACTGAAGACACAGCTGATACACTGTGAATCCCATTCAATTCAAATATATTATTCTTCAAAATCAAATCTCTCACAAGGAATTGCAGCAATCTTACCGTAATAACTTTAATTAAATATTCATTTGCTTAACTGTCATTTGATACAGAATTTCTTAAATTACATTATACCCTCAAAAGCTTTTGGATAGGAATCTCATCTTCTTTAGGTAATGTAGCCCCTCATTTGGGCCTCTGGTTGCATCAGCCTAGCTATCCATTCAGTCAGAGAGTATGTGGAGAATTACACTATCCTTCTAAATGTAAATGTCCTGTTATTTATGGACTGATGTGGTTCTCAGCATCCCATTCTATACATGGCATGAAAGACTACTTAATTTTGCTCAGAGGCCTCTCTATCAGGTTTGAGGTTCTTTTACGTGCCGGCTTTACTTCCCTTCCAAAGGAAGCCATGCTAAGAATTTTTACACCTGAAAAAATCCATCATCCTCCGCCGGGTTTGAACCCGCGACCTTGGGTATATGACGTTGGTATGGTAATCATTACACCACGGAGGACGACACACAATCCTTCTATTACACATAATTAGTTGCATATGCATTTATTGTGTTGGACTTTGTGAGTAGCTTGAAAAATGAGGACTAAGATTTATGTGCACACCCCTACATATATGCATTGTGTTTTCTGGCCTCCTTGTGGAGTGTTTTATTTTAGTGTTTATGTATAAAGAATACCTTCTAAAGAACAAATTATATTTTTTCCTTCATTGCAACCATCTTTACTAAAGAAACAGCATCATCACTTAAATAAGCTTTCTATTCCTATTAATTTACAACACATGGACTAATGAATTTTCACATTTGCTACCATTAATACTGCCACGAGGTAAGGGTGCCCCATGGCCTTGGTCTTAACAGCTACTTGATACTTCATATATTCATTATTTACTATGAGCCCTGCTAAGTCAATGAAATATAAGTAATGCAATGGCATGACATGGGAATTTCCTGAGTGTTAACAGTTTGATCTTATTCATTCAAGCAGATTCAGTTTTCTTTCTCAAGAGTTCTACTGATGTATTATGACAAGATAGCTTTTCAAAAACAATCTCCAGTTAACAAAATGATGTGGATAACAACAACCATGCAATTTAGTCAGGATATTTACACAAAGCGCAATGGGAAAGCTTTTAATTTGCAGAAGAAAGGTATTAAATTAATAGACAGCATAAATAATAAATAAACATGTAGAAACTTAAAAACAAAAATGGTAACAAGTGTTTCCAAAACCAGTCCCAGTAAGTAATTACTAAGTGATGTTTGCGTTAGAAAAACCGACTCAAATTCTTTTGTTTTTAATTTAGTCACATCACTGTCACAAGCTTCTTTGCATAATTGCAAGATTTCAATGTAGAAGCTTGTTTAAGAACTTACAAATTTTAACTGTTCCATACATATAATTCTGAAGGTTTGGGAAATAATGGCAATACTTCAGAACAACACTAAGAGAAGTGTTGAATAATCATACAATAGAAATTGTAGGAAGAAAATTATTCAATAAATTACCAAATGAAATAAAGAACATAAACCAAATAACAGAAATGTTGAAAACCATAAAAAAGAACTTAGTTCAAAATGTATTTTATAGTATGGAATATTTTAAATATAGAAAAACTATGTACCTAAAACCTTTGTGTAAATGCAGATAGATCATTCTGACACATCCTTTAAATGTGCTTAAAAGGATGAAAATAAATTAAATTGAACTGAATTGAATTTTGGGATACCTGTGATGCTTTCTAAAGGTTCATCAACACTCTTCAAATAAAGAGAGTTGTGCTCACTGTTAGAACTCTCACCTTCATAAACATGCCATCAATTAAATGCATCTATTTAGAATGCAGAGCTCCCAGAATTTGATCTTCAGAAAGGCTAAGACAAAAAAGAGATGCATTAATGCAGTTAGCTATAATCTGTTCTTCTGTGAATGCCAAGAGTGCAAGCTGAAAATAACACAACAATGTAAAGCTAAGCAAACGTTTAGGCAAAAGCTGATAATGGCCCCCGCCATAGGTACACAGTAATAAACTTGTGGTCATTGTGTAATTTTGCCATTTGTTGCTTAAATCCACACAATACAAAGAAATGAAGGCTGAGAAACAGTCAATTGACTGTTACAGGGCAATTGTTATTTTAAAAATTTAGGAATAAATTGCAAAACAAATCTTGGTGATATTAATATAATAACTAATAATTGTAACAAATCTTCACTTATCTTTTAGAATCCAAGGACCGGTTCCTCAGTTTAAAAAAAGAAACTAAATGAGGATGCAATAGACTAATTTATTGCAAAACTAATCCTTGGATTCCAAAAGCTAAGTGAAGATTTGTTACAATTATTAATTATTATATTAATATTTGTGTTACTTCACTGTTACTAACTTCTTTTTACATTTATAAATCTTGGTAAACTAAATCACTGTAATAAAATAATAGAAAATACATTATTGGTTTAAAATTAATCATTGATTGTAATAAAGCTTACTGTAAATTCTGTGGAGTATTTCATTATTTTGCAAAAGCTGGAAACATAGCAACATAGTATATATGGGAACAGTGAGCTTATCCCTTGTCTGCAAAAAAGCTAAACAGCCTATTTATAAATTGAATTCATGTTCTGCTTAAATTTAAAGATCTCAAGCCATCATAAAACAAGCTACGAGGGGCATACTGAAAGTCACGAGCAACCCATTGTAAAAATTTAAATTTCAACAATGTAACGAAACGAATTGCAGGATCGTGATCTACAGACTTTAAGCCACATGTTGACATATTGTGACGTCATTAGCTTCTATCAAGTGACCACAGACAGTGTTTGAAAAATGGCTGACATTGATGTTTCGTTTCGACAGCGTGCTGTCATTGAATTCCTTGTGAAAGAAGGAAAATCTGCTCCTGAAATTCATCTCAGACTTCAACGTGCTTATGGAAGTGTCTGCATGGGTGCCAGCAGTGTTAGAAGATGGGTGAAACATTTCAAAGATGGAAACACGAGTCTGCAAAATGAGCCTCGCAGCGGGCGTCCTCAAACTGACTCTACAGAAAGCAACAAGGAAAGAGTTGATGAGCTCATTACAGGAGATAGGCGTTTCACTGTGAATGAAATTGCTGCAAAACTTGGAATAGGACATTGCAGTGCAAGAAATGATCCACAGCTTGGGTTATCAAAAGGTCTGTACCCGTTGGGTCCCCCGTTTATTGACTGAAGACCACAAACTTCAGAGAAGAACCATTGCACAAAACCTTCTTCAGAGATTTCATAATGAAGGTGATTGAATTTTTGACGTGTATTGTGACTGGAGATGAGAACTGGTTCCATCACTATGAGCCAGAAACGAAATGTCAGAGTATGGAATGGCATCACTTGAACTCACCATCGAAGAAGAAAGCGAAGACAGTGCAGTCTATAGGAAAAGTTATGGGAAGTGTCTTTTGGAATGCACAAGGTTGTATTCTGGTTGACTTTCTTGAACCTGGACAAACCATAAATTCTGACCGCTACATCAAGACACTTCTGAAGCTCTGTCGGGCTTTGCGTGATAAACGCCCTGGAAAGAGGATCATCCTTCAACAGGATAATGCACGTCCGCATACTGACCATGCCACTATGGAGAAGATCAGGGCATTAGGGTGGGAAACTCTTCCACATCCTCCCTACAGTCCCGACTTGGCACCCTCCGACTACCATCTTTTCGGTTCTGTGAAGGAGCAGATGCGTGGCCAACGCTACGAGACACTGGAGGATATTTGGAAAGCAGTGCGTCAGGGTCTGCGGGCAGCTGGAACGGAGTTCTATCACAAGGGCATTTTCAAACTTGTAGAACGGTGGGAAAAATGTGTGCAAAACAATGGAGACTATGTCGAAAAGTGAAAGAAAGTCTGTAGATTATGATGATGTATTTGGTTTGGCTTAAAAATAAATATTAAGATTGTAAAACAGTGTTGCTCATGACTTTCAGTATGCCCCTTGTAAATGAGCAATTAAACTGAGGTGTAAACCCCAGTGAAGGCTTTATAAAGTATTATATTATAACAAAACATAAAAACAATGTAACAAAACTGATTAATTCAAAATGTATTGATGAATGCAATAACTTTGAGGTAAATAAATACAACATTTTTCAGATATCTCTGCATAGAAATACATCACTCAGTTGCATATTTTTAAGATCTAATCTGCAAAAGTTTTATAGTTCAAGTAAGGTTCATCTACATAGATGTCCTAATATCCTTTTAAGGTACATATGTTTTAATGTGTTTTTCTGTTTTGTAGAAGTAGTACAAGTATGGGATATACTGAACTGTGCAGAAATAATCAACCTCTGTACAGGCATCAGAAATACAGAAGAATGTTTTAAGTGTGCATTTTCAGAGGAAAGCTTAATCATATTGCAGAAAAGTGATGTAGAGGAACGTAGCCTGGTCTCTGCAAAGCGGAGGGCAGAGGTAGAACAAGCACAACAGCAGATGGAACTAGAAGCTGCTTTGTGGCAACATACAGTGGAACAACAGCACAGAGCAAGAATGGAAAAAGCAGAATCATCCCGACTAAAACAGCGCGAGACATATCGTAAGGTAGTAACTTTACTCTTGAGTATTCTGCAGGATAGTATGAAATGTTTCTTAAAGTATAATGTAGCACATAAATACAGGGTGTATATAAATGAATATCAGGGTTTTAACTCTTTATAATATTTATTACATTCAACTTACAGTTATGAATGATATGTCAAATGAAAAAGCAACTCAAACAGTTTTACTAAGAAGCTTATAAATGTTCAATGTGACTACCCTTTGTCACACGGCACACATCAAGTCTATAGCCGAGTTCCTCCCAAACGTTGATAAGTGTGTATTCAGCAATTGTAGCAACAGCTGCTTCAATCCGGTTTCTTAATTCAGGGAGGTCAGCTGGTAGTGGAGGCACGTACACACGATCTTTGATGAAGCCCCAAAGGTAAAAATTGCATGGCGTTAGGTCAGGAGAACATGGAGGCCATGCATAGCAAGCCCTGTCATTGGGGCCCTTGCAGCCTATCCAGCGCTCGGGTACAGTGACATTCAACCAATCGCATACTTCGGTATGCCAGTGAGGTGGCGCACCATCCTGCTGGAAAATGAAGTTCTTTGGCTCATTTTCTTCCAACTGAGGGCAGAGCCATTGCTCTAGTGTATCTTTGGGCTACGAGTGAATGATTCTCTCACTCGCTCAACAGTCTCTTCACTTACTCCTGGTCGTCCCGTGCTCTTCCTTTTACAAAGGCAGCCGGTATCTTCAAACTGATTATACCATCTACGAATGTTTTTATCACTATGAGGATCACAACCGAACTTACTACGGAATGCACGTTGCACAGTAACTACACATTCGGTCTTTGCAAACTGCAAAACACAAAACGCTTTCTGTTTGCTAGTCACCATCTTTGCTACTACCGCTGTCTAGCGGATTGCGGCAGAAACATTGCACGCACATGTGCACTTGTGCCAACAAACAAAACTGTTTGAGTTGCTTTTTCATTTGACATATCATTTATAACTGTAAGTTGAATGTAATAAATATTATAAAGAGTTAAAACCCTGATATTCATTTATATACACCCTATATAATTGATAAATATGTGATCATGGAGAAAATATTAGTTTAAGCATTTGTAAGATACACAGTCTTAGTGAACCTAATTTTAATCAGACAGGTCATATTATATAGAAAGCAAATGAATGAAATGGATGTTGGATATGCTCAGGAATAGAGGTCGCAGTTTACCACCATTTGACCTGTAAGGATAATTCATCCCCGTGGCTCCCACATGAAATTGTGGGCTCAGGACCCAGAATCTGAACCCCTTTTTTTCACAAGTTTGTCATACTGTATCTGGCAGAAAAAGAAGTAGGTTACCCTCCCATTTTTCATGTTGCCATTCTCTATGTCAATGACACCCAAATAAATATAATTGCATAAATTTTTACCTTATAATTGATAATGGTAGGTCTATAGATGACAAAAGAATTTTTTTGTTAAATTTTAATACCATATAGAATTAAAAGGTAATTTTAACACAGATTACAGTATTTATAAAAACAAATTGAATCAAAAATGTTATCCTCGATCAGTGTGGATGGACTAATGGCTCACATACATCTTCATGTTGCATTCTTGGAAGATTCTGAACTTAAGTATCAAGTTTGGTATTTAACGGACTTTTCGTTTTTGAGCTATGCTGCGCCCCCACACACACACACACACACATGCACATGGCCATGCCCATGCCCACGCGCAGGCAAACAGACAGACTGACAGACATACACACACATTCAAGGGGTTTCAAAACATATATTTCTGGTGAAATGTCGGTATCAAGTTTTTGGGTGCATTACAATACCTTCTCTATACACTATGTACATAGTATGTGTAGAGAAAGTAAAAATGTTTGAGTTCAGAAGAGCTTAACATAAACCCAGAAAAACTAAAGATAAATATGTATAATTAATAGATTTGTTTTGTAAATAAATTTATCATGAGTTTGATGAAATTAAAATGCAAAATAATGCATTGTTAATAAATATTGTAAACATGGAAGAATAGTATTCCTGGATTACAAGTCAATTTTAATACTAAACAACTAACAGATTTACTCAGAACTTCAGGCTGTATATGTATTGTTTTGTAACATAAATAATGTAATGGTACTTTTCTATGCGCAGTTGAAGTGGGACTAAAGCCCTTCTTAGTTCCTTCCTGGATTTGTTACTCTATACCTATTTCTTTTCTAACTGCCAAACATTGTTTTCAGAGAGTTGCAAGTGCAAACAGAGTTGAGGAATTGAGGCACCAAGAACGTTGGCAACAAGTACAAGAAGAAACGACAGCTGCTCTTAATGAACTACGTCGCCTGTGTCATATGAAAGAAGAACGTGCTCAACAGAAGCATACTGAGTTACTAGAAGAGAGGGAAAGGCATATCAAAGCACAAAGGCAAGTACAATATCATTTAATTAATTCTACAGCACATACAACTTTAAAGGACTAACTTGACCATCACGTTCTCTATCTGCATTTAACTGTAGTATGGGGATAACTTTCTCACTTTTAAGATGTTGACCTGTTTGATTCCCTTTTGGTACACCTGAGTGAAGTTTATAATAAGTTTTCTTGCACTAGAAGAAAACAATCAGTTAGCCTTCAATGTAAAGAGCACTGTGCAAATCATGTCATTCCTCCACTCAATTCTTACAGATCTATGCAATAAAAGCAGGGATTAAACCAAAATTTTGCTTCTATCACAAGGAACAAGTAACACAGCATTCTGAATTTTTTACGTAGTTTTTCAAACTATATCATTACAATATCATCGTTTACTATCTGGTATTTATTTATTGTTTTATACTTTATTTGCTTCCTTACCATATACAATAATTTAAATTATACAGTTTTTTCATTATTGTATATGAATGATTTTATAAATTTATATTTATATATTAGAATAATTATGGCTTTTTTGGTTAAAATACCAATATATTTAGTACATTTATGACTACCTAAGCCTCATGTTGAAGTGTAACATCTCTTTTTGAGAACTTTATATTGGATTAGAAATATCATTTCTATGCAAACAAGAATCTACAGCTCTAAATTTTCTTGGCTTCTAGCCAGGTAAATACATGGATTGACTCCAACGTTTCAAAGATGTGCATCATCTTCATCCTTAGGGTAAACTGATGAATTGAAAGTTTGTAATCACATATTTATAGTGCCGGAATGAAGCTAGCATCTGATTGGATTGCATGATATTTTTGACCTTGAAGCAGCAACACAGTGGTTGACACTAGGAGGTCAGGGTAATACCCTCTACTGGCCGTGAGCGAGTGTTAATCGGGGATGGTAATTATGGTATGAGTTTTTTTGTTTTTTTGTTTTTCTCCTGGAAGAAGTGAGCCTTCAGGAGTTGTGCATGTGTTCCTTTGGATGTTTGGGTGTAGTTGCACATTTTTTTTTTTTTTTTTTTCTATAACCTTGGGGATGGAGGAAGAGAGTATTGGAGGGAAAGTTGTGTCGGGAGAGATGTATGTTGCTGGAATGGTTTTTTTTTTTAAGCTACTGATATTTAATATGACTGAGGCCTGCGCACGGACTGGTAGAAAACTATATATTGTGGTTATATGCCTAATGCTTTTTAACTTGAGACCTGTTGGAAATGTTTTAAAGCACACACATTTTTAAGCACAATCTGTTGTATAAGAGTGATGTCAAGTTTTCTAAAATCTCTGGAGATGACAGGCTCTCTTTACCAGTTTACCAGAGTCCCCCTCAGCTACTCTCAGACCATTTTCCTCCTGATGTTACTGAGCTGTTTAAGCACACACTTACCTACACCTACTATGAACAAACAGATGGTGTTGCCATGGGTTCTCCACTCTCACCTGTTATTGCCAATTTCTATATGGAGTTTCTGGAGCATGAAATACTCAACACAGCCCCTTTAAAACCTATACACTTCTTCAGATATGTAGATGACATGTTTATGATTTGGTCACTCTTCAAATATTTTCTTTCATACTTAAATAGCCTTTGGTAACAAATACAGTTCACTATCAAAGTTGAGAAGGACATCTCACTCCCTTTCCTGAAAATGCTGGTTTCCAGAAAAGAGGACAGAACTCTTAATCATGCCTCTACCACAAACCTACTCACACCAATCTGTACCACCATAAATCGTAATGAATGAGCATTCTTAATACATTGGCACATAGAGCAATTTTTGTATCAGATCCAGGTAACCTTCAAACTGAATTTCAACACCCATCAAGGATATTACAGCTGCTTTAAAACAAACTGGACAAAACATGGACCCCAGCAAGGATGCTCAAGGGAAAGATAAGCCAGCCTATAGCCTACATACCATTCATAGGTAATTTTTTGGGAAAAATAAATAGACTGCTCTACAAATATGGCATCAAAACCATCCATAAGATATCCTCTAAAATCAGAAATTTGGTCAGGCCAGTAAAAGATAATTTAGGTGTAAGGTGTCTACCACATGCCTTGTGAATGCAGCGCAGAGTAAATCAGCCAAACAGGATCCACTATTGCCACTAGTCACTGAAGCCAAAGAACCCAAAAAATCTGGACTGTGTGAACATTGTATTGACAACAGCCTCAGGGCCAACACCTCAGGGTGGTGATGGTGGCACAACATATAGTTTTCTATCAAGTCCGTGCACATGCCTCAGTCATATTAAATATATCGGTTGCTTCACGACAATCCACTACCACCAGAAGAGGCAGCACAACCAACTCTGAATGAAACAGAACAGCAGTATCAACAACACGACCTTATGGACTTCAGCCATGATATTGCCAACCTCCCAGAAGAGAGACCCCAATACAAAATGCCAGCTTATCCAATGACTACTCTGGAACGACGGTACCATGAGAGTGTTCGCTACTTTACACAATCAACAACAAAAACAAACGAGAAACCAATGATAACTCCCTTCAACCCTTCCTTAACTCCCCGGGTGGCAGTCAGGGCCTCGGTCATGTCTGTCACCTGTAACCTCTCTCCACTTCTGCATGTTTTTTGGCCAGCAGCTAAACTCCTGCACTAATGAGGGTGCTCAGTAGAACATCCCTACCCCGAGTTATCTCCTTTGAATCCGTCACTTCCTTCCCATTCCTGCCCTTCACCCAATGGCGAGATAAGCCATTCCTTCTACCTTCCAACTCTCTTTCTGTCTCCCCTTTCCAAAAAAAAAAAAAAAAAAAAAAAAAATAGCTTCATGGCCAAAAATATCATGCAAACTAATCAGATGTTAGCTTCATTCCAGCACTATAAATATGCAATTCTGGACTTTCAATTTATCAATTTACTCAGAGAATGATGATGGTGCACATCTTTGAAACATTGGAGTCAATCCCGTATTTACCTAGCTAGAAGGCTGAGAAAATTTAGAGGTTATACATCATCAGGAAAGCTTCAGCTCTTACTTGAAGAATCTACAGGTATATTTAATTTACTGTTATAGAGCACCTAAAATGTTTAATTAAATGTACAAGTATGAGGTTAAGTCCATGCCATGTTTGACAGAATCATTCATCACTTCAGTGTGTGAATAAGTTTTACTTATTATTGTTAATGAATATATTAAAATGTTACTTTCATTTTAGCCTAGACCGGGCCATCAAATTTGAGCAAGTAAAGCAACTGCATGATGAATTAGATTTGGGCCTACAAAAGTGGCAGGAACAGGTTTTAGCATTGCAGTGGGAATCAACACAGTGTGCTGAAACCAAAGCTGCTCGCCAAACGGAAGTCAAGAGACAAAGGATAGAGACAGAAAATAAAGCTCGATGGCTTCATCATACGCAATTGATGGAAAGGTAAATTCTTAAACAAAGCAAATTTGTTAGGCATTTTAAGGATCAATTAGCAGCCCTGAAGTGCCAATAGAAATCATTATTCATCTTGTTACTGGCCTCTAACAGAAAGCTGTGAGTAATTTGAAATTTTTATGTATAGTTATTAAGTTACTTTCTGGCCTTAAAATTAAGTTACTTTCAATACAAACTGATGTCACTACTCTTGTATTCTTCGGGCATTTCAAACACAGAATGAAGCACAATAGATCGATCAGCCATTATATATCAATTTGTTAGGTTAGGCAAATTATATTTTCCCTTTACAGGCTTAACATTTATTTTCCATTTGGCTACATAATCTTGTACTTATTATTTATAACTCATTTCATATACATTTCACTTCCATCTCTTAAATTTACAGCCACTCTACAAAATGGATACCTTTGATATGCATTTGTTTGTTACTATATGGTTAATCTTTTTATTTATTTCTCATCGAAAAATTCTTGCTTGTTTTTTCTGTTTATTTTAAAAAACAAATTGTCATCACAAGATACACATTTTGTCAATGAAAGCATTTTTTTTTTTGTGAAATTTATTATCATGATACATTTGACAGCTAAGAAACTAAAAAAAGGGGAATATTGACAATACATATTTTGTAAACAAGTTTATAAGCCCATCAATACTGTGGGTGTAAAAAATGAAAAATGTATGAGAACGAATGGAAATAATGAAGCGTAAAATATAAATTTGATTAATACCATCCCAGCATTAATGTATGGATCCGAAAATTGATGTTTGTCTAAAAATCAGAGAAAGAAAATAGTGGCAGCTGATATTAAATTATTGAGGCTTTTGGTAGGATATGGGCTACAAAACTGAAAAATAAACACAGCTTTATGCTTTGAATTAAAACCTGAGAGTATAACCCAAATTATTATTTATATAGACAATTATTGTATGAGCATCTATTAAGAATGGGGAATGTTAGAATTTCTGTCAATTAGAAGAATAATTCCAAGACAACTGGAAGAATAATTTTGGAATGTCCATAGAAATGTTGCAATAATCAAATTTTTAATTCTGAAGCTGAATCAGGCACCTGAGCTAATCCTGAATGACAACAACACTGATGATAAAGGTGATGTCATCAGTTTATTTTCACTCATTTTTCATAATCTAATTTTCCTGATGACACATTTTCCTAATAACCATTTTTCCTAACCTGCTTTCCTTACAACATTTTTTCTTCAAATCCGCTTAACCTAAACTATTTTACAGCATTTTTTTTTTTCAAATACACCTAACCTGAACTATTTTACAGCATTTTTTCAAATCCATCTAACGTAAAGTATTTTACAGCAGTTTTTTCAAATCCATCTAACCTGAACAATTTTATAGCTTTTTTTTTTTTTAAAATCTACCTAATCTAAACTATTTTACGGCATTTTTTTTCAAATCCATCCAACCTAAAATATTATCCTAATACTCTTTTTTACTGTCTGTCAGTGGTAGCATACTGGAGCAGCCAAGATGTTAGTAAGAAATTAGCTAATAGAGATAGGAATGTTGGGGAAAGTTTTATTGGTGGTGGGAAAAGTGTTGCGATATATAATTATAATATATAAGTTTTGTACTCACACTCTTATTGTAAGATTGGCTTTGGGTTTAAAACTAGAAGTGACAGGACCCCATTGTTTCACTGCACTGACTGCCTGTCGACTGCCTCTACTCATCTCCTACTTGTTTTTGCAAGCATATCAAAGTAGAATTGTATCCTATATTATTGTACAAAACATTATGTGTTGACAAATATTTCTTATGCAAATGTTCCTCATGACTAAAATAAATGCTGCAAAAATACTGTTGAGGAAATGTTTGTAGTCTTATTGTCTGTTAACCCAACAAATGTGTGACAAACTGGCATACACCCTGGAAGCTGACCACCTTCCTGTGTTAACATTATTTTTAGGCCATATGTTACATTGATTATTAACTATTTTCCGTCTCATAGATATATATCAGAAAATTTAATTCTGATTGCAAAATAATCTTAATAAAATCATAACCTCAAAATTTCAAATATATTAATGTTATTCTAAAGCTTCCATATGAAAGCACAGACTCATTTCTACACAAATTAATGTAAGCCATCTCATGATGCCTTGTAAGAAACATAACTGTTTGGGGCTGTTATAATTCTTGATGAAAGTTGCTTTCTGCCAACTAAATATCACTTTGTTGAAAGGTAAGCTAAACATAAGGTTTGGAAGTATAGTTGAAGTAATTTACAACCCTTTGCACATCAGATGTAATTTATGAAAACTATATTTTTTAGGTTTTGTTCATTTAGACTATGAATCTTGATCAGTGTGCCATTGTGTCTGTTTCAACTAAAATTTTTAAAAATCTAATTAATATTTTCCAGTATTTAAGCCAACAACTAATGAAAATATATTTTCATTGCAGAATCTGTAAGCAAGATGAAGCAAGAATGCGTTATATTCGTGATCTAATTGCTCGCAAAGAGGCAAAAATGGAACAAATGGCTGAAGAACGTGATTTGGCAATTAAGGAATCTCGTCTTCAAGCACAGGCTACTGCTGATCTGCGAGAACATTTAAGGTGAATATCTTGACTAGCAAAATAATAAAGGTCTATCCATACAAGATGAAGAGATGGATGATTAGGGTTTAAGGGCTCTCAACTCCTTGTAATGTTAAACATGGCAAGCAAGATAAAAATCATAACACAAATAAAAGTAGAGCTAAAAAGATATAAAACTGAAGATAAAAATCTGATGTGTTCCATTCACATAACTTTCTCTATACCTTTGCAACAAATTAATGTTAAAAAGCTTATGCTTCTATTTACTTCATACTAATCGAGAAAAAAAAAGCAGAAATAGTCTTATTACTTGCTTCCTTGTAAGTAGAAGCAAAATAAGGGAGTACCATAGGTTAAAGTGGTAGTCATAAACTGGTTACTATGTGACTTAAGTTCCTTTATTTGTATGGACAGGAGTTGAAAAGTCCTGTGTGAGTAAAATATAATTTTTTAAAGCTGAAACCAAAAACAAGGAATGTCTCAAAAATGATCAATTCCATGAAAAAAATGCATAACATAAATTGTGTTTTAATGTGCACTACATTTTTTGTGTGGTAAGTTTTTGTCCATCTCTTATGGTTTAGCAGTTATGCAAAATTTCGTAAAATTCTTCCAGAATAAAGTAGTCTTCAGAGGCTATTCCCAGAAAATTCAAGATATACATTTTATTTGTCAGGTAAATATCTCTAATATACGAAATTTTAATCAAAATCGTTATGAGTCATTTTTGAGAAAATCAAAATTTTTGAAAAAAGTTCCATGTAAAGGGTAATTTGGGGTGGGGGGAATTTTTCTCAAAATCTTCATGTCACATCCCTGGAAGATACTAAACTTGAATACCAACTTTGGTATTTTACCGACTTTTCGTTTTTGAGCTATCAGTTCACACTCACACACACACATACACATTTCTGAAAATGCTTTTTTTGAATACAGGGGACCCTAAAATATATTTCTGGTGAAATCTTGGTATCAAATTTTTGGGTGGAGTACAATACCTTCTCTATACACTATGTACATAGTACGTATAGAGAAAGTAAAACTACTATCCACTGCTAAAACTAGAGATAGTAATAAAACTACAACTTTATCCATACATTCATTCCCAATTTCTGAAGCTGTCGTACTTTACACACTTCCTTTGCTTTTTAAGTTATGGTGGCATTTATTAGCATTATATTCATAAGCATTATCACCATTTTATATCTTAGAGCAGATGTAGACAAGGTGCTTACAACACACAGAACTTGCTCATGACTGCCTGTAATTTGAATTTGCAATGATTACTAGTAACAAAAAAAATATGTGTCTTTAAGTAATAAGTGGTTGTTTACTTTGGAAAATTATGTGTGAAGAAACAATAGACTGTATGGGTTTTATATTATAGAGCTCTTAAAAAGTCGTAACACAACTTCTGATATAATAGCTGTGGATAGGGATCAGTAATACTTTAGTGTTCAGATGTAAAAATGTTTAAACTCACATTGTAGTACATACGTACATAGCATTGCAATCTGTAGATTCTATTATGAGATTAGACTCTATGCCCAAACTCTAGGATGTAGATAAAGTCAAGAATTATATTTATTTACACTTATTAATACATTTATTTACAAATAATAACTCTGACATTGAATTTTAAGAGGTGTCAGTTTTGCATAATTTACAATTGCATGTCTGTTTCCAAAAACCTACTTATACACATGCATTCTTAGAATATTCATGTTCATTTATTTACAATGTTACATTATTACCATTATTACTTTCTCTATCGTACTATGTACATAGTGTATAGAAAAGGTATTACACTCCACCCAAAAATTCGATACCGATATTTCACCAGAAATATATGTTTTAGGGCCCCCTTTATCTAAAAAAAGCATTTTTAGAAAAAGGTCTTTGTGTGTGTCCGTTTGTCTGTGAACATGATAACTCAAAAACGAAAAGTAGGTAAAATACCAAACTTGGTATTTAAGTTTAGTATCTTCCAGGGATTCGACATGAAGATTTTGAGAAAAATCCCCCCACCCCCAACTACCCTTTACATGGAACTTTTTTCGAAGATTTTGATTTTCTAAAAATTGGCTCTAACGATTTTGATTAAAATATTGTATATTGAAGATATCTACCTGATAAATAAAATGTATATCTTGAATTTTCTGGGAATAGCCTCAGAAGAGTACTTTATTCTGGATGAATTTTACAGAATTTTGAATAACTGCTAAACCATTAGAGATGGACAAAAACTTACTTCACAAAAAATGTACAGCACGTTAAAACACACAATTTATGTTATACCTATACATTTTTTTCGTGGACTTCATCATTTTTGAGACATTCCTTGTTTTTGGTTTCTGCTTTGAAAAACTTATACCTTTCTCATACAGGAATTTATCAACTGCTGTCCATACAAACAAAGGAACTTCAGTGACATAGCAACCAGCTTTTGACTATCACTTTAACCTATGGTACTCTCTTATTTCGCTTTTACTTACAAGGAAGCAACTAATAAGACTATTTCTACTAGTTTTTTCTGATTAGCATGAAGTAAATAGAAGTATATGCTTTTTAAGAATAATTTGTTGCAGAGATGTAGAGAAAGTCACGTGAATGGTACACATCAGATTTTTTAAATGAATGAAATCCTCCTCTGTATAGAAGGTGTGAGTTAATAAGGTATCTTTTTAACTCTGATCTAAATATGGTTTTGTTCATTTGCAATTCTTTTAAAGAAGGAGGAAGTGAATTAAACAAAATTCCTTTGTCGTAAATCCCTGCATTTAGTTTGCTATTGATTCTGAAAATACTTATTCTTCTTCTCTTGCAAACAATAGTTTTACAACCTATAATGCAAAGTCTGCTTTATAGTTTATACCAATAATGTTACTTCCAGTATGCATTGTTAAATCTATATATAGCAGGTTTTTTTCCTAAGTACATTTAATATGGAGAACACACAGTCATGGATAAGATTACACTTAGCATAAATAATTCATACTTACAAACTTATGCTTTGAGGTTGGCAAAAATACTTTATTCTCATTAAGTTAGTGCAGTTTGTAACTAAAAGACAAGTCAAACAGCTGCTCATAAAGTGGAGGGAATTAGGAAACATAGAATTAAAGAAAGAGTATATGCAAGGGAGGGATTTATATAATTCATTACTGGAACAAAAGAAAACAAGCTGGATGAAAAAATATGAAAGTAATTTGATACGAATTCTAAATGAAAATAATGCAAATGAGATATGGAAGGTTATGAAATCAATGTATAATAAATATGTAACAAAACCAAGTATAAAACCAGGAGAATGGATGGAATATTTTAAAAATTTGTATGGGGAAAAAAAGAGTAAAAATGAGATAGGAAATTGGGAAATAGGTAATAACTATGTAGATATACTCGATGATATAATAAGAAGTGAAGAAATAATCCAACAGGTGAAAATAATGAAGAGAAATAAAGCAACGGGAATAGATGGAATCCCTCCAGAGTTCCTTAAGGAATGGTGCACTGAAATAAACAGAGTTAAGGTTTTAGTAGACTTATTTAGCACAATTAAGGTGAAGGGGTATATACCAGATAAGTGGAGGAAAGCAATCATACATCCAATATACAAAGGCAAGGGTAGTGTTGACAAACCAAACAACTATAGAGGCATTGCATTATTATCAAATGTAGGAAAAATTTTTACTGGTATTATGGCAAGCAGGATACAAACATGGGTTGAAGAATATGATATCCTCTCGGAACTTCAGATGGGCTTTAGAAAAGGGAGGAGGACAGTTGATAACTTATTTATTATAAAAACACTGGTAGATAAATACTTGAAAGACAAAAGAGGAAAGTTATATATGGCTTTTGTGGATTTAGAGAAAGCATACGATAGGATAGAGCTTCAATTGCTGTGGCATAAGTTGTTGACTAAAGGAGTGAGTAAACAAATGGTGGACACCCTTAGAGCATTATATAAGGAAAATACTTTTTGTATAAGAGTGGAGGAAGGGGTTGTAACAAGAGAAATCCAACAAGAGAAAGGCCTTAGACAGGGATGTAAGTTAAGTCCAGTCCTATTCAATTTATATATAGATGATGTATTAACAGAAATTGGGAGAAATAATAACTCGATGCCAGTAATTAATAATATTCAGATTCCAGGATTACTGTTTGCAGATGATCTAGTTATAGGTGCAATTACAGTGAATGGCTTGAAACAATCCTTGCAAACATTAAATAATTACTGTAAAGAGTGGAGTTTAAAAGTGAACCAGGACAAGACGCAGATTGTAGTGTTCAAAAAAGGGGGAAAATTGAGCAAATATGAAAAATGGAAGAATGAGAATGAAAAGGAGTACAGGGTAGTGAGAGAATGTATTTATCTAGGAGTTAAAATTGATAGTGGTGGCAATTGGGAAAAGCAAAAGAAATTTGCATTGGCAAAAGGAAAAGGAGCTTTATCAGCTATTAGAAGTTGCAAATACAAAGCACCTAATATAAATATTAGATGGTTAGAAAAAGTGTACAATATGGTGGTTGAGGCAAAAATGCTATATGGGATAGAAGTATGGGGATTAGAAGGAGGATGGGAAGGCATAGATGAGGTGCATAGGAAATTTTGCAAAGAAATACTGGGGTTACCAAATGCAACTGTTAGGCAGGTAGCACAAATAGAGCTGGGTAGAGTGGCAAGTAAGGGAAAGATTATGGAAAGGGCATTGAAATTTTGGCATAGGATATTGAAATTGGAAGAAAGGAATTTGTTAAAACAGTGTTTAGTATATCAAGAGAAAAGTTTAAAGAACAAGGGATGGGTAGACTGTCTTCGAAATAACCTGGAAAGTAGTGGGTTAGGGGAAATGTGGAGAAGAAGAGAAAATAATGTGAATAACTTCTGGAAGTTGGCAAGGAAAAGATTTGAGGATATAGAAATACAAAAAATATTTAGTGAAATAACTGAAAAGAGATCTTTAGTTTTCTATATACCAATGAAAGTCTCATGGGGAAGGGAAAAGTACATTGATGTGACAAATAAAGAGGAGCGAGAAGGTATTGCATGGCTGAAAGCAGGAGTATGGAGATTAAAAGGTCTAAGGAAAGGTATTCCACAAAATCAATGTCCTATATGTGGCGGAAATGAAGATATAGAACACATTTTATTTAAATGTAAAGGAACTGAAATTTGGAGAAAAAAGTATATTAATAAGAAATGGTTTAAAATAGATAGAAATGTAGTAGTAGTTGAAATGTTTCAAAAAGATAGTAAGAAGATTGGACAATTCTTATGCAAAGTGAAAAATAAATGGATATGGACAGTAAATAGACAAAATGGTGTAATAAACTAGAATTAATAAACTATTGTAAAATATGAGTATGACCGGTAAAGAGCCAGGGCTGAACACCGGTCATATTCACCTGTATAAAGCTTAGCATAAATAAATAAATAGTGCAGTTTGAAGATTTGAAGAAAGCACATTTTCTGTCCATTCAGCAAGAAACTCCTAATAATATTAAAATTAAGAATTATAAATTGAGGATATGATTGCCAAGACATGTATTGATGCATATTTGTGTTCTGATTACCACAATATTTGTAAGACATTTTTATAACCTTTGTTAATATACCAGAACTACAATGTCATTCATTGTACTGAGAGAACATACAATATTTTATATTGCATTTCTGATCATTAGTCAAATTAAAATGATTTTTAAATGACACTCTGTTATATGTTCTTACTTGGTAATTCCCCTAATTTAAAATGTACTCAAAAATAATTCACCAAGTGAGTTCAATAATTTCCAGTTATTAACTGTTTTGTTTTTGTTTTTAAGAAAAGTGAAGTAAAGATACTCTACCTAATAAATTAAATTAAATAGCCAACTGATTGTATAATTTAAAGGAAACATTTAATGAAATGACAGACAGGAATTCACTGGCTGACATTCTCATGATATGGGGGATTGTCAAAACCTCTATTACAATACAGCTCTAAATTTAGAAATATAAGCATTTTATACTTTAGTACAACACAAATTTAGATATGGACCATCAATGGCACTCCTGCTTTAATTTTTTTTAAATAAATATTCCTTAAAAATTGAAAATGTTGAAATGAATTAGAAATATGAACTATTAATTGAAGTCTAGTTGCACACTACAGTTTAAGGTAAAAAAATCTTGTGTGTTCCATTCACATACTTGCTCTACCTGTTCTGCAAACAAGCTATTCTTGCAAAAGATTATTCTTTAATCTACACCATCCTAATCAAGTTAAAAATTAACAGGTATTGTCTTATTACTTGCTTTCTTGTATGTTGAAGTGAAATAAAGGAATATACTAGGCTAAAGCAATAGATTGGCTGAATTGTTTTTTCATACAAGCCATGTGTAGGACAGGAGTTGGATAGGTAAAGTTAGATTGAAATCAGTTGGATAGAGTCAGTTGAGAAATTCAATGCTATGCTGGCATGTTGCCATGGTAGCTCAGTAGAAGAGCAACTGGCTAGAGGCCGGGAGATCTGTGGTTCAAATCCTGGCTATGGCGTTGAATTTTTCAATCTAACTCTACCTATCCAACTAAAGAAATAGATATCACTATGCAAATCAATTGATATTCAGTTCTCTTTGTATGGCTAGAAGTAAAGCAAAAGAGATATGAAACACATTGAAGTCTTTACTGAAATTAGGGAATGTGCCTAATGCGTGTTCTTCCTTATCCTGAACTTTATAAATTGATTCTGTATAAGACTGAATGACATGCTTGAGTTCCTTTACCCTGTCTAAATCCAAACTAGGAGCCAACAAATGTATTGTCTATTTCAAGGAAATACATTAGTCTGTTGCATAATTCTATCAAGAATTTTGGAGAGCACAGACAAGATTGAGACAGGCCTATAATTTTCAATATAATGTTTATCCCCTTTCTTAAAAATGGGATGCACTTAGCTACTTTAATAATTTTAGGGAAAAAACTGTGACAAATTTCCTATATCAAGTAGAGTAATAATGAATTGATGAGCAATTGCTTTACTATAATATCTGGCACATCATCTGTTCTGCAAGATGATCTGCTTTTAAGGAAGGTTATTATCCTGAGCAACCATCCTTAGATATGGTTTTAGAAATATAGAATATTTACTCCCAACAAGTTGGACTTTGGGCTGCTGATTGCTTGGTGGAATAATACCACATAATATTTACTAAATAATTCTACCTTTTATTGAGGACTGTTTATTAAACTTCTTTCTTTTACAAGTACAATATCTCATTTGTAATATTTCTTTTCTTCCCAGTTTCTCTCCTTATAATTTCTGAGATAGCTTTACCTTTTGTATTTTACTATTAATCTCTACTACAATTCATTTTGCCTTATAATAGGAGATGTTCCTTATAAAAGTGCAAAAGGCGTGCCCCCTAGAAAATTTCAAGTCATTAAATTAATGTTGGGTTTCAAACTATTAAGACCAGTTTATTTTTAAAATATGAGAAAACAATATGGTGCTAAAAGTGATGCTTTTAAACCTACAGCATAGGTATATTTTGGTATGGTTGGTTTAGCTCATTTCCACTTAACAATGATTATGTAACAGCAAAGGCTGGGAGGAATGGGAGGAGTTTCACATTGTGTATGTACTTATCTTCGCGTTTTTGCTTGCATCTAACGCAGTTCCCTGATTACTTTGTTACATTAAAACATGTAAATTTCTTATTTTAATGTTTTTTATGGACTTACAGATACTCAAATAAAGTGTTGCAGGCGGCTTTACAAAGTGTAATGACTAAAGAAAGATGGCAGGGTAGTTTTCATGGCTAACTCTTGAAAAATAAAATAGAACTGACGTCTTTGGGTATACCAACATCCAAATTCTTAATAGAAAAAGTGGAAACTAAAAGAAATGAAAACCGCATGGTTAAGAGGCAGTTTAATTTTAAGGACATATTTGAGAAATGATTGGATCTATGGTCGTGAAGTTTGCAGGACCTTTTCATGCCTCCCAAGTGTTTTGATTGCTCTTAAATTTGGCAATTGTTTGTGGGCAGTAAAGCAGTGAAAGACATGAAACATTAACAGAAAAAATTAAAACCATGAAGATTCAGTATGAGGGGCAGTCAAATATCAACAGGCCTTTTGTACCAGTAAATTTATTCATGAAGAATAATTGAAATAAACATTTTTCTTAATTTTCTACATATTCGCCCATTTTTTCTATGTATTTGTTCCAACGGACAGGCAGTTTTTTAGTGCCAGTTTCAAAGAAAATACGAGGATGGGTGCAGAGCCAGTTGCGCACAAAGTCTTTCACCTCCTCATTGGTTGTGAAACGATGTCCTCCAAGAGTTTTTTTTGAGTGAACCAGACATGAAGAAGTCACATTGTGAGAGGTCTGGGCTGTAGGGTGGATGTGGAAGGGCAGTCCAGTGCATTTCAACCAATTTTTGCTGTGTTGCTGCTGCGCTGTGTGGTCTGGCATTGTCCTGCAGAATCAACACATTTCTGATTGGGCTACTGCGACATTTTGACCGGAAAGCAACTTGAACTTGACTGAGAAGGTCACGGTAGTAGGCAGCATTAATGGTCCGTCGTCGTTGTCCTTGTTCGAGGAAATCAATGAGAAGGATACCTTTCGAGACCCAGAACACTGTGGCCAAAGCTTTCCCTGTTGACAATTGTGACTTGGCTTTCACCGGCGGTTGCTCTCCACTCCAGACTGACCCTCTTTGATTTGGGTGCGTAATGATGCCCCCTTGTCTCATCACAAGTGATGATTCTGTCCAGAAAAGCATCACCTTCCTCTTCGTAGCACGTGAGAAGCCTGTGACACATTTGAACTCCACTGCTTTCTGTCCTGCAGTAAGAAACCACAGAACCCAACGAGCTGACACTTTTCTCAATTTCAGCTCCCTTCGAATGATTGATTGGACACTCCCATAGCTTATGAGAAGTCGTTGACAAATCTCAAGCACTGTGAAGTGGTGATCCCCTTCAATGATGTCTTGAACAGCTTGGATGTTTTCTGGATTGATGCTGGTGTGTGGGCGGCGAGGGTGGGCCAAGTTTTCAACACGTTTACGTCCATGAAAGGATTCTTTCCCCAAACTGTGGGAGTAACCGACGGCGAATTTCAGCTGCAGCGACATTTTCCTTGACGAGAAACTTGATTATTACTCGTTGCACAACAGCTGGATGCATCTCTCTCTCCGAAGGAAACTAACTCTTTGAAACATGTTCCGGCAAATTTCCAAGTAAGTGTTGATTGACTCGTCAAATAAATGATTATAACAACATTTTTTACAAAGTTCCATAAAAAGAAAAGTTAACACACGTTACTTGTCTGGCTCATGCACTTCGAGTAGCAGAGGAGATTCAAAACCAGTTCCCCAAACTCAATGATTTAATATCCTCCATAAAGAAAGTATTTTTAAAGACAAGTACCACGCAGCTTTCAGAGAATGATGTCCCAATCTGCCTTTGCCACCAGTGTCTATTTTGACAAGATGGGGTACATCACTGCAGGCTGTGAAGTATTACAGAGAGAATATTGACAGTGTTGAAGAGGTTATAAATTGTTTTTAGAAGAACAATCATAATGTATTAAGGTTGTCCAGAATGTCCAATGAGAGAAAGGTTGGAGATAGGATTTGCCATATATTCGCACTAATTTCACATTTTTAGAACAACTCAAAGCTCAGCCTCACTGAATCAATCACATTATTTACAAGGGCAAAAACAAACCTGTTGGTAAGGTTGGGAAAATTTTTTCAAAAAACTACAAATGTTGCTCGCCAAAAATCCTGGATATACCATTCTAAAAGGAGTATCAGATACTTTAAGTGGATGTGAGACAGATCTCCCTACAGAATTTAATCCACATATGGTTTCTCTTTTCAGTCCAGTCACTACCACAGACGTTAAGAGATCTTTTTCAGCATTTAAAGTAATTCTGACCAACAAAAGACAAACTTAGTCCACATCATATGGAAATGCTTCTTGTTATTTAATGTGGACAAAATTATGGCCAAAAGTGAAATTGAAGAGTCTGTCATTTAAAAAATAACAATGTTGTATTCATTTTTAAAATTCATGTAAGACATAATTTTATCCTTTATATTTTAATTAACTGACAGTGACATAGATTTTTTTATAGAACGATAGTTCAATTATTACATTATCTTATCTGCCCTACTGTATTTAAGTGTGTTTTGAAATAAAACAATAATCAGTCAATCACTGTGGTTTGCATGGCAAGATGCATAAAATTTGTTTATTATTGTGCCTACTTTTTAGGGCCTTTTTAGGCACCTAAAATCACATTTTTAGGCCTAAAGATCAGAAGTCATTATCAGCCTAGAATATGAAAAAATGGCTAATAAAATTGATAGTAGTAATAATTTATTATTATCAATACTTAGTCATCAAAGTCATTTTTGAGTTATCAACCTGAATATGAAAAAAATTGCTAAAAAAATTGATAGTAGTAATAATTTATTTTTATCAATACTTAGTAAGCTAAGTCATTTTTGTATACCCCAACAATTTTGGAATTGTTGTAGCATAGACATCTGTAAGCTTCCCAAGACAGGACCAAATTCAAATCTTAGACGCATATGTATTATGATAGACTTCCTCCAGAAATAAAACTAATCACATTATTTAAAAAAGTTTAAAATAAATTAAAAACATATTTGGTAAGTGTTATCATTTCATTGAGGAATACTTAAGTGAGAAAAATGTATGAAACTAGTTTTAACTGTGTGTGTGCATGCATGCGTGCCTGTAACTGTAAAAATGTATAATACTATCTATTGACTAATCTAATATGTACATGATGTAAACAGACAAATAAATTGAATTGAATTAATAACTTTGTGAGCTTTTCCTTTGACTGTCAGTTTCACACCTATCACAGTTATTAAATATGGGTTTAGTGTTTCAAACATACTTTCTTTCTAAATGATTCTACCTTCTCAAGTTCACTATTACAATGCTATAATGTTGCATACCTAATTATATAAACTGCCTTTGTCTTCTTCTAGGAGAACATTATCACCCGAGACTTTTGACCAGAAAGTGGCACGTGTTGCCTTGGAAACCAGATTAACAGGTCGTCCACCTTCTGCAAGTCCTCCAATGACAAGATCCCATATATTCCTTGGTTGAAGATGTAGGAAATGAATACAACTCTCTGGTCAGCTCTTCAGACTTATTGTATTACAAGTGCAATGAGCTGCAAATGTTTTATTTTTCTCCTCTCTCTCAGTATGTGGTATAGCAAGATTTACTTGGTTCACTTTTAACAAATGTAAAATATAATTCCATATAGTTTTAAAATATTTTAAACACGGGCATGTTTTCTGTTCTAGATATGAAAGACAGAAGCTGTAACATATTTAAAGTGTTAAGACACGAAGAATTTATGCAAATATTTGTTATATAATTAGAAAAGAACATACTTACTCTGAGTTTTTCTTTTATGTTTTTTAAACTCTGTGCTATCTTCCATTGCCCAAAGAAAAGAAAAGAAAAACAAATAAAGAAAGTATTTGAAATAAATTATATTTTGTAATTAATTTTAAGATTTATTACTAAATGCTAGGCAGTAAAAACAAGTGCTTCAAAAATGTGTATTTCTATATGAGTGCTATTTAATGTGTTAAGATTATTGATGACATTTGCTAATGTGGTTTGAAGTTATTAAATAGATACCTTTAAGATGTAATGAACTGAGCAATATCATCAAATACAATTTAATAATTTTCATTAAAAATACTCCCTTTTTAGGGTATGAACTGCATTATTGTTTTTATCTTGAAACAGTAATGTTTAAAGTCATTTACTCTGTGTTATTGAATGATGTCTCTCTTCTTAAATAAAGCAAACTTTCATCAATAGACGTCTTAAGAGAGAGGCATGTTTACAATTCAGTAATGAAACTTAGAAGTAGTTATCTAGTCTGGTTTCTGGATGATGTCTCACTTCTTAAATAAAGCAAAACCTTTGTTTCTTCAATGGACATCTTAAGAGAGAGTTGCATGTTTACAATTCAGTAATGAAACTTAGAAGACTGTAATATAGGTTTAGACAAGAAAAAAGGTCTTGAATAAGACCTTTTTTGCCTCCATTGCCTTCCAGGGTACCTACCTACTGGAATTCCTGTATAGTAGTAATTGAAAACAAAATGTAAACCATTTCTGAGATTAAAGCACTTGATCAGTGAGGTTAGCATTCAAAGATGTGCAGGGATACTAGATGAGGTGTGCCAGGTGTTGCCTTAAACCTGATTTTAAACCTAATACATAACCAAACCTACAGACTATCCAAACAATGACTATCACAAAGATTCATTCTTGCTAAAAAAAAAAAAAAAAAAAAAGACGTCATGATAGAAGGGAGTAAAGATTTGGAAACTTAGGAGTAACTATAGCTGATTTTAAAACTAATATACAGGATGATTTATATAGAGCTGACACATTTCTTTCATTAATTGTTTCAAAACATGTTATGCTAGTGACAACTTATTATTCCTAAATTGTAGAGGAATTTTGGGAGATTATTTACCTCCATAGCAAATGTTGAAAAAATATCCTCCATCCTGCATAAGGCACAACTCAACACGCCGTTCCATGTTACTGGCCACTCGTTGGAGGACTCTGTTGTCAATAGCTTGAATCTCCTTTGTGATGTTGTGCTTCAGATCGTCCAATGTCTGGGGATGTGTGGCGTAAACCCTGTCTTTTAAGTAACCCCATAGATAGGGCGATGTCAAATCCGGAGATTTCGGTGGCCACAGGTTCCTGGAAATTATCCGGTCATCAAAGAAACTTGCAATTAGGTTCATGGATTTATTTTATGTATGGCATGTTGCGCCATCTTGCTGAAAATATTCTTGACTCAGCTCTACATCATACTGCATTTTCACGTTGACTACAAGAACAAAATGTTGAACCAGCTGCCAACAATGTAATTAGAATAAAACATAAATATCTGCGCATTTAGTGACAAGGAATTGAAACTCCAGAACATTCTGCTTAATTGAATGAATTTCCAACGGAATAATTAAAGAAAGAAATGTGTCAGTTCTACATAAATCACTCTGTATAACCAAACCTACAGACTGTCCAAACAATGATCATCATAAAGATTCACCCCCTAAGTACTACCAGAAAGACTCCATGATAGAAGGGAATACAAAATGCAGAGACTTAATAACTAGGAATTTCCTTAAACCTGATTTCAGACCTAATATATAAACAAACCTACAGACTAAAAAAAAAAGTGATTATTATAAAGAACCACTCACTTAGCAGAAAGACCCCATGATACAAGAGAATGCAAAATGTGGAAACTTAGAAATAATTATGACCTCTGAGCTTTAGTCAATAGAAGTGGCCTCAGCTATCACTGCATTGCCCTCTTTCAAACGCATGTAGGAACAGGACAGGAATCAGATAGCGTTAGCTTTACTTGCTTCCTGTCTCTAAAGAGGTAAAATGCCTACATTTCCCACTCCTTATTGTATTATTTTACAAATAGAAAAATGTAAATACAATAGAACCTTATTCAAAGATTAAACAGAACTTATTTCTTTGCTTTTATCTTTTTACAGATCTTTAGTTTCCAATGATAAAGTCTTGTTTTCAATTCCTTTCTTCCTTTCAATTTCCTTCCCTTCCTCTACATTTCATTGTTATTCAAGTTATATAGTATCTTGATTCCCTAACTTGTGATGTGTATGTTACAACAGAAAAATTGTGAAACTAAATATTACAGCAAATTGTTTCCATTAGGAATAATTTGTGTTAGTGTATATCATGTGTTCTACCTGATTCTTTAAATTTCCTTTGTCTGTGTACATCAGAGTTTTGTTATCAAATAATTCTCCTCTACTTTAAGATAAATCATACACCAAGCAAAGATTTGAGCTTCTTTGGAAACATTAATGAAAATTAAAATCTATTTTAAACAAAAATTTCTTTGGAATACTTTGCAATAGGTAGGTACAATTCTCTCTCTCTCTGAAATAAAAATATTTGCAGTTGTAAGTAATATTGGACTAGTACAGTACATCACCAGTCTCAAATAAGCACACAATGAAGTGCCTTTCCCCAAGCTTGTACTAAAAGTATTCTTGTAGGAAAATACAAAACCTGAACATTCCAAACACTATTTTGGTGTTTATTATGTACAGTGTACTACTTACATTTAAACAGTACAGGTAATATGCTAATAGTTAATATAATCTCTTTAGAGGGAATTAATCTCTGAATGAAGAAAGTGAAAGCAAACTTAAAATTGGTAGCTCATATGCTAGAGATTTTAGTTTTCTTGGATCTATCTGAACCAAAAATGTATGTAAAGCTACATTAGCATTTGTGAATATATTTTACAATGAATGCTATTTTATGTGTTTACTGTCATTATGAATATTAATATTCCTCCTATAATTAGACAAAGCAATAGATTTTTTAAACATTTTTCACTATCAGTTTGAAATAAAGCAATATAGAGCAAGAATGAAACTGTAAATGCCTGATATTGCTAAAATCACTATTGTTTTTTTCAGTGTAAACTGCATTTACTGAAAAAAAAAAAAAAACACAGAAATTTTTAAAATTTACAGTTAAATGCAAATGTAATGGTCATTTTAGTTTTAAAATATATATTATTATTTTTAGTTCTAGTGGGACAAGTGAATTCAGTGACTTGTAATAGGTATGGAAATACAAGTTGGCTATTGTTAGTTACTTTCTCCTGGTTGAGTTAATATGCACATAATGAGGATGGTTAGTTTAAGAGCATGAATACTAATGAAATATAATGGCTGATATATACCTATTTTGTGACATTTGTAACAGACTTCCATGCTGCTTGCCACTTTGTAAAAGCATGACTTTCTGTGTACCATAATAATAGTTGCAGGATATAAAGTGCCATTATTTGATTAATCACTGTAAAAGCATTATAGATTTATCTATTAAGTACCTATAACTTTATAACTCATCTAGGAATCAGTATCTAAGCCATAGCACATTCAGTGATTTAGCTAGGAGCTATGTGACAATGAATAGCTTGTTTTTCATATAGCATATGCTCAGCTGAAAGATCATTTTAAAATAATAAAAAAAAAAACAAGCCTGTTGCTGATGAATAAAGTGCTGGACATTTTTCTATTGGTTTCATTGCTGATACTCCTGTTTTCAACTCCTTATGATCAACTGCTGGTTCCAAAATTCTGTGTGAAACTTTTTAAAAAATGAGACATAATATGAGATTGTATAATACATCAATTGAAAAAATAATAGTGTAATAATAGAATCTTAATATTTAAAGCTTAAGTTTTATAGACTTTCTGCATCCTGAAACCACACTATGTGAGTAGAGTTTTTCTGTTCTTGAATAGCTTGTTTACACATAAAAATTGCATTTTGTAAAAGCAGCAATGATATTATCTTCAATGAGGAAAAATTGCTATTCTACAAGGTTATATTAATGGTGAAATAATCCAGAAAATAAATCATAAATTGCTTAATGGATCAGTATTAATGTTTCTGAAAAATAATTTAAAAGGAATAAATTACTTCAAACTACAAAAGGAATCATATATTTATATTTCATAGAATGAAAAGATGATTTTGTTTGTAATACAACCAGTTTTTAAACTGCATTTATTGGTAATGAAAATTCTTATTAACATGTAGCTTAACGGCATGCATTCAATGGAATCAATACTTACTATAAGATTACATCGTGGTACATTTTATTACGCTATATAACAAATATTAGAACAAATATTAAAGGTTAAAATTTAGTTGAGTCGATTTTGTAACACTACATCACTTACTTTTTTTATTTCGGAAAACATGTTTCAGAAGCCATGTGCTTCCATTGTCAACTCCTTTGGTCGACTGCCGGCATTGCTTGCTGTGGTGGTTGTCTCTGTCCCTGGTGGACCACCACAGCAAGCAATGCCGGCAGTCGACCAAAGGAATTGACAATGGAAGCACATGGCTTCTGAAACATGTTTTCCGAAATAAAAAAGTAAGTGATGTAGTGTTACAAAATCGACTCAACTAAATTTTAATTGTTAAAACACATCACTGTCTCAAAGTCCACCATATATCAGGATAAATATTAAAGGACTACTCATATTAATGATACAATCAATTAAATCCCTCACTCTCAGAATTGATTATGTTATCACCTCTGAATATTACATTATGACAATATTAGGGAGCCACGCATTAATGAAACCATACACAAAATCAGTAGCCTATATATTTTTAAAAAAAATACAATTGCCTCAGTCACATGACTTTCTCTACTCACTCTTCTATAAACTAGGTATTCTTAAAAAATGTTATTCTTCTATTACTTTTTAATCAATATAAACTTTTATTGTACATTTACACATTTGTGGTGAATATATCTGAGGATTGGCTGATAAGTCCCGAGCCTCTCAATGAAAACAGCATTTAAAAAAAAATTTTTTTTTTGCTTTATTTCTCAACATAATCTCCAGAAAGGCTAATACATTTGTATATCACTGTTCTAATTTAATTAAACCATCTCTGTAGTGCGATTTATCAAGGTCCTCAAAATAGCTATTTATCGCATCAATGACCTCCTCGTTGCTGTGAAACCTTCGTCCTCCAAGAAATTTTTTGTGGTTTGGGAACAGTGGTAGTCACTGGGTGCTAGATCTGGCAAATAGGGTGGATGTTCAAGCAATTCCAACTTTAATTCACACATTTTTCCCATTCAATGACTGAACAATGGGCTGGAGCATTGTCGTGATGAAACAATTTTTTTTTTTCCTTCTTTTTTTTGCCAAATGAGGTCTTTTTCTTTTCACCTCATCATTCAAACGTTGCAGTAAGCTTGCGTAGTAGTCACCCTGATACTTTTACCCTTTTCTAGGTAACCAATAAAAATAATAATGAGTTTTAATCACATATTCAATAGAGATAGAACAGAGGATTGAAATTATGATTGTACTAAAATTTTAAGAAACAAGAGTTAACATGAAGAGGAAGCTGTTTGGTTATGAAAAAGATATGCTTGACAAGGGTTAATCTCCAGAACAAAGATGCAAAACTGACTCGTTCTACCCAATATAGACAGTGTTGTAAAGGTTTGTCTTGAAAAAAAAGATTTGAGCAATTGGAAAAATAACTGTCTATTTTGAGGGTTTCCATCCCCCCCCCCACACTGGAAAGTTTCAAATACATCGCTTGTATGCTGGCTGTATTTTGAAGACCTCTACTTTAAGCTATCTTATTCTTCAAATGTCTTGTTTCATATGTAGATTTAATATTAAAGTGAAATTATTTTTCCCAGTCTTCAAGATCCTGCACAATGTGCACAACCACTTTCATGTTTAACCTGACAAATGTTCAAATGAGGAAAGGTGGTCATGCAAAGATAAGATTACTGCTCTACTAAAACCGAGTAGGTAATGTCAGAAACAAATCAAAACTGGAATTCAATTATTTACTGATCAACAGGAGCTGGCAGGATCTTGAAGACTGACAAAAATAATTTCACTTTAATATTAATATCTACATATGAAACAAGACATTTGAAGAATATGATAGCTTAAAGTAGAGGTCTTCAAAATACAGCCAGCATATAAGCGAAAAATTTTAAGGGCTGTTTACAAGGTAAGCACTTTTAAAGAATGGTTTAAATGATAAAAGGATTTCTTTTTTAATGAACAAAGGAATGCACATTGCGCGGAACTTCCATTATTGTATTATTCACCTTTGAGTGCCTTCTGTACAATATTTTATAATATGCTATAAAATAATGCACAATAAATTGCACAAAATGTAGAAAACAATTAGCGTGTAAAGCATGTTTTTTAAAGTTACATGTGATTCTTCCCGCTAACTATTTAGACGACTGAAACCATAGATAACTATAAACGAATAGATGGTTAACTCAATGTTAAAAAAATCTGATGTGTTCCATTCACATGGCTTTCTCTACTTCTGAGTAACAAATTATTGTTAAAAAGCTTATTCTTCTATTTCCTTCATGCTAATCGAGAAAAAATTAGCAGAAATAGTCCTATTACTTGCTTCCTTGAAAGTAGAAGCAAAATATGGGAATATCATAGGTTAAAGTGAAGTCAAAAGCTGGTTACTAGGTGACTAAAGTTCCTTTGTTTGTATGGACACAAGTTAACAAATTCCTGTATGAGAAAAGTACCAGTTTTTCGAAGCTGAAACCAAAAACAAGGAATATCTCAAAAACGATCAACTCCTCGAAAAAAATTTGTGTAATATAAATTGTGTGTTTTAATGTGCTCTACATTTTTTGTGTGGTAAGTTTTTGTCCAATTCTTACGGTTTAGCAGTTATGCGAAATTCCTCCAGAATAAAGTAGTGTTCAGAGGCTATTCCAAGAAAATTCAAGATATAGATATTATTTGTCAGGTAAATATCTTTAATATATGATATTTTAGTCAAAATTGTTAGAGCCACTTTAGAGGAAATCAAAATTTTCGAAAAAAGTTCCATGTAAAGAGTTGTTGGGAGTGGGGGGATTTTCTTGAAAACCTTCCTGTCCCATCCTTGGAAGATACCAAACTTAAATACCAAGTTTGGTATTTAACGGTTTTTTCAGTTTTGAACTATGCAGTCCACAGACACACACGGACCTTTTTCCAAAAATACTTCTTTTGGATTCAGGGGGATCCAAAACATGTATTTCCGGTGAAATCTCGATATCAAATTTTTGAGTGCAATAAATACCTTCTCTATACACTATGTACATAGTACGTGTACAGAAAGTAAAATTGGACTCGCATTCCACTTCCGGCGATCAACGCGACTCCAAGTGTTCTCACGGCTGGGCACAGAAACTTGACCGACTACGGTAGCTCAATCACCAAAGTAGTGTCCTGTCCCACCCACTCACCAAATCATCCACTCCAGGATTTCGGCCAGTTTTCTCGAGTTTACAGCCAGATCAGAAATCTTTGGAGCGGTTCTAGCTTTTTCTCAAGAAATCTATGTACCACTCTAAACCTTCTGATCTGACTGCAGCCTCGAGAAAAACTTTATATACCGTTATTATTTCCTTGCTTACTTGAGAATTCTTGGTTTGTTTGCCGGTTGCCTTTTATTCTTATGTGTAAAATATATATACAACGGCCATCAGCGGTGACGAGAGCCTATTTAACAAATAGACATTCCTACGCATTCGTTGTTCTTTAAATGGAGAGTACGTGGAAGGAAAATTTACCAAAATAAATTACACTGTACTGTAATGATAAAACAATATATTTCGAAAGTTAATGAGCTTTATTTAATCATCCTAAGGTATTTTATGGACAATGCTCAGAAATCTGTGGTGCTAACCACAGATTTATACCTATTGTAATTGAATCTACTTCTGGTAATGGTTTCATATACTGAATTTCTAATTTGACAGAACTATACAATATTACTTTAAAGCTATGCATGACAAAAACCAAGGGAAAATCATAAAACTTTAGGAATTGGTTCTCTCCAAGGTGGTCCCAGGTTCGATTCCCGGCTGAGGCAGGCAATTTTCTTTAACCGGAATCATTCCCTATCCCCAGATTCTGAAAGTATATATGTGTGTTTTTGAAGAAAATGAAATGTTTAAAACATCCAATGTTAATGAACTTACAATAAAACAGTTGTTTCATAAGTTAAAGCCTCCGATATCACCATAGACGTTAAATGGGGCAACATAAAGAAAAATTCTTTAGGAATTACAGATATCATGTAAAATATAACAAGAAAGAAATATAAATTACCTGCTCACAGCACAATATTATTGAATGCTGTGGTTTCATAATTGTAGATATAATTGTCGCAAAAGTTAAAATAGGGCTGTTATTTCAGTATTGGCAGATGAGACAACAGATGTCACTATTCAGGAACAATTAACTCTTGTGTTCGATACTTATTCAAGGGAAACTATAATATTGTGGGAGACTCTTGGCTTTAATATATTTAATTATATGACTGTGAGGTACTTCCAGAGGTAATATAACTTTCCTTCAAGTGACTTAGGTACCTTTCTGCAATGACACATTCAATTTTGTTCTAATTTGTTGGTCTAAAGCTGAAGGAGGTCAAATATCAGATTGTTTGTCTCCCATGCTTATAGTCATTAATTCCACTACACGAACTTATAAATAGGTGCAAACAAAACAAACAAACAAAAAAACAGGTAACAAATATCAGAAATTATCCCAAAGATTATAATGACTTTCACTGTGGACTGCATGTATTGCATTCAGAGTGCTAGGAACACGCCTCTTATTTTCACGGTTCTGGTCACATAAGCACATAATTTGTACTAATTATTTCTCGCGATAGCTGCTAAATGGGCAAATTAATAAGAGGTTTCTTATAAACCGAAATAGGTTGCCAATTTTGTTTACAAATTTCCTTTACTTGTTTTTGCTTCTGCTATTTAGAAACTACAACCAAACACCTCACACATATTGACCATTATACTGGTTTAAAACTTACACTCTAAATTTACTGCTTCATTGAACATTTAACACCACAAAATCACTTAAATCAGTACCTTAATCCATGTATTAAAACATGTTCTTTTTCTTGTTATTTCTTCTGTTATTCGAGAAACCACAACCAAACACCACAGATGTATTGACCATTATACTGGTTTGAAACTTCACTCTAAATTTACTACTTAATTGACATTTAATACCACAAAATCACTTAAATAAGTACCCTAACCTATGTACTGAAACATTCCTTTTCTTTTTTCTTTTTTTTTTTTTTTTTTTCTGCTCTGTTAGAATCCACAACCAAACACCACACACGAATTCACCATTATACTGGTTTAAAACCTACAGTCCAAATGTGCTGCTTAATTGATATTTAACATCTCAAAATCTTATTTTGGGTTACTCATTTAACCTACAAAAGCAGTACTCATCTCAAAAGTATATGATCACAATATTTGAAAAAGACCAACTACAATGCATAAAGATAGGGAATTTCCGATTTAATATATCTATACCTGTGGTAGGCTTGTAATATGAATAATAAAGTTTAATCTAATTGTACCATAATTCACAATACTCATCGCTGAAAGCTAACACATGACACTTCGCTACACTCGCCCCTTCCGTAATAGGTCCTGTACTAGGATTTACGTAGTAAGACCAGGTATTATTCCGGAATTTCAGGTTTAAATATTGTGTGTTAATCTCTCAAGTTGGAAAATCAAAACTAACCTAACATAACCTAGCTAACTGTATGGCAAATTATGTCATTTGGACCTAATGGGCTACTTAGGCCGCGCCGTGGCCGAAGGTTAGAACACTCGCCTCTCACCTAGATCCTAAGCGACCGCGTGTGAGATTTGTGGTGAACAAAATGGCGCAGGGGCGGGTGTTCTCCGGTTTTCCCCATCGGGGAAATTTAAAAAAAAAAAAATAATAAATAAAATAAAACTGTCTAGCTGATAACATTTTCGAATGAATTTGGATTAAATATAAACGATTTACTTGGGTAAGGTTACAATGGAGAGCTGACATGGCAGGGAAGATTCGTGGCGTGCAATCGCGTATCCTTAAAGAACAACCATTAGCATTATATGCCCACTGTTCCAAACGCTACTTAAACTATGCTCTGTGAAAATCGCGCATTCTACAAGCTGCTGCAATTATTTTAAGCCCAATTGGTGAAATTTGCAATTTTGTTCGTGATTAACCCAAACGAGCAACAGCTTTAAGATGGGAGCAAAATTCCCTGAAGGGAAGGTGAAAAGCCCTTTTAAGAGACACTTTGGATAGAACGACATAACATTTTGGTGTTTCGAGAAATGCTCCCAGCAGTAGTAGATTTTCTTGATAATGTCATTTCTAATGCAGAAGGGAAGAAATTAACTTCCGGAAATAGTATGCTGTTTCCAATCACTCAATTTCAATTTATTGTGACTCTGGAAGTAGTTGTTGAACTAAGGAAGTATTAAGTAATAAACCATTCTACTACATTTCTTGATAAGTGAGAAGTAAACAGAACTTTGTAACAATAGTTAGTTGCAGAACTGGTAAGGAAAGTCATGTCAATGTAGCACACACACACACACGCACGCATTGCGCGCGCGCGGACATTTTTCTTAATATGTTTTTTCTACCTCCGTTTGAAAAGCAAACCATTAATTGTTACTTTTCTATTGCCATAGCTTCTGTTTATTTTCGTATAAAGTAAATAACACTCGTTATGTATTTTCATATAGCAACGTTATATAAAGCACTTTATAAATTACGTCATGATTCTTAAGAAAATATATTTTTAGTGTATTATTTCCCTCGAGTGGCGATTCGTGGTTAGTAATTTAGGTACACTGCTCCTTTTGTCATCGTTTTTCTTAGTCGTTATACGCGATCTCATTTTACGCGTTTAAAGTGATTTAAAATATCCTGACCTTAACACTGTATAGATGACATAAATAGATGCATCTATTTAAAACCATTTTTTTTTCATGTTTACCTTGAAATAGCCAATCATCACATTCACTTTAAGTTTTTTTTTTTTTTTTTTTTTTACTGATAATTAATGAGAACCAATTACTTGCGTAATGCGAGGGACACTGTATAAGTAAATTATTGTTTATTTTAGTGGTAGTACTTGCCAGTTTACTGGGATGCTAGCTCTAACCCACAAGATTTCTTCAGAAATAGTTCCATAACAGCTTGCCTGAAGTTTTCATGAACATTCTTACGAAGCGTACAAAGTAACTGTTTTTCTATGGACATCATTGACAGAGAGGATAATCTTTCTTTGCCCATTGTAGGCCTACAGTGAGATTTCACTCGATTTAAAGTGGAGAATTGCTGTTCAACAGAAGCTGCGCAGTTGCTAGTACAGTTAGAATTAGACAAGCTAATTTGTAAACTTCATAATGTTCACTGTTTCACCAATTGACTTTCCTTCAAAACCTTTATTTCCAGAAGAGTACACAACACTAAGATCATTTTTCAGACATACCAAATGAAAAGACGCTTTGTAATTCTTGAATTTTGAGGAATCAAGGAGAGCAAAGAAACGAAAACCTTCGTAGTCAGAAAAACTATTTTTATTTGATAGAGCACGTTATCTAAAAATGCATTGAATATCCTCCTGATCATAACTTCAGTAACTTCACTTGGTTCATTGTTCTTCCTTTTCTTTTGTGCATGTTAATTTATCACTTCCGTAGAAATGCTTCGCCAGATATTTTGGAACCCTTCTCTTCTTAGGTCTTCTGAAGTGTGTTTAGTCTGGATTACTTTTGAATGGCAATATCCATAGACTTGTCTTGTAATATGTTGAAGAGAATGTCGGTATGAGTAAATATTGCCGAAAATGTTTTGAGGAGGAAGACAGTATCCAACCGAGTCAAAAAATAAAGAAGAGCTTATGCTTTAACAAATATGTCAGATTCCCAATCAACATTGTTTTATGGTTCTGTCATGAATTCAAAGAATAAAATCAGTCCATCTCGTTGCTCTTGTACAGTGCTGACAATGCGTGAATTGAAGTTCTAGCATGCTGGAGCCGCTCTTGGTAACTTTTTATTCATAAAAGCACGCAAAGTTTCCGTTCTTTTAGTGGAATGAGAATAAAAAATAGGGAGCCCTGATAGAGTTCGAACAATTCTACATTTATCACTACATATCGCTGCCTGTTGCAGAACTAAATTCAGAATATGACAGTAACAGTGAACAAATAACGCCTGTGGAAATGCCACTTTCACTTTAGATTGCCGACCACCTTATCGACCAGTTATTACGGCCGCACCATAATATGTCTGAGTGACAAGTTTCATACATATATTAAATTCTTTAACGGTTGTAAGTACATGGTTGTGAAGTACCTCAGGAGATCTGTCTGCACTGACGTCCATGAATCTTTCTTGAACTTCCCCCGATTTGTCCACATAGCGTAAAATGTTAGAGAGTTGGAATTTGTTCACAATGTCTGAGCACTCGTCTAGAAGAATAGCCACAAAATTAGCGGATGCAAGTTCTTTTGATCTACAGTTAACCAAACACCCCTAACAGCTTCGATTAAATCATCCTGAATGGATGACGAAGTGCCCTGGAAAACTGCAGCTTTTTAAATTATCATTTAAAAGTTGATCATACGTACTGAGTAAATCCAATGTCTCTACGTAATTATCTCTGTTTACCATTTCATTATGCTTTGAAATCTGTAATGATTTCTGAGCATTTAGCTGCAGGTCCAGTCGCGTATTGCCAAACTTAAGGACTGAATGAACAAAATATGCGATTTTTTGTTTTTTCATCCTTACTTAATGAACCAGTTAGAGAAACTATATTGTTGAATCCTTCTTGAGAGCATGTGGTACTGCTTTTGTCGTTACTAAAAAGAAGACATGACCAACAATAGAGTTTGTTTAATTTGGGGCAACCAGATAATCATTTTTACCTAGAATGATTGCTAATCAGAAATGTCTGTTATACGCTCGTTTTCTTCTTGACATTTTGCAATCAGACCTGGTGGTTTAGAGTGGGCCTGCCGTTGTTTTTTATTTTAAGTTTTTCAGAAAATTCTAAATTCCGAAATCCGGTCTTTAACACATGTTCTACTATACAGACACAAAGAACCACTAGCTTCAGTTACACTTCACAACACCTTACAAGCAAAATAATTAATACAGACTAAAAACAATTGCCAATCTAAAATTTAGCGGTGCATTTCCACAGCTAACGGCTGGCAGCTAAGCTTCTTTCCCCTCGTCTCTCTAACGGAGAATTGGGAGTGCGTGTCATCGCGTCAACTTGCGATGGAGTAGATGAGCGCGCACAGCATTGCTGTTCTTGCCTAGCTAGGGGAGAATGTTGGGAGCATGGTTATCATTTTAACTTGCGGTGAGATAGATGAGCGCACACAATTTAACCGCACAAACTTGCGATTGTTTCATATTTAGCGTGATAACACACAACAATTCTGATTATTTTGCATGTTCATTGAGAGTCGTTTTGAACCCTCTCAAGTTTAGTACACCGGCGGTGTATGCGGTGTATAGGAGAATTCGTTACTGCTCGAGTACAATAGAAAACCTTGAAAAAAAGAAGACATTGCCAACTAATATCAGTTACTTTACCACTTGTCCGCAAAATTCAAGATCCCAGCATTCACTTGTCTCAAGCGCATAGTATGGCAGCTAACACAACGTATTTCATAGCCAAGGGAAAGCGTCTGATGTGTGTTTTACGAGCATCTTTCAGCGTGTTGTATCATTGATTGAAGATATAATCCGTTCGTCAAACACACAAAGAGCTAGCATCCCAACTGGAGATCCTTGCATGCAGTATCGCACAATAGTGTATAGTGTAGTCGTGAGTTCGAATCTCGCTTAAGGTGAATTACCCGAATAAGGTTTTTTCAGAGTTTTCCCTTATCCTAAGAAGACGAATGTCGAGTAACTTTAAGCTCCATGGACCCCGAGATCATTTGAGCATCAGTTCACCAATTTCATTCATCGTCCGATATGACCAAACCAGGTTAAAGGACGTTAAACTACAAACAAACAAACAAAAAGATATATATATATAATTTTCTATCTTGAGAAGAGTGAGGACATGTCAAATTTCAACCATGGGTGAAGATCGGGTCAATCAATTTGTGTTATTTTAAATTCGTCCTAACTTCGACGTTGAGCCTCAAGAAGTCGTCTAAATGTCATCAGCGACGCTTGCAGATAACCTACATCTAATGTAAGTTTTTTAATATTTCATTCTCTAAACTTTACGCACCAAAAGTTATTATGATGGCGATTATAGTGTATCTTCAATACAATAATAAAAATAATATATTGTTATACATAATCATGACATATACATCAACAGTATTGCTATAGTTTTTCTTGGTTAAATAAGTTATTCGCGGGATACAATTTGTGTTGTACATATTATGAGAGTTTCTTTGCCCCCCCACTTTTCCACCACTGACCTGCCCCAAACTTCAGCTACCTTGGCAAGAAAACGTACCGCTTGATGAAGAGGATCAACGAGAGCTGCCACGAGGAAGATAACAGGTATGACGATGCTGGTCGGAGAGACCAGAATGAAAGCGTGACCTATGAGCCGGCTAGCTACACTGTTGATCCCGTTGGCCGCTTAACAACACTTTGGTGCTTCGTAGCACATGGGATCGTGGGTTCGAGTCCCGCTTGGGCATGGATGTTATATGTTTATATATATATATATATATATATATATATATATATATATATATATATGTGTGTGTGTGTGTGTGTGTGTGTGTGTGTGTGTAAAAAGAAGACAACAAAAATTCAGTAATCATACAGCAAACAAAGTGAAAATATTAGGTAAATAAAAGTAGGGTATACAGCGCCGGAATCCCGACCAGACTCCGGAACTGTATTTTAAAAAGCAATAACAACACGTAACAAACACAGTAGGCAAACAAACAAAGGCGTTGTGCCATTATCGGCTATTTGAGTAGTCGATTCTCTGGAACATTTTGAATTGTGATTTCCATGACTATAGCTCGACAACTGGAACATTCGGAGCCTGGGCTACGGGAGTGTATAAGAAGGCCAATAAGTGCCGGTAATAGCTAAAAAGTCAGATTAGTGGGTGAAAAACAACTAGCGGCGTTGCCAATGGCAACGGTTTATTCCCACAGTATTAATTGGTACTTATAGTGACACTTGTAAAGAGAATGCCACATGAAAAGAAGTTGCACTGTGTGAATTTACATAGAACAATGTGGATAATGAACAAATTTGTGCATCCATGAAGAAACAGGTACAATTAATGAATCGCTTATTGAAAAGGCTTTTCAAAATGATCGGATTCTTAGATCTGGATAGTTTTCTGACCGACACTGAGAAAATGAACTCCTGGCAAAGAGAATGCATCACATGGAAGCAGAAACTACAGAAACATACTAGATAAAAAAATAAAGTAACTGTAATGATAAAAGGAAAGACATGAGAGGTATGAAATAAGAAGAGGGTTGTTAAAAATAAGAAAGAAATGCCTTCAACTCATTCATGCTGTAAAAGAAACTGTGTCACAAGTTAACAGAGATGATCAGCTCAACATTTTTAATTTATTTATTCCATTAGGAGACAGAAATTTTGCTGACCAAGTTTTAGCTGACAGGATTATTGTAGGTAACAGCATTAGAGAAAAGTTCGAGGAAGGAGTTTAGAGGTAAATAACAGGGAAATTTCAGTGAATTATGAAGTTCTGCTTAATGGTGATGTATTTGGAGTGTAGAAAACTTTCTTTCAAAACATCCATGGTGTGTCTAAATCTAAAATTGATTTGATAATTATAAAGACAAGGATTTCAGTGGATGGTGCTATAGGGAGAGATAATAGGGGTAAACTTAAGCCATGGAATAAACGTGAGTTGAAAAAAGATGTAGTTTTGAAACATATTGAAAGTTTCGCAAAATACGAAAGCCACTATTCTAGATGTCATTTCAGTAGGCCCTATCTGTCATTCCAATTGAACATAGACAAAATGCATGCACTGTATGTTCAACAGAGGGCTAGTGAAAATGAGAAACCCCTAATTATTCTTCATATGTGAAGATATTCAAAACTACTGGGTATAAAATCAAGCCGCCTGGTACTGATATATGCCAAAAAGTGACAAAATTTTGATAAGAGAAAAGTATGACTTAGAAAATGACAAAATGGAAATAATTTCAGAGAAAATTTACATCTAGATGCTGCAGAAACTGGTTACACATCAAAATCTGAAGACAAAAAAAAAAATCTGTTCTTGTAGATAGAAAACAGAGAATGTTTGTGTTCCACCGTCGGCAATGTCTACCTACTCCCAATTTAAGCAGTAACATTGTGTATTACAAAAGACAACAATGGACTTTCAATTTCACAGTGAGGGATATCAATGAAGATGCAAAGACATGTTTATTTGGCATGAAGGGATAGGAGGAAGAGAATCTGTTGAAATAACCTCGTTCTGATTAAACAATTTAAAATGTACCTGAACATGTTGAATCTGTGAATACACATTCTGACTCACGTGCTGGCCAAAATAAGAATGTAAATATTGCTACTGCACTATCATATGATGTAAGCGAGTGAAATTTGAAAATGATAGATAAAAAATTCCTTGAACCAGGAAATATCAGACTTGAGTGTGATGCAGACCACTCAAAAATTGAAAGAGCAAAGAAAGAGTCAACAATCGAAATCAGAATTCCCATAAATTGTTACAGTTGTGGTACCTGTCCGTGGGAAGAAAATTCGTTTTATGGGAAATGTATTAATTTTTATACATTTAATGTTTATAAAGGACCTCTACAACAATTAGGACAATTTCCTAAGATGACATAATATCATAATCGGGTCTTTCAAGTGAGTGCTTTAAAAAGCTAAATAGGTCAGTTGAAGGAGAAGATACATTGGCGGAACATAGAGTGGCTTAGATATAAAAAACGTATGGAATAATACATTACATGAATCTTTGCTTAGAGAGGAAGCATTCAAGACTATGGATCTGAGAAAAATAAAAGGAAAGTCGCCAAAAAACTTAATACTAAAGAATAAGTTTGATAAACCTTTGCCTATAAATCGAGCAATAAAAGCAGTCTCTTTCATTACTCCCACCAATAAATTCAGTATACTATACTTTCTATAACAGTCTGCATACAAACACTGCAGCTTCACAGATGGGAGACTTATCTGAATTGTCAGAGGAAGAGTCATAATATTCTTTCAACACTTTTAGGTGTTCAGCTTCTTTTATATGAACATCCAAATCACCTATTTATCCAAATTACTTATGGGCCCTTAAACATAACCACCATCCCTTGATATGAATAGTATTTCAACTTAATCTGATAAAAAATGGATTTTAAGTGGAATGGTTTCCTTATTATTCATAAAGGTAATAAATGTTTTTGGTGAAAATAAGCTATTTCCTTAAGATGTGGTCCTTTGTAGTATTGAAACATAAAATTTTTTACATTTCGTGTTGCTATATTATTCCAATAATAATTTTTGCCATATGGAGTGCACTTACTTCAAAATACGTTACATAATCCATAAATATTTATCTTTCAGCTTTCAGTTGTTGTAACTGTTATGTCCACAGATTGATTAACCTATTACACAATTAAAGTAGCTGTTAAAACACAATGTTGATTTTTACCTCACACTGAAGTGTGTTTGATTTCTAGTTTGCTCTTCTGAAAACTAGAAATTTTGTGCATATCTGCTTCTGTCAAATTGCAACATCATTCTAATTTCGCAATTTCTAGATATGTATAAGAATCAAATGAATTCTCCATTCATGGTGACTGTTCTATATCTGAAATGATTCAACACAATTCTGTCAATTATGTTTGTTGCTGGGCATTTAGTAAATTACCACACATTGACTTTCAAATGACAGTGTCCACTCATGAAACATCAGTGTTGCATGATAAAATTCATATTGACAAAAAAACTATGAGTACACTTCTGTGTTACTTCCAACTGATGAACTTAATTGTAGGTCAGCAGACATAAAAATGTGTGTATATTAATGTCTAGAACAGCATCTATTGGAAAGTGTGTATGTTTTGAAATCAATTTTTTTTTTTTTTTTTTTTAATGATTTATTGATCGATCAGCGCATGTGCGCTCTACAGATCATTGATTTTAGACATTATTTACATGCATGATACTGAATAACATTGAAATGAGGTAAGCCCCATAGGGCCCCTCATAAGTAGGTACATTTTTTTGTTTTTATTTTACAGAAAGTCTTGCTGTGAGAGCTGGTCCAGTGGTAGGCGACTCTTGATGCGAGTTGGATAGCTAGATTTTCTGCCAAGAGAATAGTGAATGGCTCCTGAGACGTCTTTTAGCTTGCTGTAAAACTGTTCGGCTTGTGAAGAAATTGACTGTTGAATGATGCTGGTTCCAGTTTCTCTATGTAGTTGACTATTTCTGACAAACCATGGTGCATTTGTTGAGATTCGCAATATTTTGTTTTGAAATGTCTGGATACGTTTGATTTCAGAAGGACTAGTTCTTCCCCAAACTGGACAAGCGTATAGTAGCAGTGGTCTTAATAGAGTCGTGTAAAGTAGTGTGCAGTTTTTTAGTTTGAGTGAAGATCTTTTGTTGAGGAGGGGGTAGAATTTTGCCAGTCTTGCTCGGGCTAGTTTAAGTTTGTTGCTTATATGTGGTTTCCATGTGAGTCGTCGATCCAGGAGTACACCGAGATATTTCACTTTTCTGTATTAGTTTTCCAGGGTATCTGTTTCGCTGGGAGCGTTACTGGTGGTGGATAGTTTTGTCTGCATAGTGTAAAGACCATTGCTTCACATTTTTGCTGGTTGAGCGAAATACGCCAGTTGTCTAGCCAGGGTATAATTAAGTTTAAGGCCTCTTGAAGGTGATTTCTGGCGGTGTGGATATCGCGATGTGTTGAGAAGATTGCAGTATCGTCCGCATACATAGCGATTTGAGCTGTAGGCGTTGCAGGCATATCAGAGGTGTACAGGTTGAACAGAACTGGTCCCAGGATAGATCCTTGAGAAACTCCGGCTGTTAGAGATCAAAATTGATTAAAAGAAATAATGTATCAGCAGATTGTCATCTATGTGAAGAATGTCAAGCAGTGTTTGTTAAGAAATCAGTAAATATTGATTTTAGCTGTTTTGTGAAACCCATTATCTATACTGTGAAATCTATACTACAAAAGAGAATATTGAAAAAAAAGTATTAATAGGAAGAAACATTTGTTGATTAATGAAATCCAAATTATCAAAGTGTTTGTAGTGCCAAAATAAAGCGAATCTGACTGTATTTATTAATGTAGTTTAAACACCCTTCATGCAATGCAAGCGTTCAATAAAAAAACATATAAATAAATAAATAAATAAATAAATAAATGTTATGTTTATAACTATAATGACGTTTTAACCCTCTTAAACCTTTCCAAAGATGGCAGCACGGTAACAGTAGGCATTCATTAGCATGCTAAAAGAGTGGAGTAAGCAGTATTTACTTACTGAATTTGTTTGCCTATACTCTTGCGAGGTGGTTGCCCAGCAATTGTACCCAAGTTGCGCAGGTCATGGCCTGCGAAACAATAGTATTCAGGTATGTCTCATCTGAATATTTTAAATTATGTTACATGTTATTAAAACATTTAATTTTTATTGATGTATAGAATCATCTAAACGGATGATATCTATGAAGTACTTTGACTTTCAGTAAGAACCTGATTCATAGATCTAAGAGACAGATATGCTCCTGCTTCCATTGCATTAACTATGACAATACTTGTCTTGCATGTTTTAATGTGAGCTTTTACAAAATTTTGTGGATAGAGATATAATAATACTGTTAATAATGTGCCTATATTATTATCGTATTATTATTATTATTACTATTATTATTATTATTATTATTATTATTATTATTATTATTATTATTATTATTATTATTATTATTTGAAAACAAAGGTAGGGAAATTTTATACAATGTAGGGATTTTAGATGTATGGGTGAGGGATATTTCACTGACTGTACACCGCAACCCTGAATGACAACATGACGACTAAAGTAAAGTTATGAATGCATGTGACAGGGTTAGTTTTAAATAATAATAAAAAATGGATTATCAGGATGAACAAAGTAATGAAATTGAAGCTTTAGACTCCATATACTGTGGTGATATAGAAAGTACGTGAAAGTTCTTTTTGCACATTATAGGGAAAGAAATATTTAGCATGCATGCTGGTTATTGTGATTAAAACTCAGATAAATATAGATTGTTCCACAGCTTTCTCTTTGCGATATTAATAATTTCCCCAAATAAGGGACTAATTAGAGCTAATGTTCATTTTCAGTAATAGCAACAGAGCCGAGATATAAATTTATAATTCCAATAAAATCGGAACAGTATGAGCCTGATACAGAAAATGGACTGACATGTAAGCTGAAGTTCACTTACACACCTAAGTACCCGGAGGAAATTCCTGAGGTAGAAATATGTGAACAAGAAAATTTTGAGAATATAGACGAAACGGCGTTAAAGGAACATATAGTGCAGCAAGTAAGTCTGAAAATAGAATTAAATGCTTTTTGACAGTATATTCTGTGATAGCTACATGTAACAAATTTTATTTATCTGAATTTTACAGGCAGAAGAAAATTTGGGTACAGTAATGGTCTTTACATTAGTTTCGTCTGCTCAAGAATGGTTGAATACCAAATGGGATGAAATAAGCAAAACTCGTGAGGAGCATGCCTTGAGAAAAGAAAAAGAAGCAGAAGAAGCTGAGAGGGTATGCCATTGTGCTTATACATTTATTAATTACATTCAGAATTTTCTTTTTGATGCATGGGGACCATTGCCATTCTATGACTGCCTTTGGGCTGAATCACAAGTAATCCTTTCCTTAACAATAATAAAAAAATGTCAGTTTCCTGTATATTTATATTGTCCACACTCCTGATCATCCATGTAAATTCAGCTTAAAATTTCTTGTGGTTTTTAGCTTCCTGCTCTGTTAAAACACTGTACATTTTTTGGTATCCTGTTTTCAACATTAGTTGTGGAAGACTACAGACTGCTAGAAAAGCATGTATCACCTTTAACAAATAATTTCCAACAATTTAACCCCAAATTTTCAACATAAAGCAAACAAATTCAATTCTTACAGTTTTAATAACTGCTGTAATTAATATTTTCTGCAATATTTATTCTGTTTTGACTAGGCTATAGGAGCTATGCAGAACATGATTCCTTCTAGCAGATTCTGTAAATTTGACCTTTTGATTTTCAAATAAATCAAAAAGCATATTGAAACTGACGGTAATTATTTACAAGTTGGGCCGCTAACTCTCTCCGCTGCGACTTATACCAGTTTTGCACTCTAATGGGACCGGAGTGGATAGAGGGGGATTAGGATACCAGTTTTGCACTCTAACGGGACCGGAGTGGATAGATAGAGGGGGATTAGGGGTGGGGAGATGGTTTAAAAAACTAATGTTGCTACCTGTTTATATACACACACTAACCTAAACGGATTGGAACCTAACCTTGCGCTAAATTTGAAATCCACGGGCTTTGAAATTGTCATCATAAATACAAAGTCAATCAATCGCACTTAGTTTCATTCGATTTTAGAGTGGCCAAAGTTCTGCATAATAAAATTCACTGAACAGCTGTATCTGCGTGAAACATACTTGTCATACATCAGCACAGCGTCTAGCGACATATGCCGGGTTGCACTGCACAACACTGTTCGCCTGCTGCCGACAATGAAACTCAGGTTTTAGGCACTTTAGTGTTTAGTATTATTATATATTTACATTGCAAAAGTACTACAAGACTTCTTTATTTATATTCTACTCCTTCTAGGCAGCATACTTCATAAATATTCACAAAAAAGGATCGATACGCGCACGTAATAAATTAGCGTTTAACTTAATTACGGAACTTTTCCGATAAAAAAATTGGTGAAAACGTAACAAGTATAAACCAAACTTACAGTCAAACCACAATTTGTTTAATTTCTAGAGGGGCCGAAGTTCTCTATAATAACCAAACTGACTATTTATTATGAAATTATGTGGGTCAATATATATAATAATGGCTCAGGTACATTTTCTTCTTCAAAACAGGGCTTTTTACAGTATTGAACTGTGGCTTAAGAGGTATTAAAATAAAATATTTACAATATTAGTTCATTTGATAAATGGTATATCAAATCTAATTCGCCTTTTTTTTCTCTCTCTCTCTCTCTCTTTTATTTTTATTACATTTAGTGCAGGCAGCAGTGAAGTAATTTGAGAGAATTTAACATACAAATGTTTTCCCCAATTTTCCATCAATTTTAAGGAACATCGCTCCAATAGACATAATAGACTGCTGTCTGATGAACAAAACATAGTTATGCAGAAGAGAATATTTTGGGCCTTGAATGCTGATAGTGATGTTGGGTCTACTGTTGCCTTCAATTCCTGATATTCTGAAGTGCTAATTCTATAATTTTTCTGTTCTTAGCGTTACCTTACGATTCACTGGAAAACACATGCACATGCATGCAACACCTTTTATGGATTCAGGAAACCTCAAAACATATATTTCCAGTGAAATTTTGACATAAAATTTTTTGATGGAATAGAATACCTTCTCCATCTACCATATACTTAGTATGCGGTAGAGAAAGTAAAAACTGTGATGTCTTTTGGTCACTCATTGTGATTTGAAGCTAATCGAAGCACATTAACAATTTAAATTTAAGTATCTTCAATTTGCACATGAAGTTTCAATACCATATTTTGTGCAGTTTGGCTAAAAATTCAACTTGTTCCATTTATTCTATAACAATTTCAACAAATGCAATGTTGATAGGTCATATTATGTAATGGTTGAATGAAAATGGGGGAAATGATTTTCAAAGGGGCCGCAAGTGCATAAAGCTTAAGAGTTACCTAGCAAGGTGGTGCCGTAGTAGCGTGTGTCTATCAGCAGAAGTCTTAGGTCCCACTACTCTGAAAGAAGTGAAACAGTACTTTATAATTAATTTAATAGCGTTCTAAAATAAATATAGAAGAAATATCATAATTTGCATTCTTAAAGTCATTTAAGATTATTTTTAAAGCAGGTTACTAGTTTTTTCTGAAAAAATAATAATACTCATTTAATAACGAATAAAATTCATTCCCTAACAAACAAATAGCTTAACCTATAAAACCACTTTATATTTACAAAGTGAATTATTTATATCTACAATGTTACATTTCTGGAGGTAAAGCAATTGTTTTGGATGGATTAAATTGAAGTTAGTTTTGGATCCCCATTGATATAGCTACGTTTGTTTTGAGCTAGACTCATCAGATTACCCAATCCTACTAACAGTAGATCATCATCCACATAAGCTATCAAAGTGCAGCCATAAGTGCTTCATGATGTCATCTTAGAGGATAATCCAAGCAGCCTCTTGTGATATTTGAGTTGTTTTAATATAGCATAGTGTCAGTACTGCCTTTCTTCTGAAAAGTAGTTTAAGATTTCTAGGGCATCTCATTTCTTTTAACTGTGACAAGGTTTTTGGCCACCAAGCGTTAGTAAATGCACCAGATATGTCCAAAGACTAACAGACCTTTTTCTCTTGTTGAAAAGTTTCTTTTATCCAGTCAACTGCAGTAAATGTAGCATCTTCTGTAGATCTTTCGGACATGAATCCAAATTGATTGTTGTTTAGAAACTTATTGCTGTATATGTGAAACATAATTCTGACAATTATGAATATTTTGAAAATTTTTCCCATAACTGGAATCAAGCTTATAAGTCAAAGCGTGAGTGTTTTTTTTTTTGGGGGGGGGGTTTGTTTTTTATTTTGGTATAATTTTTACAGCAACCATTTTCCATGCATTTAGGAAGACTCCAATTTGTAAACATTTATTCAATAGGTTCAAAAATAAAGTAGGTAGTTTAAAATGTATATTTTGGATCATCGTTTCCTAAGTGTGCTTAATTTTTTGTCTACCAGGATTTGTAATAGAGCAGGTATGAATCTTAGGCAAATGTGAATTACTTAACTTGTTGATATTTGTAGTTTATTACAATATTACCAATATCCATTCCTGTATAGCATTTAACAGAGCTGCTAACATTTTAATAGCAGCTTGTCCAAAATAGTCCAATTTTTGTTTTGTTTTAAACTTTCTTGTCAAATACATAGCACTATTTCTTACTAGATGTTCTGCTGCTTTTATTTTAGTGATAACAAGACTATGATCAGATAAAGTTTCAGTCTTAACAGACCAGCTGTCCATATTGGGTAGTAGTTGGGAATTTGTATACTAATGTCAATGAAATTTGAAAGATATCCTGTAATAAATGTAGAGGTTATGTCGTCATTCAAGATTTGCTAATTGTTTGTGCAGCAGAAATCAAAGAACTTTTCCCTTTTTGATCACTGAGATCAGCGCCCCAGGCTTGATGATGGGCATTTAAGTCTCTCACTGTTAGTAAGGGATAATTTTTCATATTTTGTTGTATTATATCTAAGTTTAATAAACTGTCAAAACTACAGTCAGAGTCCACATATGTAAATACTTAATACTGTACATATGTTTTTAATTTATTTTCAGCATTAATTATGCTATACAGAATTGAAATAAAATACATTTTAACTAAAAGTAACAAAGAACATTATAACTTGTGAGGTCAGCCACATGAGGCCCCTCTGGCACTAAACAGTCACAGATGATTTCATTCAGTGAGAGTCTTCTTTCTTGGAATCGCTTCCTGAAGAAAACAGCAAATCCTGTGGGAGACGACTCTTTATCCGAGGAGCTGTATCAGATTTTTGTCCCAACGAGAAGTGCACTACGCCAGGTACTAAGTGAAGATGCTGAAAAAACGTGCAAGCCTAAGATCGAATATGTGCAGAGATGGAACTGAGTCATGTTGTATCTGAGTGTTTCTGATACACCAAGGTGCATTCAATATAAGCCTAAACACTTTATTTTGAAATACTTGCAGACGATTAATTTTGTTTGTGGCTGCACCTCCCCAAATTGGACAAGCATAGATGAGTAAAGGACGAAGTAAAGATTTGTATAAAAGAGAACCACTTAAAATTTGCAAAGTAGATTTGCAGTTGAGAATGGGATACAATTTGCATAATCTGGAGTAGGCGAGATTTAATTTTGAATTAATGTGAGAGTTCCAGGTCAGTCGGCGATCAAAATGCAGGCCAAGATATTTGACAGTGTCATCAGCACATTTACAAGGTATGGGAATATTTTGTAAAGTGATAGGAGGGGGAACAGAGGGATGACGTAATGTTAAAATCATGGTTTCACATTTCTTGTGGTTCAAAGAAATCCTCCAGCTGTTAATCCAGAACACTAGCATATTAAGAGACGTCTGGAGTCTGTGAACAGTCGTATCAAGTTCATGGTGCGCTGTAAAAGTGGCAATATCGTCAGCGTACATGGCGCTGTTTACATATGAGTGTACAATCAGGTGAGCAGTGTTGTTCGTGATGATTGCTGCTGTAATTCTTTCTTCATTGTTACATGATGAAATTACACTGTATCTAGAATTATCTAAATAAATGAGAAAGATCTGTCTGTGTAACATCCATAACACCTTACATCTTGGAAATATAGATTTGCAAAAATTAATGAAATAGCCCTAGAATAAGTTAGTTACTAGTATATATTTTAGTAAAATGCATAAGGAAAAACTTTTTACATTTTTTGTTTCAATATTACACTTGATGTTCCTCCTCGGGTATTTTTGTTAAATATGTTATTTGCTTACCAGATGACATGAAGTTCATGAGGATGAAAGACATTAAGTTACGTCACAAACTTAGCTGTAATATTTGGAGGAAAACAGGTGTAACAATTTAGTCTTTCTTTAATTGAGAACATCTCTATAGTACCAGCCATTGATTTTAAACAAAGATTAAATCACTTAAAAATGTTTAATGCTGAATTTTAGTTTTAGAATCGTAAAATATATATTCTAGTGAACATAACCTGCTAAATGAAGTAAGAGTATCATGAAATTTACATTTTTATGCTGTCTCCTGTTTTATATGGAACTGCAGTTAGGTGTTTCTATTATATTTTTTGATGACTATTTACACACCTAGGTGTGATGCATGTTGCTCTTCTACTGATTATGTTCCCACCATCTACTATTCCTGTGGTTATGGCCATTAATCTTCTGCAAGATTACCTCTGCATTTTTTCGAGCTGAATCCAGCAACTTCATAATCCTGTCCATGCCTTGTTTTCCAAACTGTGTTGTTATGGTTGGGCCTGCATGCATCTGTACTAGGATATTGCTTGCCTGTATGATTGTCTTTTGTTATATTGTGGACTTTGCTTCTGATGACCTCCTCATTTTGCTTGGCATTACATTCTATGTCGTGTAGTATGTGGGTCTATTTGGATATTGTCTGCAATTTTTATGCCTCTGCATATTCCTCTCAGAATTCCTGCAAACAGCATACAGTGCACTGGGAACTCTTGGTGTTGCCTGCGTGGCCAGTCATTTAGATACTGCCAATACAGGCTTCTGGGCATATGGCACCTATTATACTGACAGGGAATTGTGCCTGGTATATCTGCCTTGTTCTAGAGTTTCTTTTGATTTCGGTGAGGTTAGGCTACATAGGGTAGGTGTGTGTGTAAATGAACTGGATTGAAATAAGGGGTAAAAATGTAGTTTCCAAAAGTTGGCTCTTCTTTCCAATGCAAAATGCAATCTTTCATTTGTGCTGTCTTGGAACATTTTCTTACCATCTCGTGTCACATGTTCAACGACAATGTTCACCACTCCCTCCAAATCTCACGTGGTTCTTCCCAAACAATGTGTGGTCACTTGAAAAACTGCTTGCACAAGATGTAAGCTGTTGTACCTCAGCTAATTCAAAAGTTTTGCACACTTTATGCTGCTTTTGGAAATACCAGTAAATTCTACTGTTAAACCGAGAAAATAAGCAAAAGTAAGCTACTTTTCACAAAACGTAGTATGCATTAGGAATAATTCTTTTCTCATCGCTGTTTTTAAAAGTTTCCTTGCTTATGTTTCACTACATCAATATTTACATGTTTTCACTATTACTTGTAGACTAGAAGCAGCCATTATAGATTAACTATTCAATGCATATGCATTTTTACATAAAGAATAAACAATCAGTAAATTTTGTTCCTTAATCATTCATACTATATTATTTAGACACCATTGCATAGTTTGATATGATATTTCTGTACTCTCTTGGCAATTTAAGAGGAACCATTTTGTGATGGAGAAAAGTGGTAAAACATTCAGTAATCAATCAGAACTGATGCAATATATTACTTTTGTTTTTATTACCAGTGAAGGGAGGGATGGATTAAGAATAAAGCTTTATAGACACACTGATTTAAGGAGCTCTGATAGATAGTGGTCATGAAACCACTTTCTAGCTGGGGGAAGCATGATGTTGGCTATATATTTTCTGCTAATATAAGCTGGAATTCTCTCCAATGCTTATGTGAATGTGAGGTTGGTTGATAGGCCAATGCCCACAAGGCTTAGTGCCACAGACTTAAATTAACTTTCAACTATACCTTGAACAGATGCTCATTTAAGTTCTTATACCTTCAGTATAAAGGGATTTGTCCAACTTCTCAAAATTAATTTATGAAATTTATATTGGCATCTAGGTAAATCTTTGTCCAGCAAGCAACTTCTTCAGGTTTGAGATGAAATAGATTATTTGGAGTTATATTTGGTGAAAATGGTGCATGTGAGAGCATTTCAAAGCACAAAAGTGTGCAGCATTGCATTTTCAGCTATTTAAATAAAGCATAAATGAATTTAAATCAGAACCAAAGAAATTTCACATATTAATATACATTTTAAAGAAGTTATCTAGTGCAATGAACTTTAATTCTTTGGTTAGGTTTGCTGTGTCCTTAATGCACCAAATGTGTAAATATGAAAAATATTATGACAGGTGATTTCCGAGCTAACATACTATTTGGTTGCAGAAACGATTTGAAGGCACACGGGTGACAGTAGAGTCATTTCTGGCATGGAAAGCAAAGTTTGACCTAGAATTTAATGGAAAGAAGACTCAAGAGAAAGAAGAAGGTGCAAAAAAGCTTACTGGACGTGAACTCTTCCTCACCGATAAGACTCTAAATGAGTCAGACCTCAAGTTCTTAGAAGATGGCAAGTATTTAGTATTATTGCATTTTTATGGATAATTAATATAGGTTTTTTTTTTCCCCCCCTTTTAATGTTCTAACTCAAACCTGTATATTCAAAAGAAAAAAACTGCAGGTAGTGTAAAAATTACAGGAATATCACACTATTGAGTATTGTATATATAATACTATCAACTGCTATTACAGTAAAAATAGTTGAAATAGCATAGTGTAGCATATTGACCTAGGAAAGATACATTTTATCAGATCTATGCACCATATATTGTGATGTATACTGCTAGTGAGAGGTAAGTTTACAAGGGGTTTTGCCCCTTTTCAATAAACATTAAACAAACAGAGTTGGCATATTGCCATAGGTCAGTGGTTAGAGCAACATACTATAGACCAGGATATCCATGGCTCAAATCCTGGCTATAGTATAGAATTTTTCAATCTGACTTTACTTAATCCAATTCCTGTCCTACACACAGCTTGTGTGGAAAAAACAATTAACACAAACATTACTCATTTTGAGCTACTTGCTTAGCTGATGAACAAGACCAATAGGTTAGCACAAAATTACAAGATTTTATAATTTATTATTCAATATTAACTATTTATCACAGATGGGAAATGGAAATAGTTTTATTTATGGACACTCTAACTGCTGTAGTTCTCAGCATCCCTTCTATACTGGGCATAAAGACTGCTTAATTTTGCACAGAGGTCTCTTTTATCAGACTTGAGGTTCTTTTACATGTCGTAAATCTACAACACGGTGCCAACAGCTTTACTTCCCTTCTGAAGGAAGCCATGCTAAAGGATTTTTACACCCAAAAAAATCCATCATCCTCCGCCGGTTTTGAACCCGCAATCTTGGGATCACAGATGGTTATATACCTTCAGTAGAGATGAAGGACCCCAGGGTAGAAGTTGCAACTTTGATGTGCCATTACTACACATTACTTTTCCAGTCCTATACACAAAATCCTTCCTCCAGATTGACCTCTTCAACCAAGGAAGCAAAAACTCTAGCTAACCATGCTATTCATCACTGAGGGATAGTCAGGCAAGCAGTACAAATAACAAAACTCTTAATAGCTAATCCACTGACTATTCACACATTGAAGCCCAGGCGTTTCTTTAGTTGAAGAGCCAAGAAACCCAGGGTTTTTACGCCTACTTTGAGTTATTATTTACAGTACATCAATCAAATCTGCCAAAAAGTATTGGGACAATCTAAAAGTATGGTATTCAAGGATTTCTCAACAAGTAAGAAAATAGTCATAACTTCCATATTAATATTTTATTTTAAATTTGCATCAAATATCAGCTTGAAAAAATCTGTGTAAAGCTGCTTACACTCCATTTATTGAAAGTTCAAAAAAATGTACCTCGGAATCAGAATTTTTCAGAGCTTCATTCGTATACTGAATTTCAGCTTCAGTTCACTGAAGTCGAAAATGCAGCATTTTAACTCTTAAGAACACAAAACGTAATAAATAGATCACCACCTTCAAGGAAAATGGCGGGACTACCCGCGAGCAACCAATATTACTAACTCTCCTAAATTTCCTAATAGTTGACTAAAGTAAGGACAGATGGTAACGCAAATCAGACAACCAAAGGATAACTGATATATGTTCTTTGCTGCATGGCCCAAGACTGAGTTAAGGTAATAGAATTGCATTAAAAGCATTAGAAAAATACCTGCCCGAGCTATACTCGGGCATGGGCCTCATGAACATTTCGCACGGCCCGAGCTATACTTGCGCTTCAATGTGTTGATACTTATCAAGAAGACAGTAACTCTATTTGTAACATCTTACTTGCAACACATCTTGATCCAAGTCAGAGTTCATATTGACAACTAGAATCTTCAAAGAATAGAAGAATAATGCTCAAAACATCTGTAGCATGACTTTCACAAAAGAAATCAGATAAAGATTATGAAACTTTACAGAATCTACTCAGATGTCCATTAACTAAATAGAAAATATGTCCTTACAACATGTACAATAATAAGAGTATAGCACTTCCACACTATTTGCACATTAGTGCAAGTTGTATATTATTATGCACATTATTACCCATTGTAATAGTCTTCAACTTTAGCATTTATTAGACTCCTCTAAAATAGAGTTGGTTTTACCCATGTCAATGCCAGGAACCAAAATTTTGCACATATGTACATACACCTGGCATAATAATAGTAGTAGTAATAATAATAATAATAATGTCTATTTAATCATAGACACAATACAATATGTTTCAAGCATTGTCAAGTTACAAGTAGGATAAAAATAGCAGAATTTAAATAATCGATCTTAAAATTCATATCATAATAATAGCATCAATGTGATGCACCAAGTCAAAATATAAAACTATTAAAATTACAGTTCATCTATACAGTATAAATATTTTCCTACTAGGTATTTACCTAATTTTGTTTTAAAGTTTGATTTTAAATTTTGATTTTCTCAAAACTGGCTGTAACGATTTTGATTAAAATCTCTTATATTTAAGATATTTACATGCCAAATACAATGTATATCTTGAATTTTCTAGGAATAGCCTCTGAAGACAACTTTATTCTAGATGAATTTTACAGAATTTTTCATAACTACTAAACCATAAGAGATGGACATAAACTTACCACACAAAAAATGTAGAGCACGTTAATACACACAATTTATGTTATGTACATTTTTTTGATACAGTTAATCTTTTATTAGATATTCCTTGTTTTTGGTTTCAGCTTTAAAAAACTTATACTTTTCTCATACAGGAATTTGTCAACTCCTGTACATACAAACAAAGGAACTTCAATCACATAGCAACCAGCTTAAGACTATTTCTGTTAATTTTTTCTCAATTAGCATGAAGTAAGTAGAAAATAAGCTTTTTAACAATAATTTGTTGCAGAGATGTAAAGAAAGTCGTGTGAATGGAACACATGAGATTTTTTTCTATATCTTCAAAATCATGATTTTGAGATCTGTAATTATGTAGCATAAGTCACTACTTTCGAAATATTCTAAACACATAAGTTCAGCATAGATTGCTTCGTGCATGTTGAGTTTAAGTAAGATGGTGTTTCAATTTAAAAATGCGATTTTTAGCATTTAAATTAATTATGGATATAATGACAGTGTTACCGTAATGATGCATAATTTAATGTGATAACAATAAACATATCATTAAGAAAATTAATGGTGTGTTAACAGAGCAGTTAGTGAACAGAATGTAATATTTCATGAATCAATACCTATCTTTTCTGTTTTAGGTGGAGATTCAATCAAGGTGGATGAATCATTGTTTCAAGATCTGGAAGAACTGGAACTGGATGGTGATGAAACAGATGAAGATTGTTCTTAGCTGTTTTAAATTTTAAAAACACTAAGGTGATAAAGTTAATTATGTACATAAAATGGGGGGTGGGGGGAACAGCAGATTACAACCAGTCTGATTCTTCTATTACACAGAATTGTGTCTGAGTCTAAAGATCACTCAGGCAAATGGAAAGGAGTTGCTAACACTATATGTATATAGCTATTGGAATGATTGCGCTATGTGACCTATGGAAGTGTGAAGTGTTGTCTCTTTTTGATGCCATTAAAATGTTACATATAATTGAAACTGTTGTTTATATTTTTATCCAAGCATGGGGATGGGAGGGTAAAAGGTGTAGCAAAAGCTCTTAATGTTGCGAATGAAATTAAAGCTCACATGTTAAAAGGGTGCCAAGAAAATACTTCACTAGGAAACATATGGTATTTCATCATTATTAACTTGACAGGCATTTGAATTAAGACAATAAGGAACTTCTGATACTTTAGCAGAAAAGTAAAAGGGCTGCATACAAATAACTTGTCAGCTGCCTAGCTGTACTCTGAATTGACCCTCTTGTAATGGTATTTGTTGTTCTTACACACATGCCTTGTGTGTAACTTACACTTAATTCATTTATTTGACAAGGAGTCCATTAATTACATTAAACAACTTACTTGGGATTTTTGCCGGAACATGTTTCAAGGGACTAGTTTCCTTCATTTTCAACCGGACTTTGACTAATTCCTTGTGAAGCTGGCATTGCTGTGAGTGCCGTCTGCTCTGGTGGTGGTTCAATGAACTTGCTAAACACATCCTTCTGTGGGACGTCAAAATTGTAAACCTTATTTATATTTTTACTTTCTCTACATGTACTATGTACATAGTGTATAGAGAAGGTATTGTAATGCACCCAAAAATGTGATAACTAGGTTTCACCAGAAATACATGCTTTGAGACCCCCTGAATCAAAAAAAAACTTTTTAGAAAAATGTTCGTGTGTGTGGGCAGCATAGCTCAAAAAAAAAAAAGACCATTAAAACCCATACTTAGTATTTAGGTTTGGTATCTTCCAAGGAAGGTTTTCAAGAAAATCCACCCACCCCCAACTACCCTTCACATAGAACTTTTTTCGAAAATTTTGATTTTCTCAAAAATGGCTCTAACGATTTTGATTAAAATGTCATATATTAAAGATACTTACACGACAAATAAAATGTATATCTTGAATTTTCTGGGAATAGCCTCTGAAGACTACTTTATTCTGAATGAATTTTATGTAATTTCGCATAACTGCTAAACAGTAAGAGATGGACAAAAACTTACCACACAAAAAATGTAGAGCACATTAAAACACACAATTTATGTTATTTGCATTTTTTTCATAGAGTTGATCGTATTTGAGATATTCCTTGTGTTTGGTTTCAGCTTTAAAATCTTATGCGTATCTCATATAGGAATTTGTGAACTCCTGTCCATACAAACAAAGGAACTTCAGTCACATAGCAACCAGCTTTTGACTATCACTTTAACCTATGGTACTCCCTTATTTCACTTCTACTTACAAGAAAGCAAGTAATAAGACTATTTCTGCTATTTTTTTCTCGATTAGCATGAAGTAAATAGAAGCATAAGCTTTTTAACAATAATTTGTTGCAGAGCTGTAGAGAAAGTCATGTGAATGGAACACATCAGATTTTTTTACAATGAAGATGTGTTCCCATGTGGCCAGCTCTTGTTTTCTGGCTATTTGTTTTAGAAGTTTTGGTTCTGAATTTATATTGTGGTGTTTTGTCCAAAAGTGGGTGGCAATTGCTGATTTTTCCAATTGTTTTTTATTTATATTAAGTGTTGTTTAGTGTAATTAATCAACTCCTTGTCAAATAAATGAACATAACAACAGTGACTTAATTGTTTATTTAACAAGTGTATAATCTTGAAGCTTATGACATCTATTGTATGATGTGGTGCAGTGATACAGAAAAAGAATGTTTAGTGAAGATGGATGGTATTCCACAAGAAAGTATTCACCACCAGATGTAGCAAATTGTTACTGATTACTAAAATATTGAGGATTTATATGAAAGAGCATACGAGAAAGTTTTTACTGATAGTTGTGCGGCAGAGACATGTGAAAATGAAGTTCAGATTATAAAACAAGTAAAAATATGCAAGTCATGAGTTAAATTAATAAATCTCAATTACTGTAGCAGCTGCTACATGTCAATAACATTTTCAAATGTGACATATTGCAGATTTAATATCTATTAAATTTCATTTTTATTTTCTCTACATGTTCTATGAACATAGTGTATAAAGAAGTTATTGCACTCCACCAAAAAATTTGATACTGAGATTTCACCGTAAATATATGTTTTAGGGTCCCCTGTATCCAAAAAAAGTATTTTCAGAAAAAAAAAGTCATTGTGTGTGTGTCCATGTGTCTGTGGACACGATAACTCAAAAATGAGAAGTTGGTAAAATACCAAACTTGGTATTTAAGTTTATATCTTCCAGGGATGCGACACAAAGATTTTGAGAAAAATCCCCCCACCCCAAACTACCCTTTATATGGAACTTTTTTCGAAAATTTTGATTTTCTGAAAAATGGCTCTAACATATTGATTAAGATATTGTATATTAAAGATATTTACCTCACAATTAAAATGTCTATCTTGAATTTTCTGGGAATAGCCGCTGAAGACTACTTTATTCTGGACAAATTTTACGGAATTTTGCATAACTGCTAAACCGTAAGAAATGGAAAAAAACTTACCACACAAAAAATGTAGAACACTTTAAAACATACAATTTATATCATAGGCGTTTTTTTTATGGAGTTGATCATTTTGGAGATATTCCTTGTTTTTTGTTTCAGCTTTAAAAAATTATACATTTCTCACACAGGACTGTGTCAACTCCTGTCCAAACTAACAAAGGAACTTTATTTACATAGCAACCAGCTTTTGACTATCACTTTAACTTATGGTACTCCCTTATTTTGCTTCTACTTACAAGGAAGCAAGTAATAAGACTATTTCTGCTATTTTTACTTTCTCTACACGTACAATGTACATAGTGTATAGAGAAGGTATTGTATTGCACCCAAAAATTTGATACCGAGATTTCACCAGAAATACATGTTTTGGGTCCCCCTGAATCCAAAAAAAGATTCCTGTGTGTGTACTTGGTATTTAAGTTTGGTATCTTCCAAGAATGCGACATGAAGATTTTCAAGAAAATCCCCCTGTCCCCAACTACCCTTTACATGAAACTTTTTTCGAAAATGTTTATTTTCTTAAAAATGGCTCCTACGATTTTGATTAAAATATTGTATATTAAAGATATTTACCTGACAAATAAAATGAATATCTTGAATTTTCTGGAAATATCCTCTAAAGACTACTTTATTCTGGATGAATTTCACAAAATTTTGCATAACTGCTAAACCGGAAGAGATGGGCAAAAACTTAACACAAAAAAAAGTAGAGCACATTAAGACACACAATTTGTTATAGACATTTTTTTCGTGGAGTTGATCATTTTTGACATATTTCTTGTTTTTGGTTTCAGCTACGAAAAACTTATACTTTTCTCATACAGGAATTTCTCAACTCCTGTCCATGCAAACAAAGGAACTTCAATCACATAGCAACCAGCTTTTGATTATTAGTTTAGCCTATGGTACTCCCTTATTTCTCTGCTGCTTACAAGGAAGCAAGTAATAAGACTATTTCTGCTAATTTTTTCTCGTTTAGCATGAAGTAAATAGAAGCATAAGCTTTTTGACAATAATTTGTTGCAGAGATGTAGAGAAAGTCATGTGAATGGAACACATCAGATTTTTAAAACAATATTAAATTTATAAAAGAAGGTTCAAAAATTACTCCTTTTTGTTATGTTGAAACTTGTGTGGTTAATGCTTAACTTCAATTGGTAAGAAAATTTCTCAGTTCTGGATTTCTCAATTTCTATAAAGGAATGTCACATGAAAGAAAAGTTTTGCATTAATCCGCACAATATTCAGAACTTTTTGAAACCAGAGTATGTGAAGAGGAAGCTCCTTCAATTAAAAGAACGTATGTAGAAGTTGTACCTGAAGCAGCCATTCTATGCTTTGTACCTGCTAAATGTTGATCCGTATTTACTGATTTCACTTATTTTTACTTTCTCTAGCACCATATGTACAATGTACGTAGGGATAGAGAAGTATTGTATTCCACCCAAAAATTTTATGTCAAGATTTCACCAGAAATACATGTATTAGGAATCCCTGAATGCAACAAAAAAAAAAAAAAAAAAAAAAGTATTTTCAGAAACAGGTCCGTGTGTGTGTCTGTTTGTGGATTGCATAGCTCAAAAACGAAAAGAAAGTTAAATAACAAACTTGGTATTTAGGTTTGGTATCTTCCAAGGATGCGACACGTAAGATTTTCAAGAAAATCCCCCCCCCCCACCCATGACCAACCTTTACTTGGAAAAATTTCGAAAATATTGTTTTTCTTAAAAATGATTAAAATACCACATACTAAAGATATTTCTATCACAAATAAAATGTATATCTTGAATTTTCTGGTAATAGCTTCTAAAAAAGACCTGTTTATTCTGGATGAATTTTGCTTAATTTGGCATAACAAGTAAAATCTAAAAGATAGACAAAAATTCACTGTACAAAAAAATGTAGATTTTATTAAAATACACAAGTAACATATACATTGTTTTGTGGAGCTTACCGTTTTCCAGGTATTCCCTATTATTAGTTTCAATTGTGAAGTACTCATACTTTTCTGTGACGGCAGTGTCCATTTTTCTTTTGTTCTACTCCTGGCCAAGCAAAGCACTTGCAATGACAATCTCATAATGACAGCTTTAAAACATTTGACAATCATTTTAGTCTAGTGCATTCTCTTAGATCCATTCTACTTATAAGGAACTAAGTAATAAAATTCTGCTATTGTTTTTCTCAATTAGCATGGCGTTGAAAGAAGAATTATCATTCATAAGAAGTTTGTTTGTAGAGTAGCTAGAGAAAGTCATGTGAGTGTAACACATCAGATTTTTTTACAATAAGTCTTCTATCACCTGATGCCACTAAAGTTGGCAAATGTTGTTGCAAATGAGAACGAATACTTGAATTTACTTTCAGCTTATATCTCCAATCACTTCACTCAAGATACTGCTACTCTATAAATGCACTGTTTTAAACAAAACAAGGGCAATGACTGAAGACTATTGTATATTGAGGGAGTCCCCTTTCAGATGGCAAGCAACACATGCAGTGAGCCTTATGCATTTTCATAGTATGACAATGACCAATTTTTGTAATTAAATTTTAAAATTATAACAAAGAAAAATAAGTTATGTATTTTTTAAAAAAAATTAATTAAAACATTTATGTACATAAAAATATGTATTTTTATGTGAAATAGAATTTTGTTTAAAAATTGAAGTATGCCATTCAGAATTTCTAGCTTAGTTACAGTCTTTACCTATAAGCAAAATAGCTATATAAAAATATATGTTTTGAAATCCCTGAATCAAAAAAAAAAAACATTTTTTGAAAAATGTCCTTGTGTGTGTGTGTGTGGGCAGCATAGTTTAAAAATGAAAAGTTTAAGAACTTAAACTTGGTATTTAAATTCAGTATCTTCCAAGGATGTGACACGAAGATATTGAAGAAAATCCCTCTACCCCCAACTACCCTTTATATGTAAAAATTTTCGAGAATTTTTATTTTCTCAATCTAACAATTTTTATTAAAATATTGCACATTAAGATATTTACATGACAAATAAAATGTATATCTGGAATTTTCTAAGAATAGCCTCTGAAGACATGTTTATTCTGGATGAATTTTATGGAATTTTGCATAACTGGTAAACCGTAAGAGATAGACAAAAACTTCCTATATAGAAAATGTAGAAGTCGTTAAAACACACAATCTATGTTATTTACATATTTTTTGTGGAGTTGATCATTTTTGAGACATTCCTTGTTATTGGTTTCAGTTTACACTTTTCTCATATGAGGATTTGTGATCTCCTGTCTATACAAACAAAGGAATTTCAATCACATAGCAACCAGCTTTTGACTGTCACCTTAGTCTATGGAACTCCCTTATTTCTCTTCTACTTACATGGAAGCTAGTAATAACTTAAGCACCATTTCTGCTAATTTTTTCTCGATTAGCATGAAGTAAATAGAAGAATAAACTTTTTAACAATAATTTGTTGCAGAGATGTACAGAAAGTCATGGGAATGAAACACATCAGATTTTTTTAGAAAAAGATCTGTGAGAATGTGAAATTCCATATGTTTAAGATATTAATAGGCATCTTGAATTTTCTGGAAATAGCCTATGAAGTCCTCTTCATTCTGCATGACTCTTGCATCCCTGGTAAAATGTAACAAATAGACAGAAAAAGAGAAGCTGTTATTAGTTTTAATATCTGCTGGTCAAGCAAAAACAATGGAATTTTAGATCCACACATATTCATTGACTATCACTATCACTTAATCCTATAGTGTTCACCTAATTCTATTGTTTTTACAGGAAATATGTAATAAAATTAACAGTATTTCAGCAGATGTAGGTAAAGGAATAAGTTTAAGATAAGTTTGCTGAAGAATGGGTAGAGAAAGTTGTGTGAATGTACCTTGAATTTTTATTCTTTTTACATTTTAAGTGAACTGATTTTCTTCCTTTCTCTGAAAGCTCAATCATTCTTTGTTCAAATTAAGTTTGAGTGTGCATTGTCAACCAATTGCGCACATGTTCCTCAACGTCTTCAATGGTTTCAAAGTGTTCACCTCCCTCTAAGCAAGTCTTTGATGGCGCAAACAAAAAATATCTGGGGGGGGGGCAAATTTGGAACCTTAGGGAGTTTGCTCAAGGGTTTTTTATTGTATGTCCTCCAATGTGTGTCTTGTTAAACTTGCAGTGTGAGGGATGACATTCTGATAGGCATATGGCATCTTATGTTTTCGTAGGCAGATTTTGCTGACCTTAACAATTGGCAATAGTAAACTGCATTCACCACACATTAATCGTGAAGTAAACCAAGTAAAACTCCTTTGTAGTAAAAAAAGAAACTGTCATGAGAACTTTTCCAGCTGAGGCATTTTTTGGCCTTCACTGGACAGGTTTTAACCTTTCTTTGCCGCTCCTTGATCACCATTTTGGATTCCAGAGTGAAATTATGGACCCATGTCTTATATGCAAAATATGTAAAATAATAGTCTTATATGTAAAATAATTCTCCCCTTCTTCTGAAATTGATTCAGAAGCCTCTCATAAGTCCCCAACCTGACCTGATTTTGCTGCTCAGTAAACAACTTCAGAACCCATTGAGCATTAATTTTTTTTAATCCAACTGTTTGTCCATCTATGGGCTACCAAAAATACACAAGGAAGAGACACCTCTGAGACCAATAGTGAGCGCCATTGGCTCACCAACACATTCTCTAGCCAGATTCCTAGCTGGAAAACTACAGACTCTAGTGGGGAAAACAAACAGCTTCGTTCGAGACTCTGCACACTTTGTACAAATAATAAGAAAATTTCCCTTTGAACACAACCATATTCTCATCAGCTTCAATGTGCAATTAAGGACTCTCTAAGAATCATCACAGACAAACTCGACAGCAATGGGTTTCCTGAAGACTGGCTGGATCTGGTGGAGCACTACCTAACATCCACCTACTTCAGATACAGAGGAGAGCTCTTCAAACAGAAGGAGGGAGCAGCAATGGGCTGTTCTCTCTCACCCATTGTCGCAAATCTATTCATGGAAAACTTTGAAAATACAGCAATAGACACAATCTCAAACCAGTACTCTGGCTAAGATATATGGACGATACTTTTGTAGTATGGCCACATGGCAGAGACACCATAGTCAGATTTCTCCAACATCTTAATAGCCTCCATCCCAGCATACAATGTACAATGGAAATAGAAAAGACTGGAATACTACCAATTTTAGACGTCTTGGTACAATGAGATGAAACGATCAAGACTGTACACTGCTCAGTCTTCTGAAAACCCACTCACACCAGCAGATATTTAGATGCGTCTTCTCACCAACCACCCGCCATAAAACGAGGAATGATATACGCACTATTCCTCCGTGCCATTCACATATGCGATCCAGAGCTCGTCAGAGAGGAAATGACACACCTGAACAGCAATCTCAGGGCTAATGGTTACGCACACAAATAAACACGGGGAATACAAAGGAACACCAACCGAAGAAAGGATGACGATCAGGGCTCTGGAAAAAAACAACAAAACCTTACATCCGAGGCGTCACGGACAGGATTTCCAACGTCCTTAAAAGCTACGGCATCAGAACGCGCTACAACTCTACAAGAGAGCTCAGATCGTTCCTATGACCAGCCAGATACCAGTAACCCGCTCCTAAACCCAGGCATATATAGAATTAGATGCGACTGTGGGCGGGAACTTGCCATTAGAGTACATTTCTAACGCTAGTCTCAAGCCCAGATAAAAGAGGAGAGACGCCTAACCTCCCATGCTGGTTATCTTCATATAAAAACAAATATGTATGTATGTATGTATTTATTTCTCTGCAAGTGGGTATCACCCGGTGGCAGAGTTATATATGTATACAAGATGTATAAACTATAAATCACAGCTGCCAGTTTATGGCTTTGTAAGCTAGATATAATAGTTATTTACAACAAATATGAAAACATTAATTTTTCTCTCAATTCAGATTAATTAATTTCATAATTAGAATCACCAACCAATTTAACATTTGTATTTACAACAATATAAATTCACAAGCATTTCATTTAAGGAATATTTACAAAAAGTGTCCAACATTAATATCAAGATTTTTCCTAAATTTCTTCAGAGACAGAGGACAACCCCGAAAGGCTGCTCCAGGCAATTCATTCCAGTCTTTTGTGGTTCTATTAACAAAGGAGAACTTTCCCACATCAGTTTTGTATCTTCTACCCTTAATTTTGAAAGGATGATCGTTTCGTGCATAGTAAGTTGGGTTTTCCAGTTTGTCAGTAACGTCCTCCCATGCGTTTAAGCCAACGTAAGCCTAACTTTCAACGGCTCCCATTTTATCTCCTCAGCGTTTGTAGGCCCAAAATATTTACCCCTTTTTATGAATTTTATAGCCCTTCTCTGGATCTTTTCTAACGAATCAATTTGATTTACTCTATACGGGTCCCAACAAATTACTCCAAATTCCATGACCGGCCGCACTAAGGACTTGTACGCGATTTCCCTGGACTTTGCAATCCCCTTTTTTAAAATCCTCATTAGGAAGTGCAGTGTTTTCCACGCTTTCTTAGATACAGAATTTTCCTGCTCGTTCCATCCAGCGTTACTCGCCAAGTAAACTCCCAAGTATTTGCAGTGTCCACCTGTGGAATTTTTTCCCCACCCATGTGATAGTTTTGCAGAATTTTTTCCCTAGATCTATTAAATGCAATTTACTTACTTTTGCCAGCATTAATTTTCATTTATTTGCAGCAGCCCAATCACTCATTTCATTTAGAGCAGTCTCATCTTCAACATTTCTAATTTTATAAATAAAAGCTGAAAATACTAACAATAACTCAGAAAATATGACAAACCATCACCAGTAACGGCAACAACAACAACAAAAGTTCAAGATCGTTACTCTAGAGAAATATATCTTAATTAACAGCAAAGAAACTGTAAAAACAACAAAAGACGAATAAAACACGAAGAAACATAATGTTCACTAAACAATAAACACTTCGGCAATAAAGGATTAGGCCATTATTTTAGTGCTGCCTTCGAAAAAGAGACAGACAAAAAGATAAATAAAACCATGAATAAACGAAAAGTTAGGTTATGTTAGATCTACAATCTAAGAATGTAAACCATGCAAACATTCCCCTCGCTTCGTATGTAAGCATGCTGAAGTTTGCAAAAAGGATATGATATGACTCTTAAAGGACTACAAAAATGCTTAAATAGAATATAGAAATTTGCAGAAAGAATTTAAACTAGGACAAAATACTGGGTAGGCTATAAAAGCGATCAAACCATCTAGGAATATATATGAAAATGCTATAAAAAATGCAGAAAATTGCAGAAACGGCATAAGATGTCACCAGTTACTATCAAAAATAAGAAAATGGTTAACAAGGCAGCATGAAAAGGACAGTGCCCCAAATAAGCTTAAAGTGTTACTAAATGTACTAGAATGGCGTCAGTATATATTTCCCTCTGACACAAACTCAATAAAGAGTTCCCAAATAATATACATTCAAAGTGGACTGAAATACCTATTACCTAAGGGCTTAACACTATTCTAGAGTTCTGAATACCTTCAAAAATTGGTAAACTATCTCTAAGGAGGCATAAGACACTACAAAACATTGTAAACTGCTGAAAAAGACATCAAATGGTCTTTAAATGACTGAAAAATAATTAAAACTGTTAAAAAAACACTATAGGACACTGTAAAATATATGCAAAACGTCTGAAAAGGGCTAAAATATATGTTTTAGAGCTCTATATGCACTCAAAATGGCTCGAAGTGAATGGAAAAGAAATAAAATGTCTGATGAGTACATTGAAACTATCTAGCTCGGAGTTCTAAACTCTCCTCAAATGGCATGGCTTGACATTAAAAGCATTCTAAACAGCAGTAGCAACACTAAAAGCACCTAAAAATGCATGTAAAAGCACTACGATCACTGAAAAATAGCCCCAATAAATGTCACCATTTACTATCAAAAAAGTCGCCCTCCGTGGTGTAATGGTTACCATGCTGACTTCAGTTATATCCAAGGTCGCGGGTTCAAACCCGGCGGAGGACGATGGATTTTTTCGGGTGTAAAAATCTTTAGCATGGCTTCCTTCGGAAGGGAAGTAAAGCCTTGGTTCCGTGACGTAGATTTACGGCACGTAAAAGAACCTCAAGCCTAATAGAGAGGCCTCTGAGCAAAATTAAGCGATCTTTCACGCCCAATTTAGAATGAGACGCTGAGAACCACAGCAGTTAAAGAGCGTCCATAAATAATACGCCATTTCCATTTTTTTTACTATCAAAAAAAAAAAAAAAAAAAAAAAAAAAAAGGTCTACAAGGCAGCATGAAAAGGACATTGCCCCAAATAAGCTTATAGTTTAATATGAGATCATTCTAAAGATTTGAGAATGGGCGTGCTAAAATATTAAAATTTTAGATCTGATAATTGCATTTCTTTCAAAATATCCTCCATTGCCTCGAACTTTGAAACTATTTTTCAAATGCTGAACTCCATTCTTCTTTGGAGAGAGTGCAATTATATTCTGCGTAACCAGTTACTTCGTCTTTAATGTTTTTCATTTGTGTTTATTTACATAGGCAAATAAAAATATAATTCTAGTTGAATTTGTGTTGGGGTTAATGTAAATTAATTTAAATCAGAACCAAGAAAAATTACAAGAAAATATTAATATACTAGCATACAAAGTCAAATCGTTGACCTTGAATGTTTTCTTTTATTTTTGGGAGGAAAGAACACTTCTTCCCCACACTTGCATACACTTCTCGTTCGCTTCACTTTTGTTGGAGAATCTTCTCCTGAGAAGACCCAGTAATTTAAATGAGTTTTATTTATGGACGCTCTTCAACGCTGCGGTTGTTATCGTCCCATTGTTTATTATTCCGAAGCCTCTTTATCAGGCTTGAGGTTTATTTACCTGCCTGAAATCTACAAGGGACCAACGGTTTTACTGTACCTCCGAAGGAAGCCATGCTAAGGATTTTTATACCCGAAAAAATCCACCGCTCTCCGCCGTTTTTGAACCCGTGATCTTTTGGAAACAGCTTCACATGTTACCCCTAGACCACGGAGGACTCTGGATCATACTGGTAAATCCAGTTTTTGTTACGTGTTACAATGTTAAATATGTCTTTGTGTCTTCCTCCATTGAATTTTTATTTTCTCTACGCGTATCTACAATGTACATAGCGTATAGATAAGGTATTGCATTCCACCAAACAATTTCATACCCAGATTTCACCAGAAATACACATTTTGGGACTTCTTGAATCCAAAAAAAACATTTCTAGAAAAGGGGCCGTGCGCGAGCGCGCGCGCGGGTGTGTGTGTGTGTGTGTGTGTGTGTGTGTGTGTGTGTCTTTGGACAGCATAGCTCAAAAACGAAAGGTCCGTTAAATACCAAACTTGGTATTTAAGATGCGACACGAAGATTTTCAAGCCATTTTTTGTGTGTTAAGTTTTTGGCCATCTCTTACGGTTTAGCAGTTATGCAAAATTCCGTGAAATTCATCCAGAATAAACTACTCTTCAGATGATATTCCCAGAAAATTCAAGATAAACATTTTATTTGTCAGGTAACTATCTTTAATATACGATATTTTAATCAAAATCGTTAGAGCCATTTTTAAGAAAATCAAAATTTTTGAAAAAAGTTCCATGTAAAGGGTAGTTGAGGGTGGGGGGATATTCTTGAAAATCTTCGTGTCAAATCCTTGGAAAATACCAAACTTAAATAACAAGTTTGGTAATCAACGGTCTTTTCGTTTTCGAGCTATGTTGTCCACAGGCTCACAGGCATGCGCGCGCGGACCTTTTTCCAATTTTTTTTTTTTTTTTTTTTTTTTGCATTCAGGGGGACCCAAAAGATGTATTTCCGGTGAAATCTCGGTATCGAATTGTTGGGTGCAATACAATACCTTCTCTAATCACTATGTACATAGTACGTGTAGAGAAAGCAATATGCATGAGGTAAATAAGGCAACAAAGCCTGTTTTTAGAGACCAATTAAAGCTGAGAAATAAACATATTATGTAGAAATAGCCTGCGATAAGCTAATTGCTCAGTGGATAAAGAATACATCATAAGAATATTCTATTATAACAAGGATCGGTAACGAATCGAGAGAAGCATTTAGTGCTTGTGACACTTCCGCGCATGGTCGCTTGCGCGCAGTCAAGCAGTCCGGACTTGACTCGTAGGATTAATGTGCTCTCCCAAGATTGAGTACTCGAATGCATTTATTTGAAAGTTTCAACAATAAATATAAAGCCATTACCTAGTGATATTCAGATTAGTGGTGAAAGGTAAATAGTTGTAATTCTTATGGTGTCATCTCAGAAGACTTCTCGTATTTGTATGGAAATTATCCAGGAAAAAAAAGTGATGTGTTCCATTTACATGACTTTCTCTATATATTCTGCAAATAAACTATTCCCACAAAAGACAATTCGTTCATATTACCAGGTATGCTTTTATTACTTTCTCTACACGTACTATGTACATAGTGTATAGAGAAGGTTTTGTAATGCACCCAAAAATTCGATACCGAGATTTCACCGGAAATACATGTTTTGGGTCCCCCCTGAATCCAAAAAAAGGCAGTTTTACAAAAAGGTCCGTGTGGGTGTGTGTGTGTCTTTCTCTGTGGACAGCATAGTTCTATTTTTAAGTCTACCCCGTGTTACATACCCCAGTCATTCTTTCTTCTCCCCCTCAGTGAGAGTCAGACTCGTGTTCTACATGGACGAGCAAAACCGGCGCATCAAAGGACTTTTCAGAGGTATGTACACGCCCGTTTATTAAGTATTTCACTGGTGCTGATCCACACCAACTCCGAGGTAGACAAAATGAACGGCGACATATTGGCGCACAATGGACAGCGACAAATTACCTGTAAAACAGTAACTGTAATATACAGCATAGTATACTGCTGCATCGAGCCACGTACAGGTGCCTATGCAGGTCGGTCTCTACTTGGTAGGTGTGCAACTGGTATGCGCATGTGTCCCGCTGTCGGTCCCAAAGATACTATCCCTAGATATGACCAACCAGGTTAAAGGACGTTAAGCTAAAAAACAAAAAAACAAAACAAAAGTAAACACTTTGTAGCTATGTGATTATCAGTGAAATTCACTTCTCTATCCAATGCCAGGAGTGAAACTAAGTAGATATGAATGACAAAAATTATAGATTTCAATGAAATTACATTTTTTGTGTAGTCAATTTTTGGCTATATTTTAAGGTTTAATAGCTAAGCAAAAACCATTCAGAATGAAGAGGACTTCAGGGAATATTCCCAAGAAATTCCGGTTAGTTTGGCATGTAAATATCTTTAATCAAAACCGTTAGAGCCATATTTTAGAAACTCCAAATTTTCAAAAAATGTTCCATGTAAAAGTAGTTTAGGATGGGGGGATTTTACTATCGCATCCTTGGAAGATACTAAACTTAAAACACGCGGAACTTTTTCTAAAAATCCCCTATTTTGGGGATCCCAAAATACGTATTTTCCGGTGAAATCCCGGTATCGAATTTTGGGTGGAATACATTAGGAATACAATACTGCTCTACCTCTTTGTACATTGTACATACGTGCTAGAGAAAGTAATAAAGAGGAAGCCTTCGAGAGTTCACAATACTTGCCGAGATCATTTGGCAGGATCAATGAAAAATGCTTTCAACAACACATCAAAATCGCCAAAGTATGACAGCTAGCATGTATTTCTATTCATCCACTATCATTCACTTACCCACCCATTTTTAAATAATTAAAATGCATATAATATTGAGCTGGCGCAACTTTCTCTACACGTACTATGTACATAGTGTATAGAGAGGTACTGCATTCCACCCAAAAATTCGATACCGAGATTTCAACGGAAATACATGTTTTGGGTCCCCCTGAATCCCAAAAAAAAAAAAAAAACATTTTAAAAAAAAAGGTCCGTGTGTGTGTCTGTGGACAGCATAGTTCAAAAACGAAAAGACCATTGAATATCAAACTTAGTATTTAAGTTTGTTTTCTTCCAAGGATGCGACACGAAGATTTTCAAGAAAATCCCCCCACCCCAACTATACCCTTTACATGGAACTTTTTTCGAAATTTTTGATTTTCTCAAAAATGGTTCAAACGATTTTGATTAAAATAAATATATATGGACAAATGAAATGTATATCTTGAATTTTCTGGGAATAGCTTCTGAAGACTACTTTATCCTGGATGAATTTTACGGAATTTTGCATAACTGCTAAACCGTAAGAGATGGACAAAACTTTACCACACAAAAAATGTAGAGCACGTTAAAACACACAGTTTATGTAATATACATTTTTTTTTTCGTGGAGTTGGTCGTTTTTGAGATATTGTTTGTTATTGGTTTCAGCTTTGAAAAACTTATACTTTTGTCATACACGAATTTGTCAACTCGTGTTCATACAAACATAGTCACCAGCTTTTGACTATCACCTTAACCTATGGTGCTCCATTATTTCGCTTCTACTTACAAGGAAGCAAGTAATAAGACTGTTTCTGCTATTTTTTTCTCGATTAGCATGAAGTAAATAGAAGAATAAGTTTTTTTAACAATAATTTGTTTCAGAGATGTAGAGAAACTCATGTGAATGGAAAACATCAGAATTTTTTTTTTTTTTTTTTTTTTTTTTTTCATATTATTGCTTTTAAAAGCTATTAAACAAGTACAAAAAACGCACTTCCCGTTAAGGGTAAAACACTGCTTCCGATTTTTTTTTCGCCACATGAAATCTTGATCTCCAGTGCAGTCCTGCGCGCAGATACTTGCAGCCCTGGTCAGCTCTGAGTTCATTAAGACATCTGAGCAAGACAGGTCTAAAGCAACCACTACAACTTAACTTTTACATTCTCTACACCCCCGTCGCTGAATCCTTGCACTTGACAGTTAGGAGTTAAGTTAGTACATCCACAGAAAACAGATGAAAAGCTTTACCCGTTTCACTTTCTGAACCAATCACAAAGCAGCATTCCGGTCGGTCAGAGAACGGAAACGGATCTAGTTGCCGCACCGTTGCAATATCTAGCTATTTCCAACTACGTGCTCAGTTTGTGAACTCCTAACACGTGCGTTGAGCTGTTCTGTACAAGATACGTATTATTCTTTGTTATTTATATTTGTTTTTATTGTTATTGGTGTTTGTTTGTAAGTTAGGGAATATAACAAGACTTTCACAGTTATACAGGTATATAGACTTTTGCGGGAAGGTGTGGCGAGGGTGGCTTCAACGAAGAAGTGAATCATGTGCACAAAATAATACGAAAAGTACAGGAATTAGACGGAATCATCAGTGAATGTGAACCACTAATGATATGTCTTGGTAACGACGATGACGATGTTGATGACGATGATCCTTCTGAGAATGACGACGACGGAAACTTGGATGGAATTGAGCATTAAAATTCTAAAATGGTGAAAATCACTTTGTTATACCTTTCTCTCATTGCAACAAGCTATTTTGCATTTTTGTTCAATATTGTCGTAAATACTTATCTATGCTATATACGTTATAATATCATTGTTATTTTCAATTAACATCAATAATAACGTATTAGTTTCATTATTCACGGAATTCATTTACTATGTACACTGTTTATATTCGTCTATACACACGATAGAGACATTTGTAATCAGCTGTTGTTGTTTACTAGTTACTCTGGCAACGCCGCAAAGGCAGCATAGCCAATCGAACTGTCAAGTGCAAGGATTCAGTGGCGGGGCTATACATACCTACTACGGTACGTATATAAGAAGGTATTCTACTCCTTCCAGAAAATCTATACCGAGATTTCGCCGGAAATACGTGTTTTAGAGTCCCCTGTATCGTAGAAAAACATTTTTGAAAAATCTCCGTGTGTTAATGTGTCTGTGAAAACGATAACGCAAAAATGAAAAGTTGGTAAAATACCAAACTTGGTATTTACGTTTAGCATCTTCCAAGAATACAACAAGCAGATTTTGAGGAAACAATTTTGATTAGATTAGCATATATTAAAGATGTTTATACATCAAATAAAATGTATTTTTTTAATTTTCTGGAAATAGCATCTGAAGAGCTCTTCATCCTGGAGAACTTTGCTGAATTTTGCATAACTGTGTACCGTAAAAGACAGACAAAACGTGCTACACACAAAAAATGTACATTTCGTTAAAAACACAATTTATGTCATATGCATTTTTTTCGTGGAGTTGAGCTTTTTTGGTAATTTGTTCCACAGATACACAGAAGGTCATATGAATGGAACACACCAGATTTTTTCACACCACTCTATGGGAGAGAAAGCTAAGATACAGTATTTTTGTTTTCCATATATTTTGACTACTATAAAAAATCTAATGTGTTCCATTTACATGATTTTATATACATCTTTGTAACAAATTATTTTTGAAAAGTTTATTCTTCTATTTATTTCATCATAATCTAGAAATATTAGCAGAAATCGTCTTATTACTTAGTTCCTTACAAGAAGCGGCGAAATAAGGGATTGCACTATGCTAAAGGATAATCAAATCTTTTAAAAGCCGGTTGCTATGTCATTCAAATCCATTTCTTTGCATGGGCAGGAGTTAACAAATTCCCACATGAGAAAAGTTTTAAATATTTTTAAACTGAAATCAATAAAAGGAATAGGTATCTTGGAAATGACATAAACTGTATGTTAGGCCGCGTCGTGGCCGAGTGGTTAGACCACTCGCATTTCACCTTTCGATTCCAAGCGACCGCATATGAGATTTGTGGTGGACAAAGCGGTGCAGAGCGGATTTCCTCCGGATTTTCCAATTTCCCCCGCCATCGCATTCCACCGGTGCTCCATCTTCATTCCAGATACCACCAGTGTCTTCGCCTGCGGTGCCACAAGTAGTAAAAGTAAATACTACAGCAATAAAACATAACGAGATCTACATTTTTTGTGTAGAAAGCCTTGTCTATCGCTTACGAAAAATCTCAGCAAAATTCAGAGCCCTTCCTAGGTTATTTTAAGAAAATTAAAAACATAAATTATATTTGTCATGTAAATATCTTAAATATACCTACTAATTTTTAATCAAAATCGTTAGAGCTATTTTTAAGAAAATCAGAATTTTCGATTTTTTTCCTCAAAATCTTCGTGTCCTATTCTAAACTCCAATACCAAGTTTGGTATTTTACTGACTTTTAATTTTTGCGCTATCATGTTCACAGACGCGGATCTTTATCTAAACATCTGACGTGTTTCATTCATATGACTTTCTCTAGCTGCTCCGCAAAAAAAAAAAAGCCCTCTTATTCAAAAGGTACTTCCTTGTAAGTAGAAGGGAAATAAAGGAACGCACAGCCTAAGGCGCTGTTTAAATCCTTTAAAAGCCGGTTGCCATGTGATTGAAAATCCATTTCTTTGCATGGGCAGGAGTTTACAAATTCCTGTATGAGAAAAGTTTTAAACTGAACTCAATACAAGGAATATCTCGGAAGTAGTCAAACACACGAAAAAATATATATGACATAAACTGTATGTTTTAACGAGATCTACATTTTTTGTGTAGCAAGTTTTTGCTGTCTCTTACAGTTTACCAATTACGCAAAACCAGAGCTCTTCAAAGATTATTCCCAGAAAATTGAAAATGTAAATGTCATTTGTCATGTAAATATCTTTAATATACCTGCTGAATTTTAATCAACATCATTAGAGTATATTTTGAAAAAATCAGAATTTTCGAAATTTTTTTCCATGTAAAGGGTAGTTTCCGGTGGGGGTATTCTCTTCAAGATCTTCGTGTCGCATTCTAAACTCCAATCCAAGTTTGGTATTTTACCGACTTTTCGTTTTTGCGATATCGTGTTCACAGACACACGGATTTTTTTCTAAAAATCTGGCGTGTTCCATTCATAAGGCCTTCTCTAGCTGCTGCGCAAACAAAATTTAATTCAAAAGCATAATCTTTTAGGTAAGTACATCATGTTAATCGAGATAAATATAAGCAGAATTAGACTTATTTACTTTCTTCCTTGTAAGCAGAAAGGAAATGTACAGCTAAAGCAATAGTCAAGTTCTTTAAAAGCCAGTCGCTGTGTGAAACATTTGATTTTTTTTTTTAATTATTGTTTCATTTATAACATCTAAGGTCATATCGGGGGCTTTGTACTTGAAATAACTCGTTTTCTGTAGCTTCTTTTACATTTGATTTAAATAATTTTATTTTCCTAAACACACGCACACCCGGGTGAAGTCAGCTCGCTGACCACTCGACCACGAAGGCAGTCCATTTGAAATTGTTTGTTTTAATGAGATCTACATTTTTTGTGAAGAAGGTTTTTGATTATCTCTCACGGTTTGTCAGTTACACAAAGGTCATCCAGAATGAAGAGGTCTTCAGAGGCTATTCCCAGAAATTTTAAGATATAGATACCTACATTTCGTTTGTCATAAAAATATCTGAAACATAAAGTATTTTAATCAGAATCATTCGAGACATTTTTAAAAAAAAAAAAAAATTTTCGAAAAATGTTCCATGTAAAGGGTAGTTGGGGGTGGGAGGATTTTATTGAGAATCTTCGTGTTGCATCCTTGGAAGATACAAGCGACTTTTCGTTTTTGGACTATGCTGCCCAAAGACACACACACACACAGATATGTTTCTAAAAATGCTTTTTTGGACTCAAAGGACCTCAAAACATGTTTCCGGTGAAATCTCTGAATCGAATTTTTGGCTGGAATGCCAATAGTAGTGTAGAGAAAGTAAAATTATTTTTTTTTAAATTCAGGGGCCTCAAGAATGTATTTCCAGCGAAATCTCGGTATCGAATTTGGTATCGAGATTTCACCAGAAATCGTGTTTTAAGAACCCCTGAATCCAAAACAAGCAGTTTTAGAAACATGTCCGGGTGTGTGAGGTCTATCTGTCCGTCTGTGTGTGCGTGTGTGTCTGAGTGCAGCATAGCTCATTTGGTAGGTATCTTCCGGGGACGCGACAGGAAGTTTTTCAAGAAAATCCCCAACCTCATTGTTGATTTTCTCAACAATGGCTCTAACGACTTTTATTAAAATGTCATGTGCTTAGAATATTAATCATGACAAACGAAATGTACGTATATCTTACATTTTCTGGGAATAGCCTCTGAAGACTTCTTCATTCTGGATGAGTTTTGTGTGACTAGTAAACCGTTAGAGATGGACAAAAACGTATTACATAATCATGTAGCTCTCATCAATATCCTTTTTGTAGAGTTAACCGTTTTGGAGATATTCCGAGTTATTGGTTTCAGTTTAAACTTTTCTCAAACGGGAGACGCCTTTCTTTTTCGTTTCTCTTTAAACTACTCCTAACAAGCAAAGGGTACCGAATTTCAATTGTTTCAGTTGGCGACCGGCTTTTAAAAGATCTGATTATCGCTTTAGTCTGTGCATTCCCTTAATTCCCCTTATACTTACAAGAAACAAGCAATAAGATCAATTCTGGCATTGTTTGTCTATTAGTAGATAAAAATTTATTTGTGGAACAGTTAGAGAAAGTCATGTGAATGGAATATATTAGATTATTTTTTTATGCAGGCTACCCTTAAACGTGTATTTTCGGTGAAATCTGCGTATGGATGTTTTGGGTAGAGTGCAATTATCTTCTCCACTTATGAGATAGGAAGAAAAAAATCTGATGTGTTCCATTCACATGACTTTCTCTACAACTCTGCAATAAATTATTGTTAAAAAGCTTATGCTTCTATTTACTACATGCTAATCGAGAAAAATTAGCAGAAATAGTCTTATTACTAACTTCCTTGTAAGTAGAAGCGAAATAAGCGAGTACCATAGGTTAAAGTGATAGTCAAAAGCTGGTTGCTATGTGACTGAAGTTCCTTTGTCTGTATGGACACGAGTTCACAAAGTCCTGTATGAGAAAAGTATGTTTTTTTATAGCTGAAACCAAAAACAAGGAATAGCTCAAAAACAATCAATTCCACGAAAAAAATGTATATAACATAAATTGTGTGTTTTAAAGTGCTCTACATTTGTTGTGTGGTAAGTTTTTGTCCATCTCTTATGGTTTAGCAGTTATGCAAAATTTCGTAAAATTGACCCAGAATAAAGTAGTCTTCAGAGTCTATTCCCAGAAAGTTCAAAATATACATTTTATTTGTCAGGTAAATATTTTAATATACGATATTTTAATCAAAATCGTTACAGCCATTTTTTTAGAAAATCAAAAATTTCGAAAAAAGTTCCATGTAAAGGCTAGTTACGGGTGGGGAGGATTCTTCTCAAAATCTTCCTGTCGCATCCCTGGAAGATACTAAACTTAAGTACCAAGTCTGGTATTTTACCGACTTTTCGTTTTTGAGTTATCGTGTTTACAGGCACACGGACACACACGGACCTTTTTCTGAAAATACTTCTTTTGGGGACCCTAAAACATATATTTCCGGTGAAATCTCAGTATCGATTTTTTGGTGGAGTGCAATACCTTCTTTATACATTATGTACATAGTACGTATAGAGGAAGTAATAACAATTTCAGCTTAACCTTGATGTCAATGCAACAATGGCCCGTTATAATTATCGATCCAATCGAACCAATAATAGTAGAGATCTCGGAAATTGCACATAACACAAACAGTTTTATTGAGCAAATTGTGAGTTTGCGTGATGTTTTGTTTTTTTATTTTACTTATTTATTTGTTTACTTGTTTATTGTAGAGCCTACTTACGTTTTTGTCTATCGGTTTTTGTTTACCAGTTATACAAGATTGTATAAAATTCCTTTCGAAACTATACTGGCTAATCCCAACAAACTTTAAGATATACATTTTATTTGTTATAAACGTGGTGTTTAACATGCTATATATTAATTCAAAATCTTCTCGGGCTTCTAGCCAGGTAATAACTTGGCTTGACACCAACGTTTCGAAGAAGTGCATCTTCCTCGTCTTCAGGGTGAACTGCAGTTCACCCTGAAGACGAGGAAGATGCACTTCTTCGAAACGTTGGTGTCAAGCCAAGTTATTACCTGGCTAGAAGCCCGAGAAGATTTTGAATTAACACGTCGCCAGGAAAGCTATAGTTCTTATGCTATATATTATTCAAAATCGTTTGACTCCTTGCAGGGAAGTAAACAAATTCGTAAAATATTCCATCTAGAAGGTAGTTTGAGATTGAAAAGGATTTCCAGGAAGCTTTCGTGTCTGACCTATTAAACTTAATTACCAAGATGGAGTTTGGCTGATTATTCGTTTGGGATTTTACTAATCACAGACACACAGTCACACACATGCACCATTTTCTAAAACAACGTCTTTATATTTTTATTCTGGAAGTCTCAAAACGTGTATTTCCTGTGAAATTTCGATATCGAATTTTTGGATGGAATGCAAGAAATACTACCTTTTCTATGCATCTGCGTGTAGGAGAGAAATAAATCTGATGTGTACCATTCACATGACTTTCTCTATATCCCTGCAACAAATTATTCTTAAAAATCTTATACTTCTATTTACTTCATGCTAATCAGTAAAACATTGGCATAAGTAGAGGTGAAATAAGGGAGTACCATAGGCTAAAGTGATAATCAAAAGCTGGTTGCTATGTGACTGAAGTTCCTTTGTTTGTATGGACAGCAGTTGACAAATTCCTGTATGAGAAAAATATAAGTTTTTCATAGCAGAAACCAAAAAAAAGGAATGTCTCAAAAACGACCAACTCCACGAAAAAAATGTATATAACATAAAGTGTGTGTTTTAACGTCCTCTACATTTTTTGTGTAGTAAGTTTTTGTCCATCTCTTATGGTTTAGCAGTTATTCAAAATTACGTAAAATTCATACAGAATAAACTACTCTTCAGAAGCTATTCCTAGAAAATTCAAGATATACATTTTATTTTTCACGTAAATGTCTTTAATATATGATATTTTAATCAAAACCGTTAAAGCCATTTTTGAGAAAATCAAATTTTAGAAAAAAGTTCCATGTAAAGGGTAGTTTGGGGTGGGGGGATTTTTCTCAAAACCTTCGTGTCGCATCCCTGGAAGATACTAAACTTAAATACCAAGTTTGGTATTTTACCGACTTTTCGTTTTTGAGTTATCGTGTTCACAGACACACACACACACACACACACACACACACACACACGGGCCTTTTTCTGAAAATACTTTTTTTGGATACAGGGGACCCTAAAACATATATTTCCGGTGAAATCTCGGTATCGAATTTTTTGATGGAGTGCAATACATTCTCTATAAGCAATAAAAATTGCTAATAGATTGCATAATGCTTTTTCCCCCATATAATTTCTAAAAAATTATGTACCTTTGTTGTAGGAACTTCTCCAAATGTCTCAGGGCCGCGCTGTGACCGAGTGGTTAGACCTCTCGGCTCTCACAAGGCAGCCTGGGTTCGATCCCAGGTAACCGCATGTGGGATTTGTGTGGACAAAGCGGCATAAGGGTGGATTTTCCCCGGGTTCTCTAGTTTCCCCCGCCAACGCATCCTACGGGTGTTCCAAGTATCATGAAAATAGTAGTAAAATCGGGCGTTAAATACTATCAATAAATATCCAAATGGCTCAAGTATTGCGTTGGGAAGTCCTGTGTGGAAGTGTTCTCAGCCCACACAAACACGGTCGGCTAGCCAATGGATCTGACAGTTGATTTCAGTACCAAAATAATGATAATTTATTGTAATATTTGGAGAAAAAAAATTGATTTAGTCATGTGTTTCATGAAACTTCTAGTTTTAATTATTCTTTTCGCATAATAAAACCACTAGGGCAGTTTGAAGAACATTGAAAATGCGATACTTAGCCTCTGCTTTTCAACATGTCATTGAACGAAGAACGCTTGTGAATCTATTTTCATATTGAGTGGCATTTCCGTCACTGTCGCTACGTGTGGAAGCCGTCGGGAGTCGTGCACCTCCCCACCGCTTCCCGGTGAGGTCGTTACCAACGGCTGCGCGCGCGGTTCCCGAGACTCTCTGGTGCTCAGAGTCGGCAGTAAAATGGAGCGTAGGATCTTGGCACATCTTCGCTCTATAGAGAATCGTTCCAAGGTTTGCACAGGCAATAAAGGAAGGATCTTGAAACAAACAACTTGCAAGAGGCCTATCTTTGGGACGTATAATAAAACGTCAATTAAATTAGCAACCAATTTTGCATCAGTGTTTATTTAAATAATGCAAACGAGAGTGCTAATGTTCAGGTCAATATTAGTTTAGTAAGGAAGGAAATATTCCATTTCACTTTGAGCTCAGCTATATAGTTCGAAAACTGCCCTATTCATAGATTTATTTCATCCAATGGGGATGATTGGCATCGTTTCTAAAAGAAAACTGCTAAACTTAGATAAATAGCATATTCTTAGCTGTCTTTAATACCTAAACTTTTTCCTAGATCAGTTCTAAAATGCATATTGACTTACTTTTGATCAAAACCTCGATGCATAAGGTCCGTTAATAATTAAATGAAGTGCTAAACAACAACTCACGTTGCAACCCACTCAAAATTTACAAATTTTAATAAAAAGAATAATTTTTTCACTATTTATAACTTCGTAAATATTGCCTTACATTGTTAATTTTATATATTTCAGGTTTAAAATAGTCTATAGGCTTATAATCCGTCGGATTTAATCAGTAAAGTAGCTTCTGAAATTCTACATACTTATCTTATAGGTATTATAATTATTATAACGTTCCGACGTTTCGGTCAAATATGCGGTTGCCATCTTAAAGTGTGATTAAAGAGTTAAGCATAGAGTTTTATCAATTTCACCCATAGACCACGACCTTCCTTCCCGAAAGATAATATTTTATCAACTTTTCATGCTTTGTTCGTATTCAAGAAGATGTGGAATATTATACCAACATGGTAACTGCCTCTATGGTCAGCGCTCTGGTTTCTCACCTAGATATCCCGAGCTCGATTCCTGGCTGGGGTGGAGAATTTTCCTTTAACAACAATCATTTCCAATCCTCCACAGAGTCTGGAAGTATGAATGTGTGTGTGTGTGTGTGTGTGCGCGCGCGCGTGTGTGTTTAATAGTAGGTATTGATAAACTGAGAAACTCAACATTAAGAAAATCTACGGTTCAGAGAGAAAATTGCAGCAGTTGTTTCTTATGCAAAGTCCCCGATATGACCATAAAAGTTAAAGGGGCTATATAAATGAAATAAAAAAGAAAATATTTACAGTAGCAAAATAAAAGATTTAATACTTGTGATATTTACCAAGGTGACTATTCAATTAATGGAAAGTTGCTAACATTCTTGTTGCTTTGGAAAATTACAAGAAGAGTAGGTATTCTTGCCCCAAAAAATGTAGATGACTTTTTCTGTGCAAAACTGCAGAAAAAAGGGTTAGCAGTAAGAGGGTTTTCTTCTATTCCCGCATTCATAATTACAAAGGAAACTGCAGGTGAGCGTCCACACTGACAGTGTTTAAATTCATTTTTATTTTTACTTTCTCTATACGCACTATGAGAGAAGGTATTGCACTCCAACCAAAAATTCGATACCGAGATTTCACCGGAAATATATGTTTTAGAGTCCGCAATATCCAAAAAAGCATTCTCACAAAAAGTCCGTGTGTGTGTGAGTGTGTGTTTGTGTGTGTGTGTGTGTGTGTGTGTGTGTGTGTGTGTGAACACGATAACTCAAAAACGAAAAGTCGATAAAATACCAAACTTGGTATTTAAGTTTAGTCTCTTCCAGGGATGCGACACGAAGATTTTGAGAAAAATCTCCCCAACCCCAACTACCCTTTACATGGTACTTTTTTCGAAAATTTTGATTTTCTCAAAAATGGCTCTAACGATATTGATTAAAATTTCGTATATTAAAGATATTTACCTGACAAATAAAATGTATATCTTGAATTTTCTGGGAATAGCCTCTGAAGAGTAGTTTATTCTGGATGAATTTTACGGAATTTTGAATAACTGCTAAACCGTAAGAGATAGACAAAAACTTACTCCACAAAAAATGTAAAGCACGTTAAAACACACAATTTATGTTATATACATTTTTTCGTGAGTTCGTCGTTTTTGAGACATTCCTTATTTTTGGTTTCTGCTATGAAAAACGTATACTTTTCTCATACAGGAACTTGTCAACTCCTATCCATATAAACAAAGGAACTTCAGTGTGACATAGCAACCAGCTTTTGACTATCATTTTAACCTACGGTTGTCCCTTATTTCGCTTTTACTTACAAGGAAGCGAGTAATAAGACTATTTCTGCTCATTTTTTCTGATTAGCATAAAGTAAATAGAAGTATAAGCTTTTTAAGAATTATTTGTTGCAGGGATATGGAGAAAGGCATGTGAATGGTACACATCAGATTTTTATTTTTCCTATCATAGTATCTATTCAACCAAAAACTCAGTATCCAAGATTTCACCAGAAATCTTATTACCTGCGTATTTAGTGCGTGGGCGTGCGATGTGATAAATGAAAATATAGATAAATGTAAAACTCCTATTTAAATTCACTATCTTGGTCATTGGGACCGAAGTTTCATGAATTTCCTCGCAATTCAGAGAATCGTGAACGCAGATAAACCATTTTGATTAAACCCTTAAATGTCTGAAATATTGACACAGTAAATAAGTATTCCTTGAATCTCATAATAACAGCACGGGAAATCCGTTTCGTTTTTACTGAATTTTAGATAAGTAGGAAATCATAAAGGATAGAAAATCTTACTGCGAAAGAACATAGAACAAGTTCGCCACAGTTAACTTTATACTTTCTCTATACGTACTATGTACATAGTGTATAGAGAAGGTATTGCACTCCACCCAAAAATTCGATACCGAGATTTCACCGGAAATATACGTTTTAGGGTCCCCAGTATCCAAAAAGGTATTTTCAGAAAAAGGTCCGTGTGTGTGTGTCCGCGTGCTTTGAACACCATAACTCAAAAACGAAAATTCTGTAAAATACCAAACTTGGTATTTAAGGTTAGTATCTTCCAGGGATGCGACACGAAGATTTTGAGAAAAATCTCCCCACCCTAAACTACCCTTTACATAGAACTTTTTTCGAACATTTTCGTTTTCTCATAAATGGCTCTAACGATTTTGATTAAAATATATTATAGATATTCACCTGACAAATAAAATGTATATTTTGAATTTTCTGGGAATAGCCTCTGAAGACTATTTTATTCTGGATCAATTTTGCGGAATTTTGCATAACTGCTAAACCGAAGAGATGGACAAAAACACAACAAATGTAGAGCACTTTAAAACGCACAATTTATGCTATATGTATTTTTTCGTGGAGTTGATTGTTTTTTAGATATTCCTTGTTTTTGGTTTCAGCTATTAACAACCTATACTTTTCTCATACAGGACTTTGTGAACTCGTGTCCATACAAACAAAGGAACTTCAGTCACATAGCAACCAGCTTTTGACTATCACTTTAACCTATGGTACTTCCTTATTTCGCTTCTACTTACAAGTAAGCAAGTAATAAGACTTTTTCTGCTAATTTTTTCTCGATTAGCAGAAGCATAAGCTTTTTAAAAGTAATTTATTGCATTGATGTAGAGAAAGTCATGTGAATGGAACACATCAGATTTTTTTCGTAACATTAAAAGTCTCAAAAATAATTGAATTATTTTCTCTTTTTCGTACTATGTACATAGAGATAGAGAAGGTATTGCACTCCACCTATAAATTCGATACCGAGATTTCACCGGAAATACATGTTTTAGGATCTCCTGTATCCAAAAAAGAAAAAGAAAAAAAAAAGCATTTTCAGAAAAAGATCAGTGTGCCCGTGTGTCTGTGATGAACACGATAACTTAAAAACGAAAAATTGGTAAAATACCGAAGTTGGAATTTTAAGTTTAGTATCTTCCAGAGATGCGACACGAAGATTTTGAGAAAAATCCCCCCACCCCAAACTACCCTTTACATGGAACCTTTTTCGAAAATTGTGATTTTCTCAAAAATGGCTCAATGATTTCGATTAAAGTTTCGTATATCAAAGATTAAAATATCGATATTTTGATTAAAATATCGTATATTATAGATATTCAGCTGACAAATAAAATGTATATCTTGAATTTTCTGGGAATAGCCTCTGAAAACTACTTTATTCTGGATGAATTTTACAGAATTTTGCATAACGGCTAAACTGTAAGAGATGGACAAAAAATTACCGTACAATAAATGTAGAGCACGTTAAAACACACAACTTATGTTATATACATTTTTTTTCGTGAAGTTGATCGTTTTTGAGATACTCCTTGTGTTTGGTTTCTTAAAAAAATTGTACTTTTCTCATACAGGAATTTGTCAGCTGCTGTCCATACAAACAAAGGAACATCAGTCACATAGCAACCAGCTTTTGCTATCACTTTAACCTATGGTACTCCCTTATTTCGTTTTTACTTACAAGGAAGCAAGTAATAAGACTATTTGTGCTGATTTTTTCTCGATTAGTATAAAGTTAATAGAAGCATAAATTTTAATAATAATTTGTTGCAGAAATATAAACACATAAGCACATAATTTTTTTTTTTTCTTTTCTTTCTTTTCTTTTAACATTTTCCTTTTACTTACAACTTTGAGTGCTTCGAAAATTCCTTCAGTCTCATGATCATCATCATCATCATCATTTTATTATTATTATTATTATTATTATTATTATTATTATTATTATCTCCGCATGAGCTCGTCACTAACGAAGTTCGACCTATAATATAGACAGATGCATGTTGCACTTGATTGAATTCACATTGCAAAACAAATAGTAAGTACCTACAATTCGAAAGATAGAATCCCACTGAAAAAAATATGATGTGTTCCATTCACATGACTTTCTCTACATCACTGTAACAAATTATTGTTAAAAAGCATATTCTTCTATCTACTTTATGATAATCGAGGCAAACATTAGCAGACATTTTCTGAATTACTTGCTTCCTTGTAAGCAGAAGGAAAATAAGGGAATACACCAGGCTAAAACTGGTTGCCATGTGGTAGGAATCCTTCTATTCGGGGGCAGAAGTTTACAGCTTTCCGTGTGAGAAAAGTTTCAAGTGTTTTAAATCTAAAATAAATAAAACGGTCAACTCTACGAAGAAATGTATGTATATAAGTTGTGTGTTTCAAGCAGATCTATATTTTTTGTTAACTAAGTTTTTGTCTATCTCTTACGGTTTACCAGTTATGTAACATTCCGAAAAATTCATCCAGAATGAACATGTCTTCAGAGGCGATTTCCAGAAAACTGAAGATATCCTTCATTTTATTTGTCATGTAAATATCTTATGTAGAAAAGGTTTTAATCAAAATTGTTAGAACCATTTTTGAGAAAATAAACGTTTTCGAACATTTTTCCATGTAAAGGATAGTTGGGGTGGGGGGATTTTCTTAAAAATCTTCGTGTCGCATCCTTGGAAGATACCGAGGTACGTGTAGAGAACGTAGAAATCAGTTCCATAGGTATAATTTGATTCACAGATCTCCTGGTTTTCGTCCGGTTGCTTTAACTAATCTAACAACATAAAATACCCAAATTGACTCACATTTTTCCGATAAATCACGACATCTTACTTTTTTTTTTTAAGAGTCATACCTACCTCAATGGCGAATTACAATATCGATTAAGTCCCAGGCTTTATAGTTAACCAATTATTTGTCAATCAATGATAATTATTATTGTTTACAAAGGCCGTGTTCCAGGCTACATGCAACTTGTGTGAAAGAACATTTAAGTGCCTGGAGTAATTATTGTGCTACGAATTGTGCAGTGTATATAAGGAACAGTTGTGGATCTCTAAGCTCATGTGGGTGTTATGCATCAGTATTTACCTGATTTCTATACCGATCAAAGAAATATATCTACAAAGTACTTAGTCTGGATAGATCAATTGGTTAGACACTGGCCTTCTGAACTCAAGGTCGCGGGTTGAAACCCGGTCCAGAACGATGGTTTTTAAGTGGCTTAAAAGCAACAGCCCCAAGTCAGTAGATTTAATGGCCTGTTAAAGTATCTACTCCTGCGGAACGAAATTCTTTTGTTTGTATGGGCAAATTCCTGTATGAGAAAAGTATGTTTTTAAAGGTGAAATTAAAAACAAAGAATAACTAAAAAACGATCAACTCCACGAAATTCCGGCGCGGATATGATCCTGGCAACTGACAGCGTCGTTAACGACAAAATTATTTTTAATAATAGGTACATTTTTTTTTTTTTTTTTTATGTGGCTTAACGTCCTTTAACCTGGTTGGTCATATCGGACGATGAATGAAATTGGTGAAATGATGCTCAAATGATCTCGGGGTCCATTTTGATTAAAATATCGTTTATTCAGTCACATAGCAACCAGCTTTTAACTATCACTTTAACCTATGGTATTCCCTTATTTCGCTTCTACTTACAAGGAAGCAAGTAATAAGACTATTTCTGCTAATTTTTTCTCGATTAGGTTAAAGCATAGAAGTCTAAGCATTTTAAGAATAATTTGTCGCAGAGATGCAGAGAAACTCATGTGAATGGAACACATCAGATTTTTTCAAATGGTGCCAGATATTCCACTTCCCCAGAGCCAATCCTTACAAGAAGGGGAACATGGGTGGAAGCAGTATTGTATTACTGTGGTCACCTATTGTCGGTGAGAAATTACCTTGTGATTGACATTCTGCTGAGACGTGGCCGCCTCGGTGCGCTGTTGCCATATTTACTCGCTGCCCGTCTGCAGCGACAAACGTTCCACAGCATACCTCTCGTATGTTGAACTATTTCCCCCCATTTCTCACTAGTTACCTTATCTATTCCTTTACGGAAAAGTTTTATTATTTCGGCTAAAGTAACCTCAACTAACTTATCGCGGCTCTAAATATTACTAAGAGAAAGGTTTCGGAAAAAAACTCGTGCATATCGCTCTTGTAAAAAAATACGACTCTTATGTAGGTAATATTCAAGTTTATTCGTTTTCATAATTTCATTAATTAAATAAACTTACCTCTTCATAGAGAGCGCCAATGTAATTTTTTCCTGGTGTAGACTCGTTTCTTCGCAATATTTCTCAAAGAATCCTCGTACTTCTGAATTGCTTAATACTTTGAAGGAATGTTTACCGACACCAAAGCTTTGCTCTGAAATAATATCATTTCCACTGCTCCTTGCAGAAAATGTCTGAATTTTTGACGTCGTTTTCCAAGCAGCATTTTTCTTGTGAGCTGCTGTTTGTAAGCTTTGCGTGATGAAATTCACAGGGAACCTGAAAGTAAAAACGTATAATTAGTGAAATGTACTTTACCTTACTTTAGTACCTTTATGAACATACATTTAGTACAGAATTATATTGATTTAATAGTGTGATAAACAGACAGTAAGCTATTTAAAATACACGTTTGTCGCAGACTTGGCATAGAATATTTTTATTTTCTCTATACGTACTATGTACATAATGTATAGAGAAGGTATTACACTCCACCAAAAAATTCGATACCGAGATTTCACCGGAAATATATGTTTTAGGGTCCCCTGTATCCAAAAAAAGTATTTTCAGAAAAAGGTCCGTGAGTGTGTCCGTGTGTCCGTGAACCGATAACTCAAAAACGAAAAGTCGGTAAAATATCAAACTTGGTATTTGAGTTTAGAATCTTCCAGGGATGCGACACGAAGGTTTTGAGAAAAATCCCCCCTCCTCAAATTACCCTTTACATGGAACTTTTTTCGAAAATTTTGATTTTCTAAAAAATGGCTCTAACAATTTTGATTAAAATATCATATATTAAAGATATTTACCTGACAGATAAAAACGAAATTTTAAATTTTCTGGGAATAGCCTCTGAAGACTACTTTATTCTGGATGAATTTTGCATAACTACTAAACCGTAAGAGATGGACAAAAACGTAACACACAAAAAATGTAGAGCACGTTAAAACACACAATTTATGTTATGTACATTTTTTTCGTGGAGTTGATCGTTTTTGAGATATTCCTTTTTTCTTGGTTTCAGCTTTGAAAAATTTATACTTTTCTCATACAGGAATTTGTCAACTCCTGTCCATACAAACAAAGGAACATCAGTCACATAGCAACCAGCTTTTGGCTTTCACTTTAACCTATGGTCCTCCCTTATTTCACTTCTACTTACAAGAAAGCAAGTAATAAGACTATTTCTGCTAATTTTACTCGATTAGCATGAAATAAATAAAAGATAAGCTTACTAACGATAATTTGTTACAGAGATATAGAGAAAGTCTTGTGAATGGAACACGTCAGATTTTTGCCATTTGTTGTTGATGTAGGATTCCTACCAATCCATTAATGAAGCAAAGGTATTTTACTAGATTTTTCCTTCGGTACTGAAATAGTGTTGGTCCACTAACACTCACAAAAGGTATTTGAGAGACAGCTAAGAATTTAAACTTCTTTGTTACGTCATCGTGGTCAACAATGTACAATAAAGCTGATGTTCAAACTTCAAGGAATATCTCCGGTTGAAAACGAAAACAGGGAAATTACCTCCCAGTGTCCATTGTTGGCAAGCACGTTTCTCTCTTCCGATAGGAAATGGTTTAGGTCAGATTGCTTGGCATTGGCACTGTTGTACGAAAAGGCGAATATTTTATATACATAGGGATGCCGGCTTTCTATGAAAACAAGATTATCTACATTAGCAAAATCATGACAATAAAGCAGAACTTGTCATTTAATGCGGTTAAAAACTAATATTTTAACATCAAATGGATGTGTTCCATTCCCATCACTTTCTCTACATCTCTGTAACAAATTGCAGTTAAAAGGCTTATGCTTCTATTTACTTCATGCTAATTAGCACAAATAGTCTTATTACTTGCTTCCTTGTAAGTAGAAGCGAAATAAGGGAGTACCATAGGTTAAAATGAAGCCAAAAGACTGTTGCTATGTAGCTGAAGTTCCTTTGTTTGTATGGACAGGGGTTAAGAAATTCCTGTATGAGAAAAGTATAAGTTTTTCAAAGCTAAAACGAAAAACCAGGAATATCTTAAAAATGATCAACTCCACGAAAGAGACGTATATGACATAAATGTGTGTTTTATCGTGAGCTGCATTTTCTGTGAAGCAAGTTTTTCCCCATCTCTTACGGTTTAGCAGTTATGCACAATTCTGTAAAATTAATCCAGAATAAAGTAGTCTTCAGGGGCTATTCCCAGAAAATTCAAGATATACATTTTATTTTGTCAGGTCTTTATTTGTCTTTAATATACGATATTTTAATCAAAATTTTTAAGAAAACCAAAATTTTCAAATTTTTTTCCATGTAAAGGGTAGTTTGGGGTGCGGGGATTTTTTTGAAAATCTTCGTGTCGCATCCTTGGAAGATACCAAACTTAAATAAACGGTCTTTTCGTTTTTTAGCTATGCTGCCCACAGACACACACACACACACACACACACACACACACACACACACACACACGCACACACACAGACACGGACATTTTTCTAAAAATGCTTCTTTTTGTATTCAGGGGATCTCAAAAAATGTATTTGCGGTGAAATCTCGGTATCGAATTTTTTAGCGCAATGTACATAGTACGTATAGAGAAAGTAAAAAGTGCAATATATGCACCCATATGCACATATTAGTGGAATATGCGCTAATCTCGTGAATATGCATTTATATGCACTATAAAACTTTGCCAATTGATTCCAAATGACATGAAACGAATTTTTTAACATGCAAATATGCAGAAATCTGCCCTCTAGCAATGAGCAGTTAACGAACGCTGTGCGTGCCGCTCTCGATCCTTCTCTGCGATCTTTATGGTAATCTTGCTATCGCTATATCTACGTTTAAACTTGATGAGCACCACTAAGCGGGATGCTCTGATGATCAATCTTCTCCCTGCTGAGGACAGGAAAGACTATTAATCACTTTCTTGGAGTAGTCTAATATCTAAACAAGGATCAGGAAGGAATTACACGTCTAATGTCATGCGCAGTTATCGAATACTATGTCTGCCACTCGCGCAACATGTGAAAATCTCAATGAGAGCTAGGAAGCGAGTTGTACTTTCAGATAAGCAGTTCACCAGTCGATTCATGCATGCTGGAAGAGTGCCTGTCACAGTCAGTGTCAAATATCTGTCACCTCTTATGCACCTGCACTGATAAACACGTGTTTTCATATGTATATTCATATCTACAAAACATCTATACAAATGGCCTACTATATAAACAATGTCAATCGTCTGCCTCCAATTCTTCCACACCTGACAGACCTTCGTCTCTCTCACGTCATTGTCATCATCAACGTTATCGCTACTTTCTGCACCATTATCCTGGATTAGAATTCTTTCTATTTGATTTTCTACAATTCTTTCTAATGATTTTCCATGTTCTCGACATGTCGACATACATTTTCCCATTCAGGCCTGCCAATTTCTGCAACAACTGTTCGACATATTTTAATTTAAAAGTCATATATTAGGTTTTATTTTTCTTTCTTTCTTATCTTTGAGAACCCTGGAAACGGAACTTAGTGAAATATCGGTTGCCTTGGCTACTCTTTCATTCACTTTCTACAGGGTTTTGAAGAACTCGGGGAACATACATTTTCTTCCTTCATCTCTGCCTCTTATTTCATGAAGTCAAGGACATTTATAATTATTTCTCTGATCTGACTAAGTAATACCTTGTCACTTAACTTTGAAAACGTAGGAGCCATGGTTAAAAAAATAAAATAAATAAAATGAACACTATTTACTGCCCACTTTGAATATAAACATATGCGGAACACTTTCGATACAGACTGTGCAAAGTTTGCGCGCTGTGACTTTAAGTAAGCAGAGTATCATATTACAAACTCCTATAAGCTAGGCTCGGTAGCTGGGTTGGCGGTCAGGGTCACGATTTCACAAGTTTTGTGCCGGCAATAACTTCGAGCACCTAGTTTGCTCTTGATGCCTGTCAACATGATGAACATCACGAAGCGGGTGTTCTTATGATCAATTTTCTCCCGTCTAGGAACAGGAAGGAGTAGTGGTGCCCAACCTACAGCGCAAGAGGGGAGAGCAGATTTACCGCCACGCATCTGTTTGGTAGCGGCAGGCAAAAACCTATAGATCTATGACGTCGCTTTCTATCAGTGGCGGTGGCTTCAGCAACCTTAATGTTATATGACAGTTCATCAATGTTTACCGACAGGGATGAACAACAAGGCATCCAAATGATCCTGCCTTCCCTTCCCTACTACGTTTTCTTTTTATTTGATTCATTTTCGACATCTGTTCAAAAATATATGCAGAACCAAATATTGATACCTATAGTATGCTTTCCAGCAACATTTCGCAAGTTGGGAAATTTTTCATTGGGAACAGATTTAAATGAATCCCATTCATTTTTTCTGAGAATTAATGGCCGTTGGATTTGCAAGGCAACTAGTTCCATTTAAAGGTCGTGGGGAGCATCTTTGCAGGCAAATTTAATTCAAATTCAGATGTTTTACTGATTGCATACCTGATAAAAAATGTTTGCCATTATCAGTATGGCGATATTTTTCAAAGTGTCGTTTAATATTACATCGGAACCCCAAGATAAGCGATGCTTATAAATAAGACATTTCACATCTAATAACAAATTTTCTTCCTGGGATTCTTTCTGGAATACGATATGTTTGGTTCGCTTGAAACCTGCCATCGTGTCGAGGGTCTAACACAGTAAAACTCCACTGAATGACTGAAGTGGAAATGCCTCATACCTGGCCATGCACAAAACGGAGGCAGGGTAACACGACAAGGTGACGCAAACAGCTCATAAGAGCAGAGGTTGGGCACCCTAGTGAAAGAATATTAATCCCAAAGACTTTGGAATTATATTACCTAGGCACACCGCTGGCGCTAGTGTTGATGTCGCTAATTGAAACCTCTTGCACATAGGCAGCTGGAGTGCATTTTGACATATGTTCATTGTGCTTTAAAAGTGAGATGGTTTAAGGGTGTTAGGGTTTAATAATTAACATGGCGCACTCCTATCTGCATAACTGTACCAACCACCCGAAAAAAAAAAAGATTTGGAGATTACTTTCCATCGGTAAGAATAAATTATAACATTTGTGATTTGTGTTCCAAATTCATTCCGATTTATTCCCGAGGGTTTCCTCGGTCACTATGCGAATGATAATTTATTTTAGGTTTCCAATACAAAATCCAGAATTACTCAGTAAGTCGTTAGCTGCTCGAGACGTGACAAGTTTGTGCCATTGAAATACCACAGATTTGCATTTTGGAAAAATTGTTTCCGTGAGAATAAAGGCAAGATGATGCTAAACCCTGACACAGTTCCTTCAATATTTAGTTTCCCTTCTCATCTGACAAAGGTAATGAAAACCCTAATATCATTCTTATAATTATTTTGTATATGTCCATTAGCATTAGAAGGCGGTGCTAAAATATTAGATTCAATATTATAAGTTGTCCTAATCTCGATTAGCTTAGTTTTTGAAATCTGTAATTTCAGGCTGAGACAATATTCCACAGGGGGGCTAAAAAGGAATTTTGCAAAAGTGTTAAAACAAAGAATGTTAAGTGATAATCGATTCTAATTTTAGATTTGTTTATAAATTATTTCAGGAGGCACAGCCCATACTCTCCTATGGTGCACATATTAACATACCTACTAAAATATATCACAAATATTGATAGAAAATGTTTACTTAACGTCTTGAATAGGTAGAGTTTACTGAAGCGGGATACAAGTACCTAATTTCACGTTTATTATTTTCTCTACACGTACTATGTAGATAGTGTAGAGAGAAGCTATTCCATTGCACCCAAAAATTCGATACCGAGATTTCACCGGAAATACATGTTTTGAGACCACCTGAATCCAAAAAAAACATTTTTAGAAAAATTCCGTGTGTGTGTGTGTGTCTGTCTTTCTGTGTGTATGTGTGTGTGTGTGTGTGTGTGTGTGTGTGTGTGTGTGTCTGTGGGCAGCATAGCTCAAAAACGAAAAGACCGTTAAATACCAAACTTGGCATTTAAGTTCTGTGTCTTCCAAGGATGCGACACGAAGATTTTCAAGAAAATCCCCCCACCTGCAACTACCTTTCATGTGGAAAAAATTTCGAAAATTTTGATTTTCTAAAAAATTGCTCTAATGATTTTGATTAAAATATCGTATATTAAAGATATATACCTGACAAATAATATCTATCTATATCTTGAATTTTCTGGGAATAGCCACTGGACTACTTTTTTCTGGATGAATTTTACGGAATTTTGTATAACTGGTAAATCGTAAGAGATAGACAAAAACTTAGCAAACAAAAAATGTAGAGCACATTAAAATACACAATTTATGTTATATACATTTTTTTCGTGGCGTTGGTCGTTTTTTAGATATTCCTTGTTTTTGGTTTCAGCCTTGAAAAACTAACAGGAATTTGTCAACTCCTGTCCATACAAACAAAGGAATTTCAGTCACATAGCAACCAGCTTTTGACTATCACTTTAACCAATGTTACTCCCTTTTTTCGCTTCTACTTACAAGGAAAGACTATTTCTGCTAATTTTTTCTCTCTTAGCATGTAGTGAATAGAAGTATAAGCTTTTTAACAATAATTTGTTGCAGAGATGTAGAGAAAGTCATGTGAATGAAACACGTCAGATTTTTTTATTTTTATACTGTACGTACCATCTCTGAAAATTCAGTATCACATATGTTTTTTTTTTTTTCTGCTAAATCATTTTATTTATTTGTTTGATTTTATTCTTAGGTAATATCGTCGTATTACCACTTTGACCTTCTATAACCACTGCTTAAATTTGAGGTGTACATTAAAACTGTACTTCTCGATTTAACTTAACACACTTTCGTACTTCCAGGCTCTTGAGGGAGGGGAATAAGAATAGCTTCATCAGCCTAGACTCAAACCCAGCATAGTTTTCATTTTTAATTCATCATTTTGAACACTTTGCTGCAGAGACACTCTTTATAATTCTTGTTGACGACTTTGTGCATTAAAGTAAAAAGCAGAAAGTATACAAGGAATCACTGAGAAAACAAAATTAAAGCTGAATTATGCTCTCTATGATGCTTATATCCCATTTGTAAAGCACCTTAAATACAACAGGCATGCGGTATTCAAGTGCAATGATAATATTTACTTCCTTTTTTTAATTCTGTTGCGTTTGGTTTAAATTGTTTTATTTTCCTCAAACACATTCACATACATACTTTCAGACTCTGTGGGAATGGAGAATATTTCTGGGTAAAGAAAAATTCCCCGCCCCAGCCGGGAATCGAACCCGGGACCGCCGGGTAAGAAGTCAGCTCGATGACCACTCGACCACGGAGGTAATCTTTTTTTTTTTGTTTTGTACAGTTGTTGAATGAACTTCCATCTAGTCAACGAAGTGATTTTATTCAACTTCCAACAGAACATTCATGGTCTAATCACCGTGCATAGTTGCTGACGATCATAAAGAACGTGTTGTCGCAATTATTTCCTGCTCAGGTATCTTCATGACGTAATTATAACTGTTTTAAATGTCACTGTTTTCCAATTACAACCTATGCATTAGCGCACGACCTTGAGTATCTTTTGCCCTCCATTACATGTCCATCAAATCACGACACTTGCAGTGGTCTGTGCAGCTAGGGGCTTTGTTGGAGGTAGTCTAATATCTAAAGAAGGATCAGGAAGGTAAGGCATGATGTCATGAGCAGTGCCTGTATCGAAGAGGTGGCACTGTTTTGAAGAGGTGGCAATCGCTACCTTCGCTTTCGCTACATTTAATACACGTATACATGTCTCTCAAAATAACGAACATCCTAAGCGGGGTGTTCTCGTGTTCAATTGTCTCCTTTGTTGGAACAAGAAGGACTATTAGTTCCTTTGTTGGAGGTTGTCTAATAAAAAGGATCAGGAAGTTAGCGAGGCGTTCTTACCTCTCCTTCTCAATGGAGCCCGTAAACATTTTATTGCCGGCGCAAAACTTGTGGAATCGTGACCCTGACCGCCAACCCAGCTACCGAGCCTAGCTTATCGGAGTTCCTGAAATGATACTTTGCTTACTTAAAGTCACAGCGAGTATACTTTATACAGCATGTACCGAAAGTGTTCCGCATATGTTTGTATTCAAAGTGGGCAATAAATAGTCATTTTATTTGTTTTATTTTTTTAACCATGGCCTTACTTTTCAAAGTTAAGTTGCAAGGAAGTACTTAGTCAGAGCAGAGAAATAATTGCAAATGTCCTTGACCTCATGAAACAAGAGGCAGGGATGAAGGAAGAAAATGTATGTTCCCCGAGTTCTTCAAAAGAGAATGAAAGAGAAGCCAAGGCAACTGATATATCACTGAGTTCCGTTTCCAGGGTTCTCAAAGATAAAAAAGAAAGAAAAATAAAATTTAATATATCACTTTAAAGTTAAAAGATGTGGAACAGCTGTGTCGCCAGCGAATTGCAGAAATTGGCAGGCCACAATGGGAAAATGTATGTAGACATGTTGAGACAGTTGAAAATCATTAGAAAGAATTGTAGAAAATCAAAAAGAAAGAATTCTAATCCAGGATAATGGTGCAGGAAGTAGCGATAGCGTTGATGATGACAATGACGTGAGCGAAGACAAAGGACTGTCAGGTGTGGAAGAATTGGAGGCAGACGATTGACATTGTTTATATAGTACGCCATTTGTATAGATGTTTTGTAGATATGAATATACATATGCAAACACATGTTTATCAGTGCAGCGCCGTATAGTGCAGGTGACAGATATTTGACATTGACTGTGACAGGCACTCTTCCAGCATGCATGAATCGACTGTTGAACTGCTTATCTGAAAGTACAACTCGCTTCCTAGCTCTCATTGAGATTTTCACATGTCCAGATCTGTTGCGCCATATTCGATTTGTTCGTTCGCATGACTTCTTCTATAAGTTATTCTTAGCAAAGCTCATTCTTCTATTTACTTGACATTAATCGGGATAAACATTTACAGAAACGCCTTTATGACATATTTCCTTGTAGATGCGGTGAATACGCAAGTAACTTGGGCTTAAGCGATAGTCAAATCTTTTAAAGCTGGTCGCTATTTAAGGACATTCAAATTCCGTTCATTTAACTTAACCAGGAAAAAAGAAAAAGGACTAACGACTTCCCACTTGAAAAAAAGAAATCTTGGAAAATTGAACAACAAATTAATGTTAAAAAAACTTATGCTTCTATTTACTTCATGCTAATTCAGAAAAAAATTAGCAGAAACAGTCATATTACTTGCTTCCTTGTAAGTAGAAACGAAACAAGGGAGTACCATAGGTTAAAGTGACAGTCAAAAGCTGGTTGCTATGTGACTGACGTTCCTTTGTTTGTTTGGACAGGAGTTGACAAATTCCTGTGTGAGAAAAGTATAGGTAAGCTGAAAAAAAAAATAACAAGGAGTATGTTAAAACAAAAAAAAAAAAAAACGAGTAACTACACAAAAAAAGTATAGATATAATATAAATTGTGTATTTTAACGAGCTCTACATTTGTTATTAAGTTAGCTTTTGTCAATCTCTTGCGGTTTACCAGTCATGCAAAGTACCGTAAAATTCATGCAGAATAAAGCAGTCTTCAGAGGTTATTCCCATAAAATTCAAGATATAGATAGTACATTTTATTGTCAGGTAAATTACCTTTAATATACTAAATTTTTATCAAAATCGTTAGAGCTATTTTTGAGAAAATAAAAAATTTCGAAAAAAGTTCCGTGTAAAGGTTAGTTGGTGTTGGAGGTCGTGTCTCATCCTTGGAAGACACCAAATTCAAATACCAAGTTTGGTATTTAACGGCGTTCTCTTTTTTGAGTTATGCTGTCCACAGACACGCACACACGGACCTTTTACTAAAAAAAAAATTTTTTTTATTCAGGGGGACCTAAAACATGCATTTCCTGTGAAATCTCGGTATCGAAATTTTGGGTGCATTACAATACTTTCTCTACACACTATGTACGTAGTACCTACATGTAGTGTAGTGGAAGCAAAACATGTTGCATATAGCTCAATAGGTATAATTTTATATATATATATATATATATCCTCCGATAATGTTTACAAGGGAGTCGTTCTTCTTTGAGATAGATTGTAGTATCTACCTTTCTTATTTATGATGATTATTAATGAGGTTTCAAGAAGTATATTAATCAAACATATTTCGAAATTTATAATATGGAAGGTTTTTATTAATATCGTGTAGGGTTCGTTCACCTATCTTCTGCATTTATAGAATGGGCAATATGTTCACTCGGTAAGGAGATAAACATGGCTGCTTCTACAGTTAAGTACTGAACACGAGCTAACGCGGAAGGATACAGAAGGTATGAATTGTTTACGTCAAGTCTGCTTCTAAGGGAAGGTATAATGACTTTAAGGTATATTCCAGAGGTATTCGCTTAACATCACGTGACTAGTCACCTCTCTCTCTCTCATTGGCAGTTGTGAAATAGGCCGTTGTGAGGTAGAAAACAGTGCCTGTTTAACATGATAGTTTACGTTAATATTTCCTACAAGAATTGTCAAATTTACTTTGTATAGGTAGAATAGAATCAAATATATTATGTACCTAACAAGAGCAATGCATCTAAAATGCGCATAAATTTTTATCCACAATCGTTTTCGTTTAAAACCCGACTTTTAGGATGACAAAAGTCGCCTTGAGAGCGTGTTTATGTCGCTTTTATGATCTGACCTTGTAATGACCTTTGGAAGGAAATTGTCGCGGAAGTATACATGTCAGCGGGGCAAGGTTAAAATGTTTAAAAGTACCTACGGCTAATGCGAGAATCACAGCCAACTTGTTTGCGTGCTCAACTTCAAGATTGGAAAAACAGGCTGTGATGTTTGTATTTTGTTACTACGGCCTATGGTATTAGGGAGTTAACAAGAAGGCTGTGGTAGTAAAGCTATGTTTTCCTGTCTAGAGCACTTGGCTTGCAAACTAAAGCATAAACATAGATTTTCATAAACTGCTGCCACCTCCTAGGAACGCTCTAGGTTTATGCTGGTGTTTAACCTAAGAAATCAACATTACGGTAATATATGGTGCTGTCTCCAAGTTTCTTCTTCATCTGTTGATTGCTTTTCTAATTTTGATTTAAACTATGAGCATAATGACTAATTCCTTTCAGGAAACAACTGCTTACAGCAAGGTTCATTCTCAACCTTCTTTAAACTGCAACATTGCAGCCATATAGGACTAGCTCCACAAAGTTCGACAGTGAGTATAATAAAATGACTCTACCATTACAGAATTTTAATATACCACTAATGTATAATATGTAAATAATATGTCTCCTAATCATCAGGAAATAGCAGCCATTTTAAGCACTTGATAGCCGGAGCACTTACGCATGCGCATTGTTAGGTGGCACGCAGAGGGGGAAAACGTACCAATAAAAAGCGAGAGGCGGAAATGGTTGTCCCACCTCCTAATGCGCATGGGCAGTCATATATGCTGAGAACCTCCTGGCTGGTTGACTATTGCCCGTTGTCACTCATAGATGGCAGGAAAAACGCCTGGCTTTAAGCATTCTGGTCGTTGAAAGTTCCTTTGTCCTTTCTCAACTGCAAATAGCTTACAGATTTTTGAGTTTATTCCTACTGATAGACACATTATCGCAGTTTTTTTATCTTATTCTTTTATTTGTATTAGAAAAGCTAAACCTGTAATACAAAATAGAAACTTATTACTTCAGATACTATATTAAGCGCCAAATACTGAAATAGAAACAACTAAGAGCTAATAATGAGGAAATGTTTGCGCTATAAATAAACATACCTTGTGAATAAGAGAAGAATGCTTGTTTTTTACAATGTTCCGTTTTATAATTCTGCAAGTTCACATCCCTTAGTATACAATTGCCCCAGAGAACGTTTGTTGCAGCTACGAACCTAACGGTGTCCACCATGGACTGAGCATAACCACAGAAGTTTAAATTATGAATGTCCACGGCTTGTCAAGGAAATACGCGAGGAAATTCAACCAAGCGTGTTGGTTTAGTAACAAACTGTTTGTTTATCAAATCGATATTCCTAGGTTGGCTTTTATAGGAGTTTGCTTGTTCAAAAAATAAATTATCTTTTCAATTCAATAGGCGTACGTTACCTTCACCTACCGGAATGCTATCTCCTCCAGATAAATTGATGAACTTCGAAAAAACTAATCATTACTCTTGAATGAAGCACAGTGACTGATGTGTATAATGCTAGCCCGCCTCGGTAGTATAGGGGTAGCGTGTTCTAATCCCGCTCGCGTTTAAGGCTTTATTCGGGGGTATCCCTTATCCTGAGAAGACGAATGCCAAGTAACTTTAAGCTACAGGGACTGAGAAGTCATTTGAGCATAATTTCATCAATTTCATTCATCGTTCGATATGACCAACTAGGTTAAAGGACGTTAAGCTACGGTTCCTGAGACGTTTCATGAACAAAATTTGCAAGAAAAAGCACAAACCATTTTAACCTGTTACTTGTCCTTATTCTTACTTCGCGGAGCCAGTGACTAAGCAGTGCTATCTTGTTTAAGCTTTCCAAACTTACCTAAATACTAGCGCTGCTAAATATTGGCGCGAATCTTGAGACTTTCCGTGATTGCAGAGCGGAACAAATAGAACGTGCACCGCATTTTTAACCTAATAATTAGGAACAGAAAAACATGATGTGTCTTGATAGAAACATTAATTTAAAAAGGCGTCCGTGGGCGTATGTATATAGTAGGTAAATAGGTGCAGTGGAACCTCACTTATACGTTTTCCAAGGGAGACTGCTAAAATACTGTATAAATGAGAATAAGTGACTGTTGGAACGATAAGACGACAGTGAAAACAGCACACTAGCAGCACTCGACTTAAAGCAGACAAGTGACTGTTGGAACCTAGGATAATAGATTGTTGGAACTTGTATTACTGGTGTTATTATTATATTTATTATTTATGTTACACTTCGCTTAACGTGATGTAACGCGAAAATGCTAAACTTAAAATAACGGGCATGATTCTTGATTGGTTGCTGTTTTTATTACTTCATTGCCGATAGGTTATAATCACCGTATTTATGCGAATACAAGACGATGTTCTTTTTTTGCTTCTTTCAAAATATTAATGTTCAGAACTGGGAGGTCGTGTTGCATTCGCGTCTTGCAGCATGCGGGGAAAAAGTAAGTTTTAAACTTGGCGGGTACGCAGTGGCGAAGCCTGGGGGAGATGACTATAACTACCGGCAAGGTCGCGACGAATGCGGCGGAATGGTGTTAAGGGCCTAGGAGCATTCTCACTGGAAAAAAGATGACTCTCCCAGACTTCCTTTCACAGCCGTGAGCAAGCGATGAGAGGCTATTATCTCCCGTACATTCCTTGTGCCGCCCGGGTCGATTCGAATTAGATAAACGTTTTGCGATATATTTATTAAGTGTGCTGTCTTAATAAAAAATCTAGGTGTTCCATTCACATGACTTTCTCTACATCTCTGCCACAAACTATTATTAAAATGCTTAGGCTTCTATTTACTGCACACTAATCGAGAAAAAATTAGCAGAAATAGTCTTATTACTTGCTTCCTTGTAAGTAGAAGCGAAATAAGGGAGTTCCATAGGTTAAAGTTATAACCAAAAGCTGGTTGCTATGTGAGTGAAGTTCCTTTGTTTGTATGGACAGGAGTTGACAAATTCCTGTATGAGAAAAGTATGTTTTTTAAAAGTGAAATCAAAAACAAGGAATGGCTCAAAAACGATCAACTTAACGAGAAAAAAAATGCATATAACATAAATTGTGTGTTTTAACGTGCTCTACATTTTTTTGTGCTCTACATTTTTTGTGTTCTTTCGGTTTAGCAGTTATGCAAAATTCCGTAAAATTCATCCAGAATAAAGTAGTCTTCAGAGGCTATTCCCAGAAAATGCAAGATATATATTTTATTTGTCAGGTAAATATCTTGTATACAAAATTTTAATCAAAATCGTTAGAGCCATTTTTTAAGAAAATCAAAATTTTCGAAACATTTTCCATGTAAAGAGTAGTTTGGGGTGGGGGGATTTTTCTCAAAATGTTTTGTCGCATCCCTGGAAGATACTAAACTTAAATACCAAGTTTGGTATTTCACCGACTTTTCGTTTTTGAGTTATCGTGTTCACAGTCACACGGACCTTTTTACGAAAATGCTTTTTTTAGATAAAGGGGACCCTAAAACATATATTTCCGGTGAAATCTCGGTATCGAATTTTTGGGTGGAGTACAATACCTTCTCTATACACTATGTACATGGTAAGTGTAGAGAAAGTAAAAATAGATCCATAATTGACGTTACGCTCACGCCCTGTCGTCTTCGTCAGGTTCTACCATCTGTAGCTGAGCTACATTACCTTGGCACACATTCAGCACATCACCCCTCCCCGTCTCTCCTCTTCAATATATGAATTTACACGTAAATTCGAATTAGGAAAAATCATTTACGATGCGCCGTCACGTTGTACCATCTTACCCGTGCCGTACCTTTCCTCAGATACTCCTCTCTATATCAACCGCTCAAAGCGTGAATTTCTGCGCAAATTTAATAAAAAATAAATTAATAAATGAGGTATCTCCTTAGCCAACTTAAATTACTCTTAGTTTGTTCAAAATATATGGCAAATCTTTAAATGTCATTTAAACATTAAGTTATGCCTTCTTTTTATATAGATGACAGCGCCAAATTCAAAATTAAGTTCTGAAAAATGGGATCGTCTTGCATTGAAGATCGCTGTGTATTCGGAAAAATACTCTGCCACACGACATCAAAATTGACTAAACGGCAAAGTTATTATCGTGCTGATTAAAAGGTTAACATGCATTTTTTCTTTGTTAGTGGAAACCTCCCAGATAACCCACAGATTATTCTCGGAAGTCGCCGACGTCTTGCAATGCACCAATGAATGCATAGAAATCACAAATGACAGAAAGACGTTAACTACACGTGGAGTAAAACACAGCGTTGCAAAGTCTTTACTGTTTTCTATCTTATTCGTCTCATTTGTGTAGTTTTCTTGTGAACTTCACAGATGCAAGTGGTTTTAGTGTGTATTCTTAAATATGTGGAGCCGATTGAGCTAATATGGGCAAGTGGACTCCTTCTATAAGTGTCAGTGTGAGCAAGAGTTGAGAGAAAGTGTACCGAATACCGACTTGAAGGTGGGGGAAAGATGTGTTCAGTACCCCATGCAACAAGAGACAACATTTCAACTGCAGTATGTTTCACACGACAATGTTTCGTTTGTGGCACACGTGAGTGAATAAAACAGTGACAGCGAGGAAGGCGAAGAGATGTGGTTAAATATTATTAGCACTGTGAAATATCTACTATCTATCGTTGCACTTAATAAGAACCTTGTTAATATTATTATTCACTTGGTATCTACTCTAAGAAATAAACTCCATGCATATAACACGTGTTTACTAGGAGAAAACATGACAACGTTGCTTTCTGCGTCACTGAATATCTGCAATCTTATCGCAACCTTTGGCGCCGCACATGTTAACTTTTTCAGCAGCACGATAATACTTACGTTGTGTTGTCTCGTTAAATCAACTCAAATAACACCATTTAATACAATCTGTTGTAGGTACTTCTGTCGCATTAAGTTGAGTGCGTATGTCGCGCGCGCGTTTAAAGTCTTTAAACCTTATTTCAGTTTATGCATTAGTGCTTAAAATGTGACCCATAATGGCTCGGAGCTGCAATGTTAGTCCTACTTACCAAGTTTCGCCTCACACTTCACAAATATCACCTCATCTTTTTCCCCGAGCAAATTCTACTCACTGGATTAACACCTTCCTCAAAATATGGGCGAACTGCCGAAGGGAACATTAAAGCTTATAACCTTGTATTTTCATACTACACTACCGGTTTCTTAATATTTATTTATTCCCGTTTGATAACGTCAAAAAAAAATGTCGCTGATGAAAGTTCTCATGTTATATTAGGTAGGTAGTGTCGTAGCTCTTCAGTTTAACGACATACCTACCAATGTAAATGATTTTTCATCTCTTCTTCTGGAGTGTCTTCCTTCAGGTGTGATATAATTGTTGTAGTCTTTCTTTTTGTGCCAATCGAATTAAACTCTTTCATGGAGATGGTATGCAACCATTCCCACATTTTACAAAGATTAAAATATTGCTTATTGGTTGTCTTTGTTTTTCAGTCCAGTCACATAGAGAACTGATACTTGGCTACCTGAAGGTGCAAATCTTATGGGAAAACATCCACTAATCTAAGGGAATGGGTCACCTTTTAACTTTTTTTTTATTGTGATCCTATTACAGACCGCCACGTTAGTTCGGCTCACTTGCGATTGGTTGCTGCTTATGTTTGCATTTGTCGATGTGAATGACAAATATGCAATAAGTTTAAGATTTATGGCGTTATGTTAATGTTTAATTTTCATTGTGAATGTTCCTTAAAGCCGGAACTTTACCTAACGTGGTGGGATGTAACTTGAAGCTAAGAAGAAACGCTGCTAAACTGAAGATACACTTTAACGTAACGTTACCGCAATTAATTTTGATTGGTGGTCTTTATTGTTTATGCTAGCACTTCTTTCCGATTGGTTCTAATTACCATGTAACGAGAAGAGACAGTTTGAAACTGCCAAATTCTTAAGTTACGTCACATTAAATTAAGTTACATTAAGTATAGCTCCATTTAATAATTCTTAAGTTACATCGCATTAAGTTGAGTTACGTTAAGTATAGCTCCATTTAATAAGTTTTAAATTACGTCACATTAAGTTAAGTTACGCAAAGTATAGCTCAATTTAATATTTACTCCATTTAATAGATAGAACTTTCACTACTACACGTTAAGTCAAGTCACATTACATAAGTAAAAGGCGATTTCTGACAATATTTATCTCGATTAGCATGAAGTAGATAGAAGAATAAGCTCTTTAACAATAATTTGTAATTTGTTGTAGAGAAGAGCATATGAATGGAGCTCACCAGATTTGTTTTTACTCTGAGCCCTTTAACTCTCATCATAAAATAGTTCCTCTTAAATTGCCGAATGAGTACAAAATATTGTCTAAATATGAATGATTATGGAACAAAATTTACTGAGCATTTAATCATATCTTTATGTAACAATGCATATCCGTTGTGCAGTTCAACGGCTGCTTCTATGTAATACCAGTGTAGTGAACCATAAGTAAGGAAAGAATTATTCCTAGTGTATATAATAAGTTTTGTGAAAAGTACCTCGCTTTTTCATTAAATTATATTCTCAGTTTAACGGTAATGATGTTTCCGAAAGAAGCATAAAGTGTGTAAAACTTTTAAATCAGCCAAGGTGCGACATCTTGTGCAAGCAGCTTATTAACAAGTGACAATCGAAAATGCAGGGAATGGTATCACATATTGCTCTATTTGAATATATTGAAGCACCTTTTACTATTGCAGATTCAGTATTTGGTTCATCTTTTTTTGTATTAACTGGATTTCATGGACTTCATGTAATTATCGGAACCACATCTTATCTTATTACATGTTTATATCGAGTATTATCAATACGTTTCACATCATTTGGCAGGAATGGTGGACATTGTCTCTGTGATAATTCAGACAGCCCGTTTGCAACTGTACAGGATTGCTCGTATTTTGAAGGAGTGGGACCGTTCCATTTTCAGAGCAGATCTTCTGGGTAATAATGACAGTACAGTTGTTTTACAGTTGTTTGGCAGCGGAATCAGCTTAGCACCACGTGGTGTGTGCATGTGCGTTCGCGGAAGAATACATTCTGGTTTGTTTGCATCGCCGGTGAAGTGAGGATGGACAGATAATAGAGAGAGTATAAAAATAGGGATCGCCAGAGTGGGCACGAGGCGGACCCGGAGAGCAGCAGTGGGTAAGCAGGTAGGCATTTCATACAACAGGCTTAAGCGATAGTCAATTAAACCTATGGCTTTGAAATTCGATTCTACTTGCTCAAGCAGAAAGGGGGGGGGGGGAATCTGATGTGTTCCATTCACATGACTTTCTCTATATCTCTATAACAAATTATTGTTAATAAGCTTATCTTTTATTTATTTCGTGCTAACTGAGAAAAATTAGCAGAAATAGTCTTATTTCTTGCTTTACTGTAAGTAGAAGCGAAATAAGGGAGTGCCATAGGTTAAAGTGAAAGTCAAAAGCTGGTTGCTATGTGACTGATGTTCCTTTGTTTGTATGGACAGAAGTTGACAAATTCCTGTATGAGAAAAGTATAGGTTTTTCAGAGCTGAAACCAAGTACAAGGAATATCTTAAAAACGATCAACTCCACGAAAAAAATTGTATATAACCTAAATTAACGTGCTCTACAATTTTTTGTGTGTTAAGTTCTTGTCCATCTCTTACGGTTTAGTAGTTATGTAACATTCATCCAGAATAAAGTAGTCTTCAGAGGCTATTCCCAGAGAATTCAAGATATACATTTTATTTGTCAGGTAAATATCTTTAATATACGATATTTTAATCAAAATTTTTTTGAAATTAAAATTATCGAAAAATGTTCCATGTAAAGGGTAGTTGGGAGTGAGGGGATTTTCTTGAAAATCTTTGTGTCGTATCCTTGGAAGATACCAAACCTAAATACCAAGTTTGGTTTTTAACGGACTTTTCTTTGCTATACTGCCCACAGACATACACATACATACACACGGACATTTTTCTAAAAATGCTTTTTTTTTTTATTCAGGAGGTCTCAAAACGTGTATTCCCGGTGAAATCTCGGTATCGAATTTTTGGGTGCAATACAATGACTTCTCAATACACTATGCACATTGCACGTATAGAGAAAGTAGAAAGAATAACTGCCCTTTTTAGAAAAAGACGGTAGATATTTTAAAATTGAAACAAATAAATAGGAATTTTTCGGAAATAGTTAACTATAAAAAAAAAAAAAAAAAAAAAAAAAAAAAAAAAAAAAAAAAAAAATTATAAATAGTAGATATCTATATTTTGATGAAAATATATTTTTGCATAGTAGGTAAATTTGTGTGTACAATCTCTTATGGTTTATCAGTTATGCTAAAGTCATCCAGAAAGAAGAAGAGGGGACCGCAGAGGCTGTCCCAGAGCATTCAAGATAGGTAGGTAATTTAGTTTTTCATAAACACATCTTAAGCATATCTACCTATGGCATTTTAATCAAAATCCTTGAGTCAGTTTTTAAAAAAAAAAGCAACATTTTCAAAAAACGTTCCAAAAGGGTGGTTTGGGGAGGAGATTTTCTTGAAAACGTTCGTGATACATCCTTGGAAGATGCAGAACTTAAATATGAAGTTTGATGTTTAACCGACTTTTCATTTTTGAATTATACTATTCACAGCCACACAGATCCAGCTTTTTTTCTAAAACTTTTTTGTTTAATTCAGGGGACTTCAAAACACATAGTTCCTGACATCGAAATTTTTGGTAGAATACAATTGGTAATTAGGTTACTTTCCCTACTTACTATTCGTAGTAAAGAAAGTAAAAATATTCATAAATTTATGGAAAAATCTAAATACATAATATAGGAGGCCATATGCTGACTTGGAGAAAATTGACGAGAAATAAAGTGGGTACACTGCTTTGAAACAAAACTGAGAAATATATTTCAAATTGTTACAGCTACAAAAAGTTCAGTAACATAACATTGCTCTCTGGAGTAATATGTGCATAGTGTATAGAGAAGGTATAGTGCACTCTACCCAAAACTTCGATACCGAGATTTCACTGGAAATATGTTTTAGGGTCCCTTTTATCCAAAAAAAGAATTTTCACAAAAAGGTCCGTGTGTGTGTGTGTGTGTCTGTGAACACGATAACTCAAAAACGGAAAGTTGGTAAAATACCAAACCTGGTATTTAAGTTTAGTATCTTCCAGGGATGCGACACGAACATTTTGAGAAAAATCCCCTACCCCAAATTACCCTTTACATGGAAAAAAAATTCGAAAGTTTTGAATTTCTTAAAAATGGCTCTAACGATTTTGATTAAAATATCGTAGATATATTAAAGATATTTATCTGACAAATGATATGCATGTCTGGAATTTTCTGGGAATAGCCTCTGAAGACTATTTTATTTTGGATGAATTTTACGGAATTTTGCATAACTGCTAAACCGTAAGAGATGGACAAAAACTTACCACACATGCTCTTCATGTAGAGCACGTTAGAACACACAATTTAAGTTATATACATTTTTTTCGCGAAGTTGATTGTTTTTGAGATATTTCTTGTTTTTAATTTCAGCTTTGTAAATCATAAAGGAATTTGTCAACTCCTGTCCATACAAACAAAGGAACATCAGTCACATAGCAACCAGCTTTTGGCTTTCACTTTAACCTATGGAAGCAAATAATAAGACTATTTCTGCTAAATAGAAGCATAAGCTTTTTAACAATAATTTGTTGCAGAAATGTAGAAAAAGTCATGTGAATGGAACACATCAGATATTTTTTATTTATAATTTTGATATTATTAATTATATTATACTTAAAGTTAATCTGTTTTCTAAAACACACCGAGAAAGTAGGTATATGAAACATAATACTTGGGTCATTTTAATCAAAATCATTAGGGTCACTCCTAAGAGGGGGTGGCGAAACATGTTTACACTCGCAGATGCGATATATATATAGCTTGTGGAGGTGGCGAATATGTGGAAACTTTAAAACAGCAACTTGTTTTCGCAATCATATTAAAGTCGCTACAACGTAGTTTACTCCTCTTCTTGCCTTATCAGCTCCAAGCACTTGCACTGAGCCAGTAAAAGCAAAACGAAAGCCGGCAGCGCCGCACAGTTCCATTGCGCGAATCTTTACCAGGGGAGCATAAGAACGAGGAGGTTAACTACTAAACCTGGCAAACTTGATGTTAATACAGTTCGGAAGATATGGGCGAGAATCGAACTAAGGACTTAAATTCAGCTGTATGTAATGTTGGTCATGTTTGTGTCAGACTGTTCTTCCCGCTAGCATCCCCCGGGTTTCGTTTATTACATCGTAATGGGAGTTGCAGAAATCAGTACTTTAGGATACTTTCATATTTCTTGTAAGATTAATAATATTTTAATAGTTTTGGAAGATGATGTTTGCCCTCTGTATGTCTGAGGCTAATTCAGTTTCTACGACCACAAATATTACTGGATTTTGCTATAAATTACGATATTAGTATATTTGATTCTACACCATGCTTCCCTCAAGTGTGGAAAATATGGATTTAAAGTATTTAATGAAAAGGGCAATATTAGTGCACACTGTCGTTCTGAATTAGACAAACGACGTGTCGCCAATCTGGTAAAAATGTTTTTTGCATTGTAATTATTTTAGTACATTTTTAACTACATAAAACCTATTACGCAAATGAAGAAACTTGCAAGTGATATTTGCAGCTCTAAAATTGTGATTTAGGAACTATAATTTATGCCATTATATTGTGCTTCTTGTTATGCACATATTAATTACTTTATGATGCAACTGAACTTTTTAATTCGCGATATTTCGTTCACGTGTTATTAGAGCCATAAAAAGTTGTATCGGATAACGTCGGCCAGTTTCGGCGGTACGCTTGGCAGCTGCACCGTGCGCGTGCTGCCACTACCGCCATTTTGAGACGGATTCTGTAAGCTCGTTGGGTTCGGCAGCCTTCGGAAGTTTTCGGCAGTGAAGCCCATGCGTCAGCAAAACGTTGCCGAGGACACATCATGGCGTGTGACCATGCGACGTTGCCATCATGCACTGTACAAAATAAAGGTTGCTTGCAATATTTTTAGCTTAAAGCCTGCAGGGCACGCTGATAAAATCAATCATACAGCGAAAACGAACTGTCCTTTGCAACAGAGAGGGTAGGGCTGGACGGTGGAGCCTGTGATAGGCGATTCACGCGTCACAGACCAAACACGCTGCTTTCCTGTTTCGGCTTGTTCGTGCAGCTAGCCATTTTGGCTGCAGCGGTGATATTGTCCGGAATAGTCGCCATTACTGCTTTACAGTACCCGAGTCAGTGGCGTGCTCGCTATTCTCTCTATTAGCTTGGAAATCTAAACTACGCGTATGGGATGAAGTGCTGATGTATAACGTAAAGAGTATGATGGTCAAATAGAGTATATCTAAATCCTTCATAGACCTTATTTCAGCCCACCTGCATTCATTCTATTTCAGTGTTGAGTTCATAACGAAATAAACGCTATTTTTAAAAGTAACAACTTGAAGCAAATGCTATTAGTTATATGCAAACGAATATCACGTATAGTACCGTGTAGTCGAGTTTATGCCACCCTAACTTCCTAATTAAAAACTGGAGCTTATTTCAGTTGATAAAAAGTTGTATTTACATTAGATACCTTTAGCTCTCTCTTAATTTGCTCTTGAAATGTAGAACAGCACTTACAGTGTGTAACTTTTCTTTGCAAGCATAGGAAGGAACTCAATAAGCACTTAAAGAATACAAGCCATAAAAATACCTGCGTCCTGCAAACACTGTTGTTGGTTTCGCTTGGAATTAATGCCTTCCGCTTTTAGAAAGATGTAAACATCTGCTAACAATAAAATAGAACGAATATGGTAGAATAATAACTATAGTAGTAAAACTTGATACACAGATCGACTACAGAAAGTACTAAAGGAAGAGACAAATTGATTTTTAAAGCGGACATCGTATTAAGAATGAAACTACACGAGAGTAGTTAAATAATGAAAGCATTTAAGATACCAATATTGCCAAGAAAATGCCTTTTTTCAGTGAATTCTATTTAGCTTTTCATCACATCAACTAACCAGAGTCAGGCTTAGGTAACTGCGTAAATAGTGAAAATGGTTTAATCTATTAAAAGAACAAAGTATAGGCAGTCACGAGCTAGATTTCTACAGTGACCTATCTATTTTGGGAATTCTGTGATTTTGTGTATCCCTGAGGGGCATGAACTGCTTCGTTGGGAAAACATTTACGTTAAGATTCACCAATTTTCTCGCTGAAGCATCAATTGATGTACAGACTGAGAGAGAGAGAGAGAGAGAGAGAGAGAGAGAGAGAGAGAGAGAGAGAGAGTGTGTGTGTGTTATCCTAAGTCAGAAACGATTGATGTAGTGCGTCTTTTAGGTTCTCTGCTTTCATTCCCAACTCACATAACGCTGTAGTTAAATGAGTACTTCCTTCCCTCATTGGTTTAAATATTACATTGATTAAATATATTGATTTAAATATTACGTAAGTAACTAATGGTCTTCACATATACAAAGAAAATTCAGTACAATAATACTGAGTGATTTATATAGAACTGACACATTTCTTTCTATAATTATTCCGTAGGAAATTCACTCAATGACCCAATTTTAGCATCAAATTAAGCAGAATATTCTGGAGTTTCGATCCCTTGTCACTAGATGTGCAGATGTTTATGTTTTATTCATAATTGCATTGTTTGCAGCTGTTTCGACATTTTGTTCTTGTAGTCAACGTGAAAATGCAGTACGATGTAGAGCTGAGTCAAGGATATTTTCAGCAAGATGGCGTTACATGCCATACATCAAATGAATCCATGAACATAATTACAAGTTTCTTTGACGACCGGATAATTTCCAGGAACCTGTGGCCACCGAGATCTCCGGATTTGAAATCACCGGACTTCTTTCTATGGGGTTACTTAAAAGACAGGGTTTACGCCACACATTCCCAGACATTGGACGATCTGAAGCACAGTATCACAATATCAAGCTATTGACAACAGAGTCCTCCAACGAGTGGCCAATAACATGGAACGACGTGTTGAGTTGTGCCTTATGCAGGATGGAGGACATTTTCAACATTTGCTATAGAGATAAATAATCTCCCAAAATTCCTCTACAATTTAGGTATAATAATTAATGAAGCAAATGTGTCAGCTCTATATAAATACCCTGGCGAGGAAGTCATGCATAATGACTCAGTGAGATATCTTGGCTTACTTTGGACACAAAATTAACCTGGAAGGTGCAAATAAACTAATTCGAAACCTTCGTAACAGATTGCATAAAGTTAAGCATTTAATCAAAGGATCTTCTCCCTTGCCCCTTCACACAATATGGGGATCTGCATCAAACTCTCAGATAAAACGAGTTCAAACAATCCAGAATCGGGCACTTTGACTCATCCATGGTACGTCCGCAATGAATAGAGATTTAAACATACCAACAGTTGAGCAACACTGAGCTCCAGTTTTCCGCAGAATAGAAAACCACCCCAACTGCATTCCAGCTCAACTTCCACCACCTCGGCATCTCCGAAGATTAAAAAGAAAGAGACACACGACTTCCTTGTGAATGATATTATTGTTTATGCTTGCATAGGACTGCTACCTCAAAACACGTTTCTTGTATTTACACATTGTATAGGGTAGGCGGGGGCAAAGGTGCGCACTTAACACTTTTCTATTTTTCCCTTTTGCTATTCTGGTTAAATCACAATACACCTAGGAGCATACTTCACACGATACAATAAGTTCAAGATTGGTTGCATGATGTGTTAAAATTATATTTAACAAAATATTAGAAATGAAAAAAATGGATCTTTGCCCCAGGCCTGGGCTAAAGATCCTACAGTTACGGGGCAAAATTCCGACATAAAAATAAATTATTATAATTATATGAGACTAAAGGAGAGTTACAGTATTTGTCAGTTAGTGTCATTATTAATTTGTATAATGTTTTACTATATCAGAATCATCAGAATCATCATTGTGTCATCGTCGTGATCGTGTAAGGCATAAATTTTTCATTCTTTTCCTTTTGAAGATGTACATCGGCGATAGGTAATGGCGCTCATGCAGCAAGCCACAGAAACGGTTTCGCCTCGGACGGCTGCAACCTGCCTTTTCTTGCCACACTTTTCGGCAATTTTCCCGGTACAGTTTGTATTCTTGTTTCGTCTTCGTTATAGGCTCGATGGGGCGGAAAATTATATTTAGATCGCAAAGTTTCCAATTTCTGAAATAAAGCTCCATTTGTGCTTTATTGAATCCCATTATCCTCCCGATACTGATTTTCTCCGGTTGCCTCAAACTTAAAGTATGACGAGCAGTCTTCCCCTGCCAATTGGATTTCATTATTAAATGGGTGGTTGACGCCATTACTTTCGGCAAACCGGTATACCAAATGTCGGAAGTGTTTAAACGTAAGGCCATAGAACATATAATCCAGATTGTTACAGTGCTCCGCCAATTCATTTTCAGAAGATACTTTCTTGAAACGCCCCAATGATGCCACTCCATAGCCTGCTTTAAGTCTTTTACGTAATGTGGATTCAGTACATCCAAGTCCTGCAGCTGCATTTCTAATGGAAGATCCGTTTTCTATTAGCTTTCTAGCCTCCTCTAACGTTTTAGAAGACAACGGCGTGGAGGACGTTTTTCTCTTGTAGTTTCTGTAAAATGAAGGTTAACTAGTCTAACACTGAATCAGTTGACGTGAAATAGTGAACTATAAAATTAAGGCGCATCAAATATGACAAATAAACCTACGCGTTAAGTATTAAAACAAAAGAAAGTAAAAACAAACGTTTGGGCAAAGGTACGCATGCGGTCTTTTGCCCCAGCTAATGCGTAGGATCTTTGCCCGTGGCTTTGTCTCAGCTGCCATGCATGCAACTTGATAAATTAACAACTACGCTTAAAGCGTGAGTTAGATTATGTACTTACGAAGTATTGGTGGATGTTATAGTAGACAGAACACTATCAATTACACCGTAAATATTTAGATTAAAAGTTCCAAAAAACTAACTTACCTCATATCTCTAAAGCTTTAAAACGCAAATCAACAATACAACACCACGGACACTTCCCGCCATAACAGCTCTCAACTGAAGGAGCAGGGGCGCCACACTACACTTCAGAAATAGGAAAACACTAGATTCGGACCTTTGCCCCGTGTGACCTTTGCTCCCGCCTACCGTATTGTACCAGCACAATTGTGTTGTACATAATGTATAATAAAGTTATCTTAAGTTAAAGAAAAAATAACTAACGTGCCGATAGTACCTACATCCACAGGCTCTGCGGTCAAGAAAGGCAGTTAAGAACGACGAGTTCTGCTTTACAAATCACAGCATCCGCAGACTAGGATGAAAAAGATAATGTCTGACAACGAGCAAGTAAGAGGAACGGGCTACATAAATAATTTTACTCTGGAAATAAGTTCGTAAGTGCTGGAACCGATAAACATGTCAAGCGAAGTGCCAACGTCAACATAGAAATTCGTATTTATAACTGGTACAACAGATCTGGACATGTGAAAATGGAAGCGAGTTGTACTTTCAGATAAGCAGTTCACCAGTCGATTCATGCATGCTGGAAGAGTGCCTGTCAATGTCAATGTCAAATATCCGTCACCTCTTATGCACCTGCACTATACGGCGCTGATAAACACTGTTTTCATATGTATATTCATATCTACAAAACATCTGTACAAATGGCCTACTATATAAACAATGTCAATCGTCTGCCTCCAATTCTTCCACATCTGACAGTCCTTCGACTTCGCTCACGTCATTGTCATCATCATGGATTAGAATTCTTTCTTTTTGATTTTCTACAACTCTTTCTAATGATTTTCAATGTTCTCAACATGTCGACATACATTTTCCCATTGTGGCCTGCCAATTTCTGCAATTCGCTGTTGACACAACTGTTCCACATCTTTTAATTTAAAAGTGATATATTAAGTTTTATTTTTCTTTCTTTCTTATCTTTGAGAACCCTGGAAACGGAACTCAGTGATATATCAGTTGCCTTGGCTTCTCTTTCATTCTCTTTTGAAGAACTCGGGGAACATACGTTTTCTTCCTTCATCCCTGCCTCTTGTTTCATAAAGTCAAGGATATTTACAATCATTTCACTGCTCTGACTAAGTAATACCTTGCCACTTAACTTTGAAAGCGCAAGAGCCATGGTTAAAAAAAGAAAATAAATAAAATGAACACTATTTACTGCCCACTTTTGAATATAAACATATGCGGAACACTTTCGATACAGGATGTACAAAGTTTGCTCGCTTGACTTTAAGTAAGCAAAGTATCATATCACAAACTCCGATAAGCTAGGCTCGGTACCTGGGTTAGCGTCAGGGTCACGATTCCAGAAGTTTTGCGTCGGCAATATACCTTCGAATCAAGCAGATATGGCAGCATGGGTGGCTCATATATACACATAATACATCGACTATGAATTGCGAGCCCCCTTTCTTACCTCAATACCCGATTGCCTTCTTCTCATGATCAAACTATACTTCAGCCACGTACTATTCCCAAGATAACGCACCGGAAATCTTTGAACTGAAAAAAAAAATTAAAATGATTTTATACATATGCGCGCACGTGTGTGTTTGCGCCTATATAGAACTAGCTGGCCCGGCGAACTTTCTTCCTCCTTAGAAGCAATAAATGAGCAGATTTTGGATTTTATTAAGTGCAATTTTTTATTAGGATAATAAATATAAATACAAAAAATCGAGTATTTTAATGATTATTTATTGGCCGTGTATTTTGGTGCATGGGTTGCACTCTTCAGTGAAGCACCTTGTGATAGACGACATTTCTTGTTTTATTGTCAGGCGCAAGAACAAATAACGCAGATGGTCTTCCGACCCGTGAACATGCCACATATAATTGACCATGGGAAAAACATGGATTTTCTAGATTCAGACCACAAACTTTCAAGGATTGGCCATGTGATTTGTTAATGGTCATGGCGAATGCAAGACGGATCGGAAATTGAAGTCGTTTAAACTCAAACGGCAAATCGGTTGGGATCATCGGGATCCTCGGAATGAGAACTTCCTCACCTTCCTTTGAGTATCGTCGCGTAAATCACATTGTTCATCAATTTACTTACCACCAAACGCGTTCCGTTGCACAGTTTTGGTTGGTTTATGTTTCGAAGCATGATTACTACGGAGCCAACCTTTAGTCGTAAATTGTGCGGTGGTAAGCCAGGCACATCCAAGGAGTTTAAAACTGTAATTGGATAGTTGCTCTTCACGTGCAATTTTATTCGCAATGTTTCCAATCCTAGTTGCATTACAGCTTTGTCAGGAAAGATTCGATTGTCTTGGTCGCGGCATTGTTAATGATAATATCGGCACAATAGGCTAATACAAACTGGAAACAAACACCATAGACAACAATGCGTTTTTCTGGCTGTTGCGTTTTGTTATACCACGTTTTATGTCACGTCCCACGGAAACGGGATAAAAAGTATCCTATGTCCGTCTCCTGGTTCTAAGTTACCTCCCCACCGATTTTCAGCCAAATCGATTCAGCCGTTCTTGAGTTATAAATAGTGTAACTAACACTTCGTGTATATAGGTGATTAATTGTAACCAAATTGAGGTAATATGTGCAGTTCTTCCAAATGCAGTTAAAGCGGTATTGCAAAATACTACTTACTCTTATCTAAACTGTCGTATGAGATTGTTTACGATGAGGTAAAAATGAGTAATGTTTTTACGTTGCTTAATGTAATAGTGTTTGTTAGTCGCTGCAAACAAATGAATATAAAATACATGTCTAAGCAATTGGGATTAATATTTATAATACCTCCTATACCTATATGAACAAAACAATTTAATTGAAAATGACAAAATTCCTGCGTTTTTCATATCGTATGTAATCGTATGTTATAATTTTAGTTAAAAAGCAGCATTTAAGCTGAAGAGAGTTTTGTAGAATATTACGTAAGCTTTCGCGTGATTATGATAAGCTTTGTGGAATGCCCATCAACAATTTCAAGAGAAGAGCATTATTCTGCTATTATATCTAATGGTTAACATACGCTTTGGCTTTGATCAGAGATCTCTCAGGTAACATACGCCGCATGCATTGTTTGTTCTCGCTGATGTTTTACTTTGTACTAGTGGGAGTGTCGCTTCAGCAAATGAAATCATAAATGAGAACAGAATGAAACACAGCGCTGCAATAACCCTCCTCCTTCCGTTTCCCACTCTCGTTCTTTTTCTAAGACTTGTGGTCCGAGTTTCTACGCGGAGCCTAAGCCTCCCGTCTTATCAGGGAGGATTTACTCCGTGGCACTTTCCATTAGGACAATACCTAGGTTACTAAAATGCCCCTGGCATGCGAACACACTAGGACGGAAGTGTATACGCCATTTACGCACGTCAACCCCACAGGGAAGATTACCGAATATCCTCGGTAGGGGCGACATCCTTCGCATGCCATCTACTAGCTATCCAGGCTAGTACCGCAGGACATTAAGACGTCACATGACCTCACCTCACCGCTTAGACGTACCCAATCTCCTATGGGTTTCGGGACCACTATCACGCAGAGTCCAACCCAATCCGAACAGCTCCCTTTGGGGAGGGGCTCAGATGTTCAGCCCGGCTAATTCTATTAACGCCAGGAGTACTATGGATACTCGGAATCCATAGCGCTCGCACCGGAGCAGCTGAAGAGTTCGAAACCTCCCACCCCCTACGTGGTATACGAACATTTACTTGGAGAGAACGTGACAACGTTGCTTTTCGTGACACTGAATATCTTCATCTTTTCACTCGGCTTTGAAACCTATGCCGCATTTTAATCAGTAGCGTAGTGCATTAATAGTGTTATAAACATAAATATATCTACTGCAAATATTCGTGTACAATTTTTTCTCGTCACTGATAGAAGCGAGGACATACTGCGCCTTTGTCTTCATAAGTTCACTGCAAACACACATGTTATTACCCATTAAGATCCATGGAACAATCGATAGTTTGAGCTAGAACTGCTGGTTTAAATAGGTAGTTCCTTTTTACTTTCTCTATACGAACTATGAACTCTCAACTCCTTAACTACCCTTTACGTGGGTTTATAATTTTTCGAAATTTTTATTTTTCTCAAAAATGGCTCTAACGATTTTGATTAAAATATCATATATTAAAGATATTTACCTGACAAATAAAATGTATATCTTGAATTTTCTGGGCATAGCCTCTGAAAACTACTATATTGTGGATGAATTTTACGGAATTTTGCATAACTGCTAAACCGTAAGAGATGGACAAAAACCTACCTCACAAAAATGTAGAGCACATTAAAACACACAATTCATGTTATATATCTACATTTTTTTCGTGGAGTTGATCGTGTTTTAGATATTCCTTGGTTTTGGTTTCAGCTTTGAAAAACTTATACTTTTCTCATACAGGAATTTGTCAACTCATGTCCACACAAACAAAGGAACTTCAGTTACATAGCAACCAGCTTTTGACTATCATTTTAACCTATGGTACTCCCTTATTTCGCTTCTGCTTACAAGGAAACAAGTAATAAGACTATTTGTGCTAATTTTTGCTCTATTAGCACGAAGTAAATAGAATCTTAAGCTTTTTAACAATAATTTGTTACAGAGATGTAGAGAAAGTCATGTGAATGGAACACTGGTGGCGTTGTTTAGTATATCTCCGCTATGCGCCGGCCGACTCCAGCTTCATGCCACTGCGCATGTCTATTTGCAAACGCAATACGGTATGGGTACTTACCTAGCAGCTTTCATCTTGAGATTTTCTTGTAAAGATACCATTGCTAGTGAAAAAATCTGATGTGTTACACTCACATGACTTTCTCTATATCTCTGTAAATTATTATTGTTAATAAGCTTATCTTTTATTTATTTCATGCTAATCCAGAAAAATTAGCAGAAATAATCTTATTTCTTGCTTTATAGTAAGTAGAACCGAAATAAGGGAGTACCATAGGTTAAAGTGAAAGCCAAAAGCTGGTTGCTATGTGACTGATGTTCCTTTGTTTGTATTGACAGGAGTTGACAAATTCCTGTATAAGAAAAGTGCAAGTTTTTCAAAGCTGAAACCAATAAAAAGGAATATCTCAAAAACGATCAACTCCACGAAAAAAATGTATATAACATAAATTGTGTGTTTTAACGTGCTCTACATTTTTTATGGGTCAAGTTTTTGTCCAGCTCTTACGGTTTAGTAGTTATGAAAATTTCATCCAGAATAAAGTAGTCTTCAGAGGCTATTCCCAGAAATTTCAGAATATACATTTTATTTGTCAGGTAAATAACTTTAATATACGATATTTTAATCAAAATCGTTAGAGCCATTTTTTAGAAAATCAAAATTTTCGAAAAAAGTTGCATGTAAAGGGTAGTTTGGAAGATACTAAACTTAAATACCAAGTTTGGTATTTTACCTACTTTTCGTTTTTGAGTTATCGTGTTCACAGACATACGGACACACATGGACCTTTTTTTGAAAATACTTTTTTTGGATACAGGGGACCCTAAAACATATTTCCGGTGAAATCTCGGTATCGAATTTTTTGGTGGAGTGCAATACATTCTCTATTCACTATGTACACAGTGAGTATAGAGAAAGTAAAAAGGTCAAAATGAACAAATTTCTGCAATCACTACCTACCAAAACATATAATAAAAAATCTTATGTGATTCATTCACATGACTTTCTCTACCTCTCTGCTACAACTTATTCTCCTATTTACTTCATGCTAATCGAGAAAAAATAGAAGAAATGGTCTTATTACTTGTTCCCATTTAAGTAGAAAAAAGATAAGGGCGTACCATAGGTTAAAGTGAAAGCCAAAAGCTGGTTTCTATGTGACTGATGTTCCTTTGTTTGTATGGACAGGAGTTGACAAATTCCCGTATGTCAAAAGTAAGTATAAGTCTTTTAAAGCCGAAACCAATAACAAGAAATATCTCAAAAACGATCAACTCTACGAAAAAATGTAAGTATATGAAATAAATTGTGTGTTTTATCGAGATCTACATTTCCTATCAAGTAAGTTTTTGTCTATTACGTTTTACCAGTTTTGCAAAATTTCGTAAATTTTATCCACAATAAAGATGTCTTCTTGAATTTTCCGAGAAATTCAAAATATACTTACATATTTTAATCAAAATCGTTAGAACCATTTTTGAGAAGATCAAAATTTTCGAAAAATATTCAATGTAAAGGGTAGTTGGGGGTGGAGGGATTTTCTTGAAAATCTTTGTGTCGCATCCTTGGTGTTTAACGGACTTTTGATTTTTGGCCTATGCTGTCCACAAACACACACAAAGGCTGACAGACACACACATGGACATTTTTCTACAAATGCTTTTTTTTTTCTTTGATCCAGTGGGCCTCAAAACATATATTTCCGTTGAAATCTCGGTATCGAATTTTTGGGTGCATTACAATATCTTCTCTATACACTATGTGCTAGTATCTACGTGCAGAGTGCACTGAAATATTTTCCTAGAATGACTGACCAATTCTCCCCTAAATCATGGGCCGGATCCTCCAGTTATACCTAAAGGTGAGGCGTCCAAGTAGATAACAAAGGCAGTACAACAATAAGCAGTCTTAGTACAATTCCAGTTCGCACTTATTTAGTGTAAAATAGTTTATGCTCACTTCTTTTCAACAGCTGAAAATTAATTGACCGAATGGAAGGTACAAGGAACACTTCTGAAACTGAAAACTGCGGCACCTTCTACAAAGCCGACTGGCGCACTTTCTTTATCTCCTTCCGCCATTTTATTTAAATATCTAGTGTGTGGATAGGTTAGAGATGTTACGACCTCAATTAGCATCCACAGAAATGTTACAGCAGCTTAAGGAACTAAAATAACTCATTGTTATATTTGCTTTTCGAAACTCCCAAATTTTAGGGTTTTTCCCAGGAGTTGCATCTTTCGAAATTTGGACTAGGTACACTGCAGTACGTATGCGTCTACCATTTTTTTTTCAGCAGGAGTATTGAATTTTGTATCACAATTAACAGACTTAAAATAACTTATCTAAAGTCGTATTAAAAACATTCTTAAGTGTTACAATCACATGACTTTCTCTACATCTCTGTCACAAATTAGTGTTTCTGGATGAAAAAAGGTTAATTATTTTAGATCCGAAACTAATAACATGGAATATCTCAGAAATGGTCAATTTTACGAAAAAAACGTATATGATATAAATTGTGTGTTTTAACATGTAACATTTTTTGTGTGGTAAGTTTTTGTCCACCTCTTACGGTTTAGCAGTTATGCAAAATTTCGTAAAATCCATTCAAAATAAAGTAGTCTTCAGAGGCTGTTCCCAGATAATTCAAGATTCATTTATGATAGAAATGGCTTTAATATGTGGTATTTAAATCAAAATCGTTAGAGCCATTTTTAAGAAAAAAACATTTTCGAAAACTTTTCCATGTAAAGGGTAGTTAGCGATGGGGGGATTTTCTTAAAAATCTTCGTGTCTCATCCTTGGAAGATACCATACTTAAATGCCAAGTTTGGTATTTAATCGTCTTTTCGTTTTTGAGCTATGCTGTCCACAGACACACACACAAACGCGCGCGCGCGTACCTGTTTCTGAAAATGCTTTTTTTTTTGGACTCAGGGGGTCCTAAAACATGTATTTCCGGTGAAATCTCGACATCGAATTTTTGGGTGGAATGCAATACTTCTCTCCCTATGTATGTTGTACATACGGGGCTAGAGAAAGTAATAATGGGTCACACTCTTTATAAAACTGAACACTTTTGCCTTTTTGCTTTCCGGTGTTTGTGTGAACTTCCATGAGCAATTGAAAACATGCTGTTACACAGTTTGTAGAAAGCTTCCAATTCTGATGGCGCAGGTTCCAAACATTTCTAGTTCCTTTGAAGCGCCTTATTGCCTCGGCAAGTTTTGTACAAATAATCAGTCAGTTGGAAATACACAGGTCGCGACTTTCAGTCAATATATTCAGCAGCTAAAGAAACAGTTTAACTGAGTAAATGTTTATATAGCTCCAAACATGTTCTACAAAACATTTTGAGGTTTATATTCCTGAAAACTAAACGAACAGAAAAGAAAAAATCTGATGTGTATCATTCACATGACTTTCTCTACATCTCTACAACAAATTATTGTTAAAAATCTTATGCTTCTATTTACTTCCTGCTACTCGAGAACAAATTAGCAAAAATAGTCTTATTACTTGTTTCCTTGTAAGTAGAAGCGAAATAAGGGAGTACTATAGTATAAAGTGATAGTCAAAAGCTGGTTGCTATGTCAATGAAGTTCCTTTGTTTATATGGACAGGAGTTAACAAATTGCTATATGAGAAAATTAAGTTTTTCATAGCTGAAACAAAAACCAATGAATATCTCAAAAACGATCAACTCCACGAAAAAATTGCATATAACATAAATTGTGTGTTTTAATGTACTCTACATTTTATGTGTGACAAGTTTTTATCCATCTCTTACGGTTTAGCAGTTGTGCAAAATTCCGTAAAATTGATCCAGAATGAAGTAGTCTTCAGAGGCTATTCCCAGAAAATTCAAGATATACATTTTATTTTTCAGGTAAATATCTTTAATATACGAAATTTTAATCAAAATCGTTAGAGCCATTTTTGAGAAAATCAAAATTTTCGAAAAAAAGTTCCATGTAAAGGGTAGTTGGGGGTGGGGGGATTTTTCTCAAAATTTTCGTGTCGCATCCCTGGAAAATGCTAAACTTAAATACCAAGTTTGGTATTTTACCGACTTTCGTTTTTGAGTTATCGTGTTCACAGACACACGGACCTTTTTGTGAAAATGCTTTTTTTTGGATATTGTGGAACCCTAAAACATATATTTCCGGTGAAATCTCGGTATGGAATGTTTTGGTGGAGTGCAATACCTTCTCTATGCACTATATACATAGTGCGTGTAGAGAAAGCAAAAAGAAACACACACACAATTAGAGAAAGGATTAGGAGTCCATTTTCCATAGGAATTACATCCAAACTCAGTCGGCCTCGAAAAAATCCGGACGAATTGTAATCTTAAAAGCAATAGGTACCTAACTAATCAAGATAAGCTTGTGAAATTGAAGCAGCGCAGTAGATAGGTATTCCATAATCGTTTACAAGAACTCAAAATCTTGCTACATCTCATTCTATGTCAGCAACAATGACATCGATCATCCCGCGTCCTCCATTTTGGAATAATTCTCATAAATTAGGCATACAGAACACAAGCTATCTGCTTTGCAAATAAATGGCGAATTGCATCATGAAAAGTGAAATAAATGCATGAGCTCATTCGCACTTTTATTAATATATGTTCGTAACTCTGGGGAGTTAGATGATAAGTATTTAAATCAGAATCAGCAAATTGATATATTACAGCTGCAATGAAATTAACTTTTGTTTCTTGGTCATATGTAAGGGTTTGCAGAATTCAATTGCGTGAATGTAAATGAAGTTTTATTTATGGAAGCTCTTTAACTCTGTGGTTCTCAGCGTCCCATTCTAAATTGGGCGTGAAAGACCGCTTAATTTTACTCAGAGGCCTCTCAATCAGGCTTGAGGTTCATTTGCATGCCGTAAATCTACGAAACAGGACCAACGGCTTTACTTCCCTTCCGAAGCCATGCTACCTTGGGTATATGAAGTTAGCAGGTAACCATTACACCACGGAGGGCGACATTCAATTGCGTGTATATGGGCGTACCTATTTATATACCTTATATTTTATTTTAGTTTAACGTCCTTTAACCTGGTTGGTCATATCGGACGATGAATGCAATTGATGATATGATGCTCAAATGATCCATGGAGCTTAAAGTTACTCGACATTCATCTTCTCAGGATAAGGGAAAACCCCGATAAAACTCACGACCTTTTGAACGTGAGGCAGACATGCTACCACCACGCTACCCAGGCGGGCATGCCTTATATTATATTATATATTCACACAGTTGAAACTCGCTTATACGTTATTCACTTCAACATTTTTCGCATATATACGCTGAAATTTTAGGGACCAGTCGTTCTCCATTAAAATGTTGCTCAATTATAAGTTTTGGTTATACGTATTCTCGGTAATGCGTCACTTTTTCTGATCCCCATACACAAAATGTACCCATTTATAGCTTTTTAAAAAAACATATGCTTGCTGTGTATAGCCTTAGAATTGTATGGCTTGTGTTTTCATTGCCATTTATTGTTTCATTGTTGTCATATCGTTCCAACAATCTATTAGCCTAGGTTCCAACAGTCACTTGTCTGCTTTAAGTAGAGTACTGCTAGTGTGCGGTTTTCACTGTCGTCTTATCGTTCCAACAGTCACTTATCTATTTTATGTGGAGTTTCGAGTTACAAACAGGAGAAGAAACATGTGTGAATATCAACCAGCAAGGAAGAAAACAAGAAAATCTTTAACTCTTGATGAAAAATTAAAAATCCTGGATGAGGTCCATACCAGAAGGGAAAATCAGTTACACGTTTTCTCATTTATACAGTATTTTAGCAGTCTCCCTTAAAAAACGTATAAGTGAGGTTCCACTGTATATAGATATTTATCCGGGTAACTCACCCTAACCAGATTCGAATTCGGGATCTCTTGAATGTGAGGCAGAGACGCTATCTCCACGCTACAGAGGCAGGTCTTAAATGTCCTTCTGTGGAGTAGGAATCTTAGTAGATAGAAGGAAGAAAATCTTTCAATCCTCGAGAGTATTTTAACTTATGGCGCTGAGGGTTGGACTCTAGTGATGACGAGACATTAACCCCAGGTCAATGGCCGGGACGGAAAAAGCACAACCCGACCTCGGCATTCAGGCAAGGAGGGTTGTCATCGGCGTTCCGAGGATACTGATGATGAATAGACACACATCCATTCCTTCAGCGGGAGGAAAAGCCTACGTTGGTACTGGGCATCGCACGCAGGTCCTCCACGCCAGAGGCAGGTGCCATACCTCTGCGCAAATGGGACGAACGCTAATAGACAGAAAAGCAAAATACAGGCAGTAGAGATGGATGGAACCCGAAGAGGACCTAGGTAGGATTGAGAGAAGGAGAAACGAAGAAGTACGACAGCTAATGGAAAAGAAGAATCCATTATCGAGAGAATACTATTTTAAAATGGTCATCAACCGAATGGACTGTGAAATGCTCCTTACGACTTTCCTTCAATGGTCACCTTTGGGCAGCAGAAAGCATGAATGGTCGAGAGTATCGGAAACACCATTCAGAGCTAAAAACAATATTATCTATTATATTAGCCGGCATAGGAAATTAATTAATTATTGGTGTTTATTGTTATTTGGTCGTGGTGGCAGTTTAGATGATACATATAAAGAAGGGAGATACAAACAGAAGAATGTCTGGAATAACGCCAGAAATGACAGCCACACTGTAGTAGGTAACACACAACTGAACTACTTAAAAAGAACTTCAAAATTAAAACTATAGTGGCATTTTGCTAAATCGTCTACCTAAAACTCTTCTTAGGGTTTGATTCTCCACCACAGTAAGAAATGTTAAGGTATTGAGTTCAATCACTGATTCCTCTTACATATAAATGTGCTTCAAACCTATTTCGTCAGTTTTTCCTTTCTCCCTTATTCGGTTACGCGTTTTGTTTTTCTTTTTCTTTGTTTTCTGCTTCGGAAATCCGCTGAGACATCTTACTACCCGAAATGTTCTGTAGTGCATAATACATGTGACGCTGTTAATCCAATATTTTTACTTTCTCTATACGTACTATGTACATAGTGTATAGAGAAGGTATTGCACTCCACCAAAAAATTCGATACCGAGATTTCACCGGAAATATATGTTTTAGGGTCCCCTTATTCAAAAAAAGAATTTTCAGAAAAAGGTCCGTGTGTGTGTGTGAACACGATAACTCAAAAACGAAAAGTCGGTAAAATACCAAACTTGGTATTTAAGTTTAGTATCTTCCAGGGATGCGACACGAAGATTTTGAGAAAAAGCCCCCCACCCCAAACTGCCCTTTACATGGAACTTTTTTCGAAAATTTTGATTTTCTAAAAAATGGCTCTAACGATTTTGATTAAAATATCATATATTAAAGATATTTACCCGACAAATAAAATGTATATTTTGAATTTTCTGGGAATAACCTCTGAAGACTTCTTTATTATGGATGAATTTTGCATCTACTAAACCGTAAGAGATGGACAAAAACTTAACACACAAAAAACGTAGACCACGTTAAAACACACAATTTATGTTATATACATTTTTTTCCTGGAGTTAATCGTTTTATAGATATTCCTTTTTCTTGGTTTCACCTTTGAAAAACATACTTTTCTCATACAGGAATTTGTCAACTCCTGTACATACAAACAAAGGAACATTAGTCACATAGCAACCAGCTTTTGGCTTTCACTTTAACCTATGGCACTCCCTTATTTCACTTCTACTTACAATAAAGCAAGAAATAAGACTATTTCTGCTCATTTTTCTCGATTAGCATGAAATAAATAAAAGATAAGCTTATTAACAATAATTTTTACAAAGATATAGAGAAAGTCATGTGAATGGAACACATCAGATTTTTCATAAAAGATTTGGAAGTTTCCAGTAAAGCATATATTGCAGACTTTAACAGGATAGGGATTTGTGTGAGCTTTGCATCACGCTATGGTAGCAAGTAGATATACCTTTTGGATACCTATTTATTTAGCATACCTATGTGTAAAAGACTGCATGAAATTTCTGCTAGCAATATGAACCCGCACTGTCAAACTTCAATCACGTTTTTGATTCTGAATAACTGGTACTGAAGAGAATATTGTGCTGGAAAGTATAACCACGTTGTTGGACGTTAGTAGGAAAGTTAAGGGTATATTAACAATAGATAGGTCAATGGGTGATGTAGGTATTACATACCCTAGCAGTTTACCTTAGTTTACAATTTGCTCGTGCTTTAATCCTATAGATATACTACCTCATCTTGTTTGTGGAGTGTTTTCAACAATGGTAGGTACTTCCATGCTGTAAATGTAAATGGTGTGTTATTTATGGACGCTCTTTAACTACAGTGGTTTTCAGCGTCCCATTCTAAATTGGGCGTGAAAGACCGCTAAATTTTGCTCAGAGATCTCTCTATCAGGCTTGAGGTTCTTTTACGCGCTGTAAATCTACGACACAGGACCAACGGCTTTACTTCCCTTCCGAAGGAAGCCATGCTAAAGATTTTTACCATCGTCCTCCGCCGGGTCTGAACCCGCGACTTTAGGGAGACACTTCTATGCTGTTCAGCGTATCTCGCCAGTCATGGAAAAGATCAGGAAGAAGCATTTCCGTCATGGCGCAGGCCAGTTTCGTCAAACGATGTGTGCTCGCAGTTAATACATTAACGGAGAATACATCTTCTTGATAAGATTAAGATGGCTTAAAGTGAAATTTGTCATTATTTTACTTAACAGCGAAGTTAGTTTCGTACCTTTAACTTCTTTTGGACGGTAACTGTGAGCGAATACGTGAAGAAAAATGTACTAAGTAACTGAGAGTAGAGTATGTACTTTGATGAAGTACATCTGCACCTGGTGTGGACCGAACGTTTCATTCCGCTAAACCAGGTTCACCGAATATGTAATCCAAGTGATAGAAGTTTTAGTTTTACTGTAAAAATGAATATAATTAAATAAAGAGCCGAACATTCTCCTAAAATATTTAAGACATAGATAATAATTATGAAATGTAGTATACAAAAATCTCATGTGCTCCATTCACAAGCCTTTCTCTACCTCTCTGCAACAAATTATTGGAAAAAGATTAGCACAAATACTCTTATTACTTGCTTCCTTGTAAGCAGAAGAGAAATAAGGGAGTACTATAGGCTTAACTAATAATCAAAAGCTGCTTGCTATGTGAGTGAAGTTCCTTTGTTTGTACGGACAGGAGTTGACAAATTTCTATATGAGAAAAGTATAAGTTTTTCATAGCTGAAACCAAAAACAAGGAATATGTCAAAAGCGATCAACTCCACGAAAAAGCTTGTGAACTAACAGAAATTATGTGTTTAAATGTGCTCTACAGTTTTTGTGTGTTAAGTTTTTGCCCATCTCTTACGGTTTAGCAGTTATGCAAAATTCCGTGAAATTCATCCACACACACATACACACACGGACCTTTCTCCAAAAATGCTTTTTTTTGGATTCGAGGGGACCCAAAACATGTATTTCCTTTGAAATCTCGTATCGAATTTTTGGGTGCAATACAATACCTTCTCTATACACTATGTACATAGAACGTGTACAGAAAATAAAAATGAATCATGCCTCTGTGGGTGCAAGACGCTAAATATATTGTTTTGTTGGTCATTGCTTTGTTCTAAGGAAAGGTAGGTTTGTGCCGCAAGCAGTAATTTCGAGTAAAAATAGATATATACCTACTTAAACCAATAAAAGAACAAATATTTCTGTAATTAGCTTCCTTCCAAAAAAGAGTTAGAAATGTTCGGTAAAATTGCGAAATTTAATTCTGTATATAACTATCAGTAATGAAAGTAACAATTGACCAGCATAATATGTAGGTAAGGTAGAAAAAAACTGCATGCTTCACACCAGTATCGTTTTTGGGAGGGGGGGGGGCGGGAGGAACAAGGAATTGAGTTGCGTGGTTACTCTGAGAGTAGATACTGAATCATCTAAAAGAGAGAACTTCATTGAATATCAAAATATGACATTTGTTTTTGAAAGACCACTTCATTTCGTGCTAGCCACCTGATATACAGAACGACTTAATTTCCCTATCAGTATACAGGTAAAAGAGGTTTCTGAAACATGTTTTGTTTCTCTGATATTAGGGCAAAAGTCGCAACAATCAAAATTACCTCCGCAATGTGACAACCTAGGGAACTATTGAACGATTTACAAACATGCTTTGAATACTTCGATTGTTTGAATCAAGTATTCCGCTCTTTTTCTTTCCTCCTTTATTTTCTTGAACATTAAACGGCAAAGTGCATACCCTAGTCCATATACCAGCCTACGCTGGTTACAAGATAAGTTGCTAACAAAATTAGAAATAAAATGCTATAGGTACGTGTACCTGCTATGATTTAACTTGTACATTCACAATGAGATGCAAGCGCAGACGTAACGCACCATAAGCGATAGCGCGAGGGAAGCTCATTCACAATGCAGTTATAAGCGTAACGCAAGAAGTTGGCACGGGTTTCTAGATCTGTAAATTGCTTACATGCGGATAGCTCCGCAAGTTTAAAATTGAATAACATAACCAACAATACCATATAAGAAAATCCACTTAATCGTTTACAAATAAGTATGTTATAAAAAAACTTACACGCTAACAACTGACGCTCATTCAACATTATTGAAAATAGTACAAGCATAGAGTCTTCAGAAAGTGATAAAGCTACACACTTAAACTAAGAATTATCTCTGCGCTTTCGAAATCTAGACACAGATGATAGTTGCTCCATTAAATCAAAGAATTCGCAAGCAGACTGTCATAACCTCTTGAGGGAAATTACAGATGGCGCGGCATTGTACGGCCAATAAAAGAGCATGCATGTAAAATCTTGCAGTACGATCGTATGTTGTTGAATTCATAGGAATGCATAGAGAAAAGAAGCAGAATTCCTCCTCTTTGCACGTAATGCAAGGATAAAGCTTGGAGTTTGCAAACTCTTACGTGTTTCTATGTGAATGCTTACATTAAATAATATGAGTCCAAACTCTTAGGCTTACGTTGCGTCTGCGCTTAAATGTCATTGTGAATGAGGCATTACTCTTGCAACATTCTGAATGATCGATCCGTTTTAATTTTGCTGCGGAGCTAAGATTATGTGAAGCGAACACTTAAAAGTAAGTGAGGAAACACTGCGATCTACATAACTGAAACAATAAACTGGATAAAAGTATAACAAAAACTCCTGAGTGAAAGAAAAATTAAACGTGAAAACAAGGGCATACATTAGTTAAGCTGTAAGTAGTAGAACTCTGGTAAGACTGGAAAATTGACCTGTGAATCCAGAGGACACAGTGATAAAGAACAGCTACTGCAACGCTGAGGGAAGAAATAGCCTTGGAAGATATCGAAAGAGGAACGAATAACACTGTACGGGATATATACAGGTAACCTATGAAGAAGAGGAGGGGAATGAAGTGAAGGGAGGGAAGGGGAGGAAGAAAATGGCTGGAGGGTAACAAAGAGAGCAGCTTTTCCTCCATGTCTCCCAGCTGCTGCACAACCGCTGTGCATCTCTATTCTTCCCGCTCACACGGCGCAAACGTTAGCGTCACTTCTTCGCGACTGTCACAAACCACGTTACAGCTTTTGCGAAATTCTAATTGTTGTTTGTGCGTCGTCCGTGCATCAAAATGAGCCGGGAATTTAAGTAGAAATAGAGATAAGTCCTTGGACTTCTCTTCACTGCGACCTTAATAGATCGATTGCGATTAGAGAACTTTAAAGTACTCAGATTTGTTAGTTACAAAATCAAATTCCGGCGACTTTACAGACGATACACCTTACTAGTCTTCAAGCAAGTCGAGAACAACTCCAGTGTATGTTGGTTGATAAACGTAGAGTATTCTTTCACAGTTGCGGAGGCTTGTCTGGGACTATATTTCTTTTTCCTTCTTTTTTCCACTTTCTCAACATGTTTTGTTTTGCTATTTTCTTTACCGGTTTTGGTTTTTACACACATACACATTTACAAACACACAAACACCCATGCTCAAGGCAGGACACGAACCCTCGATCCCCTGCGCCACGAAGCACCAAAGCGAAGTGGCCATGGGACTGGCCCTTGATCGAAGGAAGCATAAATTAAAAGAGAAAATATGTAGAGTGTAACATGGCCATGAAGTATAAAATAAATGAAGTACGTGATGACGTCAAAGCAGCATGGCAGACTATGTTATACTTTTGATAATAATACTTTAAATGCCAACAATGGTAGTGCGAGAAAACGTAGGGCAAACCTAAAAACAAAACAGGAAGAGAACTATATTTCTCTTGAATTATGGAATTTATAAATATTCAAACCGTTCAGAAAACTTAAAAGTTAACTGTTTCCATATCGTTCAACGAACAAACGGCTGCTATATCTACTTATATATGTAAAATTCTTGCACAGAAGGTTCCAGATCACGAAACCGTATACTTTTTTAGGGTATAGATAATAATTGCCTGTCTATTCACATCAGAACCATTTATTTGTATTCATTCCATTTGCTTCCAACCAAAATCCAAAGATTTTTTTTCTTTTGTTTGTGTGTACCTATGTGTGAGAGAGGCGGAGAGGGGAAGATGAAAGATAGAAGCAAAGAGTTTTAGAACAGCTTCAAACAATACTCATGTAGATATGATTTAATGTCTTCCAAAGATGGCCCCATCAACTTAGTATCGGTGTTGAGCAGTGTTTAGGATTTTTGGGAACGAGTGACTCATGCTTGTGCAGGACAATATCAATAAGTGTTCATGCTTTCGTAGAATAAGTATTAATTTAGAGGAAAAAGATAAAACCAAAACAAGAGTAGCCGAGATAGGTTTTATAAGGGGATAAAGGGAAAGACTGGAAACGATAAATTAAACCAAATTAACAAAGAGTTTTAATTTTTCTTAAATAAATTAAAATATTAAGACATACAGCAATAAAGAACACCAAATGAATGCATTAAAAAAGGAATAACAGTCTATATACATCACTATCAATAGGTGAATAGAATAGGGAAGCGATGCTGGACATTTTTACGATGTTTCTATAACAAATAAAATTTGTTAATATCTCACAGCTACTTTATAATACTTACAATATTGTTTGCAATGTAGTTTGTCGATGTGCTCTAATAGTTTGTTAGTTATTATTATTTAAAGATTTTGCACTCAAGCAAAAATATATTTGACTAGAAACCATTGTCTACTAGGCTATAATTTTTAATTTCTCTATACGTGCTATGTATATAGTGTATAGAGAAGGCATTGTACTCCACCAAAAAATTCGCTACCGAAATTTCACCGAAAATATGTTTTAGGGTCCCCTATATCCAAAAAAAGCATTTTCACAAAAAGGTCCGCGTGTGTGTGTGTGTGTCCGTGTGTCTGTGAACACGATAACTCAAAAACGAAAAGTCGGTAAAGCACCAAACTTGGTATTTAAGTTTAGTATCTTTCAGGGATGCGACACGAAGATTTCGAGAAAAATCCCTCCACCCCAAACTACCCTTTACATGGACCTTTTTTCGAAAATTTTGATTTTCTTAAAAATGGCTCTAATGATTTTGATTAAAATATCGTATATTAAAGATATTTAGCTGACAAATACTATAAATATCTTGAATTTTCTGGGAATAGCTTCTAAAGACCTGTTTATTCTGGATGAATTTTGCTTAATTTGGCATAACTAGTAAACCGTAAGAGATAGACAAAAACTTTCTGTACAAAAAATGTAGGTCTTGTTAAAATACACAAGTTATGTCCTATACATTTTTCTAGTGGAGCTTACAGTTTTCGAGGTATTCATTGTTATTAGTTTCAATTGTGAAGTACTTATACTTTTCTCAGATCGGAGTGTGCGGTTTTCTTTTGTTCTACTCCTGGTCAAGAAAAGAAGGGATTTGCAATGACAATCGCATAACAACGGCTTTTAAAACATTTGACTATGACTTTAGCCTAGTGTATTCCCTTATTTTTTCCTACTTATAAGTAACTAAGTAATAAGAACGTTGTGCTAATGAGTACCTCGATTAACAAGATGCAGAAAGAAGAATAATCTTATGCAAGAAGTTTGTAGAACAACTAGAGAAAGTCATGTGAGTGTAACACTCAGATTTTTACGATTATAACCGTCATTAAGCCTAAGCAGTGTGAAGAACAGATTAGAAATGCATTTAGGAAAAAAAACACCATCTAAGGCAACGATTTATGATTGGTAGAGAGTTCAAAAGGAATCAATTTTCTGTTAGTTGTGAATTTCATGAAAGACCCCAAAGAGCTCTTACTGATGAAAATACTGTCTCTGTTGGAAGATGGAAGGATATTGGTATTGGTATGAGTCAAATCCGACATCAACAGTTAGACGCGAGAAAACTTTGTTGTCGATGAATTCTACATAAACTGGATTCCGACCAAAAACAACAAGGTATTGATTTGCATAGAAAAATTCTGCAAAATTTCAAGGCGGCACTACACTTGTGGTTTGCAATATCTTTATTGGTGATGAACCTTAGATTTATCATGATCCTGAAAAGAAACGTCATTCATTTCAATGGGTCTTTCAAAAGGAACCTAAAACCACTAAGTACAAGGAGTTCTCAGTGTTACAAAGAATATGGCTGCTGTTTCTTTGTCACCCCCCCCCCGGCCTAAAACGGGTCATATTGTTATTATAGCATCAGAAGACACATTTATCCTTATTGCCGATTGGCACAGAAATACCTATTTGCCGAACATGTTTTACAAAGTTCGTAAAAAACACCAAAGGAAAAAAAAAACCCTGATGTGCTACATTCATATGACTTTCTCTACATCTCTGTTACAAATTATTGTTAATAAGCTTATTCTTCTATCTAAAAACATTAGCAGAAACGCTCTTCTTATTCGTTCCTTTATAAGTAGGAGGGAAATAAGGAAATACACTAGGCTAAATCAACAGACAAATGTTTTAAAACTTCTTTGCTATGGGATTGAAATCCTCTTTTTGCGTAGCCAAGCATTGACAATTCCCGTATGAGATAAGTTTTAAGTATTTTTAAACTGAAATCAATAACAAGGAATATCTCGAAAACGGCCAACTCCACAAAAAAAAAGTATGGGATATAAATTGTGTGTTTTATCGTGATCTACATTTTTTGTGTGGTGAGTTTTTGTCTAGTTCTTACGGTTTACCAGTTATGCAACATTTAATAAAAGTCATCCAGATTAAAAAGGTCTTTAAAGGCTATTCCCAGAAAATTCAAGATATACATTTTATTTGGCATGTAAATATCTTAAATATAAGACATTTTTAATCAAAATCCTTAAGAGTCATTTTTGAGAAAATCAAAACGTTTTAAAGTTTTTCCAAGTAAAGTATAGTTTGCGGTGGGAGGAGTTTCTTGAAAACCTTTGTGTCTCATCCTTGGAAGATAACAAACTAAAATACAAGTTTGGTATTTAACGGTATTTTCGTTTTTGAACTGTGCTGTCCACAGACACACGTGCACGTACATACGCACACGGACCTTTGTCTAAAAATGCCTTTTTTTTTTATTCAGGGAGACCCAAAACATGTATTTCCGGTGAAATCTCGGTATCGAATTTTTGGGCGCATTACAATGCCGTCTCTGTACACTACGAACATAGTACGTGTAGAGAAAGTAATAACTTTACATCGTCGTACAGCAAACTGAGCATCTATGCCCAATGGTTCAGCACCATGGACCCTGCACCTTACCACCCTGACCTAGCACCTTATGATTTGTGTTTCCAGAAATTAGAGATAAAATGCGTAGAATAACTTTTTTGTCATCAAATGAAGCAGTGAAAATTTATAAAAACCTGTTTCTGAAGTGTCAGGAAGAGTGACGTCAGTGCTGTAAGGCTTCGTTTCATCGAATGCAAAAATGTAATGATTGTTAAAGGGGAATATCTTGTAAATAATGAAATCATTTAATTTTTTTGAACGAATCCTTCTTTCATTTTTGTATGCATAAATCACTTGGAAGGTAAGACGCTGGATTACCCGTAAAGGAATATCTAGAACACAAACACAGAATATCCAATTCCTAAAGTGCAGAGAACATCGAAGAAGAAGAATGTAACACTCTAAATAAGTTATTACATTACGAAAGAACAGTTGTATTAGAGTTATTTTAAAATTATTTTAGAACAGGCTAATTCAGCTTGCCTACGTGCCAAACAACACCTAATAAACCTAATACTTATTTTCTATTCACCCTTAGATTGATCCGCGTTAAACAGATCCACTTGGCCAGTGCACCGCGGTACAACTCAGTAGCAATGCGCGTAGGAATGTAATGCCATTATAAAATTCTAAACGACAGAATAAATTTATTCCTAAATTGTATAATATTGCATATAAATACCTAAGACCTAAATTGGCACCGATTTGTACCGTTAAACAGAGCAGATCCCAGCATGCTATTCGTATGCTTTCCACAATATTGTTTACACAGGTAACGAACGGTTGCTGCTGTTTAGAATCATAGACGACGGTCGCCGTGAATTTGCTCTTGCATCTTCGTCGAGTTGCATAAAGTATAAGGCTGGTAAACTGTTGACTACAAAAGAAAAAACAAAAAACTATAATCTGAATGTTTATTATAAGTTTTGTGAGAAGTATCCAACATTTCCCGTGAAAAAAGTGGTGAAATTAACACCTGAATTCACTGGTGTTTCAGTTAAAAATATAAACAGTGCTCACAAAGAAACATTTTAACGGAAATATCTGATGTGTACCATTCACATGACTTTCTCTACATCCCTGCAACAAATTATTGTTAAAAAGCTTATGCTTCTATTTACTTCATGCTAATCTTGAAAAATTAGCAGAAATAGTCTTATTACCTTCTTCCTTGTAAGTAGAAAGGACAGAAGGGAGTAACATAAGTTAAAGCGATAAACAAAAGCTGGTTGTTAAGTGATTGATGTTCCTTTGTTTGTATGGACATGAGTTGACAAAGTCCTGAATGAGAAAAGTTAAGCTTTTCGACCCTGAAATAAAAACAAGGAATGTCTCAAAAACGATCAACTCCACATAAAAATGTACACAACATAAATTGTGTGTTTTAATGTGCTCTACATTTTTTTGTGGCACGTTTTTGTCTATCCCTTACGGTTTAGCAGTTATACAAAATTCCGGAAAATTCACTCAGAATAAAGTAGTCTTCAGAGGCTATTCCCAGAAAATTCAAGATATACATTTTATTTGTTAAGGTAAATATCTTTAATATATGATATTTTAATCAAAATCGTTAGAGCCATTTTTAAGAAAATCAAAATTTTCGAAAAAAGTTCCATGTAAAGGGTAGTTTGTGGTGGGGGGATTTTTCTCAAAATCTTCGCGTCGCATCCCTGAAAGATACTAAACTTAAATACCAAGTTTGGTATTTTAGCTACTTTTTGTTTTTGAGTTATCGTGTTCACAGACACACGGACACACACACACACACACACACACACACACACGGGCCATTTCTCAAAATGCTTTTTTTGGATACAGGGGGTCCTAAAACATGTATTTCCGGTGAAATCTCGGTATCGAATTTTTGGGTAGAATGCAATACTTCTCTATCCCTATGTACATTGTACATATGGGGCAAGAGAAAGTAAAAAATCTGATGTGTTCCATTCACATGACTTTCTCTATCTCTGTGTAACAAATTATTGTTAATAAGCTTATCTTTTATTTATTTCATGTTAATCGAGGAAAATTAGCAGAAATAGTCTTATTCCTTGCTTTATTGTAAATACAAGCGAAATAAGGGAGTACCATAGGTTAAAGTGAAAGCCAAAAGCTGGTTGCTATGTGACTGATGTTCCTTTGTGTGGACAGGAGTTGACAAATTCCTGTATGAGAAAAGTATACGTTTTTCAAAGCTGAAACCAAGAAAAAGGAATATCTCAAAAACGATCAACTCCACGAAAAAAATGTGAATAACATAAATTGTGTGTTTTAACGTGCTCTACATTTTTTTGTGTGTTAAGTTTTTGTCCATCTCTTACTGTTTAGTAGTTATGCAAAATTCATCCAGAATAAAGTGGTCTTCAGAGGCTATTCCCAGAAAATTCAAGATATACATTTTATTTGTGAGGTAAATGTCTTTAATATATGATATTTTAATCAAAATCGTTAGAGCTATTTTTGAGAAAATCAAAATTTTCGAAAAAAGTTCCATGTAAAGGGTAGTTGGGGGAGCGGGGATTTTTCTCAAAATCTTCGTGTCGCATCCCTGGAAGATACTAAACTTAAATACCAAGTTTGGTATTTTACCGACTTTTCGTTTTTGAGTTATCGTGTTCTCAGACAACACGCACACACGGCCCTTTTTGTGAAAATGCTTTTTTTGGATACAGGAGACCCTAAAACATATATTTCCGGTGAAATCTCGGTATCAAATTTTTGGTTGGAGTTCAATACTTTCTCTATACTCTATGTACATGGTACGTGTAGAGAAAGTAAAAATTACTGTATAATCCGGATATAGGCACGTATATCTCTTTAAATTTTAATATATACAGCCAGGGAAAATTGCAAGTCATTTGGTGCGAGTCAAGCTGCACTCTGCCGCCAAAACGGTCTCTATTTCACGGCCGGAAATATGCTGTTGGTGGGATGTGGGGAGGCCCACCGGGTGCTCTATCTCGCCTGAGGTTTAGGATGGGGAGGGTCCAGGTTAAACAATCGGTGATACGGCATGCTTGGATGATGCCGGGGCAGAGAGAAAAGCACCCGCGTGAGACCTGTTTTGTAAATTTTGAAAAATATTAATATATTCACTTGTTTAGTTATTAATGCATATTATCTACATTTTCAATTTGAAATACATTAACTTTGGGCAAATTTTATTTTTGTCAATTTTTTACCATAGTGTCCCCTTAACTCAGCAAGGATATGTTGCTCGTCTAAAAATATGTTAGCCGTAATAAGATTAAACGATCAGTAAACCATATATATTTTGATTTAGAGAGAATCACATAATTTCTTTCCACAAGGACACACATACGGACCTTTTTCTAAAAAAAATTTTTATTCAGGGGGTCCCAAAATATGCATGTTTCGTGAAATCGTATTTTTTTGCAGTTAAGTATCTTCCAAAAATGCTATGTAGGTGTTGTATCTAATAACAGTTTTGCGTGCATCTTGTCCCTGTTTCACTGCACTACATTTTGTTCTTTCCCTCCTTTAATCTTGCTAAATTTAGACTTTTCTCCCTCTCTCTCTCTCTCTCTTTCTTTCTTAGCAGCATTTTCTTTACTTTTAAGTCTTGCTCTGTTAGACGCTGTCTGTATTCATGTTATCTTTCTGGTGTGTTAGCCATCTTCTCAAGTTGCACTTGCCAAGGTCTCTCTCTCTAGCAGCTGAGATCAACACGAAGTAACCCGAACTCGGAATGCCCATCTTTTACGGCACTATTATAATGTGATATTAACGTGGGTTCCGGAAAGGGATTTTAATTAAAAATTTATTTTCTTGACTTTCTGATTTTTATCCACCTTTAGCGCAAGAGAGAGACATTAATACATATGTAAAATGGCGTGTTATTTATGGACGCTGTGGTTTTCAGCGTCCCATTCTAAATTGTGCGTGAAAGACCGCTTAATTTTGCAGAAGCTTCTCTTGAGGTTCTTTTACGTGCCCTAAATCTACAACACGGGACCAACGGCTTTACTTCCCTTCCGAAGGAGGCCATGCTAAGGAGTTTTACACCCGAAAAAATCCATTGTCCACCACCGGGTTTGAACCCGCGACCTTGGGTATATGAAGTTAGCATGGTAACCATTACACCACGGAGGGCGACGAACAATACCTATGTAGTATGTATAAAAGAGGCCAGAAAACGCATTTAGAATTGTTTATATTTGGAAATCATTATCGCTATGAAGCAAGTCTTATGTTTTTTTAAAAAAAAGTCTTATTACTTCCTTCCTTGTGATTAGGAGTGTCATAGCCTAACGCGATAGTCAAATGTTTTAAAAGTGGTTACTCTGTGATTGAAGTTCCTTTGTATAGCCAAGAGTTGACAAATTCCCGTATGAGAAAAGTATAAAAGCATTTAAAACGGAAACCAATAACAAGAAACATCTCAAAAACGGTCAACTCCACAAATAATGTATATGACATAAATTGTGTATTTTAACGAGCTCTTCACCTTTTAAGTAAGTTTTTGTCTATCTGTTACGGTTTACCAGTTATGCAAAATTCAATAAAATCATCCAGAATAAAGAGGTCTTTAGAGGCTATTCTCAGAAAATTGAAGATATATATTTTATTTGTCATGTAAATATCTTAAATATAAGAGATTTTAATCAAAATTGTCAGAGGCATTTTTGAGAAAATCAAAATTTTGAATTTTTTCCATGTAAAGAGTGGTTTGCGGGGTGGGGAAGATACCAAACTTAAACTCTTTTCGTTTTTAAGCTATGCTGTCCACACATACACACACATCTTATTACAAAAATGCTTTGTTTTAGATTCAGGGGAACTCAAAATATGTATTTCCAGTGAAATCTCGGTATCAAAATTTTGGGTGCAATACAATACCTTCTTATATCTACACTATGTAATAATACGTGTAGAGAAAGTAAAAATTATTATGTGTTCTACTTACATGACTTTCTCTAGCTGTTCATGAGTGGACGTGAAATGGAATTTCAAATCACATTAACAATGATCAGAATAACGTAAATCTCAGGAGATGCTGGAAATGTCGTCTATCTGCATCTACGGTATCTTCTGAGGAAATTTTCATTCACACGTATTAGCTCAGCTTCCAAAATGGCGTTAATTTCTGTCCTGATATTTTGTTTTAACTCTTCTCATACGTGGAGATTAATTGTGAATACTTTATTACTTTCGGTATACGTATAGGTATTGTATTGCACCCAAAAATTCGACACCGAGATTTCACCTAAAATTCATGTTTTGGAACCCTCTGAATCCAAAAAAAGCATTTTTAGAAAAATGTCCGTCTGTGTGTGTGTGTGTGTGTGTGTGTGTGTCTGTGGGCAGCATAGCTCAAAAACAAAAAGACCGTTAAAAACTAAACTTGGTATTTAATTTGATATCTTCCAAGGATGCGACACAAAGATTTTCAAGAAAATCCCCCCACACCCAACTACCCTTTACATGGAACTTTTTTCGAAATGTTTGATTTTCTTAAAAATGGCTCTAACGATTTTGATTAAAATATCGTATATTAAGGATATTTACCTGACAAATAACCTATCTTGCTTCTACTTACAAGGAAGCAAGTAATAAGATATTTGTGCTAATTTTTTCTCGATTAGCATGAAGTAAATTGAAGCATAAGCTTTTTAACAATAATTTGTTGCAGAGATGTAGAGAAAGTCACATGAATGGAACACATCAGATTTTTTTCTAGTTGCCCCATAAACAAAAATCTGATGTGTTCCATTCACATGAATTTCTCTACTACTGTCCAACAACATATATATTTTTTTTTTTTTTTTTTTGTAATTTAACGTCCTTTAACCTGATTGGTCATATCGGACGATGAATGTAATTGATAATATGATGCTCAAATGATCTCGGGGTCCATGGAGCTTAAAGTTACTCGACATTCGTCTTCTCAGGATAAGGGAAAACCACGAAAAAAACCTGACCCGGGTAACTCAACCTAAGCGAGATTCGAACTCACGACCTTTTGAACGTGAGGCAGACATGCTACCACCACACTACCCATGCGGGCGTAACAAAATATTGTTAATAAGCTTATTCTTCTATTTACTTCAAGCTAACCGAGAAAAAATTAGCAGAAATAGTCTTATTACTTGCTTCCTTGTAAATAGAAGCGAAATAAGGGAGGATCGTGGGTTAAAGTGAAGCCAAAAGCTGGTTGCTATGTGACTGAAGTCCCTTTGTTTGTAGGACACGAGTTGACAAATTCCTGTATGAGAAAAGTACAAGTTTTTCAAAGCTGAAACCAAGAACAAGGAATATCTCAAAAACGACCAACTCCTCGAAAAAAAAAAAAGTATATAACAGAAATTGTGTGTTTAAATGTGCTCTACATTTTTTGTGTGGTAAGTGTTTGTCCATTTCTTACGGTTTAGCAATTATGATAAATTCCTCCAGAATAAAGAAGTCTTCAGAAGCTATTCCCAGAAAATTCAAGATATACAATTTATTTGTCAGGTAAATATCTTTAATATACAATATTTTAACCAAAATCATTAGAACCATTTTTGAGAAAATAAAAAATGTTGATCTTTTCGTTTTTGAGCTATGCTGTCCATAGACACACAGACACATACATACGGACCTTTTTCCAAAAATGCTTTTTTTGGAATTCAGGGGGACCCAAAACTTGTATTTCCGGTGAAATCTCGGTATAGAATTTTTGGGTGCAATACAATACCTTCTGTATATACTATGTACATAGTACGTGTAGAGAAAGTAAAAATCATTTGCCCTAAGATCAGGGGACCGACCGGGCTATAAACCCTCACTAATGATTCTTTTCTCAAATATTTCTGCAATAAAGTGTAACAATTATCAGCTATATGCGAGGTGGTAGAATCCTGCTGGAAATATCCAGACCGACGTTCAATTCGTCAGCTATTCCGAAGCATGGTACTAGGTTATTATTTCTGTGTTTCTGCATTTATGGTACACTCATAAAAAATATGCCGTAATATTCTTTTTTCATTAATGGCGCACCATTCCCCGATTTCTTGATCATGCAAGGGAGTTTCATGACCAAAGTTGCTTTTGTCTGTAGCATAATATCGATTGTGTTGTGGCACATAACTATGTAAATGGAACCATGCTTCATCACTGAACAGTATTAATCGTGGATCGATTGTTCCATCATTAACATTCGTCAAAATCCAGTTACAGAAATTTATCCTACACTGGTGGTCACGTGGTAGTAATTCCTGGATAACAGTAACTTGTATGGTTTGAGTTTTAAAAGTTTTGTTGTTTTCCATGCTGAACTTTCGAAATGTAAGTTTCTAGTGCAAGGCGCCTAAGAGATTTTCGAGGTGATCGTTCTAACCTTTCTCCGATTTCGTCTAATTTCTGCTCCGTAAGTATACGTCTGTTTACCTTTCTTTTCCTATCACAAATTGATCCCGTCGCCCTGAGTTTATTTACAAGCAACAAACCTCTCTACTCGGAACACGTACGTAAGGAAATTTAGTTTCAAATTGCCTTACAACTTCCCTACAATATGAGTAATCAAATACTAATCGTACTTAAACACTCTTTGTGGTACTGTATAGTGCATTTTCAAGCACTTCAAGCAAACCTATTCGCGTGTTAACTGGAGTAGAACAGAAGAACAGAAGTAAGACGCACCTGGACGACAGAACGGATGTAAGACGCGCACGCAGGGGAAACCGCGTAAGTCACACGGCCAAGTTTTGCCACAAACGTATTGTATTATCCACATCATGGTAATCAAGATAAACATTAGCAGAAATGATTTTATTACTTCCTTATAAATAGCAGGGAAATAAGGCAATACACTATAGTCAAAATTTTTAAAAAGCGGGTCGCCGTGAGGAATAATTGAAATTCGATTCGCTTTGCATGACCAGCAGTTAAAACAAAAGATGAATGAAAAATAACCTCCCGTTTGAAAAAAAAGTTTAAATAGCTTGAAATTGAAACGTACAACAAGGAATAACTCGGCAACGTTATCCCTACATATAAAAAGATATGACATATAAATGTGTGTTTCAATCACCTCTACATTTTTTGTTGTCTTGTTGTCTATGTCTTGCGGGTACCGGTTATGAAAAATGCATCCAGAATGAAGAGGTCGTCAGCGGGTATACCCAGAAAATTCGAGATATGCATTCTATTTGTCATTTAAATATCTGTAATATACGATGTTATAATAAAAATCGTTAGAGCCATTTTTAAGAAAAATAACAATTTGCAATTATTTTCCATATAATGAGATACAGGCGAAGTATTTGGAGAAAAATTAAGAAACGTCTCTGTGATATTGACAGACAGCAAATAATTGCGCAATTCACAGAGTAGATGTCATTAGAAGTACAGTCTGGGCTGAAATCGGAGTGGGGTATGGAGCAATACATCAAAACAGGTACCAAACTCATTAGAGAAGGGCTCGCGTGGATTGGAATAGGAGCATGGAGGAGCACGAAAATTTCTGACGAGAATGTTACGAGAATCTGTCCCATTTGCGAGGAGGAAGAGTCGTGGACTCACATCTTGGCAAGATGTAGGGGTACGGAGGAATGGCGGGAAAAATATTTGCCGCGATTTTTTACCACAGCGAATGTAGGGATAGAAGCATATTGGACGCTACTGGCAGGCACGGAAAACATGGACGGGCTAGGTAAATTTATACTTAAGGCAAGACAGCTGAGATCTGAGGAGGCTGCCAATAGAGAAGGGGGGGGGGAATAAGATCAACTAAACAAAAGTGACTACAATGTTCTACATACATATATATTATGTCATACTTAGGTCACTGTTGTGCTAGGGTTGTATATATTATGTGTGTATATATGTCTTTTAAGTGTAATATCTATTATAAGAGGGTGCATTTATGAAGGTGTACTCTGTGCTGTAAATTTAAATTGCTATATTTGAATATCTTTGTATCTTTATTTTCGGATTCACTCTTAATTTTTATTGTTGTTTAATATTGCTTTTGACTGTGTATTTCCTTTGTCTTTTTATTTTCGTGTTTACTCTTTTAATTCTTTGTTGTGGTTGTTGTTTTAATATTGCTTGTAATGTGTATTACAAAAGTACGTACGGTCTGTGGAACCGTGCGACTGTTGAAATTCTATGTATGATATTGCTATGTTAATAAATACACTTATTCATTCATTCATATAATGAGATTGTGGAGTGGAGGGATTTTCTTGATTTTCTTTTTTAAGTTAACATGTCCATAGATATAAGGACAAAAAAACACACACACACACACACACATAAACATTTTTCTTAACGGTCCTTTCATTTTAGGTCCAGAAACACACACAGATATTTTTTGTTTGAGGGTTCCTCAAAACATGTAACTATTTCCGGTGAACTTTCGATGTATCTCTATACACTATGAATATATTACGTGTAAAGAAAGTAAAAATGACTGCTGAAATGATAATTATAATATTGCGCAGGAACATTAAATACATTCAAATAATTGCTATTTGATAATCTAGAAATAAGAATTACATAACACTTTGTTATATATTGCGAATAATTTTTGAAACCGGAAGTCGTCATTTATGTCTTGTCTCTTTTGTTTTACTTCTGTCCAAGCAAAGAGAACTGAATCTCAATTTATCAATAACGATCTGGAATTGCATGAAACAGATAGAAGGTGAATATTTTGTAGCAGCAGTTTGCTCGCAAGCAGGTGGTAAAAGTCATGCAAATGGAACACAATAGCTTTTTCTTTCTCTAACTCGTACTATGTACATAGTGTATAGTAAAGGTGCTGTAATGCACCCAAAACTTTGATACCGAGATTTCACCGGAAATATATGTTTTGAGACCCCCTGAATCAAAAAAAAACATTTTTACAAAAATGATAGGTGTGTGTGCGTGTGTGTACCTGTTTGTATCTGTGTGTATGCCGTGTCTCTGTGGACAGCATAGCTCAAAAACGAAAAGACCGTTAAATACCAAACTTGCTATTTAAGTTTGGTATCTTCCAAGGATGCGACACGAAGATTTTCAAGAAAATTCTCCCAATCCCAACTACCCTTTACATGGAACTTTTTTTCGAAAACTTTGACTCTCTCAAAATTGGCCCTAATGATTTTCATTAAAATGTCGAATATTTAAAATATTTACCTGACAAATAAAATGTAGGGTATCTTGATTTTTCTGGGAATAGCCTCTGAAGACTACTTTATTCTAGATCAATTTTACGGAATTTTGCATAGCTGCTAAACTGTAACAGATGGACAAAAACTTAACACACACAAAATGTAGAGCACATTAAAACACACAAATTATACTTATACTTTTCTCATACAGGAATTTGTCAACTCATGTCCATACAAACAAAAGAACTTCAGTCAGCTTTTGATTATCACTTTAACCCATGCTACTCCCTTATTTCGCCAGTACTTTCAAGGAAGCAAGTAATAAGACTATTTCTGTTATTTTTTTCTCGATTAGCATGAAGTAAATAGAAGCATAAGCTTCATAACAATAATTTGTTGCAGAGATGTAGAGAAAGTCATGTGAATGGAACACAAGAACTTTTTAATTAAGGTTTTCTTGCTCTAGTCTTTAATAAGACAGGTGCTAGTTTTGGTCCGCCCCGGGTATTTTATTTCCCCACTACCCACCATGTTCGGCGAGCATTTCCCTAATGGTCACCTGGGGAAGCGTCCGATAGGAGACCAGCAACTCCAACAGAACTATTTGCACCTACATGTTTAGCATAACAATGTTTTTTACTTTCTCAACACGTACTATGTACACAGTGTATAGAGAAGGTATTGCATTCCACCCAAAAATTCGATACCCAGATTTCATAGGAAATAAAAGTTTTGAGACCTCCTGAATCCAAAAAATCTGATGTGTTCCATTCACATGACTTTCTCTACCTCTCTCCAACAAATTATTGTTAAAGACCTTATGCTTCTATTTACTTCACGCTAATCGAGAAAAAATTGGCATAAATAGTTTTACTACTTGCTTCCTTGTAAGTAGAAAGCGAAATAAGGGAGTAGCAGGTTAATGTAATAGTCAAAAGCTGGCTGCTATGTGACTGAAGTTCCTTTGTTTGTGTGGACAGGAGTTGACCAATTTCTGTATGAGAAAAGTATGTTTTTCAAAGCTGAAGCCAAAAAACAAGGAATACTTAAAACTATAGACTCCACGAAAAAAATGTTTATAACATAAATTGTGTGTTTTAATGTGCTCTACATTTTTGTGTGTTAAGTTTTTGTCTATCTCTTACGGTTTACCAGTAAAATTCATTCAGAATAAAGTAGTCTTCAGAGGCTATTCCCAGAAAATTCAACATATACATTTTATTTGTCAGGTAAATATTTTTAATATATGATATTTTAATCAAACTCGTTAGAGCCATTTTTTTAGAAGATCAAAATTTTCGAAAAAGTTCCATGTAAAGGGTAGTTTGGGGTCGGGGATTTTCTTGAAAATCTTTCTGTCGCATCCTTGGAAGATACCAAACTTAAATAACAACACACACCCACGGACCTTTTTGTAAAAATGATTTTTTTTTTTTTTTTTGGATTCAGGGGGACCCAAAACATATATTTCCGGTGAAATCTCGGTGTCGAATTTTTTGATGGAATGCAATACCTTCTCTATACACTATGTACATAGTAGGTGTAGAGAAAGTAAGAAAAAAGCATTTTTACAAAATGTTCGTGTGTGCGCGTGTGTGTGTGTGGCTGTGTGACTGTGGACAGCATAGCTCAAAAACGTAAAGATCGTTAAATACCAAACTTGGTATTTAAGTTTGGTAACTCCCAAGGATGTGACACAAAGATTTGCAAGAAAATACCCCCACCCCCATATACCCTTTAAATGGAACTTTTTTTTCGAAAATTTTGATTTTCTCAAAATGGTTCTAACGATTTTGATTAAAATATCGTATATTAAAGATATATACCTGACAAATAATAGGTTTATCTTGAATTTTCTGGGAATAGCCTGTGAAGGCTATTCTGGGTGAATTTTACGGAATTTTGTGTAACTGGTAAACCGTAAGAGATAGACAAAAACTTACCAAACAAGACATGTAGAGCACATCAAAACACACAATTTATATTGCATACATTTTTTCGTGGAGTTGATCGTTTTTTAGATATTCCTTGTTTTTGTTTTAGCCTTGAAAAACATACTTTTCTTATACAGGAATTTATTAACTCCAGTCCATACAAACAAAGGAACTTCAGTCACATAGCAACCAGCTTTTGACTATCACTTTAACCGATGGCACTCCCTTTTTTCGCTTCTACTTACAAGGAAGCAAGTAATAAGACTGTTTCTACTAATGTTTTCTCACTTAGCATGAAGTAAACAGAAGCATAAGCTTTTAACAATACTTTGTTTGCAGAGATGTAGTGAAATTCAGGGAATGGAACACAGCAGATTTTATTGCATTAATTTGCATTAATTATGTATATATTTTCTCTCGTTAAGTATGTATACCTTGAACTATAATTTTGGACCCTCAGTGCCATGATAAATAAGTGGGTAGCTCAGTATTCATTCATACGAAAAGCAAAATGCTTCAGTTTTGTGCTGACCGTATTAGCTATCCTATTGAACTCCTGATCTTGGCTAAAGAATTTCGAATGTGAAGACCAGCTGTTTGTATGTACACACTTCACCGAGCATGGCAAGCTGCGCAGTGCAATTTTGAATGTCGGCCAATTTGCTCGTCGTTCAAGGTTACGATATCACAAGCCTTGCTGACGGATTATTGGACGGCGAGCAGACAGACCGGCAATATTTCCCTTCATTTTCTTGATACAGAATTAACCTTGAGATGAATCTGTTCCCAGCCTGTCCCCCTCCCCACACGCGGGAAACGCTCTGTTGAACGCCGGCCAAACCCAAGCAACTTCGGAAGTACTGGCCTTCGGTGAAACAACCTCAATTTTGTCATCAATGTCGTCTAGAACATAAATATAAAACCACTATAAGTGGTCAGAATTTGAAAATGTGTGTACATGCGATGTCGGAGGGGATTCCCCACAGCAGCCAGCGGTTTATTGTACGTCAGACCCACGAGGATAGTATGAGATGAGAGTAATTTCAAAGGAGGGCCGAAACCGGACAGCGGGGGAATAGCCATCGTGGAAGGTCCCTAACAGTTTCCAAGCTCGCGCCCCAGGTCTGACCAAAGTCCCTGAGTCTATAGACGAACACCAAGCGCAGTCACCACCACGGGAGGGCACCATCACCTCATGTCAAGCTAACTCCTACAAATATTGTTAAAATTGAGCTTTTAATCAATAAAGATTAACGGATAGCCCTGTGAATAGTGGAATTCGGCTATAATGGCAAATACGGCTCCTATAGAAAGTACATAGTGGAAATGGGCTACAACGTAATAAGTATCATGATGATTACAACCTTAAAAGAGACAGGTTAGATAAAATGGAGGAACAGGTAGTTCGGGGGAATGAAGAAACCTCCCCACCATTTGCCTAGTAACCCGAGAAACCCCGAAAAACTTGGGTAAAAGAGATCGGCCGCAAGAATGGATCCCACAGCCTCCCAAATGCCTATCAAAGACGAAACGCCTGAGCCACGTGGTTCGATATTAAATGTATATGTCCGAATTGTAGTTAAAGCTAAATTGATATTCCTACAAATATGAATTTTCATTAAATTCGCATGAGAGTTTAATTACACCAGAGGACGTAATTCATTCCTGACAATCCGAAGCATTGGGGTAAAACCTAGACAAGAAGTTTAACTTCAAAGGAAAGAAATTCTTATCATTAATTCCCAAAACTAATATTTTATTTTAAACTACCCTTTGATATATTATTATTATTATTATTATTATTATTATTATTATTAAGAATTATATTAACCCTAAGAATCATATTTCTATTTCTAAATCATCATCTATAGGATTAATTCTATTTTTACAAGCAACCTTACCGCCAATTACCACCAATAAATACTGTGAAAAATCGACTTTTAATCATGCTGGATTAAGAGATAATCCATAAAATATACGTACGCTGCTTGAGGGGTTCTTTTCAAACTCAAACACTGAATTATAGGGAAGAATTTTTTAACACCAAGATTACTAAACTGACCTAGAAGTGAGGATGCTGTCATGTACCATACCTTACATAAGATAATGATCTCTTGTTGGTTGCGATTTGTAATTCAGCGGATTAATTATTAATGAATCTATTGTAAAATTAAAACACATGTCCTTGTAAATCTTACGCATCTAGAAGAGACGTGGTGGATGTTTCCCACATGAGTTATAATCTACACAGTTGTTGCCGCTGACGCAGAAAGGGGCAATAAGTCAAAAGAGCAGGCTACAAAAAATGCATATAACATAAATTGTGTGTTTTAAAGTGCTCTACATTTTTTGGGTGGTGGTTTTTGTCCACTCTTACGGTTTAACAGTTGTGTAGAAGTCCGTAAAATTCGTCCAGAATAAAGTAGGCTATTCCCAGAAAATTCAAAATATACATATTATTTGTCAGGTAAATATTTTTAATACCTATATGATATTTTAATCAAAATCGTTAGAGCCATTTTTGAGAAAATCAATCTTTTCGAAAACAGCTCCATGTAAAGAGTTCACAAAGTCCTATATGAAAAAATCTGATGTGTACCATTCACATGACTTTCTCCATATCCCTGCAACAAATAATTCTTAAAAAGCTTTTACTTCTATTTACTTTATGCTAATCAGACAAAATTAGCAGAAATAGTCTAATTACTCGCTTCCTTGTAAGTAGAAGCGAAATAAGGGACAACCGTAGGTTAAAGCGGTAGTCAAAAGCTGGTTGCTATGTCAATGAAGTTCCTTTGTCTATATGGATATGTGTTGACAAGTTCCTGTATGAGAAAACTATACGTTTTTCATAGCAGAAACCAAAAATAAGGAATGTCACAAAAACGACGAACTCCACGAAAAAATGTATATTACATAAATTGTGTGTTTTAATGTGCTCTACATTTTTTGTGAAGTAAGTTTTTGTCCATCTCTAACGGTTTAGAAGTCATTTAAAAATTAGTAAAATTGATCCAGAATAAACTACTCTTCAGAGGCTATTCCCAGAAAATTCAAGATATACATTTTATTTGTCAGGTAAATATGTTTAATATCCGAAATTTTAATCAAATTCGTTAAAGCCATTTTTGAGAAAATCAAAATTTTCGAAAAAAGTTCCATGTAAAGGGTAGTTGGGGGTGGGAATTTTTCTCAAAATCTTCGTGTCGCATCCCTGGAAGATACTAAACTTAATTAAAAAGTTTGGTATTTTACCGACTTTTCGTTTTTGAGTTATCGTGTTCACAGACACACGGACACACGGACCTTTTTGTGAAAATGCTTTTTTTGTTTATTGGGGACCCTAAAACATATATTTCCGTTGAAATCTCGGTATCGAATTTTTGGTGGAGTGCAGTACTTTCTCTATACACTATGTACATAGTGCGTATGGAGAAAGTAAAAATATGTGTACTTATATGTGAGAGTGTGTGGTGTGTGTGTGTGTGTGTGTGTTTTGCCTGTGTGGTTTTTACTTTCTCTACATGTACTATGTACATAGTGTATAGAGAAGGTGTTGCACTCCACCAAATAATTCGATACCGAGATTTCACCGGAAATATATGTTTTAGGGTCTCCTGTAACCAAAAAAATCTTTTGTATTACACTCACATGACTTTCTCTAGCTGCTCTACTCAACTCCTACAAAAGATTATTCTTCTTTGTACACAATGCTAATCAAGATAAATGTTAGCAGAATGTTATTACTTAGTTCCTTATAAGTAGAAGGGAATAAGGGAATGCACTATGCTAAAGTGATTGTCAAATGTTTTAAAAGCTATCGTTATGCGATTGTCTTTGCAAATCAGTTCTTTGCTTGGCCAGGAGTAGAACAAAAGAAAAACGGACACTTCCTGTGTGAGAATAGTTTAAGTATAAATAGAAAGAAATATCTCGAAGACGGTTCCCTCCACACCAAAACCGCAAAGGACAAAAATTGTGTGTTTTAACATGGGGTACGTTTTTTGTGTAGTAGGGATTGTGGGGGGATTTTTCTCAAAATCTTCGTGTCGCATCCCTGGAAGATACTAAACTTAAATACCAAGTTTGGTATTTTACCGACTTTTCGTTTTTGAGCTATCTTGTTCAAAGACACACGGATACACACACGGACCTTTTTCTGAAAATACTTTTTTTTGGATACAAGGGACCCTAAAACATATATTTCCGGTGAAATCTCGGTATCGAATTTTTTGGCGGAGTGCAATACCTTCTCTATACACTATGTACATAGTATGTATAGAAAAAGTAAAAATAAATTTTCACTGCCTCAACTATCATTCATGCAATGTTGATGAAAGTTGCCCAGAATGCTATTAGGAAAATTGTTATACAGAATTTGAAGGGCGTAGCTACAAAAATATGGAAAATACTTTCAGCTGTTCTAAGCACCCTTAAGTAGATGATCCAGAATCTAAAATACTCCAAAATATTCCTAAACGTCCTAAAATGTTCTCATATCTCAACTAACGCTCCAAAGTGCCCTTAAAAGTGACCTTGAACACCTGCGCAGCACTTAATACCTACTGAACATTTTCAGAATGTCCTGAAATGCGTTTAAATATCCCAAAATATCTCCTTCAGAATTCTAAAGTAACTTCAAGATGCCACGAAATGGCTGAAAATGTACCTAAATACCTGTTTCAGAACCCTAAAATATCTTCAAAATAGCGTGCGATGTCTTAAAAATATATTTTTATAGCCATAAAATGTATTCAAAATATCACGAAACGACCAACAAAACTGCTAAAATACCTATTCAAAGACTAAAATATTTTCTCTAGAACCTCTAAAATGCATTCAAAATGGCATGAAATGTATTTAGAAGCACCCGGAAATATATTTTCAGAGCCCAAAAAATATACAACGTACCACGAAATCCGAGAAAGGCGCTCAAAAATCACTGCAAAGTAAAACAAAATATTAGAAAAATGGTAAAAAATGACGTAGATATAGCTTAGGAAATGATAATTGAAACCAAAAAATAGTATAAAACTGAAAAATATGATGTGTTCCATTCACATGACTTTCTCTACATCTCTGCAACAAATTATTGTTAAAAAGCTCTTACTTCCATCACTTCATGCTAATCAGTAAAACATTAGCAGAAATAGTCTTATTACTGGCTTCCTTGTAAGTAGAAGCGAAATATGGGAGTACCATAAGTTAAAGTGATAGTCAAAAGCTGGTTGCTATGTGACTGAAGTTCCTTTGTTTGTATGGACACGAGTTAAAAAAATCCCTGTTTGAGAAAAGTAAGTTTTTACAAGCCGAAACCAAAAACAAGGAATATCTAAAAAAGATCAACTCCACGAAAAAAAAAATGTATATAACATAAATTGTGTGTTTTAAAGTGCTCTACATTTTTCGTAAAACTGATCCAGAATAAAGTAGTCTTCAGAGGCTATTCCCAGAAAATTCAAGATATACAGTTTATTTGTTAGGTAAGTATTTATAATACACGACATGTTAATCAAAATCGTTAGAGCCATTTTTAAGAAAATCAAAATTCTCGAAAAAAATTTTATGTAAAGGGTAGTTTTTTTTTTTTTTGGATTCGGGAGGGGGTGCCCAAAACATGTGTTTCTTGTGAAATCTCGGTATGGAATTTTTGGGTGGAATACAATACCTTCTCTATACACTATGTACATAGTACGTGTAGAGAAAGTAAACATGTGCTTAAAAGAAAAAATGCCCCAAATATTCCAACCTGGTTGGGTTAGACACGTTCCTCATAGAAAGCTTAACATCACACAATGAACGTGTGTGTGTGTATGGACGAACTTGGCACTCATGGGGGCTGGATAAATTGTTCGTATAGAGCGTCCTCGAACACCTTCAACACCTGCTCGCCGTAGTAACACATCTAGTATTGCTTCATGGCCGCCATCTTGTACATTAGCAGGCGAGCTCGCTGCCCCCCTTTCCTTTTATATGCTCACACCTCATGCATGTTAGAATTTTATTACAGCTATTTCTGCCTGCAAAGAAAGCGCGACGAGGAGCGTGTAACTGCTTTTCATGACACAGGAAGCAGGTTCTTTGTGAAAACATTTTTCAAGAGAGTATTGAAATTATAAGAACTTCCTGACCCTGCGAAGAGCTATTTCTGTTTCTCCATACAGTGAGGGATTCCTGACTGCCAGGTTTTAGTTTAAGCATTGTTTCAGCTGTTCAACACCTTCGGTGTTATTTGCGCCAGTTACTGAAAAGGCAGGATCGTCATCCTCAGAAGTGAGGGAAGTTTGCTCCTCATCTACCAGTATACACTGAAGAATGCAATTGAAACAATAATTGTTCGAAAGTATCTTGGAAACTACTCATTAATTTCAACCATTTCTTCATTGAAGGATAGCTTAAATCCATGCGTATAACAAGCTAACAGTAATTTATAAAAAATCTTATGTGTTACACTCACATAACTTTCTCTAGCTGCTCTACAAACCTCTCACAAAAGATTATTCTTCTTTGCACACAATGCTAAACGAGATAACTATTAGCAGAATGTTCTTATTACTTAGTTCCTTATAAGAAGAAGGGAATAAGGGAATTCGCTATGCTAAAGTGATTGTCAAATGTTTTAAAAGCTATCGTTATGCCATTGTCATTGCAAATCGCTTATTTGCTTGGCCAAGAGTAGAACAAAAGAAAAGCGGAGCCTTCCTGTCTGAGAAAAGTTTGAGTACTACACAATTGAAACCAATAACAAGGAATACCTCGGAAGCTGTTACCTCCACAACAAAAACGTAAAGCACATAAGTTGTGTGTTTTGTCGTGATGTACATTTTTTGTGTAGTGAATTTTTTTCTATCTCTTACGGTTTAGTAGTTAAGCAAAATTCGGCAACATTCATCCAGAATAAAGAGGCCTTCAGAGGCTATTGCCAAAAAATTCGAGATATACATATTATTTCGGACATAAATAGTTTTAATATACGTGATTTTAAACAAAATCGTTAGAGCCATTTTTAACAAAATCAAAATTTACGAAATTTTTGCGTGTAAAGGATAGTTTGTGGTGGGGGGATTTTTTTGAAAATCTTCGTGTCGCATCCTTGGAAGACACTAAACCTAAATACCAAGTTTGGTTTTTAACGGTATTTTCGTTTTGGGGCTATGCCGTCCACAGACACACACACACACACACACACACACACACACACCTTTTTTTAAAAATCTGATGTGTTCTATTCACATGACTTTCTCTACTTCTGTGTAACAAATTATTGTTAATAAGCTTATTCTTCTATTTATTTTAAGCTAATCGAGAAAAAATTAGCAGAAATAGTCTTATTACTTGCTTCCTTGTAAGTAGAAGCGAAATATGGGAGTATCATAGATTAAAGTGAATTTTTAAATTTTTGTCCATCTCTTACGGTTTAGCAGTTATGCAAATTTCCATATAATTGATCCAGAACAAAGTAGTCTTCAGAGGCTATTCCCATAAAATTTAAGATATACTTTTTATTTGTCAGGTAAATATCTTTAATATACGATATTATAATCGAAATCGTTAGAGCCATTTTTAAGAAAATCAAAATTTTCGAAAAAAGTTCCATGTAAAGGGTAGTTTGAAGTGGGGAGTGGATTTTTCTCAAAATCTTCGTGTCGCATCCTTGGATGATACCAAACTTAAATACCACGTTTAGTATTTAACGGTCTTTTCGTTTTTGAGCTATGCTGCTCACAGACATACATACACACAGATTGACAGATTGACAGATAGACTCATACACGGACATTTTTCTAAAAATGTTTATTTGGATTCAGAGGGTCTCATAACATATATTTCCGGTGATATCTTGGTATCGAATTTTTGGGTGCAATACAATACCTCCTCTATACACTATGTATATAGTACGTATAGAGAAAGTAAATACCTTTGATATTTTGCAGCCGCAACCATTTGTATACCGATTCCAACAGCTCAAGTTACATAGCCTTCTCGTATCATCATCACCTTACACAAATCTTTGTAACTGTTTCGAATGGTAACTATTTCTTCCATTAAATAGGTGTGAAATTTGGAATACTGCAACTGCACACACGTTAAATATAATAATACTGTCAGTTTCTTATCATCTACTTATTGGTTAAAGTAAGTTATATTTACACACAAAGTAAATAACACGTCGCGAGGCTTTTGTTCGAATTGGAATTACGTGCTTTAAAGCTACAGGTGATAGCTGCTCACATGAATGATCTACATATTAAACTCTTTTTAAGAAGACAAATTTGCAAACATAGAATATTGTACTATTACGTGTGTGAGTTTTAGTTTCTCCAACACTTTCTCTTGGTATCCAAGAGTCACATGATCTAAATACAATAAAACCATGTGATATAATAACGCCGAGCACATGTTTTGGCGGCAAATAATAGCCAATCAGCATTAAGGAAGCTTGAGGCAGACATATTGCCACCTGGACTATTTAAAGGGATGCAATTCCAAAATTGCCGGACATCGACACCAACCTCCCAGGCAACGCAGACAGACGCTCAACTTCATCCCGAGCAGGTCTGAGCTCCTCCTGAAACTCGTCATTTACACCCTCCTTCAGGAAATTTACGACGCCAACTCCAGGATCGTGGAGGCAATCCAGGACTCCATGCTGAACTACTGAGCCTGCCAACACGCCTGAACACAACTGGAGGACCTGCTCACCAACAAGTTCGCCGACAACCATAACGAGATCACCAAATGCTACTCTGCCGTCCTTGAGCTGGCAGTGAACAACGTCGCCGAGCTCATCGCCAACAGCCAGAGGCAGATGCTTCAGAACCTTTGCACCAGTAATCCACAGCAATCTACACACACCCGAGAACAGCAGTCATCAGCAAACACCAGAAGCCACCATAATGCACAACACAGCGGGCATCATTACAGGCGCTGACGCCCCGAAGTACACAGATTATTGTTTAGTTTTTAAAGATGTTTAAAGAATATCACCGCCGCCAACTCCATCCGAAGCCTCAAACTCTCACTACCCAATCCGATCACTAACCTAGCGTTATAATCAGGGCCTTCGGGTCATGTTTATAGCCTAGTTAAGCCACCTTTTTAATTGCTACAGCCCTTCCGGTAGCAGCAAGAGCATCACCGGCACTTACGGAGATGCTTTTGCGGAACTCCATTATCCCCACATACTTTCCCTATCCAATATTCTCCTAGCTTTTTCTCTGCACATATCCTAGACTAAAAAAAAGAAAAAAAAAAAAAATTGCACAGTTTGTCCTGTCATTCCGACTGTACTCCACGCCACTCAGCGTGAGAAATCCGCGCTCAAATCACAAAATGCTAGATAAGCGTAATGTAAAGGGATACCAGTTGTCCTGTCATTCCGACTGTACTCTACGTCACTCAGCATGAGAAATCCGCGCTCAAATCACAAAATGCTAGATAAGCGTAATGTAAAGGGATACCAGTTGTCCTGTCATTCCGACTGTACTCTACGTCACTCAGCATGAGAAATCCGCGCTCAAATCACAAAATGCTAGATAAGCGTAATGTAAAGGGATACCAGTTGTCCTGTCATTCCGACTGTACTCCACGCCACTCAGCGTGAGAAATCCGCGCTCAAATCACAAAATGCTAGATAAGCGTAATGTAAAGGGATACCAGTTGTCCTGTCATTCCGAATGTACTCCACGCCACTCAGCATGAGAAATCCGCGCTCAAATCACAAAATGCTAAAGGGATACCAGTTGTCCTTCATTCCGACGAGAATACCACGTCACTTTGATTAAGAATTAAAATTCTATATGAGTATAAATTATAAAAAAGTGTTAAAGTATGACAAGTGTAAGCAGTAACTATTTACATATATTTAAAGTGTTTCTCCGAATATAAAACGTATTAAGAGAACTGTGCAATATTACTGTTTGTCAAGATGACTTCACCAATAGCATTTGATGTTTCAGAGTGAAAAAGGATTCTGTTGCTATTCTTAATTCTTAATCCAGTACCTATATTCTTTCCTGAGATAAATCAACTGCTTCGCTGACAGCGACACCTAGGCAGCGAGAGACTTAACTTCACTAAAATTCCTTCCACTTAAAAGGAACTAAGTAATAACTACATTCTGCTAATGCAGCTCGATTAGCAGGTTTAGAAAGGAGAATAATCTTTTGTAAGTAGTTTATTTGTGGAACAGTTAGAGAAAGTATTGTGAGTGTAACACATCCGTTTTTTCTATTTTCTTAAGAAGTTTTTCAGTTTCGCTGAAGGAGTTTAGATATAGTTTTTCAGATTTTTTGGGATCTAATTATATAAGTATTTTAAGTCCGTATTTTAATACAAATTGTGATTTTTTTTAATAAACGAGTAACAACGATATTTTTCCATTCCAAATATTGAGGGCAGGGGGGGGGGGGATGCTCCGAAACTCTTGTCTCAAGGGGCACGACTTCAACTCGAGTTTATGCTCTATACACGGGAGCGGACACATGCGTTTCTAAAAATACTTTGGATTGATGGAGCTTCAAGCAGCATATCGCTGAGCGTAAAATTTTTATGCAGAGCATGTAAATAGGTTACAAAAATTTCTCTGCCTTCTGGCTACGATGACGGATAATTCTATTCATCATGAAAGTTTAGTTTATTTTCACTTTCTCTGCTTAGTACATAATACATAGGTAGAGAAGGTTTTGCATTTCATCTAAAAATTCGATACCGAGATTTCATTGGAGATACACATCTAAGGGTTATTTGTATCCAAAAGGAGCAATTGCCCTCCTGGCTAGTGTGGTGGTAGCGTGTCTGCCTCACATTCAACAGATCGCGAGTTCGAATCTCGCTTAGGGTGAATTAGCCTGGTAAGGTTTTTTTCAGGGTTTTCCCTTATCCTGATAAGACAAATATCGAGTAACTTTAAGCTCCATGGACCCCGAGATCATTTGAACATCATTTCGCCAGTTTCATTCGTCGTCCCATATGACCAACCAGGTTAAAGGACGTTAAGCTTTAAAAAAAGAGAAAAAAAGGAGCAATTACAGAAAAAGGTCCGCATGTGTGTCTGTGAGCATGCTAACTCAAAAATAAAAAAGAAATAATAAAAAAACCATTAATTACTAAGTTATATCGGTTCAGCATCTTCCAAGGATTGACACAAAGATTTTCAAGAAAATCCCTTTATAAAAAATCTTTACATGAAAACAAAATTCGTCAACCTTGATTTGTTCAAAAATGGCTCTAAAATAGCTTTACAAATAAAGTACATATCTTGAGCCCTAGCTCTAATGTTTATCGCTTTACCTTCTATTCGAATTCTTTACTTAACTGGTGAAAATACTATTTTCTGGGAGTAGCCCCTGAAGCCTCTTCATTCTGGGTGACTTTTACGTGCAGGTATACCGTAACAAATGGGTGAAAGCGTAAATCTCATTAAAACGCATATTTTATATATTCATTTATTTATTTTGTAGAGTTAACAATTTCCAAGATATTCCCTTATTGTTTCAATCTTAAAAGACCTAAAGTTTGAGTCATCCGTTTTATATTTATTTTATTTTACCTAATTCCAAGGTCAGTGGCATAGCGACAGCTTTTAAATGATTTGGCAATCACTTTAGCCTAGTGCATTCCCTTATTTCCCTTCTACTTACAAGGAAGCGAGTATTAAGACAATTCTGCTAATGTTTATCTCGATTAGCATGAAATAGATAGAACAATAGTTTATGTATAGAACAGATAGAGAACATCGTGTAAATGGAGCTCATAGATTTTTCTGCACATTTTATCACGGAAACCTTGCGCATTTAACGAGCGTAGAAAGTAAGAAGAATATGTGACAAATTTGAACGAGGGACATTTCAAACTATATAGTCACTTCCGGCAAAATATCTGCTCACAGCCATTTGTTTCTTAAACTCTTTTGGATAACGAAGCATTGAAACGTTTGTCAAGAAGTATGAAAGCACAAACATATTGCCACACCTACTGTTGAACCAAGGGACTCGCTTAGCTAGGAGAGGATAGATTAAGAAAAATCTGATGTGTTCCATTCACATCACCTTCTCTACATCTCTGCAGCAAATTATTGTTAAAAAGCTCTTGCTTCTATTTACTTCATGCTAATCGAGAAAAAAATAGAAAAAATAGCCTTATTACTTACTTCCTTGTAAGTAGGAGCGAAATAAGGGGAGTAGCATAGGCTAAAGTGATAGTCAAAAGTTGGTTGTTATGTGACTGAAGTTCCTTTGTATGGACACGAGTCGACAAATTCCTGTATGAGAAAAGTATGTTTTTCAAAGCTGAAACCAAAAACAAGGAATATCTAAAGAACGATCAACTCCACGAAAAAAAAATGTATATAACATAAATTATGTGTTTTAACATACTCTAATTTTTTTGTGTGGTAAGTATTTGTCCATCTCTCACGGTTTAGCAGTTATGCAAAATTCCGTAAAATTCATCCAGAATACACTAGTCTTCAGAGGCTATTCCCAGAAAATTCACGACATATATTTTATTTGTCAGAAAAATATCTTTAATATTTGACATTATAATCAAAATCGTTATAGCCATTTTTAAGAAAATACAAATTTTCGAAAAATGTTCCATGTAAAGGGTAGTTGGGGGTGGGGGAATTTTCTTGAAAATCTTCGTGTCGCATCCTTGGAAGATGCCAAACTTAAATACCAAGTTTGGTATTTAACAGTCTTTTCGTTTTTGAGCTATGCTGTTCACAGACACACACACACGCACATGCACACACACGGACCTTTTTGTAAAAATGTTTTTTTTTTGGATTCAGGGGGGACCCAAAACATGTATTTCCGGTGAAATCTCGGTATAGAATTTTTGGGTGCATTATAAATCCTTCTCTATACTCTATGTACATAGTACGTATAGAGAAAGTAAACATCTGATGTGTACCATTCCACATGACTTTCTCTACATCTCTGCAACAAATTATTCTTAAAAAGCTTATACTTCTATTTGCTTCACGCCAATCAGAATAAATTAGGAGAAATAGTATTATTACTTGCTTCCTTGTAAGTAGAAGCGAAATAAGGGAGTACCATAGGTTAAAATGATAGTCAAAAGCTGGTTGCTATGTGACTGAAGTTCCTTTGTTGGTATGGACAGCAGTTGAAAATTCCTGTATGAGAAAAGTATAAGTTTTTGATAGCAAGGGATGTCTCAAAAACGACCAACTACACGAAAAAAATGTGTATAACATGAATTGTTTGTTTTAATGTGCTTTACATTTTTTGTGCAGTAAGTTTTTGTCCATCTCTTACGGTTTAGCACTTATTCAAAATTCCGTAAAATTCGTCCAGAATAAAGTACTCTTCAGAGGCTATTCCCAGAAAATTCAAAATATGCATTTTATTTGTCAGGTAAATGTCTTGAATATTTGATATTTTCATCAAAATCGTTAGAGCCATTTTTGAGAAAATCGAAATTTTCGAAAAAAGTTCCATGTAAAGGGTAGTGTGGGGTGGGGGTATTTTTCTCAAAATCTTCGTGTCACATCCCTGGAAGATATTAAACTTAAATACTAAGTTTGGTATTTTACCAACTTTTCGTTATGGAGTTATCGTGTTCACAGTCACACGGATACACTGACATACTCACACACACACACACACACACACACACACACACACACACACACACACACACACACACACACAGAGGACCTTTTTGGGAAAATGCTTTTTTTGGATATAGGAGACCCTAAAACATATATTTTGGGTGAAATCTCGGTATCGAATTTTTGGGTGGAGTGCAATACCTTCTCTATACACTATGTACATAGTAAGTGTAGAGAAAGTAAAAATAAATGGGAATAACCCTATAAAATTATTATATAAAATAATAGATAAAATAGAAATGAAAATAAATGTAGATCCTTTATTAATCTTTTTCTTCCCAATTAAAAGTTTAAATTTTTCTAAGCTAATTTTCATAATCATGCCAAAGGCACTTCTAAAAAGTGGTTCTAATGGCCATGGTGATAGGTGATGGACTGGTCATCCATTCAAAGCCAAATGTTGCAAGTTGAAATCCCAGTGACTGGTAAAGAACGGGGAGAGCCCAAGTAAAATAATCGGTGTGATGTTTGGAAGCTAATGGGGTTACATTTGTCTGCAGTTATGTCGGGTTTACTTTTTTATTTATTTAAAAAATCACTGCAATTTTAGGACAAAAATTGTATATATTTTTACAATATAAAAAAGTCTTGATTACTTGTCGTATATGGTTGAAGGTTAGTATAACATGAAATTAATCCTAGAGTACAACCCTGTTTGTATAGTTCTTAAAACAAGCGGAACTTATAGGTACCGACAGGTAACAAAGGGTTAAGCTAAAATGCACCATCGTTCTTGAGCAGCATTACGAGAGAAATAAGATATCGGTGAAGAAATAAAAGTGTTTTTATTTGTTATTTGTGTGTCTTGTTTACATTCAAGTTCACGCCGATCAATAGCAGCTTGTCTGTGAGCGCGATGAAGGTCGCCTAGAATAACGATGACGACTTGAACCGGAAATTTGCTGCCAAGAACATCACTCGTCAGTCGCACCTCTTCCGGTTCTTGATGCCTTCATCGCATTTCTGCTGAGGATCCCCGACTCTTTATGTTATAAAATGGAAAGTTATTAGGAAAGATTTGCTGCATTTAGTAAACATCTGGTGTGTTCCATTCACATGACTTTCTCTACATCTCTGCAACAAATTGTAGTTAAAAAGCTTATGCTTCTATTTACTTCATACTAATCGAGAAAAAATCAGCAGAAATAGTCTTATTACTTGTTTCGTTGTAAATAGAAGCGAAATAAGGGAGTGCCATAGGTTAAAGTGATAGTCAAAAGCTGGTCGCTATGTGACTGAACTTCCTTTGTTTATATGGACAGGAATTGTTAAATTCCTATATGAGAAAAGTATGTTTTTAAAGCTGAAAACAAAAATAAGGAGTATCTCAAAAACAATCAACTCCACGAAAAAGATGTATGTAAGATAAATTGTGTGTTTTAAGGTGCTCTACATTTTTGACGTTGTAAGTTTGTGTCCATCTCTTACGGTTTAGCAGTTAATTCCATAAAATTCATTCAGAATAAAGTAGTCTTCAGAGGATATTCCCAGAAAATTCAAGATATGCATATTATTTGTCAGGTAAATATCATTAATATACGAAATTTTAATCGAAATCGTTAGAGCCATTTTTTAGAAAATCAAAATTATAGAAAAAAGTTCCATGTAAAGGGTAGTTTGGGGTGGGGAGATTTTTCTCAAAATCTTCGTGTCGCATCCCTGGAAGATACTAAACTCAAATACCAAATTTGGTGTTTTATCGACTTTCCGTTTTTGAGCTATCGTGTTCACAGACACACGGACTCACACACACGGACCTTTTTCTAAAAATTCTTTTTTTTTATACAGGGGACCCTAAAACATATATTTCCGTTGAAATCTCGGTATCGAATTTTTGGGTGGAGTGCAATACCTTTTCTATACACTACGTAAATAGTACGTATAGAGAAGTAATCATTTCATATTTTCTTGACAACTTTGTCGCTGGAAGTTTTTGAGTGGACTTGAAGAACGAGAATTAGCCATGGACAACATTTTCCACAGTATAAACGAAGAATCCAAACACTTTTTTGAAACTTTATTATTTTTTAATAAATATCTTTAGACATGTTGATACAACCTAAATACCAACGTGGCCTATGGAAGTTGAGCGAATAATCCACATTTTGTTCATTGCAATTAGCTTGGTTTAAAACCATATTTTAACGTTCGGAGCGAGAAAGAAATTAAAAATCTACTTTCCAAAAAGCTTAAATTTTGTAATTTTAAAAAACGTACAGTTATATAAAAGACTTTTCATGCATACCATCGTATTCTTTCACACGTTTTATACCGAAATACATGTTCCTATTTTAGCTTAGTCGCATTCAAAACACACAATTTGACAACGGCGCACTTTATTCTTCCATAAGAAAAGCATGGTCCATAAAAATGACGTAAACATCTCTATAGCAATAGAGATTACGTTGAGAAACTGAGTAAGGCGCTGCAACTTTGTAAATAAACTTTAGTGTTCATATCTTTCGTTATTATTTGGATATGTCAAAACATTCGTTACTTTCTGGATCGCCCTCGTATTTATTTTGTTATAAATAGATGTTTAACATTGCGTTTTTTACTTTCTCTAAACGATGGTTTTGAATCATTCGCCCAAGATAGTGGTTAAATTATTGCAAACACGTTGAATGGATAGAAGACGATATGTGGAAAGTAGATCAGCTGCAGGTTGATATCGAACCTCTAGTCATTAGGTTAACCAGCAGTTCCTCCAGCAATGACTCCAGTTCTTATGAGGGCAGTGTACAGCCTAGTGCATTCCCTTAGTTCCATTCTACTTGTAAGGAACTAAGTAATAAAATTCTGCTAATTTATCTCGATCCTAGTGCATACCCTTCCATTCTACTTACAAGGAACTAAGTAATAAAATTCTGCTAATTTATCTCGATCCTAGTGCATTCCCTTAGTTCCATTCTACTTATAAGGAACTAAGTAACAACATTCTGCTATTGTTTATCTCGATCCTAGTACATTCCCTTAGTTCCATTCTACTTATAGGGAACTAAGTAATAACATTCTGCTAATGTTTATCTCGATTAGCATGGTGTTGAAAGAAGAATTATCATTCATAAGAAGTTTGTTTGTAGAGTAGTAGAGAAAGGCATGTGAGTTTAACACATCAGTTTTTTAAAATATGCTTTTATTACTTTAACTTAGTGCATTCCCTTATGGTTACAAAGAAGAAAGTAATACGACCAATTCTGCTAATGTTTATCTCGAGAGTATGATATATATTGTTCGTTTGCGGAACAACTGGAGAAAGTCGTATGAATGGAACACCGCAGCTTGTTTTAGTCCTATGCGTATATGATGAGGTAAAGTCTAAACCCAAGAAAAACCTCGTTTTACTTCATAGAAAACTGCAACAGTTCTGAGTTAAATGTGCAAATGCACTTAATGTTGTATCCAGAGCAGTTTAATACTAAGATGAAATTGTTTAATCAAGGGGAAAAAGCAAAGCGCTTTATGTAAGAATTAGAGACTGAAATATTTAAATGGCGCGGATACAATCTTGTATCCAGCGATATGAAGGCTCACTGTTAATAAATGGACAGTGTGCCTGTTAACAAAGCTTCGCTGTGTGGAACAGAGCTCACGTAAGCTCCTTCTGGGCGCGGACTGCTTCACAACTGTTTCTCTTGCAAGCGATGATCCACTTCCGGTCTCATGGCAGCCTCCATTTTAACAACAGGAAATACAGTCATAATGATAGTTCTTATGCAACACCTAAATGTTGGTTGTGGTACCATCTGATCTTATTTCCATCACTTATGTTCCTATATTCAGTTTCTTATGCATTTCGTTCTGCGGTGGGTCTCTTGCGGGTCCCAATACTGTGAGCTCAGGCGTTTCGTCTGGACTGGCATTCGTGAGGTCGTGGGATCGGTTTTCCGCGGCCGACCCATGGATTTTTCGATGGTTTTCCCGGGGCACTAGGCGAATGCTTCCTTCGAACTTCCTGTCACTTCATTTCATCCCAACCGGTCTCTTTCAAGTTTGTAAGCGTCAGGGAGGACTGCGGCAGAGGCGCCATTTCGTGGAGGTGACTGCGCTCTGAAAATACAGCTCTTGGCGGCGGGATGGCGTTAGGGGTTGTTTTGCGGACTCAGATCATCTATCCGGGACTGAGTCACGGGCTTCTGGTGCTCCCCGCGACGAGATGAAGAACTGCTTGTGAGGATACTCCACGACGACTCTCTCCCTGTCCGGATGTCGACCACCCTATGAAACTACACTCATCGCCTCTTGAGTTATCTCTGTACTGTGTTATTGCTTCAATAGCCGCCACGCCCATAACTCTCGAAGCAAATTTCTGTACTCAATCTTTCTTCAAAACTTTTGTGCTCTCTCTAATGCATTTATAGTCGCGGAGCTTTTTCATATATATTTTTCTTTAAATCTCATACAAAATCAATTTGATACTGGACTCATCTTCTCTATATTCAATGGTGTATCAGGAAATCAGTCAACCTTACGTCGATGTGCCATCTTCATTCATTACAAGCACATAAACTAATAATCATTCATCTTCTTTCTCTCCTTCTTCTTATTCCGTTTACCCAGCAGCCAATACATTTCTGCACTACTCATCTTGACATCAAACTCTTCCGTCAATGTAATTTGTAATTTCTTCTATGTTTATAAACGAGTTTCACTTTGAAAATTTACTTTTCCTAAACCAACAATTTCTTAGCAATCATTAGTTTCTGCATACTTTTCCATCTCGTCAGAGCAGCTCTTTCTTAAAATTCCAGTATCCACTTTCCAACTGTCTCTTTTACCATTAAGGATGTGAATTTATCGGTTTTTACTTTCTCTATACGTACTATGTACACAGTGTATAGAGAAGATATTGCACTCCACCCAAAAATTCGATACCGAGTTTTCACTGCAAATGTATGTTTTAGGGTCCCCTGTATTCAAAAAAATCATTTTCAGAAAAAGGTCCGTGTATGTGTGTCCGTGTGACTGTGAACACGATAACTCAAAAATGAAAAGTCAGTAAAATACCAAACTTGGTACTTAAGTTTAGTATCTTCCAGGGATGCGACACGAAGATTTTGAGAAAAATCGCCCCACCCCCAACTACCCTTTACATGGAACTTTTTTCGAAAAATTTTATTTTCTCAAAAATGGCTATAACGATTTTTAATTAAAATATCGTATATTGAGGCTATTTATCAGACAAATGAAATGTATAACTTGAATTTCCTGGGAATAGCCTCTGAAGAGTACTTTATTCTGGATTAATTTTGCGGAGTTTTGAATAACTGCTAAGAGATAGACAAAAACTTACCACACAAAAACTGTAGAGCACGCTAACACACACGATTTATGTTAGGTATTTTGTTTCGTGGAGTTCATCGTTTTTGAGACGTTACACGCACTATGTACATAATGTATAGAGAAGGTATTGCACTCCACCCAAAAATTCGATACCGAGATTTCACCGGAAATATATGTTTTAGGGTCCCCTGTATCCAAATAAACTATTTTCAGAAAAAGATCCGTGTGTATGTATGTGTGTGTCCGTGTGTCTGTGAACACGATAACTCAAAAACGGAAAGTCGGTAAAATACCAAACTTGGTATTTAAGTTTTGTATCTTCAAGGGTGCGACACGAAGATTTTGAGAAAAATCCCCCCATCTCAAACTACCCTTTACATGGAAAAAATTTGAAAAGTTTAATTTTCTCAAAAATGGCTCTAACGATTTTGATTAAAATATCGTATATTCAAGATATTTACTTAATAAATAAAATGTATATCTTGAATTTTCTGGGAATAGCGTCTGAAGACTGTTTTATTCTGCATGAATTTTACGGAATTTTGCATAACTGCTTAACTGTAAGAGATGGACAAAAACTTATCACACAAAAAAATTTAGAGCACGTTAAAACACACAATTTATGTTATATACTTTTTTCGTGGAGTTGAATCGTTTTTTAGATCTTCTTTTTTTTTTTTGTTTTTTTGTTTTTTTGTTTCAGCTTTAAAAAACTTATACTTTTCTCATACAGGAATTTGTAAACTCGTGTGTATATAAACAAAGGAACTTCAATCGCATAGCAACCAGCTTTTGACTATCACTTTAATCTATGGTTCTTCCTTATTTCTCTTCTACTTACAAGGAAGCAAGTAATATTGCTATTTCTGCTAATGTTTTCTCGATTAGCATGAATTAAATAGAAATAGTAGCTTTCTAACAATAATTTGTTGCAGAGATTTAGAGAAAGCCATGAGAATGGAACACATCAGATTTTTTTTTATCCCAGAGGCCGGTTGCGATTCCGGTGCCTTATTCCTCGTTTTTTTTTTTTCTTTTTTCCCTATTCCCTTTGTTTACCGTTTTTTCTGTTTTATGACAAATACACAGACGCATTTACAAACACACATGCAAGCCGAAAATCGAACCCACGATTTCTGCGCCACTAAGCACCAAAGCAAGGCGCTTTAGCGAGCGCGGCCATGGGGAACGGCTTATAGTGTTTAACATCCACTTTTACAACCGCAGGCGATGACACTGTTGATACATGAAATGAAGGTGGAGCACCGGTGGAATGCGATGGCGGGGGAAAAAGCTTTGGCCTGATAGTATAAATCAGTCCGCGATCGCTTCACCGGAAATTGAAAGCAGAGTTGAAATAATACCTATCCTAATTAGCTTCATTTCTTTTGTCCAATTGACCGTTAAATAAAAGATACATTCTGTGCACAACATCAGGAATTGTTTGCAGAAGAATATTCCACATAATCTGTTTATGTCAGATGAAGGACATTTACATATAATTGGTCAGGCACCAACCTTCACTTGCTTCATAAAATATCTGATGTGCTCCATTTATATGACTTTCTCTACATCTCTGCTACAAATTATTCTTTAAAAGCTTGTACTTCTATTTAATTAATGCTAATGCTACATTAACAGAAATAGTCTTATTACTTGCTTCCTTGCAAGTAAAGCGAAATAAGGGAGCACTATAAGTTAAAGTGATAGTCAAAAGCTTGTTGCTATGTGGCTGAAGTTCCTTTGTTTCTATGGACATGAGTTGACAAATTCCTGTATAAGAGAAGTGTAAGTTTTTGAAAGCTGAAAACAAAAACAAGGAATATCTAAAAAACGATCAACTCCACGAAAAAAAAAATTATATACCATAAATTATGTGTTTTAATATGCTCTACATTTTTCGTGTAGTAAGCTTTTGTCCATCTCTTACGGTTTAGGAGTTATGCAAAATTTCGTAAAATTCATCTAAAATAGTCTTCAGAGGCTTTTCCCAGAAAATTCAAGATACACATATTATTTGTCAAGTAAATATCTGTAATATTCGATATTGTTATCAAAATCTTTTAAGCTATTTTTGAAAAAATCAAAATTTTCGAAAAAAGTTCCATGTAAAGGGTAGTTGGGGGTGAGGGATTTTTCTCAAAATCTTCGTGTCGCATCCCTGGAAGATACTAAACTTAAATACCAAGTTTGGTATTTTACCGACTTTTCTTTTTTGAGTTATCCTGTTCACAGACACACATACGCACACACATGGACCTTTTTCTGAAAATGCCTTTTTTAGATACAGGGAACCTTAAAACATATATTTCCGGTGAAATCTCGGTATCGAAGTTTGGGTGGAATGCAATACTTTCTATATGCACTCTTTACATTGTACGTGTAGAGAAAGTAAAAATCACTGTACAGCCCTAATGTTACAGTGCGGTGCGGTGTAACAAAATTTGTAATTATTGACCCACTTTTTCCAGGTCCCCCAGGACAGAACTGTTCCTTTGAATAATCTGTGTGGTACTTGATTTAAGAAGGATAGGACTCTTAACACTATATATGGGGCTATTGCCCACGCAGCCATTGTCTGCATGACCAGATTGCGGAAACTTGTATCCAGGCCCAATGGGGGGAAGAAAAAAAAATGGCGTGTTATTTATGGACGCTCTTTAACTACTGCAGGTCTCAGCGTCCCATTCTACGAGGGGCATACTGAAAGTCACGAGCAACCCATTGTAAAAATTTAAATTTCAACAATGTAACGAAACGAATTGCAGGATCGTAATCTACAGACTTTAAGCCACATGTTTACATATTGTGACGTCATTAGCTTCTATCACGTGACCACAGACGGTGTTTGAAAAATGGCTGACATTGATGTTTCGTTTCGACAGCGTGCTGTCATTGAATTCCTTGTGAAAGAAGGAAAATCTGCTCCTGAAATTCATCTCAGACTTCAATATGCGTATGGAGGTGTCTGCATGGGTGCCATCAGTGTTAGAAGATGGGTGAAACATTTCAAAGATGGAAACACGAGTCTGCAAAATGCGCCTCGTAGCGGGCGTCCTCGAACTGCCTCTACAGAACGCAACAAGGAAAGAGTTGATGAGCTCATTACAGGAGATAGGCGTTTCACTGTAAATGAAATTGCTGCACAACTTGGAATAGGACATAGTGCAGTGCAAGAAATGATCCACAGCTTGGGTTATCGAAAGTTCTGTGCCCGTTGGGTCCCCCGTTTATTGGCTAAAGACCACAAACTTCAGAGAAGAACCATTGCACAAAACCTTCTTCAGAGATTTCATAATGAAGGTGATGAATTTTTGACGTGTATTGTGACTGGAGATGAAAGCTGGTTCCATCACTATGAGCCAGAAACGAAACGTCAGAGTATGGAATGGCACCACTTGAACTCACCATCGAAGAAGTAAGTGAAGACAGTGCAGTCTGTAGGAAAAGTTATGGGAAGTGTCTTTTGGGATGCACAAGGTTGCATTCTGGTTGACTTTCTTGAACCTGGACAAACCTTAAATTCTGCCCGCTACATCAAGACACTTCTGAACCTCCGTCGGGCTTTGCGTGATAAACGCCCTGGACAGAGGATCATCCTTCAACAGGATAATGCGCGTCCGCATACTGCCCGTGCCACTATGGAGAAGATCAGGGCATTAGGGTGGGAAACTCTTCCACATCCTCCCTACAGTCCCGACTTGGCACCCTCCGACTACCATCTTTTCGGTTCTGTGAAGGAGCAGATGCGTGGCCAACACTACGAGACGCTGGAGGATATTCGGAAAGCAGTGCGTCAGGGTCTGCGGGCAGCTGGAACGGAGTTTTATCACAAGGGCATTTTCAAACTTGTAGAACGATGGGAAAAATGTGTGCAAAACAATGGAGACTATGTCGAAAAGTGAAAGAAAGTCTGTAGATTATGATGATGTATTTGGTTTGGGTTAAAAATAAATATTAAGATTGTAAAACAATGTTGCTCATGACTTTTCTTCAGAAGCCTTTCTATCGGTTTTAGGTTCTTTTACGTGCCGTAAATCTACGACACTGGGCCAACGTTTTACTTCCCTTCCGAAGTAAGCCATTCTAAGGATTTTTACGATCGAAAAAATCCGTCGCCCTCCGCCAGGTTTGAAACAGCAATCATAAGGCTACCATGGTAACCACTACACCACGGTTCAATTGCTTGCTTTCGTGACATCAGTACCAACCACATCTCCTAACGTATTTGCCCCAGATTTTTATTTATTTATTGATACCTCAAGCAGGTCTTTATCACTCACAAGCAGTGCAATTTGGGAATTAAAGGCTTCCATGCGTGATGAAATTGCAGACATTCCGCACGAAATGTTAACAAAAGCTCTGAGTCGATTGCACACTTTTCAAGCGAATGAAGGAGGATACTTAAGACATGTCTTTTTACTTTCTCTACATGTACTTGTACACGCAAAAATTCGATACCGAGATTTCACCGGAAATATATATTTAGGGTCCACTGAATCCAAAACATAGCGTTTTCAGAAAAAGGTCCGTGTGTGTCCGTAAATGTAAATGGCGTGATATTTATGGACTCTCTTTAGCTACACCCGAAAAAATCCATCGTCCTCCGCCGGGTTCGAACCCGCGACCTTGGGTATATGAAGTTACCATGGTAACCATTACACCAAGGAGGGCGGCATGTGTGTCTCTGAACACTATTAACTCAAAAACGAAAAGTCGGTAAAATACCAAACTTGGTATTTAAGTTCAATATTTTCCAAGGATATGACACGAAGATTTTGAGAACAATTCCCCGACCCCCCAACTACCCTTTACATGGAACTTTTTTCGAAAATTTTGATTTTCTCAAAAATGGCTCTAACGATTTTGATTAAAATATCGTAGATAAATTAGAGATATTTACCTAACAGATAAAATGTATATCTTGAATTGTCTGTGAATGGCCTCTGTAAACTACTTTATTCTGAATGAATTTTATGGAATTTTGCATAACTACTAAACCGTAAGAGATGAACAAAAACTTACCAAACAAAATATGTAGAGCACATTAAAACACACACATTAAGTTGATCGTTTATTTGATATTCATTGTTTTTAGTTTTAGCTTTAAAAAACTTATACTTTTCTCATATACGAATTTGTCAACTTCTGTCCATACAAAAAAAGGAACTTCAGTCACATACCATCCAGCCAGCTTTTGACTATGACTTTAACCTAGGGTACTTCCTTATTTCGCTTCTACTTACAAGGAAACAACTAATAAGACTATTTCTGCTATTTTTTTCTCGATTAGCCTGAAGTAAATAGAAGCATAAACTTTTTAACAACAATTTGTTGCAGAGATGTAGAGAAAGTCATGTGAATGCAACACACCAGATTTTTAGTAGAAGGTCCGTGTGTGTTTGTGTGTCTGTAAACATGATAATTTAAAATGGAAAAGTCGCCAAAATGCCAAACTTGATATTTAAGTTTAGTAACTTCCAGGGATGCGACACGAAGATTTTGTGAAAAAATCTCCCAACCCCAAACTATCCTTTACATGGAATAAATTTCGAAAATTTTGATTTTTTCAAAAATGACTTTAACGATTTTAATTAAAATAGCGTATATTAAAGATATTTACATGGTAAATAAAATGTATATTTTGAATTTTCACGAATGGCCTCTGAAGACTACTTTATTCTGGAAGAATTTTACTGAATTTTGCATGACTGATAAACCATAAAAGGTAGACAAGAACTTACTATATAAAAATGTAGATCTCGTTAAAACATACCATTTATGTGATATAAGTTTTTTTCTGGAATTGACCATTTGTGATATATTTGAAGTTATTTTTTCTTTTCAGATTCAAAAAACACTTTTCTCACACGGAAAGTGTAAACTCCTGTTTTGTTAAAAAGCATATTCTTCTATGTACTTTATGATAATCGATATAAACATTAGCAGAAATTGTCTTAATTACTTGCTTCCTTGTAAATAAAAGGAAAATAGTGGAATACACTAGGCTAAAACGATAGTCAACTCTTTTAAAAGCTGGTTGCCAAGTGGATTAAATCATTTCTATGCAGGGCCAGGAGTTTACAACTTCCTGTGTGAAAAAAAAAAGTATAAATATTTTACATCTGAAACAAATAACAAGGAATATTTCAGTAATGGTCAATTCAACGAAAAAAAAAAAAAAAACGCATATGACATAAATTGTGTGTTTTACCGTATCTACATTTTTTGTGTGGTAAGTTTTTGTTTGTGTCATACGGTTTACCAGTTACGCAAAAATCAGCAAAATTCATTCAGAATAAAGAGGTCTTTAGGTCTTTCACAGAAAATTCAAAATATACATTTTATTTCCGATATAAATATGTTTAATATACGGCATTTAATTCAAAATCTTCACGGGCATTTTTTAGAAAATCAAAATTTTGAAAATGTTTCCATATAGAGCGTAGTTTGGGGTGGGGGGATTTTTCTCAAAATCTTAGTGTTGCATCTCTGGATGCTATTACTCTTAAATTCAAAGTTTGGTATTTTGCCAACTTTTCGTTTTTGAGTTATCGTGTTCACAAACACACGGAAACACATGGACGTTTTTCTGAAAAAACTTTTTTTGGATAAAGGGGACCCTAAAACGTGTATTTCCATGAAATTTCGGTATCGAATTTTTGCGTAGAATGCAATAGCTTCTCTATACATTATGTACATAGTACGTGTGGAGAAAGTAATAAACAAAATCTGATGTGATCCATTCACATGACTTTCTCGACATCTCTGCAACAAATTATTGTTAAAAAGTTTATACTTCTATTTACTTCATGCTAATCGAGAAAAAAGTATCAGGGATACTCTTAATACTTATTTCCTTGAAAGTAGAAACCAAATAAGGGAGTACCATAGGCTAAAGTGATAGACAAAATCTGGTTGCTATGTGACTGAAGTTCCTTTGTTTGTATGGACAGGAGTTGGCAAATTCCTGTATGAGAAAAGCGTAAGTATTTAACGATGAAGCCAAAATTAAGGAATATCTGAAAGGTTATCAATTTTACGAAAAATTTCTATATAATATAAATGGTGTGCTTTAACGTGCTCTACATTTTCTGTGTTGTAAGTTTTTGTTCAACGCTTACAGTTTAGCAGTAATGCTAAATTTTGTAAAATTTATCCAGAATAAAGCAGTATTCAGGAGCTATTCCCAGAAAATTCAAGATACGCATTTTATTTTTAAGGTAAATATCTTTAATATACGATATTTTAATCAAAATAGTTAGAGCCATTTTTAAGAAAATCAGCATTTTCGAAAAATGTTCCATGTAAAGGGTAGTTTGGTGTGGGGGGATTTTCTCAAAATCTTCGTGTCGCATCCTTGTAAGATAATAAACTTAAATATCAAGTTTGGTATTTTACCAACTTTTCGTTTTTGAGTTATCGTGTTCACAGGCACACGGACACACACACACACACACACACACACACACACACGGACCTTTTTGTGAAAATACTTTTTTTGGATACATGGGACCGTAAAACATATATTTCCGGTGAAATCTCGGTATCGAATTTTTGGGTGGAGTGCAATACCTTCTCTATACACTATGTACATAGTACGTATAGAGAAAGTAAAAACTGTTGTTATTGCATTTTACCGTCTTATCTCTATCTTCGGGAATATTTCAATCTTTCATTAGTTCTTTCCCCGAACAAACCCTTGAAACTGTGGGATAAATAAGAGATTTATTCTTTTAAATTCTTGTCTGCATACAATAACAGAAAAACAAAACTTTTTTTTTTAAAAAAGGAGAGGAGGAAATGAAACAGCGATACACGATTATGACTTTGGAGCAAACTCCTCTCAGTGAACTCTTTGGTGTTAACTCAAAGCTTTACACAAAAAATCTGATGTGCTCCATTCACATGACTTTCTCTAAATCTCTGTTACCAAGTATTGTTAAAAAGCTTAGGCTTCTATTTACTTCATGCTAATTGATAACACATTAGCAGAAATAGTCTTATTACTTGCTTCCTTGTAAGTAGAAAGGAAATAAGGGAGTAGCATAGGAAATAAGTGATAGTCAAAAGCTGGACACTATGTGACTGAAGTTCCTTTGTTTGTATGGACATGAGTTGACAAATTCCTGTATGAGAAAATTTGAGATTTTCGACCCTGAAAACAAAAACTAGGAATATCTAAAAAACGATCAACTCCAAGAAAAAAATGTATACAACATAAATTGTGTGTTTTAATGTGCTCTACATTTTTTGTGTGGTAAGTTTTTGTCTATCTCTTACGGTTTAGCAGTTATACAAAATTCCGGAAAATTGACTCAGAATAAAGTAGTCTTCAGAGGCTATTCCCAGAAAATTCAAGATATACATTTTATTTGTCGGGTAAATTTCTTTAATATACGATATTTTAATCAACATCGTTAGAGCCATTTTTAGAAAATAACAATTTTATAAAAAAGTTCCATGTAAAGGGTAGTTTGGGGGGGGGATTTTTCTCAAAATCTTCGTGTCGCATCCCTGGAAGATTCTAAACTTAAATACCAAGTTTGGTATTTTACCAACTTTTCGTTTTTGAGTTATCGTGTTCCCAGACACACGGGACACACTGAAACACGGACACACACACACACGAACCTCATTCTGAAAGTACTTTTTTTAGATAAAGGGGACCCTAAAACATATATTTCTGGTGAAATCTCGGTATCGAATTCTTTGGTGGAGTGCAATACCTTCTCTGTTACATAGTTCGTATAGATAAAGTAAAAATTGTTCTATAAACTGTGCTTAAATTGCCAAGAATGTATTACAAACGATTATCAACATTTTAGATGTGGATATCTTTTACATAATCCTAACTGCTGCTTCATGTAAATAACACTGTGAAGGTTGAGCATTTAAAGCGCAACGGAACGTCTCAGTTGATCTTCCCACGTCCCTAGCGCGACGTAGTCAAGTATTTTTAGAGAAGGGTTCAGTAAACATTTTCTCTTCCTTTCCTTAAAAAGCGGAAGATATGCCATAACAAAATGTACGCATTTTTGTTGCATAGTCTACACATCTTAGAAAAGAATATTCGTGTTCTAGGAAGATTAGATGCATTTGGTTTAGCAGAAACAACATCATAGAGTATGGATAAAAAATCTGATGTGCTGCATTCACATGACTTTCTCTACATCTCTGCAACAAATTATTTTTAAAAAGCTTATGCTTCAATTTACTTCCTGCTAATCGAGAAAAAATTAACAAAAACAGGCTTATTACTTGCTTCCTTGTAAGCAGAAGCGAAATAAGGTAGTACCATAGCTTAAAGTAATAGTCAAAAGGTGGTTTCTATGTGACTGAAGTTCCTTTGTTTGCACGGAGATGACAAATTCCAGTATGAGAAAACTTAAGTTTTTTAAAGGTGAAATCAAAAACAAGGAATAACTCAAAAACGATCAACTACACGAAAAAAAATATGTATAACATAAATTGTGTGTTTTAACGTGCTCTACATTTTTTGTGTGGTAAGTTTTTGTCCATCTCTTACGGTTTAGCTGTTATGCAAAATTCTGTAAAATTCATCCAATATAAAGTTGCCTTTAGAGGCGATTCCCAGAAAATTCAAGCTATGCATTTTATTTGTCAGGTAAATATGTTTAATATACGATATTTTAATCAAAATCCTCAGAGCCATTTTCGATAAAATCAAAATGTTCGAAAAAAGTTCCATGTAAAGGTTAGATTGGGGAGGGAGGATTTTCCCAAAATCTTCTTGTTGCATCCCTGGAAGATACTAAACTTAAATACCACACACATACACACACACACGCGGACCTTTTTCTGGAAATGCTTTTTTTTTTGGACATAAGGGACCCTAAAACATAATAGCCTCTGAAGACTACTTTATGCTGGATACTTTTACGGACTTTTAAATAACTACTAAACTGTAAGAGATGGACAAAATCTTACTACACAAAAAATGTAGAGCACTTTAAAACACACAAATTGTGTTATATACATTTTTTTTTTCATGGAGTTCATCGTTTTTGAGACATTCCTTGTTTTTTGTTTCTGCTATGAAAAACTTATACTTTACTCATACAGCAATTTGCCAACTGCTGTCCGTACAAACAAAGGAACTTCAGTGACATAGCAACCAGCGTTTGACTATCACTTCAACCTACGGTACTCTCTTATTTCGCTTCTACTTACAAGGGAGCAAGTAATAAGACTATATTTTTTTAATTTTTTCTGATTAGCAGGAATAGAAGTATAAGCTTTTTAAGAATCATTTGTTGCAGGGATGTAGAGAAAGTCATGTGAATGGAACATATCAGATTTTTTCACACAAGGCGTGTGTAGGACAGGAGTTGGATAGGTAGAGTCAGTCCGATTTTTTTTTTTTTAATCGTAGAGGGGAAAAATGCATTCCTGCATTCAACCCCAAGCCTTAGTGCAATGGCTAGGTATGTGGAGCTCCCCGCGAAGTGCGGTATATCCACAAATTAAAAAAAAAAAAAAAAAAAAAAAGAAAGCTCCACGTGTTAATCATTATAAAGGGTAATTTCGTGCATACATGCATTAGTGGGTCCCGTGCAGGGCCCAGTTAGTAAGTGCTGGCGCGCATTGCATGCGAGCGCGTTAATGCTCCTTACTGGGATTGCCCATGAAACCTGAACAATGCCAGTGGATAATCATGCATTAATTTTATAAGTGTTTTATTCGTGCATTACTATGTTCTGCAGCTGTGCCTGCTTGTCATGTATTGGCTATAAGTAAAGTGCATTAAGTTTAGGCTTAAGGTTTACGTTTGGAATGAAGATTTATATATTTGGAGCAGTGTTTCTGCGCCGGTGCTTTACGAGATCTCTCCGCTCGTCTGTAGCAGTATTTCCGGGCTTTTTGGGCCTTCACATTTACCGGGTAGTGGCCAAGGTCGTCTGAGTGATCGACTCCATAATGCAGCTGCCCGATACCATAGCCGGGATTTGAACCACGTATCTCTAACCGGTTGCTCTGCCACTGAGCTACCATGGCAACATGCCGACATAGCATTGAATTTCTCAACTGACTTTCATGTTTCCCGGTAAACCACAAGGTGCTCCTGTCCTACACACGGCTTTTGTGAAAGATCAATTAATCCAACTGTCCATAATAGTTGGCTATATTATGAATCCTGGGTCTAAAGTACTTACAACATTGTAAGTCGCCATTGGGGTTGTCATCTCAAAATAATTTGAGTCAGTTGAGAAGGCTATAAGTGGTGTGCTGAGATGGCTACACTGTTATAAGATAAGAACGTATACTTCTTTTACCTATCACCATACAGTCAAGGAACATAGCAATCATATACACCATAAAAATCCAACACTAAATACAAAACATAAATTGAAACATACCATGCAATGATTAGGAACAGAGGTTCACAGAAAAATTATATACAGAATAAAAATGCCTAGTTGGATATTTTGTAACAGTATAATGTTTGGGAGTACACTTAATAATAATAATAATAATAATAATAATAATAATAATAATAATAATATCGTAATTGTTTTGAATTGTCAAGTACTTTATACTTTTTTCAGGTGGAAAATTGTCACTCATCTTCGACTTTTACTTCTATCTATAGCCAGGATATGATTTTTAAAGACTTGTGTATCCGTTATGCTTACTGCACCTCAGCTGAACTTATAGCGAAATGTTAAATAATCGTAGCTAAATATTTCTGCAAACAATTATCTCGATTAACAAGAAAAATCTGACGTGTTCCATTCACATGACTTTCGCTACATCTCTGCAACAAATTGTACTTGTAAAGCTTATGCTTCTATTTACTTCATGCTAATTAGCAGAAATAGTCTTATTATTTGCTTCCTTGTAAGTAGGAGCGAAATGAGGGTGTTCCATAGGTTAAAATGATAGCCAAAAGCTGGTTGCTATGTAACTGAAGTTCCTTTGTTTGTATGGACAGGAGTTAAGAAATTCTTGTAAGAGAAAAGTATAAGTTTTTGAAAGCTAAAACGAAAAATCAGGAATATCTTAAAAATGATCAACTCCACGAAAAAAAGGTATATGATATAAATTGTGTGTTTTATCGTGAGCTACATTTTCTGTGAAGTAAGTTTTTCCCCATCTCTTACGGTTTAGCAGTTATGCACAATTCCGTAAAATTCATCCAGAGTAAAGTAGTCTTCGGGGGCTATTCCCAGAAAATTCAAGATATACATTTTATTTGTCAAATTTTATTAAAATACGATATCAAAAATTTCAAATTTTTTTCTATGTAAAGGGTAGTTTGAGGTGGGGGGATTTTCTTGAAAATCTTCGTGTCGCATCCTTAGAAGATACCAAACTTAAATACCAAGTTTGGGCTTTAACGGTCTTTTCGTTTTTGAGCTATGCTGCCCACAGACACACACACACAGACAGACAGACAGACAGACAGACACACACACGCGGACATTTTTCTAAAAATGCTTTTCTTGGATTCAGGGAGTCTCAAAACATGTATTTCCGGTGAAATCTCGGTATCGAATTTTTGGGTGCAATGCAATACCTTCTTTATACACTATGTACATAGTTCGTATAGAGAAAGTAAAAATAGGTTGATGCGTTTCTCTTTCAAATTATTGTTAAAAAGCTTATTCTTCTAACTACTTCATGCTGATCAAGAAAAATATTAGCAGACCTATTTTATTATTTTCTTCCTTCTAAGAATAAGGGAGCACACCAGGCTAAAGCGATAGTCAAATCTTTTAAAAACTGGTTGCCATGTGGTTGAAATCCGTTACTTTGCATGGCCAGGAGTTTACAAATTCCCGAATGAGAAGTGGGTACCTGTTTTAAAACTGAAATCAATAACAAAGAATATCTCGGAAATGGCCAACTTCAGGAAAAAAAAATGTATATGACATAAATTGTGTATTTTAACGTGATCCACGTTTTAAGTATAATAAATTTTGTTTATCTCTTACGGTTAACCAGTTATGCAAATTTTAGCAAAATGCATTAGAATAAAGAAGTCTTAAAATCATAATCGTTACAGCCATTTTTGAAAATAAACATTTTCGAAAATTTTCCACGTAAAGTGTAGTTTGAGGTGGCGAGATTATTTTCAAAATTTTTGTGTCGCATCCTTAGAAGATATTAAAGTTATGCTTGTGTTTTATAAAGTCACTTTTGAGATTAGAGAAATTTAGCACTGACTTTGTAGCTTTATGGTTGTCTGGTACTAAAGACATGTGTAAACATGGGAAAAACTGGCTATACACACAGTTTAAGTGAATTAAAAGAATGGGGAGGGGGATTTTTGTAACTGTGACTAATCAGTACAATATGTAATTATAAAACTAATTTTACGATAATTGTACCTCGTGCTGTGTTTATGCTCGGGTAACCCAACAATCGCGTAAGCTGGGTAACGCCTTGAGCCCCATATAGCATACGCGATATCTTTATACCTGAAATTCCGGAATGTCATAGTTTGGGAATAATCCCTGGTCTTACTAATATAAATTCGAGTGCAGCCCCTATTGCGGAAGGGGCGAGTGAGCGAAGGCAAGCATAGAAATTAAGGGTGTGCACTTACTAAGGGCGTTTCTTTAGGTTTCTCCTGTTCCTGCAGCAGGCAACTATATAATCATTTTTGGAGCTCCTCGGAAAAATTGAGGGGCCATTTTCCTTAATCCTACCTTTAATGTAACAACTGTAAATTAGGAAAGCAGCTTTCATGCAAAGAAATAAATAAAGTCGAGCAAAACACCGCATATGCGTCTTAAAATATGCTATTTTCTTAGTTTTAGTATAATATTTATATATGTATAAGTATGTTTTATACAAACCGTACTTCTTGGCTTCATTTTGTCGTTTTTATCAGTAACCCTTCTTGGTCATTATGTGCTACCATTCAGGAACAAAACAGACAACCATCATGAGAAAAACGCCCTTGGTGCTATCTCAGCTATTCTAAATGTGGTGGCTCCTTGAATCTGGTGTATTATAGCACAATTACACTAAATATAATAAGAGCTGTAGCTTTCCTTGCGACGTAACCTGGCTGGAAGCCCGAGAGAACTTCGAAGATACACTATACATTATTAATTGTATTGGAATATTGTTTTTTCACACAAGCCGTGTGCAGGACAAGAGTTGGATAGGTAGAGTCAGACTGAAAAATTCAATGCCATAACCGGGACTTGAACCACGGATCTCCCGATCTATAACCGGTTGCCGGTGAGCTACCGTGCCAACATACCGGCAGAGCATTGAATTTCTCAACTGACTCGCATGTTTCCTGGTAAACCACAAGGTGAACTCAAATTATTTTGAGATGACAACCCCAATGGCAACTTACAATGTCCTCTGGAGAAGGTTGTCGTGGTCCTCATTGTTGTGACTCCTTCTTTTCCGATGCTCTGATGTAAAATTGTACTCTTGGAGTCTATGGACTGTCTCGCCCTCCAGATTTGAAGCTCAACAGTCAGGTGAGGGTGGAGGGATCAGTCCTCAGGTGGAATGGCTGACCGTACAGTTGCTTGTGGAGGTACTCCAGCATAGTATTTCTTTTCAGTCTTGGAGAGGGTTTTGCTATAAAACGATCCTGGCCATCTTGGATCTGGGATAAAATCCCTCCCTTGCCGGTGACGCTGGCATCGTTGTCCACAATACAGCCACTATCAGGCTTTGGAAATACTAAAATAGACGCCCTGCTGGGTTAGGTGCCTGTAATACAATCTCTGTCTGTTCTAACTACGAGTAAGGTGAATGCTCTTCCGTCAGACGAGTGAGGGATTTGCGAAATTGGAAAAAACCTCTGACGAATCGGCGGTAGTAGCTGCATAGGCTCATGAAATTTCGCAGTTCTGGTTTGTCTTTCGGGCGAGGCAAATCCCTCACAGCTCGATCTTTCTCCAGGCCCGTGGCCATCCTAGATGGTGATAGCAGGTGGCCCAAATAGTTTACCTCCTTGCAGAAGAGTTGGCACCTCGCTTCTTGCGGGCACAACTACATCGTCTCTCATCCTGCAGATCCCCGGATATTTTTGTGGTGGCGATGGAGCAACACTTCATCTCGGCCGAGTCATAAGATCTTCTGGCCAACGTCGACCATACTGGGGGCATCCAGTCCCAGTGTCACATCCTCGGCCACCCTCGCGACAAATACTCACAAACTTGCAGCGTTCCCTCCCAATGTCAACTTCAGCAAAACCTCCTTTTCCACAGGTAAGTTGGCGCCCGACACCGTCTCTAGTTGATAGGGACGACTGGGTGTTGGTGTCGGTAGGCCATTTGCCACAACAGTCACGGCTGTACTTGTATCTACTAATATTATTACCTTGAATCCTGCCGGCTGCTATGAGACCGTTGCCCACTCTTCTGCATAGGAGTCGTAGCGTCACTTGAGGTGTTAGTGATGACGGCCCCGGGTGCCCCTCCATTGTCTTCCGTCGGCTTTTGCGTATACCGTCTCTCGCTAGGTATCCTGGTTGGCTATATTTCCGGCACATATGATTGAACCACACTTCGTCTTCGAGGTCGCAGCAGTTATTATCCGCCTACATCCTCAGTGTTGCCACCAATGCCTCGTGGATGGTTCTGCAGTCTCTTAGCACAAGGCGCTGTCGTATCTCGGCGGTATCCTGAGACACGTAACTAGGGGGTAAGTTCTCCAGGGCTTTGTTCGCTAGCTGTTCAATCGCCAGGGTGAACTCCAGCATCCACTCCCTGACTCTGTCAGCCTTGCCTGAAACTGACTGTAATATGTTGCAGCCAGGCAATGGTTCTCGAAATGATTCTCCGGAGCCTTCCAGAGCTCTCCGGACATCTCCGATGTCGGAATCACATTCAGTATTTCTGCCCCACGTCTCTGGATGGTTGTTATCAGTTTTGCGGCTCCCTTTTCTGGTGACCATCGGTTTTAGGTGACGACGGCACCGAACTGTCAGCGGAAGACTTGAAATGTGGAAGTTCCGTCTTGACTTGGATGGTTTGACGCGTGCAGATGTTTCGCGACCTGTTGTCTCGATCTTCAAATCTTTCAGGTTTCCGTCTAGCATATTTTCCATCATCGTGTTAAGTTCTTTTGCTCGTTGGTCAATTCTTCACTTCAGGGTGTTAAGATGTTCCCCGACGTATTCCAGTCGCTAGTCATGGTCTTTTACCGTGTCACCAAGCTCTTCCAAGTTGTTCGACGACTTTGTTCGGGATCTCCGTTTTCAATTTTTCCATGCCGGAGTCCACTTTCTCTATTCCGAGTTGCATTTTTTCCACGTTTTCCGCTCCAGATTTCATTTCTGTTTTCATTTCGTCCATTCCGAATTGCTCCCCCGCCCCCCCCCCCCCATTCCGGTTTTTATGTTAATTCCCGCTCCTGACACCAGTGCAACAAATACTCTTTTCTTCTCATATAACAACTCTTTATTTTTTTACAAAGTGATTACAATCTGCTGACAATTATTGTCTGTTGTAACAATACTGCCGTATATTTTCTTTCGGCCTTCGCGGCGGCGACTTTATAGCTCGCTACAAATTCCTGCCGAATACACTCACTATTGCATGCGATGCATTCCCGGTACGAACTGCACATTCGGCAGACGACAGCGAGCATTTGGAGGGCCGATGGCCTCCCGAAAATGTGTTCGTCGTGTACAGTTTAACCACGTCCTGACGGGAATGTGCGGTTTGTAGGATGTGGGGCGGTAATGGTTACGAGTTCGTATCCCGGGCGCAGGTTATGGGTAGTAGGAATGGTGTGGTTTTATGTGGCCTAGCTCAGGATTTTTAGTAGCATGGAAACTCTTTTAGGATGTGGTACGACATAAGTGTTTTATTCAGTCATTTCGCCCTTTTTCCGCCGTCGAACACACACGCATTCTTCTTAATTTTCTACTACGAAATTACACTTTACCCGACCGCGGCTATTATTATTTATTAATTTTGATGCAGTGATCTCATCCGTATTCTGGTCTGTATTAAAATTAATTATTTTCGTCACAACTAAGGGTTACACCACACGCTCAAATATCACATCTTGGTTCTGCAGATGCTCTGCGCCAAGTGCCTCAGAAAATGTCCCCTTGACCAGCGGAGAGAATTGTTTTCTGTGGCGTTATGTTCTCTCGGGCAGTGTCTCTTTATCCCTTCGGGTCAATGCGCTAATCCCTAACGGTATCTTGTGCCACCAGCTCGTGACAACACGGCTACTTATACGTGTCTGAAGTCTTTCTTCCCTTCCCATTTTCACTGTACATTTATATGTTCTCTTCTTGATATAATTTATATTATTAGCTATGATTTATATTTCCCTTGTCTTTGCCCCGTGATAAGCCATGTACTGTCTCAGATGGCGGGTGTAAATGAGATTGGGGAGTGAAAGGAGGTACCAACATTGCTCCTCAACAGTTGCCAGTCAAGGTGCAACGACCGCTGGTGTAATTTTGAGGCAAAATGTCTTTATTTTATGGGTTTTATTTTGAATTTTGATTTTCAAGCAACTCATGGAAGGATTGTATAGGAGCTTAGCCGTAGCAGCTGGTGGAATTGCGCCTTATTTACCGGAGATGCCCGCGGCCGCAACGCGACCGAGCGATTAGACCACTCGCGTTCCACCAAGGCGGCCCGGGTTAGATCCCAGGCGACCTACATGAGTAAAATGAATGCCAATAATCACTTGTGCACATATTCGGCGATCACGGCCGCAGGGCAGAGTGACAAATATTTTACGGTTTATCAGTTAAGCAAAACTAATCCACAGTGAAGAGCATTTCGAGATTATTCAAGATATGCATTTCATTTGTGATGAAAATATCTTAAACGTGTGGTATTTTAATGAAAATCATTAGAGTAATTTGAAAAAATCAAAATTTGCGAAAAATTTTCATGGTTTGATGATTGGTGTTTAAGGTCGCTCAACTGCTAAGGTCATTAGCGGTTTTTCCATGTAAAGGGTTGTTTGGGCTGGAGCGATTTTCTTGAAAATCTTCGAGTAACATCCTTGGAAGATGCTGAACTTGGAGATCAAGTTTGGTATTTAACAGACGTTTCGTTTATAAGTTATACTGTCAACACACACATACACACATACAAACACACACACACACGCACGAACGCACATAGACTTTTTCTTAAAAATACTTTTTTTTTTTTTCTTATTTGTGAGACTTCAAAGTATATTTCTGGTGAAATCTCGATATGGAATCTTTGGGTGGAATACAATATTGGCCTACTACACATAGCGGAGAAAGTCACCGTACTAATAAATAGAACAAAATCTGATGTGTTCCATTCACATGACTTTCTCTACATCTCTGCAACAAATTATTAATAAATGACTTGTTCTTCTATTTACTTTATGCTAATCGAGAAAAAATTAGCAGAAATAGTCTTATTACTTGCTTCCTTGTAAGTAGAAGCGAAATAACGGACAACCGTAGGTTAAAGTGATAGTCAAAAGCTGGTTGCTATGTGACTGAAGTTCCTTTGTATGGACAGGAGTTGACAAATTCCTGTATAAGAAAATTATAACTTTTTTTAAAGCTGACACCAATAACAAGGAATATCTAAAAGAACTATCCGCTCCACGAAAAAATTGTATTTGACAAAATTGTCTGTTTTAATGTGATCTACATTTTTTGTGTTTTAAGTTTTTGTCTATCCATTACGGTTTACCAGTGATGCAAAATTCAAGATATACATTTTATTTGCCAATTAAATGCCTTAAAAATAAGATGTTTTAATCAAAATCGTTAGAGCCATTTTTAAGACAGTAAATATTTTCGAATTTTTTCCATGTAAAGGGTAGTTTGGGATTGGGGGATTTTCTTGAAAGTCTTCGTGTCGCATCCTTGGAAGATACCAAACTTAAATACCAAGTTTGGTTTCTAACGGTCTTTTCGTTTTTGAGCTATGCTGCCCTCAGACACACACACAGACGGACATTTTTCTAAAAATGCTTTTTTTGTATTCAGGGAGTCTTAAAACATGTATTTCCGGTGAAATCTCGGTATCAAATTTTTGGGTGCATTACAATGCCTTCTCTATACACTTTGTACATAGCGCGTATAGAGAAAGTAGAAAGAAAGAAAGTTTAAGTGGAAAAAAGAATGTTTTTCTAGAAGCCCAAATGAATTTACTGTTTTATATAAGCACAATGTTTTGCTTTTATTCTCATTCGTGCTCCCGTCATTATTGTTTGCGCTGATATTTCGTCAACAAGCTGGAGGTCTTTCATTTGTTCTTGTTGATGCAATGCTGCTGTCATCACCGGTCTGGCAGCTATCAACACATACGTCACATAACGTGTGCTGTTGCTGGGTGGTGCTCTCTACACTATGTTTTCCACACGGGAAGAGTTCTACGCTGCGGCGAATGACATGCGTGATCGTGCTCTGCGTTGCCAGGTCGCTACCCTCACTATTTTCATATTTCCCTCTCACTCGCACACTGGGCATGTTAAATCTGCCTGAAAACATAATGTTTATTCCTGTGTATTATGAAAACTATTTGAGCTAAAAATCTGTGGTTTTTACGTTTCTGTTACGAACATTACTCCCTATCTTCCATGTAATTTTTGTTTGTTTGCATAACTAGAGCAAGTAGTATTTATCACTTAGCACGTCATGCTACATTCACAATAAAATGCAAGCGCAGACGCAATGTAAGCGCAAGAGTTTGGACACACATTATTTAATGTAAGCATTCACATAGAAACACGCAAGAAGCAACGCAATCCAATGCAAGAGTTTGCGAACTCAAAACTTTATCCTTGCGTTACGTACAAAGCGGATGAAGTCTGCTTCTTTTTTCTATGTATTGCCTATGAATTCAATAACAAGCGATCGCATGGCAAGATTTTTTCAGGGCCTGCTGGACATGCATGCTCTTCTATTTGGCCGTGTAATGCCGCACCATCTCTAATCTCCCTCAAGAGGTTATGACAGTCACCTTGCGAATTCTTCTTTGATTTATGGATGCAACTATCATCTGTGTCTAGATTTCTTGGTTCTAATAAATCAAAGACGCAGAGAGACAATGCTTAGTTCATTAAATGTGTAACTTTATCACTTTCTGAAGTCTCTATGCTTGTACCTTTTCAATAATTTTGAATTAGCAATTATTGTGACGTCAATGCCGCGAGCGTCAGTTGTTGGTATGTAATTTTATAACATACTAGCTGACCCGGAGAATTTTCTTCCGCCTTAGAAGTAATAAATGAGCAGATTTTGGATTTTATTAAGTTCAATTTTTTATTAGGATAATAAATATATATACAAAAAATCAAGTGTTTTAATGATTATTTATTGGCCGTGTATTTTGGTGCATGGGTTGCACTCTTCAGTGAAGCACCTTGTGATAGACGACATTTCTTGTTTTATTATCAGGCGCAAGAACAAATAACGCAGATGGTCTTCCGACCCGTGAACATGCCACATATAATTGACCTTGGGAAAAACATGGATTTTCTAGATTCAGACCACAAATTTTCAAGGATTGGCCTTGTGATTTGTTAATGGTCATGACGAATGCAAGACGGATCGGAAATTGAAGTCGTTTAAACTCAAACGGCAAATCGGTTGGGATCATCGGGATCCTCGGAATGAGAACTTCCTCACCTTCCTTTGAGTATCGTCGCGTAAATCACATTGTTCATCAATTTACTTTCCACCAAACGCCTTCCGTTGCACAGTTTTGGTTGGTTTATGTTTCGAAGCATGATTACTACGGAACCAACCTTTAGTCGTAAATTGTGCGGTGGTAAACCAGGCACATCCAAGGAGTTTAAAACTTTAATTGGATAGTTGCTCTTCACGTGCAATTTCATTCGCAATGTTTCAAATCCTTTGTCAGGAAAGATTCGATTGTCTTGGTCGCGGCATTGTTAATGATAATATCGGCACAATAGGCTAATAGAAACTCGAAACAAACACCATAGACAACAATGCGTTTTTCTGGCTGTTGCGTTTTGTTATACCACGTTTTATGTCACGTCCCACGGAAACGGGATAAAAAGTATCTTATGTCCGTCTGCTGGTTATAAGCTACCTCCCCACCGATTTTAGTCAAATCGGTTCAGCCGTTCTTGAGTTATAAATAGTGTAACTAACACGACTTTCTTTTATATATAGATTTATTTGCAAAATATTGAGTGAATTTTCTTATGTGGTATTGTTGGTTATGTTATTCAGTTTGTAACTTGCGGAGCGCTTGGAAGACATTCGCATGCAACTTACCGATCTAGAAACTCGTGACAACTTCTTGCGTTGCGCTTATGCTATGTTACGTCTGCGCTTGCATCTCATTATGAATGCAACATTACTCCCCAGTTAAGCGGGAATGCAATATGTCAACACAGCAGCACTCCGATTGGCTGCCGGCCTGCTGACGCTCAAGGACAAACCTCATCCCATTTGAAAGTCACTGTAGTGAGATATAGACATTGTGGCAAATTCCAAATTTCTGCCATTACGACGGGCGGGGAATGCTGGTGTTCCGTGAGTCTTCAGATATAATGTCAAGCATTATACAATTTCAGTACCTATTGAATGCTAGTAGGTTAATTTTAAAAATAAACACAAATAAACAAATCTGATGTGTTCCATTCACACGACTTTCTCTAGCTGTTCAGAAACAAACTTTTCTTACAAACGATTATTGTTTTATCTACATCATGCTAATCAAGAATTGGAATTATTACTTGTTTATTTGTAGGTTATTGCGACAGTCAGATCTTTTAAAAGCCGGTCGCTAAGTGAAACAATTGAATGCAGTTCTCTTTACTTGCTAGAAGTGAACAGAAGAAAGAGAAAAGAAAAATGTCTCCTGCTTGAGAAAAGTTTAAGTACCTTAAAACTAATAAGTAACTCGAAATATCTCGAAAACGGTTAACGCTACAAAAAGTGTAGATGACATAAATTGCGTGTTTTATTGAGATCTACATTTTCTGTGCAATAAAGTTTTTCTCTATCTCTTGCAGTTTACCAGCTACCTATACAAACGTTATCCAGAATGAGGAGATTTTCAGAGGCTATTTCCAGAAAATTAAAGATATACATTTCGTTTGTCATGAAAATATCTTAAACATATGAAATTTTAATAAAAGTCGTTAAAGTTATTTTTGAGAAATGTCTTCGTGTCGCATCCTTGGAATACACCAAACTTAAATACTAGTTTGGTATTTAACGGTCTTTTCATTTTGGAACTATGTTGTCCACAAACACACACACACACACACACACACACACACACACACACACACACAGACCTTTCTCCAAAAATACTTTTTTTTCGATTCAGGGGGGCCTAAAACATGTATTTCCGGTGAAATCTCGGTATCAAAATTTTGGTTGGAATACAATACCTTCTCTATACACTATGTACATAGTACGTGTAGAGAAAGTAAAAATAAAATGTACATCCTGAATTTCTTGGGAAAAGCCCCTAGTCCTCTTCATTCTGAATGAATTTTGCGCAACTGGTAAACCGTAAGAGAAGACAAAAACTTATTACACAAAAATGTGGATCTTAAAAACACACAATTTATGACATATACAGTTTTTACTTTCTCTACACGTATTATGTACATAGTGTATAGAGAAGATATTGTAATGCAGCCAAAAATTCGATACCGAATTTTCACCAGAAATACATGTTTTGGGTCCCCCTGAATCCAAAAAAAGCATTTTTACAAAAAGGTCCGTGTGTGTGTGTCTGTGTGTCTGTGGACAGCATAGCTCAAAAACGAAGAGACCGTTAAATACCAAACTTGGTATTTAAGATTGGTATCTTCCAAGGATGCGACACGAAGATTTTCAAGAAAATCCCCCCACCCGCAGTTACCCTTTACATGGAACTTTTTCCGAAAATTTTCATTTTCTTAAGAATGGCTCTAACGATTTTAATTCAAATGTCAAATATTAAAGATATTTACCGAACAATAAAAATGTATATATTGAATTTTCTGGGAATAGCCTCTGAAGATTACTTTATTCTGGATCAATTTTACGGAATTTTGCATAACTGCTAAACAATAAGAGATGGACAAAACCTTAACACACAAAAACTGTAGAGCACATTAAAACAGACAATTTATGTCATGTGTATATTTTTTCCGTGGAGTTCATCGTTTTTGACATATTCGTTGTTTTTCGTTTCTGCTTTGAAAACATGATACTTATCTCATGCAAATTCCTGTCCATACAAACAAAGGAACTTCAATCTCTTAGCAACCAGCTTATGGTCAGTTTAGCCTATATTACTCCCTTATTTCCGTTCTACTTACAAGGAAGCATGCAATAAGACTATTTCTGCTATTTTTTTCTCGATTAAAATGAAGTAAAAAGAAGCATAAGCTTTTTAACAATAATTTGTTGCAGAGATGTAGAGAAAGTCATATGAATGGAACACATCAAATTTTGTTTCTAGAACTATTTTAGAGATGCTCCCTCTTATTGGTTTCAATTTTAAAATGTTAATCAAATGAGAAGGCCTTATTCGTGTCATATCTCTTTTGTTTTAACCTGTCCATAGAAAGAGAACCGAACTTCAATGACAATCGCATAGCGACAGCTTTTTTACTGTTGCTTTAGCCTAGTGTAATCCATTGTTTCCCTTCTACTCATAGGAACTAAGTAATGGAACCGTTTCTGCTAATGTTTATCTCGAATTAGCATGATGGAGATAAAAGAATATTCTTTGGTAAGAATAAGTTGCTTGCAGAACAGATAGAGAAAGCCATTTGAATAGAACACATCACATTTTTAAATATAATTTTAATATATATTTATCGCTTTCATATTTTTTTAAGATTAGCAGCCTCAAACTTGCGGCATAATTTATAACCTTCAGCTCCGTCTGTTATGAAAAGGACAAGTGTTACGCTCGTAAATTTATATTTTTGGTATCTGCACACAATTGTTCGTTATATGTATACCTTGAATTTCCTGGGAATAGCCTCTAAGAACCTCTTTATTCTGGATGATTTTTTATTGAATTTTGCATAACTGGTAAACCGTAAGAGATAGGCAAAAGCTAACTTAACAGAAAATGTAGAGCTCGTTAAATCACACAATTTATAATAAATACATTTTGTTATGAGAATGACCGTTTTTGAGATATTCCTTGTTGTTGGTTTCATCTTTAAAAACATACTTTTCTCATACAGGAATTTGTCAACTCCTGTCCCTAAAAAAAAAAAAAAAAGAACTTCAGTCACATAGCAACCAGCTTTTGACTATCACTTGAACCTATGGTACTCCCTTATTTCGCTTCTACTTACAAGAAAGCAAGTAATAAGACTATTTCTGCTAATTTTTCTCAATTAGCATGAAGTAAATAGAAGCATATGCTTTCTAACAATAATTTGTTCCAGAGAAGTAGAGAAAGTCATGTGAATGCAACACATAAGATTTTTTTGACATAATATATGGGACTTTAATCAAAATCATTAGAAAAATCGAATATTTGGAAAAGTGCTTCATGTTAAGGGTAATTCGTGGTAGGGGAATTCCTTGAAAATCTTCGTGTCGCATCCTTGGAAGATACTGAACTAAATACCAAGTTTGGTATTTAACATGGTGAAAACTGCCATCCGATCACTCAGTGGTAATGGTTCAGCAATCGATAGAGCGTTCTGGGAGGAGCAATTGCAGGATCCTTATACGGCACGTTCCGGCTTTAAACCTATCGTCACACATTTGAAGCGCCTTCTGGACACATGCACGGAGATCACAGCATTTGAGCAAACCCGGAACCACTACCGTCTATTGACTGCCGCTCCGCTTGCTCCTAGGATTGAAGAGAAACATGCTCGGAGATGGAACATTATTTGGCAGAATGTCTACTGTAAACCTATTTCAACTGATTGGCAAGAGACGGCTTATGAAGTGTTAAATGAGACCATACCTACAGCAGAAAAACTCTGGCGACATGGGCGAGTACAATCTAACCTCTGTGCACTCTGCTCCAACGTTGATACTTTGGAGCATCGCCTTATATCTTGTCGGCAGGTTGCTTGGTGCTTAATAGCTATCTAGCCAAATGGTGCCAGCCAGAGACCCCGCCGTGCCTGGAGAAACTCTGGCGCCTGGAATTTCATTTCCCGAATACCTACCTTCAACGTAGTGTGATTTGGTTGGTAGCGGGAACACTCCATTGGATTTTGAAACAGAATATCGACACTGTGGCAAAGAGGGAAGACTGGTTCGGCTTCCTGAGACAAGAACGATGGAAAGGGATGAAGTCCGGATTTATCGGCGATATGCAGCCATTTATCACCATGTTTGAGGTTACCACCTAATATTGTTAGTCCCTCGGTGGACTATCACCTCCACACTAAGAAGCACTGACAATGTTGTTAGGTTCAGCTTCCCGCTTCTGTGATTAAAAAAGAAACTATTCTGGTCAACTAGCATTAAAAAAAAGAAACAAAAAAAAAACACATAAAACAAAAAAGCAAATGCAATTTTGGTAGAATTAAGCACATAAAAAAAATGAAGACAGATAATTATTTCGTAAAGCAATATTGTGAATTACTAGGCGAATTATTATTATATTGATGTAGCAAATGTCACAAAAAAAAAAAAAAAAAAAACAGTAAAATTCATGAGTTTTTGAGTATGTCCATACTGTCAACAAAATTAATTTTAAAATTGTTCAAAATATTGAGTATATTTTAAAAAAAAACCGACTTTTCGTTTTTAGTATGCTTCCACACACACACACACACACACACATTAACACGCGTGTACCTTTTTCTAAAGGTCATTCTTTCTAATCAGGAGTCCTCAAAACATGTATTTTCTAATGAAATATTGGTATCACATTTTTGGGTGGAGTACAATAGCTTCTAGGCATACATGCTAGAGCATGTAGGTAAAAAAATGAAAAACGTCAGAATGCCAGTTTTTACTTTCTCTATACGCACTATGTACATAGTGTATAGATAAGGTTTGTAATTCGATATCCAGATTTTACCGGAAATACATGTTTTGGGTCCCCTTGAATCCAAAAAAAAAAGCAGTTTTACAAAAAGGTCCGTGTGTCTGTGTGTGTGAGTGTGTGTGTGTGTGTGTGTGTGTGTGTGCGTGTGTGTCTGTGGACAGCATAGCTCAAAAACGAAAAGAACGTTAAATACAAAACTTGGTATTTAAGTTTGGTATCTTCCAAGGATGCGACACAAAGATTTTCAACAAAATCCCCCCACCCCCAACTACCCTTTGCATGGAACTTTTTCGAAAATTTTGATTTTCATAAAAATTGCTCTAACGATTTTGATTAAAATGTCAAATATTAAAGATATTTACCTCACAAATAAAATATATATCTTGATTTTTCTGGGAATAGCCTCTGAAGAGTACTTTATTTTTGATGAATTTTACAGAATGTTGCTTAACTGCTAAACCGAGATGGACAAAAACCTAACACACAAGAAACGTGGAGCACATAAAACACACAATTTATGTTACATGCATTTTTTTCGAGGAGTTGATCGTTTTTCAGATATTCCTTGTTTTTTGTTTCAGCTTTGAAAAACTTATACTTTTCTCATACAGGAATTTGTTAACTCCTGTCTATACAAACAAAGGAACTTAAGTCACATAGAAACCAGCTTTTGACTATTACTTTAACCTATGCTACTCCCTTATTTCGCTTTACTTCTCGATTAGCATGAAATAAATAGAAGAATAAGCTATTTAGCAATAATTTGTTACACAGAAGTAGAGAAAGTCATGTAAATGGAACACATCAGGTTTTTTTATTAGTGTTTAATACATATTTTACTTTCTATAGCCCGTATGCTCAATGTACATAGAAGGTAGATACATCCTTAAACCTAAAAATGCAATAGCAAGATTCACGTTTTAGGGTCGCCTGTAGGTATATAAAAATAGTATTTTTGGAACGCGCCCGCGTGTATGTGTCCCTGTGTCTGTGAAAACGACAACTCAAAAACGAAAAGTATGTAAATACCAAACTGGTTTCTTCCAATGATGCTATACGGAGATGTTGAAGAAATCCCTCCTACTCAAACATACCCTTTGAATGGAAAAAAAAAAACGTAAACGTTGATTTTCTAAGAAATGTTCTAACGATTTTGATTAAAATATCGTATATTAAAAATATTTATATGACAAATAAAATATATCTTGAATTTTCTGAGAATAGCCCGTGGAGATCTCTTTATTCTGGATGAATTGTATAACTGGCAAACCGTTAAGCGGTAGACAAAAACTTATTACACAAAGTATATCGATCTAGTTTTGTTTTTTGTTTTTCTTTAAAATGCTCCCAACATTTTCATGATCGTTTATAGAAAAACTTCTCCCAAAGGAAGAAGAGGGGAAGATTCCGCTAATGTTCAGATGAAACTTTTTCCTGTAACATATTTTTATATTTTTCCTTTGTATGTTTTTTTTAATACATTTTTGTTTTCAATTTTTACTTTTTCTATACGCACTATGTACATAGTGTGTCCGTGTGTCAATGTATCCGTGTGTCTGTGAACACGATAACTCAAAAACGAAAATGCGGTAAAATACCAAACTTGGTATTTAAGTTTAGTATCTTCCAGGGATGCGACACGAATATTTTGAGAAAAACCCCCCACCCCAAACTACCCTTTACATGGAACTTTTTTCGAAAATTTTGATTTTCTAAAAAATGGCTCTAACGATTTTGATTAAAATATCGCATGTTAAAGATATTTACCTGACAAATAAAATGTATATTTCGAATTTTCTGGGAATAGTCTCTGAAGACTACTTTATTCTGAGTGAATTTTACGGAATTTTGCATAAGTGCTAAACCGTAAAAGAGAGAGAGAGAGAGAGAGAGAGAGAGAGAGAGAGAGAGACAAAAACTTACCACACAAAAATGTAGAGCACATTAAACACACAATTTATGCATATACATATTTTTCGTGGAGTTGATTGTTTTTGAGATATTCCTTGTTTTTGGTTTAAGCTATAGAAACTTATATTTTCTCATGCAGGACTTTGTGAACTCGTGTCCATTCAAACAAAGGAACTGCAGTCACATAGCAACCAGCTTTTGACTATCACTTTAACATACAGTACTCCCTTATTTCGCTTCTACTTACAAGGAAGTAAAAAATAAGGATATTTCTGCTAAATTGTTCCTGATTAGCAGGAAGTATGTAGATGCATAAGCTTTTTAAGAATAATTTGTTGCAGATATGTAGAGAAAGTCATGTGAATGGTACAATCAGATTTTTCTTTTTAGATTAATACATGAGTACAATAGGTTTAACCCATAATTCAATTGAATGTTAAATACAAAATACCTTTTTTTTTGTTTATGTTTATGGCATGTCAGTTTATTGTATTGACAGTGCCATTGTGGTCAGCCCTATTTCACGTCTTGGGGAATTTTGTTATTTTCGTCGGTGGTGTTTGTAGAATGAGTCCTCCTCAAAGCAGCGGGAAGCTTAAACTAACCACATGGTCAGTGCTTCATAGTGTTGAGGTGATAGTCAACAATATTAGGTGCTAACCTCAAACCGTGTAATAAAGGGCTGCATATCTCCGATACATACGGAGTTCAACTTCCAGCGTTCTTGTCTCAGGAGATTGGCACGAAGTAGAGAGAAGAATCAGCTTTTCTAAGAATATTGCAGAATAGAGAGAGAATCAGACTTTTAAAGTTATGACTTCTACATCTTCTGAAACACCTGATTAACATAATTCAATTAAAATAATGTGTTCTTAAATATTAAAGTTGCAGAATGATGTTTAAAACACAGAGCAGCATATGGGAAAATTTTGAAAACATTTAAATAAAAATCTGAAGCGATCCATTCACATGACTTTCTCTAGCTCTCTGCAAAAAATTATTGTTAAAAAGCTTATGCTTCTATTTACTTCATGCTAATTGAAAAAAATTAGCAGAAATAGTTTTATTACTTGCCTCCTTGTTAGTAGAAGCGAAATAAGGGAGTACTATAGGTTAAAGTGATAGTTTGAAGTTTCTTTGTTTGTATGGGCAGGAGTTGACAAATTCCTATATGAGAAAAGCACGTTTTTCAAAGCTGAAATCAAAAATAACGAATATCTCAAAAAACGATCAACTCCACGAAAAAATGTACATAACATAAATTGTGTGTTTTAACGTGCTCTACATTTTTTGTGTGGTAAGTTTTTCTCCATTTCTTACGGTTTGGCAGTTATGTAAAATTCATCCAGAATATAGTAGTTTTCAGAGGGTATTGCCAGAAAATTCAAGATATACATTTTATTTGTCAGGTAAATATCTTTAATATATGATATTTTAATCAAAATCGTTAGAGCTATTTTTGAGAAAAATAAAAACTTTCGAAAAAAGTTCCATGTAAGGGTAGTTGGGGATGGGGGATTTTCTTGAAAATCTTCGTGTCGCATCCTTGCAAGATACCAAACTATATACCAAGTTTGGTATTTAACGGTCTTTACGTTTTTGAGCTATGCTGTCCACAGACACACACACACACACACACACACACACACACACACACACACACACACACACGACATTTTTGTGAAAATATTTTTTTGGATACAGGTGACCTTAAAATACATATTTCCGGTGAAATCTCGGTATCGAATTTTGGGTGGAGTGCCTTACCTTCTCTATACACTATGTACATAGTACGTGTAGAGAAAGTAAAAGTGCAGGATTTAGACATTTCATCCTATGAGTGCCCTGCCCTTAATCCCGTATTCGGTTTTACTTTGGCTTCGCCCCTGTTTTGCCTCCTCTGATTCTAGTTTCTCTTCTGGTTACTGCTGAGGAAGGGAAGGATACGTCAACAAGGCAGCACAAACCGATATTTTGGGCATGGTCTTTCTTAACCGGTTAGGACCCCTTCCGGGTACCCTCGGTGAAATGTCAGCTATTGGGAAATTGTTTGTGTCCACTGTGTAGTTCCGAGAAGTCAGCTGTACCGGGTGTATCGTATTACAGTCCCCCTTGCCCTGGGAATCTGGATGACCACATACCGACTGCTCTCTTTTGTGTTGTTCAGAAACAGCTGACGCTAAACCAAGATTTATTTAAGAAATTCTGCTTCTAGATTTTAAATATTCGGGCAATTGCACTATATATAATGCAGATGTTTTCAGAAACAAATGACATAGTTCCATATAAATAAAGTACAGGGCCAGAAGAATTGTTTAATCCATAAAGCAACTAGGTAATAGGAAGTGTATGTAATTTCATGATATTATATTCTAAGATGTAGGATTACAGTGAATAATAAAGTAGTGGAAAAATCTGATGTGTTCCATTCACATTGTTAAAAAGCTTAAGCTTATATCTACTCCATTCTAATCGAGATAAATCTTAGCAGAAAGGAAATAAGGCATTACACTAGACTAAAACGACATTAAAAGTTGGTGGCCCTGTGGATAAAATCCGTTTCTATGCACTGCCCGGAGTTCACAAATTCTCCTACGTGAAAAGCTTTTAAATATTTTAAAACAAAAACAAATATCAAGCGATATCTGAAAATGGTGTGCTCTACGAAAAAAAAAAATCTGATGTGTTCCATTCATATGACTTTCTCTACATCTCTGCAACAAATTATTGTTAAAAAGCTCTTACTTCTATTTACACACACTCAGAACTTTTTCTGAAAATGCTTTTTTTGGATTCAGGGGAAAGTAATAAAATATTCTTATAAAATATTATTTTATCTACATGTTAATCCCGGTAAACATTAGCAGAAATTGTTTTGTAAGGATAGGAGCTGGTCACTATGTCTGATAATTGAATTGAGTTGGTCTGGGGGTGGCATGTCAGTCACTCATTCAAGAGGTCCTAGGTTCGAATCTCGGTTGGAATGAGTTATCCGTATTTGTTTGTTTTTTGTTTTGAAGACTTTCTCTTATCCCGAGAAAATGTCGTGTAACTTTGGGCTTATTTGAGCATCATTTTACTTATTTCATTCATTCTCGCCTTTATTACCTAATTGCTTAAAGGACCTAATTGCTTAACAAAAAAAAAAAAAAAAAGATAAACGATTGAAATCCGATCATTATGTGATGGATTTGGAACTCGGTTCTCTTGCATGAACACGAAAAAGAAAGAAAGAAATCGTATGAGTTATATTCATATAGTTTTCTCCAATCTCTGTACATTCTTACGAAAGTTTATTTTTTAGTCTATTTCATTTTAATAAAGAAATATGTTTGCCCAAAAAGCTACATTCAACATTTCGTTGTGGATACATGGGGAATATCGACAGCAAATTTTAACTACAACATTTAAAAACAATGACAAAGTATTAAGAAATCGAATAATTAATAATGAATATCTCGGAAATTATTGACCACAAAAAGCAATTTGATATAAATTTACCTTTTAAAGATATATACTATTTTTGTTTAGATATTCTCATCTATCTCTTAACTTTTAAAAGTTATACAATGTTGGATAAAATTCCTTCAGAATGAAAGAACTTCAGAAGCTATTCCCAGAAAATTCAATACATGGATTTTATTTGTTCTGAAAATGTCTTAAACATATGATGTTTTAATCAAAATCATTAGAGCCATTTATGAGAAAAGAAAAGTTTCCAGAGATGTTTGCGGTGTAGGATGTTCTCGAAAAAACGGTTGCTGAAATAGTCATTTCGCCTCCTCGGAAGATAAGTCAACAACTATTCGTTTTTGACTTACGATATTACCACGCACATACACAAGGACATTTTTCTAAAAATCCATTTTGGATTCAAAAGTAATTTTTCGTGAAATTTCAACATCAAATTCTGGGTGGAATACAGTACTTTCCCTAATGACTATATGTGATACAGAAAGTAAAAATGGTTTATTTGGAATCATTGAAACGAGTCTTCGGTGAAATCGTGGTATGGAATTCTTTGATGGAATGGAATACCTCCTCTGTGTTCTACCTGTCTATAGGAAATAAATAAAGAAAGAAAAAAATCTGATGTGTTCCATTCACATGACTTTCTCTACGTCTCTGCAACAAATTATTGTTAAAAAGTTTATGCCTCTATTTTCTTCATGTTAATCGTGAAAAAAATAGCAGAAACAGTCTTATTACTTGTTTCCTTGTAAGTAGAAGCGAAATAAGGGAGTGCCATATTTTAGTCAAAAGCTGGTTGCTATGTGACAGAAGTTCCTTTGTTTGTATGGACACGAGTTGACAAATTCCTGTATCAGAAAAGTACAAGTATTTTAAATCTGAAACCAAAAACAAGGAATATCTAAAAAAACGATCAACTCCACGAAAAAAATGTATATAATATAAATTGTGTGCTTTAATGTGCTCTGCATTTCTTGTTTGGTACGTTTTTGTCTATCTCGTATGGTTTACCAGTTACCAAAATACCATAAAATTCATCCAAAATAAAATAGTCTCAGAAAATTCAAGATATACATATTATTTGTCAGGTATATATCTTTAATATATGATATTTTAATTAAAATCGTTAGAGCTATTTATTAGAAAATCAAAATTTTCGAAAATTTTTCCATGTAAAGGGTAGTTGGGGGTGGGGGGATTTTCTTTAAAATCTTCGTGTCACACCCTTGGAAGATACTAAACCTAAATACCAAGTTTGGTTTTTAACGGACTTTTCGTTTTTGAGCTATGCTGTCCAAAGCACACACACACACACACACACACACACACACACACACACACACACACACGGACCTTTTTGTAAAAATGCTTTTTTTGTATTCAGGGGGTCCTAAAACATGTATTTCCGGTGAAATCTCGGGTTCGAATTTTTGGGTGGAATACAATACTTCCTCTATACACTATGTACATAGTACGTGTAGAGAAAGAAAAAAAAAAGGAAGGAGTTAAGTAAGATATTCTTTCTCACATGATCTGACTGTTAGGAGGTACCTATAGGAATCAGGGCCTACTCGCTCAGCCCTTAGGTTAATGTCTACCCTGGAAATGATAGAATCGTTTCTAAGTGAAGCAACCAGATTGATTGTACAGGATCTTTCAACAAGAGTGTCCTATCTTTAATATGTGATAGCTGCCGCTGTTATGCAGTTACAGCAGTCAATTTTACTTTCTCTATACGTACTATGTACATAGTGAATAGCGAAGGTATTGCACTCCATCCAAAAATTCGATACCGAAATTTCACCGGAAGTATATGCTTTAGGTATGTGAACAGAATATCTCAAAAAACGAAAAGTCGGCAAAATACCAAAGTTGGTATTTCAGTTTAGTAATATCTTTCAAGGATGCGACACGAAGATTTTCAAGAAAATCCCCCACCCCTAACATCCCTTTACATGGAAAAAATTTCGAAAATTTTGTTTTTGTTAAAAATGGCTCTAACGATTTTGATTAAAATGCCACATATTAAAGCCATTTCTATCTCAAATAAAATGTATATCTTGAATATTCTGGGAATAGCTTCTAAAGACCTGTTTATTCGGAATGAATTTTGCTTAATTTGATATAACTAGTAAACCTTAATATAGATAAAAAATTTACTCTACACAAACTGTACATCTTGTTAAAATACACAAGCTATGTCATATACTTTTTCCGTAGAGCTTACCGTTTTCGAGGTATTCCTTGTCATTAGCTTCAGTTGTGAAGCATTTATACTTTTCTCCGACGGGATTCTCCGTTTCTCTTTTGTTCTACTCCTAGTCAAGCAAAGAAGTATCTTCCAAGCATACGACACAAAGGTTCTGAGGAAAATCCCCCCAACGCAAACTACCCTTTACATGGAAAACTTTTCGAAAATTTTGATTTTATTAAAATGGCTCTATCGGTTTTGATTACAATGCCGTTCAAACTTATATTTTAAATTTTCTGGGATTAGCCTGTGAAGACCTCTTTATTCCGAATGAACTTTTTTGGATTTTGCATACATAGACTGTAAGAGATACACAAACAATTACTGCACAAAGAATGTAGATCTCGTTTAAACGCACAATTTATGCCATGTAAGTAATTTTTACTTTCTCTATACGAACTATGTACATAGTGTCTAGAGAAGGTATTGTATTGCACCCAACAATTCGATAACGGCATTTCACCGAAAATATATGTTAAGAGACCCCCTGAATCCAAAAATAAACATTTTTAGAAAAATATCTGTGTGTGTCTGTGGGCAGCATAGCTCTAAAATGAAAATACCGTTAAAAACCAAACTAGGTATTTAAGTTTGGTATCCTCCAAGAATGCGACACGAAGATTTTAAAGAAAATCCCCCCACCCCATGGTTACATGGAAAAAATTTAGAAAATTTTGATTTTCTTAAAATTGGCTTTAACGATTTTGATTAAAATCTCGTAAATTTAAGATACTTACTTGAAAAATAAAATGTATATCTTGAATTATCTGGGAATAGCCTTTGAAGACTACTTTATTCTGAATGAATTTTACGGATGTTTTCATAACTGCTAAACCGTAAGAGATGGACAACAACTTACCTCACAGAAAATGTAGAGCACATTTAAACACACAATTTATGTTATATACATTTTTTTCATATTTTACAACTAAAATGTTTGGTGGTGTAATTGCTCTTACGACGGCTGTCCCAGAAATATCCGATCGAACAAAGAAAACACAAAAATGTTGGGGAAAACATCTTTATTTCTCTACACAGTCTCCTTTCAGCGCGATACATTTTTCCCAGCGATGTTCAATAACTTCGATACCCTGCTTATAGTAAGAACTATCGAGGTCTGCAAAGTAGCCATCAGCTGCAGACTCCACCTCTTCATTGTTGGCAAATCTTCTACCACCAAGCCATTTCTTCAAGTTTGGGAACATAACATAATCAGAGGGGGCTAAATCTGGTGAATAGGCAGCAATTTGAACTTTAACTCATTGATTTTGGCCATGGCGATAATGGACGTGTGAACTGGTACATTGTCTTGACGAAACAAAACTTTCTTTTTCGCTTAATGCGGCCGTTTATGCTGCTCGATTGACCATAATATTTGGCTATACTATGAATCCTGGGTCTAAAGTACTTACAACATTGTAAGTCGCCATTGTGGTCGTCATCTCAAAATAATTTGAGATCACCTTGCGGTTTACCGCGAAACATGCGAGTCAGTTGAGAAATTTAATGCTATGCCGGCATGTTGCCATGTTAGCTCAGCGGTAGAACAACCCGCGAAAGATCGGGAGATCCGAGGTTCAAATCCCGGCTATGGCATTGAATTTTTCAGTCTGACTCTACGTATCCAAGTTCGTATAATATTTTCCATTGGCTACTTTTCCTTTTTTGAGATAACGATTGTAAATTATCCCCCGTTCGTCCCAGAAAACTGACGCCATGACCTTGCCTGCAAATAGAACTGTTTTCGTCTTCTTTGGAGCCGATTCCTCCCTTCCAATCCACTTTTTTGATTGTGAAGTGATGGACCATGTTTCATTCATTGCTATGAATCGACGCAAAAACTCAGCTTTATTGCACCGAAACATTGCCAAACTCAACTGAAACATCCGCATGACTCTGTTTTTGTTCTATTGTGAGCAAACGCGGCACTCACCTTGCATGCACCTTCTCATATCCAAATGTTCGGTCAGTATGCGTTGCACAGAACTTTTTGATATGCCTTCAATGTCTGCTAGCTCGCGCACTTTCAGTCGACGGTCATCCAATACCATTTTGTGCATTTTCTTTACAATTTCTGGACTGGTAACCTCATTTGGTCGCCCACTGCGATGTTCGTCTTGGCAGCTCGTACGGCTGCAATAAACCCTGCCACCCAATATTTCATGTTGTAAACGAAGGAGCAGGCTCCCTCAAAGTAGAATCTAGCTCAGCTTTAATATTAGTTGGACTAAGACCTTTCAAATGAAAGTATTGTATCACATAACGATGATCAGTTTTATCCATGTTTACAAATTCGCTGAGAGCATTCACTAATGATGGCTCCAAACAAATGCTAAACAATGTAACATCCTCAAACTTATGCTTTCTGGGTCGGGTCGGGTACTTCTGGGAAGGTACTGTATGTAAGGTTTTATGGACACCCTGTGTGTCCCCTTCCTATTTGGAATTGGAGCGTTTCCGACAAGCCAGATACATGCTTGTGTGAAATGCTATCTATTTCAGTTTGGCTGACAACACAGGATATTACGACGGCTCTTTTCACAAATTTAGCCAAGCGAGCGAAGACTGGTGCCCGAGGCAAAACTGGAACAGCCCCCTCTATTCGACGGGATTTACCCCCTCCTCTTCTTCTTACCACGCCAACAAATTACGCACCACCACTTTCTAATCGATCCTTCTATATCCCCTTGCGAAATTGCCTGCCAGTGATAATTATGTTAATGTTGGCAGCTCGTGTTTCGATGCGGGCTTGCTCACTTTGGCTTCAGCTTGTTACCGCGCCTTATCCAGTAATGCACACTAACAGCGGCTTGGCAAATATCTTCTGTGACGACACAACATGCGGGTAGAAAACGGGGCCAAATATTGTCAGCGTGAGTCTCTTACTGCGTACACATAATATGTAGATAAAAACTGCTAAGTACGGTTTCTTCTAGCATTAAGGAGAGTCTTACCAATGTTAAAGTTTGAACCATTATCTCAGCAACAATGTAATATAATGAGCTACGTTTACTTTCTCTATACCAACTATGTACACAGTGTATAGAGAAGGTATTGTATTGCACCCAAAACTAGATACCGAGATTTCACTGGAAATATATGTTTTAGGGTCCCCTTTATCTAAAAAAAGCATTTTCGGAAAAAGGTCCGTGTGTCCGTGTGTCTGTGAACACGATAATTCAAAAACGAAAAGTCGACAAAATATCAAACTTGGTATGTAAGTTTAGAATCTTCCAGGGATGCGACACGAAGAGTTTTGAGAAAACTCCCCAAACCCCAACTACCTTTTACATGGAACTTTTTTTGAAAATTGCTCTAACGATTTTGTTTAAATATCGTATATTAAAGATATTTACCTGACAAATAAAATGTATACCTTGAATTTTCTGGGAATAGCCTCTGAAGACTACTTTATTCTGGATGAATTTTACGGAGTTTTGCATAACTGCTAAACCGTAAGAGATGGACAAAAACTTACCACACAACAAATGTAGATCACCTTAAAACACACAATTTATGTTATATAACTTTTTTTCGTGGAGATGATTGTTTTTGAGATATTCCTTGTTTTTGGTTTCAGCTATAAAAAACTTATCTTTTCTCATACAGGTCTTTGTGAACTCGTGTCCATACAAACAAAGGAACTTCAGTCGCAGAGCAACCAGCTTTTGACTATCACTTTAACCTATTTCATTTTTCATGTAAATATCCTTGATATGTGCTATTTTAATAATAATCGTTAGAGCCAGTTTTGAGAAAATCAAAATTTTGGAACATTTTTCCATGTAAAGGGAAGTTTGGGGTGGAAGTTAGTAGCTTATATACCAAATTTGGTATTTTACCGAGTTTCGTTTTTGAGTTATCGTGTTCACAGACACACGGACTACGGACACACTGACACACACACACGCACACACACACTGACACACACACACGCACACACACACAGACACACACACTCACGGACCTTTTTATGATTTTTTTTTTTATACAGGGACACTAAAACATATATTTCCAGAGAAATCTCGGTATCGTATTTTTGGGTGGAGTGCAATACCTTTTTTACACACTATACATAGTACGTGTAGAGAAAGTAAAAAGCTATCAATGAACTTTTAGACCACAAGGAGTTGGAAAATACGGACGCGGATAGAAAGAGTGGCGATGATGGAGATATCGAATTCCAAGAGCCAATCCAGAAGGGATAGTCGAAAGAGACAAGCTTATTAGAGGAAAGACTCGCGAGCTGAAAGGAGACAGGAGATATGGGAACACGGCGCTTAGTCAGAAAAGTGAAGAAGCAATTTTATCACACTACCTGATCAACCAGGTCAATCGTTACATATCATGGCGCAAAGCGCAATGTGAAGTGCTATAAAAAGAGGAACGAATTCTGATTTCTTTTGTTATTGCGGCAACTTCATACAGCGAGCTGATGGATGTGGCGTGTGACTTAACTCATCTTCTTCTCGATACTTTTTACTTTCTCTACCAGTATGTTCACACAATGCACTTAGTAGCTAGAGAAGGTATTGTATTCCATCTAAAAATTCGATGTCGAGATTTCACCGGAAATATATATGTCCCTTGAGTGCGAAAAAATCATTTTTAGAAAAAAGTCCGTGTGTGTGACAGCATAGCTTAAAAACTAAAAGACCGTAAAATATCAAACTTGGTATTTAAGTTAAGTATCTTCAAAGGATGCGACATGAAGATTTTCAAGAAAATTCCCCCACCCAAAACTACCCTTTAGATAGCAAATTTTTTAAAAATGTTTTTCTTAAAAATGCCCCTGACGATTTTGATTAAAACACCGTATATTAAAGATATTTACATCATAAATAAAATGTATAGCTTGAGTTTTCTGGGAATAGCTTCTAAAGACCCGTTCTTTATAGATGAATTTTGCTTAAATTTGCGTAATTAGTAAACCATAAGAAATTCACAAAAAGTTACTGCACAAAAACTGTAATACACTTTAAAACACACAATTTATGTCATATACTTTTTGTTGTAGACTTGATCGTTTTTTAAGTATTCCGTGTTAATGGTTACATTTTTAAGTTACTTTAACTTTTCTCAAACGGTATGTCATATTTCTCTTGCCCTTCTTCTGTTTACCTATTCCTGGCAAGCACAGAGAACAGAATTTCAATTTGTTCACATAGCGACCGGCTTTTAAGGTGGAATTTGGAAAATCCACAGTAACTAATATATCTTATTGAAATTTATATCAGTAATTATACATAATAATAGTGATATTTTCTCCATGTATCAAAAATATAGATTAAATGGTTATTCAAATAATAATTGTTTACTGTCTAAATATATTTTTCTATTAAAATGAGCCACGTGATACAATTTTAAAAATATTCACATACAAACATTCAGTTTTGCAGTAAATGAGTTTACAAATAGATATATCATATTATATTTATAAATATTAGCCCTAATTAGTGGAGAAAAATTATTACTTTTCGTATTTTACAAAACTCATAATTTCCCAAAATCTGATAATTTATTTATAAAAATTGTAGAGTTATTTCAAAAAAGTAATCTAACAAATTTCTTTAATATGCTTTTGAGAGGCCGGATGAACAATTTGAAACAAATTAGTGAAAAATTGCATCGTGTGGAACATTTTAGTATGGAAATGTGTTGGAAAAAGTTTGCGATAAAATAAGGTTTAAAGTTGGGAGTGCCTATTGATAGGCTTGCGGCTATCCATTTATATATTCATTTATTTGGTAGTTAAAGTCACTTATTGGGAAAATAATATGTTTTCTTAAATTTTAGAAGTTATTATAAAACAAAATAATTTTTTTAATTTTCCACAATTTTTGGTCAGATATCACAGATGCATCACCTTAAAGGAATTGACTATCGCTTTAGTCTATGCATTCCCTTACTTACAAAGAATCAAGAATAACACCAATTCTGCTGACGTTTATCTCGAATAGAATGATGTAGATAAGAATAATCTTTTATAAGTAAAGTTTGTTCAGCTTGAGAAAGTCGTGTGAATGGAGCACATAACATTTTTAGAAAGAGGATGTAACTCTTTTTATTATATTTATACACAAGTACATACACACACAGTTTCTGTTCTACAGTTTTATTTGCATAATTACTTTTACTAGCCCCGTATGTACAATGTACATAGGGATAGAGAAGTATTGTATTCCACCCAAAAATTCGATGTCGAGATTTCATCGGAAATACATATTTTAGGGCCCCCTGAATCCAAAAAAAAACCATTATCATAAACAAGTCCATGTGTGTGTCTGTCTGTCTGTGTCTGTGTCTGTGGACAGCATAGCTCAAAAATGAAAAGACGGTTGAACCCCAACTTGTATCTTCCAAGGATGCGACATGAAGCTTTTCAAGAAAATTCCGCCACCCCTAACTATCCTTTACATGGAAAAAATTTCGAAAATGCTTTTTCTTAAAAATGGCTCTAACAATTTTGATTAAAACAGACATATTAAGACCATTTCTATCACAAATAAAATGTATATCTTGAATTTTCTGGGAATAGCTTCTAAAGACTTGTTTATACTGGATGAATTTTCCTTACTTTGGCATAACTAGTAAACCGTAAGAGATACACAAAAACTTACAATATAAAAAATGTAGATCTTGTTAAAATACACAAATTATGTCATATGCATATTTTTCCTGGAGCTTACCGTTTTCGGGGTATTCCTTGTTATTAGTTTCAATTGTGAAGTACTTATACTTTTCTCAGACGGCAGTGAGCGTGTTTCTTTTGTTCTACTCCTGGCCAAACAAAGAAGTAATTTTCAATAACAAGCGCATAACGACAGCTTTTATAGCATTTGACTATCACTTTAGCCTAGTGTATTCCCTTAGTTCCAGTTTACTTATAAGGAACTAAGTAATACAATTCTGCTAATGTTTACCTGGATTAGCATGGTGTTGGAAGAAGAATTATCTTTTGTAAGAAGTTTGTTTGTAGAGTAGGTGAAGAAAGTCATGTGAGTGTAACACATCAGATTTTTTTCTGAGTTTTAAAGTATGAAAGTGCATATTACTTTTCCACTATGTCGCCAAGTTTTAATCAAACAACCTTCGACCACATACAACAGTCTTGTCTGAGATAAGAGCTCGTGCACATAATGCTTAACATTTGAGCATCATCACCAGGACGACCTAACGGCCAGGGCAGCCAGCGCCTCCACCACTCTCGGTTTCACTCTCCCATGGCTTCATATTTGAAGTGCTTTGTCACCATTTATTAATTTCTCGTGATGTGTCAAGAACATGACATTTCAAAGTTACCATAAAGCGACTTAACAGATTTGACTCCTGTATCATCTTTGTAGCCTCAACAAAATAAGTTATGAAACCATTTTTGCTAGCATTTATCTCGATTAATACGAAGCAGATAAAACAATAGGGTTTTATGAGATTAATTTGCTGAAGAATATAAGGAAAGGCATGTGAATGTGACGTACTATTACATTTCTTTTCTTTGTTTTTCTGCTTGGTATTTTGTGCATCGTTCCTACTCATTTTATAGAAATTAAATATGATAATTTGAGTAAATAGTGTGAAGTAATTAAGGATCTCAAAAACTGTATTAGTGTACATTATTATTAATGTATATATTAGTAATACATAGTATTAATGTTGAGGCTTCATAAACTAGCTGGTAATTGACATAAGTATTGCTATACTGAATAATAAGTAGTTAGGCGTTTAAAAAAAATGTACATGTAATATGTTAGTTATTTAATATTTAGTTATTTATATTGTAAGTGAATTTTGTACATTTAACTCTGCCACCGGCAGTACCCAATTGCAGAGAATAAATAAATACATACGTACATACATACATACATACATACATACATACATACATACATACATACATACATACATACATACATACATACATACATACATACATACATACATACATACATACATACATACATACATACATACATACATACATGCATACTTACATACATACATACATACATACATACATGCATACATACATACATACATACATACATACATACATACATACATACATACATACATACATACATACATACATACATACATACATACATACATACATACATACATACATACTATGATAAATTAACCGTATGATAATTTGGATGCTTCTTAATATGTAAATCAGGAATTGTGGAAATTCTTTCCTTTCACAGATCCCAAGAATAGGAAATTTGTATGACACAACTTATTATCGATGAGAAATTACCTTGTGATTATTGACATTCTGCTGACACGTGGCAGTCTCGGTACGCTGTTGTCCTATTTACTCGCTATCCATCTGCAGCTGCACAAGTTCCACTGCTTCCTTTAAAATGCGTTCTTCTCTCCATGCATTTTCTATCACACTTCTTGTATGTTGAACTACTTTTCCCCATTTCGACTTGAGGTCCTGTTTTTGACTAAACGTAAAAGTTTTATTATTTTGGCTAACCTAACCTCAACTTGTTTATCACGGCTACAAGACGTTTTCAAAGATAGTAACGATTATAAATGTAAATCCTTACAGAATCGCTATGCATAACGCAACCGAAATTTTCACAGAATGAAAACAAACTGTAAACAACTGATCAGTCATGCATGAGAATGCTCGCGTAAATTTCCACTGAACCCATAGGTGTTGCAACGCCGATGACATCACGTCTCTGACACTTATGAATTCTTACACACTGATTGGTGAGCAACATGGCGAGCCCCTGCTAGGAGACGACACACTCCACAAGTGTCAATCACAAGGAAATTTCTCCCCATAGTAGCAGTAGTGGACGTGATCTGAAATCGCTCACCGCCATTCTCAGAAGAAGCGGCTGAGGGAATGTCTGAATATTTTCTAACCTTAAGGTGAAGCTTGACTATGTATCACACATACTTAATGTAATTTGCTCTAACTGCACCAGACATAAAAATTAAAATTAACAAAGTATGAACTTCCTAACCGTCTTTAGGTTTCCTATTTTAACTTTCTCTACGCGTACTACGTACATAGGTATACAGAAGGTTTTTTTCCCCCATTTATATTGCCTCCTTTAACATCTAAGGTCATATCGGGGGCTTTCCACTTGAAACAACTCGTTGTCTGTAGGTACTTTCTTTTTAAATATTTTGTTTTACTCAAACACGCACACATTCACACTCACATACAAACTTCCAGACTCTCTGGGGGATAGGGAATAATTCTGGCTAAACAGAAATTCCCCGCCCCAGCCGGGAATCGAACCCGGGAAGTCAGCTCGCTGACCACTCGACCACGGAGGCAGTCTACAGAAGGTATTGTAATGTGCCCAAAAAATTAATACCGAGATTTCACCGGAAATACATGTTTTGGGTCCCCCTGAATCCAAAAAAAATTAGAAAAAGATCTGTGTGTGTATGTGTGTCTGTAGACAGCATAGGTCAAAATGAAAACACCGTTAAATACCAAACTTGATATTTAAATTCCGTATCTTCCAAGGATGCGACAGGAAGATTTAAAAAAAAAAAAATCCCCCACCATAAAGTACCCTTTACATGGAAAAGTTTCGAAAATTCTTATATTTAAGATATTTACATGAAAAATAAAATCTATATCTTGAATTTTCTGGGAATAGCCTTTGAAGACCTCTTTATTCTGGATGATTTTTATTGAGTTTTGCATAACTAGTAAACCGTAAGAGATAGGCAAAAACTTATACGTAGAAAATGTGGATTTCCTTAAAACAGAAATGTGTCATATACCTACATTTTTTCCATAGTTGACCTTTTCGAGATATTCCTTGTTATTGGTTTCAGTTTTAAAGTACTCAACCTTTTCACATACGGGAACTTGTCAACTCCTGGCCACGCAAACAAACTGATTCCAATCTCAAAGCAACGACATTTTAAAATATTTGCTTATCGGTTTAGTCTAGTGTATTCCGCTGTTTCCCTTCCACTTACAAGGAAGCAATAATAAGACCGTATGCTATATACGAATAAGCTTATTAATAACAATTTGTTATAGAGATGTAGAAAAAGTCATGTGAATGGAACACATCAGATTTTATGATCCGTAGGAGAAGCTGTCCTTTGGAACTGCTCGGAAACGGTGAGGAACCATTTTCCTTAATCATGCTTAATCCCAACTTAATTAAAGTAACAACTGCGAACTGGGGGGCGTTTGAAGGCTTCCTTAATCTTTTCTGCAAAACAATAAAGTGAAGCAAAACAGAAGCACCGCCATGTGCGGCTATTTTCTTAGTTTCCAGTATCATGTTTCTCTATTAGTACCTACTGTGTGCGCACACAATCCGTATACCCCTGTACTAAATCTAAAATTACGTGAATAAATATGTTTTTGAGGTTGGTATATATTCATATTATTCTCCTGTCAGATACCCATTGTTGACGACTTCGATTGTTCGATTGTTGTCGCTCTTATGACAACAAATCAACAAATCTTATGAATCAAATTAGTTGATGCCGAGATATTGAGAAAGAATGGCTGATACAAGTGAACACACAATTGAGGAACGCTCAGTGTCCGCTGTGTGGGTTCATGAGCGTCAAATTAATGGCAAATCAATGAAAAATGTCATGGACGATTTCGTTACACGGTTTGTGAAAGCAGCACTGACAAAGAAGACGTTGTTAGCGTGGGAACGGAAAACATTTTAACGGGCAGTGTTCGCGACGCGACGAGAAGTGGAAGACCGTCCACCAGACTTGCACTTTGTGCTGACGTGGAAAATCTATCCAACAATCTCCGGTTAAATCCTTTAGGAAACGTGCTGCAGAGTTAGGGGTACCGGAATCAAGCATAAGGAAACACATTAAAGGGGATCTGAAAATAAACGTCTGAACGTAGTCTTTGGAAATCGTTGGATCGGTAGAGGATCGACCAATTTCACATGGCCTCCAAGGAGCCCTGATCTAACAACTCCAGATAATGCACTATGGAAGCAGCGGTATGCTACAATAAGGTGCGAATAGCTTTCATTCAGTGACTCCAATGATGTCGAGTAAGATGAACACGAGAACATGGCGGCGTATTCGGCTGTGCAGAGACGATGTTTTGGGGTCCTAAGATGTAAGGAGAAACATTTACTTACATAAATATTGGAAATTTGTACTTTTATTTCACGTCAGTTTGAATTTAATATAGAGGTATACGACTGAATAAGTAAATATGTGTTTACAAAAATCTAATAGCAGCCATCCACTTCCTGATTTCATTTTTACCTTCTCTAACACAAATGTACATACAATGCAAATAGGCAGAGAAGGTATTGTATTTCACTCAAAATTTATTACCGAATACATATTTAGAGGACCTCTGATTAAAAAATTTTTTTTTAGGAAAAGGTGCGTGTTGTATGTACCTGTGACTGTGGATAGAATCTAAAAAACGAAAAGTCGCTTAAATACCAAACTTAATATATAAGTACACTATCTTTCGAGGATGCAACGTGAAACTTTTTGGGGAAATCCTCCCCCTCAAAACTACTCTTTACATGGAACATTTTTCGAAAATTTCTATTTCATAAAAAATAGCTATAGCAAATATGATTACAGAATATTTATATGTCAAATGAATATCCTAAATCGTATTCTAGAGAATAGCCCCTAAAGTCTTCTTCATGCTGAATGGCTTTTGCATAACTGGTAAACCAAAAAAGATAGAAAAAACTTACTTCACAAAAATGCAGATTTCGTTAAAACACACAATTTTTGTCATATACAGTTTTTGTAGAACTACACATTTCCGAGTTATTCACTGATGTTGGTTTTAATTTGAAATCATTTAAACTTTTCTCAAACGGGAACTCCTCATCCGTTTCATACCTCTTTTGTTTTACTTCTAGCCATGCCTAATTTCAATAACAATCGCACAGCGCTAGCTTTTAAGATATTTGACTATCGCTTTAGCCTAGTGTATTCGTATATATTCCCTCTAATTATACTAAGAAATAATGTAATGCTTATCTTGATTAGCATGGGACCAATATCAATAGCAGGAGCAAGACTTCTATGATAAAAAATTCAAAAGAATGACACAAAGAAAAAAAAAAAAAAGCTTGTTGGTTCGGATTGTGAGAAGTGTGTTGAGTAAAACAGAGCTCCCAAAAGAATGAAATTTGCCCAAAATTCCATTTTAAGAGTCTTTCAAAACATTGGTATCCTTAATAATACTTCTAGATAAAACATTTGGGTTAAAGTTATGGTGTAATGGTTACCATGCTGACTTCATGTACCCAAGGTCGCGGGTTCAAACCCGGCGGAGGACGATGTATTTTTTCGGGTGTAAAAATCCTTAGCATGGCTTTCTTCGGGAGGAAAGTAAAGCCGTTGGTTCCGTGTCGTAGATTTACGGCACGTAAAAGAACCTCAAGTCTGATAGAGAGACCTCTGAGCAAAATTAAGCGATCTTTCACGCCCAATTTAGAATGGGACCATAGTAGTTAAAGAGCGTCCAAAGTTAAATAACATGCCATTTCATTTTTTCAAAGTTATTAGTTTGGAGAACAGAAAGAGAAAGTCATGTGAATGGAACACATCAGTTTTTTACTTTTTCTATACGTACTATGTACATAGTGTATAGAGAAGGTAATGCACTCCACCAAAAAGGTCGATACCGAGATTTCACCGGAAATATATGTTTTAGGGTCCCCTGTATCCAAAAAAAAAAAAATATTTTCACAAAAAGGTCCGTGTGTGTGTCCGTGTGTCTGTGAACACGATAACTCAAAAACGAAAAGTCGGTAAGATACCAAACTTGATATTTAAGTTTTAGTATCTTCTAGGGAGGTCTATTTCTTTTCACCTCATCACTGAAACGTTGCAGTAAGCTTACATAGTAGTCACCAGTGATACTTTTACCCTTTTCCAAGTAATCAATAAAAACAATTCCCTGTGCATCCCAGAAAACATTCCCCATAACCTTGTTAGCTTGCAAAATTGACTTTGCCTTTTCTGGACTTGGTTCACCTGGCACAATTCACTCTTTTGACTGTGATTTACATTCTGGAGTGTAGTGATGTATCCATGGTAATAAGTCTCCTCAAAAATTCACTGTGATTTTTAGCGTAGAGGTCCACATTCTTAACAGAAACAGTTTTTCTTTGCAACTTTTGATCAGGTGTCAACAAACGCAGCACCCATGTTGCACAGACCTTGTGAAAGCCAAAACATTACTCAAAATATTACCTGCACCTTCTTTTGATACGTTTACGGCCTCTCAAACAACTTTAATTTGCGGTCTTCCAGTAGCAAACAATGAATTTTTTCAATGGTCTCTGGAGTTGTCACTTCTACAGGGCGTCCAGAGCGAGGCTCATCACTAGTGCTCGTACGTCCCATTTTAACTCTGCAATCTAACTTTTAATCATTGAATATGAAGGGGTAGAGTCTTGCAATGAAATGTCCATTTGCTCCTTGATTTCTTTAGGCGTTAAGCCTTTCAAATGGAAGTATTTAATCGCTGCTCGTTTTTCCAAATCCTCCATTTTTGTGAAAACTCTAAAGTTGTCTTGTTTAAAATTCTGTCATTCGAAAACTAAACAAGCTTTTGACCTGTAACTATGGATACAAGCTAGTCTAGAGTTAAATTATATGATGCTACCGTCTAACTGGCCTAGTGGCGCCATATCTGGTGAGGCCCGGGACTTATCAGCCGACCTCGTATAAATATATACACACTTTCTTAGGATTGGTAGTTACCTATAATAATTCCAAAATAGTAAGAACTATTAAAGTATTAACATAAAAACTCAACTTAATTAATACCATTGTAATTTCAACTGTATGAGAATTAATTTGTAACGACAAGCCACCACATTTATAGCAATGAATACTAACAGGCATCTTGTTAATAAATGATGTCTAACACAATTCGACCGAAACGTTCTTCTGTCGTTCTCACTTGCATGGGTTGCATAATTACGCTACAAATTGCTACATACAAATTCTGAGTGCAAAACTATTCCGCAAACTGATCACTTATTCCGCCACTTTTTACTTTCTCTACATGTGTTATGTACTAGTGCATAGAGAAGGTATTACATTCCACCCAAAAATTCGATACCGAGATTTCACCTGAAATACATGATTTTGGTTCTCCCTGAATTAAAGAAAAAACATTTTTAGAAAAAACTCAGTGTGCATGTGTGTTTGTGTGTCTTCCAAGGATGCGACACAAAGATTTTTAAGAAAACCCTCCCACCACAAACTAATGTTTATATGAAAAGCTTTTCGTAAATTTTGATTGTCTCAAAAATGGCTCTAACTATTTTGATTAAATCCCGTGTATTAAATTACATCACAAATAAAACGTATATCTTGAATTTTCTGGGAATAGCCTCTGAAGATTTCTTTATTCTGGATGAATTTTGCCGAATTTCGCTTAACTGCTAAGAGAGACAAAAACTTACTGCACAATAAATGTAGATCTCCTCAAAACACACAATTTATCTCCTTTATGTCTTTGTTGTAGACAACCTTTTTCAAGATATTCCTTATTGTTGCTTTCAATTGTAAAGTACTTAAACTTTTCTCAGACAGGAAGTGTCCGTTTTTCTTTTGCTCTACTCCTACCCAAGCAAAGAAACGATTTAAATGACAAGACAGCTTTTAAAACGTTTGACTATCACTTTAGCATAGCACATTCCTTTAGTTCCCTTAAAAGCAACAACGTAATAAGAAATTCTGCTAATGTTTACCTGGATTAGCATGGTGTAGAAAGAAGAATAATCTTTTGTAAGAAGTTTGTTTGTAGAGCAGATAGAGAAATTCATGTGAGTGTAACACATCAGATGTTTCTAAATAAGAAAGACTCCTCCTAAGACATAAACGTAGGAGTTGACGGCTTGCGTGATGGTTTGATCTCTGTTCCCGACATTATAAACCGAACACGTCGCACTAAACAAGGAAGTCACTTGTTTACCGGCCCAAAATGAAGCAAGTTGGTGACACTTGTCTGACCATTCTGCCACGGCGCCACCTAGGACAAATTAAATTAAAAATGAAAGGTCCAGTCCAGTGTGATTGGCAGGCTGAGGGCAGCCCGAGGTGTGTTAGACGTGTCCCTGTTCTCAGAGAGAACTTAACCACGTTCTGACGGGATTGTGGGTTTTGTAGGATGGCGGGTGTGTTTTGGGGTTGTGGAGTGACAGGAGGAGGCGAATATTGCTCCTCGACGGTTGCCTTGATGGTGCAACGGCCCTTGTGCACCGCTGGTGTGTTTTTATCAAAATGTTTCTTGAGATTAAATTTTGAATCCAAGCAACTCTTGAAGGATAATAAGGAGCTTAGCCGTAGCAGCTGTTGGTGGTGCTCCTTCGTTACCGGGGATGCCCGCAAGCCATGCGGGGAAGCCGGTATCGCCTGAAGCGGCGGTTTGTGGGATCGTAATCCCCAAGAGACCTAACGAGGGCGCTCTGATGGAATGGTAACCCTTCGTTGAATTTTGTTGCCCGACGCCTAATCTCATCCTCCAGGTATGGTAGACCAGAGGCTTCGTGCAGGAGTCTCGTTGGAAAGCCTCGAGGCACAGAATAGATAGCCCGGAGACACCTATTCTGTACCCGCTGAAGCAACAGCAGACTGGAGTCTGCCGCCATGCCCCAGATCTCACAGGCGTAGATTAATAAGGGGATAATGAGGGCCCTCAAAAGGCGCAACTTAAGGGGAACCGTCATCGAGGACCTCAGTATCGGGTACAGTGAGGCCGCAGCCCCATTGCCCCGGCACCACAGCCCCCGGACGTGCTCCCTAAAAGTGACGCCCCTGTCAAGCTTCACCCCCAAGTAGGTGATGGTGTTGGTCCATTGTATCCTTCGTCTGAGGTACGTGAATGTGGGGAAATTTATTCTGCGTGCGTAAACCTCGCACGCAGTCACTTACAGGCCGAGCGTATCTCAGACTTCGATCTGCTCTGTGTCTAGTGAAAACTTCTGTAGCTCCTCCCCTTTTAACTTTCTCTACACGTACTAGGTACATAGTGTATAGAGAAGGTACTACACTCCATCCAAAAATTCGATACCAAGATTTCACCGGAAATATATCTTTTAGGGTCCCCTGTATCCAAAAAAGCATTTTCACAAAAAGGTCCGTGTGTGTCTGTGAATACGATAACTCAAAAACGAAAAGTAGGTAAAATACCAACCTTGATATTTAAGTTTAATATCTTCTATGGATGCGACACGAAGATTTTGATAAAAATACCCCCATCCTCAACTAGGTACCCATTATATGGAATTTTTTCGAAAATTTCGATTTTCTCGGAAATGGCTCTAACGATTTTGATTAAAATATCTTATATTAAAGATATTTATCTGAAAAATAATATATATATATATATATATATGTTGAACTTTCTGAGAATAACCTCTGAAGACTACTTTGTTCTGGATGAATTTTACGAAATTTTGCATAACTCCTAAACCGTAAGAGATAGACAAAAACTTACCACAAAAAAACTGCAGAGCACATTAAAACACACAATTTATATTACATACATTTTTTCCTGGAGTTGGTTGTTTTTGAGATATTCCTTGTTTTTGGTTTCAGCTTTAAAAACCATATTTTTCTCATACAGGAATTTGTCAACTCCTGTCCATACAAACAAACCAGCTTTTGATTATCAGTTTAGCCTATAGTACTCCCTTATTACCCTTCTACTTACAAGGAAACAAGTAATAAGACGATTTCTGCTAATTTTTGTCGATTAGCATAAAGTAAATAGAAGCATAAGCTTTCTTAACAATAATTTGTTGCAGAGATGTAGAGAAAGTCATGTGAATGGAACACATCAGATTTTTTAGATTCAAAGTGTCTCAAAATAGGTATTTTCGGTGAAAATTTGGCATCGAATATTTACCTCCCAAGGGAAAAATGGTTGGTTGCTGTAAGGTAAGCTGTGTTTTCTCACGGTGAACGGTTGTCATCAGCAGATTTCCCAGGAGCGATTGATTTTCTCCTTAGCATACTGTTATTATAATGGGCAAGGCTCTGTAAAATTGAACACGAGAGATAATCATAGTTCTGAAGAACCTGTCGGCCGGTCGAGCTTAAGAGGGTTGATAAGGAGGGGGAGAGGTTTGGGGGAGGGGTACAGCGTCCTTCCCCCGCTCAGGCAAAGATAGTTTCGATCGTAGCGACTCTGGTAAGATTATCCACCATGCACACATCTACAGCTCTGGAGCGAAAAACCACACAAATGCTTATTCTTACTACTGTTTCATACTACACGTACTATGTACATAGTGTATAGAGAAGGTATTGCACTTCAACCAAAAATTCGATACCGAGATTTCACCGGAAATATATGTTTTAGGTACCTCTGTAACAAAAAAAAAAAAAAAAAAAAAAAAAAAAAGCATTTTCACAAAAATACCAAACTTGGTATATAAGTTTAGTATGTTCCAGGAATGCGACACGAAGCTCTTGAGAAAAATCCCTCCACCCCAAACTACCCTTTACATGGAACTTTTTTCGAAAATTTTGATTTTCTCAAAAATAGCTCAAACGATTTTGATCAAAATATCATATATTAAAGATATTTACCTGACAAATAAAGTGTATATCCTGAATTTTCTGGGAAATGCCTCTGAAGGCTACTTTATTCTGGATCAATTTTACGGAATTTTGCACAACTGCTAAACCGTACGAGATGGAGAAAGACTTACCACACAAAAAATGTAGAGCACTTTAAAACACACAGTTTATGTTATATGCATTTTTTCGTGGAGTTGATTGTTTTTTTTAGTTATTTCTTGTTTTTGGTTTTAGCTTTAAAAAACGTATACTTCTCTGACACAGGAATTTTTCAACTTCTATCCATACAAAAAAAGGAACTTCAGTCACATAGCAACCAGCTTTTGACTGTCACTTTAACCTATGGTACTCCCTTATTTCACTTCTACTTACAAGGAAGCAAGTAATAATCTGCTATTTTTTTCTCGATTAGCTTGAAGTACATAGAAACATAAGCTTTTTAACAATAATTTGTTGCAGAGATGTAACGAAAGTCACGTAAATGGAACATACCAGATTTTTTTTTTCTATCCGCTTTACACAACAATAATAAATATGACGTAGTTTCAGTAAGATTACATTTTGATTATATTCAGTTATAAACAGAAAAATCTGATGCGTACCATTCACATGACTTTCTCTATATCCCTGCAACAAATTATTCTTAAAAAGCTTATACTTCTATTTACTTTATGCTAATCAGACAAATATAGCAGAAACAGTCTAATTACTCGCTTCCTTGTAAGTAGAAGCGAAATAAGGGACAACCGTAGGTTAAAGTGATAGTCAAAAGCTGGTTGCTATGTCAATGAAGTTCCTTTGTCTATATGGATAGGAGTTGACAAGTTCCTGTATGAGAAAAGTATACGTTTTTCATAGCAGAAACCAAAAATAAGGAATGTCACAAAAACGACGAACTCCACGAAAAAATGTATATAACATAAATTGTGTGTTTTAACGTGCTCTACATTTTTTGTGCAGTAAGTTTTTGTCCATCTCTTACGGTTTAGCAGTTATTCAAAATTCAGTACAATTCATCCAGAATAAACTACTCTTCAGAGGCTATTCCCAGAAAATTCAGAATATACATTTTGTGAGGTAAAAATCTTTAATATACAACATTTTAATCAAAATCGTTAGAGCCATTTTTGAGAAAATCAAAATTTGCGAAAAAAATTCCATGTAAAGGGTAGTTGGGGGGAGGATTTTTCTCAAAATCTTCGTGTCGCATCCCTGAAAGATACTAAACTTAAATACCAAGTTTGGTATTTTACCGATTTTTTGTTTTTGAGTTATCGTGTTCACAGACACACGGACACACACACACACACACACACACACACGGACCTTTTTGTGAAAATGCTTTTTTTGGATATTGGGGATCCTAAAACATATATTTCCGGTGAAATCTCGGTATCGAATTTTTTGGTGGAGTGCAATACCTTCTCTATACCATATGTACATAGTACGTATAGAGAAAGTAAAAATCTGATGTGTTCCATTCACATGACTTTCTCTATATCTCTGTAGCAAACTATTGTTAATAAGCTTATCTTGTATTTATTTCATGCTAATCGAGACAAATTAGCAGAAATAGTCTTATTTCTTGCTTTATTGTAAGTAGAAGTACCATAGGTTAAAGTGAAAGCCAAAAGCTGGTTGCTATGTGATTGATGTTCCTTTGTTTGTATGGACAGGAGTTGACAAATTCCTGTACGAGAAAAGTTATGTTTTTCAAAGCTGAAACCAAGAAAAAGGAATATCTCAAAAACGATAAACTCGACGAAAAAAATGAATATCAGATAAATTGTGTGTTTTGAGGTGATCTTCATGTTTTGGGTGTTAAGTTTTTGTCCATCTCTTACGGTTAAGTAGTTATGCAAAATTCATCCAGAATAAAGTAGTCTTTAGAGGCTATTCCCAGAAAATTCAAAATATACATTTTATTTGTCAGGTAAATCAAAATTTTCGAAAAAAGTTCCATGTAAAGGGTAGTTTCGCGTGGGGGGATTTTTCTCAAAATCTTCGTGTCGTATCCCTGGAAGATACTAATCTCCTTTTTCTGAAAATACTTTTTTTTGGATACAGGTGACCCTAAAACATATATTTTCGGTGAAATCCCCGTATCGAATTTTTTGGTGGAGTGCAATACCTTCCCTATACACTATGTGCACAGTGCGTATAGAAGAAGTAAAAAACTGAAGTCAAGATTATATATATTATTTTGCATGCTATCACTTCAAATTAAGTACAGAAACTTTTTTCTAAATAATTATAATAAATAAATATTTAAAAAGAAAAGTGGAACATTTTTCTATGTAAAGGTTTAATTATGTTGAACGACATCTTCTGATAATCCTAAGAATTTTCAGGTTATACCATTTTTCTTATACATAAACAAATACAAAGCTATCATTATAAACCAAGTGCTTACGGCTTCTATTGCAATTTAAATTGTCATTACAAAATGTTTGAGTTGAAGTAGAGAAACTAAATATAAAATCATGGTATAAACATCTAATAAGATGTCTATGGTCTTACTGAGCGACACTCGTAGCCACCAGTTCATATCAGAATGACGATGTCATGTAATTTTAGGTACTTAGGTACTAGAGAGCGGGTCAGTAAAACTTCTATAATTCCTAATTTTAGTTCGATTCATTTGACTTTAATACAACAAGCAGCATTTAGTGTGACACAAATGTTGTGCGTATATTTTAATCAGTCCCGATATATTAATTTTTATCATGCTTCTTAATGTTTTGAAAATTTGCATACATTGCACTGCAACTTATAAATAAACTTTTAATTATTATATTAATAAACTACATAGATAAATTTAAAGTATCTTACTAGCTAGGAAGGGAATAAATCTTAAGCGCGAGGCTTAAATAGTTTTCTTAAAAGTTTACACAATAATATAACAACCAAGCACGCTAGCAAAAGTACATCTATCATTTTGTTTGTGTCGTATGTATTTTATGCTGTCCTGAATATTCTGGTATTTTTCTGGTCCTCTACAACTAATTTAATATTAAGAATCCTGAGTTCTTTTAAAGCAGATAAAGCAAATGTTTAAATAATTATATAGGAGCTTTTGAAAAGATCGCATAGCTATAAGAGCTACATAGAAGTAAAGAAGTAGTTAAACTTTGGCAATTTTTACTTTCTCTACACGTACTATGTACATAGTGAATAGAGAAGATATTGCACTCCACCCAAAAATTCGATACCGAGATTTCAACGGAAATGTATGTTTTAGGGTCCCCTGTATCAAAATTTTTTTTTAGAAAAACGTCCGTGTATGTTTGTGTGAGTCCGTGGGTCTGTGAACACGATAACTCAAAAAACGAAACTTGGTATTTAAGTTTAGTATCTTCCAAGGATGCGACACGAAGATTTTGAGAAAAATCCCCCCACCCCAAACTATCCTTTATATGGAACTTTTTTCAACATTTTTGAAATTTTCAAAAATGGCTCTAACGATTTGAATTAAAATATAGTACATTAAAGATATTTATGTGATAAATAAAATGTATATCTTGAGTTTTTTGGGGAACTGATGACTACTTTATTCTGGAGGAATTTTACGGAATTTTGCATAACTGCTAAACCATAAGACAAAAACAACAATTTACCACGCAAAAAATGTAGAGCACATTAAAACACAAATTTATGTTATATATGTCGTGGAGTTGATCTTTTTTTTTTTTTTTATTGCTGTTTTTGGTTTCAACTTGTTATATTTTTCTCATAAAGAAATGTGTCAACTAGTGTCTGTACAAACAAGGGAACTTCAGTCACATAGCAACCAGTTTTTGACTATCACTTTAACTCCCTTATTTCGCTTCTACTTACATGGAAGTAAGTAATAAGACTACTTCTACTAATTTTTTCTCGGTTAGTATTAAATAAATACAAGCATTAGCTTTTTAACATTAATTTGTTGCAGGGGTGTAGAGAAAGTCATGTGAATGGAACACATAAGATTTTTTAGCTTTTTTCAACAGATGGGTATCGTTAAGTATCAAGTATTCTTAAACAATGGAATGTACAGAGAACATAAAAATATATACATGGTTTTAAGCGGACATTTTATTTTCATACCCAGAATGATCTTGGATTATAATAGTACGTATTATTTCCAAGAACATATGCTATATTACTTGACGTAAGTAGTGGATATGTGTTACAAATGAGTTGAATTCTTGTGCGCGCAATGCTTTCTGCCTGCCTGGTATTTCGGAGGGAAAGGTTGCGTTCAAGCATATCCTCTGTCCTGGTACAACACCTGCTCCCTCAATATTTCAAGTCTGTATTCCTCCTCTAGGAACAATGGCGTGGTTCCCTCACGTAAGCACATGGCTAACACGAAGCAATGCACTATATTTTAGCTTCACATTACGTAACACTTTTAATTGACGCTTCCAGGCTATCATGTCTATATAAAATAAACGAGGTTTTGCTTCTTTGTTAATTCATCTATAAATTGATGTGTAAAAGCAAATTTTAAGTGAGAAAGCATTTCAGTGCGGTATATTAGACACGAGGTTGTCTCCTTAGCTGCTTATCAAGCGGGAGACCTAGGTTCGATTCGGTGAGGGGAATTTTCCTTCGCTGGAGAGCTGATCCGGGGTGCACTCAGCCTCGTGAGGTCCCCGTGGGAGGGGGGCAATTGAGGAGTAACTTTTTTTTTTTGTAGCTTAACGTCCTTTAACCTGGTTAGTCATATCGGACGATGACTGAAATTGGTGGAATGATCTAGGTCAGAGATACTCGACGTTCGTCTTCTCAGGATAAGGGAAAATCCCGAAAAAAAACCTTATCCGGGTAACTCACCCTAAGAGAGATTAGAACTCATGACTTTTTGAATGTGAAGCAGACACGCTACCACCACACCACCCAAGCGGACTAGGAGTAACTCGATTTTTTTATAAAAAAAATACAATTCAGGAGGCTTGGCAGGACTCCGGCGCTGTATTCCTTTTTTTCCAGTTTCCTATATATCCTTAGTAGACCTTATTATTCTTAACGGTTTCCTTTTACTTATACATACACAAACATAGACACATTTATAAACACGGAAACACCCAAGGCGGGACTCGAACCCATGATCCTGTGCACCACGAAGCGCCAAAGCGAGACACTTTAGCGAGCGCGGCCACCGGGATCGGCATATTGAGAAGTAGCGGCAACAGATGGAGAAGACCGCATTAACCGAAGGGGACTCATAACGCCTTCGGGCCTGCAGTCGCCAGGCGGACTGTTGTGCCAGGGAGTTAAGTTATATTACAAGCGGACACTACAGGAATCAGACGAGACAAGTGTATATATACTGGGTTCTCCTCAAGGTAGAGAGAGTCGACAGGAATCTCGGAGATCCTTGGTTCCAATTCCGGCAGCGGAAGTAAATTTTTCAAATAGATTCAATATTTCAGCCAGTGTGAAAACTATTATCATTAACTAGATGTGTACTAGAGGTACTTCTGCAAAGGTTTCTCTGAATTAATGTGAAGGAAGTATAAATATAAACTTTCGTAAGACCATTAATAATAATAATAAACCGATAGAGAAAGTCGTATTAATGTAACACATCAGATTTTTTAAATTGCTTTTTACCTACCCATTTATAGAATTTTATACAAAATTCAATCCAATAAAGACGACGTAATAGTCTATTAGCTGAAATACGCGGCCTTGCCCGCAGTTTTACTGTTTATCTTGCAACATTTAGTCTAAACAATCGTGCATTCCTTTGAATGCATTTGAAATTATTACTTAAGTAGGCAGTTAATATGTTTCTGTTTGGTACTAGCTAGTAGGAGGAGTACCGTGTATCCCATAGTGGCACATGGGATTCATGATGGAATAGTTCGTCAGCTGTTTTCTTGTTGGTTATATATATCGTGCAATATAACGCATGTTCTCCGCGGTCTAGGAGATGCAAGCGCAGGCGCAAGGAAACATCATTCACAATGAGATGCAAGCGCAGACGTAACATAGCATAAGCGCAGACGCAAGGAAACACCATTCACAATGCAATCGTAAGCGCAACGCAAAAAGTTGGCACGGGTTTCTAGATCAGCAAGTTGCATGAGAATATCTTCCAAGCGCTCCGCAAGTTACAAACTGAATAACATAACCAACAATACCACATAAGAAAATTCACTACAAATAAATACATTACATATTAACAACTGACGCTCGCGGCAGTGACGTCACATTAGTTGCTCATTCAAAATTATTGAATCGTGAATATCTCGCTTAGCTATCAGTTAATAAAAATAATGCATTCCATTCACATGACTTTCTCTGTCTGCTTTACAAACAAACTATTCTTACCAATTATTCATTTGTTTTCATCATGCTAATCGAGATAAACATAAACAGAATTGGTCTTATTACTTCTTCTTTGTAAGTCATATTTAACGTGTGTTATGGGTACATCCCTTAGTGGCACATGGGATTCATGATGGAATAGCTCGTCAGCTGTTTCAGCGGGTTTCTAGATCCGCAAATTACATGCGAATACCTTCCAAGCGCACCGCAAGTTACAAAATGAATAACATAACCAACAATACTACATAAGAAAATTCACTCACTCTTTTACAAATGAATACATTACATACTAACAACTGACGCTCGCGGCAATGACGTCACAACAATTACTCATTCATAATTATTGAAAATAGTACAAGCATAGAGACTGCAGAAAGTGATAAAGCTACACATTTAATGAACTAAGAATTATCTCTCTGTGTCTTCGATTTATGAGAAGTAATAAATCTATACACAGTTGATAGTTACATCCATTAAATCAAAGAAGGATTCCCAAGGAGACTGTCATAACCTCTCGAAGGAGAATAGAGGCCCTGCAAAATCATGCGTGCCATCATTTTTACTTTCTCCATACGCACTATGTACATAGAGTATAGAGAAAGTATTACACTCCACCAAAAAATTCGATACCGAGATTTCACCGGAAATATATGTTTTAGGGTCCCCAATATCCAAAAAAAGCATTTTCACAAAAAGGCCCGTGTGTGTCTGTCCGTGTGTCCGTGTGTCTGAACACGATAACTAAAAAACGAAAAGTCGGTAAAATACCAAACTTGCTATTTAAGTTTAGCATCTTCCAGGGATGCGACACGAAGATTTTGAGAAAAATCCTCCCAACCCCAACTACCCTTTCCATGGAACTTTTTTCGAAAATTTTGATTTTCTCAAAAATGGCTCTAACGATTTTGATTAAAATTTCGTATATTAAACATACTTACCTGACAAATGAAATGTATATCTTGAATTTTCTGGGAAGAGCCTCTGAAGAGTAGTTTATTCTGGATGAATTTAACTAAATTTTGAATAACTGCTAAACCTGTAAGAGATGGACAAAAATTTACTGCACAAAAAATGTAGAGCACATTAAACCACACAATTTATGTTATATACATTTTTTCGTGGCGTTCGTCGTTTTTGTGACATTCCTTATTTTTGGTTTCTGCTATGAAAAACGTATACTTTTCTCTTACAGGAACTTGTCAACTCCTATCCATATAGACAAAGGAACTTCATTGACATAGCAACCAGCTTTTGACTATCACTTTCACCTACGGTTGTCCCTTATTTCGCTTCTACTTACAAGGAAGCGAGTAATTAGACTATTTCTGCTATATTTGTCTGATTAGCATAAAGTAAATAGAAGTATAAGCTTTTTAAGAATTATTTGTTCCAGGGATATGGAGAAAGTCATGTAAATGGTACACATCAGATTTTTACTTTCTCCATACGCACCATGTACATAGTGTATAGAGAAAGTATTGCACTCCACCAAAAAATTCGATACCGAGATTTCACCTGAAATATATGTTTTAGGGTCCCCAATATCCAAAAAAAGCATTTTCACAAAAAGGTCCGTGTGTGTGTGTGTGTGTCCGTGTGTCCGTGTCTGTGAACACGATAACTCAATAACGAAAAGTCGGTAAAATACCAATCTTGGTATTTAAGTTTATTATCTTCCAGGGATGCGACAAGAAGATTTTGAGAAAAATCCCCCCAACCCCAACTACCCTTTACATGGAACTTTCTTCGAAAATTTTGATTTTCTCAAAAATGGCTCTAACGATTTTGATTAAAATTTCGTATATCAAACATACTTACCTGGCAAATAAAATATATATCTTGAATTTCTGGGAATAGCCTCTGAAGAGTAGTTTATTCTGGATGAAGTTTACTAAATTTTGAATAACTGCTATACCGTAAGAGATGGACAAAAATTTACTGCACAAAAAATGTAGAGCACATTAAAACACACAATTTATATTCTATACATTTTTTCGTGGAGTTCGTCGTTTTTGTGAATTGCTTATTTTTGGTTTCTGCTATGAAAAACGTATATTTTTCTCCTACAGGAACTTGTAACCCCTATCCATATAGACAAAGGACCTTCATTGACATAGCAATCAGCTTTTGACTATCACTTTAACCTACGGTTGTCCCTTATTTCGCTTCTACTTACAAGGAAGCGAGTAATTAGACTAGTTCTGCTATTTTAGTCTGATTAGCATAAAGTAAATAGAAGTATAAGCTTTTTAAGAATTATTTGTTGCAGGGATATGGAGAAAGTCGTGTGAATGGTACACATCAGATTTTTACTTTCTCTATACGCACTATGTACATGGTGTATAGAGAATGTATTGCACTCTACCAAAAAATTTGATACCGAGATTTCATTGGAAATATATGTTTTAGGGTCCCCTGTATCCAAAATAAAGTATTTTCAGAAACAGGTCCATGTGTGTGTGTGTGTGTGTGTGTGTGTGTGTGTGTTCGTGTGCCCATGTGTCAGTGTGTCCGTGTGTCTGTGAATACGATAACTCAAAAACGAAAAGTCGGTAAAGTACCAAACTTGGTATTTAAGTTTAGTACCTTCCAGGGATGCGACACGAAGATTTTGAGAAAAATCCTTCCACCCCAAACTAGCCTTTACATGGGACTTTTTTAGAAAAATTTGATTTTCTAAAAAATGGCTCTAACGATTTTGATTACAATATCGTATATTAAAGATATTTACTTGACAAATAAAATGTATATTTTGAATTTTCTGGGAATAGCCTCTGAAGACTATTTTATTCTGGATGAATTTTTCATAACTACTAAACCGTAAGAGATGGCCAAAAACTTAACCCACAAAAAATGTAGAGTACGTTAAAACACACAATTTATGTTACATACATTTTTGTCGTGGAGTTCATCGTTTTTGAGATATTCCTTTCTTTCTTTTTTTTTTTTTTTTTTTGGTTTCAGCGTTGAAAAACATACTTTTCTCATACAGGAATTTGTCAACTCCTGTCCATACAAACAAAGGAACATCAGTCACATAGCAACCAGCTTTTGGCTTTCACTTTAACCTATGGTACTGCCTTATTTCGCTTCTACTTACAATAAAGCAAGAAATAAGACTATTTCTGCTAATTTTTCTCGATTAACATGAAATAAATAAAAGATAATCTTATTAACAATAATTTGTTACAGAGAGATAGAGAAAGTCATGTGAATGGAACACATCAGATTTTTCTGATTAGCATAAAGTAAATTGAAGTATAAGCATTTCAAGAATAATTTGTTGCAGGGATATAGAGAAAGTCATGTGAATGTTACGCATCAGATTTTTACTTTCTCTATACGTACCATGTACATAGTGTATAGAGAATGTATTGCACTCCACCAAAAAATTCGATACCGAGATTTCATTGGAAATATATGTTTTAGGATCCCCTGTATCCAAAAAAAGTATTTTCAGGAAAAGGTCCGTGTGTGTGTGTTTGTGTGTCCGTGTGTCTGTGAACACAATAACTCAAAAACGAAAAGTCGGTAAAATACCAAACTTGGTATTTAAGTTTAGTACCTTCCAGGGATGCGACACGAAGATTTTGAGAAAATTCCCCCACCCCAAACTACCCTTTACATGGAACCTTTTTAGAAAATTTTGATTTTATAAAAAATGGCTCTAACGATTTTGATTAAAATATCATATATTAAAGACATTTACCTGACAAATAAAATGTATATTTTGAATTTTCTGGGAATAGCCTCTGAAGACTACTTTATTATGGATGAATTTTACATAACTACTAAACCGTAAGAGATGGACAAAAACTTAACCCACAAAAAGTGTAGAGCACGTAAAAACACACAATTTATGTTATATACATTTTTTTCCTAGATTTGATCGTTTTTGAGATATTCCTTTTTCTTGGCTTCAGCTTTGAAAAACTTATACTTTTCTCAAACAGGAATTTGTCAACTCCTCTCCATACAAACAAAGGAACATCAGTCACATAGCAACCAGCTTTTGGCTTTCACTTTAACTTATGGTACTCCCTTATTTCGCTTCTACTTACAATAAAGCAAGAAATAAGACTATTTCTGCTAATTTTTCTCGATTAGCATCAAATAAATAAAAGATGAGCTTATTAACAATAACTTTTACAGAGATATAGAGAAGGTCAAGTGAGTGGAACACATCAGATTTTTTATCTTTGTTTTTGTTTTTTTTAATAGCTTAGCGTTCTTTAACCTGGTTGGTCATATCGGACGATTTGTGCGATCGTTTGTTATTGAATCCATAGGCAATGCATAGAGAAAAGAAGCAGAATTCTTCCTCTTTGCATGCAACGCAAGGATAAAGTTTGGAGTTTGCAAACTCTTGCGTTGAATTGCACTGCGTTGCGTCTTGCGTGTTTCTATGTGAATGCTTACACTAAATAATATGAGTGCAAACTCTTACGCTTATATTGCGTCTGCGTTTGCATTTCATTGTGAATGTAGCATAACATTCTAGCCTCTGGTTCCCAAGGTCACAGGTTCAAACCCGGTGGAGGTCAATGAATCTTTTCAAGAGTAAAATTCCTTAGAATGACTTCCTTTGGAAGGGTAGTGAGGGTAGTAATGCCCTTGGTCCCGAGTTGCCGGTTTACGACACTTAAAGAGCCTCAAGCCTCTGAAATTAAAGTCTTTCACGCCCAATATAGAAAGGCACGCTGAGAACCATAGCAGTTCAAGAACGTCCATACATAAAATTTAACTTAACGGAGGGCAGCTCCGTGGAGTAATGGTTACCATGCTAACTTCGTATACCCCGGGTATACGGCGGAGGACGGTGGATTTTTTCGGGGGTAAAACTCCTTGGCATGGCCTCCTTCGGGAGGGAAGTAAAGCCGTGTCGTAGATTTACGGCACGCAATTGAACCTCAAGTATGATAGAGAGGCCTCTGAGCAAACTTAAGAGATCTTTCACGCTCAGTATAGAATGGGACGCTGAGAACCACAGCGGCTAAAGAGCGTCCATAAATAAACGTCATTTTTTTTACTTTAATAACTGCAAAAATATAATCTCTCACTGGTATACCATCATGTGCACATCTCCATAGCATGTTCTTTAATAGGGGTACGCAGGGTTGGAAGTGGGCCAGTGGTGCTCGATGCGGCGTGGCAGGGAAAAAAAGATACTCATAGAGTTTATCTACCTCCGCCGACTTCGGCTACTTTCCGGAATGAAAAGCGATCCTGGCGGGGGCTTTGTGCGGCAGGCTGTACATCTCTTGTTGTGCTTCAATCGGGAAAATTAATTTCCCTCATTGCAGTGCCGTCGCTCTTGGTTCTGTACGCCCGGTGTATCCTTTCACCTCATCTCTTCTTCCCTCCCGGGGTGGCCCCTCATGTACAATAACCACCTAGGATCGGTGCCGAGTCCCCTCCGTCCATATTCTAATCACACCACAGAGAAACTAGGGGTAGTTAGTTGCTGACAGCAATTATCTTGAAAACCAACAGTTTAATTCGATTCCAACTACATATTTCCATAACCAGGCATACTAAAAAAAATCTGATGTGTTCCATTCACATTACTTTCTCTGTATCTCTGCAACAAATTATTATTAAATTGCTTAGGCTTCTATTTACTTCATGCTAATCGTGAAAAAATTAGCAGAAATAGTCTTATTACTTGCTTCCTTGTAAGTAGAAGCGAAATAAGGGAGTAACATAGGTTAAAGTGATAGTCAAAAGCTGGTTGCTATGTGACTGAAGTTCCTTTGTTTGTAATGCCAGGGGTTGACAAACTCCTGTATGAGAAAAGTATGTTTTTTAAAGGTGAAATCAAAAACAAGGAATAACTAAAAAACGATCAACTCCACCAAAAAAATGTATATAACATAAATTGTATGTTTTAACGTGCTCTACATTTTTTGTAGGGTAAATTTTTGTCCATCTCTTACTGTTTAGCAGTTATGCAAAATTCTGTAAAATTCATCCAGAATAAGTTCCTTTGTTTGTATGGACACGAGTTGACAAATTCCAGTATGAGAAAAGTAAAGTTTTTTAAAGCTGAAACCAAAAACATTGTGTGTTTTAAAGTGCACTACATTTTTGGTGTGGTAAATTTTTGTCGATCTCTTACTGTTAGCAGTTATGCAAAATTCTGTAAAATTCATCCAGAATAAGTTCCTTTGTTTGTATAGACAGGAATTGACAAATTCCAGTATGAGAAAAGTATAAGTTTTTTAAACCTGAAGCCAAAAACAATGGTTACAGAAGCAAACGTTTTCCCAGAAGTAGCATCCAAACCTGCTGTGACATTCGAAGCGAAACGTGGACTCTTAAAGAGCCAAGATAAAAGACGCTTACAAGTTTATTGCATTAATGTTTATTTGGTGAGACAAGGAGGAACGAGTAAGTAATCAAGCTATTCGACTTGATTTGGGGAGATTAAGTATAACAGATGAAATATGCAACTCCATAAACCTAATCGAGAAAAAATTAGCAGAACTAGTCTTGTTACTTGCTTCCTTATAAATAGAAGCGAAATAAGGGAGTACCATAGGTTAAAGTGATAGTCAAAAGCTGGTTGCTATGTGACTGAAGTTGCTTTGTTTGTAACGCCAGGGGTTGACAAATTTCTGTATGAGAAAAGTATGTTTTTTAAAGGTGAAATCAAAAACAAAGAATAACTCAAAAACAATCAACTCCACCAAAAAAAAAAAAAAATAAATAAAATGTATATAACACAAATTGTGTGTTTTAACGTGCTCTACATTTTTTGTGTGGTAAATTTTTGTCCATCTCTTACTGTTTAGCAGTTATGCAAAATTCCGTAAAATTCATCCAGAATAAAGTAATCTTCAGAGGCTATTTCCAGAAAATTCAAGGTATACATTTTATTTGTCAGGTAAATATCTTTATTATACGAAATTTTAACCAAAATCGCTAGAGCCATTTTTGAGAAACTAAAAATTTTTGAAAAAAGTTCCATGTAATGAGTAGTTTGGTGTGGGGAGATTTTTCTCAAAATCTTCGTGTCGCATCCCTGAAAGATACTAAACTTAAATACCAAGTTTGGTATTTTACTGACTTTTCGTTTTTGAGATATCGTGTTCACAGGCACACACACGGCTCTTTTTGGATATAGGGGACCCTAAAACATATATTTCGGGTGAAATCATCGTATCGAATTTTTGGGTGGAGTGCAATACCTTCTCTATACACTATGTACATAGTACGTCTAGAAAAAGTAAAAATCCTACCTGATACACTCCTAAAGCTAACCTTATTTTACAAATCAAAGGAGCAAACGTTGAATATGCTTTGTGACGTTTCAAATGTCATTTCATTGAAAGATGTGCCTTGTGCTTGGCGCATTGAGGGATTGCAAAACTAGGACGGACAGGTCAAGCAACGGCAGAGTGAGCAACAGGAGACCTCGTTGTGATGAGTGACTCAACGCCACGAACACAAGACACACTGTTCCAAAAATGTAATGCTTACAAATGGCCCTAAATCTCGTTTCAGTTTCTGCTCAGCCTGCTACAAAACCTGTTTCATAAAGGACGAAGCGTTCTTTGTTAATATCTTGTGATAAAAATCTGATGTGTACCATTCATATGACTTTCTCTACATCTCTACAACAAATTATTCTTAAAAAGCTTATACTTCTGTTTATTTCATGCTAATCAGAAAAAAATTGCCAGAAATAGTCTTATTACTTGCTTCTTTGTAAGTAGAAGCGAAATAAGGGAATACCATAAGTTAAAGTGATAGGCGGAAGCTGTTTGCTATGCGACTGAAGTTTGTTTGCTTGTAAGGACAGGAGTTGACAAATTCCTGTATGAGAAAAGTATAGTATTTCATAGCTGAAACCAAAAACAAGGAATATCTCAAAAACGATCAACTCCACGAAAAATTGTATGTAACATAAATTGTGAGTTTTAACGTGCTCTACATTTTTTGTGGTGTAAGTTTTTTTCCATCTCTTATAGTTTAGCAGTTATGCAAAATTCCGTAAAATTCATCAAGTATAAAGTAGTCTTCAGAGGCTAATCCCAGAAAATTCAAGATATACGTTTTATTTGTCAGGTAAATATCTTTAATATGCTATATTTTAATCAAAATCGTTAGAGCCTTTTTTGAGAAAATTTTTGAAAAATGTTCCCTGTAAAGAATTAGTTGGGGTGGGTTTTTTTTTCTCAAAACCTTCGTGTCGCATCCCTGGAAGACACTAAACCTAAATACCAAGTTTGGTATTTTACCGACTTTTCGTTTTTGTGTTATCGTGTTCACAGACACACGCACACACACGGACCTTTTTCTGAATTTATTTTTATACAGGGGACCCTAAAACATATATTTCCGGTGAAATCTAGGTATCAAATTTTTGGGTGGAGTGCAAAACCTTCTCTATACACTATGCACATAGCACGTACAGAGAAAGTAAAAAAAAACAACATATTGCTTTTCCAATTGGCAATCCATAACTACCAATTAACAAAAGCTATAGATGGTATCTGCATGCTTGAGAGTAAGCACTCCCAGATTTGAACCCCATTTTCTCGCAACATTTTCCCCCAAACTTTTAATACTTAAAATGTTCCACAAAATACATTTGTTTCAACAAATTTGTTTCAAAATTGTTATACTGCCTCTAAAAATCACATTAAATAAAATGTATATATAACTTTTTCGAAATGTGGCGCCAACTTTAAATCACTAAGTTAAGAGTTTTGTAGAGTGCGAAAACTAATACTCTTCCTATACTAATTAGGACTAATTCAAAACTTTATAATATCGCAGATCTATTGGTGAATTTGTTTAATGTAAAACTGGACTTTTTATAGTAATATTCTAAAAATGCATCACGTGGCTCATATTTACTTGAATAATGAACTTAGACAATAAAAATTATTATTTAAATGAACATGCAAGCTGGAACTGCGATACATGATAGAAAAATCACTATTATTGTATATAATAACTGGTATAAACTTCAATAAGAAATCTTACATACTGTGAATTTGCTAAATGTCGCAGATGCATCACATTAATACAATTCGGATGCAAAACAACACATAATTACGTCAATTTAACTATTAGGAACAAAGAGATTATATCGCCATTTCACCCTAGCCGCTTTTCGTATGGAATTCTGACTCTCCTTGCCTTAATTATAAAGGTGGGGAAGCGAGAGGTTCCATCCACGATAGAAAAAAACCTGATATGTTCCATACACATAACTTTCTCTACCTGTCCTGCAAACAAACTTCTTACAAACGAGTATTTTTCTTTTTACACCAAGCTAATCGAGATAAACGTTATGTTGCGGGAAGTCGGTGTCTCGTTCCAGCAGTGCCCTCAGCTTCGTTGTTGGTGAAGATTCCACTCCTAATCTTCTAATTAAAGTTATCTCAGGGGTTTCTGGGTGAGGCTAATACTAAAAACACTGCATTTTCCCTTACGACGTGAATATGTTGTATCAAAGATTTAATGGGGGCTAGCTTGTTTCCTTACAAATGTGTTATAATAAATACAATCCCACCACTTACATTATTAATCAGGAGCCTAATCTAACCTTCCGCACATTACTCCCCCACCACTCCAGCACATGACGTGCGCGCAACACAATGTGACGTGAACACAAGCTCAAGAGAGATAATTATATAGTAACCACATAAGAGATCTGCCTTGCCATAAACACTGATCCTGGGTGACGCCAACTTTTGCGCCATAAAATGTAATGTATTTGTTCTTTGTTAGCATCACCTCAGAAGCCTTGAGAACAAATTGTGCCAAGTTCTGACGTCATAGCGAGCCCATGAAGCGTTTGGAAAAACCCTATGGTTACTTCTCACTTGAACTTTATGCTTGCTCTATCTGATTCTCAGTTTCCTGTGTTACTTGGAAGACATAAATTGTCCGTCTCTTAGGTTTACCGGTTATGCAAAATCATTTAGAATGAAGAGGACTTGGAAGACTATTCAAGATATACGTTACTTTTGTCATATAAATATCTTTAACACCATTGCAGCCATTTTTGAGAAAATCAAACTTTTCGAACATTTTTCCATGCAAAAGTAGTTTGAGGTTGGAGATTTCTTAAAATATTTACATTTTACAATCTGTGGTGTATATGATAATAAAATGCATACAGTATTTATTATTAAAAATAAGCTTTTAAGCCCCATCTAAATTCTTGTTACAGTGACTGTCCAAGAAGTATCCGAACTGGCGTTTAGATAGCGGTTGTTGTTTCAAACAACAACAATGGTAAAAAGTACCAACCTTAGAAAGCTTATGCCTGAAGTTTGACGATTTTGCATTGTTTAGCATTTGTTTCATAGCTATCATTAGTGAATGCCCTCAGCAAATTTGTAAACATGGATAAAACTGGTCATCGTTATGTGATACATTCCTTTCATTTGAAAGGTCTTAACCCAACTAATATTAAAGCTGAGCTAGATTCTACTTTGGGGGAGTCTGCTTCTTCGTTTACCTACATCAGTGAAATATTGGGCGGCAGAGTTTAAGCGCGGCCGTGCGAGCTGCTAAGACGAACATCACAGTGGTCGATCAAATAAGGTTACCAGTCCAGAGATTGTAATGAAAATCCACAAAATGGTATTGGATGGTCGTCGATTGAAAGTGCACCAGCTAGCAGACTTTGCAGGCATTTAAAAAATCCTGTACATTGCATACTGACTAAAAATTTGGATATGAGAAAGTTGTGTGCAAGGTGGGTGCCGTGTTTGCTCACAATAGAACAAAAAACAGCTTCGTGAAAATGTTTCAGTCGAGGTTTGGCAATGTTTCGCTGCAATAAAGCTGAGTTTTTGCGTCGATTCATATCAATGAATGAAACCTGGATCCATCAGTTCACACCTGAGACGAAGGAACAATCAAAACAGTGGATTGCAAGAGGAGAATCGGCTCCAAAGAAGGCGAAGACAGATCCACCTGCATTCAAGGTCATGCCGTCAGCTTTCTGGGACGCACGAGGGATAATTTTCATTGATTATCTCAAAAAAGGAAAAGTAATCAACTGCGAATATTATGCGAACTTCTTACAGCATTTGAGTGATGAAATCGAGCAAAAACGGCCGCACTTAGCGAAAAAGAAAGTTTTGTTTCATCAAGAAAATGCACCAGTTCACACTTCAATTTGGCTATGGCCAAAATTAATGAGTTAAATAAAGTTCGAATTACTTCCTTGTGCACCCTATTCGCCCTCTGATTGTTTTCTGTTTCCAAACTTGAAGAAATGACATGGTGGTAGAAGATTTGCCCACAATGAAGAGGTAGAGTTTGTAGTTGATGGCTATTTTGTAGATCTTGGTAGTTCTTATTATAAACAGGTTATTGAAGCTATTGAACATCACTGGGAAAATTGTATCGAGCTGAATTGAAATAAAGATGTTTTTCCCCAAAATGTTTGTGCTTTATTTGTTAGGTCGGGTACTTCGGGACAGACCTCGTAAGAACTCTCTTCCTATGTAAGACACATAATTTTTATTTTTCTAGCACGTATGTATATACAATGTACATAGCTATAGAAGGTACTGTATTCCCTCAAAAATTATATAAACTTGGTATTTATGTTTAATATCTTCCAAGGATGCAACCCGAATATTTTCAAGAAAATCTCCCCACCACAAACTACCGTTTACATGGAAAGTTTTTTTGAAATTTTTGTTTTTCTCAAAAATGGCTCAAGCGATTTTGATTAAAATACTGTATATTTAAGATATTTACATTACAAATAAAATGTATATTTTGAATTTTCTGGGAATAGCCTCTGAAGGCTACTTTATTCTGGGTGAGTTTTGCAGAATTTTGCGTAACGGTTTGACCGTAAGAGATACATAAAGGCTTACTACACACAAATATAGATCTCTTTAAAACACATATTTTATGTCCTATAGTTTTTCTTGTAGAGTTGGCGTTTTCGAGATATTCCTTGTCATTAGTTTCAATTTTAAACCACCTAGCTTTTCTCAAACGCAAGCAGAGCGTACCGAACCACAATTGTTTCACACAACGACCAGATTTTAAAAGATTTGACTATCGTTTTAGCCTAGTGTATTCTCCTAATCCCCTTCTACTTACAAGAAAGAAAGTAATGCGACCACCTCTGCTGATGTTCTTATCGATTGGCATGATATAGACAAAAGAAGAATCTTTTGTAAGAATAATTTGTATATGGAACAGCTACAGAAACTTTGAGAGTGAAACACATCAGAATTTTAGAAAAAGTTTCGTGTGTTTGTGTGTGCGTGTGTGTCTATGGACAGAACAGCTCAAAAACTAAAAGGCCGTAAAATACCAAATTGGTATTTAAGTTTATAACATTCCAAGGATGTGACACGAACACTTTCAAGAAAATTCCCCCACCCCAAAGTACCCATTACATGGAAAAATATTTTAAAATGTTCTTTTTCTCAAAAATGGCTCTATCGACTTGTATTAAAATATCCGTATGTTAAAGATATGACAGGCAAAAGACTAGAAAACGAGAAAAAGCATCTTTATAAAAATCTGATGTGTTACATTCACATTATCTTCTCTACATCTCTGCGACAAATTATGGTTAAAATGCTTAAGCTTCTATTTACTTCATGCTAATCGAGAAAAAATAGCAGAAATAGTCTTATTACCTGCTTCCTTGAAATTAGAAGCGAAATAAGGGAGTACCATATATTAAAGTGATAGGTAAAAGCTGGTTGGTATGTGACTGAAGTTCCTTTGTTTGTATGGACAGGAGTTGAAAAATTCCTTTAGGTATGAGAAAAGTATACATTTTTCAAAGCTGAAACTAAAAACAAGGAATATCTTAAAAACGATTAACTCCACGAAAAAAAATGTATATAACATAAAGTGTGTGTTTTAATGTGCACTACATTTTTGTGTAGTACGTTTTTGTCTATCCCTTATGGTTTACTAGTTATGCAAAATTCAATAAAATCATCCAGAATACAGAAGTCTTTAGAGGCTATTCAAGATATACATGTTATTTGTCGTATAAATATCTTTAATCAAAAGCGTTAGAGCCATTTTTTGAGAAAATCTAAATTTTCGAAAAAAGTTCCATGTAAGGGGTAGTTTGGGGTGGGGGAATTTTCTTGAAAATCTTCGTGTCGCATCCTTGGACGATACCAAACCTAAATACTAAGTTTGGTTTTTAATGGTCTTTTCGTTTTTGAGCTTTGCTGCCCCACAGACAGACAGACAGACACACACACGGACATTTTTCTAAAAATGCTATTTTGGATTCAGGGGGTCTCAAAACGCGTACTTCCGGTGAAATCTCGGTATCAAATTTTTGGGCACATTACAATACCTTCTCTATACACTATGTACATAGTACGTGTACAGAAAGTAAAAATGTTTGTGAGAGAGAGAGAGGTGGGGGGGAGAGGGATACTATTTCTTTACTCTTATTATAAATAATTTAGTATATTATTTATTTATATGTATAATCAGAGAGAGGGAGCAAAATGCAGCAAACAAATTTCTACAAAGCGCCCGCCATGAGCACAGAAGAATGAAAGAACCCCCACTCCAGCCTCCGAAATGTCTTTACGAGGACTGCGGCCCACGGCTTCCAACACAGAATATGTGACAGAAAGGAATACTGCAGGCATCGATCCAGTGTTCCTGCACGTTGTGTGGCCTGCGATGCCCACAGTACCACCTTAACTACTGTCACGCAAGGACAGAACCCATGAACTTTTATGCAAATCACAAAAACTTTAAATGGGTTACAATTATTAATTTAAATCATGTACACATTGTTTTTAATAAGTCTATTATTAAAGATATTTATATCTGAAATAAAATGTATATCTATAATTACTTTCTCTATACACACTATGTACATAGTGCATAGAGAAGGTATTGTATTGCACCCAAGATTTCGATACCGAGATTTCACACGAAATATATGTTTTAATACCTCTTGAATCCAAAAAAAAAAGAAGCATTTTTAGAAAAATGTCCGTGTGTGTGTGTCTGCCTGTCAGTCTGCCTAATGTATTTGTCTATGTGCCTGTCTGTGTGTGTATGTGTGAGTGTGTGTCTCTGTGGGCAGCACAGCTCAAAACAGAAAAGACCGTTAAAAACCAAACATAGGTATTTAAATTCGGTATCTTCCAAGGAGGCAACACGAATATTATCAAGAAAATCCCCCCACCCCAAACAACCCTTACATGGAACACATTTCGAAACTTTTGACTTTCTTAAAAATGGCTCTAACGATTTTGATTAAAATCTCGTATATTTAAGATATTTACCTGACAAATAAAATGTATATCTTGAATTTTCTGGGAATAGCCTCTGAAGACTACTTTATTCTGGATGAATTTAACGGATTTTTGCATAACTGCTAACCGTAAGAGAGGGACAAAACTTACCGCTCAGAAAACATAGAGCACATTAAAACACACAATTTATGTTATATACATTTTTTTTTCGTGGAGTTGATCGTTTTTTAAGATATTCCTTGTTATTAGCTTCAGCTTTGAAAAAGTTATACTTTTCTCATACAGGAACTTGACAACTCCTGTCCATACAACAAAGGAAGTTCAGTCACATAGCAACCAGCTTTTGACTATCACTTTAACCCATGTTACTCCCTTATTTCACTTCTATTTACAAGGAAGCAAATAATAAGACTATTTCTGCTGTTTTCTGAATTAGCACGAAGTAAATGGAAGTCTAAGCTTTTGAACAGTACTTTTTTGCAGAGATGGACAGAAAGTCATGTGAATGGAGCACATCAGAATTTTTTTTCTTTTGGAAATAGCTTCTGAAGAGTTGTTCATTCTGGATGAATTTTCGTAACTGGTAAACTGTAAGAAACAGACAAAAACTACAAAAGTATAATACAATTAACTACTCGTTAAATACAATTTATGTCATATACATTATTGTTATAGTGCTGACCGTTTCTGAGACATTCGTTTTATTGGTTTCAGTTTTAAGCTATTAAGTTTTCTCAAACGGTAGGTCATCTTTCTTTCGTCCTGGCAAGCAAAGAGAGCGGAATTTCAAATGTTTCACAAGCGACCAGCTTATAAAGTAATAGTTTATCGTTTTAGCCTAGTGTATACCCTTATTTCCCTTCAAATAATATGTTTAGCTCGATTAGCTTGATGAA